>CM065589.1:353178842-355578842 GCA_033119425.1 Bufotes viridis
TGTTGTCCAAGCAGTTGCAGGCCAGATTTCCTAGTATCTGCTGTGGGGAGTCGCTCTGGTAGACAGCGGTGCGGGTGCAGTTTAGAGGCAAAACAAGGAGTCCAGATGGTGCATCAAACAGTGTTTTATTCACACTTGCACGCCATAAAAGAAAAGCAGTCTCTTGGTGACAGTTCACA
This sequence comes from Bufotes viridis, assembly GCA_033119425.1. Classification (NCBI taxonomy): domain Eukaryota; kingdom Metazoa; phylum Chordata; class Amphibia; order Anura; family Bufonidae; genus Bufotes; species Bufotes viridis. Next base: position 353,179,022 of record CM065589.1, read on the forward strand.
CACAACGGAAATACTGTGGCAAAACAAAAACAGGCCAACACAGGGTCCAGTCACATTGGGTGGTTTAGGTGCGGGTTCACACCTAGCAGTCGGCTCAGCCGCAGGCGATTCCACCTTCAGGTCGCAGGGAAACACCACCTTGCTGAGCTCCTTCCTCCAGGACAGAGAATTCCTCAGCCCTGTTTGCAGGCTCCAGGATAATCACACCCTCAGACACAGCTGCTGGCTGCGTTATATACCCAGCCCAAAACATGGACTGGACCGTGGGGAGCAGCCACCCACCCTACTCTTTAGCTGCTCCCAGTAAGAGCCGGCCCGGATCGGCTTTGCAGCCATGCTATTTAACAGAGCAGCACTAGCTGCTGCAGACCAAAAACCCCGGCTCTTACCTCACCGAGGCCAGCAACCTCGGTGACACGTACCTGCTATCAAATACAACACCTTGCACTCTCTTACACTGCTTACACATATATTTTGTTCTGGGTTGAAATTAACCTGCCAATATAGCAATACCCTGAATCTGGAGTCCAAGCAGTTGCAGGCCAGATTTCATAGTATCCGCTTACACATATATTTTGTTCTGGGGTCAAATTAATCTGCCAATATACCAATACCCTGGATCTGTTGTCCAAGCAGTTGCAGGCCAGATTTCCTAGTATCCGCTTACACATATATTTTGTTCTGGGGTGAAATTAACCTGCCAATATAGCAATACCCTGAATTTGGTGTCCAAGCAGTTGCAGGCCAGATTTCATAGTGTCCGCTTACACATATATTTTGTTCTGGGGTGAAATTAACCTGCCAATATAGCAATACCCTGAATCTGGTGTCCAAGCAGTTGCAGGCCAGATTTCATAGTATCCGCTTACACATATATTTTGTTCTGGGGTGAAATTACCCGGCCAATATACCAATACCCTGGATCTGTTGTCCAAGCAGTTGCAGGCCAGAGTTCCTAGTATCCGCTTACACATATATTTTGTTCTTGGGTGAAATTAACCTGCCAATATAGCAATACCCTGAATCTGGTGTCCAAGCAGTTGCAGGCCAGATTTCATAGTGTCCGCTTAAACATATATTTTGTTCTGGGGTGAAATTAACCTGCCAATATAGCAATACCCTGAATCTGGTGTCCAAGCAGTTGCAGGCCAGATTTCATAGTATCCGCTTACACATATATTCTGTTCTGGGGTGAAATTAACCTGCCAATATAGCAATACCCTGGATCTGTTGTCCAAGCAGTTGCAGGCCAGATTTCATAGTGTCCGCATACACATATATTTTGTTCTGGGGTGAAATTAACCTGCCAATATAGCAATACCCTGATTCTGGTGTCCCAGCAGTTGCAGGCCAGATTTCATAGTGTCTGCCAAAACACATATTTTGTTCTGGGGTGAAATTAATTTTGCAAAATAGCAATACCCTGAATCTGGTGTCCCAGCAGTTGCAGGCCAGATTTCATAGTGTCTGCTAAAACATATATTTTGTTCTGGGGTGAAATTAATCTGGCAAAATAGCAATACCCTGAATCTGTTGTCCCAGCAGTTGCAGGCCAATTGTAAATCTGTCCATAAAAGGATACCTTTCATCCAGGGCCTAAATACTAGCCCTAAAAGAGATATTCCCCTAAATCAGTGGTTACTGCTGTGCCTGGATTAGTGTAATACGCTACATAAACAAATAGGCAGATAGTGTTAGGTGCCTGTAAAAAAGGCCTAAATTTGAAATCAATACATTGGGCCAAATATTTTTTCCTTATTGTGGTGCTTGAGTGAACGGTAACAATGAGGAAAACATCTAGTAAGGGACGCGGACGCGGTCGTGGTGGTGTTAGTGTACCCTCTGGTGCTGGGAGAGGACGTGGCCATTCTGCCACAGCCACACGTCCTAGTGAACCAACTACCTCAGGTTCCAGTACCCGCCAGAATTTACAGCGATATTTGGTGGGGCCCAATGCCGTTCTAAGGATGGTAAGGCCTGAGCAGGTACAGGCGCTAGTCAATTGGGTTGCCAACAGTGGATCCAGCATGTTCACAACATTATCTCCCACCCAGTCTTCTGCAGAAAGCGCACAGGTGGCACCTGAAAACCAAGCCCATCAGTCTGTCACATCACCCCCATGCATATCAGGGAAACTGTCAGAGCCTCAAGTTATGCAGCAGTCTCTTATGCTGTTTGAAGACTCTGCTGGCAGGGTTTCCCAAGGAAATCCACCTAGCCCTTCACCAGTGGTGGAAGACATAGAATGCACTGATGCACAACCACTGATGTTTCCTGATGATGAGGACATGGGAATACCACCTCATCAGAGTCCACACGTCTCTGATGATGACGAAACACAGGTGCCAACTGCTGCGTCTTTCTGCAGTGTGCAGACCGAACAGGAGGTCAGGGAGGAAGAGTGTGTGGAAGACGATGCAGGGGACGATGAGGTCCTAGACCCCACATGGAATGAAGGTCATGCCACTGACTTTCAGAGTTCAGAGGAAGAGGCAGTGGTGAGACCGAGCCAACAGCGTAGCAAAAGAGGGAGCAGGGGGCAAAAGCAGAACAGCCGCCGTCCAGAGAGTTTGCCTGCTATTGGCCAGCGCCAACAGGGATCCAGCACCCCAAAAGCATCTTCAAGGAGTTCCCTGGCATGGCACTTCTTCAAACAATGTGCTGAGGACAAGACCAGAGTGGTTTGCACGCTGTGCCATCAGACCCTGAGGCGAGGCATTAACGTTCTTAACCTGAGCACCACCTGCATGATCAGGCATCTACATGCAAAGCATGAACTGCAGTGGAGTACACACCTTAAAAACAAGGAACCCGCTCAGGCTCCCCCTGCTCCCTCTTCTGCTGCTGCCTCGGTCTCTTCCTCCGCCTCGGGAGGAACGTTGGCACCTGCCGCCCACCAAACAGAGGATGTGCCACCGACACCACCACCTGCGTCACCAAGCATCTCCACCATGTCACACGGCAGCGTTAAGCTCTCCATCTCACAAACCTTGGAGAGAAAGCGTAAATTCCCACCTAGCCACCCTTGAGCCCTGGGCCTGAATGCCAGCATTTCTAAACTACTGGCCTTTGAAATGCTGTCATTTAGGCTGGTTGACACAGACAGCTTCAAACAGCTGATGTCCATGGCTGTCCCACAGTATGTTGTCCCCAGCCGCCACTACTTCTCCAAGACAGCCGTGCCTTCCCTGCACAACCATGTATCCGATAAAATCAAGTGTGCACTGCGCAACGCCATCTGTGGCACAGATACGTGGACCAGTAAGCACAGCCAGGGACGCTATATCTCCCTAACTGCACACTGGGTAAATGTAGTGGCGGCTGGGCCCCAGGCGGAGAGTTCCTTGGCGCACGTCCTTCCGCCGCCAAGGATCACAGGGCATCATTCTTTGCCTCCTGTAGCCTCCTCCTCCTACTCGGCTTCCTCCTCCTCTGCTTCCACCAGCTCATCCAGTCAGCCACACACCTTCACCACCAACTTCAGCACAGCCCGGGTAAACGTCAGCAGGCCATTCTGAAACTCATATGTTTGGGGACAGGCCCCACACCGCGCAGTAGTTGTGGCGGGGTATTGAACAACAGACCGACCAGTGGTTGCTGCCGGTGGGCCTCAAGCCCGGCCTGGTGGTGTGCGATAATGGGCGAAATCTCGTCGCAGCTCTGGGACTAGCCGGTTTGACGCACATCCCTTGCCTGGCGCATGTGCTGAATTTGGTGGTGCAGAAGTTCATTCACAACTACCCCAACATGTCAGAGCTGCTGCATAAAGTGAGGGCCGCCTGTGCGCGCTCCGGCGTTCACATCCTGCCGCTGCTCGCCTGTCTGCGCTACAGCGTAATCTCAGCCTTTCCGCCACCGCCTCATATGCGACGTGCCCACCAGGTGGAACTCCACCTTGCACATGCTGGAGAGACTGTGCAGCAGCAGCAGGCCATAGTGGAGTTTCAGCTGCAGCACGCACGTGTCAGTCACACTGCGGAACAGCACCACTTCACCACCAATGATTGGGCCTCCATGCGAGACCTGTGTGCCCTGTTGCGCTGTTTCGAGTACTCCACCAACATGGCCAGTGGTGAGGACACCGTTATCAGCGTTACAATACCACTTCTATGTCTCCTTGAGAAAATGCTTAGGGCGATGATGGAAGAGGAGGTGACCCAGGAGGAGGAGGAGGATGAGGGGTCATTTTTAGCACTTTCAGGCCAGTCTGTTAGAAGTGGCTCAGAGGGAGGTTTTTTGCAACAGCAGAGGGCAGGTACAAATGTGGCCAGCCAGGGCCCACTACTGGAGGACGAGGAGGATGAGGAGGAGGTGGAGGAGAATGAGGATGAAGCAGGTTCACAGCGGGGTGGCACCCGACACAGCTCAGGCCCATCACTGGTGCGTGGCTGGGGGATACGGAGGACGATGACGATACGCCTCCCACAGAGGACAGCTTGTCCTTACCTCTGGGGAGCCTGGCACACATGAGCGACTACATGCTGCAGTGCCTGCGCAACTGATTAGCAGAGTTACGCACATTTTAACGTGTGCGGACTACTGGTTTGGAAAGGAAGAATCGCAGCACTCTCAATATAATCAAATCCGATAGATTTATTCCAGCAGCTTACAAGCGACGTTTCGACTATAGTAGTCTTTATCAAGCTTGATAAAGACTACTATAGTCGAAACGTCGCTTTGTAAGCTGCTGGAATAAATCTATCGGATTTGATTATATTGGAGAGTGCTGCGGATTCTTCCCTTTTCTATCGTCATTATGGGGACCACGGTCTGATCCCTCATCTGCGTGCACCTACTTCTGGACCTTTTCCTAGGTACCTATAACTATGGTCAGTTTTCCTGGATGGAGTTTGTAGTGCTGCTTGTACAACCCTTTTTTTGCGGACTACTGGGTTGCCACCCTGCTGGATCCCCGGTACAAAGACAATGTGCCCACCTTACTTCCTGCACTGGAGCGTGATAGGAAGATGCGCGAGTACAAGCGCACGCTGGTAGAGGCGCTCTGAGAGCATTCCCAAATGTCACAGGGGGAACAGGTGGAAGCCCAAGGCGAAGGCAGAGGAGGAGCAAGAGGTCGCTAACGCAGCAGTGTCACGGCCAGCTCTTCTGAGGGCAGGGTTAGCATGGCAGAAATGTGGAAAAGTTTTGTCTCCACGCCACAGCTAACTGCACAACCACCTGATACGGAACGTGTTAGCAGGAGGCAGCATTTCACTAACATGGTTGAACAGTACGTCTGCACACCCTCCACGTACTGACTGATGGTTCGGCCCCATTCAACTTCTGGGTCTCCAAATTGTCCACGTGGCCAGAGTTAGCATTTTATGCCTTGGAGGTGCTGGCCTTCCCGGCGGCCAGGTTTTGTCTGAACGTGTATTCAGCACAGCAGGGGGCGTCATTACTGACAAACGCGGCCGCCTGTCCACAGCCAACATGGACAAGCTGACGTTCATAAAAATGAACCAGGCATGGATCCCACAGGACCTGTGCCTCCCTTGTGCAGAATAGACATTTATAACTGCCTCCCATCAACCATGTATTCTTGTACTCCGGGGCACTTCTTTATTGAATCCTCATTTTTTTAACTTTACCATGATCTTGCGGTGCAACCCAAAGTTGAATGAACCTCTCCTCTGTCTGGGTGCTGGTCCCAAATAAATGAGAGTGGCCTTCTCCGGTGGTGGTTGATATGAGGCATGATTCCTTGATGTGGGACCTGTATCCTCTGTCTGGGTGCTGGTCCAAAATAAATGAGAGTGGCCTTCTCCAGTGGTGGTTGATATGAGACATGATTCCTTGCTGTGGGACCTGTATCCTCTGTCTGGGTGCTGGTCCAAAATAAATGAGAGTGGCCTTCTCCGGTAGTGGTTGATATGACATATGATTCCTTGCTGTGGGACCTCTCCTCTGTCTGGGTGCTGGGCCGAAATAAATGAGAGTGGCCTTCTCCGTTGGTGGTTGATATGAGGCATGATTCCTTGCTGTGGGACCTCTCTCCTCTATCTGGGTGCTGGTCCTAAATAAATGAGAGTGGTCTTCTCCCGGTGGTTGGTTGATATGAGGCATGATTCCTTGCTGTGGGACCTCTCTCCTCTGTCTGGGTGCTGGGCCAAAATAAATGAGAGTGGCCTTCTCCGGTGGTGGTTGATATGAGGCATGATTCCTTGCTGTGGGACCTCTCTCCTCTGTCTGGGTGCTGGGCCGAAATAAATGAGAGTGGCCTTCTCCGTTGGTGGTTGATATGAGGCATGATTCCTTGCTGTGGGACCTCTCTCCTCTGTCTGGGTGCTGGTCCAAAATAAATGAGAGTGGCCTTCTCAGGGGTGGTTGATATGACGCATGATTCCTTGCTGTGGGACCTCTCTCCTCTGTCTGGGTGCTGGGCCAGAAATAAATGAGAGTGGCCTTCTCTGTTGGTGGTTGATATGACGCATGATTCCTTTGATGTGGGACCTGAATCCTCTGTCTGGGTGCTGGTCCAAAATAAATGAGAGTGGCCTTCTCCGGTGGTGGTTGATATGAGGCTCCAGAGAGTTTGCCTGCTATTGGCCAGCGCCAACAGGGACCCAGCACCCCAAAAGCATCTTCAAGGAGTTCCCTGGCATGGCACTTCTTCAAACAATGTGCTGAGGACAAGACCAGAGTGGTTTGCACGCTGTGCCATCAGACCCTGAGGCGAGGCATTAACGTTCTTAACCTGAGCACCACCTGCATGATCAGGCATCTACATGCAAAGCATGAACTGCAGTGGAGTACACACCTTAAAAACAAGGAACCCGCTCAGGCTCCCCCTGCTCCCTCTTCTGCTGCTGCCTCGGTCTCTTCCTCCGCCTCGGGAGGAACGTTGGCACCTGCCGCCCACCAAACAGAGGATGTGCCACCGACACCACCACCTGCGTCACCAAGCATCTCCACCATGTCACACGGCAGCGTTCAGCTCTCCATCTCACAAACCTTGAGAGAAAGCGTAAATTCCCACCTAGCCACCCTTGAGCCCTGGGCCTGAATGCCAGCATTTCTAAACTACTGGCCTTTGAAATGCTGTCATTTAGGCTGGTGGACACAGACAGCTTCAAACAGCTGATGTCCATGGCTGTCCCACAGTATGTTGTCCCCAGCCGCCACTACTTCTCAAGACAGCCGTGCCTTCCCTGCACAACCATGTATCCGATAAAATCAAGTGTGCACTGCGCAACGCCATCTGTGGCACAGATACGTGGACCAGTAAGCACAGCCAGGGACGCTATATCTCCCTAACTGCACACTGGGTAAATGTAGTGGCGGCTGGGCCCCAGGCGGAGAGTTCCTTGGCGCACGTCCTTCCGCCGCCAAGGATCACAGGGCATCATTCTTTGCCTCCTGTAGCCTCCTCCTCCTACTCGGCTTCCTCCTCCTCTGCTTCCACCAGCTCATCCAGTCAGCCACACACCTTCACCACCAACTTCAGCACAGCCCGGGTAAACGTCAGCAGGCCATTCTGAAACTCATATGTTTGGGGGACAGGCCCCACACCGCGCAGTAGTTGTGGCGGGGTATTGAACAACAGACCGACCAGTGGTTGCTGCCGGTGGGCCTCAAGCCCGGCCTGGTGGTGTGCGATAATGGGCGAAATCTCGTCGCAGCTCTGGGACTAGCCGGTTTGACGCACATCCCTTGCCTGGCGCATGTGCTGAATTTGGTGGTGCAGAAGTTCATTCACAACTACCCCAACATGTCAGAGCTGCTGCATAAAGTGAGGGCCGTCTGTGCGCGCTTCCGGCGTTCACATCCTGCCGCTGCTCGCCTGTCTGCGCTACAGCGTAACTTCAGCCTTTCCGCTCACCGCCTCATATGCGACGTGCCCACCAGGTGGAACTCCACCTTGCACATGCTGGAGAGACTGTGCGAGCAGCAGCAGGCCATAGTGGAGTTTCAGCTGCAGCACGCACGTGTCAGTCACACTGCGGAACAGCACCACTTCACCACCAATGATTGGGCCTCCATGCGAGACCTGTGTGCCCTGTTGCGCTGTTTCGAGTACTCCACCAACATGGCCAGTGGTGAGGACACCGTTATCAGCGTTACAATACCACTTCTATGTCTCCTTGAGAAAATGCTTAGGGCGATGATGGAAGAGGAGGTGACCCAGGAGGAGGAGGAGGATGAGGGGTCATTTTTAGCACTTTCAGGCCAGTCTGTTAGAAGTGGCTCAGAGGGAGGTTTTTTGCAACAGCAGAGGGCAGGTACAAATGTGGCCAGCCAGGGCCCACTACTGGAGGACGAGGAGGATGAGGAGGAGGTGGAGGAGAATGAGGATGAAGCAGGTTCACAGCGGGGTGGCACCCGACACAGCTCAGGCCCATCACTGGTGCGTGGCTGGGGGGATACGGAGGACGATGACGATACGCCTCCCACAGAGGACAGCTTGTCCTTACCTCTGGGGAGCCTGGCACACATGAGCGACTACATGCTGCAGTGCCTGCGCAACGACAGCAGAGTTGCGCACATTTTAACGTGTGCGGACTACTGGTTTGGAAAGGGAAGAATCCGCAGCACTCTCCAATATAATCAAATCCGATAGATTTATTCCAGCAGCTTACAAAGCGACGTTTCGACTATAGTAGTCTTTATCAAGCTTGATAAAGACTACTATAGTCAAACGTCGCTTGTAAGCTGCTGGAATAAATCTATCGGATTTGATTATATTGAGAGTGCTGCGGATTCTTCCCTTTCTATCGTCATTATGGGGACCACGGTCTGATCCCTCATCTGCGTGCACCTACTTCTGGACCTTTTCCTAGGTACCTATAACTATGGTCAGTTTTCCTGGATGGAGTTTGTAGTGCTGCTTGTACAACCCTTTTTTTGCGGACTACTGGGTTGCCACCCTGCTGGATCCCCGGTACAAAGACAATGTGCCCACCTTACTTCCTGCACTGGAGCGTGATAGGAAGATGCGCGAGTACAAGCGCACGCTGGTAGAGGCGCTTCTGAGAGCATTCCCAAATGTCACAGGGGAACAGGTGGAAGCCCAAGGCGAAGGCAGAGGAGGAGCAAGAGGTCGCCAACGCAGCAGTGTCACGGCCAGCTCTTCTGAGGGCAGGGTTAGCATGGCAGAAATGTGGAAAAGTTTTGTCTCCACGCCACAGCTAACTGCACAACCACCTGATACGGAACGTGTTATCAGAAGGGAGCATTTCACTAACATGGTTGAACAGTACGTCTGCACACCCCTCCACGTACTGACTGATGGTTCGGCCCCATTCAACTTCTGGGTCTCCAAATTGTCCACGTGGCCAGAGTTAGCATTTTATGCCTTGGAGGTGCTGGCCTTCCCGGCGGCCAGGTTTTGTCTGAACGTGTATTCAGCACAGCAGGGGGCGTCATTACTGACAAACGCGGCCGCCTGTCCACAGCCAACATGGACAAGCTGACGTTCATAAAAATGAACCAGGCATGGATCCCACAGGACCTGTGCCTCCCTTGTGCAGAATAGACATTTATAACTGCCTCCCCATCAACCATGTATTCTTGTACTCCAGGGCACTTCTTTATTGAATCCTCATTTTTTAACTTTACCATGATCTTGCGTGTGCAACCTAAAGTTGAATGAACCTCTCCTCTGTCTGGGTGCTGGTCCCAAATAAATGAGAGTGGCCTTCTCCGGTGGTGGTTGATATGAGGCATGATTCCTTGATGTGGGACCTGTATCCTCTGTCTGGGTGCTGGTCCAAAATAAATGAGAGTGGCCTTCTCCAGTGGTGGTTGATATGAGACATGATTCCTTGCTGTGGGACCTGTATCCTCTGTCTGGGTGCTGGTCCAAAATAAATGAGAGTGGCCTTCTCCGGTAGTGGTTGATATGACATATGATTCCTTGCTGTGGGACCTCTCTCCTCTGTCTGGGTGCTGGGCCGAAATAAATGAGAGTGGCCTTCTCCGTTGGTGGTTGATATGAGGCATGATTCCTTGCTGTGGGACCTCTCTCCTCTATCTGGGTGCTGGTCCTAAATAAATGAGAGTGGTCTTCTCCGGTGGTGGTTGATATGAGGCATGATTCCTTGCTGTGGGACCTCTCTCCTCTGTCTGGGTGCTGGGCCAAAATAAATGAGAGTGGCCTTCTCCGGTGGTGGTTGATATGAGGCATGATTCCTTGCTGTGGGACCTCTCTCCTCTGTCTGGGTGCTGGGCCGAAATAAATGAGAGTGGCCTTCTCCGTTGGTGGTTGATATGAGGCATGATTCCTTGCTGTGGGACCTCTCTCCTCTGTCTGGGTGCTGGTCCAAAATAAATGAGAGTGGCCTTCTCAGGGGTGGTTGATATGACGCATGATTCCTTGCTGTGGGACCTCTCTCCTCTGTCTGGGTGCTGGGCCAGAAATAAATGAGAGTGGCCTTCTCCGTTGGTGGTTGATATGACGCATGATTCCTTGATGTGGGACCTGAATCCTCTGTCTGGGTGCTGGTCCAAAATAAATGAGAGTGGCCTTCTCCGGTGGTGGTTGATATGAGGCATGATTCCTTGCTGTGGGACCTGTATCCTCTGTCTGGGTGCTGGTCCAAAATAAATGAGAGTGGCCTTCTCCGGTGGTGGTTGATATGACACATGATTCCTTGCTGTGGGACCTCTCTCCTCTGTCTGGGTGCTGGGCGAAATAAATGAGAGTGGCCTTCTCCGTTGGTGGTTGATATGACGCATGATTCCTTGCTGTGGGACCTCTCTCCTCTGTCTGGGTGCTGGTCCAAAATAAATGAGAGTGGCCTTCTCCGGTGGTGGTTGATATGAGGCATGATTTCTTGCTGTGGGACCTCTCTCCTCTGTCTGGGTGCTGGGCCGAAATAAATGAGAGTGGCCTTCTCCGTTGGTGGTTGATATGACGCATGATTCCTTGCTGTGGGACCTCTCTCCTCTGTCTGGGTGCTGGTCCCAAATAAATGAGAGTGGCCTTCTCCAGTGGTGGTTGATATGAGGCATGATTCCTTGCTGTGGGACCTCTCTCCACTGTCTGGGTGCTGGGCCGAAATAAATGAGAGTGGCCTTCTCCGGTGGTGGTTGATATGAGGCATGATTCCTTGCTGTGGGACCTCTCTCCTCTGTCTGGGTGCTGGTCCAAAATAAATGAGAGTGGCCTTCTCCGTTGGTGGTTGATATGACGCATGATTCCTTTATGTGGGACCTGTATCCTCTGTCTGGGTGCTGGGCCGAAATAAATGAAAGTGGCCTTCTCCGGTGGTGGTTGATATGACGCATGATTCCTTGCTGTGGGACTTCAAAGATACTATTTCCACCATACATGAGAACAGCCCACCTAGAGAATAAAATGGAGGAGTTCGTCACTACGCATAATTCCCTTGTGGATGTCCATAACACAGTAGAAGATGAACTTTCCGGCATCAAATTAAAACTGGCTGATCTGGAGGATCGTTCCAGATGGAACAATGTACGCTTCTGAAATATCCCTGAATCAGTGAACGACTCACAACTGTCAGAATACATTACTGACCTCATAGTGGCATACCTCCCAGATGCCCCTAGCGCTGATCTGGTCATAGACAGAGCACACTGCGTCTCTAAACCAAAGATACTAGCTCCTTCAGTCCCCAGGGACGTATTAGCTAGGATTTACTTTTATCATGTAAAGGAGGATCTAATGAGATCTTCTTTAAAAAAGGACAATCTTCCAGAAAGATTCCAGAATGTGCTATTATTTACAGATCTATCTCCCGCCACTCTGGCAAAAAGAAGAGTTTTAGCAATATACAAAAATTCTGCGGGACAACATTCCCTATAAATGAGGATACCCAGTGAAATTAAGTCAGATACCAGAAATTGAATACGTCATCTATCTGGAACTCTCCTCAAGATGCATCAGCCTTCTTTTCCAAATGGAACCTGCCTTCCCCAGAAGGATACAAAGGTGCCAAAATAGCCTCTACAACTGACTTAACACAGCGGAAAGGGATTTCGAATCCTACCCATGAATGGTCAAAAGTAGGCTGATGGACACTCTGCAGTCTTGCTGTTACTCCACATTCTACTACCCGTTGGTAGCACCATATTTATAATATCTAGCTGGTCCCACCGTTATAGCCCATTGGAATACTCTTAGTTCGCTCTCTAATCCTACATTACAGTTCACCCCTCCCAGAAGTAATCATTTAGATTCTTGAAGACCTTGGTCCTGATTGGATCACCTTTGCTATGTTCGTGAAATCTTGGTCCTATGTTGTATTTTTCTCTTTTAACTGTTCAAGTAGGTTACCCAAGCTTCAAATACGAAATATGGACATTTCTTCCAGGTGCCACATCCCAGGATTTATCCACCACGCAAATGTTCGTATGTGCTAATCAAACATTGCTTTTTTCTGTTTCACATGTTTTTACATACGCTACTCGACAATAATGTCTCACAGCATATTACTCTAATTCCACTATGGGGTTAAAACTTTTATCTTTCAATGTAAAAGGGCTTAATGGCCCCTTTAAAAGAGCCAGATTATGGTCTGAAATTAAAAAACAAAAAGGTGATATAATTTGTGTTCAAGAAACACATCTTGATTCCTCAGACACTTACAGATTACACCACCAGGCATTCGCATTCCTTTTCTTCGCTTCTGCCATAAACAAAAAGGGTGGAGTGATGATGGGATTCAAAAACTCAATTTCTTTTATTCTTCACAACACTATAATAGGTGAGAAAGGTAGATTCATTATTGTCATATGTAATATTAACAACATTTGTTATACTCTGGTAAATATCTATGCCCCTAATAAACATCAGCTTGGGTTTATTAGGAAAACTATAAGAATGGCCCAAGATAATAAACAAGGATCATTATTAATCTGTGGGGACTTTAACCTATGTCCCAACCTATGTTGGATAAATCCTCACTGTCGTCACAGATACCTAAAACTCCTATTTTTCAGGACTTCCTATTTGAGGAAGGTTTATATGATGCTTGGTGGGTTCTCCATGCAAATGAAAGGGATTATACTTTTTTATGCTAATCCTCACAACTCCTTCTTAATAATTGATCTATTTATTGTAGACAAATGGCTCCTCCAAGAGATCCTTGACAGCTATAATTCATGATCTAGAGGCGGATTTCAGAAACGGAAGTATCCAAAGCGATAAACTCTTTGAAACCTAATAAATCACCCGGTCCAGATGGACTCTCAAATGAATATTATAACGCTTTCTTCACAACCTTATCTCCTTACCTTGTACGTACTTTAAATTTTTACACAAGAATCTGCCCCAGAAGATATGTTACATGCTCTTATCATAACATTACCAAACCTGGGTAAAATAGTGTATAAACCGACCAACTTTCGCCCAATAGCCTTACTCAACTCAGATATCAAAATTAACGCAAAAACAACATTGCTTACCGGTAATCGTTTTTCTCGATACCCATGACGGCACCCTATGCGACTCAGGACCCTCCCATCAGGACAGGAAACCCGAGAAGATAAAATGGACACACCCCACCAAACACCAGACGAAGAAATAAATTGTTCTCCGGAGAGAAGTGTAAAGGATACAAAGTATTTTTTTTTTTTTTTATCTACGTTACTTCATATAGACATAGCAAATGCCCTATATAAATATTTTTAAATATCTTGGGAGGGAATATCAGGTGCCATCATGGGTAACGAGAAAACTATTACTGGTAAGCAATGTTGTTTTCCTCACCCAAGACGGCACCCTATGCGAGTTTAGACTATAAGTAGAACTTAGGGGGCACAGCCTGAAAACCTTGTCCCCAAATGAGGCATCAGAATGGAGCTGAAGCCTATAATGTTTAAGAAAGGTATGGGGAGAGCTCCAGGTAGCCACTCTACAAATCTGAGCCAAAGACACATCAGCTCTTTCAGCCCAAGAGGTGGAAACTGCTCTAGTAGAATGAGCCCCGAAACCTGAAGGAGGGGAAAGACCTAAGCAGATGTAAGCTTTAATTATGGTCTTCTTCACCCATTTTGCAATGACCCCTGAGGAAGCTTTTCTCCCCTTATTTCTGCCTAACAACTGAACATGGAGGTTTTCGTCTTTTTTCCAAGGAGCCGTAACATCTAGGTAGACTAACAAGCATCTTTTAACATCTAAGCAATTAAACCTTTTTTCGCAACTGTTGGAGGGGTTAGGAAAAAAGGAAGGTAACACAATGTCCTGGCTCTGGTGAAAATCAGAGACAACCTTGGGAATGAAGGAAGGCAGGGGCCTGATTACCACTTGTTTGTCTTGGATGACAGTATAAGGTGGATATGCAGAAAAGGCCTGGATCTCCGATATCCTCCTAGCCGAGGTAATGGCCAGAAGGAAAACCATTTTAATGGACAGAATATCAATCAGGATCTCCAATAAGTGTTCAAAGGGCTTATCAATTAGAGCTGAGCCCCTTGTCTAAACCTGCCTGTAAGAAGTCTAAAATTTTAGGAATTTCTGGAGGGCTGAATGGATCAGGACTGGAACCTAGAAAGGAAGAGAAGATATTCCAAACTCTATTATATTTTCTGGCTGTTGTAGTCCTTCTACTACCTAGAAGGATGGAAACAACTTTGTCAGAAAGCCCTCTCCTCAACCAGATGCCCCTGTCAATCTCCATACTGCCAATTGAAAAATCTCTGGGTTGGGATGCAACGCTGGTCCCTGGGAAAGGAGATTCTCCCTTGGAGGAATCATTCAAGGAGGGCCCCTGGCTAGGCTTAACAGGGAGGAATACCAGACTCTCTTGGGCCATTTTGGGATTATGGAGGCTCCTTCCGCCTGTACTTTCTTCAGTACCTGTGGAATTAGGGAAATAGACGGGAAGGCAGTCCTGAGCCAGACTGTCTACCGCTGTAGGATTCTCTGCATAGTTTAGGGAGAAGAATCTTTCTGTCTTCCTGTTCTTTCGAGTGGAAAAGAGGTCTATAGTTGGGGTCCCAAACTTTGACACAATCTGGGAAAAAATATTTTCGTTCAGACTCCACTCTGCCTGACTGAGTTTAACTCAGCTTAAAAAGTCGGCCAGAGTGTTCTCTTTGCCCCGCAGATGTATTGCAGACAGGGTCAGGTTCCTCTCTTCTGCTATCTTGAAAATCTCCTTGCAAAGGAAGATTAGGTATGGTACTCTTGTTCCGCCCTGATGGTTTATATAAGCCACTGTGGTTGAATTGTCTGAGTAAAAGACCAATTTTTTGTTTGAGACATCTGGAAATGCAACTTTTAGCACTCTTTCTACTGCCTTGAGCTCTTTGTAATTTGACGTGCAGGCCCTGGTTCTTAAATCCCATCTTCCCTGCCAGTATCTCCCATCTGAGTGAGCCCCCAACCCCATGGACTGGCGTCTGTTGTTATCAGTATGGGCTCCGTGAAGGACCAAGGCATTCATGCTGAAAGGTTCTTCTCGGATGTCCACCAAAATAGAGAATACCTTGCTTTGGAGGAGAGATGGAATTTTTCTCTAGCGTCTGTGGAAGACCATCCCAATTCTTCAAGATGTCCAACTGTAACGGTCTTGTGTAAATCTGAGCGAACGGTACCGCGGGAATTATAGCCGTCAGGTGTCCCAGTACTGACATCGCCTTTCTGAATGAACATCGGAAGGAACGGAAAAGGATCCAGACATGTTCTATTGTTGAAGAAACTTTCTTCTGAGGGAGGAATGTCTTCTGAGCCGTGGAATCTAGCTGCATTCCTAAAAGGTGCAATTTTGAGAGGGGTTAGACAAGATTTTCTTGATTCATCTTCCATCCTAGTTTCTTCAATAGGGAACACACAAGGACAAGGTCCATATTTAACTGTTCCCTTGTGTGGGCTATAAACAAAAAGTCGTCCAGATAGGGCACTAACACTATCCTGGACAATCGGAGGAATGCCACCAACTCCGCCACAACCTTTGTAAAGATTCTTGGGGCTTGTGACACCTCAAAAGGGAGGGCCCTGTATTGCAGATGTAGGAGCTGGCTGCTCACTTTAACTGCCGTCCTCAAATACTTTTGGGAGGAGGAGTGAATTGGGATGTGATAATATGCATCCTCTAAATTTATACTTGCCATCCAGCAATTTTTGAATAATAGGTCTATGGTGGTCTTTATTGTCTCCATCCGGAACTTCTTGTATTTTAGGGACTTGTTTAGACTTGTGCAATAATAGTTGAACTTTTGTTTCTAGGACTGTGGATCTTTGAGGATCTTTCGGGGTTGGAGTGCAGGTGAAAAAGTCCTGGGGATAGGAGAGGAACTCCAACCTGAATCTGCTATCCCCACCAAAACCCACTTGTTTTGGGTAATTTCTGACCAAGCCGGGAGAAAGGACGACAGTCTTCCCCCAACCCGGAGACGGGCGTCATTGTTGCTTGTCTTTTGGCCTGTTATCCTGGGATTTAAAAAGGAAACCGCTAGATTTTTTCTGAAATTTATCCATTTCTTTTTGTCGTATGGCTTGCCCCTCTGTCTTCTAAAGCCCTGCTGGGGTTTACCAAGAAAGGGATTTCTCTGTGGAACAGGAAATCCTTTTTTCTTGTCAGAGGCTTTCTCTAGGATGTCATCTAGAGACGACCCAAACAACCTATTGCTCTCACATGGAAGGGCACATAGTCTGGCCTTAGATCCTTGATCCCCCTTCCAGGATTTAAGCCAAATAGCTCTTCTCAACGCATTTGTCATGGCTGAGGATTTGGCAGCAAGCGTATAACATCAGTAGATGCATCCGTTAAGAAATCTGCAGCTTTTGAGAAGGTGGGAAGAGAAGCTAAGATTTCTTCTCTTGGCTTTTTCTCTTTAAGATGAGTTTCTAGTTGGTCTATCCATAACCGCAAGGACAGGGATATCCAAGTGGCTGCAACAGCAGGTCTTAGACAAGTAGCAGAGGTTTCCCAAGCCCGTTTTAAGTATATGTCTGCCTTTTTATCTTATGGGTCGGAAAGACAACCAGATCATCAAAGGGGAGGGCAGATTTTTTTGCTATCTTGGTGACCGCAGCATCTACTGTAGGGGCCTTATCCCAGCTAGAGGAGACCTGTTCCTCAAAAGGATATTTTCTTTTGACAGAGGAGGGTATGAAAAATTTCCTGTCAGGATTTTTCCATTCTTTTTTAATAATTGCTTGCAGATTTTCATGCATAGTAAAAACCCTATGTTTTTTAGGGCCTAATGTCTGGAAGGTCTGGTCCGCAATCGATCTGGTTTGCTTATGCTTAATGTCTTCTAGCTGCATAGTAGCTCTGACTGCTTTTAGTAACGGCTGCGTATCCTCAGGGGGAAAGAAGGATCTTCCTGAATATTCATCGTCTTAGGAGTCCGAGACACTGGAAAATAACTGTCCGGATTCTCTGTCTTCATTATCGGATGAGTCCATTTCTATACTGTCATTCTCTGCAGATTTATCTGGGGACCTGGCACGGCTTTTACTGAATGCCTTAAGGGATGCTTTTACTTCAGACCTGATTAAAGATTTTATGGATCTAGTAAGGCTCTGGGATTCCTCCGCTACAAGTTTATCTATATAAGCTGAACACAACGGTTTTTTATATGATGCAGACAGGGCCGTTTTACATCCTGCACACTCTTTATTTTTTGTCTTGCTAGACGATTTTTTAGGTGGCTTTGAGGTCGGACTTGCAGGCCTCAAGGGTTCCAGAGGTTCAGTGCGTCCATCTGTAGGTTCCGACATGCTTGCAAGCTGGGTTGACCTACTTACAGCACATGAGTAGGAATTGTGCCTCCCGCTGGCTGCCTGTACCTGCCGCCGTATTTATAGTTTTAAAGGACGCGCCTCGGCTTCCGGGTCCTCAACTTCCGGGTCCTGCGTGCCAGGAGTAAGCCCCGCCCCCTCCGACGTCATAGGCCGGCACACTTAAGGACGGCCCCGCGCATGCGCATAAGTGCTCAGACGCGCGGGCGCCGCAGGACCAGAGAGTGAGTGCAGGCGCAGGCAGACTTGTGGGGAGCGGCTTCCGGCACGGCCACAGAACTACTGCTCCCCATGGATAGGTCTTCCCACGGCATCTGGCCACAGACCCTCACCAGCGACCGGTGCTTCTTTAGGAAGGTATGTCCTGCAGTAAGCATGCTGAGCTGCTTCTCAGGATCTCTGATCCGGAGAACAGGAAACCTGAACTGTTGTTTGGTGGGGGTGTGTCCATTTTTATTTTCTCAGGTTTCCTGTCCTGATGGGAGGTCCTGAGTCGCATAGGGTGCCGTCATGGGTGAGGGTAAAATATTAGCTGACAGACTCTCTAATCTACTACCCTCCCTGATTAATAGCGATCAAATTGCCTTTGTCCCGAATAGGCAGTCATCAGACGGAACAAGACGTTTCATAGACCTAATCGATGTGGCCCAGGTCTCTCGAATGCCTTCTCTGCTCCTTTCCTTGGATGTGGAGGAGGCAGGAGGCAAATTGAAAATATTTGGATTTGACGGATTCTATTTAAATGCTGTAATGGCTTTATACTGAATTCTAGTGCTTCAGTTTATACATCTAACTTCTTATCCAACCCACTTGCTCTAAAAAATGGAACCAGACAAGGCTGCCCTATGTCCCCGTTAATATTTGCCTTGTCTATGGAGCCTTTTGCAGAGCATATAAGAACATCACCTGACATACGTGGCCTGAAAGTAGGGGACTAGAACACCGTATAGGTCTCTTTTGCTGACTGTGAACTAATAATTACTTCCAATCTGCTTTCATCTTTGCCTGCTATTAATAGTTTTATCCATAAATTTGGCCAGGCCTCATATTACAAAATAAATGAAAACAAATCGCGAATGTTGGACTTGGACTTAGCGCACTCCACAAAGGTACAGATCTCTTCCTCTCAAGGATTCTCATGGGCGCAAGGCTCCCTTACGTATTTGGGTATTCAACTCACTTGTCCTACTAATAACCTGTTTCATCATTCATAACTACTTACCTCTGCTGGATAAAGTTAAAACGAGCTTAAACAATCTGCACCTTCACGCTCTATCTATCAAAATGGTGATTATCCCAAAAATTTTATATATATTCCGTAATGTGCCGATCTGGATCCCAGATTATTTCCTAAAAAGATGCAAACTCTAATTAATTGTTACTCTTGGGGAAAACGAAAACCTAGGGTCAAAGCTCTTATTTTATATAAACCTCTTGACCAAGGAGGCCTCAATTTTCCTTTGCTTACACATTACTATAAAGCGAATATTCTGGCCCAACTCAGGTCACTAATAGCTTTAGATGTCTCAAAAAAATGGGTACTTATAGAAAGGAGCTTATTAAACCGGTCTAATATATACCTGCATCTATTAGCCCGAAGCATTTTCGGCTCCTCACTTAGGTTGCCATTGATAACCAACTTATCTATATCAAAAATTTGGAAGCAAATTACTAGATCTGAAAACGACTCCCTGTATCAATGCATACGCCTCTCAAAATTTGTGAACTTGCCATCACTGATCTATCACTGAAAGGCTGGGATCAGGCTGGTTTAACGAAAATATCACAACTCCGGCACAACGATGTGATGGTTGATTTTGCTCACTTACATGGGTCTTATGGCATCTATTCTCCAATAAAGAATTTTACAAATTCCTCCAAATAAGACACTTATTAAACTCACCCCATATATTTTCTTGTACTCCTAAAGACAAGGAATTGCATAATTGGATATTTTCTACTAAAACAGCAGATAAAGGAATCACTAAAGGCTACCAGCTTTTGAAATGTCCTACTACAGACCCTCTATCTTATTTGCTAGACTTATGGTCTACAGATTTAAATATTACATTTTCTTCAAAGGAGTAGAGAGACGCCTTTTCCGCAACTTCCAAGTATATAAGATGTGCAGATCACTTGGAAGTAGCTAAGAGAATTCTCTATAGGTGGTATAGGACCCTGCTTCCCTTAACGCAGTGCTTCTCAATTATTTTCTGTCATGCCCCCTAGGAAGAAGAAAACATTTCGCGCCCCGCGCGACTGTAAATAGTATCATTTGTCTATAAAATTGTTATAAGTAGTGTTGAGCTGAACAGTTCGAGAATAGTTCGGGTTCGTACCGAATTTTGGGGTGTCGGGACCCGGACCGAACCTGGACATTTTCAAAAAGTTTGGGTTCGGGTTCGGTGTTCATCGATTACTTCCCGCTTTCTGAAGGGCTGCACAGCAGCCAATCAGCTAGCGTTTTACTTCTTGCTCTAAGAGCTCATCACAGCCATGCCTACTAATGGCATGGCTGTGATTGGCCAGTGCAGCATGTGACCCAGCCTCTATTTAAGCTGGAGTCACGTAGCGCCACACGTCACACTTCTCTGATTAGTGTAGGGAGAGGACGCAGCTTCTATCAGGGCGAGATTAGGCAGGTTAAAGTCAGCAACAGCACCTAATGAACGGATCAATTTACAGCTGAGAATCATTGAACTTCTGCTAGTTACTTGCTCGCTGGTTTTTAGGCTGCACAGAGCGTTTTTCTGTCACTTATTTTCTGGGTTGATCGGCGGCCATTTTGTGACTTGTGGTGCGCCAGAAGAAGCTGCCACCAAGTCCATCAATCCATCAATACTAGTTTTTTTTTTTTTGCTATATCCTACATCAGGGGCTTGGCTGTGCTAATTGTCACCCCTAGAAACTCAGGAAAGAAATTTCTATATTTTATTAAGGGGTTAAATACAATTGCCCAAATACCAATCCCCTAAATCTGGTGTTCCTGCTTTGGTTAGACAAGTATAATACTGTCTGCTGTCTGGCAAAGGATAGATTATTTTCTGGGGTTAAATTCAATTGCCAAAATAGCAATACCATAAATCAGTGGTTTCAGCTGTGGCTGGCAAAATAGAATAGTGTCCGAGGTAACGCACACACGTACAGACGCACGTACACGATTCTTGAATAGTTGTATTATCGCGATAATAAAACTAACAGTGTAAAGTTGACTGTTTTGCTCTAAGTTATATTCGCGTACAAATGTAACTTCTATTACAGCACACCAATACTAAAACTGACTAGGAGACAGCTTTAAGTTCTATTCGAACGCGATTGCAACTTTGGAACTTAAAGTGGTGTACGATTTTAAAAGTTGAGTACTAAAAGTTGGAATCGCAATGCGATTCTTATGTATTTGTAATCGCATTACGATTACAACTTTGAGCTACCGATCACCATGGGAACGCCTCCTCCAGTAGAATGTACTGTCGGATGTGAGAATTAAGTTGAAATCGCAATGCGATTATTATATATCTGCTTAATCGCATTGCGTTTCAACTTAGCATTGCTAAATAATTCCATTCATATTCGTTAACTTACTGACTCAGTAAGTTAACGATATGGATGGAATTATTTAGCAATGCTAAGTTGAAATCGCAATGCAATTAAGCAAATATATAAGAATCGCATTGCGATTTCAACTTAATTCTCAGATCTGACAGTACATTCTACTGGAGGAGGCGTTCCCATGGTGATCGTTAGCTCAAAGTTGTAATCGCAATGCGTTTATTGCGGTATATTATCCCTCTGGGTGTCTTTTACAGTCTTTTTGGTGCCCAAAAGTTCGGGTCCCCATTGACTTCTATGGGGTTCGGGTTCGGGATGAAGTTCGGGTTGAGTTCGGATCACGAACCCGGACATTTTCCGGAAGTTCGGCCGAACCTCTCGAACCCGAACATCCAGGTGTTCGCTCATCTCTAGTTATAAGTACACCAATCTCCCCACAGGCGACTGCCATTAACACCCCCATATCATGTGCAGGCTCCATTAACCCCCTCCCCAATCATGTGCAGGGTCCAGGCTTCCCCTCCCCCAAATCATGTGCAGGCTCTCTCCCCCAAAATCATGTGCAGGCTCCATTAACCCCTCCCCAAATCATGTGCAGGCTCCATTAACCCCTCCCCCAATCATGTGCAGGCTCCATTAACCCCTCCCCCAATCATGTGCAGACTCCATTAACCCCCTCCCCCAATCATGTGCAGGCTCCATTAACCCCTCCCCAAATCATGTGCAGGCTCCATTAACCCTCTCCCAAATCATGTGCAGGCTCCATTAACCCCCACCCCAAATCATGTGCAGGCTCCATTAACCCCCTCCCCAAATCATGTGCAGGCTCCATTAACCCCCCTCCCAAATCATGTGCAGGCTCCATTAACCCCCTCCCCCAAATCATGTGCAGGCTCCATTAACCCCCTCCCCAATCATGTGCAGGCTCCATTAACCCCCTCCCCAAATCATGTGCAGGCTCCATTAACCCCCTCCCCAAATCATGTGCAGCTCCATTAACCCCCTCCCCAAATCATGTGCAGGCTCCATTAACCCCTCCCCCAAATCATGTGCAGGCTCCATTAACCCCCTCCCCAATCATGTGCAGGCTCCATTAACCCCCTCCCCCAATCATGTGCAGGCTCCATTAACTCCCTCCCCAAATCATGTGCAGGCTCCATTAACCCCCTTCCCCAAATCATGTGCAGGCTCCATTAACCCCCTCCCCAAATCATGTGCAGGCTCCATTAACCCCCTCCCCAAATCATGTGCAGGCTCCATTAACCCCTCCCCCAATCATGTGCAGGCTACATTAACCCCTCCCCCAATCATGTGCAGGCTCCATTAACCCCCTCCCCAAATCATGTGCAGGCTCCATTAACCCCCTCCCCAAATCATGTGCAGGCTCCATTAACCCCCTCCCCAATCATGTGCAGGCTCCATTAACCCCCTCCCCAATCATGTGCAGGCTACATTAACCCCCTCCCCCAATCATATGCAGGCTCCATTAACCCCCTCCCCCAATCATGTGCAGGCTCCATTAACCCCCTCCCCAATCATGTGCAGGCTACATTAAACCCCCCCACAATACTTACCTCCCTGGAAGTGCTGGATGCAGGCCTCTTCTGGCCTGTGTCCTGCTCTGCACTCTGCTCAGGCGGCGCGATGACGTCATTGCGCCGCCTGAACCGCTCTGATAGGCTGCGGGCATAAGGCCCGCAGCCTATCAGAGGAGCAGGGGAGGGAGACGCCTCTCCCTCCACTGCAGCACAGCACAGCGATCTGTATCGCTGTCCAGAGGACGGCAATACAGATCACTATGGAGATGAACGCTTCCACAGTGGAAGCGTTCACCTCCTGTCACCTGGAGCCCCCCTTTACGGAGCCTCGTGCCCCCCCTGGGGGGCGCGCCCCACTATTTGAGAAACACTGCCTTAACGCAACTTTTCCTGACTTTTCCCCAATTTGTTGGAGATGCCGTGAAACTGTTGGTACTTACCTCCATATGTGGTGGGATTGTCTCCACATCAAGCGACTTTGGCAGGAGGTTTTTTATTTTATCTCGGTTATGGGGCACTTTAAGATATGTTCATCCCCAGAACTCGCCCTTCTGTCAATAGGCTTAAACTCGCTTCCTAGAAGCCTCAGGTCTTTCATCATTCATTCCATTATTGCAACTCACAGTATAATTGCAGCCTCTTGGAGATATGACACCATTCTCAACTTCAATAGAGTTTTAAGAGACCTAGATAATAATGGTCTATATGAAAAAATCTGGGCTTCCTCTAGAAACAAAAAACGGAATTTACGAAAACCTGGGAGATGTGGCTAAATAGTCACTTATGTAAGATTGATCTGAACTCATTTATTAGAACATGACACTTACCTTATACTCTTACTGTTCTTGGTACCTGGAATTGGAATTAGAGATTAGAATTAGAAATGTCTCTCACACTTTCTAAACACTTTGTTAGTTTTTTTTTCCTCTTGCTGTGATGTAACCTACTGATTAATTCCATGTATATTACCATTTATATTGTCTCAGTTATATGTATTATACAATATCATGTACTATGTATTTCATTGGTATCTATTTCCTCACTTACTTATGACTGATACTATGTAGAATGTCATTTACTCTGACAAAAATTTTTAATAAAAACCTATTGTTCACAAAAGTAAGTGAATACATAGATATTGTCAATATGAAAATCACAAACAACATTAAAATCTCTTTCTATTCATTGCATATGTTAACTCAGCATATTTCTAGGTCTGGCAATTGTCTTTTATTGAACCTGGAAATCTTCTTCCAAGACCAGACTGTGTAAATATTTTTGCACAAACTGCTAACTTTTCAGTTACAGATTTTAAGTCCAAGGATACTGAACTCCCTGCCCTTCTGAATAATACAGGATCAGACCAAAAATGGCTTCTCTTAATGTCCCTGTTCAGACATCGGTATAGGCCTTATATAATGGACTCTTATCCGTAAACGTTCTGACTTTCCTTATATCATCCGCGTCCATCATCTAGCGATGATAGGCCCACAAGGCGGCGGAGACGCCGCTAGGCGTAAGCAAGAGTACCGCCATGCTAGGGACCCTGTGGCCCACCCTAGTACGAGCAGCTCTGGGGCTCGTACTAGTTTTCTGGCCCACCAGATAAGTTCACCTGAGCTCCCTACCGGTGAAATTGCATGGTGTACCCCAGAGAATTTTCAGCCTGTGATTCCTAATTTTGTTGGTCAACCAGGAATCCAGATTCCCACAGTGGGCTTCACTAAATACGATTATTTTAGTGTTTTCAGTGACCTCTTTGTGAATATGATGGTGGAGCAAACAAATCTGTACGCCCAACAGTTCATTGCTGGACACTTTTTTGGCTAGGTCCAGTGGCTGGACGTCGGTCAGTGCAGCCGAGATGAGGGCGTTCTGGGGCCTCGTGCTGCACATGGGCCTACTCAAAAACCCAGTGTCAGGCTGTACTGGAGTGCGGACGTCCTCTACCAGACCCCACTTTACAGTACGGCCATGACACGCTCACAGTTGGAGACCATCTGGAAATACCTGCATTATGCAGATAATGCAGCAAAGCCCCCCACCCCCCAAGGTGATCCCGCCTATGACTGCCTGTACAAAATCAGGCCGGTCATTGATCACTCGGGGCCAAATTTTTGGAGGCCTATGTACCTGGAAGGGAGGTCGCGGTTAAGTCTCTCATTGCTTTCAAGGAGAGACTTATTTTCCGCCAGTATGTTCCCTCAAAGCGAGGTATGGCGTAAAACTGTACAAACTTTGTGAATAACTCATGGTACACTTACAAGTTTTGTGTGTACGAGGGGCGAGATTCCCGTATTGAACCCCCAGAATGTCCCCCCACTCTGGGTGTTAGCGGGAAACTTCTGTGGGACCTTATGCACCCACTGCTGGATAAGGGTTACCACCTGTACGTGGATAACTTTATACTAGTTTCCCCTTGTTCCAGTCCCTCGCAGCCAGATCCACGTCAACTCTGCATCCCTACATACCCCCTTCAGGTACCAATCCCCAGGGGTGAGACCCGTGCCCTTACTAGTAGAAACCTGTTACTGGTCAGATATAAGGACAAGAGGGATATCCTTATGCTGTCCACAACTCACGGTAACGGTAACGGCTGGCAACACAGGGAAATTCCTTCAGTTCTATTAGGCAGTCCTCAAGGACCTGATCTTTTCTGACCGGGAAAGAGCAGGCCGGAGTACCTCAGGAACCGTAGGCGCCCAGATCGTCCCTGGCCAACACTTTCCAGGTGTGGTCCCCATACTGGAAATAAGGGACAAACTCAAAAATGCAGTGTGTCACAGGAGGGGATACGGAAGGACACCACCACTCAGTGTGACACGTGCCCCGATCATACAGGCTTCCCCATTATTAGTTGCTTCCGGGAGTACCACACTTCCATGGAGTACTAAATTTATAATCCCCTTTTCCATTTAGCCGCTGACAATCAAATAAAAACTATGGTTCTCAGACTTGAGACACCCCAAACATTTTTTTGTCAAAAATGATAGTTTGCAAAACTAAAAAATTTAAAAAGTAGACAAATTGTGTATCGCCGCGTCCCTAATAATCTGCTCTATAAGAATATCCCATGACCTCACCCCTTAGATTAACACGGTAAAAAAAGGTGCACAGAAAAACAAAAGTGCAATAGCAAGTGATCAAAAAGTCATATGCCCCCAAAATAGTGCCTATAAAACTGTCCTCTCATCCCGCAAAAAATTAGCCCCTACCTAAGACAATTGGGTAAAAACTTTAAAAATTAATCTTAGACTGTGTAGATACTAACATTTTTATTTTGTTTCAAATAGAATAATATAGTGTTAAACCTAGATAAATATAAAAAAGTAGACAAATTATGTATCACCGCGTCTATAATGATCTTCTCTATAAAAATATCCCATGACCTAACCCCTCAGATTAACACGGTCAAAAAATTAAATAAAAACCGTGCCAAAACAGCTATTTTTGGCAAATTTTCCATTTTAATCCATTTTTCCAGTAACAAAGCAAGGGTCAACAGCCAAATAAAACTAAAAATGTATTGCTCCTGATTCTGCAATTTACAGAAATATCCTATATTTGGTGGTAAACTGCTGTACGGGCACACGGCAGGGCGCAGAAGGAAAGGAACACATACGGTTTCTGAAAGGCTGATTTTGATGGCCTTCTTTTGACACCATGTCCCATTTGAAGAACCCCTTATGTACCCCTAGAGTATAAACTTCATAAAAGTGAACCCATCTAATAAAATACACCCTCAAGGTATTCAAAACTTATTCTACAAACTTTGTTAACCCTTTAGGTGTTCCTCAAGAGTCTATGGCAAATTGGAGATGAAATTTCAGAATTTCTATTTTTGGTAACCTTGCGTTACAAAAATGTAATATAGAAAAAAATCATATGTACCCTAAAAATAGTCCCAAGAAAACTGCCTCCTTATCCCGTAGTTTCCAAAATGGGGTCACTTTTATGGAGTTTATACCCCAGGGGGCTTCAAATGGGACATGGTGTAGATAAACCAGTCCAGCAAAATCTGCCTTCCAAAAACCACACGGCGCTCCTTTCCTCTACGCCTCGCCGCGTGGCCATACAGTAGTTTATGACCATATATGGGGTGTTTCTGCAAACTACAGAATCAGGGCAATAAATATTGGGTTTTGTTTGGTTGTTAATGGAAAAATGGATTAAATGGAAAATTTGACAAAAATTGCAATTCTGAAATTTCATCTCCATTTGCCAATAACTCTTGTGAAACACCTAAAGGGTTAACGACATTTGTAAAACCAGTTTTGAATACCTTGAGGGGTGTAGTTTCTAGAATGGGGTCGTTTTTGGGTGGTTTCTATTATGTATGCCTCAAAAAGTGACTTCAGACCTGAAGTGATTCCTAAAAAGTGGGTTTTTGAAAATTTTCAAGATTTGCTTCTAAACTTCTAAGCCTTGTAACGTCCCCAAAAAATAAAATGGCATTCCCAAAATGATCCAAACATGAAGTAGACATATGGGGAATGTAAATTAATAATTTTATTTTGCGGCATTACTAAGTATTATAGAAGTAGAGAAATTGAAACTTGGAAAATTGGTAATTTTTCTAAATTTTTGCAAAATTTGGTATTTTATTTTATGAATAAAAATGAATTTTTTTGACTCCATTTTACCAGTGACATAAAGTACAATATGTGATGAAAAAACAATCTCAGAATGACCTGGATAAGTAAAAGCGTTTTAAAGTTATTCACACAAAGTGGCACTGGTCAGATTTGCAAAAAAAGGGCCTGGTCCTTAAGGTTAAAATGAGCCTGGTTCCTAAGGGGTTAAACACACATAAGACAATGGGCAGAAATCTTTTACCAGCCTTATCTTCATCCTTATATTGCTGTTTCATACCAGGTTTACAATATGTTTTTCACACTAGAAAGGTATTTTTTGTATCTGCATATTTAAACGCACATGTGTTTCAGGAGACTGGGCTGAAAGGGGCCATCTGCTGTAAGGACAGCGTCCTGACAGCATCTCAAAAAGCCCCTTTTAGGGCTGGTACATCAGTCTGCTTTTATTTTTTATTTTTTTCTATATATATATTGCAGTTGCCTGCCCGTGTGTGAGAGGCCGCAGGCCCACAGAGTGTACTGTGTGCACACCACTCATATAGTGTGGCACAGTACCTTGCAGATAAAAGTAATTAAATTTTTACACTTTAATATAATTGCAGTTGCCAGCCAGTGTGTGTCAGGCCCAGAGACTGTACTGTGCCCACTGCCCACCACTTATATAGGGTGTCACAGTATAGTGCACGGCGCACACGCAGTGACCTAAAATTCAAACGAAGCGGACCGAGCATGGGTCTTTTTCCATCTCCTAGTTCCAAAAATCTATTCACTACACCTGACCTGGCCCTGATAAGGGACAAAACAGAGATTAAACTAATAGGAATAGTACTTAGTTAACACTAGTTGCATTGGTGGCAAATTCCATTGCAAGTGCCCAAAATTAGAAGGAAGCGGACAGAGCAAGCTTTTTTCTCTATCTCCCCATGCAAGGATTCAATTCAATACACGTCCCCTGATAGGGCACTTAACAAAGATTAAAATGGTAAGAATAGTAGTTCACACTATTTGTATTGGTAGCACAGTACATTGCGCGGCACACGCGCTAGTGCCCCAAATTGGAAGTAAGAGGACCGACCAATCATCTTTTTCCATCTCCCGCTTCCTAAAATCTATTCCATACACCGGCCCCTGATAGGGGACAAAACAGAGATTAAACTGGTAAGAACAGATTTTTTTTATTTAAAAAAAAGAGGACAGCCTCATGGAGCTAGGTATTTTTGGCCAGCTACTGAACGCTCATGCATAATAGCTGTAGGCTCATGCGTCCTTTTGCGGCGGTGACAAACCTGGTCAGTCAAACCCAAGGCAACATCATCGACCTCATCCCATATGCGTTTTTTCTGGAGCGTGCCCTGCGATAAGTGCTGGATCAGGCCGTAGATGAGCATGAAAAGAAAGAGTTGTGGTCACAATCACCACCAGAAGCACCCTTGTCGTCGTCGATTGCTGGACCTGCAGCAACGCAGAGAGAGGAGTCTGAAGAAAAGGAGTCAGAGGAGGAAGGTGGCTTTGAGGAGGTGGAAGACCAACCACAGCGGGCGTCCAAGGGGCTTGTCGCCTTCGAGGACCCTTGGTGTTGTACGTGGCTGGGTGGAGGAAGAGACCTTAAATGACGTCAGTGAGGACAAGGAACGGGACATGGCTAGCTTGGTATCCAACCTTGTGCAAATGGGGAGTTTGCAGTTGTGCAAATGGACTGTTTGCGGTGCGTTAAACGGGAGTTTGCCCTCTCACTGTGAAGCGGGCGTAACCCTTACACTACCTGATCGATACAACATCATACCTGATTGTTTACACACACTGGATGTTTTAAAGCATGGTATTCCTAACAATTTAGGAATGTTAGGTGATTTATGCCCTTTATGGATTAAAACCCGACTCTGCGTCAACTACTTAATTTTCCGTGGGAGTTTTGCCATGGATCCCCTCCGTCATGCCACAGTCCAGGTGTTAGTCCCCTTGAAACAACTTTTCCATCACTATTGTGGACAGAAACAGTCCCTGTGGGTTTTAAAATTCGCCTGCCATTTGAAGTCTATGGCGGTTCGCCGGTTTGCGAACATTTGCGGAAGTTCCCGTTCGCCGTTTGCGGCATCTCTATTGACCACTAGAGGTCAATCAGGAGCTGCTAATAGCTGTACTGAACAAGATAAAATACTTTTTAGCCTGGATAAAAATAAGGCTACTTTCCCATTAACGTTTTCCCTTTCCGCTATTGATATCCGTCATAGGATCTCAATAGCGGAAGAAAACTCTTCAGTTTT
This sequence comes from Bufotes viridis, assembly GCA_033119425.1. Classification (NCBI taxonomy): domain Eukaryota; kingdom Metazoa; phylum Chordata; class Amphibia; order Anura; family Bufonidae; genus Bufotes; species Bufotes viridis. The sequence goes on from CM065589.1 coordinate 353,208,624, forward strand.
GTCCCCATTCATTGTCAATGGGGACAAAACTGAACGAAGCGTAATGCACCAAAATGCATTCGATTCCGTTTGGTTGCGTCCCCATCGCGGACAGAAAAACACAGCAAGCAGCGTTTTTCAAGAAGGATCCGTCCTGACACAGAAAAGAATCTGTCCCCCATTGACTTTCAATGGTGTTCAAGATGGATCCGTCATGGCTAAAGAAGACATAATACAACCGGAACCATTCATGACGGATGCATGCGGTTGTATTATTGTAACGGAAGAGTTTTTGCAGATCCATGACAGATCCACAAAAATCGCTAATGTGAAAGCAGCCTAAGCTACATTCTATTCTGTTTGTTTATAAAGTTGGGCTTATGTTACAACATGAACGTTAGACTATGGGGGTCATTTGCTATCCAGAAATACCCCTATATTAGGCGTAATTCTGGAGTGGATTGCGGTGAACGAGTGCTATGGGTGGGGAAGGGGATGGGCTGGCAGGCCCATCTCATTCATCATTTTCTATGTCTGTTTTTGGCAAGGAAGCTGGCTTACAGGCTGGCGCAGGATGCCGAAGTTATGTAGATGCCGGCACGTCTTTATAACTTCAGTGGATTCACCTGCAGCTATAGGGGTTATTAAGACTGGCATCTTAATAAATGATCCCCTATGTTTTATTTGTTTTTACTTTATAGTTGGGCTACTTTCACATTATGGATCTGCAAAAACGCTTCTGTTACAATAATACAACCACATACATCCGTCATGAACTAATCCGGTTGTATTATGTCTTCTATAGCCATGACACATCCGTCATGAACACCATTAACTATTGAAAGTCAATGGGGGAAGGATCCATTTTCTATTGTGCCAGATTGTGTCATAGAAAACGGATCCGTCCCCATTGACTTACATTGTGTGGCAGGACGGATCGGTATTACTGAACACCACATGGCGGACAAAAAACCGCTGCAAGCAACGATTTGGTGTCTGCCTCCAGAGCGGAATGGAGGCAAACTGATGCATTCTGAGTGGATTCATTTCCATTGAGAATGCTTTAGGGCAAAACTGATTTGGACCGTTTGTGAGAGCCCTGAACGGATCTCAGAAACGGAAAGCCAAAATGCTAGTGTGAAAGTAGCCTTAGGTGTCTTAGTATTCATAAGGACAAGAAAGATTGTAGTGGGCGACAGTCAACAGGTAAATCAATGTAAGGGTCCTTTCACACTGGCGTTTGTTTTCCGGCATAGAGATCCGTTGTCGGGTCTCTATGCCGGAAAATCCTGATCAGGATCATCCCCATGCATTCTGAATGGAGAGAAATCCGCTCAGGATGCATCAGGATGTCTTCAGTTCAGGACCGAACGCTTTTTGGACGCAGCAAATACCGCAGCATGCTGTGCTTTTGTTCCGTCCAAAAATCAGGAACACTTAGCCGCAAGGTCGATCCGGAATTAATGCCCATTGAAAGGCATTAATCCGGATCCGCCTTAAGCTAAACGTCGCTTTCGGCGCATCGCCGGATCCGACGCTTAGCTTTTTCTCAATTGTTACTATGGCAGCCAGGACGCTACTAAAGTCCTGGTTGCCATGGTAAAATGTAGTGGGGAGCGGGGAGCAGTATACTTACCATCCGTGCGGCTCCCGGGCGCTCCAGAGTGACGCCAGGGCGCCCTACACGCATGGATCACGTGATCGCATGGATCACGTGATCCATGGGCATGGGGCGCTCTGACGTCATTCTGGAGCGCCCGGAGCCGCACGGACTGTAAGTATACCGCTCCCCGCTCTCACTCCTACTATGGCAACCAGGACTTTAATAGCATCCTGGCTGCCATAGTAACCTGAAAGCATTTCAAGACTGATCAGATCCTGATCAGTCTTCTAATGCTTCAGGCAACTTGCGCTCTGACGGATCCGGCGGGACGGAAGTGCCTGCCGGATCCTCAGAACGCAAGTGTGAAAGGATCCTAACATGTTTTTTCTGTTTCCATAGTTACCTGTGGTTTTATTATGGCATTTTTTTTTTTATCATAGGTTGATCGTGGTGTCAGCATACCCAACTAGGATCAAACTGCTGATGTAAAACTTGGTAAGTTAAAACAATATTGTCACAATTTCTGATTTATACATCAAATTATTGTTTCAGCCACCTCATTCAAGCCATGAGGGGATAATGTTTCCAGCTGATCCAGAAAATCTCCCTGTTTGGAGTATGTTAAAACGGTTGTGATCATTATATGGGATGTGATTAATTGGGGTGATAGAAAAAGAATATTTCTCTTTTGAGGTGTATTGGTGCAGACTGTTTTAAAAACTGCTATTGTGTGTTATAATGTGGCTGATGATTGAGTCTGCAATGAAAAGCTTGCACAGTACGTCCCATATTCTGTAGTTTGCACTGGAATTCTATTAGGTAGATGACGTAGGCCGATTGGCAGGTTAAGCGGTGTTTAATGTTGAACACAATGCTGGTTACAGTGGATTGGAATGTTGTCTTGCCATGAGTTATTATGCGGCAGCAAAGCATCTTGAGGCACCGCATTTATAGCAGCCAGGTTGGTCCATTTGTTTTTCATTGTGTTCTTTTGTTTCATGTGTTGTTTTGGTATGCTGGGTGGCAGGGGGTTCTTGATGGTAGGTGCACATCTATAGATGATCCTGGGGTACCTTGGTAGAGTGTTTTTCAGAAAAAGGTCTTGTAACAGAATATGCCATTTTTTTCCTCGAGATGGCTCTGTTTTTTATATTGCATTGTGTGATAATACAGGTGTTGGAGGGTATTTCAGATACTTTTCCCATGGGTTTCAGGCAGTCTTGTTTACTTAATTAGGTTTTCGGGTGTCCTTTCTCAAATGCATTTTTTTAATCTCCTTTCGAAAGAAAAAACAGGTAATCAATATATCTTTAAAATATTTCATATAAGTGTTGCATTGCCCCAGATAAAAATATCCTCAAATTCCCGCATAAAAAAATTGCAAAAGAGGAAGCCACTCTTGTCGGCATTGCAGTCCCTTCCATTGATGATATGTGACTCCATGGTATTTTGAGTAATTATTTTCTAAAATGAATTTTAGTCCTTCGATGAGAAGTCTATCTGAATTCTATCTATCGATGGACTAAAATTCAAATTTCATGTAAAAACTGTGTTACATTGACTTACCTGTTGACTGTCTCCCACTACATCTTTCTTGTCCCTATAAATACTAAAAGACCTAACTGTAAAGAAAAAAAAGATAAAAACATAGTCTAACTCTGAAGTTGTACCATAAGCCTAACCTTATAAACAAACAGAATAGAATGTAGCTTATTTGTATCCAGGGTAAAATAGTATTCTATCTTGTTCAGTACAGCTATTAGCAGCTCATGATTGACCTCTAGTGGTCAAATCGTGGAAACGAGCAGTGTATAATGTGATGGAAAAATGAATCCAGCCAGTAAAGGAGGCAATATGGACAATCACAATACAGTAAGTGGCTTGTATGAACTTTTTCTCCATAACAAATGCTATTTGTGAAGTGACACAACCCCTTTAAATAGAACCAGCGCTACCCCCAGACGAAGGCTTGGATGCTTGGATGTAAAATTAGATTTATTACCATTGCTGTACCTGTCCTGTTTATTCAATACTTCATTAATAAACAACTGCTGAAACGACAATAACAGTTGGGTATTAATGAAGTGCTGAATAAATGGGACAGGTACAGCAATGTTAATAGATCTAATCTCACGTGGGAGGAAAACAGGCTGTTAAATCTTTGACTAAAGATAGTTCTATTAGGCCTCATGCACACGACCATATGTGTTTTGCGGATCCGCAAAAAAGGATGAAGTTCCGTATGGCATCCTTTTTTGTGGATCCATTGTAATAATGCCTATGCTTGTCCTCAAACTAGAAAAAAATAGGACATGCTCTATTTTTTTGCGGAACGGAAAACGGACATATGGAAACGGAATGCACACAGAGTACCTTCCTTTTTTGCAGACCCATTGAAATGAATGGTTCCGCATATGGTCCTCAAAAAAATGGAACGGACACTGAAAGAAAATATGTTCATGTGCATGAGCCCTTATCATAAAAAAAAAAACTGACAAGGGGAGCAACTGTGGTGTGGGATAAAAACCATTACACTGCAGAGGCTCTCTCCCATTTGTCCGATAGTCAAGTATATCTTAAGTTAACATGGGATCCCACTGTACACTATAAAGAGATTGATTCCCTCTTAGATGAAGCGTTTCAACAAGGAGTAATTAGTGATACTCAAAATCAGGTTTTGGTGAATGATATCCCTCGAGTTCCAGTGCTGTACTTTGCCAATTGTACACAAGGACCCCAGAAATCCTACAGGGCGTCCTTCCGTCTCGGGAGGGGGTCCCTGTTGTATCCTTTAGCTGTATTTGTACATCATTATTTGCAAGATACTGTATGTAGATTGTCAAACTGCCTACGTGATAACAGTGACTTTTTGTATAAGATCCAGAACATAAATGTAGATAATGTGACTTGGTTATGCACTTTCAACATTAAAAGTATTTACACTAATGGGACTGAGTATTATAAGAGATAAGTTAAGTGAAAATCCAAGCCTGTCTAGTTCCTTTATAGCCTTTTTTTATGGCGTTATTGCACATTGTATTGACTAAGAATTTTTGGGGGATTTTTACTTACAGCTGCAGGGGACTTTGATGGGGTACAGTAGTTAATATATTTATGTCATTTTTTTAACCATGTCACTTTGGAGTTGCCCATATGCCTCACACATTCTTACGTATGTGGACAATGTGTTCTTGCTGTGGACGGGAAGTGAAATTACTGTAAATTGACAGCATTTTTATTTTATTTGAATTCTTGTCATCCACTGATTAAGTTTGTATCTAAACATAAGAACATTATACAGTATTTGGATGTTGAAGTAAAGAAATAAGGGGTTAGTCATTATATGCCAAGACCATTGATAGGAACAATTTGTTGAGAAGAGATAGCTATAATGCTCCTCAGGTATTCAAGGGAATACCCAAAAGTCAGATGATGTGGGTCCAGCGTATATGCAGCAGCAATAGTGAATATCAAAAAGTATATCACAAATGATTGAGAACTTCGTGGCCAGAGGGTACAATAGAGATTAGTTTGTACAGGTAGCACAGGTGATTGGGGAAACTAATAGAGAAACACTTTTAGAAAATAAAATTAAAAATAAAAAGGATAATAAAATCTGGTTTTGTTCTACCTATTATTCACATGCTGCGTTAATTAGAAGAGTGGTTCTGAAGCATTGGCACGTTCTGCCTCAAGACACCAAGTTTGGAGGTTGTTTTAAAGAGAAACACCCTTATGTATAAAAAGGAAATCTGTGGCCAATCAATTGGTTAAAGCTGATATTGTTCCAAAAATAGACAAATGTTTTTATCTTCCAGGAAGCGGGGACTTTTCAATGTCTTGGTTGTCAGAGTTGTAATGATATCATCAAAGCTGAATATATATTGCATCCACTAAATGGATTTCACACCTGTGATAATGAGAACGTAATTTATATGTAGAAGTGTCCCTGTGGGAAGGTATATGTGGGACAAACCTCCAGATCTGTAAAGATGAGATTAAATGAGCATCGGTCTGCCATCAGAACATACTCATCTAAAGAACAGCAGCTCAAGCACAGTAAACAAGAAAAGTCTCCTCCTAGGAAAAAAATTTGAGAAACCAGAGTAGCTAGACATTTTTAAGGCTAGACGTAATATATGTGATTTAAGGTGGACACTATTGGAAGGGGTTATGTGCAATGATAATACCTTTTTGAGACTGCTACAGAGAGAAGTATTTTGGATAGTTAGACTTGATGCTTTAAGCCTGAAAGGGTTAAATAAGAATTGTAACTTTAATGTGTTTTTAGAGGACAATGTTTTGAAGTAAGTTGGTACTAAGTGCTGTTTAATTTACAGCTGTGATTGAAGGCAGTGCCTATTTAAAGAGGATTAGCAAGCTAATGCGCATGCTTGACGAAGGGGCGGACCCCGAAATGTAGCTACATGCTTGCTAGGCACCACATGTGCTGAACCTCAGATGGACCCTATGCACGCAGGACTTTATTGCTAACTAGGGACTTTGTGAGTAGTTTTTAACACAGAAAGGTAGAATCTGATTGGTTCCTAAGGGCAACTAAGCGAGTTCTACTTTTACAACAGTTTGATATATGACCTGAATAGCGTTTTGCATTTAGGCCAAAAAGTTCAACTTTGGTCTCATTTGACCAGAGCACCTTTTTCCCTATGTTTGCTGTGTCCCCTACATTGCTTGTGAAAAACTGTAAACAGGACTTCTAAGGGCTCATGCGCATGGCCGTGATCGCGGATCCTCAAAACATGGATCCCGGCCGAGCGCATGCCACCATGTTTTTTTCCTCTGCAGAAATACCCTAACCTTGTCTACAAAAGAGACAAGAATAGGACATGTTGTTTTTTTTTTGCGGGGCCGTGGAACAGACTTAGGCCCCTTTCACACGGGCGAAGTTTTCCGCGGGTGCAATGCGTGAGGAGGACGCATTGCACCCGCACTGAATCCGGACCCATTCATTTCTATGGGGCTGTGCACATGAGCGGTGATTTTCCCGCATCACTTTTGCATTGCGTGAAAATCGCAGCATGCTCTATATTGTGCGTTTTCACGCAACGCAGGCCCCATAGAAGTGAATGGGGCTGCGCAAAAATCGCAAGCATCCGCATGCAAGTGCGGATGCAGTGCTATTTTCCCGCATGGTTGCTTAGCAACGGGACCAGATCTTTATTATTTTCCCTTATAACATGGTTATAAGGAAAATAATAGCATTCTTAATAAGGAATGCTAAGTGCAATGAAGATGAAGGGTTAAAAATAATAAAACTTAACTTACCTTTGTTACTTGATCGCAGTAGTTGCGATCTGTCTTCTCTTTCAAGCTTCAGCTAACAACTAAAGGACCTGTGATGACATCACATCACATGGTCCAATCACATGGTCTATCTTACCATGGTGATGGACCATGTGATTGGACCATGTGATGTGACGTCATCACAGGTCCTTTAGTTGTTAGCTGAAGCTTGAAGAAGAAGAGAGATCGCCACTACGCGATCAAGTGGCTAAGGTAAGTTAAGTTTTATTATCTTTAACCCTTCATCTTCATTTTACTATGCATTCTTTATTAAGAATGCTATTATTTTCCCTTATAACCATGTTATAAGGAAAATAATAAATTCTCCAGAATACTCTACCCGAAACCGGACTTCAGTGATGAAGTCTGGCTTCGGTCTGGGTACCAAACATGGCGATTTTCACACGGCGTGCAAAACGCATTACAAACGTTTGCACCGCGTCTTATCCGAGGCGTCAAACATGACGCCCATGTGAAAGAGGCCTTACCGATGCGGACATTGAGATGAATGGGTCTGCAACTTCATTTATTATGGATCGGATGCAGGCCCAAAACTACGGTCATATGCATAAGTGCTTGCTTTCAAAAACAGCTTTCTATTTGCCACTCTTGTAAAAAGGCCAGATTTGTGGAGTACACGACTAAGGCCCCTTTCACATGGGCGAGTTTTCTGCGCGGGTGCAATGCATGAGGTGAACGCATTGCACCTGCACTGAATCCAGACTTATTCATTTCTATGGGGCTCTGCACATGAGCGGTGATTTTCTCGCATCACTTCTGCGTTGCGTGAAAATCGCAGCACGCTCTATTTTGTGCATTTTTCACGCAACGCAGGCCCCATAGAAGTGGATGAGGCTGCGGGAAAATCGCAAGCATCCACAAACAAGTGCGGATGCGGTGCGATTTTCCCGCATGGTTGCTAAGCGACGGGACCAGATCTTTATTATTTTTAACCACTTCAGCCCCCTAGCTTAAACATCCTTAATGACCAGGCCACTTTTACAATTCCGCACTACACTACTTTACCCGTTTATTGCTCCGTCATGCAACTTACCACCCAAATGAATTTTACCTCCTTTTCTTCTCACTAATAGAGCTTTCATTTGGTGGTATTTCATCATAATCAAAAATTGCCGAAATTTTTGCAAAAAAATGACTTTTTTCACTTTCTGTTGTAAAATTTTTCAAAAAAAATACATTTCTATATAAATTTTTCTCTAAATTTATTGTTCTACATGTCTTTGATAAAAAAAAATCCAATAAGTGTATATTTATTGGTTTGGGTAAAAGTTATAGTGTTTACAAACTATGGTGCAAAAAAGTGAATTTCCTCATTTTGAAGCAGCTCTGACTTTCTGAGCGCCTGTCATGTTTCTTCAGGTGCTAGAATGTTAGGAAAGTATAAATACCCCCAAATCACACCATTTTAGAAAGAAGACACCCCAAAGTATTCGCGGAGGGGCTTGGTGAGTTCATGTATCATTTCATTTTTTTCACAAGTTAGCGGAAAATGACACTTTCTGAGAAAAAAAATAAAATAAAAAGTTTCAATTTCTGATAACTTCTGGCAAAAAAAATAAAATCTCAGACGGACTCACTATGCCCCTCAGTGAATACCTTGGGGTGTCTACTTTCCGAAATGGGGTCATTTGTGGGGTGTGTTTACTGTTCTGGCATTTTGGGCGGGGCTAAATTGTGAGCCGCCATGTAAAACCTAAAGGTACTCGTTGGAATTTGGGCCCCTTGCGCACCCAGGCTGCAAAAGCGGCACTTATGTGGTATCGCCGTACTCAGGAGAAGTAGGGCAATGTGTTTTGGGGTGTATTTTTACATATACCCATGTTCGGTGAGAGAAATATCTCTGTAAATTGTCAACTTTGTATAAAAATTTTTAAAAGTTGTTGTTTACAGAGATATTTTCACACAAAGTATGGGTATATATAAAAATACACCCCAAACACATTGCCCTACTCTCCTGAGTACAACGATACCACATGTGTGCACTTTTGCAGCCTGGGTGCAAAGGGCCCTAAAACCAATGAGTACCTTTACACTGAGTTCAGACCTGAGCGTTTTGAAGCCTAGCGTTTTTGGTGCGTTCAAGACTGGCGTGTAGGCGCGTTTTTCAAGCGTTTTGGTAAATAGTGTAGGCGCGTTTGACGCGCGTTTCTGTGATTGACTGCATAGTTGGCCAATGACCAAACAGCCCTCCCTATATAGTTTGGCCAATCTGAGGTGTGAATTGTGAAAAGCGCGTCCATAGGCGCGTTTTACGCAGCACAAACGCCCGAACAACACGCCTATCGCGTTTCCCATTGAAGTCTATTAGCACCAAGCGCTCGAAAAAGCCCGATTAGCGCGAACAAACTTGCCTATGCGTCGGACGTTTATAGGCGCCTATGAGCGCGCATAAAACGCGCAAGTGTGAACCACCCTCATTGGAATGCATGGTTCCTTTACTGTTGTGCGTTTTTATGTGCGTTCAAAGCGGCGTTTACGCGAAAGTGTGAACTGAGGGTTAGGATTTCACAGGGCATTTTTACGCATTTGGATTCCAGACTTCTTCTCACGCTTTAGGGGCCCCTAAAATGCCAGGACAGTATAAATACCCCACATGTGACCCCATTTTGGAAAGAAGACACCCCAAGGTATTCTGTGAGGGGTATGGTGAGTTCATGTAAAATTTTATTTTTGTCACAAGTTAGTGGAATATGAGACTTTGTAAAAAAAAAAAAAATAAATAAAAAAACAATTTCCGCTGACTTGTGCCAAAAATAAAAATTCTGTGGACTCACCATGCCCCTCACGGAATACCTTGGGGTGTCTTCTTTCCACAATGGGGTCACATGTGGGGTATTTATACTGCCCTGGCATTTTAGGGGTGCTAAAGTGTGAGAATCCAAATGCATAAAAATGCCCTGTGAAATCCTAAAGGTACTCATTGGTTTTAGGGCCCTTTGCGCATCTTGGCTGCAAAAAGTGTCACTAATGTGGTATCGCCGTACTCAGGAGAAGTAGGGCAATGTGTTTTGGGGTGTATTTTACATATACCCATGCTGGGTGAGAGAAATATCCGCGCTTCGGGTCTGCACTTCCGTTCCGCAAAAATATAGAACATGTCCTATTCTTGTCCGCAGTTGCGGACAAGAAAACATTTTCTATATAGTTCTGGCAATGTGCGGATCTGCAAAATGCGGAAAGCACATTGCCGGTGTCCGTGTTTTGAGGATCTGCGGATCGGATCCGCGGATCGGATCCACGGATCGGATCCGCGGATCGGATCCACGGATCCGCGGATCGGATCCACGGATCGGATCCACGGATCCGCGGATCGGATCCACGGATCCGCTGGATCGGATCCACGGATCCGTGAATCCACGGATCCGTGATTCCACGGATCCGCAAAACACATATGGACGTCTAAATGGAGCCTTACAAGGGGTGTGATCAATGACAGGGGGTGATCAGGGGTCTAGATGGGATGATCAAGGGGTTAATAGGTGAGGGGGTGGGGGGTTAGTGTAGTGTTTGGTGCAACTTTACTGTGTTACCTGGTCCTCTGGTGGTCAATCCCAGAAAATGGGACCACCAGAGGATCAGGTAGCAGCTATATCAGACGCTGTTCATAAAACAGCGTCTGATATAGCTGTTTGATGCGATTATATCGCATCTACAGCCTGCCAGCGATTGATCATCTCTGGCAGGCTGTAGTCCAACTCTTGAGACGCGCTAATGTTGGACGCGCCGGTGCGTCATCTCGCGAGACGCGAGAGTTCCTGTGAACGCGCAGCGCGCGTTCACAGGAACTCTCGCTCGCGAGATGACGCACCGCGCGTCCGAACAGAAGCAGCAGGTCCGCCCGCAGGACGCAATCCTGCGCACGGCGGTCCTGAAGCAGTTAACTTGAACTCACCTGTTCCTCTTGATCGCGTAGGTGCCGGGATCATTCTTCTTTCTTCATTCTGCTGGATAAAGGACCTTCGGTGACGTCACTGGGTCACATGGGTCACATGGTCCAATCAAAAGCTACCATGATTGGACCATGTGACCCATGTGATATTACCAAGGTCCTTCAACCAACAGATATGAAGATAGAAGATGTTCCTTGCACCTACGCGATCAATGGGAGGTGGTGAGTTTATTTATTTATTTGTAACCCTCTATTGCCCTGCTAACATAGCGTTCTGTATTTAGAATGCTATTATTTTTCCAAATAACCTTGGTATAAGGGAAAATAATAAAAACTACAGAATACTCAACCCGAAACCGGATTTCAGTGATGAAGTCCGGTTTCGAGTCTGGGTACAAAACATGCGGATTTTTCACACGTGCATTCAAAATGCATTACAAAAGTTTGCACACGCGGAAAAATCGCGCATTTTCCCGCAACGCACCCGCCTCTTATCCGGGCGTCAAACATGACGCCAGTGTGAACCCAGCCTAATAGTCGTCCTGTGGACAGACTCTCACCAGAGCTATGGATCTCTGCAGAGTGAGCATTGACTTCTCAGCTGCTTCTCTGATTAGTGCTCTTCTAAGGTCATGTCTTGGTAGGTTTGCAGTTGTGACATACTCCGATTTTTGGATGATGGATTGAACAGTGCTCTGAGATGTTCAGAGGTTGGGAAATTTTTTGATAAACCAAAATCACAAAAAAGGTAAAAAACAAATATAAAAACATCCTGCACGATATGATAAATAAATCACAGAAAACAAATAATAATGCACAATAGATGCAAGCATTATATATGGACTAAGCACTCCTTCTGATATAATATTTTGATCAAAACACATCTGTGCCCACCTACGCCTGCCAAGGTGGTCTTAGTCAGGCAGGTCCTACTCTAAACCTACTTATGCCATTGGGCATCTATGTTCAGGAGAGCAGACCCTGCACATATAGTGTGCTTCTCCTAGTTATCTCTGTGTGAATCCAGCAACCAGTGAGAGGAGGAGCACGCACAGCTATATGTACCACCTAATCAATATTATCTGTGGGATAGGTGGGGCAAAAGTGCACAGAAAAATGCTACTCCCAGGATAAAATAGAAGCGCATTCCCACTTGAAGGTGGTACTCCCTCAAGTGTATACTACAAACTAAGCAAAAATCACAGAAAAAGATAAAAACATCCTGCACGATATGACCAATAAATATGCGGATATGCATGGCTACATTTATGAAAGACATCACAGAAAACAAATAATAATGCTTGTATCTATTGTGCATTATATATGGACTAAGCCCTCATTCTGATATAATAAAATCTGAGACTCTTAGCCAATATATTTTGGCTAAGATTTTGAGGAGGAGCAGGCACAGCTATTTTTATCGCCTAATCAAGGTTTGCTGTGGGATAGGCGGGGCCAAAACTGCACAAGAATGCTACTCCCAGGATAAAATAGAAGCGCATTCACACTTATTTCATAAATGTAGTCATACACATCCACATATTTATTTATCATATCGTGAAGGATGTTTTTATCTTTTGTTTATCTTTTTTCTGTGATTTTGCTTCGTTTGTAGTATACACTTGAGGAGTGGCACTTTCAATTGTGAATGGGCATCTATTTTATCCTGGGAGTAGCATTCCTGTGCACTTTTACCCTTCCTATCAAACAGACCACCTTAATTAGGTAGTACATATAGCTGTGCTTGTTCCTGGTTTGGTTGTTGGATGCACATAAAGGTAACTTGGAGCAGCACACTATATGTGCAGAGTGTGCTCTCCTGAACATAGATGCTCAATGGCATAGGTAGGTTTAGAGTAGGACCTGCCTGACTGAAACTACCTTGGCAGGGGTAGGTTGGCACAGATGTGTTTTGATCAAACTATATTGGCTAAGAGTCTTAGATTCTATTATATCAAAATGAGGGCTTGGTGTATACTGTATATAATGCATGAATCTATTTTGTGCATTATTATTTGTTTTCTGTGAATTTTTTATAACCTAATACTACGTACACTTCTCAACAACTTTATCCCTGACCTGTCTGGTGTGTTCCTTGGTTTTCATAATGCTGTTTAATCACTAATGTTCTCTAACAAACTTCTAAGTCCTTCACAGAACAGCTGTACTTGTACTGAGAATAAATTACACACATTATTTACTAAATAGGTGACTTCTGAAGGCATTAGGCCACACTGGATTTTATTTAGCGTTATCAAAGTAAAAATACAAATGTACACCAGACTTTTCAGATTTTTTTATTCACACATACCTGCTAATTTGTGTTGGCCTATCACATACAATCCCAATAAAATACATTTAGGTTTGTGAGTGTAATGTAAAAAATATAGAAAAGTTCAAAGGGGTATGAATATATTTTCAAGGCACTATGGGGTCAATTATTAAGACTGGTATTTAAGATGTCAGTCTCAATAACCCCTACATCACCTTTATATAAAAAAAGTGTGACAAACATTATGTCACACCATAAAAATGCATGAATATAATAGCATTTTTCACAAGCCAAAAATTTCCCCAAAACATAGTATGACAGCACATTGGTATTTACTAACCAACACTGTCTGGTGGTGCCAAGTAGAAGTTTCTTCCTTGCCTTTAATCTTTAACAATCCTAAGGTTATAGCTACATGGCAACACAGGTCGCAGCCAGGATGGCTGAGTAGCGGAGATCCCATAGAAATAATGACATCACTTCAAGTCGCAAGAAAGCCAACACGGCTGGATTTCTTGCAACTGCTACGTGACCACTGTCACCATGTAGCCCTAGCCTAAAACTTTCCACCTGGATGAGCCATATAATAGACTCTCTGGATCATGTCACAGCCCCATTCCAACAGCTGATATAGGGAGCGTCAGGCAAGAAGACTCAGAAAGCAGTAGGAAATGAGAGAGTAACTGTGGCCAAGCAGTAAAACATGGGGTTAAAGGAAGAAGAAGCCAGTAGAGTTGAGATTTTTCTTTTCTGGTAGATTTGTTCAAATAGTTTATCAACTGCCCAGATTGATCTGAAAAGTTATGTATGACACTCTCTGTCTTCTTGGACAGTATGCAACTCCATTCAAGTTGTTCGATGCCAAGACAACTTTAGTAATGTCAAAGAGACTGCAGCATGCTTGTTAAAAAGCCCTTTTTCCAATAAAAACCGTCTTCTTATCTGTAAAATGGTGGCCATCATTTTGACCAATTTATGTTGGACAAATCACAAATGTTTCTGATATGATGAAATTAGAATCTTTTGCGAAATTTGCAATGACTGATTTGTGTGGAATCTGTTCACTCTTCTCTAAAAGCCAATAAAGTAGTAAAGAGGTAAAAACTGAATGAGATGATTACCAGGCCAGCCTTAGGTTTTTGCTAGTATGATAGTTTATCTGCTTTGAGTGTATTGTCATAGGGGTTTTCTGAATTTTTTTACTGTATCATCAGTATGTGATCAGTGGGGGTTCGAAGCTCGGCAACCTTGCAAATTACCTGTTTGAAGAGGCTATGGCATTCTGTGAGTGTTACAGCCTCCTAGCAGCTGTCTACTGGATAGCGGTTGTGCTTGGTATTTTTAGTTTTTATGCAGACTGGAGGCAAAATGGGGGCCATAACAAGAGTGAGGGTGCACCTAATCTGCAATAACTCCTTTGGGGGCATATATGTGGACATAACTATGAGGGGCACATCACTGGGCATAGCTACTGTGAGGGGACACAATCTGGTATAAGTAAGGGGCACCTAACTGGGCATAACCACTGTGAGGGGGCACATATCTGGCCATAACCACTGTGAGGGGCACATATCTGGCCATAACCACTGTGAGGGGGCACATATCTGGCCATAACGTCTGTGAAGGGGCACAATTCTGGCCATATCTACTGTGAGGGGCACATATCTGGCTATAACTACTGTAAGGGGCATATATCTGGCATATCTACTGTGAGGGGTACATTTCTGGGCATTACTACTGTGAGGGGGCACATATCTGGGCATAACTACTGTGAGGGGGCTCATATCTGGGCATAACTACAGTGAGGGACACATATCTAAACATAACGACAGTGAAGGGCACAACAGTGGGCATAACTGTTGTGAGGGGCCACAAGGAGGACATAACTATTTTGAAGGGACCACAATGTGGGCATTAGTACTGTGAGGGGCCACATTGTGGGCATTAGTACTGTGTGGTAGCACTTAGGAAATGTCCTAGATTACACTGCTATACATTGGCATCGCTCAGTCTTAAATGCCAGCACAGCGCCCCCTGCTGGTAATTTCACAGGCGCAGTCACCATTCCTTCCTGATGTGATTATTCTTATTTTCTCCCTACAGGGACCTTATTCAGGATCCAGTGGACATCATGCCGACATCAGCAACACCCTGGATGAGGTAGGACCAGATTTTATTAGGACTGGGTGAGTGTAGCCATGCATTGAGCTTAGGGCCCTTTAACACGAGCGGATCCTGTGCGGGTAATCTGCTGCGTGAAAGAGTGCCAAGCCCCGTTCGGACAGCAGAGACATGGAGCAGTGACATGATTGATAATGCTCCATGCCTCTCTCTGATCTTTTGCTACAAAATCACCGTGACAACTTTATCTGACTGTGATTTTGAAGTAAAAGATCACAGAGCGGCATGTAGCATTATCAATCATGTTAATGATCCATGTCTCTGCTGTCTGGACCAGGCTAGCAATCTTTCACGCAGCGGATTAAAAATGGGGGGCGCGGGATCCAAAGTTTGCACTGGGGCCCATAACAGTCTAGTTATGCCACTGATAGAAGGCCAAGAAAACCTTTTTAAATAAACAAGTGTTATCTAAATTGGTAGATTAATTTAATTATACTGAAAACATACACAATACTGAATGATTTTCTTGTGACAATAAGGCAGAATAAAAATTCAGTTAAAAAACATAGCTGTATTCAACAGAAACAATGTAGCTTTGCGTTAAACAAGCAAGTAGTCATATGTCAATTTAGTTCATTTATTTTGGGAGTATCGAGCAAATGGAGCTTCTTCATTCATGCCATTCTGTAAAAAAGAAAATACATATATGTTCATATCAGGTTAAATGATGTTAAACAGATAAATCAAAAACATTCTTACAGTATAACTAAATATATATTACATAAAACGACAATGGAAATTGAGGACAACCTTTTTATTTAGGATTGTTCCAGGGCATATGGACAATAAAGAAGGAATCCTACTACTCAGGACATCAATCTATTAGCCAATAATGTGAGCTACTAAAAAGAATGACATATTAATACTACACTTCTACTGGCTTTCCCAGACAATAAAAGCTGCCTGTTACCCATTAGTTTCTAAAGCCAGATCAATGATTGCCAGACAGAGTTCAAGCTACAAAATTGTTGGCATGATGCAATAACCCTTCCTAAGGAGACTTCCTAAGTGGCCCTTTCCCATATGCTGTATTCAAGTGTATAGACATTATTACGGAAGGGGTGGGGGTGTCTCTTACTTATGACCTTTTATTAACCAGTAGGAAGCTGTTGATAGTAGGTTCAATTCACTTCACAAATGTGACACACTTTGCACAGTGAGACATGTTCGCCATGGGGCTCACACACTTTAACCAGGACAGAGCCTAAATTTCTCTGCTTTTAAAACCTCAAACCTACCTTATGTTGGCATCATTTTATCATTTTAGGACGTTAGAACCTAGAAGGCTTAGAATTTTCAAAGTAATTTTTCAACTTAATTTTTTATTTTCAAGAAAATTTCCCAAACCAACTTTTAAAAGGACCATTTAGGTTCTGAAGTGATTTGGTGGGGCTTGCATAATAGAAACCGATAAGTTACCCCATTTTAGAGACAATGAGGTACCCCTACAGGAGAAACCCCTAGAAAGTGACCCAATTTTGAAAACTACACCAATCAAGAAAGGAGTGTAGTAAGCATTTTGACCCCAGAAATTAATGTGTAGTGATGGAAAATTAAAATAACAATTTTTATACAGCTTTGCCATTTGGCTGCTTCTCTAATTAGTGCTCTCCTTGCCTGGGCTGTACGTTTAAGTAGAAGGCCATGTCTTGGTAGGTTTGCCATACTCCTTTCATTTTGGATGATGGATTGAACAGTGCTTCGTGAGATGTTCAAACCTTGGGATATTTTTTTTTTTATAACCTAACCCTGCTTTACACTTCTCCACAACTTCACTGTCTGATGTTTTCCTTGGTTTTCATGATGCTGTTTGATCACTAATGTTCACTAACAAACCACAGATGCCTTCACAGAACAGCTATAGGTATACTGAGAATAAATTACACACAGGGGGACTCTATTTATTTATTAGGTGACTTTTTAAGACAATTGGTAACACTGGATTTTATTTAGGGGTGTCGGAGTACAGGGGGCTGAGTACAAATGCGTGCCACACTTTTTGTATTTTTTATTTATTAAAATTTTTTAAAACCATTAATTTTTTTTTTACTTCACACATACTGTGTTGGTCTATCACATAATCTTTAAAACATAACTTTTATTATATCATTTATATCATTTCCAAAAGTTCTATATAGTATTAAGGAGCTTAACATTAAAACTATCAGATCGACTAGCCCATCTACCTCATTTCTATATTCATTTTCTCTAAACCTGCTATGTATATGTTATGGCAGGATATCTCCTCTTTGTGGCTGCCGGCTGCCACTTTTCAGAGGAGGTGGTTGACCCACACGTGACTTTCGTATTTCGGCTGGTTTGTAGATTTTGAAATCTACAAACCAGCCGAAATACTGAAAGTCACGTGTGGTCAACCACCTCCTTGAAAAGTGGTAGCGCCAACCACAAAGAGAGATATCCTGAGGGATGACGAGTTTATGCACCCCCACCTTTTGGCTGTTACAGGGTGCCGTCGCTTCACCAAGGCTCTGGTGAGTGATGCAGGCTCTCGACAGCTTTCCAAGGACAGGGCCATACATCATATAGTGGCAGTGATTAGTATTGCAGATTAGTCCCATTGACTTGAAGGAGGCTGAGCTGCAATTAGGCCATGTGACTGATGTACAGCGATGTCACTGGCCTAGGAAGAGGCTGCAGCACTCAAGGCCTCTTCTAACAGCTGAACGGTGGGGGTGTCACAATCCCTGCAAGTCTGATACTGATTACCTATCCTAAGGATAAGTCATAAATATATTTTCCTTTTCCTTAAGGCAGATCCTGTGTGTGGATATGCCATAAATGTCCTAATAGACTACCTAACACTGTTAAAGTGATAAGCTTTTGACAAATTTTATGCAATAGCTGTCTCTGATGAACTGCCACTGTTTCCTGCCGAGGTGGTCTGGTGCATGACAAAATCATTCACGGCTTTACACTGCTCGTAAAGATGCTCAAGCATCTGTAAAGTAGAATTCCAGAGAGTTGGAACACTTCTGTCGCTGGAGGGTGTTCCGCACCACATAAGAATGGCTAAAAAGAATGGATAGTCTCCTGGACATTGCTAGCACCTTCCGCAAGCCAGTGTACTATATCAAACAGTGTTGCACAACTGTGTTGCATAGTGCGTCATGCAGGGAGCATGTGTTATTTCCACCAAATGCAGCATGACCACAATGTTCTGACCATTGTCCATGACCACCTTGCCCAGTTGCAGTTGGTGGGTAGACAGTCAGCAAGATATTTGCTGCTTGATGCACTTTAATAAGTGATCGTCTGTTTTCGCCCAGACCGTTCTCTAACACAGCATGGCAATGATTTACTTTACACATATGAAAGGAGGGAGGGGGAGTAATGCTTTCCTTGCTGTTGTTAAGGATGGGAGGATATCTGAGGAGGAGGATGTGGAGGAGATGGATAAACACGTAATGTGAGAACCAGGCTGATACAAACAGGGGCCTGGTCTTCTTGCTGCAGTGCTATCTTGCTTCAAAAAATATTGACCCAGTGGGCCAAGAAAGATATGTACTGTCCATGCCCCTAGCAGCTGTTCTAGGTCTCCACCATGGCATGCACCTTGCTGCTGGCTAGGTATCATCCAGTAACGCTGAGCACACGCCATCCGCTCCCTAAATAATTCTCTAAGTGGTACAGCTGAGACCGCAATGCCAGCAACTTGATAAGGTGGGAATTAAGCTTGCACCCCAGCGAATTGCTGGTTGTATAGAATTATTCCTTGGCCACACTTTCTATTATCAATGGCTGATAGAGTGATGTAGGAGGATGAGTAGTCTGAGCAGGAGAAGCAGTAAGTGATGAAGTGATTATGATGATGACAAGAACACTGTACTGCATGTGAATGTGACCCAGCCACCGCAAAGGAGACCAGGAGAAGTAGGACACTCTTGATGCGCTAGCTAGTAGCCACTTCTATTTTCCCACTGGATCCAGTGATGTCGCTGCATGTGCTGCAATAGAGCCATGATTTCTTGTGTTTGAATGCCCACAGATTATGTTAATCCTGCAGATCTTACACATGGCAATGCTGTTGTCTTCTGGCACTGTGGAGACAAACTGCCAGATGGGAGACACACATACCCTGCACAGGGATAGCGGCAGCCAAGCTTGGCTTAGGTTTGGCATGTTTTGAGCCTGTGTCCACAGTATCAGAGGCATCCTCAGTTCCTGAGATGATCATAACAGATGCAGGTCTAGACCTGGCAGTTTTTTGGGAGGTTTTGGCTGTACATTGGCTCTGCTCTTTATTGCTGTCGCTGCAGCCGCCGCCATCCTCTTCCAGTGTTACTTCTTCCCCAGGACATTGATCTGGCTCCCATGTCCTGTCTAACACACATTTATCATAGTCCTCACTCTCAACGCCACTTTTCTCAGACTATGTTATGTCAATGTGGGCTCCTTGGCCCTTTCTCAATTCCCTGCTCTGTATTTGCCCTGAGTGCCACTGTTGCTACCATTGCCCTTACCACCACCTCCAAGGCTACAGGTGACACTACTACCACCATCAACCCCGCTATGCATGGGGTCTGTCTCTCCCTGAACCTCCTTCTCATGGCAGTCCAAGTGCTTACTGTTAAAACACAACCCATCAACAGGAAGACTCTCTAGGCTATGTTCCTTAGCACTTGGTGGGGTTTTCAGTAAATTACGGTTTTATTTAATTTTTACGGGAATGCAAAATAAACATCAAAAACAAAGTATCAAAATACAATAGGTACAAAATTTAAGATAGTATGAGATCTTGACAAAAAAAGTTTCATAAGTAATACTACTAGAAACATCAGAACAGGTAAATTATTGGTGTACATTGAATATATCCAGGTCTAACCTGGGCACATAAAGGGGGTTTGGGGAGAGGGGAGAGGAAAGAGGTAGGGAATGCGGGGATATAACTGTATCCATAATTGAAAGAAAAGACATAAGGATCAGTGTCTTGGACATGCCTAAACAGTTTTAAAGTATAATACCAAAAGCAGCGTGGACAGATCAAAGATAGATTGTATATGTAAATGTAACAAAGAACCGCTCTATTACAGAACATAGTGTATTAGAACAATGTCGCAAGTGTGTCCTGTTCCAGAGCATACAGCCATTTGGACCATATCTTGTGAAATTTTTCTGGTTTACGAGCTGCAGACCATCTCTTCTTTTCGAATGCCGCGACTTTTAGAAATTCAGACATCCACTCATTTGTTGTGGGAGTTTCTTGTCGCAACCAATGTCTCGGAACTAACCTTTTCGCCACATTAAGGATAAATATGCATAAGTCGGACCTAACAACTTGTTGGCTTGAATTAAACAAATTGAAGAGTACCAAATTCGCTGATATTGTTGTCTCCGTATTAAAAACCAGGTTTATAATTTTCTCAATAGAGTCCCAGAAATCGTGTAGCAGGGTGCAAGAGTACCAAATGTGTTCATAAGATCCGATGCCCTGGCCACACCTCCAGCACATGTTAGATAAAGTAGGATTGAATTTATTCAGCAAAACTGGTGTTCTATACCACTGTTATGGAAATACCATTCCCTTTCCAGAAAACCAAAGAAAATACTAAATCAAATCACTAAAGTATCAGTAGGAATTTGGCACAGACTGAATTCGAAGTTACACCTTGTCCCAGATCTTACCAGAGAGACACCAGTATCCTGCATTATTCCACAGGCATGGCAGTTCTGGCAGACTAGACTACAGAATAAGGCCAATGGTAGAATTATCATATTAAAGGATTTATGGCCCAAAGGTAGACCGATATCCAAAACGGACTTAGAAGCCCTTATCTCACTGACAAAAATCCCAGAGGATCAATATGCTAAACTTTTTAAATTTTTAACTGATTTTGAGACTCCAACATCCATGTTAAGTGACTTGAATTGGTGGCATAAATTGATTCGATCAGAATCTCCCACTACTCATATAGTCTCTAAATGCTACAGCTTGCTTACTGATAGTTCCGATTCCCTAATTTCCTCAATAGTTGGAACAAGGAATTAACTTTTAAACTAAACGACTCTGAAAAGTTGTCGGTTATCAAAAATGCCCTGTCCAACACACCAGCCTATGCTTATCAAGAGCTACAATATAAATTAACATCTTGGTGGGGTTTTCTTGCCTTTTCTTAGATACAAAAAGGTGTTCCCACTAGGACAGGGGTAGGCAACCTTCGGCTCTCCAGCTGTTGTGAAACTACAACTCCCAGCATGCATACTTACTCTGCTCTTCTGTGAACTCCCATAGAAATGAATAGAGCATGCTGGGAATTGTAGTTTCACAGCAGCTGTAGAGCCGCAGGTTGCTGATCCCTGCACTAGGAGTAAGAGTGTAGACAGAAAAGCTGCAAGTGAAAGGCTTTTCTGGGGTTGTAAGGAGGAGAAACAGGATGATTGCTGTGATCCCTGGCTCCAGAAGTGACTTCTACGCCATCCTGCTGTGACTAGAGAACGAGGGAGCCATTCAATCCACAATCTGATCCTCTTTGTCCTCAATAATAATGTTGCATCTTTCACAAGCTAGGAGTACTGTGGCCTACTGCTACCACTACCAGCTGGATGTCTGGTGCTGATACTACCCACATTCAGTATCAGGATGAGGCATAGGTCTTTTGTTTTGCACTCTTCCATTTTGCAGACATTTTATTATGAGCCCTATTAATGAAAAGTCATGGGTTTGATGCACACAGGTTATTAAATGGTACTAGCAAAATTGCAAGTGTTTTTTTCTGAATTTGAAAGAGAAGGTGCAATGTAATCCTTCTCCTTTCACAAACAGACTACACACTCGTATTGACATGAGAATTTACCATGGTTAATACAATTTTTGCAGGGAAACTATATCCTCTAATGCTGTAAAACATGCGTGTGAGAATGCAATATTTTTGCAGTGATGTGAAACATCTTCTAAACTAGTCACTGTGATTCAGGAACATGGTTATAATTTGTGTTACTAATGTGAAATGCATTTGTTGATGTATCCTAACACCCAATATCTTGCAGCAATGCCCAACGTGTTCAGTACCACGGTTATAACGCATAGAAATGACCAGTTTCAACTGGTTTCTAGAAAAAGGGGCTTAATTCCGTGATGCTTGCAAGGACGTAATTTGTATGGAAATGTACAAGCCTGTTTGTACTAGTTGCCAGAAGCTAAGCTGACAGTAGTGGCCAATTCTTACTCCTTCACTCTTTCCCTGATTATAGCCCTTAATATACAGCATGTTCTCAAATATATGTCCTATTCTCTCCCTATAATGTCCCTATCACAGTATCAGTGGGCTATGCCTGCAGTCACTTTTAACAGACAGCGCCACAGCATATCATCCTTCCAGGTCACCAGTACTATGCAGAATGGTGTTCTGCTCATTCTGCAAAGACACCTATGTGCTTGTTGCACCCCTGATTGGCTGATCCAGACAATTTTTTTTTTTTTTGTAGTGATTAAATGACATAAAGGTGTCACTGAACAAAATATTACCCTTAAAACTTCAATTATTAGTAATATTACTAATATAATTATTAGTAATTATTAGTAATATCTAAAAATATATATACCCACATCAAAAAACAAAAATAAACTAAACATAAATTGAATGGAGATCAGTATCACAATCTGGGACTAAGGCTACTTTCACACTTGCGGCCAGACGGATCCGACAGGCTGTTCACCCTGTTGGATCTGTTCTGCCGCTCCGTCCTCATTGACTATAATGGGACGGGGCAGCGTTACGGCAGTGCACAACAGAGACCGCCGGACTAAAAAGTCGGACATGTCGTAATTTTAGTCAGGCATCCTCTCTCCCGTAACTCCATCCCCGCCCCATTATAGTCAATGGGGACAGAGCGGCAGTCCAGCAGCACGGCGAAATAGCGGCAGGATGGATCCGACAGGGTGAACATACTGTAGGATCCGTCTTGCCGCAAGTGTGAAGCTAGCCTAATGTATGAATTCAATAGGATACAATTGTTACCACATGTGTGGTTACTCATGGTACGATAGTTCTCAATGGTGGAGGGATTGCATTCACAAATCATTCGGTGAGGGTTACTTCAATGTTGACTTTAGAGACTTGCAATAAGAGATCCAAATATTCAAGAAGGAGCACAAGAAGGTTGTAGCTTAAAGTCCGCTTTTTGTCATCAGGGAAACTGTCCCTACATTTCTGTACGATCCCTGCCTAAAAGCAAAGTAATTGCCCACAAGGGGCATCCCCACTTATCGGTGACTGTACCCTCACTAAGAATCCCTACCTGTCCAATGGTTCTCAATCGTAATAATGTCTTGTCTTTCAATCAGTTGCCCTGTGTAGTATAGTCTCCAATTTTCAGATGTCCAACAATTTTTCCCTACTTGAATGTATCGGTTCATCAGGGGACCAGTATGACAATTGCACAATGGCATAAAAAAAGGAAAGGCCAGTGGATGTGCTGACATGCGGCATTGATGGCTTCCTGTCGCAGGTTTAAGTACCCTATGTCTATTGAATACTGGTGTGTGTTAAGATCGAGTGCACAGGCGCCGAACACAGTGCGCGAGCCACCATGCATGCGTCCTTTGCGCATCTGACAAAGAGGCTTCGTCAGATGCGTGCATACCCATTAATGTTTACGTGCTCTATCTCGGGAATCAGTACTACAGGTGGGCAGATTCCAAACGCTGAACTGCGCATGCGTGAAAGCCAATGACCTGATATGCCGTAAGTTGCCCATAGATATTGCAGAAGCCAAGTGCCGATGGCATAAATAATCAAATCATTATGTTTTATATATCATAAGGCCCCATAATAAAATGTATATGTATATCCTAATATGTCAAAGTTATTCGGGGCCTTAAAGAAAAAAGGCCATAGATCCAAATCGATAATGAATCAGGATAGTTGGCTTCTATTAATGCATATATAGCACTAGGGTATTATATGTATCGGCATGGAAAATTCCATGCCCTGTACAAACATTGGCTGTGAGTGATTAGAAAACAGGAATGGGTTGAGGGGGGCTACAAGTAGAAAAATCAAGAATCTCCCAAATAATAAAACCCATCCCATTAGTCACAATAATAGATGATCAGAAGAAAATGTTTGTAATGGTGGCCAAGTTTGTTAAACCCACTCATAAATAAAATTTAAAAAAATATAAAAAAATGAGACCTGGATATTAAATCATAAAAAAAACTGATGAATGACAGGGTTTCATTAAGACCATGTGGATTAACAGACTTTAATCTAAACATCCATTCAGTCTCTTTCTGAAGAATGATTTTCTCTAGATCTCCACCCCTTGGGGATGGGCAAATTCTTTCTATTACACAGAACTTAATAGATATAGGATTTCCATCATGTTATTTTATATACGTGTCTAGAAATAGGGGTATCTCTTTTATGCTTAATGTCTCCTAAATGATCCTATATTCTTCTCCGTAATTCTCTCAGTCTTAACTGTCATTCATCAGTTTTTTTTTATGATTTAATATCCAGGTCTCTGTCAACATTTTCATTTCATTTTTTTTATATTTTTTTAAATTTTATTTATGAGTGGGTTTAACAAACTTGGCCACCATTACAAACATTTTCTTCTGATCATCTATTATTGTGACTAATGGGATGGGTTTTATTATTTGGGAGATTCTTGATTTTTTTTAGGCCTAATTCACACGTCCGTAGTGTGTTTTGAGGAAACACGGATCCGCAAAAACACGGACGGCTGCAATGTGCATTCCGCATTTTGTGGACCGCACATTGCTGGCACTATATAGAGAATGCCTTTTCTTGTCTGCAATTGCGGACAAGAATAGGACATGTTCTATTTTTTTACGGAAACGCGGATGCGGAAACACGGATGCGAAAAAGCGGATGCGGACATCACATAGTGTGCTGTCCACATCCATTCCTGCCCCTTTGAAATGAATGGGTCTGCAACCCTTTCGCAAAATTGCGGATGGGATGCGGATCCATTTTGCGGACGTGTGAATTAGGCCTTACTTGTAGCCCCCCTCAACCCATTCCTGTTTTCTAATCACCCAATGTTTGTACAGGGCATGGAATTTTCCATGCCGATACATATAATACCCTAGTTCTATATATGCATTAATAGAAGCCAACTATCCTGATTCATTATCCATTTGGATCCATGGCCTTTTTTCTTTAAGGTCCCGAATAATTTTGACATATGATATACATATACATTTTATTATGAGGCCTTATGATATATAAAACATAATGATTTGATTATTTATGCCATGGGCACTTGGCTTCTGCAGTATCTGTGGGCAACGTACGGCATATCAGGTCATTAGGGTTCACGCATGCGCAGTTCAGCGTCTTGAATCTGCCCGCAAGTAGTACTGATTCCTGAGATAGGGGGCGGATGCATGCGCTATAGAGCACGTAAACATTAATGGGTATGCACGCATCTGACCAAGCCTCTTTGCCAGATGCGCGATGGACGCCAGCGTGGTGGCGTGCGCGCTGTGTTTGGCGCCTGTGCACTTGATCTTAACACACACCAGTATTCAATAGACATAGGGTACTAAAACCTGCGACAGGAAGCAATCAATGCTGAAGGTCAGCACCATCCATTGGCCTTTCATCTTTTCATGCCATTGTGGAATTTTCATACCGATCCTCTGATGAACCAATACATTCAAGTAGGGAAACGCGTCGAGACAACTGAAAATTGGAGACTTTGTACTACACTGGGCAACTTATTGAAAGACAAGATATTATTGCAATTGGGATCTATTGGACAGGTTGGGATTCTTAGTGAGGGTACAGCCACCGATAAGTGGGGCCGCCCCTTTCGGGGCGATTACTCCGCTTTTAGGCAGTGACAGTACAGAAATGTAGGGACAGTTTCCCTCATGCCAAAAAGCAAACTTTATGCTACAACCTTCTTGTGCTCCTTTTGAATATTCGGAGAATCTCAGGTGGCAAGTCTCTACAGTCAACATTAAAGTAACCCTCACCGAATGATATGGTGAATGCAATCTCTCCACCATTGAGATCTGATCTCCCTTTAATTTATGTTTAGTTTATTTTTATTTTTTGATGTGGGTATATATATTTTTACCTATTACTAAAAAATGATATAGTGACATGCAAAATTATAAATACTTTTAAATCTTTTAAAATATGTTAGGGTCCTTTCACACTGGCGTTTTTCTTTTCCGGCATAGAGTTCCGTCCTCGGCGCTCTATGCCGGAAAAATCCTGATCAGGATCATTCCCATGCATTCTGAATGGAGAGAAATCCGTCCAGGATGCATCAGGATGTCTTCAGTTCAGGACCGGAATGTTTTTTGGATGCAGAAAATACCGCAGCATGCTGCGCTTTTTGCTCCGGCCAAAAATCCGCAACACTTGCCGCAAGGCCGGATCCGGAATTAATGCCCATTGAAAGGAATTAATCCGGATCCGGCCTTAAGCTAAGCGAGCGTTTAGCTTTTTCTCAATGGTTACCATGGCAGCCAGGACGCTAAAGTCCTGGTTGCCATGGTAAAGTGTAGTGGGGAGCGGGGAGCAGTATACTTACCATCCGTGCGGCTCCCGGGACGCTCCAGAGTGACGTCATGGCGCCCTACACACATGGATCACATGATCGCATGGATCACGTGATCCATGCGCATGGGGCGCTCTGACGTCATTCTGGAGCGCCCGGAGCCGCACAGACTGTAAGTATACCGCTCCCCGGTCCCCACTACTACTATGGCAACCAGGACTTTAATAGCGTCCTGGCTGCCATAGTAACCTGAAGCATTTCGAAGACTGAGCAGGATCCTGATCAGTCTTCTAATGCTTCAGGCAACTTGCGTTCTGACGGATCCGGCGGGACGGAAGTGCCTGCCGGATCCTCAGAACGCAAGTGTGAAAGAGGCCTTAAACATAAAAATGTGATGTAAACAATAGG
Organism: Bufotes viridis; assembly: GCA_033119425.1. NCBI lineage: Eukaryota > Metazoa > Chordata > Amphibia > Anura > Bufonidae > Bufotes > Bufotes viridis. The sequence goes on from CM065589.1 coordinate 353,235,780, forward strand.
TCGTTTTCTGATGACACATTCCCTTTAAACCACCAACCATGTGACTGCGATTATAGTTTCACTGCAATACGCCACATGTAGGGACATGACATTTGTTTTCCCTTGGTGATTCTAGCCATAAAGAAACAGGTTTAGTAAGTGTTCCTTTTTTTATACCTGATTACACAGAAAACGGAACAAGCACATCCATTGAAGTCTACGTGTTCGTAAAAAATCACTGAAAACATGGGTGGCATCTGTGTTTGATCTGCTTTTCACTGACCACTGATTGGAGATGCTATGGTATTTTATTTTCAGCTGAGCAGTGTCTGTGGAATATGGATGATACACTTCTGGTCTATGTAGGAGGAGCTGTGGATTCAGCCTCTGATCCACTTACACAATGATCATCGGAGGAACCAGGTTTTTACTTCCTATGAAGGTCGCATATCTGGACACAACTACTGTGATGGGGGAATATCTTGGCATAACTGTGAAGGGGCACATCTGAGGATAACTACTGTGAAGGAAGCACATCTGGGCATAACTACTGTGAAGGGAACAAATGTGGGCATAACTACTCTCAGGGGATAACTACTGTGAAGGGGGCACATATGGGCATCACTACTGTGAGGGGCATTTCTGCTGTGAAGGGGGCACAAGTGGGCATTACTACAGTGTGCTGTCACAGAGGGAGAATAATGTGGGGGCATTAAGAGTACTGGGCGAGTATGGTTATGATTTGGGCAGAGTTAGAGGCATGTCCTAGTATGAAAAAAATTGCTGCCGTTCACCGCACATATTGTCCCTGTTTGCAATTTTCAAAAGTTGGTATGATATGTAAAACTGATGGTCTTCTTACCATTGGGACATCTTCCAGCTTCTGAAATTTTGGATTCGGCTTCTGGCAGAACCTCACAGCAGTCACCACAAGAGCAATGCAGAGAACAGATATAAATATACATAAAACGGCAACCAAGCCTGGATTATCTGACAAGCCCTTGGAAGCGTAGGCGTCTAACAAGATAAAAATAGACAATGATTGCATACATGAAGGGGGTTTTAAATGCAAAAATCATACCTCATGGAGCAGGCTTTAAAAATAAAAATAAAAAATCTGGTATATGAGCTGCATAAAAACATTTGCTGGAAATAAGACACATTCCTCATTTGAATTTGTTTTAATATGAGTTTACTGCCCTCTAGTGTATGCATTAACTTACTGCAATTTTAATATCAATAATTGAGAAATTATGCTCCCAAGGCAATCCATCTAAATGTACTTTTTCAAACATCTGACTAAAGATATGTTTGCATATTATAGAAAGAGTAGCCAGGATAACCATGCATCAAGAGAAAGTACATGCAGCAGATTTCTTTAGCAGACCCTAAAATTTGCACACTCAAACCATACTGTTCTCTATCTCAAGCTATATTAGTTTTATGATTTCTGTACATAGAACAACTTACTATACTCCCACCCAAAATTCCTCCCTCCCTGTTGAACCCCACAGGCCCAGGCTATTTTAGTAATCAGATTTCCCAAATTTGGGTGGAAGCACCCTTTATAATCCAATATGTATTCTTATTAATTTGGTTTTATAAAAATGATATTTTATGAAAAATGTCACAGGTTTATTCGGCTGGAGACCGGGACCTGAAACCAGGTGTTAAAATGGAGAGAAGGAATAATTTCTATGGTGTTGCTAAATGTAGGGACTTTAATAATATTTTTTACTAGCAGAAGGACCTGGCTTCACACGGGTATATTTCATCTATTTCATTTATTGTTTGTGTGCGTTGTTAAGATATCGACAGTATCCACTATAACAGTGACATATACAGTACTCCGCTCCTTTAACAGTAACCTCCACAGCGGCCTGCCCCCTTAACAGTAACATCCACAGAGCCCTCCCTTTAACAGTGACCTCCACAGTGGCCGCCCCTTTATTAGTGACCTCCACAGTACCTTATCTCGTTAACAGTGATTTCCACAATAATCAGCCCCCTAACAGTGACTTCCACAGAGCTTTGTTCCCTTAAAATGTGACCTCTACAACACCCTGCCCCCTTAACAGTGACCTCTAAAGCACCCCGCTCCTGCAGGGTCTAGACGGACACAGGGATGTCCTTTGAACAGCTCACTCTCAGCAGCACTGAGCTGCAGGGAGAAAGTCACCCTCTCTCCCACCCCTGCAGGACAGAAGTTGATTTTCACCTTCATTTTTTCAATCTCCGTCGGCCGCGAAGTGGGAGGGGCGTGGTCTAATCAGATTTGGGGTGTGGCTTAGAGGGACCTGAGGGCAGGGTTTTTAGGTCCATCTTTTGAGGGTGGCCTGAATGGCCACCCTATCTGCCCTATAACTGTGACCTCCACAGCACTCTGCTCCCTTAACAGTGTCATTCACAGCGCCCTGCCCCTTTAAAGCTGACCTACAGCAGTGAAGAAAAATGGTTGGGTTGTTATGGAAACCTAGTGTAAAACTGTGTGTATGTGGAGACTAAGGGCCTGCGAGCGCTTCTATTGGCTAATTTATTTTTGGAACTATCTCGAGAACTGTACGTGCTAGAGAGCTGAGACCCAGTCTAATACCTTCCCGGACACCTGATGTACCTGTGTGCCAAATTTTGTGATTGTAAACGCGATGGTGTGGATTCTTTTAGCGGACATATACACATACACTCAGCTTTATATATCCGACTAGCAGAAGGACCCGGCCACACGGGTATATTTTATCTATTTCATTTAATGTTTCTGTGTGTCATTAAAAATATCGACAGTATCCCTTTAACAGTGGCCTCCACAGCGGCCTGCCCCATTAACAGTGACCTCCACAGTGCCTGCTCATTTAACATTGACCTCCACAATGCCCACCTCTTTAACAGTGACCTACACAGTGTCCGCCCCTTTAACAGTGACCTCCTGAGTGTTCACCCCTTTAACAGTGACCTTCACAGCAGTTGCCCCTTGAATAGTGGCCCTTGCCCCATTAACAGTGACCTCCACAGCAGCTGCCCCTTTAATTATGGCCCCTGCCAACTTAACAGTGTCCTCCACAGCGCCCTGCCCCTTTAAGGCTAGGGCTACATGATGAAAGTGTTGCGCGAAATTTTGTCATACCAATGTCGCGCAACAATTTTTATAATGATAGGCTATGGTGTCGCACTGCGACATGCTGCAACTGCAACACAACAGTCGCAAAAATCCATCCAAGTTGAATGCATGTAGATGTGTAGTTGTGCCCTATGTGTCGTGCAGCCCTAGACTAATGTTGACCTACAGCAGTGAAGAAAAATGGCTGGGTTGTTATAGAAACCTGGAGTAAAGCTGTAGGTATGTGTAGACTAAGGGCCTGCGAGCTACTATTGGCTGATAAGGGACATGTGACCATGTGTATGGCAGTTGGAATATGAAGAGAAAGACTTGCAGGCTTGTATTGGCTAATGCAGGTCATATTTTGGGAATATCTCAGGAACGGTATGTCCTAGAGAGCTGAGACCCCCACAAGATTTCTTTCCAGGTAGCAAGGGATGTGTATACCAAGTTCCGTTGAAATCGATGGTTGCGTTTTTGAGTGATCGCAGAACATATATATATATATATATATATATATATATATATATAAATAAACTAGAACATGCAACTATATGGCCAAAGGTATGTTGACCATCACACCTTCAGTCGTGACCAAAAGTTTTGAGAATGACACAAATATTAGTTTTTACAAAGTTGCTGCTAAACTGCTTTTAGATCTTTGTTTCAGTTGTTTCTGTGATGTAGTGAAATATAATTACACGCACTTCATACATTTCAAAGGCTTTTATCGACAATTACATTACATTTATGCAAAGAGTCAGTATTTGCAGTGTTGGCCCTTCTTTTTCAGGACCTCTGCAATTCGACTGGGCATGCTCTCAATCAACTTCTGGGTCAATTCCTGACTGATAGCAACCTATTCTTTCATAGAGGGTTAGTGGGTTTTTGTTTGTCCACCCACCTCTTGAGGATTGACCACAAGATCTCAATGGGATTAAGATCTGGGAGTTTCAGGCCATGGACCCAAAATGTCAACGTTTTGGTCCCTGAGCCACTTAGTTATCACTTTTGCCTTATGGAACGGTGCTCCATCGTGCTGGAAAATGCATTGTTCTTCACCAAACTGTTGTTGGATTGTTGGAAGAAGTAGCTGTTGGAGGGTGTTTTGGTACCATTCTTTATTCATGGCTGTGTTTTGGGGCAAAATTGTGAGTGAGCCCACTCCCTTGGATGAGAAGCAACCCCACACATGAATGGTCTCAGGATGCCTTACTGTTGGCATGACACAGGACTGATGATAGCGCTCACCTTTTCTTCTCCAGACAAGCCTTTTTCCAGATGCCCCAAACAATCAGAAAGAGGCTTCATCGAAGAATATGACTTTGCCCCAGTCCTCAGCAGTCCATTCACCATACTTTCTGCAGAAGATTAATCTATCCCTGTTGTTTTTTTAAGAGAAGTGGCTTCTTTGCTGCCCTTCTTGACACCAGGCCATCTTCCAAAAGTCTTCGCCTCACTGTTAGTCCAGATGCGCTCACACCTGCCTGCTGCCATTCCTGAGCAAGCTCTGCACTGGTGGCACTCCGATCCCGCAGCTGAATCCTCTTGAGGAGTCGATCCTGGCGCTTGCTGGACTTTCTTGGATGCCCTGAAGCCTTCTTAACAAGAATTGAACCTCTTTCCTTGAAGTTCTTGATGATCCTATAAATTGTTGATTGAGGTGCAATCTTAGTAGCCACAATATCCTTGCCTGTGAAGCCTTTTTTATGCAACGCAATGATGGCTGTATGCGTTTCTTTGCAGGTCACCATGGTTAACAATGGAAGAACAATGATTTCAAACATCACCCTCCTTTTAACATGTCAAGTCTGACATTTTAACCCAATCAGCCTGACATAATGATCTCCAGCCTTGTGCTCGTCAACATTCTCACCTGAGTTAACAAGACGATTACTGAAATGATCTTAGCAGGTCATTTAATGACAGCAATGAAATGCAGTGGAAAGTTTTTTTTGGGATTAAGTTAATTTTCATGGCAAAGAAGGACTATGCAATTCATCTCATCACTCTTCATACCTTTCAAAAACTTAAGCAGCAACTTTTCCAATTTCCAATATTTATGTAATTCTAAAAACTTTTGGCCACGACTGTATATGATATTTTTTAGCATCTTTAGCACCTATAATAGCTTTGATTCCTCTGGGAAGGCATTCCATAAGATTATGGGGTGTGTTTGGGAATTTATGAGCATTCAGCCAAAAGAGCATATCTGAAGTCAGGTACTGATGAAGGTTTAGCTTCTAATCATTATTTCAATTCATTATTCCAAAGGTATTATGATGGGAGTGAGGTCACGATTTGAACACAGGGACCCCTGTGCCCCAGGCAGTACCTCTCCTTACTGAGTTACTGCTCATGCTGGACAACTCCCTAGCTGAATCTACTGTCTAGGTTCACACTGCTGGCTGCGGGAGGATCACTGAAAGCCCCTCAGCCTCCTGCACAGCCAGCAGTGAGATGTGTTTGTGGGAACACGTTCTGCTGCTGGATGTGCCGATCATCAGGGAAGCAGGTGGGTATTTTATTTTATTTTTTATGGCGCTGGAGAGGGCACTAGGGGCCAAAGGGGGAGCACAAGGAGGGCAAAACCACTGTGAAGGGGCACAAAAAAGGTCAGAACTACTGTGGAGGAGCTCAAGGTGGGCATAACTACTATAAGGGGGCACAAAGGTGGGCATAACAGCTGTGAGGGACACATGTGGGCATAACTACTGCGAGGGGGCACAAAGGTGGGCATAACTACTGTGAGGGGCACAAAGGTGGGCATAACTACTGTGAGGGGGCACAAAGGTGGGCATAAGTACTGCAAGGGGGCAAAAGGGGGACATAACTACTGTGAAGGGGTTCAAGGTGGGCATAACTTCTGTGAAGCAGGCACAAAGTGGGCATTAGTACTGTGAGGGGGCACAATGTGGGTATTAGTACTGTGTGGTAGCACTAAGGTGAAATACCCTAGATTACCCTGTTATACATTGGGATGGCTCGTCTTATAGGCAAGCACAGTGCCCCCTGTTGGAGATTTCACAGGGGCAGTGACTATCCTTTCCTTATGTGATTCTTTTTTCTCTATTATTTTTTCTTGTTCCGAATACAGAAGACATCACGCCAAAGCACCAGTGACACCCTGGGTGAGGTAGGACCAGTTGGTACTTTAATTTATCGCAAGGTGTATTGATACTGCTGTGCACCCTATGATAGATTTTATTAGATGGGCCTGGGTGAGTATAGTTATGCACTGGGCTGAGTTAGAGGAGTGGCTTAAAAAATGTGCAGTGGCACGCTGCTTAACTTTTTCCTCTAAAGGGGTTATCAGGGTCTATAAAAAAATATATCACTACAGCGGCTTATAATATGACAGACTAAGGCTAACTGAGTACCTTGAAACCTCCACTTCCTGCTCCATCTCATCCTAGCTTTGGGAGTGTCAGTTGTGATCAAGCAGCTCTTCTCAGCATCCACCCACTGCCCCAACCAGCAGTGCTGTTCCACGCCCCTACTCCTTTCTCTTGTTCTTTTCAACCCACTACACCAGGCATCCTCAAACTGCGGCCCTCCAGCTGTTGTAAAACTACAACCCCCACAAGGCCCTGCTGTAGGCTGATACCTGTAGGCTGTTTGGGCATGCTGCGAGTTGTAGTTTTGCAACAGCTGGAGGGCCGCAGTTTGAGACCAACTCAGCACAATGGCTCTGCGCAGTACATGCATAACATCATCATTCACAGCCTAGTACTCCAGGAAGCATGCTCAGTTTATTTTTATGTACAAGACTGTACACTTCCTTATTTGAACATTTGAACTCTCTAGCAATTTTTTTCACCTCCTCCTCCAATGCACAGTCCCGTGTAAATGAAATCCTCCCCTCCCTCCAGCCTCCTTCACTGCAGTCCCATATAAATATAATCACTCCTTCCCTCCAGCCTCCTCAAACACACAGTCCCATGTAATAAAATCACTCTCTCCCTTTAGCCTCCTCCATGCACAGTCCCATGTAAATAAAATCACTCCCTCCCTCCAGCCTCCTTCACTGCAGTCCCATATAAATATGATCACTCCTTCCCTCCAGCCTCCTCCATGCACAGTCCCATGTAAATAAAATCACTCCCTCCAGCCTCCTCCAACATACAGTCCCATGTAAATAACATCACTCCCCAGCTGCCTCCAACATACAGTCCCATGTAAATCGTATCTCCCCTCCATTCCTATCTTACAGTCCCATGTATATCACATCTCCCCCAGCCCCCATCATACAGTCCCATCTCTCTCCCAGACCCTATCATACAGTCCCATGTACATAACATCTCCCTCCCAGCCCCCATTATACAGTCCCATGTACATCATATCTGTCCCCAACCCCCATCATACAGCCCCATGTACATCACATCTCCCCAGCCCCCATCATACAGTCCCATGTACATTACATCACCCCAGCCCACATCATACAGGCCCATGTACATTACATCACCCCCCCAGCCCCCATCATACAGTCCCATGTACATTACATCAGGCCCCATCATACAGGTCCCATGTACATTACATCAGGCCCCATCATACAGTCCCATGTACATTACAGATATAGTAGAGTTAACACACATGCTTTCTGAGACATGTTATCTAAACTAGGCAAACACATTCAATTGCTTTTCAATGGCTTTTGTTTCATGATAACGCGATAAGTTAAGAAATTTGAGTTAAGAGTTTGTGTGTTAACCCTGCTACATCTGTACATCTCCCCCCAGCCCCATCACACAGTCCCATGTACATTACATCTCTCCCACGAGCCTCCATCATACAGTCCCATGTACATCACATCTCCCTCCCAGCCCCATCATACAGTGCCATGTACATCACATCTCCCTCCTAGCCTCCATCACACAGTCCCATGTACATCATATCTCCCTCCTTCATATACAGCACTAACCTACAAAAACCCACTGCTCTCTGCTCCAGTCTTTTGCAAACTGTGAGGCACTAATTGGATTATTACCACCCCTTTCCTCTTTTATCTGTGTGCCTGCACCACAAGCAGGCACTATCAGAGATAAAAGCTCTCAGCTCTCCAGGGATAAGCAAGCCATATATGTGCAGTCAGACAGCCACAGACATTCATTGCAGGCTCCTCCTTTCTAGAAGGGGCAGGGCTGAAACATTGCTGAACGGCACTTGGAGCAGAGATGAAGGGAGACAGGGGCAGGGCATGAATGTGTCTCACTGCTGACTGACACCTGGGTGGGTGGAAATCAGGAGTCCAGAACACGTGCACTATGAAAGGCAGGTGTTCTAGGAGCAAGGAGGAAGTGGAGAGAATGTACCATGTGGCCAGGCAGGGGATTTCAAGCTCTGTACAAAACTTTTAATAAATGGCAATTATAAACTTGCAGCGCCTACCAAGGGGGGAAGGATGTAATATAATAGTTTAATCTCGGAATACCCTTTTAATGTAAATTTCAGCCACGTGTGCTGGGTGGTGGAGCAATCCTGAATCCTTGCCCCGGGAGCATGAAAGCCTAGCTACACCTCTGGTTATTGACTTCTGCCTGTTAGTACCCTGAACTGTTAGAACTGGACTCTGATCCTGACCCTAGACTGTAAAACAGGGATGTGTGCAGGTCACCCAAGTTCCTACACATCAAACTCGACAATCCATGTCTTATTCTTATTCTTTGTGCACTTGGGCACAGTCATGCTGGCATGAGCCTTCCCTAAACTGTTGCCACAAAGTTAGAGTATACATTTGTATAAAATGTCTTTGTATTCTGTAGCAGTAACATGACCCTTTACTGCAAATAGGGCCCACACCCAGAAAAACAAGCTCATACCATTATCCCCCTCTAACAAATGTTATAGTAAGCTCTATACACTCCAGTTAGTAGCGTTCTTCAGGTACATGCAAAAGCCAAATTCATCCAACAGACTGCCAGAGTCATCACTCCAGAGAACATGTTTCCACTGCTCCAGGGTCTAATGCTAGCAAACTTTACACAACTTTAGCAGCACTACTGGTTTTGGAAAGGGAAGAATCACGCAGCACCCTCCAATATAATCAAATCCGATAGATTTATTCAGCAGCTTACAAGCGACGTTCGACTATAGTAGTCTTTATCAAGCTTGATAAAGACTACTATAGTCAAACGTCGCTGTAAGCTGCTGGAATAAATCTATCGGATTGATTATATTGAGAGTGCTGCGGATTCTTCCCTTTCTATCGTCATTATGGGGACCACGGTCTGATCCCTCATCTGCGTGCACCTACTTCTGGACCTTTCCTAGGTACCTATAACTATGGTCAGTTTTCCTGGATGGAGTTTGTAGTGCTGCTTGTACAACCCTTTTTTGCGGACTACTGGGTTGCCACCCTGCTGGATCCCCGGTACAAAGACAATGTGCCCACCTTACTTCCTGCACTGGAGCGTGATAGGAAGATGCGCGAGTACAAGCGCACGCTGGTAGAGGCGCTTCTGAGAGCATTCCCAAATGTCACAGGGGAACAGGTGGAAGCCCAAGGCGAAGGCAGAAGAGGAGCAAGAGGTCGCCAACGCAGCAGTGTCACGGCCAGCTCTTCTGAGGGCAGGGTTAGCATGGCAGAAATGTGGAAAAGTTTTGTCTCCACGCCACAGCTAACTGCACAACCACCTGATACGGAACGTGTTATCAGAAGGCAGCATTTCACTAACATGGTTGAACAGTACGCCTGCACACCCTCCACGTACTGACTGATGGTTCGGCCCCATTCAACTTCTGGGTCTCCAAATTGTCCACGTGGCCAGAGTTAGCATTTTATGCCTTGGAGGTGCTGGCCTTCCCGGCGGCCAGCGTTTTGTCTGAACGTGTATTCAGCACAGCAGGGGGCGTCATTACTGACAAACGCAGCCGCCTGTCCACAGCCAACGTGGACAAGCTGACGTTCATAAAAATGAACCAGGCATGGATCCCACAGGACCTGTGCCTCCTTTGTGCAGAATAGACATTTATAACTGCCTCCCCATCAACCATGTATTCTTGTACTCCAGGGCACTTCTTTATTGAATCCTCATTTTTTAACTTTACCATGATCTTGCGTGTGCAAACCCAAAGTTGAATGAACCTCTCCTCTGTCTGGGTGCTGGTCCCAAATAAATGAGAGTGGCCTTCTCCGGTGGTGGTTGATATGAGGCATGATTCCTTGATGTGGGACCTGTATCCTCTGTCTGGGTGCTGGTCCAAAATAAATGAGAGTGGCCTTCTCAGTGGTGGTTGATATGAGACATGATTCCTTGCTGTGGGACCTGTATCCTCTGTCTGGGTGCTGGTCCAAAATAAATGAGAGTGGCCTTCTCCGGTAGTGGTTGATATGACATATGATTCCTTGCTGTGGGACCTCTCTCCTCTGTCTGGGTGCTGGGCCGAAATAAATGAGAGTGGCCTTCTCCGTTGGTGGTTGATATGAGGCATGATTCCTTGCTGTGGGACCTCTCTCCTCTATCTGGGTGCTGGTCCTAAATAAATGAGAGTGGTCTTCTCCGGTGGTGGTTGATATGAGGCATGATTCCTTGCTGTGGGACCTCTCCTCTGTCTGGGTGCTGGGCCAAAATAAATGAAGTGGCCTTCTCCGGTGGTGGTTGATAGAGGCATGATTCCTTGCTGTGGGACCTCTCTCCTCTGTCTGGGTGCTGGGCCGAAATAAGTGAGAGTGGCCTTCTCCGTTGGTGGTTGATATGAGGCATGATTCCTTGCTGTGGGACCTCTCTCCTCTGTCTGGGTGCTGGTCCAAAATAAATGAGAGTGGCCTTCTCAGGGGTGGTTGATATGACGCATGATTCCTTGCTGTGGGACCTCTCTCCTCTGTCTGGGTGCTGGGCCAGAAATAAATGAGAGTGGCCTACTCTGTTAGTGGTTGATATGACGCATGATTCCTTGATGTGGGACCTGAATCCTCTGTCTGGGTGCTGGTCCAAAATAAATGAGAGTGGCCTTCTCCGGTGGTGGTTGATATGAGGCATGATTCCTTGCTGTGGGACCTGTATCCTCTGTCTGGGTGCTGGTCCAAAATAAATGAAGTGGCCTTCTCCGGTGGTGGTTGATATGACACATGATTCCTTGCTGTGGGACCTCTCTCCTCTGTCTGGGTGCTGGGCGAAATAAATGAGAGTGGCCTTCTCCGTTGGTGGTTGATATGACGCATGATTCCTTGCTGTGGGACTCTCTCCTCTGTCTGGGTGCTGGTCCAAAATAAATGAGAGTGGCCTTCTCCGGTGGTGGTTGATATGAGGCATGATTTCTTGCTGTGGGACCTCTCTCCTCTGTCTGGGTGCTGGGCCGAAATAAATGAGAGTGGCCTTCTCCGTTGGTGGTTGATATGACGCATGATTCCTTGCTGTGGGACCTCTCTCCTCTGTCTGGGTGCTGGTCCCAAATAAATGAGAGTGGCCTTCTCCAGTGGTGGTTGATATGAGGCATGATTCCTTGCTGTGGGACCTCTCTCCACTGTCTGGGTGCTGGGCCGAAATAAATGAGAGTGGCCTTCTCCGGTGGTGGTTGATATGAGGCATGATTCCTTGCTGTGGGACCTCTCTCCTCTGTCTGGGTGCTGGTCCAAAATAAATGAGAGTGGCCTTCTCCGTTGGTGGTTGATATGACGCATGATTCCTTTATGTGGGACCTGTATCCTCTGTCTGGGTGCTGGGCCGAAATAAATGAAAGTGGCCTTCTCCGGTGGTGGTTGATATGACGCATGATTCCTTGCTGTGGGACTTCAAAGATACTATTTCCACCATACATGAGAACAGCCCACCTAGAGAATAAAATGGAGGAGTTCGGTCACTACGCATAATTCCCTTGTGGATGTCCATAACACAGTAGAAGATGAACTTTCCGGCATCAAATTAAAACTGGCTGATCTGGAGGATCGTTCCAGATGGAACAATGTACGCTTCTGAAATATCCCTGAATCAGTGAACGACTCACAACTGTCAGAATACATTACTGACCTCATAGTGGCATACCTCCCAGATGCCCCTAGCGCTGATCTGGTCATAGACAGAGCACACTGCGTCTCTAAACCAAAGATACTAGCTCCTTCAGTCCCCAGGGACGTATTAGCTAGGATTTACTTTATCATGTAAAGGAGGATCTAATGAGATCTTCTTTAAAAAGGACAATCTTCCAGAAAGATTCCAGAATGTGCTATTATTTACAGATCTATCTCCCGCCACTCTGGCAAAAAGAAGAGTTTTAGCAATATACAAAAATTCTGCGGGACAACATTCCTATAAATGAGGATACCCAGTGAAATTAAGTCAGATACCAGAAATTGAATACGTCATCTATCTGGAACTCTCCTCAAGATGCATCAGCCTTCTTTTCCAAATGGAACCTGCCTTCCCCAGAAGGATACAAAGGTGCCAAAATAGCCTCTACAACTGACTTAACACAGCGGAAAGGATTTCGAATCCTACCCATGAATGGTCAAAAGTAGGCTGATGGACACTCTGCAGTCTTGCTGTTACTCCACATTCTACTACCCGTTGGTAGCACCATATTTATAATATCTAGCTGGTCCCACCGATTATAGCCCATTGGAATACTCTTAGTTCGCTCTCTAATCCTACATTACAGTTCACCCTCCCAGAAGTAATCATTTAGATTCTTGAAGACCTTGGTCCTGATTGGATCACCTTTGCTATGTTCGTGAAATCTTGGTCCTATGTTGTATTTTTCTCTTTTAACTGTTCAAGTAGGTTACCCAAGCTTCAAATACGAAATATGGACATTTCTTCCAGGTGCCACATCCCAGGATTTATCCACCACGCAAATGTTCGTATGTGCTAATCAAACATTGCTTTTTCTGTTTCACATGTTTTACATACGCTACTCGACAATAATGTCTCACAGCATATTACTCTAATTCCACTATGGGGTTAAAACTTTTATCTTTCAATGTAAAGGGCTTAATGGCCCCTTTAAAAGAGCCAGATTATGGTCTGAAATTAAAAAACAAAAGGTGATATAATTTGTGTTCAAGAAACACATCTTGATTCCTCAGACACTTACAGATTACACCACCAGGCATTCGCATTCCTTTTCTTCGCTTCTGCCATAAACAAAAAGGGTGGAGTGATGATGGGATTCAAAACTCAATTTCTTTTATTCTTCACAACACTATAATAGGTGAGAAAGGTAGATTCATTATTGTCATATGTAATATTAACAACATTTGTTATACTCTGGTAAATATCTATGCCCCTAATAAACATCAGCTTGGGTTTATTAGGAAAACTATAAGAATGGCCCAAGATAATAAACAAGGATCATTATTAATCTGTGGGGACTTTAACCTATGTCCCAACCTATGTTGGATAAATCCTCACTGTCGTCACAGATACCTAAAACTCCTATTTTTCAGGACTTCCTATTTGAGGAAGGTTTATATGATGCTTGGTGGGTTCTCCATGCAAATGAAAGGGATTATACTTTTATGCTAATCCTCACAACTCCTTCTTAATAATTGATCTATTTATTGTAGACAAATGGCTCCTCCAAGAGATCCTTGACAGCTATAATTCATGATCTAGAGGCGGATTTCAGAAGCGGAAGTATCCAAGCGATAAACTCTTTGAAACCTAATAAATCACCCGGTCCAGATGGACTCTCAAATGAATATTATAACGCTTTCTTCACAACCTTATCTCCTTACCTGTATGCGTACTTTAAATTTTTACACAAGAATCTGCCCCAGAAGATATGTTACATGCTCTTATCATAACATTACCAAACCTGGGTAAAATAGTGTATAAACCGACCAACTTTCGCCCAATAGCCTTACTCAACTCAGATATCAAAATTAACGCAAAAACAACATTGCTTACCGGTAATCGTTTTTCTCGATACCCATGACGGCACCCTATGCGACTCAGGACCTCCCATCAGGACAGGAAACCCGAGAAGATAAAAATGGACACACCCCCACCAAACACCAGACGAAGAAATAAATTGTTCTCCGGAGAGAAGTGTAAAGGATACAAAGTATTTTTTTTTTTTTTTTTTTTATCTACGTTATTTCATATAGACATAGCAAATGCCCTATATAAATATTTTTAAATATCTTGGGAGGGAAATATCAGGTGCCATCATGGGTAACGAGAAAAACTATTACTGGTAAGCAATGTTGTTTTCCCCTCACCCAAGACGGCACCCTATGCGAGTTTAAACTATAAGTAGAACTTAGGGGGGGGGGGGGGCACAGCCTGAAAAACCTTGTCCCCAAATGAGGCATCAGAATGGAGCTGAAGCCTATAATGTTTAAGAAAGGTATGGGGAGAGCTCCAGGTAGCCACTCTACAAATCTGAGCCAAAGACACATCAGCTCTTTCAGCCCAAGAGGTGGAAACTGCTCTAGTAGAATGAGCCCCGAAACCTGAAGGAGGGGAAAGACCTAAGCAGATGTAAGCTTTAATTATGGTCTTCTTCACCCATTTTGCAATGACCCCTGAGGAAGCTTTTCTCCCCTTATTTCTGCCTAACAACTGAACATGGAGGTTTTCGTCTTTTTTCCAAGGAGCCGTAACATCTAGGTAGACTAACAAGCATCTTTTAACATCTAAGCAATTAAACCTTTTTCGCAACTGTTGGAGGGTTAGGAAAAAGGAAGGTAACACAATGTCCTGGCTCTGGTGAAAATCAGAGACAACCTTGGGAATGAAGGAAGGCAGGGGCCTGATTACCACTTGTTTGTCTTGGATGACAGTATAAGGTGGATATGCAGAAAAGGCCTGGATCTCCGATATCCTCCTAGCCGAGGTAATGGCCAGAAGGAAAACCATTTTAATGGACAGAATATCAATCAGGATCTCCAATAAGTGTTCAAAGGGCTTATCAATTAGAGCTGAGCCCTTGTCTAAACCTGCCTGTAAGAAGTCTAAAATTTTAGGAATTTCTGGAGGGCTGAATGGATCAGGACTGGAACCTAGAAAGGAAGAGAAGATATTCCAAACTCTATTATATTTTCTGGCTGTTGTAGTCCTTCTACTACCTAGAAGGGTGGAAACAACTTTGTCAGAAAGCCCTCTCCTCAACCAGATGCCTCTGTCAATCTCCATACTGCCAATTGAAAAATCTCTGGGTTGGGATGCAACGCTGGTCCCTGGGAAAGGAGATTCTCCCTTGGAGGAATCATTCAAGGAGGGCCCCTGGCTAGGCTTAACAGGGAGGAATACCAGACTCTCTTGGGCCATTTTGGGATTATGGAGGCTCCTTCCGCCTGTACTTTCTTCAGTACCTGTGGAATTAGGGAAATAGACGGGAAGGCTAGTCCTGAGCCAGACTGTCTACCGCTGTAGGATTCTCTGCATAGTTTAGGGAGAAGAATCTTTCTGTCTTCCTGTTCTTTCGAGTGGAAAAGAGGTCTATAGTTGGGGTCCCAAACTTTGACACAATCTGGGAAAAATATTTTCGTTCAGACTCCACTCTGCCTGACTGAGTTTAACTCAGCTTAAAAAGTCGGCCAGAGTGTTCTCTTTGCCCCGCAGATGTATTGCAGACAGGGTCAGGTTCCTCTCTTCTGCTATCTTGAAAATCTCCTTGCAAAGGAAGATTAGGTATGGTACTCTTGTTCCGCCCTGATGGTTTATATAAGCCACTGTGGTTGAATTGTCTGAGTAAAAGACCAATTTTTTGTTTGAGACATCTGGAAATGCAACTTTTAGCACTCTTTCTACTGCCTTGAGCTCTTTGTAATTTGACGTGCAGGCCCTGGTTCTTAAATCCCATCTTCCCTGCCAGTATCTCCCATCTGAGTGAGCCCCCAACCCCATGGACTGGCGTCTGTTGTTATCAGTATGGGCTCCGTGAAGGACCAAGGCATTCATGCTGAAAGGTTCTTCTCGGATGTCCACCAAAATAGAGAATACCTTGCTTTGGAGGAGAGATGGAATTTTTCTCTAGCGTCTGTGGAAGACCATCCCAATTCTTCAAGATGTCCAACTGTAACGGTCTTGTGTAAATCTGAGCGAACGGTACCGCGGGAATTATAGCCGTCAGGTGTCCCAGTACTGACATCGCCTTTCTGAATGAACATCGGAAGGAACGGAAAAGGATCCAGACATGTTCTATTGTTGAAGAAACTTTCTTCTGAGGGAGGAATGTCTTCTGAGCCGTGGAATCTAGCTGCATTCCTAAAAGGTGCAATTTTGAGAGGGGTTAGACAAGATTTTCTTGATTCATCTTCCATCCTAGTTTCTTCAATAGGGAACACACAAGGACAAGGTCCATATTTAACTGTTCCCTTGTGTGGGCTATAAACAAAAAGTCGTCCAGATAGGGCACTAACACTATCCTGGACAATCGGAGGAATGCCACCAACTCCGCCACAACCTTTGTAAAGATTCTTGGGGCTTGTGACACCTCAAAAGGGAGGGCCCTGTATTGCAGATGTAGGAGCTGGCTGCTCACTTGAACTGCCGTCCTCAAATACTTTTGGGAGGAGGAGTGAATTGGGATGTGATAATATGCATCCTCTAAATTTATACTTGCCATCCAGCAATTTTTGAATAATAGGTCTATGGTGGTCTTTATTGTCTCCATCCGGAACTTCTTGTATTTTAGGGACTTGTTTAGACTTGTGCAATAATAGTTGAACTTTTGTTTCTAGGACTGTGGATCTTTGAGGATCTTTCGGGGTTGGAGTGCAGGTGAAAAAGTCCTGGGGATAGGAGAGGAACTCCAACCTGAATCTGCTATCCCCACCAAAACCCACTTGTTTTGGGTAATTTCTGACCAAGCCGGGAGAAAGGACGACAGTCTTCCCCCAACCCGGAGACGGGCGTCATTGTTGCTTGTCTTTTGGCCTGTTATCCTGGGATTTAAAAAGGAAACCGCTAGATTTTTTCTGAAATTTATCCATTTCTTTTTTGTCGTATGGCTTGCCCCTCTGTCTTCTAAAGCCCTGCTGGGGTTTACCAAGAAAGGGATTTCTCTGTGGAACAGGAAATCCTTTTTTCTTGTCAGAGGCTTTCTCTAGGATGTCATCTAGAGACGACCCAAACAACCTATTGCTCTCACATGGAAGGGCACATAGTCTGGCCTTAGATCCTTGATCCCCCTTCCAGGATTTAAGCCAAATAGCTCTTCTCAACGCATTTGTCATGGCTGAGGATTTAGCAGCAAAGCGTATAACATCAGTAGATGCATCCGTTAAGAAATCTGCAGCTTTTGAGAAGGTGGGAAGAGAAGCTAAGATTTCTTCTCTTGGCTTTTTCTCTTTAAGATGAGTTTCTAGTTGGTCTATCCATAACCGCAAGGACAGGGATATCCAAGTGGCTGCAACAGCAGGTCTTAGACAAGTAGCAGAGGTTTCCCAAGCCCGTTTTAAGTATATGTCTGCCTTTTTATCTTATGGGTCGGAAAGACAACCAGATCATCAAAGGGGAGGGCAGATTTTTTTGCTATCTTGGTGACCGCAGCATCTACTGTAGGGGCCTTATCCCAGCTAGAGGAGACCTGTTCCTCAAAAGGATATTTTCTTTAGACAGAGGAGGGTATGAAAAATTTCCTGTCAGGATTTTTCCATTCTTTTTAATAATTGCTTGCAGATTTTCATGCATAGTAAAAACCCTATGTTTTTAGGGCCTAATGTCTGGAAGGTCTGGTCCATAATCGATCTGGTTTGCTTATGCTAATGTCTTCTAGCTGCATAGTAGCTCTGACTGCTTTTAGTAACGGCTGCGTATCCTCAGGGGAAAGAAGGATCTTCCTGAATATTCATCGTCTTGAGGAGTCCGAGACACTGGAAAATAACTGTCCGGATTCTCTGTCTTCATTATCGGATGAGTCCATTTCTATACTGTCATTCTCTGCAGATTTATCTGGGGACCTGGCACGGCTTTTACTGAATGCCTTAAGGGATGCTTTTACTTCAGACCTGATTAAAGATTTTATGGATCTAGTAAGGCTCTGGGATTCCTCCGCTACAAGTTTATCTATATAAGCTGAACACAACGGTTTTTATATGATGCAGACAGGGCCGTTTTACATCCTGCACACTCTTTATGTTTTGTCTTGCTAGACGATTTTTAGGTGGCTTTGAGGTCGGACTTGCAGGCCTCAAGGGTTCCAGAGGTTCAGTGCGTCCATCTGTAGGTTCCGACATGCTTGCAAGCTGGGTTGACCTACTTACAGCACATGAGTAGGAATTGTGCCTCCCGCTGGCTGCCTGTACCTGCCGCCGTATTTATAGTTTTAAAGGACGCGCCTCGGCTTCCGGGTCCTCAACTTCCGGGTCCTGCGTGCCAGGAGTAAGCCCCGCCCCTCCGACGTCATAGGCCGGCACACTTAAGGACGGCCCCGCGCATGCGCATAAGTGCTCAGACGCGGGCGCCGCAGGACCAGAGAGTGAGTGCAGGCGCAGGCAGACTTGTGGGGAGCGGCTTCCGGCACGGCCACAGAACTACTGCTCCCCATGGATAGGTCTTCCCACGGCATCTGGCCACAGACCCTCACCAGCGACCGGTGCTTCTTTAGGAAGGTATGTCCTGCAGTAAGCATGCTGAGCTGCTTCTCAGGATCTCTGATCCGGAGAACAGGAAACCTGAACTGTTGTTTGGTGGGGGTGTGTCCATTTTTATTTTCTCAGGTTTCCTGTCCTGATGGGAGGTCCTGAGTCGCATAGGGTGCCGTCATGGGTGAGGGTAAAATATTAGCTGACAGACTCTCTAATCTACTACCCTCCCTGATTAATAGCGATCAAATTGCCTTTGTCCCGAATAGGCAGTCATCAGACGGAACAAGACGTTTCATAGACCTAATCGATGTGGCCCAGGTCTCTCGAATGCCTTCTCTGCTCCTTTCCTTGGATGTGGAGGAGGCAGGAGGCAAATTGAAAATATTTGGATTTGACGGATTCTATTTAAATGCTGTAATGGCTTTATACTGAATTCTAGTGCTTCAGTTTATACATCTAACTTCTTATCCAACCCACTTGCTCTAAAAAATGGAACCAGACAAGGCTGCCCTATGTCCCCGTTAATATTTGCCTTGTCTATGGAGCCTTTTGCAGAGCATATAAGAACATCACCTGACATACGTGGCCTGAAAGTAGGGGACTAGAACACCGTATAGGTCTCTTTTGCTGACTGTGAACTAATAATTACTTCCAATCTGCTTTCATCTTTGCCTGCTATTAATAGTTTTATCCATAAATTTGGCCAGGCCTCATATTACAAAATAAATGAAAACAAATCGCGAATGTTGGACTTGGACTTAGCGCACTCCACAAAGGTACAGATCTCTTCCTCTCAAGGATTCTCATGGGCGCAAGGCTCCCTTACGTATTTGGGTATTCAACTCACTTGTCCTACTAATAACCTGTTTCATCATTCATAACTACTTACCTCTGCTGGATAAAGTTAAAACGAGCTTAAACAATCTGCACCTTCACGCTCTATCTATCAAAATGGTGATTATCCCAAAAATTTTATATATATTCCGTAATGTGCCGATCTGGATCCCAGATTATTTCCTAAAAAGATGCAAACTCTAATTAATTGTTACTCTTGGGGAAAACGAAAACCTAGGGTCAAAGCTCTTATTTTATATAAACCTCTTGACCAAGGAGGCCTCAATTTTCCTTTGCTTACACATTACTATAAAGCGAATATTCTGGCCCAACTCAGGTCACTAATAGCTTTAGATGTCTCAAAAAAATGGGTACTTATAGAAAGGAGCTTATTAAACCGGTCTAATATATACCTGCATCTATTAGCCCGAAGCATTTTCGGCTCCTCACTTAGGTTGCCATTGATAACCAACTTATCTATATCAAAAATTTGGAAGCAAATTACTAGATCTGAAAACGACTCCCTGTATCAATGCATACGCCTCTCAAAATTTGTGAACTTGCCATCACTGATCTATCACTGAAAGGCTGGGATCAGGCTGGTTTAACGAAAATATCACAACTCCGGCACAACGATGTGATGGTTGATTTTGCTCACTTACATGGGTCTTATGGCATCTATTCTCCAATAAAGAATTTTACAAATTCCTCCAAATAAGACACTTATTAAACTCACCCCATATATTTTCTTGTACTCCTAAAGACAAGGAATTGCATAATTGGATATTTTCTACTAAAACAGCAGATAAAGGAATCACTAAAGGCTACCAGCTTTTGAAATGTCCTACTACAGACCCTCTATCTTATTTGCTAGACTTATGGTCTACAGATTTAAATATTACATTTTCTTCAAAGGAGTAGAGAGACGCCTTTTCCGCAACTTCCAAGTATATAAGATGTGCAGATCACTTGGAAGTAGCTAAGAGAATTCTCTATAGGTGGTATAGGACCCCTGCTTCCCTTAACGCAGTGCTTCTCAATTATTTTCTGTCATGCCCCCCCTAGGAAGAAGAAAACATTTCGCGCCCCCCGCGCGACTGTAAATAGTATCATTTGTCTATAAAATTGTTATAAGTAGTGTTGAGCGAACAGTTCGAGAATAGTTCGGGTTCGTACCGAATTTTGGGGTGTCCGGGACCCGGACCCGAACCTGGACATTTTCAAAAAAGT
Organism: Bufotes viridis; assembly: GCA_033119425.1. Classification (NCBI taxonomy): domain Eukaryota; kingdom Metazoa; phylum Chordata; class Amphibia; order Anura; family Bufonidae; genus Bufotes; species Bufotes viridis. The sequence goes on from CM065589.1 coordinate 353,256,389, forward strand.
TTGGGTTCGGGTTCGGTGTTCATCGATTACTTCCCGCTTTCTGAAGGGCTGCACAGCAGCCAATCAGCTAGCGTTTTACTTCTTGCCCTAAGAGCCCATCACAGCCATGCCTACTAATGGCATGGCTGTGATTGGCCAAGTGCAGCATGTGACCCAGCCTCTATTTAAGCTGGAGTCACGTAGCGCCACACGTCACACTTCTCTGATTAGTGTAGGGAGAGGACGCAGCTTCTATCAGGGCGAGATTAGGCAGGTTAAAGTCAGCAACAGCACCTAATGAACGGATCAATTTACAGCTGAGAATCATTGAACTTCTGCTAGTTACTTGCTCGCTGGTTTTTAGGCTGCACAGAGCGTTTTTCTGTCACTTATTTTCTGGGTTGATCGGCGGCCATTTTGTGACTTGTGGTGCGCCAGAAGAAGCTGCCACCAAGTCCATCAATCCATCAATACTAGTTTTTTTTTTTTTGCTATATTCTACATCAGGGGCTTGGCTGTGCTAATTGTCACCCCTAGAAACTCAGGAAAGAAATTTCTATATTTTATTAAGGGGTTAAATACAATTGCCCAAATACCAATCCCTAAATCTGGTGTTCCAGCTTTGGTTAGACAAGTATAATACTGTCTGCTGTCTGGCAAAGGATAGATTATTTTCTGGGGTTAAATTCAATTGCCAAAATAGCAATACCATAAATCAGTGGTTTCAGCTGTGGCTGGCAAAATAGAATAGTGTCCGAGGTAACGCACACACGTACAGACGCACGTACACGATTCTTGAATAGTTGTATTATCGCGATAATAAAACTAACAGTGTAAAGTTGACTGTTTTGCTCTAAGTTATATTCGCGTACAAATGTAACTTCTATTACAGCACACCAATACTAAAACTGACTAGGAGACAGCTTTAAGTTCTATTCGAACGCGATTGCAACTTTGGAACTTAAAGTGGTGTACGATTTTAAAAGTTGAGTACTAAAAGTTGGAATCGCAATGCGATTCTTATGTATTTAGTAATCGCATTACGATTACAACTTTGAGCTACCGATCACCATGGAACGCCTCCTCCAGTAGAATGTACTGTCGGATGTGAGAATTAAGTTGAAATCGCAATGCGATTATTATATATCTGCTTAATCGCATTGCGTTTCAACTTAGCATTGCTAAATAATTCCATTCATATTCGTTAACTTACTGACTCAGTAAGTTAACGATATGGATGGAATTATTTAGCAATGCTAAGTTGAAATCGCAATGCAATTAAGCAAATATATAAGAATCGCATTGCGATTTCAACTTAATTCTCAGATCTGACAGTACATTCTACTGGAGGAGGCGTTCCCATGGTGATCGTTAGCTCAAAGTTGTAATCGCAATGCGTTTATTGCGGTATATTATCCCTCTGGGTGTCTTTTACAGTCTTTTTGGTGCCCAAAAGTTCGGGTCCCCATTGACTTCTATGGGGTTCGGGTTCGGGATGAAGTTCGGGTTGAGTTCGATCACGAACCCGGACATTTTCCGGAAGTTCGGCCGAACCTCTCGAACCCGAACATCCAGGTGTTCGCTCATCTCTAGTTATAAGTACACCAATCTCCCCACAGGCGACTGCCATTAACACCCCCATATCATGTGCAGGCTCCATTAACCCCCTCCCCAATCATGTGCAGGGTCCAGGCTTCCCCTCCCCCAAATCATGTGCAGGCTCTCTCCCCCAAAATCATGTGCAGGCTCCATTAACCCCTCCCCAAATCATGTGCAGGCTCCATTAACCCCTCCCCCAATCATGTGCAGGCTCCATTAACCCCTCCCCCAATCATGTGCAGACTCCATTAACCCCCTCCCCCAATCATGTGCAGGCTCCATTAACCCCTCCCCAAATCATGTGCAGGCTCCATTAACCCCTCCCAAATCATGTGCAGGCTCCATTAACCCCCACCCCAAATCATGTGCAGGCTCCATTAACCCCTCTCCCAAATCATGTGCAGGCTCCATTAACCCCTCCCCAAATCATGTGCAGGCTCCATTAACCCCCTCCCCAAATCATGTGCAGGCTCCATTAACCCCCTCCCCAATCATGTGCAGGCTCCATTAACCCCCTCCCCAAATCATGTGCAGGCTCCATTAACCCCTCCCCAAATCATGTGCAGCTCCATTAACCCCCTCCCCAAATCATGTGCAGGCTCCATTAACCCCTCCCCAAATCATGTGCAGGCTCCATTAACCCCCTCCCCAATCATGTGCAGGCTCCATTAACCCCCTCCCCCAATCATGTGCAGGCTCCATTAACTCCCTCCCCAAATCATGTGCAGGCTCCATTAACCCCTTCCCCAAATCATGTGCAGGCTCCATTAACCCCCTCCCCAAATCATGTGCAGGCTCCATTAAACCCCTCCCCAAATCATGTGCAGGCTCCATTAACCCCCTCCCCAATCATGTGCAGGCTACATTAACCCCTCCCCCAATCATGTGCAGGCTACATTAACCCCTCCCCAAATCATGTGCAGGCTCCATTAACCCCCTCCCCAAATCATGTGCAGGCTCCATTAACCCCCTCCCCAATCATGTGCAGGCTCCATTAACCCCCTCCCCAATCATGTGCAGGCTACATTAACCCCCTCCCCCAATCATATGCAGGCTCCATTAACCCCCTCCCCCAATCATGTGCAGGCTCCATTAACCCCCTCCCCAATCATGTGCAGGCTACATTAAACCCCCCACAATACTTACCTCCCTGGAAGTGCTGGATGCAGGCCTCTTCTGGCCTGTGTCCTGCTCTGCACTCTGCTCAGGCGGCGCGATGACGTCATTGCGCCGCCTGAACCGCTTCTGATAGGCTGCGGGCATAAGGCCCGCAGCCTATCAGAGGAGCAGGGAGGGAGACGCCTCCCTCCACTGCAGCACAGCACAGCGATCTGTATCGCTGTCCAGAGGACGGCAATACAGATCACTATGGAGATGAACGCTTCCACAGTGGAAGCGTTCACCTCCTGTCACCTGGAGCCCCCTTACGGAGCCTCGTGCCCCCCTGAGGCGCGCCCACTATTTGAGAAACACTGCCTTAACGCAACTTTTCCTGACTTTTCCCCAATTTGTTGGAGATGCCGTGAAACTGTTGGTACTTACCTCCATATGTGGTGGGATTGTCTCCACATCAAGCGACTTTGGCAGGAGGTTTTTATTTTATCTCGGTTATGGGGCACTTTAAGATATGTTCATCCCCAGAACTCGCCCTTCTGTCAATAGGCTTAAACTCGCTTCCTAGAAGCCTCAGGTCTTTCATCATTCATTCCATTATTGCAACTCACAGTATAATTGCAGCCTCTTGGAGATATGACACCATTCTCAACTTCAATAGAGTTTTAAGAGACCTAGATAATAATGGTCTATATGAAAAATCTGGGCTTCCTCTAGAAACAAAAACGGAATTTACGAAAACCTGGGAGATGTGGCTAAATAGTCACTTATGTAAGATTGATCTGAACTCATTTATTAGAACATGACACTTACCTTATACTCTTACTGTTCTTGGTACCTGGAATTGGAATTAGAGATTAGAATTAGAAATGTCTCTCACACTTTCTAAACACTTTGTTAGTTTTTTTTTCCTCTTGCTGTGATGTAACCTACTGATTAATTCCATGTATATTACCATTTATATTGTCTCAGTTATATGTATTATACAATATCATGTACTATGTATTTCATTGGTATCTATTTCCTCACTTACTTATGACTGATACTATGTAGAATGTCATTTACTCTGACAAAAATTTTTAATAAAAACCTATTGTTCACAAAAGTAAGTGAATACATAGATATTGTCAATATGAAAATCACAAACAACATTAAAATCTCTTTCTATTCATTGCATATGTTAACTCAGCATATTTCTAGGTCTGGCAATTGTCTTTTATTGAACCTGGAAATCTTCTTCCAAGACCAGACTGTGTAAATATTTTTGCACAAACTGCTAACTTTTCAGTTACAGATTTTAAGTCCAAGGATACTGAACTCCCTGCCCTTCTGAATAATACAGGATCAGACCAAAAATGGCTTCTCTTAATGTCCCTGTTCAGACATCGGTATAGGCCTTATATAATGGACTCTTATCCGTAAACGTTCTGACTTTCCTTATATCATCCGCGTCCATCATCTAGCGATGATAGGCCCACAAGGCGGCGGAGACGCCGCTAGGCGTAAGCAAGAGTACCGCCATGCTAGGGACCCTGTGGCCCACCCTAGTACGAGCAGCTCTGGGGCTCGTACTAGTTTTCTGGCCCACCAGATAAGTTCACCTGAGCTCCCTACCGGTGAAATTGCATGGTGTACCCCAGAGAATTTTCAGCCTGTGATTCCTAATTTTGTTGGTCAACCAGGAATCCAGATTCCCACAGTGGGCTTCACTAAATACGATTATTTTAGTGTTTTCAGTGACCTCTTTGTGAATATGATGGTGGAGCAAACAAATCTGTACGCCCAACAGTTCATTGCTGGACACTTTTTTGGCTAGGTCCAGTGGCTGGACGTCGGTCAGTGCAGCCGAGATGAGGGCGTTCTGGGGCCTCGTGCTGCACATGGGCCTACTCAAAAACCCAGTGTCAGGCTGTACTGGAGTGCGGACGTCCTCTACCAGACCCCACTTTACAGTACGGCCATGACACGCTCACAGTTGGAGACCATCTGGAAATACCTGCATTATGCAGATAATGCAGCAAAGCCCCCCACCCCCCAAGGTGATCCCGCCTATGACTGCCTGTACAAAATCAGGCCGGTCATTGATCACTCGGGGCCAAATTTTTGGAGGCCTATGTACCTGGAAGGGAGGTCGCGGTTAAGTCTCTCATTGCTTTCAAGGAGAGACTTATTTTCCGCCAGTATGTTCCCTCAAAGCGAGGTATGGCGTAAAACTGTACAAACTTTGTGAATAACTCATGGTACACTTACAAGTTTTGTGTGTACGAGGGGCGAGATTCCCGTATTGAACCCCCAGAATGTCCCCCCACTCTGGGTGTTAGCGGGAAACTTCTGTGGGACCTTATGCACCCACTGCTGGATAAGGGTTACCACCTGTACGTGGATAACTTTATACTAGTTTCCCCTTGTTCCAGTCCCTCGCAGCCAGATCCACGTCAACTCTGCATCCCTACATACCCCCTTCAGGTACCAATCCCCAGGGGTGAGACCCGTGCCCTTACTAGTAGAAACCTGTTACTGGTCAGATATAAGGACAAGAGGGATATCCTTATGCTGTCCACAACTCACGGTAACGGTAACGGCTGGCAACACAGGGAAATTCCTTCAGTTCTATTAGGCAGTCCTCAAGGACCTGATCTTTTCTGACCGGGAAAGAGCAGGCCGGAGTACCTCAGGAACCGTAGGCGCCCAGATCGTCCCTGGCCAACACTTTCCAGGTGTGGTCCCCATACTGGAAATAAGGGACAAACTCAAAAATGCAGTGTGTCACAGGAGGGGATACGGAAGGACACCACCACTCAGTGTGACACGTGCCCCGATCATACAGGCTTCCCCATTATTAGTTGCTTCCGGGAGTACCACACTTCCATGGAGTACTAAATTTATAATCCCCTTTTCCATTTAGCCGCTGACAATCAAATAAAAACTATGGTTCTCAGACTTGAGACACCCCAAACATTTTTTTTTTGTCAAAAATGATAGTTTGCAAAACTAAAAAAATTTAAAAAGTAGACAAATTGTGTATCGCCGCGTCCCTAATAATCTGCTCTATAAGAATATCCCATGACCTCACCCCTTAGATTAACACGGTAAAAAAAAAGGTGCACAGAAAAACAAAAAGTGCAATAGCAAGTGATCAAAAAGTCATATGCCCCCCAAAATAGTGCCTATAAAACTGTCCTCTCATCCCGCAAAAAATTAGCCCCTACCTAAGACAATTGGGTAAAAACTTTAAAAAAATTAATCTTAGACTGTGTAGATACTAACATTTTTTATTTTGTTTCAAATAGAATAATATAGTGTTAAACCTAGATAAATATAAAAAAGTAGACAAATTATGTATCACCGCGTCTATAATGATCTTCTCTATAAAAATATCCCATGACCTAACCCCTTAGATTAACACGGTCAAAAAAATTAAATTAAAAACCGTGCCAAAACAGCTATTTTTTGGCAAATTTTCCATTTTAATCCATTTTTTCCAGTAACAAAGCAAGGGTCAACAGCCAAATAAAACTAAAAATGTATTGCCCTGATTCTGCAATTTACAGAAATATCCTATATTTGGTGGTAAACTGCTGTACGGGCACACGGCAGGGCGCAGAAGGAAAGGAACACATACGGTTTCTGAAAGGCTGATTTTGATGGCCTTCTTTTGACACCATGTCCCATTTGAAGAACCCCTTATGTACCCCTAGAGTATAAACTTCATAAAAGTGAACCCATCTAATAAAATACACCCCTCAAGGTATTCAAAACTTATTCTACAAACTTTGTTAACCCTTTAGGTGTTCCTCAAGAGTCTATGGCAAATTGGAGATGAAATTTCAGAATTTCTATTTTTGGTAACCTTGCGTTACAAAAAATGTAATATAGAAAAAAATCATATGTACCCTAAAAATAGTCCCAAGAAAACTGCCTCCTTATCCCGTAGTTTCCAAAATGGGGTCACTTTTATGGAGTTTATACCCCAGGGGGCTTCAAATGGGACATGGTGTAGATAAACCAGTCCAGCAAAATCTGCCTTCCAAAAACCACACGGCGCTCCTTTCCTCTACGCCTCGCCGCGTGGCCATACAGTAGTTTATGACCATATATGGGGTGTTTCTGCAAACTACAGAATCAGGGCAATAAATATTGGGTTTTGTTTGGTTGTTAATGGAAAAATGGATTAAATGGAAAATTTGACAAAAATTGCAATTCTGAAATTTCATCTCCATTTGCCAATAACTCTTGTGAAACACCTAAAGGGTTAACGACATTTGTAAAACCAGTTTTGAATACCTTGAGGGGTGTAGTTTCTAGAATGGGGTCGTTTTTGGGTGGTTTCTATTATGTATGCCTCAAAAAGTGACTTCAGACCTGAAGTGATTCCTAAAAAGTGGGTTTTTGAAAATTTTCAAGATTTGCTTCTAAACTTCTAAGCCTTGTAACGTCCCCAAAAATAAAATGGCATTCCCAAAATGATCCAAACATGAAGTAGACATATGGGGAATGTAAATTAATAATTTTATTTTGCGGCATTACTAAGTATTATAGAAGTAGAGAAATTGAAACTTGGAAAATTGGTAATTTTTCTAAATTTTTGCAAAATTTGGTATTTTATTTTATGAATAAAAATGAATTTTTTGACTCCATTTTACCAGTGACATAAAGTACAATATGTGATGAAAAACAATCTCAGAATGACCTGGATAAGTAAAAGCGTTTTAAAGTTATTCACACAAAGTGGCACTGGTCAGATTTGCAAAAAAGGGCCTGGTCCTTAAGGTTAAAATGAGCCTGGTTCCTAAGGGTTAAACACACATAAGACAATGGGCAGAAATCTTTTACCAGCCTTATCTTCATCCTTATATTGCTGTTTCATACCAGGTTTACAATATGTTTTTCACACTAGAAAGGTATTTTTGTATCTGCATATTTAAACGCACATGTGTTTCAGGAGACTGGGCTGAAAGGGGCCATCTGCTGTAAGGACAGCGTCCTGACAGCATCTCAAAAGCCCCTTTTAGGGCTGGTACATCAGTCTGCTTTTATTTTTATTTTTTCTATATATATATTGCAGTTGCCTGCCCGTGTGTGAGAGGCCGCAGGCCCACAGAGTGTACTGTGTGCACACCACTCATATAGTGTGGCACAGTACCTTGCAGATAAAAGTAATTAAATTTTTACACTTTAATATAATTGCAGTTGCCAGCCAGTGTGTGTCAGGCCCAGAGACTGTACTGTGCCCACTGCCCACCACTTATATAGGGTGTCACAGTATAGTGCACGGCGCACACGCAGTGACCTAAAATTCAAACGAGCGGACCGAGCATGGGTCTTTTTCCATCTCCTAGTTCCAAAAATCTATTCACTACACCTGACCTGGCCCTGATAAGGGACAAAACAGAGATTAAACTAATAGGAATAGTACTTAGTTAACACTAGTTGCATTGGTGGCAAATTCCATTGCAAGTGCCCAAAATTAGAAGGAAGCGGACAGAGCAAGCTTTTTTCTCTATCTCCCCATGCAAGGATTCAATTCAATACACGTCCCCTGATAGGGCACTTAACAAAGATTAAAATGGTAAGAATAGTAGTTCACACTATTTGTATTGGTAGCACAGTACATTGCGCGGCACACGCGCTAGTGCCCCAAATTGGAAGTAAGAGGACCGACCAATCATCTTTTTCCATCTCCCGCTTCCTAAAATCTATTCCATACACCGGCCCCTGATAGGGGACAAAACAGAGATTAAACTGGTAAGAACAGATTTTTTTTATTTAAAAAAAAGAGGACAGCCTCTGCGGAGCTAGGTATTTTTTGGCCGCGTTACTGAACGCTCATGCATAATAGCTGTAGGCTCATGCGTCCTTTTGCGGCGGTGACAAACCTGGTCAGTCAAACCCAAGGCAACATCATCGACCTCATCCCATATGCGTTTTTTCTGGAGCGTGCCCTGCGATAAGTGCTGGATCAGGCCGTAGATGAGCATGAAAAGAAAGAGTTGTGGTCACAATCACCACCAGAAGCACCCTTGTCGTCGTCGATTGCTGGACCTGCAGCAACGCAGAGAGAGGAGTCTGAAGAAAAGGAGTCAGAGGAGGAAGGTGGCTTTGAGGAGGTGGAAGACCAACCACAGCGGGCGTCCAAGGGGGCTTGTCGCCTTTCGAGGACCCTTGGTGTTGTACGTGGCTGGGTGGAGGAAGAGACCTTAAATGACGTCAGTGAGGACAAGGAACGGGACATGGCTAGCTTGGTATCCAACCTTGTGCAAATGGGGAGTTTGCAGTTGTGCAAATGGACTGTTTGCGGTGCGTTAAACGGGGAGTTTGCCCTCTCACTGTGAAGCGGGCGTAACCCTTACACTACCTGATCGATACAACATCATACCTGATTGTTTACACACACTGGATGTTTTAAAGCATGGTATTCCTAACAATTTAGGAATGTTAGGTGATTTATGCCCTTTATGGATTAAAACCCGACTCTGCGTCAACTACTTAATTTTCCGTGGGAGTTTTGCCATGGATCCCCTCCGTCATGCCACAGTCCAGGTGTTAGTCCCCTTGAAACAACTTTTCCATCACTATTGTGGACAGAAACAGTCCCTGTGGGTTTTAAAATTCGCCTGCCATTTGAAGTCTATGGCGGTTCGCGGTTTGCGAACATTTGCGGAAGTTCCCGTTCGCCGCTTACGGCATCTCTATTGACCACTAGAGGTCAATCAGGAGCTGCTAATAGCTGTACTGAACAAGATAAAATACTTTTAGCCTGGATAAAAATAAGGCTACTTTCCCATTAACGTTTTCCTTTCCGCTATTGATATCCGTCATAGGATCTCAATAGCGGAAGAAACTCTTCAGTTTTGTCCCCATTCATTGTCAATGGGGACAAAACTGAACGCAGCGTATGCACCAAAATGCATTCGATTCCGTTTGGTTGCGTCCCCATCGCGGACAGAAAAACACAGCAAGCAGCGTTTTCAAGAAGGATCCGTCCTGACACAGAAAAGAATCTGTCCCCATTGACTTTCAATGGTGTTCAAGATGGATCCGTCATGGCTAAAGAAGACATAATACAACCGGAACCATTCATGACGGATGCATGCGGTTGTATTATTGTAACGAAGAGTTTTTGCAGATCCATGACAGATCCACAAAAATCGCTAATGTGAAAGCAGCCTAAGCTACATTCTATTCTGTTTGTTTATAAAGTTGGGCTTATGTTACAACATGAACGTTAGACTATGGGGGTCATTTGCTATCCAGAAATACCTCTATATTAGGCGTAATTCTGGAGTGGATTGCGGTGAACGAGTGCTATGGGTGGGGAAGGGGATGGGCTGGCAGGCCCATCTCATTCATCATTTTCTATGTCTGTTTTTGGCAAGGAAGCTGGCTTACAGGCTGGCGCAGGATGCCGAAGTTATGTAGATGCCGGCACGTCTTTATAACTTCAGTGGATTCACCTGCAGCTATAGGGGTTATTAAGACTGGCATCTTAATAAATGATCCCCTATGTTTTATTTGTTTTTACTTTATAGTTGGGCTACTTTCACATTATGGATCTGCAAAAACGCTTCTGTTACAATAATACAACCACATACATCCGTCATGAACTAATCCGGTTGTATTATGTCTTCTATAGCCATGACACATCCGTCATGAACACCATTAACTATTGAAAGTCAATGGGGGAAGGATCCATTTTCTATTGTGCCAGATTGTGTCATAGAAAACGGATCCGTCCCCATTGACTTACATTGTGTGGCAGGACGGATCGGTATTACTGAACACCACATGGCGGACAAAAAACCGCTGCAAGCAACGATTTGGTGTCTGCCTCCAGAGCGGAATGGAGGCAAACTGATGCATTCTGAGTGGATTCATTTCCATTGAGAATGCTTTAGGGCAAAACTGATTTGGACCGTTTGTGAGAGCCCTGAACGGATCTCAGAAACGGAAAGCCAAAATGCTAGTGTGAAAGTAGCCTTAGGTGTCTTAGTATTCATAAGGACAAGAAAGATTGTAGTGGGCGACAGTCAACAGGTAAATCAATGTAAGGGTCCTTTCACACTGGCGTTTTTGTTTTCCGGCATAGAGATCCGTTGTCGGGTCTCTATGCCGGAAAAATCCTGATCAGGATCATCCCCATTCATTCTGAATGGAGAGAAATCCGTTTAGGATGCATCAGGATGTCTTCAGTTCAGGACCGGAACGTTTTTTGGACGCAGCAAATACCGCAACATGCTGTGCTTTTTGTTCCGTCCAAAAATCAGGAACACTTGCCGCAAGGCCGGATCCGGAATTAATGCCCATTGAAAGACATTAATCCGGATCCGGCCTTAAGCTAAACGTCGTTTCGGCGCATCGACGGATCCGACGTTTAGCTTTTTCTCAATTGTTACTATGGCAGCCAGGACGCTACTAAAGTCCTGGTTGCCATGGTAAAATGTAGTGGGGAGCGGGGGAGCAGTATACTTACCATCCGTGCGGCTCCCGGGGCGCTCCAGAGTGACGTCAGGACGCCCCACACGCATGGATCACGTGATCGCATAGATCACGTGATCCATGGGCATGGGGCGCTCTGACGTCATTCAGGAGCGCCCCGGGAGCCGCACGGACTGTAAGAATAGCGCTCCCCCGCTCCCCACTCCTACTATGGCAACCAGGACTTTAATAGCATCCTGGCTGCCATAGTAACCTGAAAGCATTTCGAAGACTGATCAGGATCCTGATCAGTCTTCTAATGCTTCAGGCAACTTGCGTTCTGACGGATCTGGCGGGACGGAAGTGCCTGCCGGATCCTCAGAACGCAAGTGTGAAAGGATCCTAACATGTTTTTTCTGTTTCCATAGTTACCTGTGGTTTTATTATGGCATTTTTTTTTTTTTTATCATAGGTTGATCGTGGTGTCAGCATACCCAACTAGGATCAAACTGCTGATGTAAAACTTGGTAAGTTAAAACAATATTGTCACAATTTCTGATTTATACATCAAATTATTGTTTCAGCCACCTCATTCAAGCCATGAGGGGATAATGTTTCCAGCTGATCCAGAAAATCTCCCCTGTTTGGAGTATGTTAAAACGGTTGTGATCATTATATGGGATGTGATTAATTGGGGTGATAGAAAAAGAATATTTCTCTTTTTGAGGTGTATTGGTGCAGACTGTTTTAAAAAACTGCTATTGTGTGTTATAATGTGGCTGATGATTGAGTCTGCAATGAAAAGCTTGCACAGTACGTCCCATATTCTGTAGTTTGCACTGGAATTCTATTAGGTAGATGACGTAGGCCGATTGGCAGGTTAAGCGGTGTTTAATGTTGAACACAATGCTGGTTACAGTGGATTGGAATGTTGTCTTGCCATGAGTTATTATGCGGCAGCAAAAGCATCTTGAGGCACCGCATTTATAGCAGCCAGGTTGGTCCATTTGTTTTTCATTGTGTTCTTTTGTTTCATGTGTTGTTTTGGTATGCTGGGTGGCAGGGGGTTCTTGATGGTAGGTGCACATCTATAGATGATCCTGGGGTACCTTGGTAGAGTGTTTTTCAGAAAAAGGTCTTGTAACAGAATATGCCATTTTTTTCCTCGAGATGGCTCTGTTTTTTATATTGCATTGTGTGATAATACAGGTGTTGGAGGGTATTTCAGATACTTTTCCCATGGGTTTCAGGCAGTCTTGTTTACTTAATTAGGGTTTTCGGGTGTCCTTTCTCAAATGCATTTTTTTTAATCTCCTTTCGAAAGAAAAAACAGGTAATCAATATATCTTTTAAAATATTTCATATAAGTGTTGCATTGCCCCAGATAAAAATATCCTCAAATTCCCGCATAAAAAAATTGCAAAAGAGGAAGCCACTCTTGTCGGCATTGCAGTCCCCTTCCATTGATGATATGTGACTCCATGGTATTTTGAGTAATTATTTTCTAAAATGAATTTTAGTCCTTCGATGAGGAAGTCTATCTGAATTCTATCTATCGATGGACTAAAATTCAAATTTCATGTAAAAACTGTGTTACATTGACTTACCTGTTGACTGTCTCCCACTACATCTTTCTTGTCCCTATAAATACTAAAAGACCTAACTGTAAAGAAAAAAAAAAGATAAAAACATAGTCTAACTCTGAAGTTGTACCATAAGCCTAACCTTATAAACAAACAGAATAGAATGTAGCTTATTTGTATCCAGGGTAAAATAGTATTCTATCTTGTTCAGTACAGCTATTAGCAGCTCATGATTGACCTCTAGTGGTCAAATCGTGGAAACGAGCAGTGTATAATGTGATGGAAAAATGAATCCAGCCAGTAAAGGAGGCAATATGGACAATCACAATACAGTAAGTGGCTTGTATGAACTTTTTCTCCATAACAAATGCTATTTGTGAAGTGACACAACCCCTTTAAATAGAACCAGCGCTACCCCCAGACGAAGGCTTGGATGCTTGGATGTAAAATTAGATTTATTACCATTGCTGTACCTGTCCTGTTTATTCAATACTTCATTAATAAACAACTGCTGAAACGACAATAACAGTTGGGTATTAATGAAGTGCTGAATAAATGGGACAGGTACAGCAATGTTAATAGATCTAATCTCACGTGGGAGGAAAACAGGCTGTTAAATCTTTGACTAAAGATAGTTCTATTAGGCCTCATGCACACGACCATATGTGTTTTGCGGATCCGCAAAAAAGGATGAAGTTCCGTATGGCATCCTTTTTTGTGGATCCATTGTAATAATGCCTATGCTTGTCCTCAAACTAGAAAAAAATAGGACATGCTCTATTTTTTTGCGGAACGGAAAACGGACATATGGAAACGGAATGCACACAGAGTACCTTCCTTTTTTGCAGACCCATTGAAATGAATGGTTCCGCATATGGTCCTCAAAAAAATGGAACGGACACTGAAAGAAAATATGTTCATGTGCATGAGCCCTTATCATAAAAAAAAAAACTGACAAGGGGAGCAACTGTGGTGTGGGATAAAAACCATTACACTGCAGAGGCTCTCTCCCATTTGTCCGATAGTCAAGTATATCTTAAGTTAACATGGGATCCCACTGTACACTATAAAGAGATTGATTCCCTCTTAGATGAAGCGTTTCAACAAGGAGTAATTAGTGATACTCAAAATCAGGTTTTGGTGAATGATATCCCTCGAGTTCCAGTGCTGTACTTTGCCAATTGTACACAAGGACCCCAGAAATCCTACAGGGCGTCCTTCCGTCTCGGGAGGGGGTCCCTGTTGTATCCTTTAGCTGTATTTGTACATCATTATTTGCAAGATACTGTATGTAGATTGTCAAACTGCCTACGTGATAACAGTGACTTTTTGTATAAGATCCAGAACATAAATGTAGATAATGTGACTTGGTTATGCACTTTCAACATTAAAAGTATTTACACTAATGGGACTGAGTATTATAAGAGATAAGTTAAGTGAAAATCCAAGCCTGTCTAGTTCCTTTATAGCCTTTTTTTATGGCGTTATTGCACATTGTATTGACTAAGAATTTTTGGGGGATTTTTACTTACAGCTGCAGGGGACTTTGATGGGGTACAGTAGTTAATATATTTATGTCATTTTTTTAACCATGTCACTTTGGAGTTGCCCATATGCCTCACACATTCTTACGTATGTGGACAATGTGTTCTTGCTGTGGACGGGAAGTGAAATTACTGTAAATTGACAGCATTTTTATTTTATTTGAATTCTTGTCATCCACTGATTAAGTTTGTATCTAAACATAAGAACATTATACAGTATTTGGATGTTGAAGTAAAGAAATAAGGGGTTAGTCATTATATGCCAAGACCATTGATAGGAACAATTTGTTGAGAAGAGATAGCTATAATGCTCCTCAGGTATTCAAGGGAATACCCAAAAGTCAGATGATGTGGGTCCAGCGTATATGCAGCAGCAATAGTGAATATCAAAAAGTATATCACAAATGATTGAGAACTTCGTGGCCAGAGGGTACAATAGAGATTAGTTTGTACAGGTAGCACAGGTGATTGGGGAAACTAATAGAGAAACACTTTTAGAAAATAAAATTAAAAATAAAAAGGATAATAAAATCTGGTTTTGTTCTACCTATTATTCACATGCTGCGTTAATTAGAAGAGTGGTTCTGAAGCATTGGCACGTTCTGCCTCAAGACACCAAGTTTGGAGGTTGTTTTAAAGAGAAACACCCTTATGTATAAAAAGGAAATCTGTGGCCAATCAATTGGTTAAAGCTGATATTGTTCCAAAAATAGACAAATGTTTTTATCTTCCAGGAAGCGGGGACTTTTCAATGTCTTGGTTGTCAGAGTTGTAATGATATCATCAAAGCTGAATATATATTGCATCCACTAAATGGATTTCACACCTGTGATAATGAGAACGTAATTTATATGTAGAAGTGTCCCTGTGGGAAGGTATATGTGGGACAAACCTCCAGATCTGTAAAGATGAGATTAAATGAGCATCGGTCTGCCATCAGAACATACTCATCTAAAGAACAGCAGCTCAAGCACAGTAAACAAGAAAAGTCTCCTCCTAGGAAAAAAATTTGAGAAACCAGAGTAGCTAGACATTTTTAAGGCTAGACGTAATATATGTGATTTAAGGTGGACACTATTGGAAGGGGTTATGTGCAATGATAATACCTTTTTGAGACTGCTACAGAGAGAAGTATTTTGGATAGTTAGACTTGATGCTTTAAGCCTGAAAGGGTTAAATAAGAATTGTAACTTTAATGTGTTTTTAGAGGACAATGTTTTGAAGTAAGTTGGTACTAAGTGCTGTTTAATTTACAGCTGTGATTGAAGGCAGTGCCTATTTAAAGAGGATTAGCAAGCTAATGCGCATGCTTGACGAAGGGGCGGACCCCGAAATGTAGCTACATGCTTGCTAGGCACCACATGTGCTGAACCTCAGATGGACCCTATGCACGCAGGACTTTATTGCTAACTAGGGACTTTGTGAGTAGTTTTTAACACAGAAAGGTAGAATCTGATTGGTTCCTAAGGGCAACTAAGCGAGTTCTACTTTTACAACAGTTTGATATATGACCTGAATAGCGTTTTGCATTTAGGCCAAAAAGTTCAACTTTGGTCTCATTTGACCAGAGCACCTTTTTCCCTATGTTTGCTGTGTCCCCTACATTGCTTGTGAAAAACTGTAAACAGGACTTCTAAGGGCTCATGCGCATGGCCGTGATCGCGGATCCTCAAAACATGGATCCCGGCCGAGCGCATGCCACCATGTTTTTTTCCTCTGCAGAAATACCCTAACCTTGTCTACAAAAGAGACAAGAATAGGACATGTTGTTTTTTTTTTGCGGGGCCGTGGAACAGACTTAGGCCCCTTTCACACGGGCGAAGTTTTCCGCGGGTGCAATGCGTGAGGAGGACGCATTGCACCCGCACTGAATCCGGACCCATTCATTTCTATGGGGCTGTGCACATGAGCGGTGATTTTCCCGCATCACTTTTGCATTGCGTGAAAATCGCAGCATGCTCTATATTGTGCGTTTTCACGCAACGCAGGCCCCATAGAAGTGAATGGGGCTGCGCAAAAATCGCAAGCATCCGCATGCAAGTGCGGATGCAGTGCTATTTTCCCGCATGGTTGCTTAGCAACGGGACCAGATCTTTATTATTTTCCCTTATAACATGGTTATAAGGAAAATAATAGCATTCTTAATAAGGAATGCTAAGTGCAATGAAGATGAAGGGTTAAAAATAATAAAACTTAACTTACCTTTGTTACTTGATCGCAGTAGTTGCGATCTGTCTTCTCTTTCAAGCTTCAGCTAACAACTAAAGGACCTGTGATGACATCACATCACATGGTCCAATCACATGGTCTATCTTACCATGGTGATGGACCATGTGATTGGACCATGTGATGTGACGTCATCACAGGTCCTTTAGTTGTTAGCTGAAGCTTGAAGAAGAAGAGAGATCGCCACTACGCGATCAAGTGGCTAAGGTAAGTTAAGTTTTATTATCTTTAACCCTTCATCTTCATTTTACTATGCATTCTTTATTAAGAATGCTATTATTTTCCCTTATAACCATGTTATAAGGAAAATAATAAATTCTCCAGAATACTCTACCCGAAACCGGACTTCAGTGATGAAGTCTGGCTTGGTCTGGGTACCAAACATGGCGATTTTCACACGGCGTGCAAAACGCATTACAAACGTTTGCACCGCGTCTTATCCGAGGCGTCAAACATGACGCCCATGTGAAAGAGGCCTTACCGATGCGGACATTGAGATGAATGGGTCTGCAACTTCATTTATTATGGATCGGATGCAGGCCCAAAACTACGGTCATATGCATAAGTGCTTGCTTTCAAAAACAGCTTTCTATTTGCCACTCTTGTAAAAAGGCCAGATTTGTGGAGTACACGACTAAGGCCCCTTTCACATGGGCGAGTTTTCTGCGCGGGTGCAATGCATGAGGTGAACGCATTGCACCTGCACTGAATCCAGACTTATTCATTTCTATGGGGCTCTGCACATGAGCGGTGATTTTCTCGCATCACTTCTGCGTTGCGTGAAAATCGCAGCACGCTCTATTTTGTGCATTTTTCACGCAACGCAGGCCCCATAGAAGTGGATGAGGCTGCGGGAAAATCGCAAGCATCCACAAACAAGTGCGGATGCGGTGCGATTTTCCCGCATGGTTGCTAAGCGACGGGACCAGATCTTTATTATTTTTAACCACTTCAGCCCCCTAGCTTAAACATCCTTAATGACCAGGCCACTTTTTACAATTCCGCACTACACTACTTTACCCGTTTATTGCTCCGTCATGCAACTTACCACCCAAATGAATTTTACCTCCTTTTCTTCTCACTAATAGAGCTTTCATTTGGTGGTATTTCATCATAATCAAAAATTGCCGAAATTTTTGCAAAAAAATGACTTTTTTCACTTTCTGTTGTAAAATTTTTCAAAAAAAATACATTTCTATATAAATTTTTCTCTAAATTTATTGTTCTACATGTCTTTGATAAAAAAAAATCCAATAAGTGTATATTTATTGGTTTGGGTAAAAGTTATAGTGTTTACAAACTATGGTGCAAAAAAGTGAATTTCCTCATTTTGAAGCAGCTCTGACTTTCTGAGCGCCTGTCATGTTTCTTCAGGTGCTAGAATGTTAGGAAAGTATAAATACCCCCAAATCACACCATTTTAGAAAGAAGACACCCCAAAGTATTCGCGGAGGGGCTTGGTGAGTTCATGTATCATTTCATTTTTTTCACAAGTTAGCGGAAAATGACACTTTCTGAGAAAAAAAATAAAATAAAAAGTTTCAATTTCTGATAACTTCTGGCAAAAAAAATAAAATCTCAGACGGACTCACTATGCCCCTCAGTGAATACCTTGGGGTGTCTACTTTCCGAAATGGGGTCATTTGTGGGGTGTGTTTACTGTTCTGGCATTTTGGGCGGGGCTAAATTGTGAGCCGCCATGTAAAACCTAAAGGTACTCGTTGGAATTTGGGCCCCTTGCGCACCCAGGCTGCAAAAGCGGCACTTATGTGGTATCGCCGTACTCAGGAGAAGTAGGGCAATGTGTTTTGGGGTGTATTTTTACATATACCCATGTTCGGTGAGAGAAATATCTCTGTAAATTGTCAACTTTGTATAAAAATTTTTAAAAGTTGTTGTTTACAGAGATATTTTCACACAAAGTATGGGTATATATAAAAATACACCCCAAACACATGCCCTACTCTCCTGAGTACAGCGATACCACATGTGTGCACTTTTGCAGCCTGAGTGCAAAGGGCCCTAAAACCAATGAGTACCTTTACACTGAGTTCAGACCTGAGCGTTTTGAAGCCTAGCGTTTTTGGTGCGTTCAAGACTGGCGTGTAGGCGCGTTTTTCAAGCGTTTTGGTAAATAGTGTAGGCGCGTTTGACGCGCGTTTCTGTGATTGACTGCATAGTTGGCCAATGACCAAACAGCCCTCCCTATATAGTTTGGCCAATCTGAGGTGTGAATTGTGAAAACGCGCGTCCATAGGCGCGTTTACGCAGCACAAACGCCCGAACAACACGCCTATCGCGTTTCCCATTGAAGTCTATTAGCACCAAGCGCTCGAAAAAGCCCGAATTAACGCGAACAAACTTGCCTATGCGTCGGACGTTTATAGGCGCCTATGAGCGCGCATAAAAACGCGCAAGTGTGAACCACCCTCATTGGAATGCATGGTTCCTTTACTGTTGTGCGTTTTTATGTGCGTTCAAAGCGGCGTTTACGCGAAAGTGTGAACTGAGGGTTAGGATTTCACAGGGCATTTTTACGCATTTGGATTCCAGACTTCTTCTCACGCTTTAGGGGCCCCTAAAATGCCAGGACAGTATAAATACCCCACATGTGACCCCATTTTGGAAAGAAGACACCCCAAGGTATTCTGTGAGGGGTATGGTGAGTTCATGTAAAATTTTATTTTTGTCACAAGTTAGTGGAATATGAGACTTTGTAAAAAAAAAAAAAATAAATAAAAAAACAATTTCCGCTGACTTGTGCCAAAAATAAAAATTCTGTGGACTCACCATGCCCCTCACGGAATACCTTGGGGTGTCTTCTTTCCACAATGGGGTCACATGTGGGGTATTTATACTGCCCTGGCATTTTAGGGGTGCTAAAGTGTGAGAATCCAAATGCATAAAAATGCCCTGTGAAATCCTAAAGGTACTCATTGGTTTTAGGGCCCTTTGCGCATCTTGGCTGCAAAAAGTGTCACTAATGTGGTATCGCCGTACTCAGGAGAAGTAGGGCAATGTGTTTTGGGGTGTATTTTTACATATACCCATGCTGGGTGAGAGAAATATCCGCGCTTCGGGTCTGCACTTCCGTTCCGCAAAAATATAGAACATGTCCTATTCTTGTCCGCAGTTGCGGACAAGAAAACATTTTCTATATAGTTCTGGCAATGTGCGGATCTGCAAAATGCGGAAAGCACATTGCCGGTGTCCGTGTTTTGAGGATCTGCGGATCGGATCCGCGGATCGGATCCACGGATCGGATCCGCGGATCGGATCCGATCCGCGATCGGATCCACGGATCGGATCCACGGATCCGCGGATCGGATCCACGGATCCGCTGGATCGGATCCACGGATCCGTGAATCCACGGATCCGTGATTCCACGGATCCGCAAAACACATATGGACGTCTAAATGGAGCCTTACAAGGGGTGTGATCAATGACAGGGGGTGATCAGGGGTCTAGATGGGATGATCAAGGGGTTAATAGGTGAGGGGGTGGGGGGTTAGTGTAGTGTTTGGTGCAACTTTACTGTGTTACCTGGTCCTCTGGTGGTCAATCCCAGAAAATGGGACCACCAGAGGATCAGGTAGCAGCTATATCAGACGCTGTTCATAAAACAGCGTCTGATATAGCTGTTTGATGCGATTATATCGCATCTACAGCCTGCCAGCGATTGATCATCTCTGGCAGGCTGTAGTCCAACTCTTGAGACGCGCTAATGTTGGACGCGCCGGTGCGTCATCTCGCGAGACGCGAGAGTTCCTGTGAACGCGCAGCGCGCGTTCACAGGAACTCTCGCTCGCGAGATGACGCACCGCGCGTCCGAACAGAAGCAGCAGGTCCGCCCGCAGGACGCAATCCTGCGCACGGCGGTCCTGAAGCAGTTAACTTGAACTCACCTGTTCCTCTTGATCGCGTAGGTGCCGGGATCATTCTTCTTTCTTCATTCTGCTGGATAAAGGACCTTCGGTGACGTCACTGGGTCACATGGGTCACATGGTCCAATCAAAAGCTACCATGATTGGACCATGTGACCCATGTGATATTACCAAGGTCCTTCAACCAACAGATATGAAGATAGAAGATGTTCCTTGCACCTACGCGATCAATGGGAGGTGGTGAGTTTATTTATTTATTTGTAACCCTCTATTGCCCTGCTAACATAGCGTTCTGTATTTAGAATGCTATTATTTTTCCAAATAACCTTGGTATAAGGGAAAATAATAAAAACTACAGAATACTCAACCCGAAACCGGATTTCAGTGATGAAGTCCGGTTTCGAGTCTGGGTACAAAACATGCGGATTTTTCACACGTGCATTCAAAATGCATTACAAAAGTTTGCACACGCGGAAAAATCGCGCATTTTCCCGCAACGCACCCGCCTCTTATCCGGGCGTCAAACATGACGCCAGTGTGAACCCAGCCTAATAGTCGTCCTGTGGACAGACTCTCACCAGAGCTATGGATCTCTGCAGAGTGAGCATTGACTTCTCAGCTGCTTCTCTGATTAGTGCTCTTCTAAGGTCATGTCTTGGTAGGTTTGCAGTTGTGACATACTCCGATTTTTGGATGATGGATTGAACAGTGCTCTGAGATGTTCAGAGGTTGGGAAATTTTTTGATAAACCAAAATCACAAAAAAGGTAAAAAACAAATATAAAAACATCCTGCACGATATGATAAATAAATCACAGAAAACAAATAATAATGCACAATAGATGCAAGCATTATATATGGACTAAGCACTCCTTCTGATATAATATTTTGATCAAAACACATCTGTGCCCACCTACGCCTGCCAAGGTGGTCTTAGTCAGGCAGGTCCTACTCTAAACCTACTTATGCCATTGGGCATCTATGTTCAGGAGAGCAGACCCTGCACATATAGTGTGCTTCTCCTAGTTATCTCTGTGTGAATCCAGCAACCAGTGAGAGGAGGAGCACGCACAGCTATATGTACCACCTAATCAATATTATCTGTGGGATAGGTGGGGCAAAAGTGCACAGAAAAATGCTACTCCCAGGATAAAATAGAAGCGCATTCCCACTTGAAGGTGGTACTCCCTCAAGTGTATACTACAAACTAAGCAAAAATCACAGAAAAAGATAAAAACATCCTGCACGATATGACCAATAAATATGCGGATATGCATGGCTACATTTATGAAAGACATCACAGAAAACAAATAATAATGCTTGTATCTATTGTGCATTATATATGGACTAAGCCCTCATTCTGATATAATAAAATCTGAGACTCTTAGCCAATATATTTTGGCTAAGATTTTGAGGAGGAGCAGGCACAGCTATTTTTATCGCCTAATCAAGGTTTGCTGTGGGATAGGCGGGGCCAAAACTGCACAAGAATGCTACTCCCAGGATAAAATAGAAGCGCATTCACACTTATTTCATAAATGTAGTCATACACATCCACATATTTATTTATCATATCGTGAAGGATGTTTTTATCTTTTGTTTATCTTTTTTCTGTGATTTTGCTTCGTTTGTAGTATACACTTGAGGAGTGGCACTTTCAATTGTGAATGGGCATCTATTTTATCCTGGGAGTAGCATTCCTGTGCACTTTTACCCTTCCTATCAAACAGACCACCTTAATTAGGTAGTACATATAGCTGTGCTTGTTCCTGGTTTGGTTGTTGGATGCACATAAAGGTAACTTGGAGCAGCACACTATATGTGCAGAGTGTGCTCTCCTGAACATAGATGCTCAATGGCATAGGTAGGTTTAGAGTAGGACCTGCCTGACTGAAACTACCTTGGCAGGGGTAGGTTGGCACAGATGTGTTTTGATCAAACTATATTGGCTAAGAGTCTTAGATTCTATTATATCAAAATGAGGGCTTGGTGTATACTGTATATAATGCATGAATCTATTTTGTGCATTATTATTTGTTTTCTGTGAATTTTTTATAACCTAATACTACGTACACTTCTCAACAACTTTATCCCTGACCTGTCTGGTGTGTTCCTTGGTTTTCATAATGCTGTTTAATCACTAATGTTCTCTAACAAACTTCTAAGTCCTTCACAGAACAGCTGTACTTGTACTGAGAATAAATTACACACATTATTTACTAAATAGGTGACTTCTGAAGGCATTAGGCCACACTGGATTTTATTTAGCGTTATCAAAGTAAAAATACAAATGTACACCAGACTTTTCAGATTTTTTTATTCACACATACCTGCTAATTTGTGTTGGCCTATCACATACAATCCCAATAAAATACATTTAGGTTTGTGAGTGTAATGTAAAAAATATAGAAAAGTTCAAAGGGGTATGAATATATTTTCAAGGCACTATGGGGTCAATTATTAAGACTGGTATTTAAGATGTCAGTCTCAATAACCCCTACATCACCTTTATATAAAAAAAGTGTGACAAACATTATGTCACACCATAAAAATGCATGAATATAATAGCATTTTTCACAAGCCAAAAATTTCCCCAAAACATAGTATGACAGCACATTGGTATTTACTAACCAACACTGTCTGGTGGTGCCAAGTAGAAGTTTCTTCCTTGCCTTTAATCTTTAACAATCCTAAGGTTATAGCTACATGGCAACACAGGTCGCAGCCAGGATGGCTGAGTAGCGGAGATCCCATAGAAATAATGACATCACTTCAAGTCGCAAGAAAGCCAACACGGCTGGATTTCTTGCAACTGCTACGTGACCACTGTCACCATGTAGCCCTAGCCTAAAACTTTCCACCTGGATGAGCCATATAATAGACTCTCTGGATCATGTCACAGCCCCATTCCAACAGCTGATATAGGGAGCGTCAGGCAAGAAGACTCAGAAAGCAGTAGGAAATGAGAGAGTAACTGTGGCCAAGCAGTAAAACATGGGGTTAAAGGAAGAAGAAGCCAGTAGAGTTGAGATTTTTCTTTTCTGGTAGATTTGTTCAAATAGTTTATCAACTGCCCAGATTGATCTGAAAAGTTATGTATGACACTCTCTGTCTTCTTGGACAGTATGCAACTCCATTCAAGTTGTTCGATGCCAAGACAACTTTAGTAATGTCAAAGAGACTGCAGCATGCTTGTTAAAAAGCCCTTTTTCCAATAAAAACCGTCTTCTTATCTGTAAAATGGTGGCCATCATTTTGACCAATTTATGTTGGACAAATCACAAATGTTTCTGATATGATGAAATTAGAATCTTTTGCGAAATTTGCAATGACTGATTTGTGTGGAATCTGTTCACTCTTCTCTAAAAGCCAATAAAGTAGTAAAGAGGTAAAAACTGAATGAGATGATTACCAGGCCAGCCTTAGGTTTTTGCTAGTATGATAGTTTATCTGCTTTGAGTGTATTGTCATAGGGGTTTTCTGAATTTTTTTACTGTATCATCAGTATGTGATCAGTGGGGGTTCGAAGCTCGGCAACCTTGCAAATTACCTGTTTGAAGAGGCTATGGCATTCTGTGAGTGTTACAGCCTCCTAGCAGCTGTCTACTGGATAGCGGTTGTGCTTGGTATTTTTAGTTTTTATGCAGACTGGAGGCAAAATGGGGGCCATAACAAGAGTGAGGGTGCACCTAATCTGCAATAACTCCTTTGGGGGCATATATGTGGACATAACTATGAGGGGCACATCACTGGGCATAGCTACTGTGAGGGGACACAATCTGGTATAAGTAAGGGGCACCTAACTGGGCATAACCACTGTGAGGGGGCACATATCTGGCCATAACCACTGTGAGGGGGCACATATCTGGCCATAACCACTGTGAGGGGGCACATATCTGGCCATAACGTCTGTGAAGGGGCACAATTCTGGCCATATCTACTGTGAGGGGGCACATATCTGGCTATAACTACTGTAAGGGGCATATATCTGGCATATCTACTGTGAGGGGGTACATTTCTGGGCATTACTACTGTGAGGGGGCACATATCTGGGCATAACTACTGTGAGGGGGCTCATATCTGGGCATAACTACAGTGAGGGACACATATCTAAACATAACGACAGTGAAGGGCACAACAGTGGGCATAACTGTTGTGAGGGGCCACAAGGAGGACATAACTATTTTGAAGGGACCACAATGTGGGCATTAGTACTGTGAGGGGCCACATTGTGGGCATTAGTACTGTGTGGTAGCACTTAGGGGAAATGTCCTAGATTACACTGCTATACATTGGCATCGCTCAGTCTTAAATGCCAGCACAGCGCCCCCTGCTGGTAATTTCACAGGCGCAGTCACCATTCCTTCCTGATGTGATTATTCTTATTTTCTCCCTACAGGGACCTTATTCAGGATCCAGTGGACATCATGCCGACATCAGCAACACCCTGGATGAGGTAGGACCAGATTTTATTAGGACTGGGTGAGTGTAGCCATGCATTGAGCTTAGGGCCCTTTAACACGAGCGGATCCTGTGCGGGTAATCTGCTGCGTGAAAGAGTGCCAAGCCCCGTTTCGGACAGCAGAGACATGGAGCAGTGACATGATTGATAATGCTCCATGCCTCTCTCTGATCTTTTTGCTACAAAATCACCGTGACAACTTTATCTGACTGTGATTTTGAAGTAAAAAGATCACAGAGCGGCATGTAGCATTATCAATCATGTTAATGATCCATGTCTCTGCTGTCTGGACCGGGGCTTGGCAATCTTTCACGCAGCGGATTAAAAATGGGGGGGGGGGGGGCGCGGGATCCAAAGTTTGCACTGGGGCCCATAACAGTCTAGTTATGCCACTGATAGAAGGCCAAGAAAACCTTTTTAAATAAACAAGTGTTATCTAAATTGGTAGATTAATTTAATTATACTGAAAACATACACAATACTGAATGATTTTCTTGTGACAATAAGGCAGAATAAAAATTCAGTTAAAAAACATAGCTGTATTCAACAGAAACAATGTAGCTTTGCGTTAAACAAGCAAGTAGTCATATGTCAATTTAGTTCATTTATTTTGGGGAGTATCGAGCAAATGGAGCTTCTTCATTCATGCCATTCTGTAAAAAAGAAAATACATATATGTTCATATCAGGTTAAATGATGTTAAACAGATAAATCAAAAACATTCTTACAGTATAACTAAATATATATTACATAAAACGACAATGGAAATTGAGGACAACCTTTTTATTTAGGATTGTTCCAGGGCATATGGACAATAAAGAAGGAATCCTACTACTCAGGACATCAATCTATTAGCCAATAATGTGAGCTACTAAAAAGAATGACATATTAATACTACACTTCTACTGGCTTTCCCAGACAATAAAAGCTGCCTGTTACCCATTAGTTTCTAAAGCCAGATCAATGATTGCCAGACAGAGTTCAAGCTACAAAATTGTTGGCATGATGCAATAACCCTTCCTAAGGAGACTTCCTAAGTGGCCCTTTCCCATATGCTGTATTCAAGTGTATAGACATTATTACGGAAGGGGTGGGGGTGTCTCTTACTTATGACCTTTTATTAACCAGTAGGAAGCTGTTGATAGTAGGTTCAATTCACTTCACAAATGTGACACACTTTGCACAGTGAGACATGTTCGCCATGGGGCTCACACACTTTAACCAGGACAGAGCCTAAATTTCTCTGCTTTTAAAACCTCAAACCTACCTTATGTTGGCATCATTTTATCATTTTAGGACGTTAGAACCTAGAAGGCTTAGAATTTTCAAAGTAATTTTTCAACTTAATTTTTTATTTTCAAGAAAATTTCCCAAACCAACTTTTAAAAGGACCATTTAGGTTCTGAAGTGATTTGGTGGGGCTTGCATAATAGAAACCGATAAGTTACCCCATTTTAGAGACAATGAGGTACCCCTACAGGAGAAACCCCTAGAAAGTGACCCAATTTTGAAAACTACACCAATCAAGAAAGGAGTGTAGTAAGCATTTTGACCCCAGAAATTAATGTGTAGTGATGGAAAATTAAAATAACAATTTTTATACAGCTTTGCCATTTGGCTGCTTCTCTAATTAGTGCTCTCCTTGCCTGGGCTGTAAGTTTAAGTAGAAGGCCATGTCTTGGTAGGTTTGCCATACTCCTTTCATTTTGGATGATGGATTGAACAGTGCTTCGTGAGATGTTCAAACCTTGGGATATTTTTTTATAACCTAACCCTGCTTTACACTTCTCCACAACTTCACTGTCTGATGTTTTCCTTGGTTTTCATGATGCTGTTTGATCACTAATGTTCACTAACAAACCACAGATGCCTTCACAGAACAGCTATAGGTATACTGAGAATAAATTACACACAGGGGACTCTATTTATTTATTAGGTGACTTTTTAAGACAATTGGTAACACTGGATTTTATTTAGGGGTGTCGGAGTACAGGGGCTGAGTACAAATGCGTGCCACACTTTTTGTATTTTTATTTATTAAAATTTTTAAAACCATTAATTTTTTTACTTCACACATACTGTGTTGGTCTATCACATAATCTTTAAAACATAACTTTTATTATATCATTTATATCATTTCCAAAAGTTCTATATAGTATTAAGGAGCTTAACATTAAAACTATCAGATCGACTAGCCCATCTACCTCATTTCTATATTCATTTTCTCTAAACCTGCTATGTATATGTTATGGCAGGATATCTCCTCTTTGTGGCTGCCGGCTGCCACTTTTCAGAGGAGGTGGTTGATCACACGTGACTTTCGTATTTCGGCTGGTTTGTAGATTTTGAAATCTACAAACCAACCGAAATACGAAAGTCACGTGTGGGTCAACCACCTCCTTTGAAAAGTGGTAGCGCGCAGCCACAAAGAGGAGATATCCTGAGGGATGACGAAGTTTATGCACCCCCACCTTTTGGCTGTTACAGGGTGCCGTCGCTTCACCAAGGCTCTGGTGAGTGATGCAGGCTCTCGACAGCTTTCCAAGGACAGGGCCATACATCATATAGTGGCAGTGATTAGTATTGCAGATTAGTCCCATTGACTTGAAGGAGGCTGAGCTGCAATTAGGCCATGTGACTGATGTACAGCGATGTCACTGGCCTAGGAAGAGGCTGCAGCACTCAAGGCCTCTTCTAACAGCTGAACGGTGGGGGTGTCACAATCCCTGCAAGTCTGATACTGATTACCTATCCTAAGGATAAGTCATAAATATATTTTCCTTTTCCTTAAGGCAGATCCTGTGTGTGGATATGCCATAAATGTCCTAATAGACTACCTAACACTGTTAAAGTGATAAGCTTTTGACAAATTTTATGCAATAGCTGTCTCTGATGAACTGCCACTGTTTCCTGCCGAGGTGGTCTGGTGCATGACAAAATCATTCACGGCTTTACACTGCTCGTAAAGATGCTCAAGCATCTGTAAAGTAGAATTCCAGAGAGTTGGAACACTTCTGTCGCTGGAGGGTGTTCCGCACCACATAAGAATGGCTAAAAAGAATGGATAGTCTCCTGGACATTGCTAGCACCTTCCGCAAGCCAGTGTACTATATCAAACAGTGTTGCACAACTGTGTTGCATAGTGCGTCATGCAGGGAGCATGTGTTATTTCCACCAAATGCAGCATGACCACAATGTTCTGACCATTGTCCATGACCACCTTGCCCAGTTGCAGTTGGT
Organism: Bufotes viridis; assembly: GCA_033119425.1. Lineage (NCBI taxonomy): Eukaryota > Metazoa > Chordata > Amphibia > Anura > Bufonidae > Bufotes > Bufotes viridis. The sequence continues at coordinate 353,284,433 of CM065589.1, forward strand.
GGGTAGACAGTCAGCAAGATATTTGCTGCTTGATGCACTTTAATAAGTGATCGTCTGTTTTCGCCCAGACCGTTCTCTCAACACAGCATGGCAATGATTTACTTTACACATATGAAAGGAGGGAGGGGAGTAATGCTTTCCTTGCTGTTGTTAAGGATGGGAGGATATCTGAGGAGGAGGATGTGGAGGAGATGGATAAACACGTAATGTGAGAACCAGGCTGATACAAACAGGGGCCTGGTCTTCTTGCTGCAGTGCTATCTTGCTTCAAAAATATTGACCCAGTGGGCCAAGAAAGATATGTACTGTCCATGCCCCTAGCAGCTGTTCTAGGTCTCCACCATGGCATGCACCTTGCTGCTGGCTAGGTATCATCCAGTAACGCTGAGCACACGCCATCCGCTCCTAAATAATTCTCTAAGTGGTACAGCTGAGACCGCAATGCCAGCAACTTGATAAGGTGGGAATTAAGCTTGCACCCCAGCGAATTGCTGGTTGTATAGAATTATTCCTTGGCCACACTTTCTATTATCAATGGCTGATAGAGTGATGTAGGAGGATGAGTAGTCTGAGCAGGAGAAGCAGTAAGTGATGAAGTGATTATGATGATGACAAGAACACTGTACTGCATGTGAATGTGACCCAGCCACCGCAAAGGAGACCAGGAGAAGTAGGACACTCTTGATGCGCTAGCTAGTAGCCACTTCTATTTTCCCACTGGATCCAGTGATGTCGCTGCATGTGCTGCAATAGAGCCATGATTTCTTGTGTTTGAATGCCCACAGATTATGTTAATCCTGCAGATCTTACACATGGCAATGCTGTTGTCTTCTGGCACTGTGGAGACAAACTGCCAGATGGGAGACACACATACCCTGCACAGGGATAGCGGCAGCCAAGCTTGGCTTAGGTTTGGCATGTTTTGAGCCTGTGTCCACAGTATCAGAGGCATCCTCAGTTCCTGAGATGATCATAACAGATGCAGGTCTAGACCTGGCAGTTTTTTTGGGAGGTTTTGGCTGTACATTGGCTCTGCTCTTTATTGCTGTCGCTGCAGCCGCCGCCATCCTCTTCCAGTGTTACTTCTTCCCCAGGACATTGATCTGGCTCCCATGTCCTGTCTAACACACATTTATCATAGTCCTCACTCTCAACGCCACTTTTCTCAGACTATGTTATGTCAATGTGGGCTCCTTGGCCCTTTCTCAATTCCCTGCTCTGTATTTGCCCTGAGTGCCACTGTTGCTACCATTGCCCTTACCACCACCTCCAAGGCTACAGGTGACACTACTACCACCATCAACCCCGCTATGCATGGGGTCTGTCTCTCCCTGAACCTCCTTCTCATGGCAGTCCAAGTGCTTACTGTTAAAACACAACCCATCAACAGGAAGACTCTCTAGGCTATGTTCCTTAGCACTTGGTGGGGTTTTCAGTAAATTACGGTTTTATTTAATTTTTACGGGAATGCAAAATAAACATCAAAAACAAAGTATCAAAATACAATAGGTACAAAATTTAAGATAGTATGAGATCTTGACAAAAAAAGTTTCATAAGTAATACTACTAGAAACATCAGAACAGGTAAATTATTGGTGTACATTGAATATATCCAGGTCTAACCTGGGCACATAAAGGGGGTTTGGGGAGAGGGGAGAGGAAAGAGGTAGGGAATGCGGGGATATAACTGTATCCATAATTGAAAGAAAAGACATAAGGATCAGTGTCTTGGACATGCCTAAACAGTTTTAAAGTATAATACCAAAAGCAGCGTGGACAGATCAAAGATAGATTGTATATGTAAATGTAACAAAGAACCGCTCTATTACAGAACATAGTGTATTAGAACAATGTCGCAAGTGTGTCCTGTTCCAGAGCATACAGCCATTTGGACCATATCTTGTGAAATTTTTCTGGTTTACGAGCTGCAGACCATCTCTTCTTTTCGAATGCCGCGACTTTTAGAAATTCAGACATCCACTCATTTGTTGTGGGAGTTTCTTGTCGCAACCAATGTCTCGGAACTAACCTTTTCGCCACATTAAGGATAAATATGCATAAGTCGGACCTAACAACTTGTTGGCTTGAATTAAACAAATTGAAGAGTACCAAATTCGCTGATATTGTTGTCTCCGTATTAAAAACCAGGTTTATAATTTTCTCAATAGAGTCCCAGAAATCGTGTAGCAGGGTGCAAGAGTACCAAATGTGTTCATAAGATCCGATGCCCTGGCCACACCTCCAGCACATGTTAGATAAAGTAGGATTGAATTTATTCAGCAAAACTGGTGTTCTATACCACTGTTATGGAAATACCATTCCCTTTCCAGAAAACCAAAGAAAATACTAAATCAAATCACTAAAGTATCAGTAGGAATTTGGCACAGACTGAATTCGAAGTTACACCTTGTCCCAGATCTTACCAGAGAGACACCAGTATCCTGCATTATTCCACAGGCATGGCAGTTCTGGCAGACTAGACTACAGAATAAGGCCAATGGTAGAATTATCATATTAAAGGATTTATGGCCCAAAGGTAGACCGATATCCAAAACGGACTTAGAAGCCCTTATCTCACTGACAAAAATCCCAGAGGATCAATATGCTAAACTTTTTAAATTTTTAACTGATTTTGAGACTCCAACATCCATGTTAAGTGACTTGAATTGGTGGCATAAATTGATTCGATCAGAATCTCCCACTACTCATATAGTCTCTAAATGCTACAGCTTGCTTACTGATAGTTCCGATTCCCTAATTTCCTCAATAGTTGGAACAAGGAATTAACTTTTAAACTAAACGACTCTGAAAAGTTGTCGGTTATCAAAAATGCCCTGTCCAACACACCAGCCTATGCTTATCAAGAGCTACAATATAAATTAACATCTTGGTGGGGTTTTCTTGCCTTTTCTTAGATACAAAAAGGTGTTCCCACTAGGACAGGGGTAGGCAACCTTCGGCTCTCCAGCTGTTGTGAAACTACAACTCCCAGCATGCATACTTACTCTGCTCTTCTGTGAACTCCCATAGAAATGAATAGAGCATGCTGGGAATTGTAGTTTCACAGCAGCTGTAGAGCCGCAGGTTGCTGATCCCTGCACTAGGAGTAAGAGTGTAGACAGAAAAGCTGCAAGTGAAAGGCTTTTCTGGGGTTGTAAGGAGGAGAAACAGGATGATTGCTGTGATCCCTGGCTCCAGAAGTGACTTCTACGCCATCCTGCTGTGACTAGAGAACGAGGGAGCCATTCAATCCACAATCTGATCCTCTTTGTCCTCAATAATAATGTTGCATCTTTCACAAGCTAGGGAGTACTGTGGCCTACTGCTACCACTACCAGCTGGATGTCTGGTGCTGATACTACCCACATTCAGTATCAGGATGAGGCATAGGTCTTTTGTTTTGCACTCTTCCATTTTGCAGACATTTTATTATGAGCCCTATTAATGAAAAGTCATGGGTTTGATGCACACAGGTTATTAAATGGTACTAGCAAAATTGCAAGTGTTTTTTTCTGAATTTGAAAGAGAAGGTGCAATGTAATCCTTCTCCTTTCACAAACAGACTACACACTCGTATTGACATGAGAATTTACCATGGTTAATACAATTTTTGCAGGGAAACTATATCCTCTAATGCTGTAAAACATGCGTGTGAGAATGCAATATTTTTGCAGTGATGTGAAACATCTTCTAAACTAGTCACTGTGATTCAGGAACATGGTTATAATTTGTGTTACTAATGTGAAATGCATTTGTTGATGTATCCTAACACCCAATATCTTGCAGCAATGCCCAACGTGTTCAGTACCACGGTTATAACGCATAGAAATGACCAGTTTCAACTGGTTTCTAGAAAAAAGGGGCTTAATTCCGTGATGCTTGCAAGGACGTAATTTGTATGGAAATGTACAAGCCTGTTTGTACTAGTTGCCAGAAGCTAAGCTGACAGTAGTGGCCAATTCTTACTCCTTCACTCTTTCCCTGATTATAGCCCTTAATATACAGCATGTTCTCAAATATATGTCCTATTCTCTCCCTATAATGTCCCTATCACAGTATCAGTGGGCTATGCCTGCAGTCACTTTTAACAGACAGCGCCACAGCATATCATCCTTCCAGGTCACCAGTACTATGCAGAATGGTGTTCTGCTCATTCTGCAAAGACACCTATGTGCTTGTTGCACCCCTGATTGGCTGATCCAGACAATTTTTTTTTTTTTTTTTTTGTAGTGATTAAATGACATAAAGGTGTCACTGAACAAAATATTACCCTTAAAACTTCAATTATTAGTAATATTACTAATATAATTATTAGTAATTATTAGTAATATCTAAAAATATATATACCCACATCAAAAAAACAAAAATAAACTAAACATAAATTGAATGGAGATCAGTATCACAATCTGGGACTAAGGCTACTTTCACACTTGCGGCCAGACGGATCCGACAGGCTGTTCACCCTGTTGGATCCGTTCTGCCGCTCCGTCCTCATTGACTATAATGGGACGGGGCAGCGTTACGGCAGTGCACAACAGAGACCGCCGGACTAAAAAGTCGGACATGTCGTAATTTTAGTCAGGCATCCTCTCTCCCGTAACTCCATCCCCGCCCCCATTATAGTCAATGGGGACAGAGCGGCAGTCCAGCGGCACGGCGAAATAGCGGCAGGATGGATCCGACAGGGTGAACATACTGTAGGATCCGTCTTGCCGCAAGTGTGAAGCTAGCCTAATGTATGAATTCAATAGGATACAATTGTTACCACATGTGTGGTTACTCATGGTACGATAGTTCTCAATGGTGGAGGGATTGCATTCACAAATCATTCGGTGAGGGTTACTTCAATGTTGACTTTAGAGACTTGCAATAAGAGATCCAAATATTCAAGAAGGAGCACAAGAAGGTTGTAGCTTAAAGTCCGCTTTTTGTCATCAGGGAAACTGTCCCTACATTTCTGTACGATCCCTGCCTAAAAGCAAAGTAATTGCCCACAAGGGCATCCCCACTTATCGGTGACTGTACCCTCACTAAGAATCCCTACCTGTCCAATGGTTCTCAATCGTAATAATGTCTTGTCTTTCAATCAGTTGCCCTGTGTAGTATAGTCTCCAATTTTCAGATGTCCAACAATTTTTCCCTACTTGAATGTATCGGTTCATCAGGGGACCAGTATGACAATTGCACAATGGCATAAAAAAAGGAAAGGCCAGTGGATGTGCTGACATGCGGCATTGATGGCTTCCTGTCGCAGGTTTAAGTACCCTATGTCTATTGAATACTGGTGTGTGTTAAGATCGAGTGCACAGGCGCCGAACACAGTGCGCGAGCCACCATGCATGCGTCCTTTGCGCATCTGACAAAGAGGCTTGGTCAGATGCGTGCATACCCATTAATGTTTACGTGATCTATCTCGGGAATCAGTACTACAGGTGGGCAGATTCCAAACGCTGAACTGCGCATGCGTGAAAGCCAATGACCTGATATGCCGTAAGTTGCCCATAGATATTGCAGAAGCCAAGTGCCGATGGCATAAATAATCAAATCATTATGTTTTATATATCATAAGGCCCCATAATAAAATGTATATGTATATCCTAATATGTCAAAGTTATTCGGGGCCTTAAAGAAAAAAAGGCCATAGATCCAAATCGATAATGAATCAGGATAGTTGGCTTCTATTAATGCATATATAGCACTAGGGTATTATATGTATCGGCATGGAAAATTCCATGCCCTGTACAAACATTGGCTGTGAGTGATTAGAAAACAGGAATGGGTTGAGGGGGGCTACAAGTAGAAAAAATCAAGAATCTCCCAAATAATAAAACCCATTCCATTAGTGACAATAATAGATGATCAGTAGAAAATGTTTGTAATGGTGGCCAAGTTTGTGAAACTCACTCATAAATTAAATTTTAAAAAATATAAAAAAAATTAATGAAAATGTTGACAGAGACCTGGATATAAAAACATAAAAAACTGATCAATGACAGGGTTTCATTAAGACCATGTGGATTAACAGACTTTAATCTAAACATCCATTCAGTCTCTTTCTGAGGAATGATTTTCTCTAGATCTCCACCCCTTGGGGATGGGCAAATTCTTTCTATTACACAGAACTTAATAGATATAGGATTTCCATCATGTTTTTTATATACGTGTCTAGAAATAGGGGTATCTCTTTTATGCTTAATGTCTCCTAAATGATCCTATATTCTTCTCCGTAATTCTCTCAGTCTTAACTGTCATTCATCAGTTTTTTTTATGATTTAATATCCAGGTCTCATTTTTTTATATTTTTTTAAATTTTATTTATGAGTGGGTTTAACAAACTTGGCCACCATTACAAACATTTTCTTCTGATCATCTATTATTGTGACTAATGGGATGGGTTTTATTATTTGGGAGATTCTTGATTTTTTTTAGGCCTAATTCACACGTCCGTAGTGTGTTTTGAGGAAACACGGATCCGCAAAACACGGACGGCTGCAATGTGCATTCCGCATTTTGCGGACCGCACATTGCTGGCACTATATAGAGAATGCCTTTTTTTGTCCGCAATTGCGGACAAGAATAGGACATGTTCTATTTTTTTACGGAAACGCGGATGCGGAAACACGGATGCGGAAAAGCGAATGCGGACATCACATAGTGTGCTGTCCACATCCATTCCTGCCCCTTTGAAATGAATGGGTCTGCAACCCTTTCGCAAAATTGCGGATGGGATGCGGATCCATTTTGCGGACGTGTGAATTAGGCCTTACTTGTAGCCCCCCTCAACCCATTCCTGTTTTCTAATCACCCAATGTTTGTACAGGGCATGGAATTTTCCATGCCGATACATATAATACCCTAGTTCTATATATGCATTAATAGAAGCCAACTATCCTGATTCATTATCCATTTGGATCCATGGCCTTTTTTCTTTAAGGTCCCGATTAATTTTGACATATGATATACATATACATTTTATTATGAGGCCTTATGATATATAAAACATAATGATTTGATTATTTATGCCATGGGCACTTGGCTTCTGCAGTATCTGTGGGCAACGTACGGCATATCAGGTCATTAGGGTTCACGCATGTGCAGTTCAGCGTCTTGAATCTGCCCGCAAGTAGTACTGATTCCTGAGATAGGGGGCGGACGCATGCGCTATAGAGCACGTAAACATTAATGGATATGCACGCATCTGACCAAGCCTCTTTGCCAGATGCGCGATGGACGCCAGCGTGGTGGCGTGCGAGCTGTGTTCGGCGCCTGTGTACTTGATCTTAACACACACCAGTATTCAATAGACATAGGGTACTAAAACCTGCAACAGGAAGCAATCAATGCTGAAGGTCAGCACCATCCATTGGCCTTTCATCTTTTCATGCCATTGTGGAATTTTCATACCGATCCTCTGATGAACCAATACATTCAAGTAGGGAAACGCGTCGAGACAACTGAAAATTGGAGACTTTGTACTACACTGGGCAACTGATTGAAAGACAAGACATTATTGCAATTGGGAACTATTGGACAGGTAAGTATTCTTAGTGAGGGTACAGCAACCGATAAGTGGGGCCGCCCCTTTCGGGGCGATTACTCCGCTTTTAGGCAGTGACAGTACAGAAATGTAGGGACAGTTTCCCTCATGCCAAAAAGCAAACTTTATGCTACAACCTTCTTGTGCTCCTTTTGAATATTCGGAGAATCTCAGGTGGCAAGTCTCTACAGTCAACATTGAAGTAACCCTGACCGAATGATATGGTGAATGCAATCTCTCCACCATTGAGATCTGATCTCCCTTTAATTTATGTTAAGTTTATTTTTATTTTTTGATGTGGGTATATATATTTTTACCTATTACTAAAAAATGATATAGTGACATGCAAAATTATAAATACTTTTAAATCTTTTAAAATATGCTAGGGTCCTTTCACACTGGCGTTTTTCTTTTCCGGCATAGAGTTCCGTCCTCAGCGCTCTATGCCGGAAAAATCCTGATCAGGATCATCCCCATGCATTCTGAATGGAGAGAAATCCGTCCAGGATGCATCAGGATGTCTTCAGTTCAGGACCGGAATGTTTTTTGGATGCAGCAAATACCGCAGCATGCTGCGCTTTTTGCTCCGGGCAAAAATCCGCAACACTTGCCGCAAGGCCAGATCCGGAATTAATGCCCATTGAAAGGAATTAATCCGGATCCGGCCTTAAGCTAAGCGATGACGTTTAGCTTTTTCTCAATGGTTACCATGGCAGCCAGGACGCTAAAGTCCTGGTTGCCATGGTAAAGTGTAGTGGGGAGCGGGGAGCAGTATACTTACCATCCGTGCGGCTCCCGGGACGCTCCAGAGTGACGTCATGGCGCCCTACACACATGGATCACATGATCGCATGGATCACGTGATCCATGCGCATGAGGCGCTCTGGCGTCATTCTGGAGCGCCCGGGAGCCGCACAGACTGTAAGTATACCGCTCCCCGGTCCCCACTACTACTATGGCAACCAGGACTTTAATAGCGTCCTGGCTGCCATAGTAACCTGAAAGCATTTCGAAGACTGAGCAGGATCCTGATCAGTCTTCTAATGCTTTCAGGCAACTTGCGTTCTGACGGATCCGGCGGGACGGAAGTGCCTGCCGGATCCTCAGAACGCAAGTGTGAAAGAGGCCTTAAACATAAAAATGTGATGTAAACAATAGGTCGTTTTCTGATAACACATTCCCTTTAAACCACCAACCATGTGACTGCGATTATAGTTTCACTGCAATACGCCACATGTAGGGACATGACATTTGTTTTCCCTTGGTGATTCTAGCCATAAAGAAACAGGTTTAGAAAGTGTTCCATTTTTTATACCTGATTACACAGAAAACGGAACAAGCACATCCATTGAAGTCTACGTGTTCGTAAAAAATCACTGAAAACATGGGTGGCATCTGTGTTTGATCTGCTTTTCACTGACCACTGATTGGAGATGCTATGGTATTTTATTTTCAGCTGAGCAGTGTCTGTGGAATATGGATGATACACTTCTGGTCTATGTAGGAGGAGCTGTGGATTCAGCCTCTGATCCACTTACACAATGATCATCGGAGGAACCAGGTTTTTACTTCCTATGAAGGTCGCATATCTGGACACAACTACTGTGATGGGGGAATATCTTGGCATAACTGTGAAGGGGGCACATCTGAGGATAACTACTGTGAAGGAAGCACATCTGGGCATAACTACTGTGAAGGGAACAAATGTGGGCATAACTACTCTCAGGGGGATAACTACTGTGAAGGGGGCACATATGGGCATCACTACTGTGAGGGGCATTTCTGCTGTGAAGGGGGCACAAGTGGGCATTACTACAGTGTGCTGTCACAGAGGGAGAATAATGTGGGGGCATTAAGAGTACTGGGCGAGTATGGTTATGATTTGGGCAGAGTTAGAGGCATGTCCTAGTATGAAAAAAATTGCTGCCGTTCACCGCACATATTGTCCCTGTTTGCAATTTTCAAAAGTTGGTATGATATGTAAAACTGATGGTCTTCTTACCATTGGGACATCTTCCAGCTTCTGAAATTTTGGATTCGGCTTCTGGCAGAACCTCACAGCAGTCACCACAAGAGCAATGCAGAGAACAGATATAAATATACATAAAACGGCAACCAAGCCTGGATTATCTGACAAGCCCTTGGAAGCGTAGGCGTCTAACAAGATAAAAAATAGACAATGATTGCATACATGAAGGGGGTTTTAAATGCAAAAATCATACCTCATGGAGCAGGCTTTAAAAAATAAAAATAAAAAAATCTGGTATATGAGCTGCATAAAAACATTTGCTGGAAATAAGACACATTCCTCATTTGAATTTGTTTTAATATGAGTTTACTGCCCTCTAGTGTATGCATTAACTTACTGCAATTTTAATATCAATAATTGAGAAATTATGCTCCCAAGGCAATCCATCTAAATGTACTTTTTCAAACATCTGACTAAAGATATGTTTGCATATTATAGAAAGAGTAGCCAGGATAACCATGCATCAAGAGAAAGTACATGCAGCAGATTTCTTTAGTAGACCCTAAAATTTGCACACTCAAACCATACTGTTCTCTATCTCAAGCTATATTAGTTTTATGATTTCTGTACATAGAACAACTTACTATACTCCCACCCAAAATTCCTCCCTCCCTGTTGAACCCCACAGGCCCAGGCTATTTTAGTAATCAGATTTCCCAAATTTGGGTGGAAGCACCCTTTATAATCCACAATGTATTCTTATTAATTTGGTTTTATAAAAATGATATTTTATGAAAAATGTCACAGGTTTATTCGGCTGGAGACCGGGACCTGAAACCAGGTGTTAAAATGGAGAGAAGGAATAATTTCTATGGTGTTGCTAAATGTAGGGACTTTAATAATATTTTTACTAGCAGAAGGACCTGGCTTCACACGGGTATATTTCATCTATTTCATTTATTGTTTGTGTGCGTTGTTAAGATATCGACAGTATCCACTATAACAGTGACATATACAGTACTCCGCTCCTTTAACAGTAACCTCCACAGCGGCCTGCCCCCTTAACAGTAACATCCACAGAGCCCTCCCCTTTAACAGTGACCTCCACAGTGGCCGCCCCTTTATTAGTGACCTCCACAGTACCTTATCTCGTTAACAGTGATTTCCACAATAATCAGCCCCCTAACAGTGACTTCCACAGAGCTTTGTTCCCTTAAAATGTGACCTCTACAACACCCTGCCCCCTTAACAGTGACCTCTAAAGCACCCCGCTCCTGCAGGGTCTAGACGGACACAGGGATGTCCTTTTGAACAGCTCACTCTCAGCAGCACTGAGCTGCAGGGAGAAAGTCACCCTCTCTCCCACCCCTGCAGGACAGAAGTTGATTTTCACCTTCATTTTTTTCAATCTCCGTTGGCCGCGAAGTGGGAGGGGCGTGGTCTAATCAGATTTGGGGTGTGGCTTAGAGGGACCTGAGGGCAGGGTTTTTAGGTCCATCTTTTGAGGGTGGCCTGAATGGCCACCCTATCTGCCCCCTTAACTGTGACCTCCACAGCACTCTGCTCCCTTAACAGTGTCATTCACAGCGCCCTGCCCCTTTAAAGCTGACCTACAGCAGTGAAGAAAAATGGTTGGGTTGTTATGGAAACCTAGTGTAAAACTGTGTGTATGTGGAGACTAAGGGCCTGCGAGCGCTTCTATTGGCTAATTTATTTTTGGAACTATCTCGAGAACTGTACGTGCTAGAGAGCTGAGACCCAGTCTAATACCTTCCCGGACACCTGATGTACCTGTGTGCCAAATTTTGTGATTGTAAACGCGATGGTGTGGATTCTTTTAGCGGACATATACACATACACTCAGCTTTATATATCCGACTAGCAGAAGGACCCGGCCATACGGGTATATTTTATCTATTTCATTTAATGTTTCTGTGTGTCATTAAAAAATATCGACAGTATCCCCTTTAACAGTGGCCTCCACAGCGGCCTGCCCCATTAACAGTGACCTCCACAGTGCCTGCTCATTTAACATTGACCTCCACAATGCCCACCTCTTTAACAGTGACCTACACAGTGTCCGCCCCTTTAACAGTGACCTCCTGAGTGTTCACCCCTTTAACAGTGACCTTCACAGCAGTTGCCCCTTGAATAGTGGCCCTTGCCCCATTAACAGTGACCTCCACAGCAGCTGCCCCTTTAATTATGGCCCCTGCCAACTTAACAGTGTCCTCCACAGCGCCCTGCCCCTTTAAGGCTAGGGCTACATGACGAAAAGTGTTGCGCGAAATTTTGTCATACCAATGTCGCGCAACAATTTTTATAATGATAGGCTATGGTGTCGCACTGCGACATGCTGCAACTGCAACACAACAGTCGCAAAAAATCCATCCAAGTTGAATGCATGTAGATGTGTAGTTGTGCCCTATGTGTCGTGCAGCCCTAGACTAATGTTGACCTACAGCAGTGAAGAAAAATGGCTGGGTTGTTATAGAAACCTGGAGTAAAGCTGTAGGTATGTGTAGACTAAGGGCCTGCGAGCTACTATTGGCTGATAAGGGACATGTGACCATGTGTATGGCAGTTGGAATATGAAGAGAAAGACTTGCAGGCTTGTATTGGCTAATGCAGGTCATATTTTGGGAATATCTCAGGAACGGTATGTCCTAGAGAGCTGAGACCCCCCACAAGATTTCTTTCCAGGTAGCAAGGGATTTGTATACCAAGTTCCGTTGAAATCGATGGTTGCGTTTTTGAGTGATCGCAGAACATAAATATATATATATATATATATATATATATATATATATAAATATATATATATATATATATATATATATAATAAACTAGAACATGCAACTATATGGCCAAAGGTATGTTGACCATCACACCTTCAGTCATGACCAAAAGTTTTGAGAATGACACAAATATTAGTTTTTACAAAGTTGCTGCTAAACTGCTTTTAGATCTTTGTTTCAGTTGTTTCTGTGATGTAGTGAAATATAATTACACGCACTTCATACATTTCAAAGGCTTTTATCGACAATTACATTACATTTATGCAAAGAGTCAGTATTTGCAGTGTTGGCCCTTCTTTTTCAGGACCTCTGCAATTCGACTGGGCATGCTCTCAATCAACTTCTGGGTCAATTCCTGACTGATAGCAACCTATTCTTTCATAGAGGGTTAGTGGGTTTTTGTTTGTCCACCCACCTCTTGAGGATTGACCACAAGATCTCAATGGGATTAAGATCTGGGAGTTTCCAGGCCATGGACCCAAAATGTCAACGTTTTGGTCCCTGAGCCACTTAGTTATCACTTTTGCCTTATGGAACGGTGCTCCATCGTGCTGGAAAATGCATTGTTCTTCACCAAACTGTTGTTGGATTGTTGGAAGAAGTAGCTGTTGGAGGGTGTTTTGGTACCATTCTTTATTCATGGCTGTGTTTTGGGGCAAAATTGTGAGTGAGCCCACTCCCTTGGATGAGAAGCAACCCCACACATGAATGGTCTCAGGATGCCTTACTGTTGGCATGACACAGGACTGATGATAGCGCTCACCTTTTCTTCTCCAGACAAGCCTTTTTCCAGATGCCCCAAACAATCAGAAAGAGGCTTCATCGAAGAATATGACTTTGCCCCAGTCCTCAGCAGTCCATTCACCATACTTTCTGCAGAAGATTAATCTATCCCTGTTGTTTTTTTTAAGAGAAGTGGCTTCTTTGCTGCCCTTCTTGACACCAGGCCATCTTCCAAAAGTCTTCGCCTCACTGTTAGTCCAGATGCGCTCACACCTGCCTGCTGCCATTCCTGAGCAAGCTCTGCACTGGTGGCACTCCGATCCCGCAGCTGAATCCTCTTGAGGAGTCGATCCTGGCGCTTGCTGGACTTTCTTGGATGCCCTGAAGCCTTCTTAACAAGAATTGAACCTCTTTCCTTGAAGTTCTTGATGATCCTATAAATTGTTGATTGAGGTGCAATCTTAGTAGCCACAATATCCTTGCCTGTGAAGCCTTTTTTATGCAACGCAATGATGGCTGTATGCGTTTCTTTGCAGGTCACCATGGTTAACAATGGAAGAACAATGATTTCAAACATCACCCTCCTTTTAACATGTCAAGTCTGAGATTTTAACCCAATCAGCCTGACATAATGATCTCCAGCCTTGTGCTCGTCAACATTCTCACCTGAGTTAACAAGACGATTACTGAAATGATCTTAGCAGGTCATTTAATGACAGCAATGAAATGCAGTGGAAAGTTTTTTTTGGGATTAAGTTAATTTTCATGGCAAAGAAGGACTATGCAATTCATCTTATCACTCTTCATACCTTTCAAAAACTTAAGTAGCAACTTTTCCAATTTCCAATATTTATGTAATTCTAAAAACTTTTGGCCACGACTGTATATGATATTTTTTAGCATCTTTAGCACCTATAATAGCTTTGATTCCTCTGGGAAGGCATTCCATAAGATTATGGGGTGTGTTTGGGAATTTATGAGCATTCAGCCAAAAGAGCATATCTGAAGTCAGGTACTGATGAAGGTTTAGCTTCTAATCATTATTTCAATTCATTATTCCAAAGGTATTATGATGGGAGTGAGGTCACGATTTGAACACAGGGACCCCTGTGCCCCAGGCAGTACCTCTCCTTACTGAGTTACTGCTCATGCTGGACAACTCCCTAGCTGAATCTACTGTCTAGGTTCACACTGCTGGCTGCGGGAGGATCACTGAAAGCCCCTCAGCCTCCTGCACAGCCAGCAGTGAGATGTGTTTGTGGGAACACGTTCTGCTGCTGGATGTGCCGATCATCAGGGAAGCAGGTGGGTATTTTATTTTATTTTTATGGCGCTGGAGAGGGCACTAGGGGCCAAAGGGGGAGCACAAGGAGGGCAAAACCACTGTGAAGGGGCACAAAAAGGTCAGAACTACTGTGGAGGAGCTCAAGGTGGGCATAACTACTATAAGGGGGCACAAAGGTGGGCATAACAGCTGTGAGGGACACATGTGGGCATAACTACTGTGAGGGGGCACAAAGGTGGGCATAACTACTGTGAGGGGCACAAAGGTGGGCATAACTACTGTGAGGGGGCACAAAGGTGGGCATAAGTACTGCAAGGGGGCAAAGGGGACATAACTACTGTGAAGGGGTTCAAGGTGGGCATAACTTCTGTGAAGCAGGCACAAAGTGGGCATTAGTACTGTGAGGGGGCACAATGTGGGTATTAGTACTGTGTGGTAGCACTAAGGTGAAATACTCTAGATTACCCTGTTATACATTGGGATGGCTCGTCTTATAGGCAAGCACAGTGCCCCCTGTTGGAGATTTCACAGGGGCAGTGACTATCCTTTCCTTATGTGATTCTTTTTCTCTATTATTTTTCTTGTTCCGAATACAGAAGACATCACGCCAAAGCACCAGTGACACCCTGGGTGAGGTAGGACCAGTTGGTACTTTAATTTATCGCAAGGTGTATTGATACTGCTGTGCACCCTATGATAGATTTTATTAGATGGGCCTGGGTGAGTATAGTTATGCACTGGGCTGAGTTAGAGGAGTGGCTTAAAAAATGTGCAGTGGCACGCTGCTTAACTTTTTCCTCTAAAGGGGTTATCAGGGTCTATAAAAAAATATATCACTACAGCGGCTTATAATATGACAGACTAAGGCTAACTGAGTACCTTGAAACCTCCACTTCCTGCTCCATCTCATCCTAGCTTTGGGAGTGTCAGTTGTGATCAAGCAGCTCTTCTCAGCATCCACCCACTGCCCCAACCAGCAGTGCTGTTCCACGCCCTACTCCTTTCTCTTGTTCTTTTCAACCCACTACACCAGGCATCCTCAAACTGCGGCCCTCCAGCTGTTGTAAAACTACAACCCCCACAAGGCCCTGCTGTAGGCTGATACCTGTAGGCTGTTTGGGCATGCTGCGAGTTGTAGTTTTGCAACAGCTGGAGGGCCGCAGTTTGAGGATGCCTGCACTACACCAACTCAGCACAATGGCTCTGCGCAGTACATGCATAACATCATCATTCACAGCCTAGTACTCCAGGAAGCATGCTCAGTTTATTTTTATGTACAAGACTGTACACTTCCTTATTTGAACATTTGAACTCTCTAGCAATTTTTTTCACCTCCTCCTCCAATGCACAGTCCCGTGTAAATAAAATCCTCCCCTCCCTCCAGCCTCCTTCACTGCAGTCCCATATAAATATAATCACTCCTTCCCTCCAGCCTCCTCAAACACACAGTCCCATGTAATAAAATCACTCTCTCCCGTTAGCCTCCTCCATGCACAGTCCCATGTAAATAAAATCACTCCCTCCCTCCAGCCTCCTTCACTGCAGTCCCATATAAATATGATCACTCCTTCCCTCCAGCCTCCTCCATGCACAGTCCCATGTAAATAAAATCACTCCCTCCAGCCTCCTCCAACATACAGTCCCATGTAAATAACATCACTCCCCAGCTGCCTCCAACATACAGTCCCATGTAAATCGCATCTCCCCTCCATTCCTATCTTACAGTCCCATGTATATCACATCTCCCCCCAGCCCCCATCATACAGTCCCATCTCTCTCCCAGACCCTATCATACAGTCCCATGTACATAACATCTCCCTCCCAGCCCCCATTATACAGTCCCATGTACATCATATCTGTCCCCAACCCCCATCATACAGCCCCATGTACATCACATCTCCCCAGCCCCCATCATACAGTCCCATGTACATTACATCACCCCAGCCCACATCATACAGGCCCATGTACATTACATCACCCCCAGCCCCCATCATACAGTCCCATGTACATTATCACCCCAGCCCCCATCATACAGGTCCCATGTACATTACATCAGGCCCCATCATACAGTCCCATGTACATTACAGATATAGTAGAGTTAACACACATGCTTTCTGAGACATGTTATCTAAACTAGGCAAACACATTCAATTGCTTTTCAATGGCTTTTGTTTCATGATAACGCGATAAGTTAAGAAATTTGAGTTAAGAGTTTGTGTGTTAACCCTGCTACATCTGTACATCTCCCCCCAGCCCCATCACACAGTCCCATGTACATTACATCTCTCCCACGAGCCTCCATCATACAGTCCCATGTACATCACATCTCCCTCCCAGCCCCATCATACAGTGCCATGTACATCACATCTCCCTCCTAGCCTCCATCACACAGTCCCATGTACATCATATCTCCCTCCTTCATATACAGCACTAACCTACAAAAACCCACTGCTCTCTGCTCCAGTCTTTTGCAAACTGTGAGGCACTAATTGGATTATTACCACCCCTTTCCTCTTTTATCTGTGTGCCTGCACCACAAGCAGGCACTATCAGAGATAAAAGCTCTCAGCTCTCCAGGGATAAGCAAGCCATATATGTGCAGTCAGACAGCCACAGACATTCATTGCAGGCTCCTCCTTTCTAGAAGGGGCAGGGCTGAAACATTGCTGAACGGCACTTGGAGCAGAGATGAAGGGAGACAGGGGCAGGGCATGAATGTGTCTCACTGCTGACTGACACCTGGGTGGGTGGAAATCAGGAGTCCAGAACACGTGCACTATGAAAGGCAGGTGTTCTAGGAGCAAGGAGGAAGTGGAGAGAATGTACCATGTGGCCAGGCAGGGATTTCAAGCTCTGTACAAAACTTTTAATAAATGGCAATTATAAACTTGCAGCGCCTACCAAGGGGAAGGATGTAATATAATAGTTTAATCTCGGAATACCCTTTTAATGTAAATTTCAGCCACGTGTGCTGGGTGGTGGAGCAATCCTGAATCCTTGCCCCGGGAGCATGAAAGCCTAGCTACACCTCTGGTTATTGACTTCTGCCTGTTAGTACCCTGAACTGTTAGAACTGGACTCTGATCCTGACCCTAGACTGTAAAACAGGGATGTGTGCAGGTCACCCAAGTTCCTACACATCAAACTCGACAATCCATGTCTTATTCTTATTCTTTGTGCACTTGGGCACAGTCATGCTGGCATGAGCCTTCCCTAAACTGTTGCCACAAAGTTAGAGTATACATTTGTATAAAATGTCTTTGTATTCTGTAGCAGTAACATGACCCTTTACTGCAAATAGGGCCCACACCCAGAAAAACAAGCTCATACCATTATCCCCCCTCTAACAAATGTTATAGTAAGCTCTATACACTCCAGTTAGTAGCGTTCTTCAGGTACATGCAAAAGCCAAATTCATCCAACAGACTGCCAGAGTCATCACTCCAGAGAACATGTTTCCACTGCTCCAGGGTCTAATGCTAGCAAACTTTACACAACTTTAGACAACATTTGACATTGTGCATGTGACCTTAGGCTTGGGTGTAGCTGCTGGACCATGGATACCCATTTCATGAAGCTCCCAATGCACAGTTCTTATGCTGTTATTTCCAGGAGGAATTTGGAACACTGTAGTTACTGATCTACAGATAACAGCCAATTTTTAATACTCTACATGCTTCAGAACTTAGCAGTCCTATAGTCTACTACTTATGGCTCAGCTGTTACTCCTAGAGTTTTCCACTTCATTATATCACTTACAGTTGATCAAGCCAGATATAGCAGGTCAGGAATTTCACAAACTGACTTGTGGCATTGGTGGTATCCTATGATAGTATAATGGTTAAAGTCACTTAGCTCTTCAGTGTGAACCATACTATTACCAATGTTAGCAATGGGTATAGCTAAAAAACATGAACTCAATAATTAGGAGGGATGTTTACGTTTACCCCTATAGTGTATTACCTGTTTATTCATCTTATAAACCTTGTATCCATATTCATTTTTAGATTTGTATACATAATGGGGATGTGAACATCATTTGTATGTATGTAACCAGTGGTGTAACTAGAAATGACTGAGCTCCACAGCAAATTTTAGAATGGGCCCTCCTCCCTACCAACTTCTTCACAACCCTCTCTTCCTGTGCAACCCCCACTCCTGCGGCTAGTGAAGATTGCTTTCTCACACCAGACCCAGCAGCCGCTCCGTCCATTTCCTACACATATATGGTGTATGTCATGTCACTGTATATACTGTCACTGTAGATTGTCAGTTTATAATAATGTTGAGGGGGCCCTGACAAAATCTTTTACTTCTCCTCCTGGGTGGGCTCCTTCTGAGTTCGGCCCCAAAGCAGCTGCTTCCCTTATAGCTACACTCCTGTATGTAACTTGAATTCTAGTCAGAATATTTAACAAACAGCTCCAGTTACGTTAGGCCACACGCAGTTAATGAAGACTTTTTATTTAGCTAAAACCAGGAATGGACCCAAATGAACTAATCTAATCCCTGAATTTAATGGAGGCCATTGAGGTACCAAAAGAGATGCCTCAATGGAGGAACCTGCATTCCTTGAATTCAATGGAGGCCAGCATGGCACCTCCGGACGTAGTATTTAGTGTAGGTTCCTGTCCTAAAGACATCACCTGGACCCTGGCTGACAAGCACAAATAATTTTGTACAAAATGTATTTGCCAAGAATCTCACATTTATAACGTATCATTAGCACATTTTCTATAGTGAGTATGGCACTATTGTATTTACTTTGTTATTTGTGTTTGCAGAGTGGTGTTGCATCGTGTTTCAGCCATGGCGATGTGCAGCTGCACACTGGGAGGAGTGGTATTACCATTTCTACACCCTGCTACTGACATGGAAAAGGATCTAGGAATTTTAATAAACAGCAAATTAAGCTGCAAAAACCAGTGTCAGGCAGCTACTGCCAAGGCCAATAAGATGATGGGTTGCATCAAAAGGGGCATAGATGCCCGTGATGAGAACATAGTCCTACCACTTTACAAATCACTAGTCAGACCACACATGGAGTACAGTGTACAGTTATGGGCTCCTGTGAACAAGACAGACATAGCAGAGCTGCAAAGGGTTCAGAGGAGGGCAACTAAAGTAATAACTGGAATGAGGGATCTACAGTAACCTGAAAGGTTATCAAAATTAGGGTTATTCACTTTAGAAAAAAGACGACTGAGGGGAGATCTAATAACTATGTATAAATATATCAGGGGTCAGTACAGAGATCTATCCCATCATCTATTTATCCCCAGGACTGTGACTGTGACAAGGGGACATCCTCTGCGTCTGGAGGAAAGAAGGTTTGTACACAAACATAGAAAAGGATTCTTCACTGTAAGAGCAGTGAGACTTTGGAACTCTCTGCCTGAGGAGGTGGTGATGGTGAGTACAATAAAGGAATTCAAGAGGGGCCTGGATTTATTTCTGGAGTGTAATAATATTACAGGTTATAGCTACTAGAGAGGGGCCTGGATGTATTTCTGGAGTGTAATAATATTACAGGCTATAGCTACTAGAGAGGTGTCGTTGATCCAGGGAGTTATTCTGATTGCCTGATTGGAGTCGGGAAGGAATTTTCTTTCCCCTTAAATGAGGAAAATTGGCTTCTGCCTCACAGGGTTTTTTTGCCTTCCTCTGGATTAACTTGTAGGAAACAGGCCGAACTGGATGGACAAAGGTCTTTTTTCGGTCTTATATACTATGTTACTGTGTTACTGCCTTTAATGGCTAACCAGAATGTCATCTGTGTATCGATTCCAGGTCCTTTGTCACTGTGCATTGATAATGTTGCTATGAAACAGTTTTGTACATATAATGTGCCTGGTTCCCCATTAGGTAGCAGCAGATATATGGCAGAGAGATCCTTAGCATTCCATTCTCCCCCTTTTGGGCAGAAGGGGGCCAGTACTGTTTCCTACCAAAGGGAGGGATTGCAGTTCTAGTTAGGCCCAGTCTAGACTCAATAGCGCA
The DNA here is from genome assembly GCA_033119425.1 of Bufotes viridis. Classification (NCBI taxonomy): domain Eukaryota; kingdom Metazoa; phylum Chordata; class Amphibia; order Anura; family Bufonidae; genus Bufotes; species Bufotes viridis. Next base: position 353,304,745 of record CM065589.1, read on the forward strand.
GCTGAGAAGACATGAAAGATGTAGCAGTGAGGGGAAAGTTTCACCTCCTGCAGCAGAAGTCTCAAGAGGGAAGTAGCTCATACAGCACCCTGACTCCTTACAGATCTACAGACAGAGTGTCACTAGGGGATCAGCAGCCAAAAGCACCTCACTCCAGAGATATCAGAACAGTCCTAAAGTTCAGCTACCAGACTAAAGTCGAGTTTAGCACAGCATAAAGAGAGAGAGAAAGCAGAATACTGAAGTTTGCCTGCCAGTTTATACCAAAGCCTGCCTGAACCGAGAGAAAGCCTGAATATTGTCTGGGTGCAAGTTGATACAAGTAAGGCCTCATGCACACGACCATATGTATTTTGTGGTGCGCAAAAAACGGATCTGCAAAAAATACGGATGACGTCCGTGTGCATTCTGTATTTTGCGGAACGGAACAGCTGGCCTCTAATAGAACAATACTATCCTTGTCCGCAATGTGGACAATAATAGAACATGTTCTATTTTTTTGCGGAAATACGGACATTCAGAAACGGAATGCACACAGAGTAACTTCCGGGTTTTTTTTGCAGACCCATTCAAATGAATAATTCCGTATAAGGTCCGCAAAAAAAAAAACAGAACGGGCACAGAAAGAAAATACGTTTGTGTGCATGAGGCCTAAATCTGTTGAACTTTATAAGAGTCTTGACTTATTCTTCACCATTACTTACACCTTTTATTGCCTCGGAGCCTAACCATATCAGGTTAGGAGCACCATGACATACACAGAGACTATTAAGGGCTGCACCACGCCACTAGGCATCCTATAAACCTGGGACACGAGCGGCCCTTGAGGACGGCACGTTGCATAGTCACACATAACATATGCATTTCAAAATGTCTGCACTTGCGCTATTAATTTGAATGAGCACGCAGAAGTCTGCATGCTTGTCTCCAATAAATCTGTTGTGTGGGAATACACTGTAAAGGAATAGCTAATATTATCCTCTCATATGGCTTCACCCCTGATTTTTGCCTCAAATAAAACCATTTGTAAATCCAGCTAAAAGGCCCAGCAATTGTCTTATTAACTTACCATTAGTAGTTTCTGTCGTGTTTTTGTGCAGAGTTGTATAATTGGCTCCATTAGTATGTGTACCAGCTGTGGGAAAGATAGTAGTGTCATGGGTGCAGGAAAGAAATGTGTAAATCCATCTAAAAGTCCTAGCAATTGTTTTATTAACTTACTTACCATTAGTAGTTGTATAACTGGTTTCATTGGTATGTGTACCACCTGTTGGAAAGATAGTAGTGTCATGAGTGCAGGAAAATAAATTGAAAATAAACATCTTTAATTCCGGTGAATTTTAAAGATGAAAAGTCTTGTGAACCGGATGTTTGCCTGGCCAATTTAGATGTTAAGACGCTCTACAGCTGGATACCACATGAACAGGGATGTCGGGCTGTGGGGGGAAGTATTCTGCACTAGGGGGAACAGTTTGGACCACACAACTTTGTGATCTATTGAAGTTTATATAGAGAACAACACTTTTTGTATTCAGTCAAAAGATTTTCCATCAGCTCAGAGGTATAGCCATGTAAAGCCTTTGCATATCGATCTTTAGACTTAAAAGTACTGTATTAAACCTTTTGGTCTAAATGATCACATTTCCTATGTTTGCTTCTGAACCCACACGCAGGCACAGGTGCCAGGCTCCCTCACTCCCTCCTGCTGCCATGCACATTGCTGACAGGCGCATGCAGCAGGTATTTTAACTGGGTATCGGCACTCTGTGCCGGCCCCTCCTTCCCCTGCCACCACGGGCACAGCTATGTTGTTCCTGGTGAGTTGAGCCTGTGCTCTGGCTCAGAGTTCTATAGTGTTTAAAAAGCATGCACGCTCATGTCTCTACTTCTTTTATGAGGCAGCACGCGCATGCCCTCTAACTTCCCCAGCCTAAAGACGCCTTCTTCAACAGAAAGACACCAAAGCAATTCGTTTTCTAGATTTGTCTAGTCCCTGTTTTTAACTAAGGTGTTACTATTTCTTGTCAGAAGAACGAGGGGTATACTTTGCCCATCTGTTGGAGTTGGTCACGTGGGACAGCAGGTTTTAAATACCCACAATGCATCTCACATAGTCTTTTTTTTTTTTTAAGAACTGATCTACCTTTCACATACATCTCAGCACTTCATCTCCTATATATCCCATAATGTAAGTTAGGGATCAGGATCTGCATCCCTTTATTCATAATAACCTATATGTCCAGTGGTGACCCTGTTCACCATGGAATGGTTCATATCATACATACTGCACTACATGTTTTTAGGGTCCAGCTATGTTTAGGAAATAGCGACATCTTGTGGCCAAACAGCAGAATGTCAGTCCAGACCATTTAACTTGATTTACACACACAGTGTGGAGACAATGAAATCACTGAAAATATGTCACAGACATAATTTGGCATTAGAATCTAAATTTACTTACTAAAGCAAATACTGTACAATTTAAACCTAATGTTACACCTAATAGATTTTTTAAAAAAATGCCTATTTTCTTTTAAGACATAATTTAATTTGGAACATGCTAGACCAGGGATGGGCAAACTTGGCCCTCCAGCTGTTGCAAAACTACAACTCCCAGCATGCAAAGACTGTTTACAGCTAACAGCCTACAGCAGGGCATGGTGGGAATTGTAGTTTTACAACAGCTGGAGGGCCGAGTTTGCCCATCACTGCCCTAGACAAACAAATTATCCCTGGACTGTTCAAACACTGCATTGGTTTGTTTGGAAATTAACACGAGAACTGAGGAGAGCTTTTTAAAGTCAATCTTGAGAATGGATCAGTCTATTCTGTCCATAGAAGGGATCAAGTGTATGATAAATGTCTTCATTGGTGAATTTTTAGCAATAGAATATAACCGATTAATCTTGGAAGAAGCACATAAATTATACACAAGAAGAATACCTATACACATTAAGACAAGATAGAGAAAAAGAAATGTGAAGAATAAATAGGGAAACTAAAAATCATTGACAAAAAGAATAAAGCTTTGCCATCAGCAAGGATAATTGAAGAAGAAATGACAGTAGTAAAAAAAAAAAAAATAACACATTCTCTATTCAGATGAATATATAAAAAAAAAATCTAATGTTAACTTAAAGACAACAACTTAAACATAATAATATAATTCAAGACTGGAGACATGTATAGCAAAATAAGGTTTAATGATTTGATAAACTATGATCAAGCAGGATTCATGCAAACAGAACAAACAAGAGCTGCCACTAAATGGATAGTAGATCTCAAAAAGTTCCTAAAGGTTCTGGTCACCCCAGTGTAATTCTATCTTTAGATGCCGAGAAGGCATTGGACAGAATGCACTGGGGGGTATATGAGGCACATGCTGAGTAGATTTGGCTTTGTTGGTCAAATTTTACAAAGGAAACGTATCATGTGATTTGCTTTGTGTTTGGGCCCCACAGCAAATTTTTAAATGGGCCCCCCCCCCAGTAATTTTTTCACAACCCCTTCCTTTCATGCCGCCCCCTTTCCCCCTTTCCTGTGGCTAGTAAAGATGGCTCTCTCAGACCAGGCCCGGCAGCTGTTCCATCCGTTTTCTACACTGTCTATACTGCCACTGTATATAATTTCATTTTGTAATACTGTTGAGGGGCCCTGACAAAATCTTTTAGTACTTCTCCTCTTCTTGGATGGGCCCCTTCTGGGTCAGGGCCCCAAAGCAGCCGCTTCCCCTGCTTCCCCTATAGTTACGCCCCTGGTCCTAAGCACTATATAATATCCCAACCAGGAAACATATGTGTTTGAGGGTTATGCATTGCTATGATAGGGCATCTGACAGAGAAAGAATAAATGTTGTCTTTAAACACAGAATACAACTAGTTTAGTGTCAGAGTTTAGTTATTGAATAACTAGTTCGATTTAATTTACTGACAGAGAGATATGTTTTAGCTAGGGACAGGACAGTAGTCAGTGTAGTGTGTCACTGCTGTCACTTTGACCTTACATTACTGTCTTGATGATAAGGAGCTTGAAAGGGGTTGAATTCAGTAACCTACCTCAAAGTGTCATACATGACTTTTCAGGGCACTTTTAAATTGGGTTGAATATGACAAATAATTCATTTAAAACGAATCACAAGAATTTACCTGTAGCTGTTACAGTATAAGATGCAGTTTCTAGAGTGGAATGTGATGTCAGTTTTGTTGTTGCTGTTTCGGAAGGCAAAGATATTTCGGAACCTGAAGAATAGGAAAACAGTATGTATTAGGACACATAGAATTAAAGGGGTGGTTCCCCCTGTGGATCTTTTCTGCAGACACCCCAGTGTTGCTGGACCGGTGTTGGGAGCCACACTTGCCTAATCCCCTCTTGGATTCTGACTTCATCACTCCTCCTCAGGCATTGCATGTCTCTGGTATTCCCATGTCAACAACGGAGGAGACATGATCTCTAAATGCCACTCTTGGGCAATCTCTTTAACCCTTAGGATACCAGAGGTTTTTTCGTTTTTGCATTTTAATTTTTGTTCCCTATCTTCCTTAAGCCATAACTTTTATTTTTAAATTCACATAGCTGTATGAGGGCTTATTTTTTGTGGGACAAGTTGTACTGTCTGATGCCCCATTTAATATGGCATACAATGTAGTGGGAAGCTGAAAAGTATTCCAAATGGGGTGGAATTGGAAAAAATACGTAATTCCTCCACTGTTTTACAAGTTTTGCTCCAACGGCATTCCCTTTGCAGCAAAAGCTGACCTGTTCCCTTCATTCTCTGGGTCAGTACAATTACAACAATCCCACAGGTTTTTTACTAAATAGTGTAAAAATGAATGTAAATTTTGAAAAAAAAATTTTTACATCACCATACAGTACCCTGAAAGGTTATCAAAATTAGGGTTATTCAATTTAGAAAAAGACGACTGAGGGGAGATCTAATAACTATGTATAAATATATCAGGGGTCAGTACAGAGATCTCTCCCATCATCTATTTATCCCCAGGATTGTCACTGTGACGAGGGGACATCCTCTGCGTCTGGAGAAAAGAAGGTTTGTACACAAACATAGAAAAGGATTCTTCACTGGTAAGAGCAGTGAGACTATGGAACTCTCTGCCTGAGGAGGTGGTGATGGTGAGTACAATAAAGGAATTCAAGAGGGGACTGGATGTATTTCTGGAGTATAATAATATTACAGGCTATAGCTACTAGAGAGGGGTCGTTGATCCAGGGAGTTATTCTGACTGCCTGATTGGAGTCGGGAAGGAATTTTTTTTCCCCTTAAGTGGGAAAAATTGGCTTCTGCCTCACAGGGGTTTTTTGCCTTCCTCTGGATCAACTTGTAGGAAACAGGCCAAACTGGATGGAAAAATGTCTTACAGTATATACTATGTTACCATATTCTGATCCCCATGGCTGAGCTGTGTGGAGGCTCAATTTTTGCAGGACAAACTGTAGTTTTTATTGATACCATTTTGGAGTATGTATGACTTTTTGATCACATTTTATTACATTGTTTTTAGTAAGAGAAGCAATGAAAATATGGCAAATTAGACATTTTGACCCATTTTTCCATTATGCCATTCACCGTATTGGAAAAAATTTTTTTTATATTTTTAATAGTACAGGTGTTTTCAGATGCGGTAATGCCCATGATGTTTATATTTTTTGTTATTTATGTATTTATTTTTTTATTCTATGGAAAGGGGGGTGATTGAAACTTTTATACGTTTTAATTTTTTTATATATTAACAGTTTTTTTTACTTTTTTTACGATTTTGAAGCTCGTATTTGAGCTTACAAAAGTCTTTTTTTTTTTTCATTCTGAACAATCATGGATCTTTTAGATCCATTATTTGTACAGAATTGCTAATTTCTTATGTTGGCCTGCCACCTGCTGGCCAAAATAGGAATTTCAGCTTCAATACCCTGATTCTCTTCAGAGAGACCCAGCACATTTAATTCAATTGCCGGCATCCACATGGGCCGCATAGGATACAGGTAAGAAGCATTTTTTTCACCCTTTAGATGCCGTGATCTCACTTGATCACGGCATCTAAAGGCTTTAATGACCGCGAGCGGCAATATTGCTGGTTGCAGTCATTGGCCGCAGGTCTCTGCTGCTTGAAACGGTGGAGATTCATTAGAAAACGTGGTGTGGTGTTTAACAAGCAGGATATGCTCAACCCATATGCAGTTGTGCATGTATCTAGGGGAGCACATCCTGCACTATGCTATGGTTAGCATAATGCTTTTGCTATGGTTATGTTTTTGAAACGGTGGAGACCCACCGGCCATGATGCCCGATGAACGCACAAGCAGGTGCCATGTTTGAACTTCGCTTCAGTGCCGTACATGTCCCCATGGTGAATAATCTCTTTAAAGCATTAACATTTTTCTAAAGTCTTTTAGGATTAGTCAGATTTTGTTGGAAAAGTCATGGGACAACCTTTTCAGGGCTTCTTCACATGCATTTAAAATACTTGTTACATTATAAATTTTTAAAATTTTTCATAGTATTTTTCTTACTAGAATTTTTGATAGTCTGTTTTATTTTGATTTTTCTGGCATTTCTAAAGTCCTAGAGATAGGCAAATGGCAAATATACTAGAAAAAAATACCACACCCAGACATTTACCAAGAAAATGGCAAATAAATAAACCAAATGCTTATATATAATGTGTTTTATACTTAATAAAGAGTTAACGTACTGCTGTAAACATACACAAAAACACCATGAAAAGACACTATGTGAAACCAGCCAAAGTTGCAACCAAGTACCAGTATTCTTGGAGTATTGGAGGAACAGTTCTCACACCATTTCAAACAAACCTGTGGCTGACTCGGGGTAGATTCCAGGAGCTTCCTGAGGCACTTTCCAAGCTAGCAACAATTATAGTTACAATTTAGCAGAGGGGTGAAATTCTCACAAAACGTTCTATAATGCTCACTGTCGGGTGTAGACTAGTGATGAGCGAGCACCAAAGTGTTCAGGTGTTCGGTCCGAACACACCACGATATTCGTGCGCTCGGCCGAGCACCCGAGTATAATGGAAGTCAATTGGAGACAACCAGGCACCCCCTGCTCAGATGAGGGGAGGGTGCCTGGTTCATAGGGAAAGGTCAGAAAGTGACAGAAACACCACTGGAATGGATCGAGAACAGCATGGGGACCATGTCTGGATGCATCTTGGACTCCAAAGTCGCTGCTGGGAACCATCTTGTCCCAGTTGTACGCTACTTTTACAGACCGCCAAAAATAAGCCCAAAACCCGCCCCTGAAAGAAAAAAACATTTTTAGAGGAAAAATTGTTATGAAACATTCTTTCCAGTATATTAAATTGTATATATAGTGCAAGTGCTGCCAAAAATTACAAGGAAGAAGCACTCAGATACAGCTTGTATATCACATAAAGGAGGGCCTCATTCACATGTGCTACAATTGTTCAGGTACACTGCTACACTCATAAAGCCATAAAGTGAAAGGGCTGCCAAAAATTACAAGGAACTAGCACTGCAATACACCTGTTTATTACACATAAAGGAGGGCACCCTTGAAAAATTATGATTGATGGCCTGCTGGTGACCCTAAAAAACATTAGGAGCAAGGGCCTGCTGATCTGACCACCTAAGAAGTTAAGTGACCCGGTCAGCACAGGCTACCAAGAAAGAATGACCAATTTCAAATAAATTTTTGGGGGGGTTATATTTAACATCACATAGCAGACTTAGCGCCAGGAAATGGCGGTCAAGAAAGGAAAACAGAACAAATTGAAATCGAATTTTATTTTTAAATTTTTTTTTGGTTCGAGATAAGGTCACATAGCAGAGTTAGCGCAGGGAATGGCTATGAAAAAAGACGAATTTCTACTCGAAATTTTCGGTTTGGTTCCAGATAACGTCACATAGGAGAGTTAGTGCAGGGAATGGCGGTTAGCACCGGCTACGAAAAAAGACCAATTTCTAATCAAAATTTTCGTTTTGGTTCCAGATAACGTCAAATAGCAGAGTTAGTGCAGTGAATGCCGGTCAGCTACAGGTACAATACAATTTTATAGAATTTTGAAAATAATTTTTTCGTGTGGTAATGTTACACTGCACAGTTAGCACAGGGAATGGCATTCAGCATTTGTTGCCTCTTTACACTATGGGAACTCATTACCGGAACTATACGACAATTACAAGCTGCTATCTGACTATTTTGAAATTTTATTGTCTACCCCAAAGAAAGATATAGGGAAAGTGGCACATACAATGAAAGAAAGGAATACAATAGATTTTATAAAAGCTTTAGTTTTCAAGCCAGGGATATGAACCTTTGACTGTATTACCAGTAATGTTCTCCACAATAGAAAGAAACATGGTCAATCCTTAAAAAGACAAATCCAGAATAAAATAGAATTCCTGAATGGTCATTCCCCCCTGTAAACGGACATGCTTTCAAGTGTCTGCTGATAATTGTAATTCCTCAAGGCCTTGTAGGAAAGTACCTGGGGTGGTAATAGACGGTAGGTACGTGCCACCGGGGGTCCTGGTCCCGGTGGAGTAAGAGCCGGAAAAGTGTGTTTTGCAGCGGTTATGCTGTTAACACAGCGGATCCGGGCCGGCTCTTACTGGGAGCAGGCAGATATGCGGGTGGGTGCCTGTCTCCCCACGGTCCAGGCCAGGTTTGCAGGGAGGGTTTAAAACCCGACCAGCAGCAAGGGTGTGGTGTGTGGAAGCTGTTGTTCTCTTGCTGTGAGAGTGAGAGGTGAAGGTGAGCTGGGCTGTGTACTGAGGCCTGTAAAGGACTGTGCGGGGAACCCCAGCTGAAGCCAGGAGGGATCCATAATCCGTGGCTAGAAGCCGGACCCAGGGGCTTGCTTCCCCAAGGAGAAAGAGGTGACATTACTCCTGGCTTTGAATAGACTTTTCTTGTTGTGATGGAACCAGGCCTCAAGTAGCCTGCAGCTGGTTTGGGACTGAACTATTGTTTTGCCGTTGTGTGTGACCACCCTCCCTATGAACTGCACTGCCTTTTCACTTGTGTTCACCGTGTGAATAAAGAAAGCACCGTTTATACTGCCTCTATACTGCACTCGCTACCACTGCCTACCAGAGCGGATCCCCACAGCCTGAAATGCGAAAGGGTTTAATATCTCCTGAAAAGGCATCTTCAAAGGAGAGAGGAGAAAATGGAGTTAAGCCTGACATATAAAAAAAATTAAAAAATTGGAAATATTTACCCCTGTGCCACTATATAAAAAACAGAATCCTGTAAAAAAAAAAACACATGCTTTAAAGGAAAGAAAATTATATTTCCTTCCAAGTCTGAAACATAGAAAAGAATATACCATGTGAGCTGACCCCCAAAAAAATTGTAGGTGAGGGCCTGCAGGTGAGCTGACCCTCCCATGAGTATGTTTTATGCACTGATTCCCAAACTCTTCAGTATCCACAGTCAGAAGAAGATGATGGGGGAGAGGGGGAGATGGCAATTAGTGTTTCACGAGGTGGATGATGCGGATGAGACACAGTTGTCAATGAGGGAGGGTCTTGTTAGGTCAACACAAGTCAGGAGGATGACCAGAGTGAGGAAGTGGAAGAGGAGATGGGGGACGATGACATCACTGACCCAACCTGGAAAGGTGGCAAGCCAAGCAAGGACAGCAGAACAAAGGGGAATGGATCCACAGCACCGCAACAGGCTGGAAGAGGCTGTGGGGTGGCAAAAGGGAGAAGACAGGCCACACCAACTAGGCCCGCAACTGTCCCCCCTTGCAGAAATCTCCCTTGCCAAGGGGTAGGTGTTCCGCAGTCTGGCGCTTTTTTGAGTTAAGTGGGGGACGATAAAAGAATTGTAATTTGCTAATTGTAACTGTGCTATACCAAAATAAGAACTCAAACAAATAACCATAACACATCTTACATCCTATTCATTAACTCTAACTCAAACCACAATAACAATAAAAACTCAAACCCGGGAACATAATGGGGGAAGACTGTACACTGGAGGCAAAATGAGTAGTCATTGTGAACACTAGCAACCTCACCACCACCGGCATGATCCGCCACATGTCACCCAAGCACCCTGATAGGTGGGCCGAACCCCTGGGTCCGCAATCGGTGTCTGTGGGTCACACCACTGCCTCCTCTTCCTCCCCTGTGTTACGTGCTGGCCAATCCTCTGTCCTAGACACAGGCATGGAAATGTTGCCATTTAGGCCTGTGGACTTAGGCATCCTTCGATACTCAGTCCACAGCCACCATTCTTTTTCTCAGTGTGCCGTCCCTGCATTACAACACCAATTGTGTCCCGTAACATCACCCGCGCCCTGACCAACGCAGTTACTGCGACGGTCCACTTAACAACGGAGACATGGACAAGTGCTTTTGGCCAGGGACACTACATTTCCATGATGGCACACTGGGTTAACCTTGTGGAGGCCCGTAGTGAGTCGTACCCTAGCATGGCACAGGTGCTACCAACGCCAAGGATTGCGGGCACTACTTCCATCAGGATTTCCGCCACCACCAACATTAGTGGCTGCAACCCCCCCCCCACACACACACACTCCACCCCTTCTCCACCTATGCTTACACTTCAAACTCTGAATTCTCATCTTGCAGCAGCAGTCAAGCTTCAGTCAGTAGCTGGAAGCAGTGTAGCACGACAGTGGGGAAACGGCAACAGGCTGTGCTGAAACTCATTTGCTTCTGTGAGAAACAGCACACCGCCGCAGAGCTGTGGCAGGGTATAAGGGACCAGACTGAGCTGTGGCTTTCGCCACTCAACCTAGACCTGAAGAAGCTGACGCGAAACGTGCGTTGAGGGGTGCGCCAGTCCTGTCTCGATTTTTTTCATCTGTGGCATTAGGTATGTAATGACATTTTTACTGGGGGTAAAATAGGGGATATTATTACTGGAGCCACTGTAGAGGCATTTCTATTACAAGGGGCATTTTAGGGTGGATTATTATTACTGGAGGGCACTATAGGGGGCATTATTGCTGGAGGCACTATAGGAGACATGATTACTGGAAGCACTGTAGGGCCATTATTATTGGTGGAGGCATTATACAGGGATTATTACTACTAGGGCACAATATAGGCATTATTATTAATGGAAGCATTTTAGGGGGCATTATTACTACTGGGGACACTTTTTTCAGCAGTATAGTAACTGGGTCATCCGGCAAAACGGATCCGGTATTTATTTTTTTCACATTTTTAAAGGTATGCACATGCGCAGACCGGAATGCCGGATCCGTCATTGCGGTATTTTTAATACCGGATCCGGCACTAATGCATTGCAATAGAAATTAATGCCGGATCCAGCATTCAAGTATGTGTTCCAGAATTTTTGGATGGAGATAATACCGCAGCATGCTGCGGTATTATCTCCGGCTAAAACGCCGTTCATTGACTGAACTGAAGACATCCTGATGCATACTGAACGGATTTCTCTCCATTCAGAATCCATTAGGATATAACCGCTGAACTGAACAGCAGCATGGCGTGAGAGCTCCTGCCAGATTCTTAATAAAACAGCCTTTACAGCAAAGTAAATGTGGATTTGTGGACACAATTCACACTAAAATAGGAGAGAGACACTTAAGTGTCTGTCTGGCACCTTTTTTATTGCTTTTATTAAAATGAAACACATTGCGGCCTAAACAGCAGCTGAAGCCGGAGACTAAATTTCCGGACGGGAGGCACGGCCAGTAAGAAAAGAAGCTGCTTTACTGCTGCGAAGGGATCCCACAGACGGTGGGGGACTCCCCCTCTTATCCAGATGAGTTGAGGGTCAAGATTACACTGCTTGCAGCAAGCTGAGGGGTCCGCTCGGCGCTCCGGTGGACAGGGCCTAGCATAAAGAAAAGCCGGGACCTAAATAATCAGCAGTGAGAAGGGGGCGGAGCTAGCGGCTGCAGAGAATAGACGCCAGGACCGCGGGACACTCTCTTACCCACCGGATCCTGTGAGTACGTAGTGGAAACATCAGTTCCTACCCACGTAACCAGGTCCAGGCCCCCCTCAGTGGATTTTACCATACCACGGACTGGGCCGCAATCCAGACCAGGAGTTGAAGCTCCGGTCCATGGCTGCACCTTACTGTAGTGACTGTGAATGAATAGCGACCCTATACAAATAGTTGGGACACCCCCTCAGCCCCCCAATTAACCAGCAAAGTTCATTTAACATATCACAAGGTGGTCAGAAGCAGTGATTACTGTAAAAGCCAAGCCGGCCTTATTCAAAGAACAACAGAGTGTTAATTTGACTTTAACCCTGGGTTCAGACCTGAGCGTTCTTGAAACGCGCGTTTTTGCAAATAGGAAACGCGCGTTCGTACGCGCGTTCTTGTGATTGACTACTGTGGTGTCAATCACAAAACGCGCGACAAACGCCCCCAAAAAAGCTCAAGTACTTGTTTATGTGTCGGGCGTTTTACAGCGCGTTCAAACGCGCTGTAAAACGCTCAAGTGAGAACCAGGGCCATAGGAAAGCATTGGTTTTCATGTGTTGAGCGTTTTACAGCGCGTTTGAACGCGCTGTAAAACGCTCAGGTGTGAACTTAGGGTAAGAACATCACAGCTGCACAGCAAAGATAGGATATACTGTCTGCTCCTATTAAGCTCCCCTGAGCCCAAAACTTTGCTTTACACAGTGATTAGAGCATCTCATATTCATAGAATATTTAGATCACTCAATTCTCATAGCTATACCGCTAACCTGAGGATGCCATAAATTTGCACCAACATGAGTATATGTCTTAGGGCAGGTATGTTCAACCTGCGGCCCTCCAGCTGTTGCAAAACTACAACTCCCATCATTCCCGGACAGCCTACAGCTATCAGCCTACAGAAGGGCATGGCGGGAGTTGTAGTTTTACAACAGCTGGAGGGCCGCAGGTTGAGCATCCCTGTCTTAAGGTCTATCCCCTGATCAGGCCAACCAGATAGCCTCTCATGTATGTATAACATTTCCTTTTAAAGAAGCTGCCTTCTCCCATTCCCTCCACAAGATTTCTCTTATATATAAAGAGGCACCACAAATATATCTACGGTATTTGTTTACTATTGATACCACTACCTACAATATGGGAAAACCGAAAGGGTTGTCAGAAGAAGTTAGGCCATCTAAAACACCTAAGAGACAATCTGAGTCAAATAAGGCTACTTTCACACTGGTGTTTTTGGATCCGCTTGTGAGATCTGTTTCAGGGCCCTCCAAGCGGTCCAAAACGGATCAGTTTTGCCCCAATGCATTCTGAATGGATAAGGATCCGTTCAGAATGCATCAGTTTGACTCCGTTCAGTCTCCATTCCGCTATGGGTGTCCGTCTGATGGAACTGAGCCAAACGGATCCGTCCTGACATACAATGTAAGTCAATGGGGACGGTTCCTTTTTCAATGACACAATATGACACAACAGAAAACGGATCCGTCCCCCATTGACTTTCAATGGTGTTCAAGACGGATCCGTTTTGCCTATGTTCATGATAATACAAACGGATCCGTTCTGAACGGATGCATGCGGTTGTATTATCAGTGCGGATCAGTCTGTGCAGATACATGACGGATCCGCACAAGACGCCAGTGTGAAAGTAGCCTAAGCCGCAAAGAAATACGGCAATTGTGGCAGAACACTCTAGTGATACCATGAAAGGTCAGAGTAAGTTTTTTGCTGCCATGGTTCAGGGTCAGATAGTGAAGATGATGAGCCTAATCGGATGATCTCAGAACATACAGTATATCAGAACCCTGACAACTTCTGAATGTATTAAAAGTATGTTTCAAGACCTTACTACCAGTATCAAAACTGAATTATCTGAGATCAAATCAGATATCAGACAGGTTTACACAAGATTAAATTCAATGGAGGAAGCATCTGAAAAGGTGCAGCATGCATCCCACTAGTAAGGTTAAATTCGAACAGAATGAGATTCATGACTTGCACCTTCATATTGATGATCTAGAAAACAGGTCTAGGAGGAACAACCTCAGTATAAAAGTCCATTCACACATCAGTATTTTTACCTTTCCAGATAAACGTTCAGTTTTTTTGTGGATCCGTTTTTCTGTACAACCTTCCGTTTTTGTACTAAAGTGCATCCGAATCCGTTCCGTGTTTCCGTTGTGCTTGTCTCAAAACAAAAAGCACATGGCACAGGGGCTGGGTTTATTTTTTCTTTTGTTTCCTGTAAACGGATCCGCAAAATCGGATGACATTCGGATGGTTTTGTGCATGTCATCCGCATTTTTGCGGATCCATTGACTTGAATGGACAACGGACCTGAAAAACGGACAGAAAGTAGGACAAGCTTAATTTTTTTTCAGGATTTGCATCCTGGAAAATAGGGAAACGGAACGGATTCCGTGATTCAGACAGCACCATGATTGGTGTCCGCGTTTTTGCGGAGGCAATTGAAATTAATGGATCCAGAAAAACGTTCCGATTTAATTCGGAACGGAAGCGGAGTGTTAACACGGATGTGTGAATGGGCCCTAAAATGTATATCTGAACAAGTGGAGGACAAAGATACCACAGATGTTTTAACACATCTTTCTAGAACTCCTAGGCAAAGAGGAGAAGCAAGATCTGGATATTGAGAGAGCCCACAGAGTCTTCCACCCTAGACATATATCTTCTGATACTCCAAGAGATGTCCTGTGTTACCTGCTAAGTTTCTGTCTAAAAGAGGAGATACTTAGGAAAGCACGCCTTGCTCAAAAATTAGAATACAAAGGAGGATTAATTACTATCTATCAAGATGTCTCAAAACTCACTCTGGATAAGAGAAGACAGCTAATACCTTTCACCAAAGCCCTAAGGGAACATAATATAAAATATAGATGGTTATATCCATATGGCATACTTGTGATGCACAACAGCAGGCCCTTTACCATGAGATCACTGGGTTTTACCGAAGCTTAAGCTGGGACAGATTGAGGTGCCTGAATGGACTTCCAGCAATTTGTCTGATTTTTTTCATACCCTCCCTGCAATGGATAAATAGGAAAGAATCACCACCCCCAGACAGAGGAAGAGCAACACCCAAGATACACCTTTCCCTAGGGCCCCCCGAAAGAACTTGAGAGGCTTCCCGCTGGACTGATGTTGGCTCTATATCCTTTTTTTGTTCAGTGTTATACAATGATATGTGCTGATTTTGATAGAGCATATGATGTCCAGGTGGACACATTACTTAATGATATAATGTTGGCCAAGTCAGTGGTCTTCCTCGCCTAAGATAAGGACCACTCACCTACTCTTACACTTCACATTGTTACTATACCATCTGTAACACCTTGCTGTAATCTGTTATATTGTTAGGGAACAAATCTGTACCTATTTGCTGAGTGGATTTATCTGCTCACTGTTAAGTTGGTTTCCCCCCTCCAGAAGTGCACTTATTTGAGCACTGTAAACTCTGCTCCACAGAGAACCCTGTATTGTCTATCTTCTCTTGTGAACCAGACACTTTCCTTTTCCCCCCTCGGTATTATACTGTGATGACAGAATTTAGATGTGTAACCTATAATGCCAATGGTCTAAACGTTCCATCTAAGAGAGGGCATATTTTACAGTTATTAAAAAAAAGCAAAATTGATATCCTCTTAGTGCAAGAGACGCACTTTAAGAAGACCTACACCCCGTCACTAAACATAATTACTATACACAATGGTACAATGCATGTACCCCAATACAAAAACGAAAGGTGTATCAATTGTACTCGGCAAACATTTACATTTCACCAAAACTGATTGCTTAATTGATCCAGATGGGAGGTTTATCTTTCTCAAAGGTAAAATAGGTGACCGTTTATTCACATTTGCTAATGTATATGCCCTAGTCCTAACGACAAACAATCTGCTTTTTTTTAGACTTGTCTTTGATAGGGTGGAGTGGTTCTTGGAGGGGACCCTAATATTTGGAGGTGAATTTAATGTGACTCTGGAGCCTAATATAGATTCCATATCGTCGACTTAAAATAATTTGAAAATGATTTCAACAATTCCAGTCAACATATGGAGAGTGATGCACCCGACAGTCAAAGACTTCTCTTTTTTCTCCAAGATTCACAATGAGGCTTTATCTAGCTGCTCAAGCTTTCCAATTTTTGACAGCACTTCTTCAATTTCCCTATTTTTCGCCTTCTTTTCTCTAGAACCCATTTGGATAATTGCTCCTCTCAGGACAGCTTTATGAGCTTCCCAAATTAGAGGGTCGCATCCGTTTTCTGTAAGGTTATCCTCAAAGAAGTGCTGTAAATGGGAAGCAAGAAGGTCTAAGTTTTCTTTCTTAGCTAAAAGACTCTCATTCATCCTCCAAGACATGAGATTTCTGTGCTGGGTGACCAAACTGAAATCGAGCATTGAGGGGAGCATGTTCTGATACGAGCATAGAGTCATATTTGATCTCTTTAACAAGACTGATATCTCTCTGACTTACCAGGATATAGTCTATTCTCGAATATATGTCTTATGTAAAAAAAACAGAAGGGGACTTAGTACAGCTGAGGTTAAAACTAAAAGATCAGCTTGATATGAATTCCCAGAGATATCTCTTTATGTCCAGGTTTAAGCATTATTTATATGCCAATAAATGTGGTAAAGCTTTGGCTAAGATGGTGCGCAAGGACAGAATGGTTATATGTGTTTCCAAGATCAAGTCTGAAAGAAACATAGAGATGTTTGACTCGGATAAAATTGCAGCCATTTTCAAGGAGTTTTACGCAAAATTATATAATCTTCATCCGGATAGACATGTTTACTCCTCTTTAAAAAGCTTAATTGAGAAATACCTTCATAAAGCAGAAATCCCCAACATTTCTGAACAACAAGCAGAAAGTCTTAGTGCCCTTTTTTCGACGGAAGAAATCATTAGAACGATTGGCACGTTGGCTAATGGCAAAAGTCCACGTCGGCGATAGGTTTGCTGCCTGTTATTATAAAAAATTCAAGACTGTTCTTGCCCCCGATCTAGCCAGTTACTTTAATAAGATCTCAATCAACATCCCTCTAAGGACAGAATCTATGCTTGCCTAGATCTCTGTGATCCCTAAGGAAGGGAAAGATTATACCCTTTATGCAAACTATAGGCCCATTTAGTTGTTAAATGATTTTAAAATATACGCGAAGCTACTAGCAACGAGGCTGCAGAAATTGATGGGCCTCTTGGTAAAAGAGGATCAAGTAGGATTCCTACCAGGCAGAGAGGCAAAAGATAATACTATTAAAGTCTTGCATCGTATTCAACATGCGAAACTGAAAAAGATCCCTCTAATACTGGTTTCCTCCGATGTGGAAAAAGCCTTTGATAGGCTAAATGGGGCTTATCTACGTGTGGTATTAAACAAGTTTGCTTTTCCTGCAGGATTCATAGACAAGGTTATGTCCCTATATACCACCCCTTCAGCAAAGATCAGGGTAAATGGGGTTCTCTCCGAGACTTTCAATATTTATAATGGGACGAGGGAGGGGTGCCCCCTATCCCCCCTCCTTTTTGTTTTATCTTTAGAGCCCTTCCTCTCTAGGATAGAAATAACCCAACAATTAAGGGCCTACCTACCCATAGAAAGAACCATAAAATAGCTGCTCATGCAGATGATATGCTGTTTGCCTTAACTGATCCATTTAAATCTCTCCCAGAACTGATAGGAGAATTTGAAGCCTTCAATTATAAGATTAATTTAAACAAGTCATAGATATTTAATGTTTTGCTAAACGATAAAAAATGGAAAGAAGTGAAGAAGATCAGTGAACTCAAACCTGCTTCCAAGTCTTTCAAATATCTAGAAGTCAACATATGTTTAGAATTGGCAGATTTGTATAAATGTAATTATACCCCTTTATTAAAAAACATAGAAACCCAATTGAAGGATTGGGACTCACTGTCGTTCTCCAGGTTCAGGAAAATTAATGTAATAAAGATGATGGTCTTGCCCAGGATATTGTACTTGTTTCAAACTCTTCCCATTGAAGTTCCTCAAGAATTTTTTTTAAATAATTTAAAAAACGCTATTAAGATTTGTATGGCAAAACAAATACAATAGGTGATCAAAGGTAAGCGAAAAGGAGGAGCAGGATTGCCTGACACAGAAGGATATTACAAAGCCTCTGTCCTGTCGAGGCTGTTGGAGTGGGGTGTCTCCCCAGCTAAGAAGCTATGGGTAGATGTAGAAAGCGATAGTTCTGAGGTTAATTTGTTTTCTATGCTCTGGAGGGCCCCCCATACACCAATAACCTGAGAAAGATCAAAAACCCAATAACTAAAAATCTCTCAAAAAATGGCATATCATTAACAAATCGTTAGGTTTTCTCCCCAAAATAAGATTGATACCCTCAAAATAAGCATGGATTAAAAGATTTTATTTTCAGGGTCCCACTCAACAGTATTATACAATGGCATTATATACAGTGACAGTATGTACAGTGACAAGACATACAGTATATACATGTAGGAAAAGTATAGAGCCGCTGCCGGGACTCATCTGGGAGCGAGAACCTGATTAGCTACTGAAGTGGGGGTTGCACAGGAGTTGGTGGTTGTGAAGAAGTTGCTGGGGGGGACATTCAAAAATTTGCTGTCTAGTTACACCACTGGCATGTAGGTTCTGTAGGCAGAAGGTGAAGCGTGGCCAGGGTGTCAATGTTGGCACCACCATCCTACGTCAACACATGAAGCGTCACCATTAAGGGGACTGGGCCACCCGTGACCCTAATGTAGTGGGTCAGCAGTCAAAGCTCCACCACCTCAGCAGAAGGGAGCTGTGTTTCCTTCCCATCATCTGCTGGTCCTGATGATCCTTCTCCTACTCCTTGTTACGCATTTCGCCAGCAATTGATCACTGAGGCGATTGCAAAAAGACAGTATGCGTGCACTTATCCAATGGTGCAGAAGCTGAACATGCACTGGGCCAAGTTGCTGGTACTACAGTCCATCCCTTTCCATGTGGGTGACTCTGCCCATTTCAGAGAATTGATGGCTTATGTCGAGCCAAGGTGGAGAGTCCCAAGCTGTCATTAATTCTCTATAAAAGCTGTGCCAGTACTGCACATGTATGTTGAAAAGAAGGTGGTCCAGTCCTTGAGCCTGTCTGTGTCTGGTACAGTTCATGGCAGCACCGACATATGTAGCTGTAAATATGGTCAAGGATAATATATGTCCTTTACGGCTCACTGGGTAAATGTGGTTTCTGCCCAGGCACAGCCGGCGCCAATATCCTCCTCTGCCCCCTCATTCTCCACCTTTTTCTCAGCCTCCCCTGTAGGCACAGTTCGGAGTAGTCCTCCAACATACCATCTATTCAGAGCACGGCGGTGTCATACTGTTCTGCACCTGGCCAGCCTGGGGGATGGATTCACACCTGGGAGCAACTGCTCAGCGTCATCAACCAAGAAATTGAATGCCGACTCCCCACCAACTGAACATCTGAATCATGGTCAGCGATAACGGGAAGAACATTCTATCGGCGATGCGTCAAATAGGGTTGATCCTTGGGGGGGGGGGTTACCAGTTATTGGTTCCTATAGCTCCACCTAGGAGCTTTATTTTTGTTGATCGCTTGGACTTTGAGTTACTCATGTTGAAAAGCGAAAATGTTACTTGGCACAGGAGAATGTCTAGTTGTCGGTCAAGTTATATTTATATCATGACAATATTTCTATTGCACTGATTATGTATTAATGTATCGTATGCGGGAAATTGCATTTCAGTGTATTATGTCCTGTGTTATATTTTTTCAATAAAAAATATCTGATTTAAAAAATAGGGTTGATCCAGGTTTCTGAAGTCTTCCAGCCAACTGCAAGACATCTTGAAAATAGCCAGGAAACTTTGCATGCACTTCAGTCACTCTTACCATGCAAAACACTCCTTCCTTAAGCTGCAGAGGCAGAATAGTGTTCCCCAATATCGCCTCAAATGCTCAGTATGCACATGTTGGAACTCCCCCCTCCAATATGTTGGACTGACTATATAAGCAGAGGAAGGCCATGAATGATTTCTTAATGATGCAGGCGGACAGGGGTACTCCCTGTGTAACTTCGACATTGGCCAGTGGCAGCTCATGCGTGACACTGTTATGTAAGCGGGTGTGGACCCACTGCGCCACTGACCAGTATACTCCGGAGGGGCGTAACTAAGCAGCTACCTGGTATTCAGTAGAGCCCCTGCTGGTGGGTATAGACTTGGGCCATAGGGTAGCTGCCAGGTGCCACTCCAGAGTAGTCCCCAAGTCAGTGGCAGATGACCAGGGGGCCAGAATACGAGGGGATTTGCGAGGCTGGGAGGTAACGGGTTAGGACAGGCGGCAACAAACAAAGTCAGTAAACAAGATCCGAGGTTAGAGGCAGACGGCAAAACAGGCAAAGTCCATAAACAAAGTCATGGGTCAGAGGCACACGGCAATCAGGCGAAGTCCAGGACTATAATAGAAGGAGTCAGTACACGGAAAAGCAGACAAGATAACACAACTTTGCACAGTAGCTAGACAGGCTAGAGACTGAGGTTGCTCAGGCAACTTCCTGTAGTAGGAAGTGCCTTTAAATACCTGCTGCAATGCAGCCATAGGCTGCTGAGACAGAGGGCGTGTATGTGTTGCCTCATAGATGCAGAGAGACACACCCATGCTAGCTTCAGTACTGATGCAAGTCTCCAGCAGGAAGGAAACTCTGACATGGAACGTATGTAGCAGAGCTAAGCCAGTTGCAGCCCATGTTTGTCAGCAGGGTGGCAGGAGGAAAAAGAAGGAGCTCGGCGCCCCTGCCTGCCGTTAGGGGCAGTGGCGCCGACACGGACTGCTGGCCTAACAGACATCTGCCGTTTCCATAGTCCCTTTGAGAAGGCTACTTTATTTGTCAGTCGCTAGGATGAATGATGTTATTCCACTCCTTCACGTCATAGTGCAGATGCTGATAAATGTAGCTGGCCAGGGGGACAGAAGACGTGCTGCCTACATCTCATGGCCATCTGAGTCCTGTGTGGGCTGAACTGGCAGAGGAGGAGGACTTTAACACCCAGGAAATGTATACAGAAATATGTGTTTTTTCTGCACAAGAGACAGGAGAGGAGCTGGAGGCCGATGAGGAAGAGCATCAGATGATCCTGACAGATCCTGACAGTATGCAGTGGAGATGGAGGCAGGGAGTCCCCCTGAGTCCCTTGCACAAATGGCCAGATACATGCATAATGACAACCATATTATCACCATTTGCAGAAGGATGACTACTTGCTCTTCACAATGTTAGACCCTCAGTACAGGTCCACAATGGGGCCCTTTTTTAAACCTGCTGAGAGGCATGATAAACTCAACTACTATAGAGACATCCTATGTACATCATCGCCGATCCTGCGCTCCACTGCGCTCCTCATACTCCACTGCCAGGACTCCTGAAAGAGGGTGGGGTGGAGTGCAGGAGCAGCACCACCTCCGTCAGCAGTAAATTGTTTCCAGTCTCTGATGAGCATGTGTCTTCACCTGCCTACTAAAGAAACCAGCCTGCAGCAGAATGAAATGGAGCAGAACCTGAACCAGCAGATGGTGGCATACTTGCATTGCACCCTGTCTCCCTAGATCCAAGATACCTTGGACTACTGGGCAGGCAAGCTTGAATTGTGGCCACAACTGTGTGAGTTTGCTATAGACAAGCTTTCCTGCCTAGCCAGTAGTGTGGCATCAGAGCGGGTGTTAAGTGTGGCAGGGGACATAGTTACCACCAAAGAGAACTCTCCTTTCAACACAAAATGTTGAGAGATTAAGCTTTATAAAGATGAATCAGGCGTGGATCAGCCAGGATTTCCACACACCGGTGCCTGATGCATCAGACTAGATCATTCTGACTGCAGCGTGCTGCCACACCAAAACATTGTGAAAAATGTGCTGTTACTACTGGCCATGTGCATCAGCCACTATTCTGATGCTGCCATCCAGCTGATGACACACACCTGCTGCCCCTGCTGCCATATTCTCCTTCTGCCATCATTTTGTGCTATTACTGCCACTGCTGTTGCTCCCCACTCTGTGACTGGGCCACTATGTTGATCGCTCATGATGTTGTCCCCAAAACAGACTGGTGAGGGTGGCACTAGAGTCCCTGTTTGGACTTGTTGACATCACAGTTTATTTTACCTTTCTACTGATCCGTCAGAAGAATCAAAAAATGAAAAACACAACAGATCTTGTCTTTGGAGCATCTATAAGGCCTCTATCACAGTCAGTATTTAACATCCGGATTTCAAAGCCAAAAGCAGGAGTGGGTCCAAAACATAGAAGACATGCAAATATTTCCTTCACGTGTCATCTCTGTTTTGGTTCTAATCCTGTTTTTGCCTTATCAATATTGATCAAATACTGACCATTTGATAGAGGCCATTATAGTCCTACAAGCAGGACTTCTTTTCCATCTGAGTAAAACCAATGTCAGACAAAAATGGCCAAAACTCATGTAAATTGAGCATTAGCCTCTATCACACAGTCAGTATTTTGCATCAGGATTTGATCATTATTTGGAAACCAAAAGCAGGAGTAGGTCCAAAACACAGAACACATGAAAATTTGTCCTTCACGTGTCATCTGTTTTGGATCCACTCCTGTTTTTGTCTTACCAATACTGAATAATTACTGACCAAATACTGACCCCACAAACAGTGAAATGAGAGCGCTCTTTCATAATTTAGTAGAATCAGTGACCAACAGGTTAACTAGAAATCTATGTGGAAACATTTACTCTACATTAGAATCTTGGCCACTGCACAGTTAAGTACATTATATCTGACGCAAACCTTAACTTCTAAGCTTCACACTTCAGTTATTTCAGCAGTCCCGGTATGGTGAGCCAAAATCAGGAACCAATCTTACTCTCAGATAAGGTAACATGAAAAGATCTGCACCTGTTCTTTGTTTTGGATCCGTAACTGACCAAATAAGTGAAGTTTGAACTGAGCCTAATAGTGACGCATGCTGATGTGCACATCCAAATACTGTATGTGACCTGCCTGTCACTGTTTCACTACCAGAAAGAACTAGCTATGCATGTTGCAATGCACAGTGATGTACACCAAGATAAACTCTCCCTGCAGGCCGGCATATGGTAGTCTTTTCAAAAATACTATCTGCACCACAAGCCACACAAGAAAGGCAGCGGGAGATTAGGGAGGTTAACAAGTGGCTCAAGAACTGATATAGGAAGCAGGGATTTGGGTTTCTGGAGAATCGGGCCGACTACTCTGTTGGCTACAGGCTCTATCGTAGGGATGGGCTGCACCTCAATGAGGAAGGTGCAGCTGTTTTGGGGGAGAAGATGGCTAGAAGGAAGGAGGACTGTTTAAACTAAGTACTGGGGGCAGGGGGTAATTACATTATAGGAGGGGAAGATAGTGCAGATAGAGACCTGCGGCGAGGTAATGGAGCTGGGGGAGGAATGGGAGGAGGGACTGAGACATGGCTGGAAGATAGCTATGACTGGGCAGTTAACATACAGGGTTACAGTCTATTTAGAAAGGATTGTCAAAATCGGAGGGGGTGGAGGGGTTTGTCCTGTCTGAAGCCCACACTCCACGAAGGTATAAGTGAGGGACATGAACATGTGAAGTCCTGTGGGTAGAAATACATGGAGGCAAAAACAATAATAAAGTACTGATAGGAGTAAATTATAAGCCACCAAATATACCAGAGTCCACAGAAAATCTACTACTAAAGGAGATATATGAGGTGGCAAATCATGAGATCGTTATTATGGGGGGCTTCAAGTAACCAGATATAGACTGGGAAACTGAAACCTGTAGAACTCATAAAAGAAACAGGCTATTGGCAATAACCAAAGACAATTACCCTTTCCAACTGATTCAGGACCCAACTGGAGGGACTTAGTATCATTCAAGAGACCTGACAGAACAACAGATGTGCAGGTTGAGGGACACCTGGGAAATGGTGACCATAAAATAATACCCTTCCAACTGTCATTCAAAAGAGTGTTTCTTCGGGGAGGAACAAAAATACGGGGCTTAAAAAAAGCTAAATTTAGCCAACTAAGAGAGGCCATTGGCCTAACTAACTGGAACAAAGTCCTCAAAAATAAAAATACATCCACAAAATGGGATATTTCTAAAAGCATCCTAAACTCTAATTGTGAGAGGTACATACCTTAAGGGAATAAAAGGTTAAGGAACAAGAAAAAAACAATGTGGATAAATAGAATTGTAAAGAAAGCAAAAAATGACAAAAATAAAGTGTGAGGAATGTGGAGTTATGATTTCATTCCTGCCATTTGCTCCCGAAGGGAAGGTGCTTCTATCTTTAGAGTAGCATTCATGTGCACTTTTTCCCCACCTATCTAGGCTATTGGACATATAGGTGTGTGTGCTCCTCCTCTCATTAGTTGCTGATGCACACAGAGGTAACTAGGTGCAACACACTATATGCGCAGGGTCTGCGCTCCTGAATATAGATGCCCAACGGCATAGGTAGGTTTAGCGCAAGACCTGCCTGACCTGAGACCACCATAGCGCTGGGTAGGTGGGCACAGATGGGTTTTGATCAAAATATATTGGCTAAGAGTCTCCGATTTTATCATTAGAGTGAGGGCTTAGTCTATATGTTATGTTTGCATCTATGGCTATAGTGCATTATTTACTGTGACAAATATATAACTTAATCTTGCGCTGTTCTTGTATCTCGATCCACAAATCCCCACGTCCGTGTTTCGGCATAACTTTCTACGCTTCCTGGTGTTGGTTCCTGACCCAATATAGTCCAATAATGGACCGGGCTTACATCTAACGAGGAACTGGTGGCAGTCTACTGGGCTGGCAGGGCTCTGTTTCACTGGGCAGTGAAAGGACCCTCTCAGCTTGTCATGGTTGTGAGCGAGTGTTGTGTCACGCTGAAGGTGGCGTGGACCCCCCTTCTCTCAATCCCTGTGCCCATGTGGACAGGAGGTGTCTGTGTAAACTGTGCCACGCTGACTTTTATTTTATTTTTCTATTGAGATAGAAAAAAAGAAAAACATACAAATTTATTAACTATACAATTTAGTCTTCAAACTTAGTAAATTTCTTATTTTAACCCTAATACTTCCTCCCTCCCCATTCCTTGCGATGCGTCTCCTGCCCCGTCCGTCAACCAAGATGGGGTGACAGTGGGGTAACAGTGGGGTGAAGGCAGGAAAACTTAAGATTTCCAAATCCCCCATACCTTATTCCATTTCTCCTCAATATTTCTTTGTTTATATAAGATTCTTTCATTTAATCTTATTGACCAGGTTTAACCACGTGTATGTATTCGGTGACAACTAGCGTGATTAAAAATCTTGCCAAAAAGAGTATTTTAATCAGAAGGAATCTTTTATACTTATCACAAATAGTTTGGGAAAGATCTCCCAGGGTCCAACATTCCACTGCATATGGAATCACAATTTAAATTTTTGGGGTAATAATTAGAGATGAGCTAATCAAAGCTGATTAATTGGAATTCGTTTAGGATTTTAGGAAAAATTCGAATCACAGCAAATGCAAATTTCCTCGTGCTTCGTGGTAACGAATTGTAATTTTTCCTAACATGGCGGCTACAATGGCAGCTAAAATGGCGGCTACACGTGTGAGGACATGGGGCAAGGAACTCTGGAAAGGCAGAATGACTCATAATGCCATGCATGCAGCCAATCAGCAGCCAGCCCGGTGATGTCACAGCCCTAAAAATACAGCGGCCATCTTAGATTCTGCCATTCAAAATCGTACTTTGTTAAGGGACAGACATGTATGCAGGCACTAGGAAGAGTGAAAGAAAAACTGATTGTTAAAAAAAATTGAAAAAAGCGATTTATTAGTGCAGGGAAAGGATAGTGAGAGGAATCATTTCACAGGCAGGAAGACATGTGTGCAGATGCTCAGGAGACTTATAGGAAAATCCTCATTGTGGAAAAAGGCGATTTACAAGTGCAGGGAAACATTACTTGGGGATCCAGATAGTCTCATAATACAGCTCTGTCATTCCAGAAATTAGTTATTGGGGTGCAAGTGCTATGTTGGCTTTTATATGTGAAAAAAGATAAATATATACATCACTTTTGTTGTTATTTACGCTAAAATCATTTGCAGTCATTTCTGGTGAAAGAGGATAAGGCGGTATTTCAGTAATATGCAAAACATTTAAACGCACTGCACGTTTGCATTCATTTCTGGAGAAAGAGTATAGGGCGGTATTTCAGTAATACACAAAAAATATAAACCCACTGCACGTTTGTAGTAATTTCTGGTGAAAGAGTATAGGGTGGTATTTCAGTAATACACGAAAAATATAAACCCACTGCACATTCGCAGTCATTTCTGGTGAAAGAGTATAGGGGCGTATTTCAGTAAAAAAAGAAAAATATTTACACACTGCACTGTTGCAGTTATTTCTGGTGAAAGCGTATAGGGGCGTATTACAGTAAAAAATATATATATATACGCACTGCACTTTTGCAGTTATTTTTGGTCAAAGCATATAGAGGCGTATTTCAGTACTACAAGAAAAATATATTCTCAGAACACTGTTGCAGTTATATGTGGTAAAGAACGTATCTGTTAGTGGCTCACCTAAACGTATATCAGGACCTAATGGTGCTCACTTTGGTTCTCCCAAATGAACCGTGGAACAAGGTACTATAATGAAAATAACAAATAGGTGGGGGGCACTCGGTGCTCTGACAGTATATAGATCCAACAGGTGTGGTAATTAATTAGTAATTTTATTCTAATAATTTAAAAAACAGGCAATCTTCTAGACAGGAGAGATATCATAAAATAAACACTATTCTAGACAGGAGAGATATCATAAAATCACATCAACATATGACTGCAGGTGCTTCTTACTGATGTATTAATAACGTATGTATCATAGGCAGAGAATATTTGCAAGTATAGTCTGATGGCTTGTGGATTTATATGTTCTGATATTAATCAGCCTAAGGTGTGAACAAAGCTTCACACATCAAATATAGCTACGTGCGACCGTAGATCAAGTCCACACGTTCCTATTGTGCCGTGTTGCTTCCCCCTGTGTCAGGCTGTTTAAATTTCACACTGTTCGCTAATGTACACACCAATGTTTTAATATACAGGACATCAGGTTATTGCAATGTCAGCCCTATGTATGGAAACGCCTCACACATTAAAAAGTAGCAACATGCGACTGTAGGTCAAGTCCACACGTTTCCACCTTGTGTGCCGCCTTCCCCCACGTCAGGCTAATTAGATTTTCACCACAATTAGTTATTAAAACCAAATCTGCATAAACCAGTAATGCTGAATGTGAGACTCAAAAAATATTAATACACTATTTATCTGTATGCTCTCAGTTAGTATAGTACTTGTAGTTCATATAATTCAATTTTGCATAAAGTCCACAAAAATCCCTAGAGAAAAAGCCTCAAAGAGAAAATCCATAAAAAATCCACAGTCAATGATCCAAAAAAGAGAAAATCCATAAAAAATCCACAGTCAATGATCCAAAAAAGTTACTTCTGCATTGTTATTCTGTGTATGTTCAGTTAATACCGCAATCTTAGCAAAATTCAGTTCATGCTGTACATCACTTTAGTTGATATTATATAAATTCATATGTTGTCATACATATATCCAGGTTATATCAGAGAGTTGCCTGGTCTCTGTTTCACAATTAATGTAAATATTGCCCAATACAATGATTGTTCCTGGCCCGGGTATATGTATGGCTGTTTTTAGTAACAAAGGACCAGGTCCTTCACTGGATATCAAGCGCTTCACTCGGTAAGGACATTACAGGGCTTTGTAATTTACATTACCCATCCTTGTTCTCGGAGGTCTCTGCTTTTCTCCGTATTCAGTGTCCCTGCCGGCAGGAGGTTCGTGTGCGCTGAGACTCGCGCGGCGTCCCACGTGGTTTCTCAGCGCTGTCTGTAGCTGGCGTCCCGGCTACCGTGATCTTGCTATTCTTAGTTCTTTTAGTGGTCTGTAAGGAATGTTTAATCCAAATAACTCCTGATCCTGCTGCTGTATTCTAAACACGTTTCGGGGATTAATACTTCCCCTTCCTCAGTAGTACAGCAGTACAGGGTTTGTGGGCTTTTATAGGGTTCATCCAATGTCAGTCAGTTTTTTTGGAGTCTTTAAGTTGTATGGAAAATCTGGGTGATTAATCCAGTATGTCGTCTATAGTGGATTGGCTTCTTTCTCTATTTTCAAGAAAAAACTTGGGGAGAAAACCTTTATAAAACAATATATTAAATATAATCCCTTTATTTCTGATCATAAAAAATTCTAAAAATATATAGTATATCAGATCCAATGATAAAATTGAAAAAATAATAATAATGATAAAATTGAAAAATAAAAAATAATAAAATAAAAAATACAAAAAGCTGCATTTTTCCTATGGTATATTGCATGATTATTCTGGATACATAAAGTTGTATTCTAACTTTGTTTTTAGGGATATACGCATGTCTGGGAGGGAGATCTGAATGATACCAAAGTCACATTCGATTTTTTATTTTTTTTTGAATCCAGAGGGAAAAAAAACAGGCTGGTGTATTTGAGTTTCATTTACAGCATACTTATATAAGTAGATATATATATAACGCGAGGTTGGTCGCGACGCGTGGTTGATTAAGTGTGTGGTTGTGTAAGTGTGACTTAAGATTAAGTGACTTCAGATTCAGGGACTTCAGTGGGGGACTGAAATTCGCCAGTTCTTGTAACTAGATTATATTGTATTTTTTTTTGTTTTTGTGGTGTAATCCCCATTAGTATGTCTTGCACAATTGACAATGCCGTCCAGTGCACATCTTGCATGATGTATGCAGTCCTGGAACAGCCGTTTGAGGGTGCATATCTTTGTTCAAAATGTGAGCAAATTACCCGCTTGGAATCGCACATCGAGTCTCTAAACGGGCATATTGCAACACTGAGAGCCACTGACAATTTGCAAAGAGTTTGCTGCTCACCGAGCAAGCAGTCTTTGGGGTAGATGTGGGGAGGGTGGTAGCGAGGAGGCTGAGGAGAGTGAGGTAGCTAGCTGGGTGACAGTAAGAAAGCGGGGTAGAGGGAAGAGTGCCAGGGAGGCTAGCCCTGATCTGACACACCCCAACAAGTTTGCACGTTTGGCAGATGAGGGGATGGCAGCTCAGGGACAGCACCGCTGCAGCCAGACACTTCCTCTGCCGGTCAGGGGAATGTCAGCTCCAGTAAGCAGGGGACCAGGAGAGCAGGGCAGGCCAGACAGGTGCTGGTAGTGGGAGACTCAATTATTAGGGGAACAGATAGGGCGATCTGTCACAAAGATCGTGATCGCCGAACAGTGTGCTGTCTTCCTGGCGCTAGAGTTCGACACATCGCAGATCGGGTTGACAGATTACTGGGAGGGGCTGGAGAAGATCCAGCGGTCATGGTCCATATCGGAACCAATGACAAAGTTAGAGGAAGGTGGAGCGTCCTTAAGAATGATTTCAGGGATTTAGGTCAAAAGCTTAGGGCAAGGACCTCAAAGGTAGTATTTTCCGAAATACTGCCTGTACCACGGGCCACACAAGAGAGGCAGCGGGAGATTAGAGAGGTTAACAAGTGGCTCAAGAACTGGTGTAGGAAGCAGGGTTTTGGGTTCATGGAGAACTGGGCCGACTTTGCTATCGGCTACAGGCTCTATCGTAGGGACGGGCTGCACCTCAATGGGGAAGGGGCAGCCGTGTTGGGGAGAAAGATGGCTAGAAGGTTGGAGGAGTGTTTAAACTAGGGACTGGGGGAGAGAAATTACATTATAGGAGGGGAAGATAGTGCAGATAGAGACCGGGGGCAAGGTAGTGGGACTGGGGGAGAAATGGAAGGAGGGACTAGAAAAGTTCAGAAGGAAAGGTGTAGGGCAAAAAATATGCATAAACCTCTCAAATGTATGTATACTAATGCCAGAAGCCTGACTAATAAAACTGGGGAACTGGAATTAGTGATGTGTGAGGAGGATTATGACATAGTGGGAATAACTGAGACATGGCTGGATGATAGCTATGACTGGGCAGTTAATGTACAAGGTTACAATCTGTTCAGAAAGGATCGTCAAAACCGGAGAGGGGGAGGGGTCTGCCTTTACATAAAGTCCTCTCTAAAGCCCACACTCCGGGAAGACATCTGTGAGGGACACGAAAATGTGGAGTCATTGTGGGTGGAGATAAATGGAGCCAAAAACAATAATAAATTACTAATAGGAGTTTACTATAAACCACCTAATATACCAGAGTCCGTAGAAAATCTATTACTAAACGAGATAAACAAGGCGGCAAACCATAATCAGGTGGTTATTATGGGGGACTTCAACTACCCAGATATAGACTGGGAAACTGAAACCTGTACATCCCATAAAGGAAACAGGTTCTTGGCAATAGCCAAAGACAATTACCTTTCCCAAATGGTTCAGGACCCAACTAGAGGGACGGCCATACTGGACTTAGTATTAACCAATAGACCTGATAGAACAACAGACGTGCAGGTCGGGGGACACCTGGGAAATAGTGACCATAAAGTAATAACCTTCCAATTATCCTTTAAACGAGAGTTTCTACAGGGAGGAACAAGAATACCGGACTTCAAAAAAGCAAAATTTAGCCAACTAAGAGAGGCCATAGGCCCAATTAACTGGGACATAGTCCTCAAAAATAAAAATACAACCACAAAATGGGAGATTTTTAAAAGCATTGTAACATCAAATTGTGATCGATGCATACCTTATAGAAATAAAAGGCTAAGAAATAAGAAGAAACCAATGTGGATAAATAGAACCGTAAAAAAGCAATAAATGACAAAAAAAAGCATATAAATCACTAAAACAGGAGGGAGCCAGGAAGCACTGATAAACTATAAGGAAAAAAATAGAATATGTAAAAACTAATAAAAACTGCCAAACTAGAGACCGAGAGATTAATTGCCAAAGAGAGCAAAACTAACCCTAAAATGTTTTTCAATTATATAAATGGTAAAAAATATAAACCTGAAGGAGTCGGCCCTCTACATAGCAATGAGGGGGAGTTGCAGAAAGCGATGAGGATAAAGCCAAGCTATTAAATATTTTCTTCACCACTGTTTTCACTGAGGAAAATAAACTGTCAGATGAAATGCAAAATGTAAAAGTAAATTCCCTTTAAAAGTGCCCTGTCTGACCCAGGAAGAAGTACAGCAGCGACTTAAAAAGATTAAAATAGACAAATCGCCAGGACCGGATGGCATACACCCCCGTATCCTAAGGGAATTAAGTGATGTCCTAGCCAGACCCTTATTTTTGATATTCACGGACTCCATACTGACAGGGAATGTTCCACCAGACTGGCGTATAGCAAATGTGGTGCCAATATTCTAAAAGGGTCCAAAAACAGAGCCTGGAAATTATAGGCCGGTAAGTTTAACATCTGTTGTGGGTAAACTGTTTGAAGGTTTTGTAAGAGATGCTATCTTGGAGTATCTCAATGAAAATAAGCAAATTACACCATATCAGCATGGCTTCATGAGAGATCGGTCATGTCAAACTAATTTAATCAGTTTCTATGAGGAGGTAAGTTCTAGACTTGACAGCGGCGAATCAATGGATGTCGTATATCTGGACTAGTGTTGAGCGCGAATATTCGAAAAGCGAATTTTTTTAGCGAATATCGGCACTTCGCTAATTCGCGAATATTTCGAATATAGCGCTATAAATTCGCTATTTCGAATATTCGTTTTTTTTTTTTTTTTTTTTTTAGTTATATTTTTTTCTTTCCTACTTCCCAAAAGTAGTTCTTACCTGTCCTGAGGATTCCTGGCTTCCTGGCTGCTCTAGTCAGTGCCCGTTGCCGCTTCTGCCGACTTCCGTGCTCATGTGGAGCGTCCCCATCCATGGGAGAATCTCCATATACTAAAATGTACTGTCGGATTTGAGGAATTACGTTGAAATCGCAATGCGATTAATTCAAGTTATATTAATCGCATTGCGATTACAACTTAGCACTGCTATCTTACATAGGCTAGAATTAACGAATATGGAGTATAGCTAATAGCTATGCACTAGCAGTGCTAAGTTGAAATCGCAATGCTAATACTTTAAGTTAAATTAATCGCATTGCGATTACAACTTAGCACTGCTATCTTACATAGGCTAGAATTAACGAATATGGAGTATAGCTAATGCTATGCACTAGCAGTGCTAAGTTGAAATCGCAATGCGAATACTTTAAGTTAAATTAATCGCATTGCGATTTCAACTTAGCACTGCTGCTATATTCCATATTCGTTAACTTCGTTAATTCTAGCAAGCTGACCCATTATAAACCCAGCTCTAAGTTGAAATCGCAATGCGATTAATATAACTTGAATTAATCGCATTGCGATTTCAACGTAATTCCTCAAATCCGACAGTACATTTTAGTATATGGAGACGTTCCCATGGTGATGGGGACGCTCCATGAGCACAGAAGTTATGGTTGGCTTGGTAGAATTAGCGTATAGCTGAATATGACGAATGTATTCGTCATATTCCTCAAAACGAAGATAACGAAGTATTCTACATCTTCGTTTTAGCTACCTATTCGTCTCGTCATCGTCAACTTACGCTATTCGCTAATTCTAGCAATCAAATAGGAAGGTTGACTTACCAGACAGCTGTGTTAAATTCGCTATGCGATTTTTTTTTTTAATACAATAATTATATTACTTGATAAAATTATTATAAGTATTCTATTTATTAAAAAAAAAAAAAATCGCATAGCGAATTTAACACAGCTGTCTCACTCTCTATAGTCAACCTTCCTATTTGATTGCTAGAATTAGCGAAGTTGACGAATAGGTAGCTAAAACAGAAGATGTAGAATACTTCGTTATCTTCGTTTTGAGGAATAGACGAATACATTCGTCATATTCGTCATCCTCGCTAATTCTAGATATGAAACCAATAGGAAAGTAGCCTTAAGTACAAATCGCAATATGCGATTATTTAAATCGCATGTTAATCGCGATAACTAGAAAAAATGACGAATATTCGATTTCGACGAATATGAAACGAATATTCATTCGAATATTCGCGAATTTCGTCGAAATCGAATATGGCACCTGCCGCTCATCACTAATCTGGACTTCTCCAAAGCATTTGACGCTGTACCACATAAAAGGTTAGTATATAAAATGAGAACACTTGGACTAGGAGAAAATATCTATATGTGGGTAAGTAACTGGCTCAGTAATAGAAAACAGAGGGTGGTTATTAACGGTAAACACTCAGATTGGGTCACGGTCACTAGTGGGGTACCTCAGGGTTCAGTATTGGGCCCTATTCTCTTCAATATATTTATTAATGATCTTGTAGAAGGCTTGCACAGTAATATATCAATTTTTGCAGATGACACAAAACTGTGTAAAGTAATTAACACTAAAGAGGACAGTTTTCTGCTACAGAGGGATAGATTGGGGGCTTGGGCAGAGAAATGGCAGATGAGGTTTAACACTGACAAATGTAAAGTTATGCACATGGGAAGGAATAATGCAAGTCACCCGTACATACTAAATGGTAAAACACTCAGTAACACTGACATGGAAAAGGATCTAGGAATTTTAATAAATAACAAACTAAGCTGTAAAAACCAGTGTCAGGCAGCTGCTGCTAAGGCCAATAAGATAATGGGTTGCCTCAAAAGGGGCATAGATGCCTGTGATGAAAATATAGTCTTACCACTCTATAAATCACTAGTCAGACCACACATGGAGTACTGTGTACAGTTCTGGGCTCCCGTGAACAAGGCAGACATAGCAGAGCTAGAGAGGGTTCAGAGGAGGGCAACTAAAGTAATAACTGGAATGGGGCAACTACAGTAACCCGAAAGGGTATCAAAATTAGGGTTATTCACTCTAGAAAAAAGACGACTGAGGGGAGATCTAATAACTATGTATAAATATATCATGGGTCAGTACAAAGATCTCTCCCATCATCTATTTATCCCCAGGACTGTGACTGTGACGAGGGGACATCCTCTGAGTCTGGAGGAAAGAAGGTTTGTACACAAACATAGAAAAGGGTTCTTCACGGTAAGAGCAGTATGGCTATGGAACTCTCTGCCTGAGGAGGTGGTGATGGTGAGTACAATAAAGAAATTCAAGAGGGGCCTGGATGTATTTCTGGAGCGTAATAATATTTCAGGCTATAGCTACTAAAGATGGGTCGTTGATCCAGGGAGTTATTCTGATTGCCTGATTGGAGTCGGGAAGGAATTTTTTCCCCTTAAGTGGGGAAAATTGGCTCTACCTCACAGGGGTTTTTTGCCTTCCTCTGGATCAACTTGCAGGAAACAGGTCGAACTGGATGGACAAATGTCTTTTTTCGGCCTTATATACTATGTTACTATGTTACTATGATACTCCGTCCTAACAGACATGCCCACATCCCTTCAAATCAATTTATAGGAAACCAAATAATTCTATCTCAGCGTTTAGGCCCTTTGGAATTAGTGTGTTAAATTGAAATATCCTCTGTGATTCTATTCTTGACATGTGTGAAATATGGTCTCCCCCTCTCCAAGGTCTATAAATTTTTTCTATGGCAGTGAAAATCATGTTGCTGGGGTCCCCCTGGTGGTATTCTTTGTAATGCTTTGAAAGGGAATGTAACTCATATCCTTTCCTAATATTATTCATGTGTTCACTTATCCTTTTTTTCAATGTTCTCTTAGTTCTACCTATATATTGTTTTCTGCATGGACATTGTATTAGATATATCACATCTGTGGATTTGCAGCTGAGATGTTCTTTAATATCCATGCAGAAAGTATTATCCCTTGATGTAATCTTAGTAGTTTTTTTCGAAAATGATGTTAATATTTGTTATTTTCATTTTATGTGGTAAAGCCTTTAGTGTTGCATTTCTGTAGAAAAATAAAGATATTTCAGCGTTATGTGTTGTAGTTATATATGTGGGAAATTCATTTTTGCAGTATGGACTGAATTACATTGTCATGACCTGCAGCATTGACAGACCGGCTGAAGCTGTGGACGACTTGCTGAAATGGGCACACACGCAGCGCGCCTTCACTAGTAGCTCTGCCAAATTGGGGTAGGTTTTTATAAACCGCTGAACCACTAAGTTTGAGACATGGGCTAGGCATGGGATGTGTGTCAGGTTGCCGAGCTCCAAAGCTGCCACCAAGTTACGGCCATTGTCACCATGTCTGGTTGTAGGTTGAGTGGCGAGAGCCACAGCTCGGTCTGGCCCCTTATACCCTGTTCTGTTTGTCCCCTAAGCAGATCAGCTTCAGCACGGCCTGTTGACGCTTACCCACAGCAGTGCTACAGTGCTTCCAGCTAGCGACTGAACAAATCCATCCAAAAATGGGCTGGCATTACAGGATTCCATAGGTGTGGCAGATGTGTGAATTGTAAAATTACTTATTTTCAGAAAAAAATATAGATAAAATATGAAAATAGAATCCACAAACAATACACATGTACACACAATAAAAGATTTTTTGACATGGGATTCTAC
The DNA here is from genome assembly GCA_033119425.1 of Bufotes viridis. Lineage (NCBI taxonomy): Eukaryota > Metazoa > Chordata > Amphibia > Anura > Bufonidae > Bufotes > Bufotes viridis. Next base: position 353,340,228 of record CM065589.1, read on the forward strand.
AAATGTTATATATATATATATATATATATATATATAATCCAATGCCCATGTAATAGACAGTATATTGGCAGAACAAAGCAGACTCTTAAAAAGAGAATTTCCAAACATATTGCGAACATTAAGAACGGGTACAAAAAACACTCACTATCCAGCCATTTTAAACAAGTACATAACAAAGATACGAATGGAATAATATATGCGGCTTTAGAAACAGTAGAAAGACATTGGAGAAGGGGGGATCATATAAGTAGAATGTCAAAAATAGAATCAAGACGTATATTCGAACTTAAGTCACTCCTACCTGGAGGTTTAAATGCAGAGCTGGAACTATTTGGCTTTTTGTGATTAGGTGGATGCCCCTCGCTATTGAAGGACTGAGTCTTGTATCAATTCATCTGACTCAGTCCCCCCTTGGCGGAGGGCCTCCACCTATTGATCCCAATTTTGAAATTTAATCTAGAGGAGAATAAAGGCACATAGACTACAAGTATAAGACAAATATGAACATATTCGGAAAGATTTAATATAATAAAACAAATATAACTCATAATCTCAAGTTGATATAAAAATCACACAAAAAAACACATCAAAACTGCATCTCTTTCCTGAGAGTTTTTTGAGGATTACATTGATGTATTAAGGCTGTGGCCGATTACATAGTGGTTGGACCACTGAGGAAGGAACAGTGTAAATGTTCCAAAAGGCGTTTGGTGTTTAATCTTCCCCTTATGTATGGATTTTGTAAGATGGACTTCAAACAATAACATTTCCTAAAGGAGCGCTCCAGGATTGTATCCATTCAAAGTAAAAGCAGACAGCTGGCGTCCACATGCGGCACGCTGACAGCACCTTCTTCAATTACACCAGCTGCCTCTTTCAAGGGCTCGAGCGGCGTCTATGCAGACTAACCTACAGGCAAGAGGTTCGATTCCGAAGTAAGACAGTAGTGCTGATGACCACGTGGGATGCCACGACAGGCACCAAGACTCCGATTCCCTGATCATAGAACCGTGAATAGGAAAATTGAACAAACTCATGCATAGATTGTGTGGATGCAACTAACACAATTAATACAGCCAATTCTGTGCATAACTGCCAAGCGCGATACTGGTCACTAATCTTTGATTGGACACCCTATGACAACCTATATGGGCCAACACATGGGAATGACCCCCAAGGCAAGATAAGTAATCCCTAGATTTTCAGTGAATACAACGGGCTTATAATGAATATCTGATCAATAGAGAATATACTACAGGGTGGGCCATTTATATGGATACACCTTAATAAAATGGGAATGGTTGGTGATATTAACTTCCTGTTTGTGGCACATTAGTATATGTGAGGGGGGAAACTTTTCCAGATGGGTGGTGACCATGACGGCCATTTTAAAGTCGGCCATTTTGAATAAAACTTTTGTTTTTTCAATAGGAAGAGGGTCATGTGACACATCAAACTTATTGCGAATTTCACAAGAAAAACTCTATTCTTTCATGAGTTATTTACAAGTTTCTGACCACTTATAAAATGTGTTCAATGTGCTGCCCATTGTATTGGATTGTCAATGCAACCCTTTTCTCCCACTCTTCACACACTGATAGCAACACCGCAGGAGAAATGCTAGCATAGGCTTCCAGTATCCGTAGTTTCAGGTGCTGCACATCTCGTATCTTCACAGCATAGACAATTGCCTTCAGATGACCCCAAAGCTAAAAGTCTAAGGGGTCAGATGTGGGAGACCTTGGGGACAATTCAACTGGCCCACGACGACCAATCCACTTTCCAGGAAACTGTTCAACTAGGAATGCTCGGACCTGACACTCATAATGTGGTGGTGCACCATCTTGCTGGAAAAACTCAGGGAACGTGCCAGCTTCAGTGCATAAAGAGGGAAACACATCATCATGTAGCAATTTTGTATATCCAGTGGCCTTGAGGTTTCCATTGATGAAGAATGGCCCCACTATCTTTGTACCCCATATACCACACCATACCATGAATTTTCTTGTTCCAACATTTTATCAGATATTAAGAGACAGTTAACGTCAAAGGGAGTTATATCTGTAAAGAATAAATCAAGGCAACTGGACTTGCTGTAGATTTCTTGAAAATGTTTCACTCGTTCTTCCAACAAGCTTTCTCAATTCTGAGTGACTTGTACAAGAATTCTCTGGGAATAAATAAGTAACTGAATCAACATCTGGTAATTAGGTCATTATGCCCAGAATGGGGTCAAAGGTGTTGATTCCATAGTCCTATTTGGAGTCAGTAGACAGCATTGTAAGTGGCAGACAATAGATGTCTACCCCCCCCCCCCCGCCTCTATTCAAGCTTGGCCTCTCCATTTTTACGTAGATGGCTTCCTTCACACCTCGTTTGTACCAATCGCCCTCCTTATCCAAAACACGTACTTGACTGTCTTCAAAGGTGTGACCAATTTCTTTTAGATGTAAGTACACAGCTGAATCTTGACCAGAGGTTTTGGCTCTTCTATGCTGTGCCATACGCTGATGTAGTTGTTGTTTTGTTTCGCCGATATACAGTTATGCGCATTCCTCATTGCTGTGGACTGCGTAAACAATGTTGTCCATCTTGTGTTTAGGCGTTCAGTCTTTTGGGTGGACCAGTTGTTGTCTCAGTGTGTTGCTGGGTTTAAAGCAGACAGGGATGTTATGTTTATTAAAAATCCTTTTGAGTTTCTCAGACACCCCAGCTACATATGCGATAACCATATTTTTGCGTCTGTCATGCTTCTCGCCCTCGCTGGTAGTCTTGGTGTTCTTTCTTCTTCTTCCTTCTGTTTTGAAAAAGGCCCAATCTGGATACCCACAAGTTTTAAGTGCCCCTCTGAGGTGTTTGAATTCCTTCGTCTTGGCCTCTGTGCTGGTGGCGATTTTCTCCACCCGCTGGTGTAGAGTCTGGATGACTCCCAGTTTGTGGTCTTGTACAAGTCACTCAGAATTGAGAAGGCTCATTGGAAGAACGAGTGACACGTTTTCAAGAAATCTACAGCAAGTCCAGTTGCCTTGATTTATTCTTTACAGATATACCATGACCTGGATAAATGAGAACCTTAACAGACATACATCAAAAGGAGTTGATTTTGACTTCTTTTCAATAGCCTGTAAGCCAAACAATACAAATAATGGTGTATAATCACGGTTATGCAGCAGTCCTGAAATGAGGTGTGTAGAGGAAGAAGAGGGGGAAAAAGAAAAAATAAGCCCACAAGCTAAGAAGGGTTGAGAGAAGCAGTAGGGATATATAATCTTAGTTCCCATACCTTGACAAAACATGAAGTAACAGTATTAAATAAAGGATTAACGTTCGTTCCAACGTATAAAGGCAATAAATTTGATACCTATCTAGATGTTTACTGTTTTATAAGAAAACTAAATATACAGAAATATATCATGAGCAATCCAGCGCAAAGGTCTTTACCTGAGTGCAACCGCGTTTTACATGAATTTAAGGAATAGATCAACATTTTATCCAGAAAGCAAGGGAAATGAATGCATAAAGGCATTCAAAAGAGGGGTTTTAAAAGGTTTGGAAAATATTGAACAAGGAAGAAAGATAGGAATGAATTAAAATCTAAATAAAAATGAAAAAAAAGGCTTTGAAAAGTTTAGATAATAATCAAAAAAGAGTGATTAAACCAGCTGATAAAGGGGGAGGGATTGTGGTTTTAGATAGGGAGAAATATGAGAATGAGATGCAGAGGATTTTCAATGACCATATAAAAATTTAAAGGGAAACCCTGTGATTGAATACAAGAAGGAATTGAAAGTAATATTGGATAGGGGACTGATAGAAGGAATACTAAATAAAAAGGAATATGAATATCTCAATAATCCCCATCCTAGAATTCCGACCATCTATTATTTACCTAAGGTACACAAAGACCCAAAAATCCCCCCGGGAGACTAATTGTCTCGGGGATTGGGTCAATTACAAGCAGGGACTCCGAGTATATTGATTATTTTTTACAAAATATGTACCTAATACACCATCACATTTGAGAGACACTGGGCATGTTTAAGAAATCTTGAGGAATTTTAAGCCATTGACAGAAGATACGGTTCTAATGACTGCTGACATAACATCGCTTTTTACTATTATACCGAATTATATTGGGTTAAAGGGAGTAAAGTTCTACATGGACCAAGATGTAGAAATGGAGTTCTACATGGACCAAGATGTAGAAATGGATGAACAACAAAAAATGTTCCTATTGGACTATATAGAATATTGCCTAACTCATAATTATTTTTAGTACGATGACTCCTGTTATCTTCAAATATCCGGTGTGGCGATGGGTGCGAAATTTGCACCCAGCTTTGCGAACATTTTCATGGCCTATTGGGAGCAAAGTTTTATCGATCCATGTCTGGCAAAAAATGGTGATGAAAGGGGCTTAATGTTGTGGAAAAGATACATTGATGATTGTATTGGGATATGGCACGGAGATGTATCTACTCTAAAGGAATTTATAATATATCTTAATGGGAATATCTGGAACATTGTCCTTACTGAAAAAATTAGTAACCAGAGGATAGAATTCCTGGATCTGGAAATTATGATTGATCAGAATAGAATTGTTACAAAAACCTTTTTCAAACCCACGGACTGGAATGGCTATATAGATATCAGCAGTTGCCATTGAGGTCCGTGGATAAATAATGTCCCCAAAGGCCAATTTCAGAGAATTAAAAGAAATTGTACGGAGATTAGTGATTATAATGAACAGAGCAGTTTAATTTTGCCCCGGTTTAAGGGAAAAAGGATAAAATGAAGATGCCCTACAGAAACAAAGACAAGAAATTAGAGAGAAAGAAAATAAAGAAAAGGGATCAGAGAAAGTAACAACAACAGATAAAAATGAGGATAGGTTTAAATTCGCCTTTATAACCACCTTTTCTACCCTATGTCCACGCATTAAACAGATGATTCATAAAAATTGGAACACCTTGAAAAATGATGCGGTTTTAGGAGAGCCGATCCCAGAGAGACCCCCCTTTATCTATAGGAAAACACCAACAATTAGAGGGAAAATAGTTCAGAGTTTTCTAAAAACAAATAATAAACTGCAAAACCCAAATAAGAATGCATTCACATGGTGCGGTTTTTGTGCTGCTTGTAAGAATAGGTCGACGGCAGATAGAAAAATAACTACAAAAGAAAATGTCAAGTCTACATCTAAAGATAAAGTCTTAAAGATAAAGGGCAATATTTCATGTGAGTCTATAGGAGTAACATATGTATTAGAGTGCCCCTGTAAATCTCAATATGTAGGGAGAACCCTGAGGAAGTTAAAGAATAGGAGAACACGTGCGAAATATAAGAAAAGGATTAGAAACGCACAGTGTATCTGCACATTTTAAGAAATGTTATAATAAAGATCTGAGAGGCCTCAAGTTTTTTGGTGTAGAATTGGTACAAAAATACTGGAGAGGAGGAGAACCAGTAAAACAAATAAATAAAAAAGAAGCTGAATGAATATATGAGATGGGTACTCTCCAGCCTAGGGGTATGAATATCGAGTGGGATCAGTTAGCATGATTTAACCGCCTAATGTCCAGTAGTGAGATAGGTAACATCGAAATGTAACGGGAATGAATGGCATAACATATTCGGTTTGGGAATATCTGGTCTCTCTCTGCTTCCACCCCCCCCCTTTCGTTTGATGAGTATTTTAAGGTGATAACAAGTCGCAGCTTGTAAGTAGAATAAAAGTGACATTATCTCATTTACCTGGGGTATTGTGCAATTTGTTCTGTTCCCTGTAAAAGGGTTATCCTGGGGATGAAAAGTACCAGTTGGAACTTGTGACGAAGTTAACAGGATTAGGCTGAATGTGGATGCAACATCATTGGAGCATGTGCTTGCGGTGTAGTGAATAGCGCGGATCTGACATTATATATACTTTTAATAGCCTGTGATCAAAGCATAGACCTCTCTGACACAGCTCAGTTGCTGATTTTTCTGAGAGGAGTGGATGATGAAATGAATGTGACTGAAGAGCTACAGTACTTGACTTCCAGAGCCTTAAGGACCAAACAAAAGAAACAGATTTATTTGTTTCTGTTAGTTCTACGATAGATGACATGAAACTGCCTTGGAACAAAGTTACTGGGATTATTACTGATGGGGGACCTGCCATGGCTGGTGAACGAAGTGGATTATCAACCCTAATCTGTAACAAGGTGATCGAAGAAGGAGGCAAAGCTATTAAACTGCATTGTATCATTCATCAACAAGTTCTCTGTGCTAAACATCTCAAATATGACCATGTTATGAAACCGGTGCTAAAGACCATTAATTTTATTCGCTCTAAAGCCCTGTGCCACCGCCAGTTTAAACAGCTTCTACTGGATATGCAGGCTGAATGCGAAGATGTTTTATATCATAACAATGTAAGATGGCTCAGTCGGGGGTCTGCACTGCAGCGTTTCTACTTTCTCAGAAAGGAAATTGGAGAATTCTTGGAAACAAAGGGACAACCGATGCGAGAACTATCTGATCCTATTTGGCTGGCTGATTTGGGGTTTCTAGTTGACATAACAAAGCATCTGAATGTACTGAACACGAGTCTTCAGGGCAAAGATGCAGCGGTGAATCGGCTTTATTCACACCTCAAAGCTTTTGGAACAAAGCTGCAACTTTTCCAAAAGCATTTGTCACAAACACAGCCCAATACCATTCATTTTTCAGCGTTGCAGGAGACAATAAATAGTTTTCCACAGGATGATATCAGTGTGCAAACCAGCAGGTATGCAGCAGACATAGTATCTCTTGCTGGGGAGTTTAAATGGTGCTTTCAAGATTTTGCAGCTATTGAAAAGGAGAGCACCATTTTCTCCTCTCCATTCTCTGTTGACCCCGACGATGCTCCAGATCAGCTGCAGCTCGAGCTCATTGACCTGCATTGTGACAGCGAGTTACGCAGTCGTCACCAACAGCTCTCTCTTGTGAAATTTTATAGCCAACTGGATAAGAACCGTTTTAAAGAGATTCGAACATTGGCGAAGAAAATGCTGAGCTTGTTTGGCTCAACATATTTGTGTGAGAAGATATTTTCGGTTATGAACCTTAACAAGAACCTCATGCGGACAAGACTAAGTGACTCTCACTTGCGTGATATTTTGCGCATCAAAACCACAGCCTTTGAACCAGATCTAGTCTATCTGCTGCAGTCCAGATCTCAGTTTCACCCTTCACATTAGTGCAGGCAAGTTTTTTTTTTTTTTCAATTGAGATGAATATGTTGTAAAATCTCAGTTAAAAGGAACCTGTCTTCAGCTTTATGCTGATCTCAGTGAGGGCAGCATAACATAGTGACAGAAATGCTGATCTCAGTGGTGTGCCACTCATGAGCTAAAAGTAAGTAGTTGCTGAGAACCAGCATCATAATCATTGCAGCACAGGCCTTGAAAAGAGTCAAATCTACCTGAGAAGAGTTATGGTTATTCATAATCTCCTGCTCTCCTGCCATCTGCTGATGCTTGGCAGTTCTCTCCTAGAGAGAAAGGGAGAAAACTAAGTAGAAGACTGTCAGTCATCAGCAGATGGGCAGGGAGAGCAGGAATCCATGAATAACCATGACTCTTCTTGGGTAGACTTGACTCTTTTCCAGATCCAGTCTGCAATGATTGTGATGTTGGTTCTCGGCAACCACTTACTTTTAATTTATAAATGACAGACTGCTGAAATCAACTCACCTGTCTGTATGTTATGCTGTCGTTAGTATAGGCAGAATAAAGTTGATGACAGGTTCCCTTTAATGTCAGTTGGTCAATCAGTTATAAATATATTTGAACATATGTATACTTTGAGTTATGTTCCTGTTCACATTTTTGGAACTTAAAAGTTGACAGACAACCTTGTAATGTACTGTTCCCGATATATTTCTGCCTCCTGTTTTTTATATTGAAGGGAGAGTGATTTAACACCTGTTTAGATTTGTCATCCAAGTCATAAAATGAAAGGTATGCTGGTTGCAAATACTTTGCATAAAATTAGCATAAAATAGTTAATTTGCATGTCATTTTAACGGTTCAAAGAATATTGAGCAAAATGATCGGCGCTCGCATATGTTCACTTCATCAAGTCTGGCCCTCCTCGAAAAAAGTTTGGACACCCCTGTCCTAGAACTATCCCCCAAATCCACCTCCTTCTTTTTAAGAATGTTGACCTCCATTCTCAATGTAGTAGTTTCAGATTTAGATATTTTAACCTCATTCTCCAAAACCCCCACAGTTTTTTCTATGGTTGTGACTCTGTCCCGGATCTTGGTAACATCGTCCCTTATCAAAACTACATCTGTCTGAATTACCCCAAGCTGCATTGAGATGTTCTGTATTAGATCTCCATTTTTTTTAACCACGGTCAGGTTTTCTTTTAATGGGGTGGACTCTCCAATAGATGAATCATTCAGCTCTTCCCTCCTCACTCCATTGCTTCGCTCACTTTACAATTTTTTTACCATTAGGATTAGTCATCCCTTTTTGTCCTGATCTTGTACTTACATTTAGGGACTCTATGTAGTGTTTTATGCCCCATTTTTTGAAACAAATGTCCCGCTGAACATCTATTTAGCTAAGGGGCCATATCCTTTCCCCTTCCTCTCTTTTAAATATATATATATATATATATATATATATATATACAGTACAGACCAAAAGTTTGGACACACCTCATTCAAAGAGTTTTCTTTATTTTCATGACTATGAAAATTGTAGATTCACACTGAACCATCAAAACTATGAATTAACACATGTGAAATTATATACATAACAAAAAAGTGTGAAACAACTGAAAATATGTCATATTCTAGGTTCTTCAAAGTAGCCACCTTTGCTTTGATTACTGCTTTGTACTTACATTTAGGGACTCTATGTAGTGTTTTATGCCCCATTTTTTTGAAACGAATGTTCCGCTGAATATCTATTTAGCTAAGGGGCCATATCCTTTCCTCCTCCTCTCTTTTAAATATATATATATATATATATATATATATATATATACAGTACAGACCAAAAGTTTGGACACACCTCATTCAAAGAGTTTTCTTTATTTTCATGACTATGAAAATTGTAGATTCACACTGAAGCATCAAAACTATGAATTAACATACATGTGAAATTATATACGTAACAAAAAGTGTGAAACAACTGAAAATATGTCATATTCTAGGTTCTTCAAAGTAGCCACCTTTTGCTTTGATTACTGCTTTGCGCACTCTTGGCATTCTCTTGATGAGCTTCAAGAGGTAGTCACCTGAAATGGTTTCTCACTTCACAGGTGTGCCCTGTCAGGTTTAATAGTGGGATTTCTTGCCTTATAAATGGGGTTGAGACCATCAGTTGCGTTGTGGAGAAGTCAGGTGGATACACAGCTGATAGTCCTAATGAATAGACTGTTAGAATTTGTAATATGGCAAGAAAAAGAAGCTAAGTAAAGAGAAGCGAGTGGCCATCATTATTTTAAGAAATGAAGGTCAGTCAGTCCGAAAATTGGGAAAACTTTGAAAGTGTCCCCAAGTGCAATCACAAAAACCATCAAGCGCTAGAAAGAAACCGGTTCACATGCGGACCGCCCCAGGAAAAGGAAGACCAAAAGTCACCTCCGCTGCGGAGGATAAGTTCATCCAAGTCACTAGCCTCAGAAATCACAGGTTAACAGCAGCTCAAATTAGAGACCAGGTCAATGCCACACAGAGTTCTGGCAGCAGACACATCTCTAGAACAACTGTTAAGAGGAGACTGTGTGAATCAGGCCTTCATGGTAGAATATCTGCTAGGAAACCACTGCTAAGGACAGGCAACAAGCAGAAGAGACTTGTTTGGGCTAAAGAACACAAGGAATGGACATTAGACCAGTGGAAATCTGTGCTTTGGTCTAATGAGTCCAAATTTGAGATCTTTAGTTACAAATCCACCGTCTCTTTGTGCGACTCAGAAAAGGTGAACGGATGGACTCTAACATGCCTGGTTCCCACCGTGAAGCATGGAGGAGGAGGTGTGATGATGTGGGGGGTGCTTTGCTGGTGACACTGTTGGGGATTTATTCAAAATTGAAGGCATACTGAACCAGCATGGCTACCACAGCATCTTGCAGCAGCGTGCTATCTCCATCCGGGTTGCGTTTAGTTGGACCATCATTTACTTTTCAACAGGACAATGACCCCAAACACACCTCCAGGCTATTTGACCATGAAGGAGAGTGATGGGGTGCTGCGCCAGATGACCTGGCCTCCACAGTCACCAGACCTGGAACCCAATCGAGATGGTTTGGGGTGAGCTGGACCGCATGAGTGAAGGCAAAGGGCCAACAAGTGCTAAGCATCTCTGGGAACTCCTTCAAGACTGTTGGAAGACCATTTCAAGTGACTACCTCTTGAAGCTCATCAAGAGAATGCCAAGAGTGTGCAAAGCAGTAATCAAAGCAAAAGGTGGCTACTTGAAGAACCTAGAATATGACATATTTTCAGTTGTTTCACACTGTTTTGTTAAGTGTATATAATTCCACATGTGATAATTCATAGTTTTCATGCCTTCAGTGTGAATCGTACAATTTTCATAGTCATGAAAATAAAGAAAACTCTTTGAATGAGGAGGTGTGTCCAAACTTTTGGTCTGTACTGTATAAATATATATATATATATATATATATATATATATATGTGTATTTTATTTTTTCTCCTTTTCCCCTCCTTTCCTCCCCTCTTCGGATTTAGTTATATTTCATTCCTCCAAATGAGGTTAAGTTAGGTGAAGAGCAGGGAAGAAGGAAACAAAGAAAAAAAAAGAAGGTAAAGGGAAAAAAGATTTTATTTCAATGTAGACAGTTCAATATGAATTGAAAAAATTCAGCAACAGTTATCTGGATCAGTCCCAGTACATATATGGAGCAACATCAAAATATCACGGGAAAAGCGAACTATAAGCACTCATGCACATAGTATATATCTAATAAGCTTCAACGAGGTCCAGAGGACACATTCAAAAACTCATAGAGTGGTGGCTTATTCATAGAGGCTGGAGGTAGCTTTTTAATATGACCAGGAGGCAGGAGATACCGTATTTTTCAGCCCTATAAGATAGGTTTTAGAGGAGGACAATAAGAAAAAATGTTTTTCATTAGACCTCTGGTCAGACTACCAATCAGACGCCCAATGTTAATCGGGACCTCAGCTGACAGCCCCAATAAGACCCTCAATGTTCGTAAGACCTCAGATTAGACCCCCAGTCAGACCTTAGCTCAGACCCCAATAAGAATGACCCCCAATGAGACCTCAGATAATAGCCCCATGCCTCTCACCAGCCCCTATTAACTCTCATCAGCCCCAGCAGCTCTCATATCAGACCCTATTGCCTGTCACCAGCCCCAAGCAGCCTTAAATCAGCCCCCATTGCCTGTCACCAGCCCCCAACAGCCTTATATTAGCCCCCATTGCCTCTCACCAGCCCCCATTGCCTCTCTTTAGCCCCTGTTATCTCTCACTAGCCCCCAGCAGCCTCATATCAGCCCCATTGCCTGTTACCAGCCCCCATCAGCTTTATATCAGCCCCATTGCCTCTCACCAGCCCCCAGCAGTCTCTCTTCAGCCCCTATTAACTCTCATTAGCTCCCAGCAGCCTCATTTTAGCCCTCATTGCCTGTCAGAAGCCCCCAACATCCTCTCTATTAGCCCCAGCAGCCTTATACTAGCCTTCATTGCCTGTCACCAGCCCACAGCAATTTGTATTCAGGCTGCAGGAGGCAACACCTAACGCGGAGACAGATAGGATGGAAAGAGCAGAGACAGGTCTTCCAATTCCCTCAATGATGGAATGGAGGGGGGCGAAAAAGACCACAGAATCCGCAAGCTCCCAAGTCCGGGGAGCACTGGTTCAAGGGGGGGGGGGGGACTCCACTGTGCGCAGTCAGCATGGCAGGAACTCCAGTATCTACAACGGCTCCATTATATTTTTCGTCAAGCTGACCTTACGTACTCACCAAGGAGAGCGTAATGTCACGTTATGGTAACTAGTGACGAAACTGTACCACGTGAGCTGGATGTAGTTGATGTCAGGTGGGGCTGCAAGGTGTGGTATTCATCACATATTGAAAGCATTTAAATCAGGGTAGCGAGGGAGCATTGAAAAACTATAAGGAAAAAAATAGCATATGTAAAAGACAAATAAAAGAAGCCAAACTAGAGACAGAGAGCTTCATTGCCAAAGAGAGTAAAACTAACCCTACAATTTTCTTAAATTATATAAATGGTAAAAAGTATAAATGTGAAGGTGCCAGCCCTTTACAGAGTGATTAGGGGGAGTTGCAGACAGTGATAAGGAGAAAGCAAAGCTGTTAAATATTTTTTTCTCCACTGTATTCACTCAGGAAAATAAACTGTTAGATGAAATGCAGAATGTAAAAGTAAATTCCCCATTAAAAGTGCCCTGTTTGACCCAGAAAGAAAAACAGCGATGTCTTAAAAAGATCAAAATAGACAAATCGACGGAACCAGACAGTATACACCCCAGTATCCTAAGAGAATTAGGTAACGTCATAGCCAGACCCTTATTTCTGATATTTAATATATTGACAGGGAGTGTTCCAAAGGATTGGGGCATAACAAATGTGGTGCCAATATTCAAAAAGGGTACAAAAACAGAGCCCATAAACTTTAGGCAGGTAAATTTAACTTCTGTCGTGCGTAAAATGTTTGAAGGTTATCTAAGAGATGCTATCTTGGAGCAACTCAATGAAAATAAGCAAATAATGCATTATCAGCATGGCTTCATGTTCAGGTTCGGGATCCGAACTCGACCCGAACTTTATCCCGAACCCGAACCCCATTGAAGTCGATGGGGACCCGAACTTTTAGGCACTAAAAAGGCTGTAAAATAGTCCAGGAACGGGCTAGAGGGCTACCAAAGGCAGCAAAATGTAGGTAAATCCCCTGCAAACAAATGTGGATAGGGAAATGAATTAAAATAAAATAAAATAAATAAAATAAAATTTAACCAATATCAATTTGAGAGAGGTCCCACTGCAAGGAATCATGCGTCATATCACCCAACACTGGAGAAGGCCACTTTCAGTTATTTTGGCCCCAGCACCCAGACAGAGGAGAGAGGTCCCACAGCAAGGAATCATGCGTCATATCACCCACCACTGGAGAAGGCCACTTTCAGTTATTTCGGACCCAGCACCCAGACAGAGGAGAGAGGTCCCACTGCAAGGAATCATGCGTCATATCACCCACCAATGGAGAAGGCCACTTTCAGTTATTTCGGACCCAGCACTCAGACAGAGGAGAGAGGTCCCACAGCAAGGAATCATGCGTCATATTACCCACCACTGGGGAAGGCCACTTTCAGTTATTTCGCCCCAGCACCCAGATAGAGGAGAGAGGTCCCACAGCAAGGAATCATGCATCATATCAGCCACCACTGGAGAAGGCCACTTTCAGTTATTTCGGCCCAGCACCCAGACAGAGGAGAGAGGTCCCACAGCAAGCAATCATGCGTCATTTCACCCACCACTGGAGAAGGCCACTTTCAGTTATTTCGGCCCAGCACCCAGACCGAGGATACAGGTCCCACAGCAAGGAATCATGCGTCATATTACCCACCACTGGAGAGGGCCACTTTCAGTTATTTCGGCCCAGCACCCAGACAGAGGAGAGAGGTCCCACAGCAAGGAATCATGCGTCATATCACCCACCACTGGAGAAGGCCACTTTCAGTTATTTCGGCCCAGCACCCAGACAGAGGGGAGAGGTCCCACAGCAAGGAATCATGCTTCATATCACCCACCACCGGAGAAGGCCACTTTCAGTTATTTCGGCCCCAGCACCCAGACAGAGGAGAGAGGTCCCACAGCAAGGAATCATGCGTCATATTACCCACCACTGGAGAAGGCCACTTTCAGTTATTTCGGACCCAGCACCCAGACAGAGGAGAGAGGTCCCACAGCAAGGAATCATGCGTCATATCACCCACCACCGGAGAAGGCCACTTTCAGTTATTTAGGCCCCACCAAACAGACAGAGGAGAGGTTCATTCAACTTTGGGTTGCACCGCAAGATCATGGTAAAGTTAAAAAAATGATGATTCAATAAAGAAGTGCCCTGGAGTACAAGAATACATGGTAGAGGGGGAGGCAGTTATAAATGTCTATTCTGCACAAGAGAGGCACAGGTCCTGTGGGATCCATGCCTGGTTCATTTTTGGTTCACGTTGGCTGTGGACAGGCGGCTGCGTTTGTCAGTAATGACGTCCCCTGCCGTGCTGAATACACGTTCAGACAAAACGCTGGCCGCCGGGCAGGCCAGCACCTCCAATGCATAAAATGCTAACTCTGGCCACGTGGACAATTTGGAGACCCAGAAGTTGAATGGGGCCGAACCATCAGTCAGTACGTGGAGGGGTGTGCAGACGTACTGTTCAACCATGTTAGTGAAATGCTGCCTCCTGCTAACATGTTCCGTATCAGGTGGTGGTGCAGTTAGCTGTGGCGTGGAGACAAAACTTTTCCACATTTCTGCCATGCTAAACCTGCCCTCAGAGGAGCTGGCCGTGACACAGCTGCGTTGGCGACCTCTTGCTCCTCCTCTGCCTTCGCCTTAGGCTTCCACCTGTTCCCCTGTGACATTTGGGAATGCTCTCAGGAACGCCTCTACCAGCGTGCGCTTGTACTCGTGCATCTTCCTATCACGCTCCAGTGCAGGAAGTAAGGTGGGCACATTGTCTTTGTACCGGGGATCCAGCAGGGTGGCAACCCAGTAGTCCGCACACGTTAAAATGTGGGCAACTCTGCTGTCTTTGCGCAGGCACTGCAACATGTGGTCGCTCATGTGTGCCAGGCTCCCCAGAGGTAAGGACAAGCTGTCCTCTGTGGGAGGCATATCGTCATCGTCCTCCGTATCCCCCCAGCCACGCACCAGTGATGGGCCTGAGCTGTGTCGGGTGCCACCCCGCTGTGAACCTGCTTCATCCTCATCCTCCTCCACCTCCTCCTCATCCTCCTCGTCCTCCAGTAGTGGGCCCTGGCTGGCCACATTTGTACCTGGCCTCTGCTGTTGCAAAAAACCTCCCTCTGAGCCACTTCTAACAGACTGGCCTGAAAGTGCTAAAAATTACCCCTCCTCCTCCTCCTCCTCTTCCATCATCGCCCTAAGCGTTTTCTCAAGGAGACATAGAAGTGGTATTGTAACGCTGATAACGGTGTCATCGCCACTGGCCATGTTGGTGGAGAACTCGAAACAGTGCAACAGGGCACACAGGTCTCGCATGGGGGCCCAATCATTGGTGGTGAAGTGGTGCTGTTCCGCAGTGCGACTGACATGTGCGTGCTGCAGCTGAAACTCCACTATGGCCTGCTGCTGCTCGCACAGTCTCTCCAGCATGTGCAAGGTGGAGTTCCACCTGGTGGGCACGTCGCATATGCGGCGGTGAGCAGGAAGGCCGAAGTTCGAGCAGCGGCAGGATGTAAACACCGGAAGCACGCACAGACGGCCCGCACTTTATGCAGCAGCTCTGACATGTCGGGGTAGTTGTGAATGAACTTCTGCACCACCAAATTCAGCACATGTGCCAGGCAAGGGATGTGCGTCAAACCGACTAGTCCCAGAGCTGCGATGAGATTTCGCCCATTATCGCACACCACCAGGCCGGGCTTGAAGCCCACCGGCAGCAACCACTGGTCGGTCTGTTGTTCAATACCCCACCACAACTCCTGCGCGGTGTGGGGCCTGTCCCCCAAACATATCAGTTTTAGAATGACCTGCTGACGTTTACCCCGGGCTGTGCTGAAGTTGGTGGTGAAGGTGTGTGGCTGACTGGATGAGCTGGTGGAAGCAGAGGAGGAGGAAGCCGAGTAGGAGGAGGAGGCTACAGGAGGCAAAGAATGATGCCCTGCGATCCTTGGCGGCGGAAGGACGTGCGCCAAGGAACTCTCCGCCTGGGGCCCAGCCACCACTACATTTACCCAGTGTGAAGTTAGGGAGATATAGCGTCCCTGGCCGTGCTTACTGGTCCACGTATCTGTGGTTAGGTGGACCTTGCCACAGATGGCATTGCGCAGTACACACTTGATTTTATCGGATACTTGGTTGTGCAGGGAAGGCACGGCTGTCTTGGAGAAGTAGTGGCGGCTGGGAACAACATACTGTGGGACAGCCATGGACATCAGCTGTTTGAAGGTGTCTGTGTCCACCAGCCTGAATGACAGCATTTCAAAGGCCAGTAGTTTAGAAATGCTTGCATTCAGGCTTGAGGGTGGCTAGGTGGGAATTTACGCTTTCTCTCCAAGGTTTGTGAGATGGAGAGCTGAACGCTGCCGTGTGACATGGTGGAGATGCTTGGTGATGCAGGTGGTGGTGTCGGTGGCACATCCTCTGTTTGGTGGGCGGCAGGTGCCAACGTTCCTCCCGAGGCGGAGGAAGAGGCCGAGGCAGCAGCAGAAGAGGGAGCAGGGGGAGCCTGAGTGAGTTCCTTGCTTTTAAGGTGTTTACTCCACTGCAGTTCATGCTTTGCATGTAGATGCCTGGTCATGCAGGTTGTGCTAAGGTTCAGAACGTTAATGCCTCGCTTCAGGATCTGATGGCACAGCGTGCAAACCACTCGGGTCTTGTCGTCAGCACATTGTTTAAAGAAGTGCCATGCGGGGAACCCCTTGAAGCTGCCTTTGGGGTGCTCGGTTCCTGGTGGCGGTGGCCAGTAACAGGCGAACTCTCTTGGCGGCAGCTGGTCTTCTTTTGCCCCCTGCTCCCTCTTTTGCTACGCTGTTGGCTCGGTCTCACCACTGCCTCTTCCTCTGAACTATGAAAGTCTGTGGCACGACCTTCATTCCATGTGGGGTCTAGGACCTCATCGTCCCCTGCATCGTCTTCCACACAGTCTTCCTCCCTGACCTCCTGTTCGGTCTGCACACTGCAGAAATACGCAGCAGTTGGCACCTGTGTTTCGTCATCATCAGAGATGTGCGGACTCCGATGAGGTGGTATTCCCATGTCCTCATCATTAGGAAACATCAGTGGTTGTGCATCAGTGCATTCTATGTCTTCCACCACTGGGGAAGGGCTAGGTGGATTCCCTTGGGAAACCCTGCCAGCAGAGTCTTCAAACAGCATAAGAGACTGCTGCATAACTGGAGGCTCAGACAGTTTCCCTGATATGCATGGGGGTGATGTGACAGACTGATGGGCTTGGTTTTCAGGTGCCACCTGTGCGCTTTCTGCGGAAGACTGGGTGGGAGATAATGTTGTGAACGTGCTGGATCCACTGTCGGCCACCCAATTGACTAGCGCTTGTACCTGCTCAGGCCTTACCATCCTTAGAACGGCATTGGGCCCCACCAAATATCGCTGTAAATTCTGGCGGGTACTGGAACCTGAGGTAGTTGGTTCACTAGGACGTGTGGCTGTGGCAGAATGGCCATGTCCTCTCCCAGCATCAGAGGGTACACTAACACCACCACAACCGCGTCCCTTACTAGATGTTTTCCTCATTGTTACCGTTCACCAAGCACCATAATAAGTAAAAAGATATTTGGCCCAATGTATTAATTTCAAATTCAGGCCTTTTTTTACAGGCACCTAACACTATCTGCCTATTTATTTATGTAGCGTATTACACTAATCCAGGCACAGCAGTAACCACTGATTTAGGGGAATATCTCTTTTAGGGCTAGTATTTAGGCCCTGCATGAAAGGTATTCTTTTATGGACAGATTTACACTTGGCCTGCAACAGCTCGAACACCATATTCAGGGTATTGCTATTTTGGCAAATGAATTTCACCCCACAACAAAATATATGTTTTTGCGGACACTATGAAACTTGGCCTGCAACAGCTGGGACACCAGATTCAGGGTATTGCTATTTTGGCAATGGAATTTCACCCCACAACAAAATATATGTTTTTGCGGACACTATGAAACTTGGCCAGCCACAGCTGAAACCACTGATTTATAGTATTGCTATTTTGGCAATTGAATTTCACCCCAGAACAAAATATATGTTTTTGCGGACACTATGAAACTTGGCCTGCAACAGCTGCGACACCAGATTCAGGGTATTGCTATTTTGGCAATTGAATTTCACCCCAGAACAAAATATATGTTTTTGCGGACACTATGAAACTTGACCTGCAACAACTGGGACACCAGATGCAGGGTATTGCTATTTTGGCAATTGAATTTCACCCCACAACAAAATATATGTTTTTGCGAACACTATGAATCTTAGCCAGCCACAGCTGAAACCACTGATTTATGGTATTGCTATTTTGGCAATTGAATTTCACCCCAGAACAAAATATATGTTTTTGCGGACACTATGAAACTTGGCCTACAACAGCTGGGACACCAGATTCAGGGTATTGCTATTTTGGCAATTGAATTTCACCCCACAACAAAATATATGTTTTTGCGGACACTATGAAACTTGGCCTGCAACAGCTGGGACACCAGATTCAGGGTATTGCTATTTTGGCAATTGAATTTCACCCCACAACAAAATATATGTTTTTGAGGACACTATGAATCTTGGCCAGCCACAGCTGAAACTACTGATTTATGGTATTGCTATTTTGGCAATTGAATTTCACCCCAGAACAAAATATATGTTTTTGCGGACACTATGAAACTTGGCCAGCCACAGCTGAAACTACTGATTTATGGTATTGCTATTTTGGCAATTGAATTTCACCCCAGAACAAAATATATGTTTTTGCGGACACTATGAAACTTGGCCTGCAACAGCTGGGACACCAGATTCAGGGTATTGCTATTTTGGCAATTGAATTTCACCCCAGAACAAAATATATCCTTTGCAGGACACTATGAAACTTGGCCAGCCACAGCTAAAACCACTGATTTATGGTATTGCTATTTTGGCAATTGAATTTCACCACAGAAAATAATCTATCCTTTGCCAGACAGCAGACAGTATTATACTTGGCTAGCCAAATCTGGAACACCAGATTTAGGGGATTGGTATTGGGCAATTTTTTTAACCCCTTAATAAAATATAGAAATTGCTATCCTGAGTTTCTAGGGGTGACAATTAGCACAGCCAAGCCCCTGATGTAGGATATAGCAAAAAAAAACTAGTATTGATGGATTCATGGACTTGGTGGCAGCTTGTTATGGTGCACCACAAGTCACAAAATGGCCGCCGATCACCCCAGAAAATAAGTGACAGAAAAACGCTCTGTGCAGCCTAAAAACCAGTGAGCAAGTAACTAGCAGAAGTTCAATCATTCACAGCTGTAGATCGATCAGTTCATTAGGTGCTCCAAATAGAGGCTGGGTCACATGCTGCACTTGGCCAATCACAGCCATGCCATTAGTAGGCATGGCTGTGATGGGCTCTTAGGGCAAGAAGTAAAACGCTAGCTGATTGGCTGCTGTGCAGACCTTCAGAAAGCGGGAAGTAATCGCCGAACAGCGAACCCGAACCCGAACTTTTTTGAAAATGAACTATGCTCGAACTGTTCGCTCAACACTATTCATGAGGGATTGGTCATGTCAAACTAATTTAATCAGTTTCTATGAGGAGGTAAGTTCTAGACTTGACCGAGGCTAATCAATGGATGTTGTTTATCTTGACTTCTCCAAAGCATTTGATACTGTACCACATAAAAGGTTAGTATATAAAATGAGAAGGCTTGAACTGGGAGAAAATGTCTGTATGTGGGTAAGTAACTGGCTTAGTGATAGAAAACAGAGGGTGGTTATTAACGGTACACACTCAGATTGGGTCACTGTCACTAGTGGGGTACCACAGGGGTCAGTATTGGGCTCTATTCTCTTCAATATATTTATTAATGATCATGTAGAAGGATTGTACAGTAAAATATCAATTTTTGCAGATGACACTAAACTGTGTAAAGTAATTAACATGGAAGAGGACAGTATACTGCTACAAATAGATCTGAACACATTGGCGGCTTGGGCAGAAAAGTGGTAGATGAGGTTATGCACATGGGAAGCAATAACACAAGTTACCCATACATACTAAATGGTAAAACACTGGGTAACACTTACATGGAAAAGGACTTAGAGATTTTAGTGAATAGCAAACTAAGCTGTAGAAACCAGTGTCAGGCAGCTGCTACCAAGGCGAATAAGATGATGGGTTGCATCAAAAGGGGAATGGATGCCCCTTGATGAGAACATAGTCCTGCCACTTTAAAAATCACTAGTCAGACCACACATGGAGTGCTGTGTACAGTTCTGGGAACCTGTGAACAAGGCAGACATATCTGAACTGGAGAAAGTTCAGAGGAGGGCAACTAAAGTAATAACTGGAATTAGTTACACATTTAGCGCGAATAATGACAAATTAATTTGGAACAAAGCAAAGTTTTTGGAGAAATTTTTCATCTCTATCCGAGAAGAAACACTGTTCCCCTGTCATGCCCTGCTCTCATTATGTGCGGAGGTCTGTCAGGTTGGCAGCACGTGTGTAGTTTTTTGTTTGTTTTGAACTTAGAGTTGAGCTGTATCCGCCTCCCTTCAGGTGCACTGGGTGGGGTCATTTGTGTGAGTTTAAATCATTCCCCTTCCCAGTGTCCTGTGCGGGTTATAGCTTCTATCTTGCTCTGTGGAAAGGTGGATTCGCTGTTTCTGCTCTGCTACTAGATAAGTTGGTTTTGGTTTCCTTTTTGTGTACTGTCTTGGCTGTTGGAGAGACACCTGCCTCCTCCAGGACTAGAGGAAGCAGGCTGACTCTTTCCCCCTTTCCCACTATCTCAGTGACTTTAGGGAATCTTCCGTCTTAGGCACAGGGGCATGTTGATTCCCACCTTTAGGGTCTGAACGTGGGCACAGTAGTCTAGGATGAGTTGGTAGGATATGGTTAGGAGGTGACCTTTATCCCCAGCTTCTGGCCTTGACACTTGTTTTGAGGTTTTCTGTGTGTTTATTGTATCTTGTATACTTCCCGCCGTGACATCCCCGTTTTATAAATTCAGAAACTCCCAATATGTGGTCATAAACTGCTGCATGGGTACACCAAACGGCTCAGAAGGGAAGGAGTGCCACATGGCTTTTTGAAGGGCAGATTTTGCTGCAATAGTTTTTGGGTGGCATGTCACATTTGAAGAGAACTTAAGGTATTCCTACAGTGGAAAATCCCCAAAAGTGACCCCATTTTGGAAACTACACTGCACAAGGAATTTATTGAAGGGGTTAAGTGAATGCTTGGACCTCACTGGCGTTTTATAGAATTTATAAACATTTGGTTTTGAAAATACAATGTCTCTTTAAACTCTGAGTTTTCATTTTTAGAAGGACTAAAAGTAGAAAAAGCACCACAAAGTTTGTTACATCATTTTTTTCCAAGTACAATAGTACCTCATATTTGAGGCCCAATGTGGTGATTTACACAGCTTGTGCTGACAACTGTAGAGGCTTTGAGGTGAAATAAATGGAATCCCTGATAATTGACCCTATTTGGGAAACTCTGTACCTCAAGGTATTATAGAGTGAAGTGAGCATTTTCATGCTACAGGTATTTTGCAAAAAGGACATTTCAATGCCCAATATGTTGTGCCCAGCTGATACCATTTGAGACACACACGACACTACTTGAATTGATAGGCAGCTTCAACTGGGTATGGAAATGCTATCAATATAGATGAGCGAATTTTTCAAAAATTTGATTCGCCGATTTCATTAAAAAATGTCTATTTCCTGGCTGCATAGAGCCTTTATAGTGGTGTAGAACACTGTGCCTTGCAGTAACACACATAGGGAGTCTGCTTTGGTAGTGAAATAATACTGTGAGTCCGTATGACATGCAGATGACAGGCATCGCTCTTAGAATCACTGCACACTTTGCTTATTTGGGCAGTCACAGGGCCAAAATTGACCAAATAACTCAAGTATGAACTCAGCCTTACAGGTCGATGTTAGCGCCAAGAAGAAGCGCACTCCTTTTACACCGTCGTTAACTGATTTTACATGTGTCCACAGAACCTGTTCTATTAAACGCTTATACAAGTAGAGCCCCCGACAGAGTGCAGATGGTGTCAGCATTAAGTTTGTGTTGACGTCACTGATTATTTTGCCTTTCCTCTGATCTGTCAGAACAATAACCCACAAAAAACAGATCCTGAATGTGGAGCATCCGCCTTCACTCGGTCAGCATTTGGTCAGTAATCCATCAGTATTGCTAATGCCAAAAAAAACAGGAGTGGATCCAAAACAGAGATGACACATGAACGGAATATTTGCATATCTTCTGCGTTTTGTACCCACTCCTACATTTGGCTACCGAATCATAAGCCAATTCTGATAGGACCATACAGGCCTTACAGCTGCTACACAGACAGGATCCGTTGCGCGTCTCATTTTTCCTTCCTTCTGACATATCAGAAGAAGGGTCAAATAAATGATTATGCCAAAAGGCAAAATAGTCGCCCAGTCATGAAGTGGGGGGGGGGGGTGGGAACAGCATGAGAAGCCCACAGAGTGGCCCTATGACATAGTGGTGAGGTGGAAGCAGCATGAGGAGACCACAAAGTGGCCCAATGACAGAGTCTGGAGGTGGCTGCACCATCAAGAGACCACAGAGTGGCAAGGTGACATAGTGTGGAGGTGGTGGCAGCATCAGGAGGGCACAGAGTGGCAAGGTGACATATTTTGGAGGTAGCAGCAGCATCAGGAGGCCACAGAGTGGCAAGGTGACATATTGTTGAGGTGGGTGGCAATACCAGTACCAGCTCAAGATGGTGGGTGAAAGAAGGAGCACTTGGCATCAGATGTGTGGCATCAGGCGGGTGGCAGCATCAGAATAGTAGCTGAGGCAGGTAGCCAGACGAAACCGGTCTCTTTTGTCAAAGTGTTGGTGTGGCACCATGGATGATCTAGTCTGATGCATCAGGCATTGGTGGGTGGAAATCCTGGCTTATCTACGCCTGATTCATCTTGAAAAAGGTCAGTCTCTCCACATTTACGGTGGACAGGTGAGTTCTACTTGGGGTAACTATGGCCCCTACCACCCGATCTGATGCCACACTACTGGATGGGCATGACAGCTTTTACAGGGCAAACTCGGCCAGTTGAGGCCACAAATCCAGTTTGGCTGTTCAGTAGTCCAGCTGATCTTCAACTTTGGGTGATAGGGTGCACTCACCCTGCTGGTTCAGGTTCTGCCCTGTCTAGCTGTTGGTGAGTAGTTTCTTCACTAGGCGCGTGAAGAATGATGCGTATCAGCGACTGTAGACTCAGGCTATTGCTGATGGATCTGGTACTGCTCCTGCCACCACCCCTCCCCAGCAGCCATGGCAGTGGAACGCGAGTGCAGAGGGGCCGCCGGTCAGACCTGCGAGAGGATGAACGATGGCGCAGATAGGTAGCAGCCAATTGACTCTATAGTAGAATCAGTTAGTCCTCCCTCTCAGCGGGGGTATTAAAAAAGGCCACCATTTTGGAATAGTAGGGAGGGTTTAACATGGTGAAGAGCCAGTAGTCCTTTCTCTTATGAATGATGACAATTCGACTGTCACTACGCAAGCGAGCATGCATCGGGCCATTTGCGCAAGTGACCCAGAGGGATTCCATGCCTCTATCTCCACTGCATACTGCCATGGTGTGTCTGGGTCACCTGCCTCATCTTCCTCATCTCCCTCTTGCCCCTCCGCCTGCTCCTGCCCCTTCTCTTCTGTCTCCTGTGTGTCAAAACTACCCATTTCTCTACACATTGCTTGTACTCTAATATCCTCCTCCTTCAGTTCAGCCCCGACAGGGCTCATGTGGCCTTGAGATCTAGGCGCCATGTCTCCAGTCTCCTGACAGCCAGATTTACCAGCATCTGTTCCAGGACATGAAGCAGTGGAATGACGTCGTTCATACAGTAGGGTGCCTGACAAATGATGTGGCCTCCCCAAAGGGCCTGAGCAAATGGCAGGTGTCCCGCATAAGCTGCCACAGACGGACATCGAAGTTACACAGGGGAGTACTCCTGTCCACCTTGATTATCAAGAAATCGTTTATAACTTTTCTCTGTTCATATAGTCATATGGAGGGTGGAATTCCAATGGGTGGAAACGTCGCATATTAGCCTATGTTGGTAATACCGTTCTGCGGCTGCAGCTCAAGGAGGTTGTGCTTTGCGGTGTACGAGAGGCTAAAGTGCATGCAAGTTTCCTGGCCATTTTTAAGATGTCTTGCAGATGGGTGGAAGACTTTAGGATCCGCTTGATAACCAGATTGAACACGTGCGCCATGCAGGGCGCATGGCTCAGCCCTTCTTGACCCGACCACCATGTTCTTTTCGTTGTTGGTCACCATGGTTCCGATTTTGAGTTGTCTTGAAGAAAGCTAGGATTCGATTTCTTCATGAAGGACATGGAGCAGTTCCTCCCCTATTTGACTCCGTTCGCCCAGGCAAACGAGGTGCAGAACAGCTTGACACCGCCGTGCCCTGCACATGTGGTATACTGGAGGGCCCTTGTGAATTGTCCCTGCAGTAGAGGCTGAGGACACGGTTGAGGATGAGGAGGCAGACGCTTACATTATCGCAGGACCAACGGCGTGAGATCGTGGAGGCAGAAGTGGGGTCACCTGGCCATTTACTGGTGTGGCTGTGCATGAACCACATTCACCCAGTGGACTGGAAAGGACATCTATTGTCCCTGACCGCACTTGGCAGACACCGACAGGCACAAGGACTGGCCCACCTTTTTGTTCTACATGTGTTTGCAGGGCTGGTACTGCCTTTTTGACAAAGAAATGACAGCTTGGGACTCTTCACTCTGCTTGGCACAAGCCATTGGTTCTCTAAAAGGTGCAGAGTCCACCACTTGGAAAGGGAGGGACTGCAGCACCAGCAACTTAGACAGGAGAACGTTCAGCTTCTGCGCCGTTGGATGCATGCACGCATACTGTTTTCTCTTGGCAATCGCTTTGGTGATCGATTGCTGATGGAATGATGGAGTAGGAGGAGCAGGAGCATCAGGACCAGCAGATGATGGGAAGGACAGACCGCTCTCTTCGGCTGAGGTGGTGGAGACTTGACTGCCTGAAACCGCGTGCATGCCAGTGGGTGATGCAGTAGTTGCTGCGGCAGGCTGGACTACCAGATCGGAGCCACGGTTCTCCCAGGCCCCTTTATGGTGATGTTGCATATGTTGACGCAGGGCTGTGGTGCCAACATTGGCACCCTGGCCACTCTTGACCTTCTGCCCACAGATTCTACATATGTTTACCTTCTCCGGCGGCTTAACAAAAAACTGGCACCCCGCAGAGTAGGGGATTTTACTCCCAACACTACGCACTGACTGACTGCTAACGCCACTGCCTCCGTTAACCCGTGCACCGCTACTTCCCGGGTAGGTAGGCTCTTGCGAAGCAAGTGGTCTACCCCGGGCACGTTTGGCTCCCAATCTCCCACTGCTGACTCCCAGCCACGCTAGCGACTTGCTGGCTCCGCCGCTGGCTCACAGGCAAGCTGCTACCCTCTACTCCCAATGATGATGAAGCCCCTTCGTCAACCAGCTCCCAAATGCGATCAGCTACATCATCATCATCAACTACTGTCTACACGTCACTAATGTCCTCCTTAACCGTTTCTGGGTCAGGAGCCTGACCACTCGCAACACCAGCTTTCACGCCACTCTCCTCATCACTACTTGCCCGCCAAGCGGAGGAAGCGGCAGATGTCTCCTCCAAATCTCGGCTGGGGAGTAGCTGCTGACTGTCCTCTAGTAGCTCGTCCTCGGTGAAAAGTGGAGCCGAGCAAAAGAAATATAATACTTCTTGCACTGAGGGAACTGAAAATGACAGAGGAAGGTTCAGGACAGGTGGGGGCACAGGAACTGCTCCAGGACCATGCCAACAAATCGTCGTGTCAGAGGAACCCACCGACTCTTGGCTGGGGGTGTCTGATGTCCCTTGGGACAAAGTGGATGAACGAGTCAACAATTCAAGAACCGCTGGGTTGCTGGTCAAGACACGACCGCTAGATGACACCGGGAGCTCAGGCCTCTCGCTGCGACCCCTGCTACTACGCCCCCTTACTCTGCTGCGACCTCTGCCTGCACCAGAAACAGGGCCTGGCACTTCTCTTTCTTTGACCGTCTTCTCTGAGCTAAAACACCCCAGAAAAGGCTTCACAACAGATAACTGCACCACTGAGCGGCAAATATATTTTTTCTTTTTCTGCTAATGCACCCCGCAAAAGGTTTACAACAGATAACTGCACCGCACAAGGGCAAATAAAATGTATAAATATTGCTTTGTAATAAACCCTGTTAATGCATGTATCAATCAGCACTTGCACCCTAATAACAAGAACGGTTTACTGGAATTACAGAGCTGTATAATGGAAATTTGGATCTCCAGTCAGTGCTGCAAGGTGTAATAGGATTGCTCCTATTACCCAAGCTGTAAGCTCCCTTACTGAACCCTTTTCAACATAAATGCTGTGGAATGATCCCTCCCTATACTTTCACTACACCTTGAATAATCTTTCCTTGCACTTGTAAATAGTGTTGAGCAGTGTTAAATACAATTGCCAAAATACCAATACCCTAAATCTGGTGTTCCAGCTTTGGATAGCCAAGTATAATACTGTCTGCTGTCTGGCAAAGGATAGATTATTTTCTGTTGTGAAATTCAATTGCCAAAATAGCAATCCCCTAAATCTGGCGTCCCAGCACTGGCTAGCAAAATATAATAGTGTCCACCAAAACATATATTTTGTTCTGGGGTGAAATTCAATTGCCAAAATAGCAATACCATAAATCAGTGGTTTCAGCTGAGGCTGGCAAAGTATAATAGTGTCCGCCAAAACATATATTTTGTTCTGGGGTGAAATTCAATTGCCAAAATAGCAATACCCTGAATCTGGTGTCCCAGCTGTTGCAGGCCAAGTGTTAATCTGTCCGTAAAAGAGTATATTTTGTTCTGGGGTGAAAATCAATTGCCCAAAATAGCAATACCATAAATCAGTGGTTTCAGCTGTGGCTGGCAAAGTATAATATTGTCCGCCAAAACATATATTTTGTTCTGGGGTGAAATTCAATTGCAAAAATAGCAATACCCTGAATCTGGTGTCCCAGCTGTTGCAGGCCAAGTGTTAATCTGTCCGTAAAAGGGTATATTTTGTTCTGGGGTGAAATTCAATTGCTAAAATAGCAATACCCTGAATCTGGTGTCCCAGATGTTGCAGGCCAAGTGTTAATCTGTCCGTAAAAGGGTAGATTAAACTCAAGGTGTATATTCAAGTGCTGAGAGGGTCATCCTCATTAACTTCACACGCTACCGTGCATCTCCCATTGTATTTCTGTCCGTTAAAGGGTATATTACACAAAGTGTTAAAATACAATTGCTGAAGGCATAATCCTACATATTTTTTCTCACGCTACTGTGCATCTCCAAGTGTAAATCTGTCTATAAAAGGATACCTTTCATCCAGGGCCTAAATACTAGCCCTAAAAGAGATATTCCCCTAAATCAGTGGTTACTGCTGTGCCTGGATTAGTGTAATACGCTACATAAATAAATAGGCAGATAGTGTTAGGTGCCTGTAAAAAAAATGCCTGAATTTGAAATCAATACATTGGGCCAAATATTTTTTTTCTTATTGTGGTGCTTGGTGAACGGTAACAATGAGGAAAACATCTAGTAAGGGACGCGGTCGTGGTGGTGTTAGTGTACCCTCTGGTGCTGGGAGAGGACATGGCCATTCTGCCACAGCCACACGTCCTAGTGAACCAACTACCTCAGGTTCCAGTACCCAATGCCGTTCTAAGGATGGTAAGGCCTGAACAGGTACAGGCTCTAGTCAATTGGGTGGCCGACAGTGGATCCAGCACGTTCGCAACATTATCTCCCACCCAGTCTTCTGCAGAAGACCATCAGTCTGTCACATCACCCCCATGCATATCAGGGAAACTGTCTGAGCCTCAAGTTATGCAGCAGTCTCTTATGCTGTTTGAAGACTCTGCTGGCAGGGTTTCCCAAGGGAATCCACCTAGCCCTTCCCCAGTGGTGGAAGACATAGAATGCACTGATGCACAACCACTGATGTTTACTGATGATGAGGACATGGGAATACCACCTCATCGGAGTCCGCACGTCTCTGATGATGACGAAACACAGGTGCCAACTGCTGCGTCTTTCTGCAGTGTGCAGACCCAACAGGAGGTCAGGGAGGAAGACTGTGTGGAAGACGATGCAGGGGACGATGAGGTCCTAGACCCCACATGGAATGAAGGTCGTGCCACAGACTTTCATAGTTCAGAGGAAGAGGCAGTGGTGAGACCGAGCCAACAGCGTAGCAAAAGAGGGAGCAGGGGGCAAAAGCAGAACAGCCGCCGCCAAGAGAGTTCGCCTGCTACTGGCCACCGCCACCAGGGACCAAGCACCCCAAAGGCAGTTTTAAGGAGTTCGCCTGGCATGGCACATCTTTAAACAATGTTCTGACGACAAGACCCGAGTGGTTTGCACGCTGTGCCATCAGAGCCTGAAGCGAGGCATTAACGTTCTGAACCTTAGCACAACCTGCATGACCAGGCATCTACATGCAAAGCATGAACTGCAGTGGAGTAAACACCTTAAAAGCAAGGAACTTACTCTGGCTCCCCCTGCTCCCTCTTCTGCTGCTGCCTCGGCCTCTTCCTCCGCCTCGGGAGGAACGTTGGCACCTGCCGCCCACCAAACAGAGTATGTGCCACCGACACCACCACCTGCGTCCCCAATCATCTCCACCATGTCACACGGCAGCGTTCAGCTCTCCATCTCACAAACCTTGGAGAGAAAGCGTAAATTCCCACCTAGCCACCCTCGAGCCCTGGGCCTGAATGCCAGCATTTCTAAACTACTGGCCTTTGAAATGCTGCCATTCAGGCTGGTGGACACAGACAGCCTCAAACAGCTGGTGTCCATGGCTTTCCCAGAGTATGTTGTTCCCAGCCGCCACTACTTCTCCAAGACAGCCGTGCCTTCCATGCACAACCAAGTATCCGATAAAATCAAGTGTGCACTGCGCAACGCCATCTGAACCAGTAAGCACGTGAACCAGTAAGCACGGCCAGGGACGCTATATCTCCCTAACTGCACACTGGGTAAATGTAGTGGCGGCTGTGCCCCAGGCGGAGAGTTCAATGGTGCACGTCCTTGCACCGCCAAGGATCGCAGGGCATCATTCTTTGCCTCCTGTAGCCTCCTCCTCCTACTCGGCTTCCTCCTCCTCTGCTTCCACCAGCTCATCCAGTCAGCCACACACCTTCACCACCAACTTCAGCACAGCCTGGGGTAAACGTCAGCAGTCCATTCTGAAACTCATATGTTTGGGGGACAGGCCCCACACCACGCAGGAGTTGTGGCGGGGTTTTGAACAACAGACCGACCAGTGATTGCTGCCGGTGGGCCTCAAGCCCGGCCTGGTGGTGTGCGATAATGGGCGAAATCTCGTTGCAGCTCTGGGACTAGCCGGTTTGACGCACATCCCTTGCCTGGCACATGTGCTGAATTTGGTGGTGCAGAAGTTCATTCAATACTACCCCGACATGTCAGAGCTGCTGCATAAAGTGCGGGCCGTCTGTGCGCGCTTCCAGCATTCACATCCTGCCGCTGCTCGCCTGTCTGTACTACAGCGTAAATTCAGCCTTCCCACTCACCGCCTCATATGCGACGTGCACACCAGGTGGAACTCCACCTTGCACATGCTGGAGAGACTGTGCGAGCAGCAGCAGGCCATAGTGGAGTTTCAGCTGCACCACGCACGTGTCAGTTGCACTGCGGAAGAGCACCACTTCACCACCAATGATTGGGCCTCCATGCGAGACCTGTGTGCCCTGTTGCGCTGTTTCGAGTACTCCACCAACATGGCCAGTGGCGATGACACCATTATCAGCGTTACAATACCACTTCTATGTCTCCTTGAGAAAACGCTTAGGGCGATGATGGAAGAGGAGGTGGTCCAGGAGGAGGAGGATGAGGGGTCATTTTTAGCACTTTCAGGCCGTCTGTTAGAAGTGGCTCAGAGGGAATTTTTTTGCAACAGCAGAGGCCAGGTACAAATGTGGCCAGCCAGGGCCCACTACTGGAGGACGAGGAGGATGAGGAGGAGGTGGAGGAGGATGAGGAAGAAACAGGTTCACAGCGGGGTGGCACCCAACACAGCTCAGGCCCATCACTGGTGCGTGGCTGGGGGGATACGGAGGACAATGACGATATGCCTCCCACAGAGGACAGCTTGTCCTTACCTCTGGGGAGCCTGGCACACATGAGTGACTACATGCTGCAGTGCCTGCGCAACGACAGCAGAGTTGCCTAAATTTTAACGTGTGCGGACTACTGGGTTGCCACCTTTCTGGATCCCCGGTACAAAGACAATGTGCCCACCTTACTTCCTGCACTGGAGTGTGATAGGAAGATGCGCGAGTACCAGCGCACGCTGGTAGAGGCGCTCCTGAGAGCATTCCCAAATGTCACAGGGGAACAGGTGGAAGCCCAAGGCGAAGGCAGAGGAGGAGCAAGAGGTCGCCAACGCAGCTGTGTCACGGCCAGCTCCTGTGAGGGCAGGGTTAGCATGGCAGAAATGTGGAAAAGTTTTATCTCCACGCCACAGCTAACTGCACCACCACCTGATACGGAACGTGTTAGCAGGAGGCAGCATTTCACTAACATGGTTGAACAGTACGTCTGCACACCCCTCCACGTACTGACTGATGGTTCAGCCCCATTCAACCTCTGGGTCTCCAAATTGTCCATGTGGCCAGAGTTAGCATTTTATGCCTTGGAGGTGCTGGCCTGCCCGGCGGCCAGCGTTTTGTCTGAACGTGTATTCAGCACGACAGGGGGCGTCATTACTGACAAACGCAGCCGCCTGTTCACAGCCAACGTGGACAAGCTGACGTTCATAAAAATGAACCAGGCATGGATCCCACAGGACCTGTCCCTCCCTTGTGCAGAATAGACATTTATAACTGCCTCCCCCTCAACCATGTATTCTTGTACTCCGGGGCACTTCTTTATTGAATCCTCATTTTTTTAACTTTACAATGATCTTGCGGTGCAACCCAAAGTTGAATGAATCTCTCCTCAATCTGGGCGCCGGGGCCTAAATAACTGAAAGTGGCCTTCTCCAGTGGTAAAAGAAAACAGAAAAGAACGGAAGTTAATCCAAAAAACCCCGCGGATAAAAATCCACAAAGGAGTGAAGAAAAAAAGGGGAGCCGCTAGGGTGGGCGAGAATTAGAGTAAAAAAACTGATCAGAGGGTCAGTAATAAGGCAGCTCTATAGTGTCTCTACAACAGAGGCACTCACACGAATGCTAGTGTAAGGTTAGGTGTGCTGAAAGGGATTCAGCTGACCCTGGGTGGGGGGGAAGTGGGGGAGAGAGCGCCAAGGGAGGACCCAGAAAAGTAAAACGTACACAATATGTGAATGGCAAGAAACTAATGGTATGAAAAAGAGGGAGAAGATGGTATATTATCCCTGTATTCTTGATGAGTAGTAAAGGGTGCTGATTGTATAACAGACACCGCTGATGGTGGTACCCACAGTCAGGGTCAGAAATCAAGCAGTGAGGTATAAAATATTAAAAATATTGAAAATATTAAAAATAGCAGTGATAATAGTAATAATCGTAATACAATCATAATAAAAATCGAGATAAAAATCGGTCGATTACCAATAGTATATAAGTCACTACTCCAACGAAGCAGTCATAGATGCAATCATAGATGCACTTACTTCACTGGGGGCTGTCCACAGGATAAGCTCAAGACACCTGGGACTATCACCCCCGGCCAGGATCGTCTGTAGATGTCAGTGAGAGATGGCAGCCGGAGTCACAGCTTCAGATCTATCACCTTTAATAACATATATATGGCTCAACGCTGCTTCGGGGATAAAGGGTTCCCCTTCTTCAGGAGCAGCTACATAAAATTTCAAGCAATATAGTTCAGTTATATATACACATTAAAATTACCTGATTTGCTGAAGTGGGAGATCGAGTCCCCGCGTTCAGTAAAATGAAACCGGAAACCGGATGACGTAATTTCCGGTTTCAGTGGAACGCAATATGCGTTCCAAATTACAGGAAATACCAAATGAAGGCTGGATGACGTGGGGATACCTAAGATACCTAAACTGTACCCTTCATCAATAAGTTCAAAGAGTTCTTTTTTGTAAACTAACGTGGGGTCTGAAGTAAGGGACGTATAGTAATCTGTATTGGAGAGGATGCGGAGTGACTCTGAGATATAATAACTACTGTCCATTATGACTATACCACCGCCCTTGTCAGCGTTTTTGATAACAATGTCTTTGTTCCCAGTCAATGTTTTGATAGCTTTGTTTTTGTGCCGGAGTGAGATTGCTATTTGTTAATGGGCAGGGATGGCTGAAGGTGTTTTTAAATTCGGTCATCACTATGTTATAGAAAGTCTCGATGTGTGGGCCTCATTGTTATCAAAAACGCCGACAAGGGCGGTGGTATAGTCATAATGGACAGTAGTTATTATATCTCAGAGTCACTCCGCATCCTCTCCGATACAGATTACTATACGTCCCTTACTTCAGACCCAACGGTAGTTTACAAAAAAGAACTCTTTGAACTTATTGATGAAGGGTACAGATTAGGTATCTTCGACAAGAAGTTGAAATCCTATTTAAAAATATCCCACCCCACCATTGCAAAATTCTATTTTCTCCCAAAAATTCACAACCCTCTCAAACCCCCCTGGTAGACCCATCATTTCGGGCATAGGTTCACTCACCCCCAATCTATCTGAATATATTGACGGGATCCTTCAAAGTTACGTTATGGAATTACCTTCCTACCTGAAAGACACGTCACACTTACTCCAAATATTAGATACTTTTAAATGGGAGAAAGGTTTTTTTATGGGTTACCCTGCTCTATACAGCAACATCTCACATGCATTGTGTTTAGAGGCCATTCATACCACCCTTACCTCTGACCCACGCATGCCCCATTCCCAAAGCCAATTTATTCTGAAATCTATCCAGTTTATACTGGAACACAATTATTTCATCTTTTAGGATAATCTGTATCTTCAAAAGAAGGGCACTGTGATGGGGACTAAGTTTGCCCCATCGTATGCCAATCTGTTTATGGGCCAATTCGAAAAACAACAAGGCCTCCTTACACACCCCAAGATCCGTCTGTATGAACGTTATATAGACGATATTATTTTCATCTGGGATGGGAGCACAGGAGATCTAACAACCCTATTAGAGGAATTGAACAATAATACGTGGGACCTTACTTTCACTCTGGAGTCCAACCCACTAGTAGCCATCTTTCTAGATTTACACCTAATGATAGAGAATAATCAAATTACGACTAAAACTCACTTTAAGTCAGTTGACACTAACAGCTACCTAAACTACAAAAGTTGCCATCACTCTAAATGGAAAAATAATATTCCATATAGCCAGCTACGCAGAATACAAAGAAATTGTTCAGACAACACAACTCTAAGGGAACAAGTAGAAATAGTATGCAAAAGGTTTCATGAGAAAGGCTACCCGAAACAACTGATTAATGACTCCAAAAAAAGGATCTGTAACACTAAAAGAGATATTCACTACACCACCCGTAACTCCAATACGAAAAAAGACACCACTACACTTCCCCTGAACCTTGTCACTCGGTTCAATGTACAACATACATCCATTAGGAAGATACTCCAAAAACATTGGTCGATATTATTGAAAGATCCCATTATTGGTCAATCAATTCCTCCCCATCCCCACATCACGTTCCGTAGAGCCAGAACCCTAAAAGAGATTCTGGCCCCGTCCTGCCCCAAAATATCCAACACCAAAAAGGAAACCATTAAAACCGAGCCAGACCCCCAGAATATCGTAGGGGCGTTTCAATGTGGGAAAACACGCTGCAAGTGCTGCACCATGATTCTCCATGGTACCAGCAGCTTTTCATTGGCCAATTCCACCGAAGTCATCTCCTTGCGGCACAACTTCAATTGCGGAACCACCAATGTTATCTACCTTTTATTTTGTCCTTGCAACATTTACTATGTTGGTCGGACCACCCAACCTCTTAGGGAACGCATGAACAACCACTGTTCCAATATCTCCCGAAAGGTCATCACACACAGTGTATCACGCCATTTTTCCATCCATCATGAGGGAGACCCCTCCTCCCTCAAGGTAATCCCTCTTGAATGGGTACCTCAGTCCTTTCAGATGTTGTGCCGCAAGGAGAAGTTTTGGATTTATAAATTAAACACATTAACCCCTTTTGGCCTAAATGAGTCACTTGAATATGTCAACTATTAGAGTATTATTAAAGAATCATTAGAAACATCTCTGACACATACCTTGGACCCCTTACCAGTGCAATGTATACGTGTCCTCCATTTCTGACTGTGGTTGTTTTCATAAACAGCCCTATATAGAAGTAGTCTTCTACTTCTTGTGATTTTTAGGATCTGATTACCGTACTTATAATGTGAAGTAGATATTGATATGATTGATATATCAGACACCATAAATTGGCCATTGTATCTTGTTAGACAGGCTGGCAACATATAGGATATGCTACCATGATTTTGGTTACCAGCAAGAGGGTTAGCTATAGGGAGAAATATTATATCTTCCCCCATACACTATCCTCATTGACTATCCACTGTAGTCACAATACCCGTATTCAATATATACATTCAAATAAATAAAGAATTTTCTTCTATAGATCCCCAATCCATTTGGATTATACACATTGATAGAATACTGTATAATCGAATATATCCTAGGGTTACACTCCGTGTTATATTATCTGGACATGTATAGTGTGGGAGTCGCTCTGGTAGATAGCAGTGCGGGTGCAGTACAGAGGCAAAACAAGAAGTCCAGAAAGTGCAATAAACAGTGTTTTATTCACACTTGCACAAAATAAACGATAAACAGTCTCTTGGTGTTAATTCACACTCAGCAAACACAAAAAGCAAAACCAAAGAGTCCAAAACCAGGTTCAATCACCTGTGAGATGTTTAGGTGCGCGTTCGCACCTGGCGGTCGGCCCAGCCGCAGGATAATCCACCTTCAGGCTTCCAGGACGACTGCACGACTCCTTGCTGAGCTCATCCTTCCAGCCCAGAGAGCAACACAACACTAGCAGCAGCTCCAGGACAATCACAGCCACACCTGCTGATGTGGCTGCCTTTAAAAAGCCCGGCAAAGTCCGGCCTGGACCGTGGGAGTAGGCACCCACCCAACTCTTTGCCTACTCCCAGTAAGAGCCGGCCCGGATTGGCTTTGCAGCCAAACTAACTATCAATGTCAAGCAGCACTAGCTGCTGCTGACACATAAAACCCGGCTCTCACCTCACCGAGGCCAGGAACCTCGGTGACACGTATCTTCCGTCCATGGCGGCACCTTGCGCCCTCTTACATACCTCCCCCTTTGTTCAACCCCGACAGGAGTGAACACACGCCAAACACTGTACTCGAGACAGTGCATCCGCATTTCCTTGCAAGCGGCCTGCCCTGTGTTCCACTGTGAACTTAAAGTTCTGCAGAGACAAGAACCATCTGGTGACCCGAGCATTCCTGTCTTTCGCCTGGCACATCCACTTTAGAGGGAATGGTCGGTCACCAGACGGAACTTTCTCCCTAGCAGATAATAGCGGAGAGACTCTAGTGCCCACTTGATGGCCAGGCACTCTCTCTCCACTATACTGTACCTGGTTTCGGCTGGGGTGAGTTTGCGACTCAGGAAAACCACGGGATGCTCCTCCCCATTGATTTCCTGAGAGAGTACAGCCCGAGGCCCACTTCAGAGGCATCGGTCTGTACCACAAACTCTCTCCTGAAGTCGGGCGTCACCAAAACCGGGGACCCACACAGGGCCGACTTCAGAGCAGAGAAAGCCTTATCCGCCTGCTCATTCCACTGGATCGACACTGACCTGCGTCCCTTTAAAAGGCTTGTCAATGGAGCAGCAATTGTAGCGAAGTTGGGAATAAACCTCATGTAGTATCCCACCATGCCCAGGAATGATTTTACTTGCCGCGTAGTGACAGGTCGGGGCCAATTCTTAATTGCCTCAATTTTGTTTACCTGAGGTTTGACCACCCCCGCCCAATGACATACCCTAGGTATTTGGTCTCTTCTAACCCTATCACACACTTTTTGGGTTAGCAGTTAAGCCAGCTTTCCTAAGGGAGTCCACTACGGCCTGTACCTTCGGTAGGTGACTCTCCCAGTCGGTGCTATGGACAATGATATCATCCAGATACGCTGAGGCGTACCGTCGATGTGGACGAAGCACAATATCCATAAGCCTTTGAAACGTGGCGGGGCGCCATGTAGACCAAAGGGTAATACCTTGTACTGATACAACCCCTCCGGTGTGATAAAAGCAGTTTTTCCTTGGCAGCCTCCGTTAAGGGTACCTGCCAGTACCCTTTGGTGAGGTCCAAGACAGAAAAATACCTGGCTTGGCCCAATTTTTCAATGAGCTCATCCACCCTCGGCATGGGATATGCGTCAAACTTGGACACCTCATTCAGCTTGCGGAAATCGTTACAGAACCTCAATGTCCCGTCCGGCTTGGGTATTAAGACTATCGGACTGGCCCAATCACTTTTTGACTCCTCGATGACACCTAACTGGAGCATCAGCTGCACTTCCTTCACAATGGCTTGTCGCCGAGCCTCGGGTACCCGATACGGCTTTAACCGGACTTTGGCCTGAGGCTCAGTGATAATGTCATGCTGGATTAGGGATGTGCGCCCAGGGAGGTCGAGAACACATCCGTGTTCCGACTAATGAACTCCTTAACTTCCTGGACCTGTTTGGAGGATAGGCTATCTGAAATTTTTACGGTGGCTGCTGCTTCCCGGACTTCGAGGTGAGGGCTGGATCCTTCTCACCTAGAAGCCCTGGCCGAGGGCTGTCATCGCTGGACGAGTTCCTATCCTTCCATGGCTTCAGCAAATTCACATGATACACCTGCTCCGGCTTCCGCCGCCCTGGCTGGTGCACCTTGTAATTTACTTCCCCCACTTTCTCGAGCACTTCATAGGGCCCCTGCCACCTAGCTAGAAATTTGCTGTCAAGGGTGGGTACCAGAACTAAAACTCGGTCTCCGGGATTAAAGTCTCGTACCCGAGCCTGACGATTATAGACTCTACTTTGGGCCTGTTGTGCTGCCTCCATATGCTCCCGGACCAGCGGTAACACTCTCTCCATACGTTCCTGCATCTGGGTAACATATTCAATTACGCTTTTGTGGGGACGGGCTGTTGTTCCCACGCTTCCTTAGCGATGTCCAACAGGCCCCGTGGGCGTCTGCCATAAAGCAGTTCGAAGGGCGAGAACCCAGTAGAGGCCTGGGGCACTTCTCGCACTGCAAACATGAGATAGGGCAGAAGCAGATCCCAGTCCTTCCCATCTCGGGACACCACCCTTTTAGCATATTTTTAAAGTTTGGTTAAATCTTTCCACAAGGCCGTCCGTTTGCGGATGGTAAACGGACGTCCACAATTGCTTTATATGCAACAGTTTACACAATTCCCTCATAATCTTAGACATAAAAGGGGTCCCTTGGTCCGTCAGAACCTCCTTAGGTAGGCCCACCCGGGTAAACATCTCCATTAACTCCTTTGCAATGAGCCTAGCCGATGTGTGTCGCAGAGGCACCGCCTCTGGATATCGAGTAGCATAGTCCAGAATCACCAGGATATGTTGGTGACCCCTAGCAGACTTCGGTGCGGGTCCGACCAGATCCATGGCAATACGCTCGAATGGGACCTCAATTATTGGGAGAGGGACCAGGGGACTTCTGTAATGCGGCTGGGGGCTATTTACCTGACAGGTCGGACAGGACTTACAGAACTCCTCTACTTCCTTAAACAAACCGGGCCAGTAAAATCGCTGTAGTACGCGGTCCTGCGTTTTCTGCCACCCCATGTGTCCCCCAAGAACATGTTGGTGGGCAAGCTCCATAACAAGCTTGCGATATGCGGTGGGCACCACCAACTGTTCAACTGGCTCACCTCGGATTTGGTTCACCCGATACAACATATCCTGAAGAATAATAAATCGTGGAAACATTAATTCAGCCCCAGGTTTCTGGGGTTTACCGTCAATCATTACAACACTTTCCCAGGCCCTGGTTAGGGTTTGGTCCCGGTGTTGTGCGGTCCCAAAATTTTCCCGGAGACATTGAGGTCTGCCAACTCAGGTCCCGGTGGCAAGTCCTCCGTGTCTCCCACCATTACACTCCAGTGGGGTTGTCTCCCCCTCTACCGCTGGAGCAGTGGTCACCCCTACCGCTGGCCCTTCAGATTCGGGCTCCCAGGGTTCTGGCCTTCCAGTGGTATCAGGCCACTCTACTAAGGTTACCCCTGTCTCGGGCCCATCAGACACTTTTATAGCCGGCCACAGCGCCGGAAACCTGGGAAGTCCCTCCCAAGTATCAGTTCATGTGGGAGTTTGGTAGCGACAGCCACCTCGTGGGTCCACTTACCAGCAGCTGTGGACAAAGTCACTAATGCAGTGGGGTAGTCTTTTAAGTCTCCGTGGATGCATAGGACCCCGACTTTACGGCCGGTATACTCCGCAGGCCGTACTAGGGCAGCTCTTACCAGGAGACTAAACTCCCGGAGTCCAGCAGGGCCACCGCCAGAGAATCTCCCACCTCTACCTGACACAGGTGGTTATTGTCCTGCCCCTCACGGGTGCCAGTTGCACACAGCTTCCGGGCATACAGGGAGTGGCGATACCCGTAGTTCACATCCATCGGCTCACCCTGATGCGGACAGTCGGCCCTGATGTGGCCTGGCTCCTGACACCTCCAGCATACCACGGGAGGCGGATCCGCAGGGGATACATTCCGTGCAGGTCTCTCTGTCGCCGGTCGTCGGAACTGGGGTGGAGGCCTCCGGGGTTTGACTGGCCCCTTCCCAGCAAGACCCCCTGCAGGTTTCTGGTGGCCTCGTAGCGCTCCACCAGGTCGACCATCTCCAGGGCACTTACCGGAGACGCCTGGCCGACCCAGTGCTGGAGGGGATAAGGCAGGGCCCTCCAAAGATGTCCGCCAACAGTCGATCCAGCATGGCAGTGGGACTTAGTAGATCAGGCTGCAGCCACTTTTGCAGCCTGTGCAGCAGATCGTAGTACTGCGGCCTAGCAGGTTCAGTCGTTTTAAAGTCCCACTGGTGGACTCTTTGGCGCGGACCAGCACGTTCACCCCCAGTCTGGCTAGGATCTCTCCTTTCACGGTGTCATAATCGGCCGGCATTGGTCGTCCGACAAGTCGAAAAACACCTGCTGGGGTCGGAAGCCAGGAACGGAGCGACCACCTCAGCCCACTGGTCACGGGGCAGCTTCTCCCTCACGGCCACTTTTTCGAAGACTGCCAGGTAGGTCTCGGCATCATCCTCGGGGGTCATCTTGGGAATTGCTGCACGGACCGCTTTCCGGGCATCATGGGCACGGTGAGAGGCTCCAGTCGCTTGCAAAGCCATTACATGTTGCAACAGCAGCTGGTTTGTCTCCTGCTGCTGCTTGTTGGCCTCCCGCTGCTGTAAATTGGCCTCCACGAGAGCCTTTACAACTGCCTCCATCTTATCAGAGTTCACGTGTTGAAACTTTGCCGGCTTGACATATGACATTCACTTTGGGAAAAAAACTTGGCGTTTACGCCAGCCTCACTACGCATGCCCGCATCCGACACCAAATGTGGGGAGTCGCTCTGGTAGATAGCAGTGCGGGTGCAGTACAGAGGCAAAACAAGAAGTCCAGAAAGTGCAATAAACAGTGTTTTATTCACACTTGCACAAAATAAACGATAAACAGTCTCTTGGTGTTAATTCACACTCAGCAAACACAAAAAGCAAAACCAAAGAGTCCAAAACCAGGTTCAATCACCTGTGAGATGTTTAGGTGCGCGTTCGCACCTGGCGGTCGGCCCAGCCGCAGGATAATCCACCTTCAGGCTTCCAGGACGACTGCACGACTACTTGCTGAGCTCATCCTTCCAGCCCAGAGAGCAACACAACACTAGCAGCAGCTCCAGGACAATCACAGCCACACCTGCTGATGTGGCTGCCTTTAAAAAGCCCGGCAAAGTCCGGCCTGGACCGTGGGGAGTAGGCCCCCACCCAACTCTTTGCCTACTCCCAGTAAGAGCCGGCCCGGATTGGCTTTGCAGCCAAACTAACTATCAATGTCAAGCAGCACTAGCTGCTGCTGACACATAAAACCCGGCTCTCACCTCACCGAGGCCAGGAACCTCGGTGACACGTATCTTCCGTCCATGACGGCACCTTGCGCCCTCTTACAATAGTTATATTTTATATCTATATCTTTATGTTGTATTCATGCCCTTTAACATTTATATCTATCCATCAGTTCCTCACCTCCTGATTTGCACTATTATTCCTATAACTCTTGATGATGTCCTGTCCGACTCGTACAGCAATATAGGATCTGCGATCACGTGACCGCTCCTATTTGGAACGTCCCCATCCTGTGTTAGACTATCTTGGCATTTATAATTTATATTTATAGTTTTATGTTGTATCCATGTCCCCTAACATTTATATCCATCCATCAGTTGCTTTACCTTCTGATTTGCACAATCATTCCTGTAACCCCCAACACACAGCAACTTAGGACCTGCGATCACATGATCGCTCCTATCTGGAATGTCCCTGCCCCCTGTACCCACGGCGGCTACGATCATGCAGCTACAACACTCCCGTCCCGCTGAATCACAAATAGTATGAATTTTATCTGTTAGACTGCAGTGACATAGAGATACTTATGCGCATTTATTCTTCTATATATTTTATCGTGCATATATCGGTGAGCACTCATTGTGGTTCACTGAAATGGAATCAATTCTCCGTTACCACAGTTCGTTAGTCTATCATTCAGGCTTTAATTTATTTTCAACTTGGACTCAATATTTTTATCCTTATTCTATGTTTTTTTTTTATCATTATCTTTGTGCAATTATGTTTTCCGATGCTTGGAACGCAATGCGCTCCATGGACACCGGAAATGACGTCATCCAGCCTTCATTTGGTATTCCCTGTAATTTGGAACGCATATTGCGTTCCACTGAAACCGGAAATGATGTCATCCGGTTTCCGGTTTCATTTTACTGAACGCGGGGACTCGATCTCCCACTTCAGCAAATCAGGTAATTTTAATGTGTATATATAACTGAACTATATTGCTTGAAATTTTATGTAGCTGCTCCTGAAGAAGGTTGAACCTTTTATCCCCGAAACGCGTCGAGCCATATATATGTTATTAAAGGTGATAGATCTGAAGCTGTGACTCCGGCTGCCATCTCTCACTGACATCTACAGACGATCCTGGTCGGGGGGTGATAGTCCCAGGTGTCT
This sequence comes from Bufotes viridis, assembly GCA_033119425.1. NCBI lineage: Eukaryota > Metazoa > Chordata > Amphibia > Anura > Bufonidae > Bufotes > Bufotes viridis. The sequence continues at coordinate 353,381,595 of CM065589.1, forward strand.
TGAGCTTATCCTGTGGACAGCCCCCCAGTGAAGTAAGTGCATCTATGATTGCATCTATGACTGCATCGTTGGAGTAGTGACTTATATACTATCAGTAATCGACCGATTTTTATCTCGATTTTTATTACGATTGTATTACGATTATTACTATTATCACTGCTATTTTTAATATTTTCAATATTTTTAATATTTTATACCTCACTGCTTGATTTCTGACCCTGACTGTGGGTACCACCATAAGCGGTGTCTGTTATACAATCAGCACCCTTTACTACTCATCAAGTATACAGTGATAATATACCATCTTCTCCCTCTTTTTCATACCATTAGTTTCTTGCCATTCACATATTGTGTACGTTTCACTTTTCTGGGTCCTCCCTTGGCGCTCTCTCCCCCACTTCCCCCCCACCCCGGGTCAGCTGAATCCCTTTCAGCACACCTAACCTTTTTCAGTGGTGGGTGATATAACGCCTTATTCCTTGCTGTGGTATCTCTCTCCTCTGTCTGGGTGCTGGGCCCGAAATAACTGAAAGTGGCCTTCTCCAGTGGTGGGTGATATGAAGCCTAATTCCTTGCTGTGGGATCTCTCTCCTCTGTCTGGGTGCTGGGTGCCGAAATAACTGAAAGCGGCCTTCTCCAGTGGTGGGTGATATGATGCCTTATTCCTTGCTGTGGGACCTCTCTCCTCTGTCTGGGTGCTGAGGACAAAATAACTGAAAGTGGCCTTTTCCAGTGGTGGGTGATATGACGCCTTATTCCTTGCTGTGGGACCTCTCTCCTCTTTCTGGGTGCTGGGCCCGAAATAACTGAAAGTGGCCTTCTCCAGTGGTGGGTGATATGACGCCTTATTCCTTGCTGTGGGACCTCTTTTCTCTGTCTGGGTGCTGGGGCCGAAATAACTGAAAGTTGTCTTCTCCAGTGGTGGGTGATATGACGCATGATTCTCTGCTATGGGACCTCTCTCTAATTGATATTGGTTAATTTTATTTATTTTATTTTAATTCATTTCCCTATCCACATTTGTTTGCAGGGCATTTACCTACATTTTGCTGCCTTTTGCATCCCTCCAGCCCTTTCCTGGACTATTTTACAGCCTTTTTAGTGCCTAAAAGTTCGGGTCCCCATTTACTTCAATGGGGTTGGGGTTGGGGTTCGGGATAAAGTTCGGGTCGAGTTCGGATCCCGAATCCGAACACATGCGAAGATGTAGAGTATAGTGCTATACAGTAGATTCGTAATCGCGAATATACTAGATTTCTTTTTCATCAGTAACCTCCCTTCTTGTTTGTGGGCCAATGAGAAGGCTGCAATATGTTTGTCAGAGCTTAGCAACATCCCTAGCAACCAATAGGAAAGATGCCTACCCCTTTACTATATAAGAAAGTTCCCAGCAGCCTTTTCTGCAGTTTTTTGCAGTTCTAAGAGAGAGAGAGCAGTGACATTGCTGTGCTCTGTGCTTTCATCTGGATCCTATTTGTTATCTAGTTACATTAGATAGTTAGTTATCTCATATATTTAATACGGAAAGTTAGTGTGAGATAGTCAGTGTAGGTTAGATAGTGATATAGTGTAGCTGATGATTCTGGTTCTGTTGTCCATACATATGTGCTACAGATATAGTACTGTGATGTCACAACAATACTTAGTGCATCAATCAGTAATATCTACTCAAACCTAATAAAATGTGAAGTTGCATGTATTGTGCAAAATATATGCGCATCATTAATGCCAATTTGCACAATGGCGAAAATAACGACAAGATCCCGAATTCTAGAATTCGCAATTTATTGGAAATATTATGCGAAAAATAAGCAGCCTCCTTGCTTTAAGTCAACATAAGCCTGCCCCTTACCCGTCCTCCCTTCACTTTTGATTGACATCCTGCTGTGAGGCTATGATTGCGCAAGTCTCGCGCATGCGCGGTGCGCTCCTTGTTACTGCGCGATCCTGTCTTCTGCTCCCGCAGTCAGCTGGCTGCTATCCTCTCACTGCGCATGCGCCGGCCCATCGCGAGACTTGCGCGGTCACAGCCTCACAGCAGGATGTCAAAGTGAAGGGAGGACGGGTAAGGGGGCGGGCTTATGTTGACTTGTAATTATCTGTAATTATACTGACCAGCAGAATAAAGTTAACATTTCGTTTTCCTTCACAGTACACGCAGTAAAATCTAAATCCAAAAAGCAATGGATTTTTTATCCTGCTTCCTAAAATGTGAAATAAAATGCAATCAAAAAGGTATATGTACTGCAAAATAGTACCAATGACCATCCCACAAAAAAAGACCTCACATAGCTCTGTTAAGAGCTCCTATTGCACATGGAGCGTGATTCCCGCAATGGACTTGCTCATGTCCAACAGCCCTGACACTGCAAGTACAGATAGCAGGTACAGAGTATTTGAATAGAGGAGACCCATGGAGTCGATTTTCCTGGTTACATGACCCTCCATCAGCAGCCATTTTATGGACAGGATCTTAGTATGGACAGGACAAAAACTTACCAAACAAGGGGCTTACTGTATGAAATATAGAAAATTGTGAAGAATATCAACAAAAGCTATAGTAATAAGTGTTATATAATCATTAGTGATGAGTGAAGTGTGAGATTGGCCTTACACACTTATAAATCAACACTAACTAAAACTTGTCAACCCTTTTAATGTCTTACCTGTAGCTGTTTCAGTATTAGATGTGGTTCTTAGAGTGGATTGTGATGTCGATTTTGTTGTTATTCCAGATGTTGTGGACCCTGAAAATAGGAATATGTTTGTATTAGGATGCATAGAATAAAAGGGGTTATGCCACTAATATAAATGTATCAATTCCAACAGATATCTCTGTTGTATCAATTTCCTTAAATACCACAATTTATTAAAACTGTAGGTAACATCCGAGTAGGATGCACTTGGTTCATTAGTAGGAACAAGGAGCATTGTTAGTGTCACATGTCCTGCTAATGTCAGGACACATCCCACTGCCCTAAGGCATGATGGGAAAGCAGACACATGATAAACAGGGAAGTAGGATTCAAGCAGATAAAAACTTCAAATGTGGTCAATTTAATAAAAAGAATCCAAGTTGGAATCAGAGCTAGAGGAACTGATAAAAATACACTTTAGAGTAACAAATAGTTTATGGCACCACTCCTTTAACCCCTTCCTGACATGGTGATTTTCAGTTTTTGCATTTCTGAATTTCATTCCCTGTCTTCCCAGTGAGCCATATCATTTTTATTTTTCAATCACATAGCCATATGAAGGCTTGTTTTTTTAGGGACAAGTTGTTCTTTCTAATTTCACCATTTAATATTGCATATGGGGACGCTGAAAAAAAATTCCAAATGGGGTCTAATTGGAAAAAAAAAATTGCCACAGTTTTATATATTTTGCTCTTATGGCGTACACTATGTGGTAAAACTGAACCATGCACTTCATTTTCTAGGTCAGTACAATTACAGCAATACCACATTTATATAGTTTTTCTCATTTTAATACTGAAAAAAATACTTTGGTAAAAATATATATATATATTCAACACCATATTCTGACCACCATAACATTTTTTATAGTTAACCCTTTAAGGACTCGGGGTTTTTTCATTTTTGCATTTTCGTTTTGCGCTCCATGCCTTCCGAGAGCCATAACTTTTTTATTTTTACGTTCACATGGCCATATGAGGGCTTTTTTTTTGCGGGACAAGTTGTACTTTCCAACGCCACCATTTAATATTGCATACGATGTAGTGGGAAGCGGGAAAAAAATTCCAAATGGGGTGAAATTGCAAAAAAAAAACAATTCTACCACAATTTTACGGGTTTTTAAATTACGACGTTTGATGTGTGATAAAACTGACCATTTAGTTTTATTCTACAGGTCAGTACGAATCCGGCGATACCCAATATGTATAGATTTTCTTGCGTTTTGATAGTGAAAAAAAATTCAAAAGTGGGAAATTTTTTATTTTTTTATTTTTGTCGCCATATTTTTGACCCCTATAACTTTTTGTAATTAAGTGTATGGCATTGTATGGGGGCTTATTTTTGCGGGGCGATCTGAACTTTTAGTTGATACCATTATGGGGTGTGTAGGACTTTTGATCACTTTTTATTTAATTTTTTTGAGGAAATGAAGCGTTCAAAAATGGCGAATCCGCCATTTGGGCGCTTTTCCGTTTTTCTGTTTACCGTATGGGGAATATATTTTTATATTTTTATACCACGGGCGTTTTTGCACATTATGACACCCATGATGTGTATTTTTTAAAAAAATATTATTTTATTTTAATTTTGGGGAAAGGGGGTGATTTGAATTTTTAGGTTTTTATTTATTTTTTTATTTTTTATTTCTTTTATTTTCTTTTACACTGTTATATAGGTCCCATAGGGACCTATATAAATCAGTCATCTGATTGCTTCTAACATAAACTCCAATACACTTGTATTGGAGTTTATGAGATTTACTACTTTCCTATGAAGCCCTATTGCTAACAAGGGCTCCATAGGAAATAGTAAGTGATAGCCTCATGCTGAATGAAAGGCTTGAGGCTATCCCTTACAGCTCCGATTCTCCCGATCACCACTAGGGGAGCCGGAGAGCTGCCGAAGTTTTACTTCGGTTTAGCGTGCAGATGCCGTGGTCAGGATTGACCACGGCATCTGCGGGGTTAAATGATTGCGATCGGCATCGCTGCCGGCCGCGATCATTAGCCGCGGGGGTCAGCTACAGGAAACAGCCGGACCCCCGCAGCGATCGCGCCCACAGAGGGCAGGAGCGGGCGCCATACAAAGGGATCGGACCCATGACGTACACATACGTCATGGGTCCTTAAGGGGTTAAGTCTTTCAAGCTGTGTGAGGGCTTGTTTTTGTGGGACGATTATTTGTTTTTGTTATTACCATTTTGGGGTGTGTATGACTTTTTGATCACTTTTTATTTAATTCTTTTGAGGAGGTGAAGCAATAAAAAAAAAGGAAAATCAGCCATATTGATCTTTTTTCTATTACGCCATTCACCTTATGAGATACATTTTTAATGTTTTAATAGTATGGCATTTTCTTATGCGGTGATGCCTATGAATGATATTTATTTTTTATTGTTCATTTATTTTGAGGGAAAGTGGAATGATTTTCATTTTTTATGTATATTTCTAACTTTTTACTTTTTTAATCCCCCTAAGTGGACGCCAACCTGCAATTATTAAAGGGGTTGTCCGGGTTCAGAGCTGAAACCAGACATACCTCCATATTCACTAAGGCAGCCCCCCTGACTTGAGCATCGGAGCAGGGTAAAGGCATTTTCCGGAGTTCCGTGGGGCTGCCAGGAAGCCCGGTGATGTCACCGGCACTGATGGGTGGGCTTTAGCGCTGCCTTAGCCTCTAAAACGGCTAGGGCAGCGCTAAAGCACGCCCAACAGAGCCGGTGACATCACCGAACATACTGCGTGTTATTGTAAACAAATCTAGCGATCTAGCAGGGCAAGGGCTAACATCAGGGGTGCTGGCTGGTTGAAATTATGGGTATGTCCTGGTTCAGCTCTGAACCCAGATAACCCCTTTAAATTGCCTTTTGTATAAAGTAATGGATATCAATTACAGAATACAAAGATCAACAGCAGTAAAGGGCTCAGCTCACCTGCAATCACTTGGGGAGGCATGGATTAGCCTGGAACCAGGCACTGAGTATAATCCAAAACAAGGAGAGACATTCAGCTTCCCATGAAAAAAAAAAGTGATGGCCTTTATTCTTTAAAGCGATAAAATATCCAATGACACAGTACAGACACACAGCGTAAACATCTACGAGTTTTGGATCTTAAAATGTGACCCTTACTCATACCGATGCTGTGGTAATCATTACATCCTTATATACCCCCCCCCCCTGCAATTACAACACATGTGAAGATGGCGGTAAAGGTGATTGCATCTGAAGTCAGCTGAGTACATTTTTTGTTTTTTTAGGATAAAAAAGTTCAGATCTGGGCTTCACCAGGACCATTTTTTTAGCCTTTTCAAGAGAAGAATGACTTATTTACGTGCACACAATCTGCTTTTAATCTCAGCTTCATTCACAAATGAAAGATTGATGCAATTTTAGTCACATGTGATGGATGTCACAAAGTTGCCAGTAAGGTGGTATTCCCAGATGTATCTTTGCGATGCATACTGGTGTAAATAGTGGCTCGATTACTGTCACCCCTTAAATTCTAATTCAAGAAAACAGCTTGGTGGGAGTTATAATGGATGGTGAATTTTAAAGTGCATGGGTTATTTTTGAAGTATTCACCCAGAAGTGGTATGGCCATCACATCGCCCGACCAGATCTAGAATAGGTCATCTATGTAGCGACCATACCACCTCAGACCATCTTTGAAAGGGTTGACTTCAGAAAAAATAAACCTACTTTCTCACCATGCCCGATAATTGTAAATATAACTGAGTATTGAACATAAAAAAGTTGTGGTTCAATAAGACCAAAACCCCCCGGCAGAAAAAGCCTGGAATGGTGTGAACAAGTGGTTGTAGCAGGCTATCAATCCACTCAGAAAACCTTTCAGAGAATGAGCCAATGCCTGCCTCAATTGGCCTTATTGGAGGGGGGTCCTTTCTTTATGCACTTTTGGTAAGGAAAGGAATATTGGTGTGACCGGAAATTCAACAAAAATATAATCACATTGGTCATTTAAATAAAAAAAACTTTCTCTAAACCATGGTGCAATACAGGGGCGGTTTGATGTTTTGTCCCAGGCCGCAAATGTCCTGTCTGCCAGCTAGATACAGTGAGGGACAGAAGTATTTGAACGCCCTGCGATTCTACTTAGAAATCATGGAGGGGTCTGAAATTTACATTGTAGATGCATTCCCACTCTGAGAGACAGAATAAAAAAAAAAAAAAGCAGGAAATCACATTGTATGATTTTTAACCCCTTAAGGACTCCGCCCTACTTCACCTTAAGGACTTTTTGCAAATCTGACCAGTGTCCCTTTATGTGGTGATAACTTTTAAATGCTTTTACTTATGCAGGCCATTCTGAGACTGTTTTTCCGTCACATATTGTACTTCATGACAGTGATAAAATGTAGTCGAAAAATTTCATTTTTATTTATAATAAAATACAAAATTTACCCAAAATTTGGAAAAATTAGCAATTTTCCAAGTTTTAATTTCTCTACTTCTATAGTACAAATAAAGTCATTGATTTTCATTCCCCATATGTCTACTTCATGTATCGATCATTTGGGGAATGCCATTTCATTTTTTGGGGATGCTACAAGGCTTACAATTTAGAAGCAAATCTTGACATTTTTCAGAAATTTTCAAAAACCCACTTTTTTAGGGACCAGTTCAGGTCTGAAGTCACTTTGTGAGGCTTACATAATAGAAACCACCAAAAAATGACCACATTCTAGAAACTACACCCCTCAAGGTATTCAAAACTGATTTTAAAAACGTCGTTAACGCTTTAGGTTTTCCACAAGAGTTAATGGCAAATGGATATAAAATTTCAGAATTTAAATTTTTTGGGGGGGAAATTTTCCATTTTAATCCATTTTTTCCAGTAACAAAGCAAGGGTTAACAGCCATACAAAGCTCAATATTTATTGCCCTGATTCTGTAGTTTGCATAAACACCCCATATGTGGTCGTAAACTGCTGTATGGCCAAATAGCAGGGCACAGAATGAAGGGAACGCCATATGGTTTTTGGAAGGCGAATTTTGCTGGATTGGTTTTTTGACACCATGTCCCATTTAAAGCCCCCCGATGCACCCCTAGAGTAGAAACTCCATAAAAGTGACTCCATCTAAGAAACTACTCCCGAAAAAGGTATTCAAAACCGATTTTACAAACTTTGTTAACCCTTTAGGTGTCCCACAAGAGTTATTGGCAAATGGAGATGAAATTTCAGAATTTCAATTTTTTTGTTACCTTTCCTCAAAGTGTAATATAGAGCAACCAAAATAATATTTACCCTAAAATAGTACAAACAAAACTGCCACCTTATCCCGTAGTTTCCAAAATGGGGTCACTTTTTTGAAGTTTCTACTCTAGGGGTGCAGCAGGGGGGCTTCAAATGGGACATAGTGACAAAAAACCAGTCCAGCAAAATCTGCCTTCCAAAAACCATATGGCGTTCCCTTCCTTCTATGCCCTGCCATTTGGCCATACAGCAGTTTACGACCACATATGGGGTGTTTCTGCAAACTACAGAATCAGGGCAATAAATATTAAGTTTTGTTTGGCTGTTAACCCTTACTTTGTTACTGTAAAAATTTATTAAAATGGAAAATTTGCAAAATAATAGCTGTTTTGGGACCGTTTTTATTTTTTGTTATTTACATTGTTGATCGGACAGGTTAGATTGTGTGCTATTTCTATAGAACAGATTGTTACGGACGCGACAATACCAAATATGACTACTTTTTGAGGGTTTTTGTTTCAGTTTTTCATAACAAAGCATTGTTGAAAAAAAAATGTTTAGTGTCTCTACATTCTGAAAGCCATATTTTTAATTTTTATTTTTTGGGCAACTGTCTCATGTAGGGGCTCATTTTTTGCGGGATGAAATGACAGTTTGATTGGCACTATCTTGGGGTGCATATTACATTTTGGTCGCTTGCTATTACACTTTTTGTGATGTAAGGTGACAAAAATGACTTGACACTGTATTTTATTTTATTTTTTTCTGTGTCCACCTGAGGGGTTAGGTCATGTGTTATTTTTATAGAGCAGGTTGTTACGGACGCGGCAATACATAAAATGTATACTTTTTATTTATTTAAGTTTTACACAATAATATCATTTTTGTAATAAAAAAAATCATGTTTTAATGTCTCCATAGTCTGAGAGCGATATTTTAATTTTTTTGGGTGATTGTCCTATGTGGGGTATCATTTTTTGCGGGATGAGATGACGGTTTGATTGGCACTATTTTTGGGTGCATATAACTTTTTGATCGCTCGCTATTACATTTTTTTTTTTACCTTTTTTTTTTTTACGGTATGTACCTGAGGGTTAGATCATGTGATATCATTATAGTGCAGGTTTTTACAGATGCGGCGATACATAATATATATACTTTTTTAAAATGTATTTCACTTTAACACAATAACAGCATTTTAGAAAAAAATAATAATGTTTTAGTGTCTCCATAGTCTGAGACATATTTTTTATTTTTTGGGGTGATTGTCCTATGTAGGGGGTCATTTTTTGAGGAATGAGATGGCGGTTTTATAAGTAATATTTTGGGAGGCATACGCCTTTTTGATCACTTGGTATAACACCTTTTATGATGTAAGGTGACAAAAAATGCCCTTTTTTACACCAATTTTTCTGGTGTGTTTTTTACATGTTAGATCATGTGAAATTTTTATAGAGCAGATCTCTACGGACGCGGCGGTACCTAATATGTGTAGTGTATTTTATTGTTTACATTTTTATTCAGTGATGTGTTTTTTTTTTTTTTACTTTTTTTACATTTTATGTGACCCAGACCCACTTGGTTCTTGAAGATCCAGTGGGTCTGATATCTATATAATACAGTACAGTACACTATATAGTGTACTGTACTGTATTTTTTACTTTACACTTAGTCTAATCAGACTTCTGCCTTTAGCAGAGGTCTGATTAGACTTACATCACCATGGCAAGCAGGACGCCTCTGAAAGTGTCCTGCTGCCATGGTAACCATCACCGACTGCCAGAACAGAGCAGCGGGTGATGGGGAGGGAGAAGAGCCCCCTCCCTCTGCGATCCCATGAAGAATCGGGGGCTGCAAGGCACAGCAGCCCCCGATGGGAGAGAGAGGGAGCGCCCTCACTGTTAACCCCTTTCATACAGCGCTCCGTACGGACCGTGGTATGGAAGGGGTTAAACTGCTGACATCTGCAGCACAGATGTCAGCAGTTTATAGCAGAGGGTAAGCAATGTGCCTCTGGCACACGGCCGTTGTGCGGCCATTCCGTGCATTGGGGACCACAATTTGCGTTTCCCAATGCACGGGCACCATCCATGTTGCTGCCGTGACGGATCCAGACCCATTAAACTTGCTGACCCATTTAAGTGAGCACAAGGCCGGTGATCGCCTATTACAGACCCGCTATTTGCGGGCCACGGCCAGTAACGGCCGTGTCCATGAGGCCTAACACTAAACATGCAGTATATCCAATCACTGGCAGTGCATGTTCCTTGCAATATGTTGGGTGTACTACAAATGACATCAAGAAGAGTATAAGGAAACATTTGTCTGACATCCCTCACTATCGTACCATAAATGTATCCGCAGCTACACTTTTCCACATTTCATAAAGAAGAAACTACATTGTTTGTAGCCCAAGGTGTAGAACGGGTCAGTCCCCCCATTAGAGGGGGGAGACCACCGAAAAAAAAAACTACTCAGCCGGGAATCCTTTTGGATTTTCCGGCTGGGTAGTTGTATTCCAACTGATCAGAATAAAAAATATATGACCTGATTCTGCAATACAATTAATTCTTATGTTGTTCTGGATTTTTAATTGCATATTTTGTATATTTCCTAATGTCTCCCTATCTTCAGATGTGTTGTGATTTCTGGGGGGGGGGGGGGTATATAAGTATGTAATGATTACCACAGCATTGTCATAAGTAAGGATCACATTTTAAGATCCGAAACGTGTAGATGCTAACGCTGTGTGCCTTATTGTGTCATTGGATATTTTATTGCTTTAAAGAATAAAGGCGAACACTTTTTTATGGGAAGCCTCTTGTTTTGGAGAATACAAAGATCAGTATATTCTAATGCAGTGCTGCCACCTGAAGCCTGCATTGGCATATAGCTGTAATAGGCCAAGAAGCTTAGACAAAACGCTGGCAGCAGGGCAGGCCTGCACCTCCAAGGCATAGAGCGCAAGTTTGTGCCACGTGTCCAGCTCCTTGTGCCACTAGGCCGTTCTTCAGGGTGAGGTTGCTGGTGGGGTGTCATAAAAGTGCCCCATGCCTTGGAGAGTGTTGCCCTGCCTTTGTTGGAACTGCTGTGTGTTCCCCTTGTCTCCCTTCCTTGGTTGCCTAAGAAAGTACAGACTCTGCCGGCCGCGTTGTCAGATGGAAAATATTGGAGCAATCTCTCAACAAGTACCTTCTGGTATTGCACCATTTTTCTCGTCTTCCACCACAAGAATGAGAGGTGAGAAGTTCTCTTCGTAGTGGGGGTCGAGAAGGGTGAAGACCCAGCAATCTGTGTTATCTAAAATGCATATAACGCAAGGGTCGTGGGGAAGGCAGCATAACATGAAGTCAGCGATGTGTGCCAGAGTACCAACAGGCAAGACGTCGATATCAACATCAGGATGACTCTCTATCCCCTCATCCTCCTCCTCCTCTTCTGCCCATCCACGCTGAACAGATGGAATTAAAGTTCCATGGATACTACCCTCTGCAATTGTCTCCAGCCCCTCCTCCTCTTCATGGCGCAATTGGCGCTGAGAAGACAAACTGTGGGTGGGCTGGCTATCACCCTGTGTAATGTTCTCCCCCATTTCCTCCTCTGCCACATTCAGAGTGTCATCCTTAATTGTGAGCAGCGATCATTTGAGTAGACACAGCAGTGGGATGGTTGCGCTGATAATAGCGTTATCGCCACTAACCATCTGTGTGGATTCATCAAAGTTTTTTAAAACCTCACAGAGGTCTGACATCAATGCCCACTACTCACTTGTAAATAGTGGCAGTTGACTGGAAAGGCGACAACAATGTTGCTGCTCACAAAGCCTGGCCAACATGTAGAACGTAGAGTTCCAGCATGTGCTCACGTCGCACAACAGTGCTGAGCTGGAAGCTGTAATCGCTGCTGCAGCGTTGAATGACCTGTGGACGACTTGCGAAAATGGGCACACACGCGGCGTGCCTTCACTAGTAGCTCTGCCAAATTGCGGTAGGTTTTTATAAACCGCTGTACCACTAAGTTTAAAACGTGGGCTAGGCATGGGATGTGTGTCAGGTTGCCAAGCTCCAAAGCCGCCACCAAGTTACGCCCATTGTCAGACACAACCATGCCTGGTTGTAAGTTGAGTGGCGAGAGCGACAGCTCGGTCTGGTCCCTTATACTCTGCCACAGCTCTTCGGCGGTGTGCTGTTTATCCCCTAAGCAGATAAACTTCAGCACGGCCTGTTGACGCTTACCCACAGCAGTGCTACACTGCTTCTAGCTAGCGACTGATGGCTGACTGCTGTTGGAGGAGGAAGTGGAGGAGGAGGTGGCGGAGGAGGAGAAGTGGGAGTTGGAGCCAGTAACATAGCTGCTGGCCGAGACCCTGATGGACGTGGGGCCTGCAATCCTGGGCATGGGTAGCACCTGTGCCATCTTAGGGTAAGACTCACTCCCAGCCTCCACAACATTCACCCAGTGTGCGGTCAGGGAAATGTAGTGTCCCTGGCCACCAGCACTTGTCCATGTTTCCGAGGTGAGGTGGACCTTTCCAGTAAGTGCATTGGTCAGGGCGGTCACGGGTGATGTTCTGGGACACATGCTGGTGTAAGGCGGGCACGGCACACTGTGAAAAATAGTGGCGGCTGGGGACTACGTACCGAGGGACGGCCGCCGACATCAGGCTGCGGAAGGCCTCAGTGTCCACAAGCCTAAATGGCAACATTTCAAGGGCCAGTAATCTCAAAAGTTTGTAGCTATGGCCTGTGTCGGGTATTTGTTCTTGCGTTCAAATGCCTGTGTTATCGACATTTGGGAAGTGTATGTTGTTGCAGACTGTTCATGCGAAGGTCCAGGTGCAGGGCGAGGGGCATTCGGACCTGCGCCTTCAACAGGGGATTGGCCGGCAGTGCGTAACACAGGGGAAGAGGAGGCAGTGGTGTGACCCGCAGACCAAGATTGTGTACCTAGGCGTTTGCCACACTTATTAGGGTGCTTGAATGCCATGTGGCAGATCATACTGGTGGTGGTGAGGTTGCTAGTGTTCACACCCCGCCTCATTTTGGTACAGCACAGTTTGCAAACTACCACTCTTTTGTCATCTGCGCTTTTCTCAAAAAGCGTCATACTGCGGAACACCTACCCCTTGGAAAGGTAGATTTGGGCATGGGGGTGCTCCGTGTAACGGTTGCGGGCCTGTTTGGTGTGGGCCGACTTCTCCATTTTGCAACCCCGCTGCCTCTTCCAGACTGTTACTGCTATCCTCGCTCGGCTTCTCACTTTCCCATGCTGGGTCAGTGACCTCGTCGTCCACCACCTCCTCTTCCACTTCCTCACTCTGCTCATCCTCCTGACTTGACCTAAACACAACCTCAGTGATTGACAACTATGTCTCATCATCATCCACCTCGTGAACGAAAGATTGCCGTTCACCACCGTCATCTTCTTGAGACTGTGAAGGCTCAAGAGGTTGGGAATCAGGGCACAATATCTCAGATACCTCTTCAAGCGTGCTTGGCGAGAGAGCCAAACCACGTACTGGCGATGGAAAGAGGTCATGTGAATTTCCGAGTGTGGGATCACTTGTTTGGCCAGACTCGATATGGTGGGAGTAAGGAGGATCAGAGTGAGGATTCGGTTGACCAGACTCTTGGCTACGGAGACTGGACTTAGTGTAAGAGAGGGTGGTGTTTAACCGACTGGAAGCATTATCTTCAGCAATCCAACCGACCACCTGTTCGCACTGGTCTGACTTGGACAGTGTTTTCCTGCGCCACCCAGCTAAGTTGGACATGAAGCTGGGTAAGGTGGATTTTTTTTGTTTTTTCTGGTGCACTGGCAGCAGACACAGTTTCATTGCACCCAGGGCCATGGCCTCTGCTTGCACCATCAGCATCACTCCTACTTCCCCATCCCTTTGTGCTCACCTTCTTCATATTAATGGATTTTTCTGTAGATGTGGTGCAGAACGTTTTACTGTCCGCTAAAAATGCAGTTTTCTGATGCAGGACAGTATTGATTACAGAACACCACGACTGTGGACACTATACTAGGCCCAGATTAATGGAAGTTGTAATATAGACAGTGTTTTTAGATGCAGTTCAGTATTGCATACAAAAACCAACAGATTTTGGACACTCTACTAGGCCCAGATTATTGGAAGTTGTAATATAAACCGTGTTTTTAGGTGCAGTTCAGTATTGAATGCAAAAACCCGCAGGTTTTGGACACTACACTATGCCCAGATTAATGGAAGTTGTAATACAGACAGTGTTTTTAAATGCAGTTCAGTATTGGATACAAGAACCCACAGATTTTGGGCACTATACTAGGCCCAGATTAATAGAAGTTGTAATATAGACAGTGTTTTTAGGTGCAGTTCAGTATTGAATACAAAAACCCACAGGTTTTAGACACTACACTATGCCCAGATTAATGGAAGTTGTAATATAGAAAGTGTTTTCTGAGGCAGGATAGTATTGGTTGTAGAACACCACAGATTTTGGACACTATATTAGGCCCAGATTATTGGAATTTGTAATACAGACAGCGTTTTATGATGCAGGACAGTATTGGTTACAGAGAACACCACAGATTATGGACACTAGATGTGACCTAGATTATTAAAGAGTCAGTCTGCGGGTAATGTTTGTACAGTATATGTCACTAATAGTTAAATAATAAAAATATCTTGCTGCTTTCAAACACACGCCGTAGCCCTTAAATGGATTTTGGGTTCTTTGAAAAGCTTTTGGTATTAAATACAGCAAATTTCTCTCCCTGCCTTAGCACGGATGTCCTGCTGTTAAATAAATTGTTGATCTAAAACACACACAGTAGTCCTTAAAAGGACTTTTGGATCTTTCAAATGCTTTCTCTAACTAAAATCACTGAAATTCGCACCCTGCTCTGTCTTTCCCTTCCTACCCGATGCTCTCCCTGTCTACGCTATATAGCACCCGATGACGCGTTCCGGCCAGCCAGTCACTGTAATGCTAGCAGCCAACATGGCTCCTGACATTACAGTGAGGGCAGTACTCACCTGCACCTTTATTGGTTGCTTAAAACCCACGAAACGTGCGGGGCGGTCACTCGAGCACATGAGGTACTCGGCCGAGTGCCGCCATGTGCCGAGCATAGCAATGCTCAAGCCGAATAGATATTCGGCGAGCATGCTCACTCATCACTAGTCCTCACTGTACCTTGGCTTGCGAGAAACTCGCTAAACTAGCCTAGACAGGGGAAATGGGACCAGCCTACTCCCTAGCAACTAGTTACCAAAGTTTCCAGGGTAATCATTTCCTCCTATGCATAGCCTTGCTGGATCACATAGTGTATAAATGACAGCATAACAATAAACATTTTAAAGTAGTGACTTATCACACTACCAAAGAACGTATAAAATAAAATAATAAAGTCTTATTTCAATAATACCTAAAAAATAGGGGAAAGTGTGTTCGATTCCGGTAACAGGCGAGCGTGCTCTTCTGCTGTAGAGAGGGGTATTAGCATATCACCATCTATATTCCGAGAGTACGATATGCGGCCCTAAGTGAACCAGCTGATGTACTGATAAAAGATCATGCTGGCTCAGGGCCAAGATACAACTCACACTTCAACGGGCACTGGTGCAGAGGTGGTGACCCTACTGTACTGGTGAGTGGTCGATGACTATGGAAATGGAGGAGGGGAACAGCTGCCTATCAATAGGGCTATCTCTGTGTTTATAGAGAGGATAAAGTGTAGCCCTCACATTCATGTAACGTGCAGTCTGTCCTTGACCTAGAATATGCTTCTCCACTAGATCTGCGTGGAGCTACTAGGCTCCCCTGGTCTCATTACACATAGACCATGCTGCTAACCACTAGTCCCTTTGTGGATACAATTGGTACCACACATACACTCTAACAGCCTGCCTATGTGAGCTGTGTCCTATAACAATGACGGCAGCTCAATGCGTTTCCACGTGACTATTTCGTGTCACGTATCATTAGGAGCATATGTTCCCCTGTGCTAAGGGATGCCCTGTACTGTTGCGTGCTAATGGCCCAACACACGCCGACTAAATATCACATAAGCCCCGCCCCAACAGAGGTAGGTGCTGGCACGAACAACCAATCAGAAATGTGGGCGCACCTAAAACGCCCACCCTCTGAATTGGCTGATGGCTAGATTGGCAGTTAAAGTCCGGGAGGCTGTGCTTGCGCGCTAGGTAAAGGGGGAACTATCCGCGGTACATGTACTGCCCCGGTGCCGATGTGGTCGCACGGCGGGGGCCCAAAAAGGGGTGTAGGGTGAGTATATTGTAATAACACCCGCTACTCATAGATGGTTCATACGCATCATATACAAGTATATGACCCGGATCGTCAATCATGTAGATTATAGATCATATACATTCTTACAGTCTTGGGAGTGTGTGGAGTAAACACACTTACCCAAATGTATACATGAATGGGACACTAGGAGGAGGTGTGCATCAGGATCATGGATATGTAGTTCACTAAGGATGCATGTCCCTCATAGTTATACTCATATATACTTGGACACAGCATATATTTCCACCCTTTATTCTGGTGGTACACTTAGTGAATCAGACTTTATCATATCTCCCATGCGTGCCCCGTCACTCTATAAAGCACACATACGAGATAGCTTCATTTAATCCACCCGGGTAAACGTTCTGTAACTTAAAAATCCAGGATGCTTCCTTACGGAGCAAAGGTGTATCCCCCATGTCGACCTTTTGACCTGTTCAATCCCCTGCACCTTCAGCACGTCCGGATTGCCACTGAGAAAATCACATACGTGGCGTGCCACTGACGTGTCACGTTGATTCCTAATGTCTGACAAATGTTCCCATATTCTCCTTCGCAGCTCACATTTACTTTTTCCCGCGTATTGTAGGCCACACTGACAAGTGAGTAAGTACACAATGCCCATAGATGTACATCTTATGAGAGCCCGGATATGATATCTCTCGTTGGTGACAGAACTGGTGAAGGAAGTCCCCTTCATGATGTTACCGCATATTATACAGGATCCGCAGGGAAAGGTACCTGTAAGTGTGCTCTTCAACCAGGTGTCAGATGTAGGGTGTGTGTATAAGCTATGCACGAGCCAGTCACGCAAGTTAGCACTGCGACAAAAGGTGATAGACGGGCGTTCTGGTATCAATGGACCAATATCTAAGTCAGACTGAGGGATGGACTGCTGATGCGCTTTATCAAAGGTGGCAATGATTTTTGGAACGTCATTCTCATTGGACCCTTTTTTGGAACAAGGAGTTGACCACGATTTGAACTCATGGAGTGATGGTACGCTTCTCTTAATGTATGTTGCGGATAGCCTCGGTTTAGGAAGCGAGATCTCAAGTCATGTGCAGCAGCTTCAAAGTCACCTAATTCAGAACAATTTCTCCTGGCTCTCAGGTACTGACCTATCCGGATACCTCTTTTAAGAGCCAGTCAGCTACCTACGCAGTCAGCTCTTCTGATCTCACTCTCGCCACACGGTCCCTAGATACGATAGAGAAGGGACTAGCTGTCGTCACAGAGTCGCTAAAGATGGCTGCAGAAGGGTCAAGAGGAGACCCCGGAAAAGACGAGTGAATTGAAGGGTCTACCGCCTGGTGTCCTGGGGAAGGGAAAAGACTCCAGAAAGACACAAAAGTCTATAGTAGACCTCGACAATGGGCTTGAAGAGTCCCTGGGTGGAAATCCCACAGAGTGTCTAAGGAAGAATGGTGGTACTCCTACAACTGCTGTTACACCAGAACAGAGTGAAGAGCCGCTGGAACAGAAGGCCCAAGAGCGGGGCGCTGCTAACAAGCTGGTCCGAAAAACTAAGAAGACGACTATGGCCCTCTCCTTGGCTAGAGCCCTTGAAAAAGCGCTTAAGGAGCGAGATGAATTGGAGAGGCTGAACAAGCAACTCAGAGTAGAGATGGAAGATCTCAGGAGCTCAAAAGATGAAATCTATGAGTTGGAGAGGCCTAAGCGTGCTCCTGCGCAGCAGGGGAAGAAAATGAGATACCTGAAGAGGAAGATTCTCTAAAAGATGCCAAGAAGTCAGAGCCCGTTAAGAATGGGTCTGGAGGTGGTGGCGCTGTGGTGCCAGCCGAGGCAGAGAGGAAGATGGAAGAGGTATCTGCTGAACCAGATGATGGTGCTGAGGTGGATGCAGAAGCCCAGAGACTCGTGGCAGTGTGTGGCCAGGACCTGGTCATGAAAGACATTCCCTCTGCTGTCAATGCCTTCCAGAAAGCCAGCAGTCTGCTGGGGAAGAAATACGGGGGACCGACGACCAGTATGAGGGTGCTGTCTACTCCGATGGGCTGGCTCTCCTGAATCCTGCCCGAAAGGAGAACCATATCCTGGGTGAACCTCTTCAGGGATTGCCAGAAGATGCTGAGTCTGAAACGGACTCTGATGTCCCAAGTACCTCCATCCTTAATGAGAAAGAGGAGGAGGAGCTAAGAATGCAAGTATGTAATGCTGTGTCCGTGAAGGATGAAAAGCCTATCAAAGTGACTGAAGACTCCAAAAGAGACTCAAAGGCTGAGGCTGATGAGTTGAGTGGAGAAACTCGGATGTTCCCAAGACCAAAGATAAGGCTGAAGAAGAGTCGGCCGAAGTGAGGGAACAGTTTAGTCGAGAGTTGCAGCAGTCCAAGAAAGGACATGAGGAACATGTGCTGATGCGAAATGTGGAGAGAGAAAAAAACGAAAAGAGAGAGGCCACTGGTGCGAAAGCGCATCATCCTCACTCGTGAAAGAGAGTACCGGGTCATGAGATGGGCAAGAAAATCCCGTAGGTCTTATTTGCCCCATACTAAACTCATGTGGGTGAGAAACCAAGCACTATTGGCCTGGGTCTGGCAGAATAAGGGGAAGACTGTAGGCCAGGTCGATGCCCTCTCACGAGCATCGTGGTTGGATGCTAGTGTTCACCCCTACGGGGTTGAACAAAGGGGGGATATGTGAGGCAGTGACAGGCCTCATGGCTGATAGAAGAAAGGAATGGCAGGATTATCCATCTCTTTCCCATCAGTGGGCAGGTCTGAGGCAGCAACAGGTGCCACAATCAAGAGAGCATAAAGCTGTCCTCACAGTGAGATGGGTGTGTCCTGTGAGGTACAGAAGCCTGGAGTGGTTCTGTGTGTGGTTTGATCTGGGAGCGCTGAGAGACCACAAGGCTGGGAGTAGCCTGAAGTTTGGGGGTCCCGCGACGCCTAGGGATAAGGGTCGCATGGTCAGCGTCGGGCGGACGACTGGACCACAATCCCCCAAAAGACACCGGTGAGGTAACAGCCAGGAGGCTGATGGACATTGGGCTGGGAAAGCCGCATGGGTGCCGTGTGTGTGAACAGTGTCTTAGGTGAGTCAGGGACACACTGTGTTAAGTTAGAGCCCAGCCGGGCAGGTGTTTGTTTTGAATTTCATTTATTTATGTTGATGCTGGGACAATAAAGCGATGTTTTGGCCCCTAAAGCTGCGGTGGACGACTATCTGTATGTGAACGATCCTCGAGACCAGAGCTAACCCCCCACAAACGCCATACACTTAATTACAAAAAAGTTATAGGGGTCAAAATATGGCGACAAACAAATTTTTTTTCACTATCAAAACGCAAGAAAAATTATACATATTAGGTATCGCCGGATTTGTACTGACCTGTAGAATAAAACTAAATTGTTCATTTTATCACACATCAAACGTCGTAATTTAAAAACCCGTAAAACTGTGGTGGAATTGCTTTTTTTTTTGCAATTTAACCCCATTTGTAATTTTTTCCCGCTTCCCACTACATCGTATGCAATATTAAATGGTGGCGTTGGAAAGTCCACTTTGTACCGCAAAAATAAAGCCCTCATATGGCCAAGTGAACGGAAAAATAAAAACTTTATGGCTCTCGGAAGGCAAGGAGCGCAAAACGAAAACGCAAAAATGAAAAAAACCTGAGTCCTTAAGGAGTTAAAGCTCCTCTCACCCAGCTAGCTACATAGACACTCCTCTATGACTGCCCCTGTTACTGATTTGCCATGGACATAACATCAAAGGAAAATAAGAGAGAGCTGCATGGACATGGTCATGTGACCAAGGCCCAGAATGAAAGAAAGCAGCAATAAAATTACAGGAAATACATTGCAAAATTACAGCTACCTTCCAAAATGATTATTTTAAGAGAGGTTAATGCAAACTAGAAAACTCCTATAACCAATTTAACCCCTAAGGCCTCTTTCACACGGGCGTCATGTTTGACGCCTGGATAAGAGGCGGGTGCGTTGTGGGAATATGCGCGTTTTTCCCGCGCGGGTGCAAACGTTTGCAACACGTTTTGCACGCGCGTGAGAAAAAACGCCATGTTTGGTACCCAACCCGAAGCCGGAATTCATCACTGAAGTCCGGTTTCGGGTCTACTGGAGAATTGATTATTTCCCCTTATAACATGGTTATAAGGGGAAATAATAGCATTCTTAATAAAGAATGCATTGTTAAATGAAGAGGAAGGGGTTAAAAATAATAAAAGTTAACTTACCTTAGCCACTTGATCGCGTAGTCGCGATCTGTCCTCTCTTTCCCTGCAGCATCTATGATCTAAAGGACCTGTGATGACGTCACATCACATGGTCCAATCACATGGTCCATCATACCATGGTGATGGACCATGTGATTGGACCATGTGATGTGACGTCATCACAGGTCCTGTAGCTCATAGATGCTGCAGGGAAAGAGAGGACAGATTGCGACTACGCGATCAAGCGGCTAAGGTAAGTTTACTTTTATTATTTTTAACCCCTTCCTCTTCATTTAACAATGCATTCTTTATTAAGAATGCTATTATTTCCCCTTATAACCATGTTATAAGGGGAAATAATAGAGATTGGGTCCCTTTGCTAAGCAACAATGCGGGAAAATCGCAGAATATAGAACATGCTGTGATTTTCACGCAACGCAGAAGTGATGCGTGAAAATCACCGCTCATGTGCACAGCCCCATAGAAATGAATGGGTCCGGATTCAGTGCGGGTGCAATGCGTCCTCCTCACGCATTGCACCCGCGCGGAAAACTCGCCCGTGTGAAAGGGGCCTAAAGGACCGGAGTTTTTATTTTTTATGTTTTCGTTTTGCGCTCCCTGCCTTCCCAGAGCCATCATTTTTTTATTTATCGGTTCACATGGCCACACAAGGGCTTGTTTTTTGCAGGACAAGTTGTACTTTCCAATGCCACCATTTAATATTGCATATGATGTAGTGGAAAGCAGGAAACAAATTCCAAATGGGGTAAATTGCAAAAAAATCAATTCCACCACAGTTTTGCGGGTTTTTAAATTCCGATGTTCAATGTGCGATAAAACTGATCAGTTAGTTTTATTCTACAGTTTAGTACGAATCCAGCGATATCCTATATGTATAGGTTTTCTTGCGTTTTGATAGTAAAAAAAAAAATCAAATGTGGGAAAAAATCTGTTCTACTTTTTTGCTGCCATATTTTGACCCCTATAACTTTTTTGTAATTATGTGTACAGAGCTGTATGGGGACTCATTAAATTTTTTTAAGGAAATGAAGCGTCCAAAAATGGAGAATCGCCCATTTGGACGCTTTTTCGTTTTTCTGTTCACCGTATGGGGAATATTTTTTATATTTTTATAGTATGGGTGTTTTCGCACATTGCGACACCCATGATGTGTGATTTTTTTATTTTTATTTTATTTTTTTAAAATTTTATTTTCATTTTGGCAAAATGGGGGTGATTTGAACTTTTTTTTATTTATTTATTTTTAAACTTTTTTTTTTACACTTTCCTATAGTTCCCATAGGGAACTATAACAATCAATGATCTGATTGCTATTCTCATACATTCCAATGCAATGGCATTGGAATATATGAGAAAATCGCATATTTCCTATGGAGCCTATTACAGGCATTGGCTCCATAGGAAATACTATACGGCAGCCTGGGTTTCATTCATAGAGACCCAGGCTGCTGCAGGCACGCACCAGCTCCGATCGCCACACGGGGGAGCGGGAGCGCAAACCGAAAGTAAAACTTTTGGTTTGTGCGCGCTCAGATGCCGTGGTCAGGATTGACAACGGCATCTGAGGGGTTAAATGTCCGGGATCGGCATGGCTGCTGGTCGCGGACATGAGCCGCGGGTGTATGCTTCAAGAAGCAGGCGGCCACCCGTGGCTATGGCACCCGCATCAGAAAGATTTGTACCTGTTCTGTATTTAGAGCCGCACCTGGTTTTTGCTCAAAATCACTGACCGAACACTGACAGTGTGAATAAGTCCTTTATTCTGTAAGAAAGAAATCACTGATGGTCATAAAGCAATTTTATTCATCTAATATATAAAGCTGAGTGTATGTATGTGTGCATGTCCGCTAAAGAAATCCGCACCATTACATTTACAATGATGAAATTTGGCACACAGGTACATCAGGTGTCCGGGAAGGTTTTATACCAGGTCTCATCGCTCTAGCACGTACCGTTCCTGAGATATTCCCAAAAAATGCATTAGCCAATAGAAGTCTGGTCGCATGACCCTTATCAGCCAATAGAAGCTCGCAGGCCCTTAGTCTCCACATACACACAGTTTTACTCCAGGTTTCCATAACGACCCAGCCATTTTTCTTTACTGCTGTAGGTCTGCTTTAAAGGGGCAGGGCGCTGTGGATGACATTGTTAAGGGAGCGAAGTGCTGTGGAGGTCACAGTTAAGGGGGCAGGTGGGGTGGACATTCAGGACACCCTCAAGAGACAGACTTAAAAACTCCGCCCCCAGGCCCCACTAAGCCACATCCCCAACCCAGTTAGATCACGCCCCCCCACCTCCGCAGCCGACGGGGATTGAAAAAGTGAAGGTTAATCTGTCAGCTGTAGGGCTGGGAGGGAGGGTGACTTTCTCCCTGCAGCTCACGCTCAGACAGCACAGTGCTGCTGTCTAAGAGTGAGCTGTTCAAAAGCCCTGCGCTGGATGGAGGACAGGGAGTCTAAAAGCCGGACTGTCCGGCCTAAAACCAGACCTCTGGCCACCCTAGTGGCAGGCTGCTGTGGAGGTCACAGTTAAGGGTACAGTCCACTAAGGAGGTCAGTGTTAAGGGGCAGATTGCTGTAGAGGTCACTCTTAGGGGGGCGAGGTGTTGTGGTACTGGTCCAGGTACTTAAGGACCGAGGGCGTACCTGTATGCTCGGTGGGTCTTCACCTTGATGGTGGGCCTTCACCGTCATTCATTCATTCAGCCCTTTTGTCCACTATCAAGCAGTATCCTCTGAAGTATTATTTTTATATATATTTTTTATGAATTAATATTTTATAAATAAATATTAATTTTGAATCTAATTTATTACTTATTGTCTAATATTATTTATTATCAACTGACTGATAGTGACAGCAATGAGGATAATTTTATTTGATAATTTTTTAATGAACAATAAAATTATTGTATGTGGTGAATTTATATATTTATTTTAAGTGGGCATTTAACTATAGAAGAGCCCCCTTATATATTTTTATAGTTATTATTTGTGCATTTTTAGAGTTCAGCAGCTGAATTTACAAAAAGCCGCAGCACTAACGCATTGATAACGCGTTTTAATTGCCAAATTAAAGACCGCTTAGCATGTAGGAATTGTATGGAAGATCTTTGATATATTTGACTGCACAGACGAAAGAACCCACCGAGAAGCGATTTGCCAATGAGACCTTTGAACTTTGGTGCAGCTTCCGGTCTGCACTCCATGTTGGGTTTTGAGCCTAAAAGTACCTTGTAAAAGCAAGTGGTTATTGGGGGGTCTGATTACCACTGAAGAAGGGGACACAGTTAATCCCCAAAACACGTCTGGTCTGACCCCCCATCTGGACTTCTATGCTTCGGTATATCCATGCCCAATATCCACACGGTGACCAACCAGTGCCGTACCGCTTATTGAAAATGCCGCGTGAAAGGGGGACCATACACACATACACCGCATCTGGACAAACAGACACGTGCCAAGATTCACCAGCGTGGTACTGGACACACAGCTTAAAGGACAACGAACATTTTTGTAAAACGGTTCAAAGCTGTAGGACGTCAAAGGTCGGGATCCGGAGTAAGTCTGTTTTATATTAATAAGCCGGCCATCTATCTATCTCACAGTACAGAACCTCAGCGCGACGCCGCTCCATGTGGTCTTAGCGATCGCGCTCCAAGTATCTATCTGTAGGGATCTTACAATTCATAGACTTGATCGCAGTCTCTTTTGCCACCAACAGAATAGAGACAAGAACAGATCAACCGGCCCAGCTCTGATACACATCGTGCTTTGTATCTATTAAGACTGCTGCTAATACATGGACTACTGCTGCTTATCAATTTCAGGCTGCTACATGTCATTTGTTTGTTGTGTGGGTTGCTACAAGACTTCTTTATCTATAAGTATTACTAGCATTGAAGCTATTTATGAATGTTCACTATTGCTTCCGTATTGGTTAGCAGCTGCTATATGACTCTTATTGCTATTGGTTGCTACAGTTTGTGATTGGTATCTATTGGCTGTTTTAGGAGATCAATTACATCGGCTGCTATAGGATATCTTCGGCTATATATATATTGGAATTATCTATGAACTCCCATATATCTGTTCTCTCTACGATGAATTGCGCTTATTGAATATTGTGGTTAGTGAACACTCTACTATTTTATGGCTACTATTGTGTCTTTTATATTGGCTATTATTTTAATTTATTTTATCCTAATACATTGTGGGTCAGATATCTTCAGGTGTGCCCAGTTATTTATTTATTTACTCCTATTTAGTTTCCAAGATTTACTTCTAAACTTCTAAGCCTTGTAATGTCCCCCAAAAATAAAACGGCATTCCCAAAATGAGCCAGACATGAAGTAGACATATGGGGTATGTAAATTAATAACTATTTTTGGAGGTATTACTATGTATTATAGAAGTAGAAAAATTGAAAGTTGGAAATTTGCAAATTTTTCCAATATTTTTGTAAATTTAGTATTTTTTTATAAATAAAAATGAATTTTTTTTACTTCATTTTACCAGTGTCATGAAGTACAATATGTGACGAAAAAACAATCTCAGAATGGCCTGGATAAGTAAAAGCGTTTTAAAGTTATCACCACATAAAGTGACACTGGTCAGATTTGCAAAAAATGGCCAGGTCCTTAAGGGGTTAAGCGAACGAAGCTCTGTGGAGGTCACTGTTAAGAGGGAGGGTTATTGTGGAAATCACTGTTAACGAGATGGGGTACTGCGGAGGTCACTAATAAAGGGGTGGTGACTGTGGAGGCCACTGTTAAAAGGGGGGGGGGGGCGCTATAGATGTTACTGTTAAGGGGCAGGCCGCCGTGGAGGTCACTGTTAAAGGTGCAGGGTACTGTTGATGTCACTGTTATACTGGCTACTGTCGATACCTTTTAACGACACACACAAATATGAAATGAAATAGATGAAATATACCAGTACTTCTGCAAACTTCAATGAGACAAAACTAGCATGTTTAGAATTTTTGATGTATGATAATGACCCCCAGAAAGAGATATTATGAACAAAAGATGGTTGTAACACAGGAATTCACAGGTGGTGTGGGATCTACATTTTGTCGACCCCCCCCCGCCCTCCACTGGCAGTAGGCTAGAACTCTTTTATCATCAGGTACTCAAAGAAATAAAAGCACTGGTTTATCCAACGCAACCCCCCAATTTAAAGGGGTTCTCCGGGAATTAAGAAAATTAAAATATGCAAATATTACTTTATTATAAATATATTCCCAAATACCTTTCATTAGCTATAATGGCTCGTTTTGTCTAGGGAGCAATGATTAGGAGAAACAAAATGGCCGCCATCCTATTAATGCACACAAAACCTGTCCTAATCACACAGCAGGACAAGTTACTTCACAACACTGAGCTAAAAAGCTGCCTCATCCTCCTCTCTGCTCTGCTTGTCAGGGATTATGGTCCTGAATACAGTTTAATATGATATGTAGCTAAATCTTTGTGGGAATGGAGTTCATGAGGAGACATGAAGTACCTAGGATGGACAGGACAGATTGTGGTAATGGAGACTGCACACAAATGCTGCTGCTCATTAGCCACATCTGCTCATGAACTCAATTCCAATAGAGATTTAGCTAAAGATCTTATCATCTGTATTCAGGATCATAATCCCTGACAAGAGAGGAGAATGAGGCAGCTCTTTAGATCAGTGTTGTGAAGTAACTTGTCCTCCTGTGTGATTAGGACAGGTTCTGTGTGTACTAATAGGACAGCAGCCATTTTGTTTCTCCTAATGATTGTTCCCCAGACAAAAAGAGCCATTATAACTAATGAAAGGTATTTCGTAATATATTTATAATAAAGTAATATTTAAGTATTTTAATTTTTTTAATTCCCAGAGAACCCCTTTAAGAACAGGTGAATCGGAGGCGCTGAATTGGCTCAAGTCCTGCCAGGATGTTATTATAAAACTGGCTGACAAGGAGGGCAATGTTGTCCTTGTGACCAGAGAGTATTATGTGTCAGAAGCTAGGAGACAGTTGGGAGATGCTGGTACATGAGAAATCAGTAGGGGATCCTACAAGTAAGATACAGCTCCAGTTGCAGGGATTGCTACGCCGATATGTAGAATCAGATATTCTCTCTAGAAGAATGGCTGAGAAACTGCTACCAGTGTCCCCATCTAAACCATCATAGTATTTTTTACCTAAAATCCATAAGAACTTGGACCACCCCCCTGGTCGACCTATAGTGGCTGGAAAAGGTTCCATCACTAAACCCCTGTCTGAATACCTTAATTGGCTACTACGTCCATTACTTAAAGAAATTCCCTCGTACCTTAAGGACATGAACGACTTCCTCCTGGCGCTGAAATCTTTTCGGTGGCAGGAGGGGTATCGTTTGGTCTCTTTGGATATAGAGACTTTGTATACACATATACTGCATAATATTGGAGTAGCTTCAGTCAGGGAAGTCCTTGTTAGGACCGATAAGAGTTTGTAAAAGAAGCCCTTCAGTTTATATTAACGAGCAACACTTTCAGATTTGCTGATCAGTGGTACAAACAGAAATATGGTACTGCGATGGGGACATCGGTGGCATGTACACTCAACAATATTTTCCTTGCTTGTTTTGAGGATAGATATATTTATTCCCTGAGGAACCCATTCTTATGTTGCATCCAATTGTTTTTACGTTATATAGATGGTATATTTAATGTTTGGTCAGGTACAGAATCCCAATTTGATGAGTTCATAACTTATTTAAATGAACACAACAATATGAACATGAGGTTCACATACAATTTCGGAGGCAAAAAAATTGGAATTCCTGGATGTAGCTGTTGTGGTGGAGAGGGGTTCGCTGGTCACCAGGGCCTACCGAAAACCCACGGAGACCAACTCGCTGCTCCACTACGGCAGCTTTCATCTGCAAAGTGTTAAACTAGCAGTCCCTTATGGTCAGTTAATTAGACTTAGGAGAATTATTAGCCGTGAGGAGGATTATATTATTAAAGCCATGGATCTTAAACAACCCTTATCCCAGAGAGGCTATCCCCCAAAATTCTCCATCAAGCCATGATGAAATCATTGCAGGTAACACAGGATGAATTGTTATCTAAACAACATCCTCTCAGTAAAACGAGAGGGCAAACAGAATAGGTTTATGTTCTCATTCAAGTATAGCCCCATGGCAGATATTATACGTACAACCATATACTGTAATTGGGATATTTTGAGTAAAGATGAGGCTTTGGGAGATATTGTACATAATAAACCTATGATAGCATTTAGACACAGTTACACTGAAGTAGATTCACAGAGAGAAGATCAGATATATGGTGGAGAGATTATGTACCAAAAGGTAACTGTCCTTGTGGTAACTGTAGAGTTGTAGAGTGCTTTATTTTGGTGGTTTACAGTCTAAGGTTGATCATCTTATAATGTGCAGAAGTAGGTTCCTGGTATAACTGATAATGTGCCCCTGTGGTCACTTCTGTATTAGTAAGAAAATAAGATGTCTGTTTGAAAGGGTAAGAGAACACTTCAACTCTATAATGTCTGGTAAAGGATGTCCTCGTTTGATCAAGCATGTCAGAGAGTCCCATGGAGGAGACCCCAGGGTTCTCACATTTTCAGGTATAGAGATAGTCCCAAGTTTACCTGCAGGGGGCGATGGACAAAGACTCCTACTATGCAAGGAAGCCAGTTGGATTATACGGGCCTATGTCATGGGCCCTTTGGGCCTAAATGATAAAAATGTCTGATCTAAGTGTATTTTTGTAAGTGTTTTATAATAATGTGCAAGTACAGACCTTGTTTTAATGTGTAATTCAGCATTGCGATGTTAGTTTGCATGGCAACTATTATCGGTGCTGGTATATAAACATGACGCATAGCGTCATGACGTTGAAGGCCTGAGGAAGAGTGTTGACACAAAATGTCCGTCGCCACCTGTGGTGCCTGTGTGATGCTCTGCCCCCCTGCTGCCATTGCAAATCTTTTGGATGAAAATAAAAATTAATTGGAAAACCATGGTGAGTGCCATCAGTATTACTTTATGTTGGAACACCTAGAGCCACTGCTCTCTCTGCAACTGCCGCACCGCCTGCACTTGTATTGACATGGCCAGACATGATCACTTTTACACTGCCTGGTCCAGTCAAAATGCACAGGTTGCAGCAGTTGCAGAGAGAGCAGAGCTTTTAGGTGTAATGACAACGCCCCCATTTCTTCTAGAGGCTCATTTGCATATATCAAAACACCACTTTTCTCAGTAATGCAGGCATATATGAACATGGGACCAACACAGATTCAGCTGCCAAACGCACATGTAACAGGTCATAGCTACAAATTTGCTGATAGATGCCCTAACATGTAATCAAATAATTAAATAATAATTGCTTTTTTGTTGTTCTGTCTTTAAAAATCCAATCCATATGATTGATGATCAGGTTAGAGGACATCACATGTGAGTTATTTTATTACAGTCGCACAAACTACATCCCTTCAATCCAGGTCGAGAGCATGTCGCTCCAATTATTCTATACGTGATGCTGAAGATAACAGAGTATGTCGCTTAGCTACAAAAAGAATGGAGTGGCAGGGCGCAGGCTCAACATGCCGCTCCACCAGACTGGGGAATAGGACCCACGTTCTTGTGATCAGCGGACCCCCACCAATCAGTTAGCTATCCCCTATTCTGTGGATGGTGAATAACTTGAGAATATGGCACAACTCTTTTAATACAATCTACATGAGTTATGGGGAAATCATGAAAATACTTATAGCCTCCAGGAACCAAGGAGCACATTTTACATGAACTTAATTGTACAGCAGAATAGTTACTATTGTACGCATGCTGTAAAGACATGGCTGTACCTTGCTACCACTTGTAATTATGACTGCAAGCACAGTGATTACATTATAAGGAAAGGTTTCTGTCCCAAACATCATATGGATAAGGATATTTACTGACAAAACAATGATAGCCATGTGCGTTGTTGGCGATAGGGCACACAATTTCTTATTCCTTGCAGGTATAATAGTAATAGTAACATGCCCAAAGGCAAGATGCTGCAATAATCCTGTTATATTACAGTGGAGCAATGTTTGTGTGTTAGCTGCCATAAAGTTTGCCATCTGGACCGAGAAGTTCTTATGCAAAGTGAGACAATATTTGCCCATGTAATCTGTCAGGAGTGCAGAGCGTATCAACTAGGTCCCAACCCTGACTCGTCCTAGAGCTACTTCATAATGTTGGCTTTAATGCAGAATTTTCTAAGATCCTGGCATTGTTATTATTGGTCATCTTTGTTAGGAAAATAACCCAGCTTTAGCTGAACAACCAGAAAAGTAAAATGCATTTACCAAAAGAAAACTTAACATGGAACTACTTAAAATCTATATCCTGCCAAAACGTACAACTATGACAAACGCATAACAGAAACTCTCCTATCATTTCAATAGAGCATATTAAAGATGTGAGAGATAATTATTACCGTATGCTAAAGGGACGGTCAACAGGAGCAGAAACAGCAGGGAAGACACACTGCAAGATTCAGCCATGGTAAAGACAGCTTTCCAGTCTGTTAGCTGTGTGACAAATAACTTCAGACCACGTCTGTGTATCCTAGTGGCAAGGAAGTCAGCAGGTGTAACCTGAGCACAGGTAAATCCTACTCTTAACTCTTTGTTTAATGCAGAGTTTGACTGGAAAAAAAAAAAAAAAAAGACGCCAACTAAGGGCTAAACATATCTGGATAAGGAAATGTGCTCAGGAGGTTATGTAGACAACATACTGGGGGAAATTTATCAACAGTTTTGCTGTTTTTTGGAACTAAAAATAAATCACAATTTGCAAAAAAGTTGCAAACTGTGCAAGAAATGTTTTCACTTTTTATACAGTAAAAGTTGAATAAGAAGGCCACTGAAGCCCGAAAATGATGCAAATGTGTAATGCAAATGTATGCCTGCTCATTGCACTGAACAAAAGGTATATTTAAACAACTATTTCACGCATCTATATAATGCTGGGAGTAGCTTGATAGATGAAAGGGAGTTTGCCCCAGTCTTAATCAGACCTCAGATCAGACCCCCCAATGTTAATCAGACCTCAGATCAGACCACAATGTTCATCAGATCTCAGATCAGACCCCCTCAATGTTAATCAGACCTCCGATCAGACCCCCAATATTAATCAGACCTCAGATCAGACCCTCAATGTTAATCAGAACTTAAATCAAATCACCCAATGTTAATCAGACCTCAGATCAGACCTCCCCAATATTAATCAGACTTCAGATCAGACAAAAAATAAATAAAAGAACTTACTTCTCCTGCCCCAGACGACAAAGCTTCTCGGAAATCCAGCAGGTTTTTTCTGCAGCACTGCAATATGACCTGATGTCACACAGTGTCAAGTTATAGTGCACTACGTGCTGATGCTGAACGTAGTCAGGATACAGCAGAGCGTGGCACCAGAACACCAGAGAGCAGTGAGTAAAGTCAGCACCAGAAGCGCTATATTCAGTGCTCCCTGTGAGTATCATTAGTATTCACTTTTTAAGATGCACTGCCATTTTTTCTCCACTTTTTGGGGAAAAATGTGCATCTTATAAAATTTAAAATATAAATAATGTGACCTGGCAATGCAGTGGCAGTTTCCGGCTATGCCACATGCAATGAACTCCGGCAGACTGTTCCTCTGCCAGCACAGCCTATCATAACGTTTTAGCGCTACTGTAAAACTAGCCAAAGGGTCCCTATAAGCTACATCATCCAGTCCTGCTCACGTTTGCTACAACACAATGCTTATGCATGCTTTGTTGCTATCAATTGATTTTAACTCTGTGTTTATTTTGGTGTTATATAATGATTACCTTAGAAATACATTATGGCATCCAAAACATTGCCCGCATAAAGTTTCCAATGGCCACAGAACTGAGGTATTACTCTAAAAATTGTGTGCTCATTGGCTTCCACATGCGAACACTGCAAGGTGTTCCCCTACCCTAAGGCCCCTTGCACGCGGACGTCACAGATTTGGTCCAGATGCTTTGTGAGCGCATTGCAGGAAACCCGCGCGAGTGCGCATGCAATTTCAGTCAGTTTTGTCTGCGATTGGGTTGGGTTTTTCAGTTTTTTCCATGCGAGTGCAAAGCGTTTTAATGTGTTTTGCACGCGCGTGATAAAAAACTGAATGTGGTACCCAGACCCGAATCCGGGCTTCTTCACTGAAGTTCGGGTTTGGGTTCGGTGTTCTGTAGATTTTATTATTTTCCATTATAACATGGTTATAATGGAAAATAATGGCATTCTTTAATACAGATTGCTAAGTAAAATGTCCATTGAGGCATCCACTTGATGCTTTTATTTTCCATTATAACCATGTTATAATGGAAAATAATAAAGTGAATGGATCTCATGCCTATTTAATAACATCATCTCCTTAGCAACCGTGAAAATCGCATAGCATCCGCACTTGCTTGCAAATGCTATGCGATTTTCACGCAGCCCCATTCACTTCTATGGGGCCTGCGTTGCGTGAAAAACGCAGAATATAGAACATGCTGCGATTTTCACACAACGCACAATGCGTGAAAAACATTGCTCGTACACAGTCCAAATTGGAATGAATGGGTCAGGATTCAGTGCGGGCGCAATGCGTTTACGTCACGCATTGCACCCGCGCAGAAAACTCGCCCGTCTGAAAGGGGCCTAAGAGTGCTGCAACACATTAAGGCTTTTTGATGCATATTTTGAAGCCAAAGTCAGGAGTGGATCATAAAACATAGAAACATAGAATGTGTCGGCAGATAAGAACCATTTGGCCCATCTAGTCTGCCCAATAGTCTCCTGTTAATGAGCACTGACCAACGATACAGCACGTCGATAGGTGATTGGTAAGCACCTTTTACGTATGATAATTATGATTAGTAGTTTTTATTTGTCAGCAGCACTTCCCTATGACAAACAATGATTTTTAATGCTGTATAAAAGATCACCCGACAAATAAGCATTTGCAAATTTGTCGGGTGATCTGTGGCATGTTTACATGGTGCAATGATTAGGCAAATGAATGTGAGTTTATGTTCACAATCACTGGCCTGTATGCAGGGACCCTTAGCCTTGTAAATATTAGTGCTTTACTTATCCACTTCCCAAAATCCGCCATACATGTACGGCACATGTCGGGTCTTTAACCCCTTAAGGACTCATGACGTACCGGTACGTCACTGTTTCCCAACCAGTGTGCCTCCAGCTGTTGCAAAACTACCACTCCCAGCATGCCCGCACAGCCAAAGGCTGTCTGGGCATGCTGGTAGTTGTAGTTTTGCAACAGCTGGAGGCACGCTGGTTGGGGAACACTGCGGTACGTCATGATTTCCGAGTCCTTAAGGACCCATGACGTAACGGTACGTCATATATTTAAAAGTAAACTGCAGCACTGCAGGGGTTAATCGGAACAGGATGCCTGCTGAAATCATTCAGCAGGCATCCTGTCACAACGCCGAGGGGGGTCATGTGACCCCCCCAGTAACGGCGATCGCAGCAAACCGCAGGTTAATTCAGATGACCCGATGAACCGGAAAAGGACAGTGATCGGTGGTGTGATTACACACCACCAATCACAGTCCGAGCATTTGGGGGCGGTGGCGCTGTCCTCGGTGCTGATTGGTGCCTGGAAGAGAGGCGGGAGATTCAAACTCCAGGCGCTCCTCTCTCCCCTCTTCTTCCTGTTGCTGCTGCTGCGCCGTGAGGAATATCCAGGAGACTTCTGTGACCCCCACCGTTGGCACCCATCACCCTCCAGGTAGGTCAGGGTCAGTGAAGGAGGGGCGCGATTAGGTAAAGATAGAAGGGACAGTGAGTTAGGGAAAAAAATATATATAATTTTTTTTGACTGTTTGAGTGCCAGCACCCACTTAGCTGGACCCCGGTCAGTGCAGCCAAGATGAGGATGTTTTGGGGCCTCCTGCTGCACATGGGCCTAGTGAAAAAACCCAGTGCCAGGCTGTACTGGAGTGGGGACGTCCTCTACCAGACCCCACTCTACAGTATGGCCATGACACGTCCCCGGTTTGAGGCCATTCAAAAATGCCTGCCTTATGCAGATAATGCAGCATGTCCTCCCCGTAGTGATCCTGCCTATGACCATCTGTATAAGATACGGCCGGTCATTGATCACTTCGGGGCCAAATTTGCGCAGGCCTATGTACCTGGAAGGGAGCTCGTGGTTGATGAGTCTCTCGTTGCCTTCAAGGGGAGATTCATTTTCAGCCAATACATTCCCAGTAAGCGGGCAAGGTATGGAGTGAAAATGTACAATATTTGTGAGAGTACCTCAGGGTACACTTACAAATTTCGTGTGTACGAGGGGCGAGATTCCCATATTGAACCCCCATAATGTCCCCCCCCCCCTGGGTGTTAGTGGGAAACTTGTGTGGAACGTTATGTACCCACTACTAAATAAGGGTTACCACTTGTATGTGGATAACTTTATACTAGTATACCCTTGTATCAGGCCCTCGCCACCAAATCCACGTTCGCTAGTGAGACCGTGCGTAAAAATTATTGCAGCCTCCCTACCTCCCGGTACCTATCCCCAGGACTCGTGCCCTGACCTGTGGAAACTTGTTGCTGGTCAGGTATAAGGACAAGAGCGATGTCCTTGTATTGTCCACAATCCATGGTAAGGGCATCTCCCCAGTCCCTGTGCGAGGTACCACGGCAACGGTCCTCAAGTCCGATTGGTATCTGGGAGAAGTTTATCTCTCTGATCAAGTCCTCAAACCATATAGTGCCATGCGGAAAACCCGGGTATAGTACAAAAAAGTTGCGGTCTACTTGGTACCTTGTACAATGCTTTTGTACTATCCCGAAGCGCTGGCAGCACAGGGACATAACTTCCAATTCTAGGCAGTCCTCAAGGACCTGATTTTTTCAGACCGGGAAAGAGCAGGTCAGAGTACCTCGGGAATTGGAGGCGTCCGGATCGTCCCTGGCCAACATTTTCAAGGTGTGGTCCCCCATACTGGAAAGAAGGGACGAACCCAAAAAAGATGCAGAGTGTGTCATAAGAGGGGGATACGGAAGGACACCACCACTCAATGTGACACTTGCCCCGATCATCCGGGCCTCTGCGTTCCCAAATTTTCCCAACAGTCACCTTAGAGAACATTAAATACTATGGCACTCAGACTTTGGAGACACGGAAACCAATTTTTTTTTTTCCAAAAATGATATTAGTTTTAGTGCAGGCATCCTCAGACTGTGGCCCTCCCTGTCAAAAAAAGCCATTTGTATCGTCACCTTGGATCCCAAAAAGTGTAATAGCGAGCGATCAAAAAGTTATATGAACCCCCAAATAGTGCCAATAAAACCGCCATCTCATCCCGCAAAAAATTAGCCCTTACATTAGATATTAGGCTATGGAGATACTAAAATTATTTATTTTTTGTTCCTCAAATGATACTATAGTGTAAAATCTATATAAATTTAAAAAAGTAGACATATTAGGTATCGCCACGTCGCGTTGCGTTGTGAATGATCCGGCGGGCATTTCCGGCGACGGAAGTGCACGCCGGATCCTCACAACGCTAGTGTCAAAGAGGCCTTAATAAACCAGTCCAGCAAAATCTGCCTTCCAAAAACCATATGGCGTTCCCCTTATTCTATGTCCTGCCATTTGGCCAAATAGTAGTTTACGACCACATATGGGGCATTTCTGCAAACTACAGAATCAGGGTAATAAATATTGAGTTTTGTTTGGCTGTTAACCCTTATTTTATTACTGGAAAAAATGGATTCAAATTTTCCAAAAATTCAAAATTCTAAAATTGTTCCTCCATCTGCCATTAAATCTTGTGGAACACCCAGTTTTGAATACCTTGAGGGGTGCACTTTCTTAGATGGAGTCACTTTTTTGGAATTTCTATTCTAGGGGTGCATCACAGGGGCTTGAAATGGGACATGGTGTAAAAAAAACAGTCCTGCAAAATCTGCTTTCTAAAACCCATATGGCATTCCCCCTCCTTCGATGTCCTCCCGTTTGGCCAAACAGTAGTTTAGGACCACATATGGGGTGTTTCTACAAACTATAGAGTCATATTGAGTTTTGTTTGGCAGTTAACCCTTGCTTTGTTCCTGGAAAAAATTGATTATAATGGAAAATTTTCCCCAAAAATCGAAATTCTGAAATTTTATCTCCATTTTCCATGAACTCTTGTGGAACACTAAAGGGTTAACGACGTTTGTCAAATCAGTTTTGAATACCTTGAGGGTGTAGTTTCTAAAATGGGGTCATTTTTGGGTGGTTTCTATTATGTAAGCCTCACAAGTGACTTTAGACCTGGACTGGTCCATAAAAAGTGGGATTTGGCAAATTTCTAAAAAATTTCAAAATTTGATTCTAAACTTCAAAGCTATGTAGCATCCCCAAAAAATAAAATGGCATTCCCAAAATGATCCAAACATGAAGTAGACATATGGGGAATGTAAAGTCAACACAATTTTTGGGGGTAATACTATGTATTATAGAAGTAGAGAAACTGAAACTTTAAAATTTGCAAATTTTTCTAAATTTTTGGTAAATTTGGTATTTTTTCATGGAAAAAAAATTACTTTTTTGACACCATTTTAGCAGTGTCATGAAGTACAATATGTGAAGAACGGCCTGGGTAAGTAAAAGCGTTTTCAAGTTATTCACACATAAAGTGACACTGGTCAGATTTGCAAAAAATGGCCAGGTCCTTAAGGTGAAATAGGGCTGAGTCCTTAAGGGGTTAAAGATGGCGCTTGCTCTTGAGTGGAGTGAGCGCCATAGCCGCCTGGTGCCTGCTGTATGTAATTTTGGCTAATGTCTGCGATTGGTGGTAATGCCCACCACGGAAATTTAACCACTCAGAATCACTGACTGGAGATTGGGGAAAGCATCCTGTTCAAATAATGAGCCAGAGCCTGTACTAGGCTTCCAGGCACATTATTAATATATCTATCACATCTGATTAGGCAGGTAACAGATGTGTAGCGCAGAGGGGAGGAAAGGGGAGTACCCTACCACTAGGGAGACTGAGTGGTGACCCCTAACTCACCTAGCACTGGCATCTGGCTCCCCTGACATTCCTAGACGGTCTGCTAACCCGTACGTCAATCACGTGCCTCGTTCCTGGCTTACCCTGAAATAAGCCCTAGGTAGTGAATAGGGCAGTGGGAACACAAGTCCTCATCACTGACACCTAGAGTAACAACAGGGAAAGGACAAACAACACAAACACAATCAACAATCCCCATAGGGAGACAACAAAGGAGTGAACCAGAGATCCAACAGCTCTAGTTCCAACAGCTCCACAGCAACTCCAACTCCAACAGAGGTCAGAATAGAAGATCTGGAAAGAAGGTCTATATCTG
Organism: Bufotes viridis; assembly: GCA_033119425.1. Lineage (NCBI taxonomy): Eukaryota > Metazoa > Chordata > Amphibia > Anura > Bufonidae > Bufotes > Bufotes viridis. The sequence continues at coordinate 353,418,406 of CM065589.1, forward strand.
GCAACAAGGGAAGCAGAAAGGGAAAATATATAGTAGCTGGGAGTGGCTGACAGAGAACAGCTGAAAGGAAAAGCTACAGATTCCTAAATGGGACAAAAAGGATCGCAAACCTAAGCAGGAAACGTGGACCAGAATTTATTCCCACCATTAGATCATGTAGCGATCCCTTTAGAAACTGGGTGCGTGTAGCCACCCACTGCGACCTTCTGACCCCAGGCACATACGGGTCAGCGATACGTCGTAACACCCTCATGATGATATCCCAGTTCAGGCCACTAGGTGGCAGCCCTGAGCTGTGCTATAGTGATTTCTATACAAAACAATGGAGCAATTTCCATTATTTTGAATAAGTTGCAGTCTGATAATTGCAAGCTGTGGTCCACTTGGGTACCCAACAAAAAGTAAAAAAAAAAAGTTAAAAAAAAATATAAAAATTCAAATAAAAATAATTAAAAAAATAACATCATGGGCATAGCCACGTACTATTAAAATATAAAAAAAAACGAACCCATACGGTGAATGGCGTAACAGAATAGCCGATTTGCTATTTTTCATCACTTTATCTCCCAAAAAAATTGAATAAGAAGTGATTAAAAAGTCATACACACCCCAAAATGGTATTGTCAAAAACGACAGATCATCCAGCAATAAATGACCCCCAACAAATATACAGTAAGTATATTGAATATTATCTCCTAGGGAAGTCTTTTTTCCACATATGTAGTTAGTGATCCTGATTAGTAATGACTGCTTACTGAGTAGGCAATGGTAGCCTGCTATATGACTCATTAATGCTGTAACAGACCTGACTGACTGGGTACATAAGGACCAGAGACGTCAAGAGTCAGGACATGCCGGGTCTAATCATGACGGATAATGCTGTGTGGAGACAGAGGGACTAAAGCTGGTAACCACCCTTGAAGTGTTCCTAAAGAAGTCTACCTCCCCTGCTTCTCAGGCTGCCTGCCTGGTGTACACTGAGACTCTCTAGTGCAGTGAACATGGACGCACTAAATAATGAGTCAGTCCAGACAAGTCCAGTGTCTGCACACTTCCCCCTGCTAGTCACTTCTCTTCATTTTAAGCCTCTGCCAATGCTGTATCTTGTTACTGGCAGCTCAACAGTAAGGACACAAACAAGAGGTTTACATGATTGCTATTATGTCACTGATGTCACTGAGCTGCTTACAGTACATGGGTGTTATAAAGAAAAAGTAACCATGAAACCGTCTTCAGTCCATGCATCCACCTGGGTCCTTCTCTTTTCCCCATCCCACCTGCTTCAAGTGTCTACCAGCTCATGACCTCACCAGCAATAAGCTAAGAGAATAATTATTTCTCTACCTATCTATACTTGATATATGTATCTTGAATATACTGAGTACTTTACATGTGTGACTGTAGGAAGCTTGTGTAAGAGTGCATCGGTGTATTTGTGTACATGCATGGGTGTGTCCATGGGTGTGTCCAAGTGTGTGAGTGCATCCCTGTATGTGATGAAGGTGTCTGAGAGGGTCCATGTCTAAGGAGAATGTGTGTATATATGTATTTCTGTATGTGGTGACTGCACTTGGGGATCTGCAGCTAGAAAATGCATTAGGGCTGAAATAAGTGAAGTGACGTAGGGATAACTACTGGACGTCTGGGCGTAACTACTGTCAGGGGGCACATATCTGGGCATAATTTGTGAAGGGGGCACAATGCTGGCATAAATAATGTGCGGTGGCATAAAAGGGGAATAATTACTATGTGGGGGCATTTAGGGGACTGGGTGGGATTAGGTGTTTAGTTATGTTTTGGGTGGAGTTAGAAGCATGGCCTAATGCAAAAGGAAACTTTCCGCAACGCGCTTCGTGTCCCCGCACATGGTGTCCCTTTTCCTTCTTTTCTAAAGTTGGGAGGTATGATAGATGTCTCCCTGCCATGTACAACTGAGCAATGTGGTTAGCGACAATGGCAGGAACTTTGTGGATGTGCTGCATTTGAGGGATATAAGATATGTTCCCTGCATGGGGCACATGATACATTTGTTGGTGAAATGCTTTTTTTAAAAAGTGTGCAGTGTCCTGAAACACACTGCTAGACACTGTAATTGTGTTTCATGAAAATGTGCTCACTTTAATGCAAAGTACCCTAGGTAGTGCTGGTAATATATATATATATATATATATATGTATATATATATGAAAAGGGGAAAAAAGGACAGCACTCCAAAGTACAAACCGTGTAGAAATTTATTCACCCATGTGGTAAATACAATGCGACGTTTCGGCTCAGCTATAGAGCCTTTCTCAAGCTTGAGAAAGGCTCTATAGCTGAGCCGAAACGTCAATGGGTGAATACATTTCTACACGGTTTGTACTTTGGAGTGCTGTCCTTTTTTCCCCTTTTTTTATATATGGGCTTTGAGCCAGTAGCCCTAGGACATAGCACCCGATTTTTTGATTCTCCGGTGCCGCCAGCTTTCTGATATATATATATATATATATATATATATATATATAACAAGAGTTATGAATAGCAGCACTCCTTGGGATGCCAGGTGCAAATCACTGTAGGGTCCCGGACCAAGGGATCAGCAGGAGATAACAAAAATAGAGCAGGCAGCACTCCGGACTTGTATAGAAAATGTGGGATTTATTGACACCCAAACAACTGCAACGTTTCAGCTCGCCTCAATGGAGCCTTTGTCAAGCCTCAGGCTTGAGGCGAGCTGAAACGTTTAAGTTGTTTGGGTGTCAATAAATCCCACATTTTCTATACAAGTCCGGAGTGCTGCCTGCTCTATTTTTGTTATCTCCTGCTGATCCCTTGGTCCGGGACCCTACAGTGATTTGCACCTGGCATCCCAAGGAGTGCTGCTATTCATAACTCTTGATATATATATATATATATATATATATATATACAGGAAATGTGTATTAGAAAAGTCTAGTGCAGTATACTCTACACCTGGAGACAATAAAGGTCAGCCTAGAGTTAAAGAGAGCTGAACCTGGACATAACCCCATTTTCACCCAAGCAGCCCCCATGATGTAAGCATCAGAGCATTTCACGGTCTGATGCCCTCCCTGTCCCTGCGCTGTATTGTGCAGAGCAAGTGCTGTTTGTCTATATTTTTTACACTGCTAGGCAGAGATCCGGGAACGTATCGGGCTCTCCGCGGGTAAAGCTAGGCGGAGGTTTCCGCCTACCTGTGATGTCACCAGCACTAATGGGCGGGCTTTAGTGCTGCCCTAGTTGTGTTACAGGCCAGGGCAGCGCTAAAGACCGCCCATGGAGAGCCCGGTATGTCACTGGATCTCCAAAAAAAGCCTTTGTCCTGCATGATTCAGCACAGGGTAAAGGAGAGCATCAGGCATTAAATGTTCTGTTGCTCATATTAGAGGGCTGCCTGGATCAAAATGGGGTAGGAACATTATTCTGGCCAGAATACTGAAATTAAGTAAAAAGCCTACCCAAGCCCGTTACATTGGATTTCAGCATCATCCTGTCTGTGAATTGCCTTTGTATGGATTACAACTGTCTATTCCATGGCAATGAATTTGTATATCTACCTCAAGGCAAGTGATTCTCAGTAAATGTTAACTTATTTCATCCAACTGAACTCTTCTCTATTTTATTCTAACTATTTGCACCTCAAGGGTGCTAGAGTCACGAAGACATGAGGGATCCTGCTTTCCCTGCACCTAAAACCCATACCACCAGGGGCACCTCGACTACCATGAAGCGACGGGGACTTGATGCCTTACATAGGCATCACAAATAATGAAATCTAAATTGTCAATCCTACTGTGAGCGCTGCAGGTTACGGGTGTGGTGGGTCCTGCTCACACTTAGGCTGAATTCACACGTCCGTGGAACACGGTCCGTGAGATACCAGACTGGCATCCTGCTGAGTGCAGGAGCGTACAGCGTCATTGGTTGCTATGACGCCGTGCACTTCTTGCCGCCGCTGCTGTATAGTAATACACTTGTATTGATCATACGAGTGTATTACTGAACAGCAGCGGCGGCACGAAGCGCACAGAGTCATAGCAACCAATGACGTTGTGTGCTTCTGCACTCAGCAGGATGCCAGTCTAGTGTTCCACGGTGTGTGAATTCAGCCTCAGTTTCACTTCACAAGAAAGAACCTGTGCTGCTCTTCGATAGGTACTCCTTCAACCATTCCAACAAATGTAGACTTTTTACAATGCACCATTCACGATTTTGGTGCTCCACACTTCAATTATTGTTAGTTTCTCCTATGTTGCCCGTCTCCCCTACAGTGGTTAGGCCGAAAGGAGCGAAACAATAGTGAAGCACCGCAAAAGATGTTCAGCTTTTTATTACACTCACAAGGTTTAAAAGAATCATAGGTGTAACAAATATTAAAACCGGTTTCCCATCTGTCACTCAACCCAGGTTTCACATACATAGGCATATTGACTCAAATTTATCACTAACATGACGTACATTATGTCGCGAGAAAGCAATTTCAGAATGTCTTGGATAAATAAAAGCATTCCAGAGTTATTACCACATAAAATAACACTGAGAACTAATAAAAGCATAGCTGCACAATATTTTACATGCAAACAGTAGAACTGAGAAATGGGGACCATGAATGTGCTAGTCTAAATTTAGCAAAATCGGCCTGGGATTTAAGGTGAAAAGTGGCTGGGTACTGAAGGGGTTAACTTTACAGAATGTTAGTGATTACTTCTACTTTTCTCAGTTTAGGCTTCGTTCACATCAGCGTTTCCCCTTTCCGTTCTCCGGCTCCGTTAAGGAGCAGGAGAACGGAAAAGATGGATTCTGCAGATAACTGAGACCTAACCAGTTATCTGCAGAATTCGTCCTCCTGCTTCTCAACGGAGCAGGAGAACTAAATGGAGAAACGGTGATGTGAATGGAGCCTTAATTAAATTCCTTTACACAGTCTCCTGGTGGAGGACAACATTGCAATTACATGTAGCTTCTCCACAGTATGGGGAGGAATGATCACTAATGCCATCGTTCTTCCACATACTGACTCGTTGTTTGCCGACAACAGATCACGTTTACACTGCACAACCTGCTGCCAGTAAATGATCATTTTTGTGTGCGCACAAACGATCGGATTACCCAATGAACAAGCGTTTTGCTCGTTCATCGAGTAATTGGCAAACATTTACACCACCAGATAATCACTAACGACCGCTCCTATGAACGCTTGTTAGCGATTATCTTTAGAAGTATATGATTAACCCTTAGTGACTAATGACGTACTGTGTACATCATGACATGGTGTTAGTTACCGCATCATGACGTTCACAGTATGTCATGAGATGAAAGTGTCACTGCAAGTACACTTGCAGTGACACCAGCATCTAAATGGGTGCTACGGATAGCTGAGCTGTCTGGACACCCAGCAGGGGACCAATCACAGCGGTCCCTGCCTTTAGATCCCTGCGATTGGTCAGTCAGATTTGACTGACCAATCGCAGCATTTAGCAGCGCAGCTCTGATCTCTTCAGTAAGGCTTATGAACACGGCTGTGCGCGGACCATGGTATCCCGGCCTGGAATCCAGCTGACAGCAGGAGCGCATGGCGTCATTGGTTGCTATGACGCCGTGCGCTTCATGCCGCTGCTGGACTACAGTAATAAGCTTGTACGGGTGTATTACTGTAGTCCAGCGGCGGCATAAAGCGTACGGCTTCATAGCAACCAATGACGCCGTGTGGTCCTGCTGTCAGCTGGATTTCAGGCCGGGATACCACAGTAGACAACACGACCATGTGCATGAGGCCTAAGTGTGTAAGTGAGGAGATCGGGGCTGCTCTGCTGTGTTTTCTGTGCCCGATCTCCCTTTCCCTTTAGGATGGCTGAGCAAACCCCCCCCCCCCCAACTTACACACACACAATGGTTCAGGATAGCCGAGCGGTAGTTGATTGTCAGCTGTAACATACAGCTGTAATGGCCGACATCTTTGCTGGCACTGATGGCGGCCGTTTAACCTCTTCCATGCCGCAGTCCATAGGGACCGCTGTATGGAAGGGGTTAACAGGCAGGGAGCTCCCTCCTTCCCCCCTCCCATCGGGCCGCTGCTCTGCTGTGGCAGCATCCCGATGGTTACCATGGCAACTGGGCGCCTTACACAGGCATCCAGGCTTGCCATGGTATGTAAGCCTAACAGGGTCCTGCCAGAGGCAGTAAGCCTGATCAGGAATGTAAATACACTGCAGTGTACAGTGTACTGCAGTGTATTGTAGAGCCATCAGACCCACTGGATCTTCAAGAACCAAGTGGGTCTGAGTCAAAAAAGTAAAAAAAAAATCTAACATTTTCCCAAATACGCACATTTATAATTGGGTAAAAATTAAGAAAATAAAATATCGTAAACATGTTTGTATCGTCGCGTCCGTAACAACCAACTATAAAGGAAATATTAATTATTAATATTTTGAGTTAATATTAATAATTAATATTAATGAATAGGAGTAACCATCTATTGCTGACTCCGCCTATTTATTCTTTATTTTACCTGTTGCTCTGCCTCTTTCCTGAACTGTGTGCGCTGAATTGGGGCAGTGACAAAAGACTATAAGCTGTATTTGAATAATAAAGTATTTATTAAACAGTTAACAAGTCTACAATCAATTATTTCTGCTATATCTCTATATATTTATATAAATGGTTATATAAATATATAGACATATAGATGCACACGGCAATACACAAACAGCGAGATAATGAACCCAATTATACTAACAATATACAATCCAAACTATAATTCCACTCCAAAATCTAGCTAGACATACACTCACACACACACGTAACCGCAACAGCACCCTCCCAAACCTAACTATGAGCTGTCCCTACAGGGAAAAAAAGTCAAATACAATAATGCAGTAGAGAGTTAATTGGGGGGAAGCGCGGGGGGGCAGTGGCACTGCAGGGGTTAATACCAATTAATACCAATTCAGAGGTGCAGGACAATGCAGGCCAGGGGTATAGGCAGGGTGGATTCAGAAGTACAAGGCAAGGCAGGGCAGCGGTTTATTCAGTACAGGGCAATGCTGGGCAGGTGTATATTCAGTACAGGGCAATGCAGGGCAGGGGTATATACAGTACAGGGCAATGAAAGGCAGGGGTATATTTAGTACAGGGCAATGCAGGGCAGGGGTATATTCAGTACAGGGCAATGCAGGGCAGGGGTATATTCAGTACAGGGCAATGCAGGGCAGGGGTATATTTAGAGGTACAGGGCAATGCAGGGCAGGGGTATATTTAGAGGTACAGGGAAATGCAGGGCAGGGGTATATTCAGAGGTACAGGGCAATGCAGGGCAGGGGTATATTCAGAGGTGCAGGGCAGGGGTATATTCAGAGGTACAGGGCAATGCAGGGCAGGGGTATATTCAGAGGTACAGGGCAATGCAGGGCAGGAGGGTATTTAGCAATGCAGGGCAGGGGTTTAATACAAAAAAGGATTGTTGGCAGTGGGGTAAAAATGCACGGATTTAGAGGTTAATAATACTCAGCCAGCCTTCAGGGGTGCCAGGGGTTACCGCTCGTTCCAGAGGATGATTTTCGCTTGTATGGTCATCGTCCTGGGAATGATTCACACTTCAGTGGGGATACTGGGCTCAACTGATGAGGGCTCCGCCGCCAGACTATTTAAATTTAAATCCGTCAGCGCTCGCTCCAGAGTAGCCGTGCTGCAGGCGTGCGATTACGCCTGCAGGCAAGTGCACGTGGGCTGTCGCAGTGATATGACATTACCGCACCAGCACACACATCCCTGGCGCTTCCAAGCAGAGGATCACTTTGACCTTCCTGCCTTTGAAGTGACTGCGTACCTCTGGCGCTGTAATTACAGTGCTGGAGGTACACGGCATACAAGGTCAGGGGAGCACTTTGTTCCCCTGTCCTTGTTATGCCAAATATCTCCGGCCCTGACGAAGGTGTTTAGCAAAAGGCAGAGGATCTTTTTGATCCTCTGTCTTTTGATGTGCCTGCAACTGGACACCTTCGTCCAGCTATCCGGGCGGCATCTCCCCCCTGCCGGCGTGCTGGCATGCGCCTGCAGGAGGATTCATCAGCTGTGGGGGCATTACTGGCAGCATTTAAGTGTGTATATATATATTATATATATATATATATATATATATATATATATTGAGATATATATATATATATATATATATATATATATATATTTATGTACATCTTACATATATACGCATAAATAAACTTCCCTTTAGACCAGGTCTATAAAAATATTACATGACCTAACCCCTCAGGTGAACACCGTAAAATAAAACAAATAAAAAACAGTGCGGAAAAATAAAGAAATTTTCTCACCTGCCATCACAAAAAGTGCAACACCAAGCGATCAAAAGGAAGTATGCCCCCCAAAATAGTACTAATCAAACAGCCACCCCATCCCGCAAAAAATGAGACCCTACCTAAGACAATCGGACAAAACATAAAAAAGCTATGGCTCTCAGACTATGGAGACACTAAAACATTATTTTTTTTGTTTCAAAAATGCTATTATTGTGTAAAACTTAGGGTACTTTCACACTAGTGTTAACGTTTTTCGGTATTGAGTTCCATCACAGGGGCTTAATACCGGGAAAAAAACACTTCAGTTTTATCCTAATGCATTCTGAATGGAAAGCATTCCATTCAGTATGCATTAGGATGTCTTCAGTTCAGTCCGTTTATGGTATTTGGCCGGAGAAAATACCACAGCTTGCCGGAATGCCGGATCCAGCATTAATTTCCATTGAAATGTATTAATGCCGGATCCGGTACCAAGTGTTCCGGAAAAACGGATCTGGTTTCCTGGTCTGCACATGTGCAGACTTTTAAATCTGTGAAAAAAATAAATGACGACACCGGAGAGACGGATCTGGTATTGCAATGCATTTGTTAGACGGATCTGCATCCAGATCCGGAAACAAATGCTATCCGTTTGCATACGGATTTCTGGATCTGGCAGGCAGTTCCGGCAACAGAACTGCCTGCCGGAATCCTCTAATGCAAGTGTGAAAATAGCCTTAAATAAATAAGAAAAATGTATACATATTAGGTATTGCCACGTCCATAATGACCTGTTCTATAAAAATATCACATGACCTAACCCCTCAGGTGAACGCTGTAAAAATAAAGAAATAATGTGCCAAAATTACAATTTTTTTGTCACCTTGCCCCAAAAAGTGTAATAATGAATGATCAAAAAAATCATATGTACCCAAAAATGGTACCAATAAAAACGTCAACTCTTCCTACAAAAAACGAGCCCTTGCAGAAGACGATCGTTAGAAAAAATAAAAAAAATTGGCATTCAGAAAATGGAGACAAAAAACAATTTTTTTTCAAAAATGCTTTATTATGTAAAACTGAAACAAACAAAGAAAGTTGACATATTTGATATCATCTAACTTAGAGGGCATGGATTCTCTTATCCGGCCACAGCAATTGGTTATCGACAGTTACTTAATGTTAGGGGAAAATATGGCTCTTAGCCAGAACTTCAGCCTGATGACCACACAAATATGATATAGCATATACTGGTATTATTCAGTGAGTTTCATCCATTGAGTGATATCAGTATTGCCTGTAGCATGGTGTCCCTTGTTAGCATATCAAAGGCAGGAAGGGCACATCGTAAGAGATATGGGTGGTCTCAGGGTGGAGTCCATGGTGTGGGGGCTGGAACACAGCAAGATATAGGTGAAACTTTGGAGGTAGTGGGTCTCTTTTCCCTGGACCCCCTGGCTAACACCACTTCAGGAGCAAGCTAAGTATATATCTGGTTATATGTGTGTATGTGTATAAGTATAATATCCCAGTAGACTTTATACGTGTACATATAGATGTTTATAGTCTGCAATTGTATTACCAGTAGATTATATATGCTATTTATGCATGAGTCTCTATATGTACATGTACTAACGGTCAGGTACTGGATGTGAGTTGGTGTAGATCCAGAACTCTGGAAATACTCTATATACATACACATTATTAGCCGCATTGCTTAGCAGCCAGGGGGGACAGGAACGGAGGCAGCTGTGTGTGGTGGTGTACTGTATGTATTGTGTTATTTGTAGTGTCTGTATCTTTATGTATAATGTCCATTGCTTTGTCATCTCTATGTTTTCAGTAAACTATTTTTATATATAAGTATCTGCGAGGCTTGTATGTTACTCCTGGGGTATATATGACGGACTGGAAGAGGTATAATAATACACAGTATATGCGGGTTATTTGAGAAACAAGGGCATCAGTCTGGGAATAGAAGAGAAAGGACGGAAAAAGGGGAGAGACATAAATCTCCAATTTCCAATAAGCAAAACTGTCCCTCTTCACTTAACCTCTTTACACCTTCCCAAACTTAGTGAATCTCATAAAATTTCACTGAATTCACCGACTAGGCAAGCTAATACTATCAGCTATTAAATCCCTCCCTAAGCATAAGGCCCCTGGCCCAGACGGGCTATCTAATATATATTTTAAAACGTACAATGAAATTTTATCCCCCTACCTGACCCAAACTTTATAACACGCAATGGAAGAAGGGAGATTCCCCTCGGAGATGTTGGAGGCCACCATCGTCACTCTACCTAAGCCTGGGAAAACCCCGGATGTCCCTCAAAATTTCAAGCCCATATCTTTATTGAATTCGGACGTGAAGATCTACGCCAAAATTCTTGCCACACGTCTGGCCACAATAGTCCCGATTCTCATTTCTCCAGACCAAACAGGCTTTATTAAAGGCAGGCAAATATACGAGAACACGAGAAGGATCCTCAACATCCTAGACACCCTAGAGCGCTGCAAGACGCCCGCGGTGCTGGTAACATTGGACGCTGAGAAGGCGTTTGACAGGGTTAATTGGTCATTCGCCTTCTCCGTCCTGAAACTCATGGGGTTTGAAGGAGCATGCTTGCAGGCTATTTCAGCACTTTACTCGACGCCTTCTGCTAGGGTACTAGTCAACTCTACGCTATCTGACCCCCTGCCCATAACAAATGGTACCAGACAGGGGTGCCCCCTTTCCCCTATAATTTTTGTGCTCTCGATAGAACCTTTGGCCCAAGCAATCAGATCCCATCCGGAAATTTCCGGTGTGACTATAGGCAATCGTATGCACCACATATCATTGTACGCGGACGATGTAATCTTGTCCCTTACTAACCTCCAAAAATCTTTAACAGCTGCCATGGATCTGATAAGAGCCTATGGTGAGCTTTCTTTTTATAAACTGAACGAGGCTAAATCTCAGATCTTGCCCCTCAATGTCCCTGCCGAAGAGATGTCATGTCTTAGAGCTAGGTACGCTTTGGACTGGCAGACTCGACATATTGATTACTTGGGCTTGAAATTAACCAAGTTCAAGTGTAATTACCTTCCGCTACTTGAAGTGTTGAAGTCTGACCTGGCAACGTTGGCTATGAAGGAAGTCTCCTGGCTAGGCAGGATAGCAGCCTTTAAAATGCAGGTGTTGCCAAAACTACTGTACATTTTTAAAATACTTCCAATTATAGTCCCTAGAACATTCTTTATAACGGCCACAAGCATTGTTAGCAACTATGTGTGGGCAGGGGGGAAGCCGAGAATTTCCTCCTTGTTGCTATATAAACAGAGGGCAGCTGGGGGGGGGGGGTGGGATTGCCTAACATTTATGACTATTTCCTGGCAACTCAAGTCCAGCAGATGCAAGCCTGGTGGCAGGGAGATGGCAGTAAACAATGGACGCATATTGAAGAGTCCATTGTCCCTCGGTCGACACTAAGGTCTTTACTAATGGTATCCCTTCTGCCATCTTTCTCTACAGCCCACCTTCCGGGTTTGGTGAGCGCGGCGGTTGTGCATTGGAGAAGGTTTCACGCAATGACAGGAGGCAAATCCACATCTTTGATAGAGTTTTTACCATTGGATGCCACCTGCCTTCTCGTTCCCGACTTACAAGTGGAGACGTGGATATCACTAGGGATAACTAAAATGGCTCAACTTTTATCCGACTCCAAGGTTGCCTCTTTTGCATCCCTGGCAGATAAATATAAACTTCAGCCCTTTGAGCTTTTCACCTATTTAAGATTGAAAAGCTTAATCCACTCGGACCTTCTGACTCCTGTTCACTCCAACCGTTCCATACCTAGTCCGAAAATGTTACCCATTAGACCTCTATATGTCAAGTTAGGGGACAAGGACATTTTTAATAAATCCACGCCATATATTTCCTGGGTAATGGAATTGCGGCAGACATTCTCCAATGCTCAATGGTTGTCAGCTTTACGCTCATCAATTAAATATCTTAAATGCACTACACACTTTGAGTCCATAGCGAAAACCATGTTGAGATGGTATTATACACCAGATAGGTTGTGCCATATGTTTCCTGGTACCTCAAATCAATGTTGGAGGGGATGTGGTAGCAGGAGCACCTTAATGCATATTTTATGGTCATGTCCTAGACTGGAGCTACTTTGGAAGGATGTCTTTGCAGTTGCTTCTGAATTAGTAGGTTGTTTGTTGTCCCCATCACCTTCGTTGGCGTTATTATTTATTGGTTTGGAGGATATTGCTAGCCGGAAAAGGGGTATATTAGTTCATTTATTCTTGGCTACAAAGCTAGCAATTGCCTCAAAATAGAAGAGTGATTCTGTCCCCTCTCTGATTGACATCATCAATAGGCTCAATAACACGTACACTTATGAGAAAACACTGTCTTTTATCTGTAGACTATCTCGGAGCGCTCTTAGCGTATAGGATTGCTGGGCCAAATAGAAATATTGCCTTACTAAATGATATTCTAGAGACGCAGTTTACCATTAGACATCGTGTTGGTGCCTGACCAGACCGCATTGTATGCGGAGTTAAAAAGTTCATTCAGGGGTATTTACATGTTAACCCACTTACATGTTAAAATGTTTACATGTTTGTTTAACCTATACTTGCATCTATGCCGGTACTGCGTACCGATTTCCATATTTTGCTTTATGTCTGTACTACTTTTGATGAGCTTATATGCTGGTACTGTGTACTGACTGTCAAGCACTGTTTTCTATTCTGAAAAAATTAATAAAAATTATTGATCATAAAAAATATTTGATATCATCACATCCGTAACAACCTGCTTTATAAATACAGCACATGATCTAACCTGTCAGATGAATGTTGTAAAAAACAATAAATAAAAACAGTGACAAAACAGCCATTTTTTGGTTACCTTGCCTCACAAAAAACACAATATAGAGCAATTAAAAATCATATGTACCCCAAAATAGTACCAATAAAACTGGCACATTATCCCCTAGTTTCCAAAATGGGGTCACTTTTGGGGAGTTTCTACTGTAAGGGTGCATCAGGGGGGCTTCAAATGGGACATGGCATCTAAAATCCAGTCCAGCAAAATCTGCCTTCCAAAAACCATATGGCATCCCTTGCCTTCTGCGCCCTGCAGTGTGCCCTTACATCAGTTTACGACCACATGTGGGGTGTTTCTGCAAACCGCAGAATCAGGGTATTAAATATTGAGCTTTGTTTGGCTGTTAACCCTTGATTTGTTAAAGAAAAAAATGGATTAAAATGGAAAATCGCCAAAAAAAGTGAAATTTAGAAATTTAATCTCCATTTTCCTTTAATTCTTGTGAAACACCTAAAGGCCCCTTTCACAAGGATGTGATTTCTGCGCGGGTGCAATGCGTGAGGTGAATGCATTGCACCCGCACTGAATCTGGACCCATTCATTTCTATGGGGCTATGCACATGAGCGTTGATTTTCACGCATCACTTCTGCGTTGCGTAAAAATCGCAGCATGCTCTATATTGTGCGTTTTTCACGCAATGCAGGCCCCATAGAAGTGAACGGTGCTGCGGGATAATCGCAAGCATCCGCAAGCAAGTGTAGATGCGGTGTGATTTTCCCGCATGGTTGCTAGGAGACGATCGGGATGGGGACCCGATCATTATTATTTTCCCTGATAACATAGTTATCAGGGAAAATAATAGCATTCTAATTACAGAATGTTATGTAAAAAGGGGAAGAGAGGGTTAAAAATAAAAAAAGATTTAACTCACCTCATCCTCTTGATCGCGTAGGTGCCAGGATCATTCTTCTTTATTCATTCTGCTTAAAGGAACTTCAGTGACGTCACTGGGTCACATGGTCCAATCAAAAGCTTCCATGATTGGACCATGTGACCCAGTGACATCACCGAAGGTCCTTCAACCAACAGATATGAAGATAGAAGATGTTCCTTGCACCTACGCGATCAATGGGAGAAGGTGAGTTGATTTTTTTTTTAACCTTCTATTGCCCTGTTAACATAGCATTCTGTATTTAGAATGCTATTATTTTCCAATATAACCATGTTATAAGGGGAAATAATAAAATATAAAGAATACTCAACCCGAAACCAGACTTCAGTGATGAAGTCCGGCTTCGGGTCTGGGTACCAAGCATGCCGATTTTTCACACAGCGTGCAAAATGCATTACAAAAGTTTGCATACGCGCGTAAAAATCGCGCATTTTCCCCCAACGCACCCGCCTCTTATCCGGGAGTCAAACATGACGCCCGTGTGAACCCAGCCAAAGGGTTAACAAAGTTTGTAAAATCAGTTTTACTTTTGAGTAACTTGAGGGGTGTAGTTTCTGCAATGGGGTAATTTATGGGGGGTTTCTACTTTGTAAGCCTCACAAAGTGACTTCAGATCTGAACTGGTCCTTAAAACATTGGTTTCGGAAATTTTCTTAAAATTTTAAGAATGACTTCTAAACTTCTAAGCCTTCTAACGTCTTAAAAAAATAAAATGACATTTACAAAATGGTGCCAACATAAAGTAGACATATGGGGAATGTTAAGTAATAAATATTTTATGAGGTATCACTTTCTGTTTTAAGAACAGAGAAATAAAAATTGGTAAATTTTGGATTTTTTCATAAATAAAGGTGAAATATATTGACTCAAATTTATGACTATCATCAAGTACAATGTGTCACGACAAAACTTCTGGGCAGAAGGGCGAAAACTGGCCCAGGGTAGAAGGGGTTAATTATCTCAACCTCTTTGTTTATCTTGGAAAATCACGTTATCCATTTAACCCATTCGCTATCAGAGCCATACAGGTATGCTCGCATGTGCAGTGGGCATCAGAGACCTGCGGCTAATTACTGCGACCAGCAATAATAGCGATCGCGGTAATTAAATGCTTTAGATGCCGTGATCAAGTGATATCACGGCACCTAAATGCACAAAAACCGTGAAACTCACTTCCGGGCTTCCTAACGATGCCGCGTGCGGCCATTCCGGGCGGCGGTAGTTGCGCTGAATACTGTAAGCCTCGCTGATGAGACCAACAGCATTCAAGCTGCAATTATTAACCGATGGCCGTCCAGGATAAGAAATGAGCAAACTGGAAGTAAAATCACATTTAAAAAATCCCTGATTGACCAAAATTAAAAATTAAAAAAACATTAATAATATCATATATGACACACAAAATGATCATAAAATGTTAAAAAATATATAAAAAATTTAAAACGTTTAAATCACCCCCCTTTGTTTAAAAAAAACTAAATAGCAATAAATATAAATATCATGTGTATCACCGTGACCGAAAATGCCCATACTATTAAAATAGAAAAAAAAATTCCAATACGGCAAATGGCGAAAAAAGGGTCAAAATGGCCGATTTGCTATTTTTCCATTGCTTCTCTTACCCAAAAAAATTTAATAAAATGTGATCAAAAAGTCACGCACACTCCAAAATGGTATCAATAAAAAGAATAGATTGTTCCGCAAAAAATGAGCCCCTAAACAGCTCAGTAGACATAAGTATAAAAAAGTTAATGGGGTCAGAATATGGTGATGTAAAAACAAAAAAAAAATTATCAAAGTTAAACTTTTTTTTTTTACACTAGACATAAAAAACCTATACATATGGGGTATAGTTTTAATCGTACTGAGCCAGAGAATGAAGGGCATTGGTCAGTTTTGCAGGAAACAAAAAGTAGTGGGAAAAAAATGTAAAACGGTGGAAGCATTGCGTTATTTTTTCCATTTCTACCCCATTTGGAATTTTTTTCCCGCTTCCTACTACATTTCATTCCATAATTAATGGTGGCACTAGTAAGTACAACTTGTCCCTCAAAAAATAAGACCTCATACAGCTATATGACCGGAAATATAAAATAGTTATGGCTCATGGAAAATAGGGAAGACAACGCAAAAACAAAAAAACCTCCGGTAGCCAAGGAGTTAATTAACTGTACCTGTTACTCATCCCATTCAATTGATTTTCTGGTTAAAAAGAAAACATGCTATACCAGGGAATACTGAATTGAAAAACAAGTTTTCCCTGTTTAGAACCCTTGTCTGTTTAACTTGGGAGTGACTAGAAAGAAAGACTCATTATGTGAAAAAAATTAAAATTTATTTATTCACTCATACGGTATATCGCTGACATATTCCGCAGCTCTTTACAGACATTATCATCACTTGCTGGCCCCAATGGGGCTCACAATCTAAGTACCCTATCAGTATGGGCTCATGCACACGACCGTTGTTGTTTTGCGGTCCGTTTTTCACGTATCCGTTGTTCCCCATCTGAGTTTTTTTTTCTCTGATTTAAGTCCTCTTCGGTTTCTGTTCCGTTATTCCACAAAACATATCCGTATGGTTTCCGTATGCGATACGTTTTTTGCGGATCGGAAACAGTAACTTATTAATCCCCAAACACATGATCAATGCGGGCTGAACATAGCATTTCTACAGTATGAATATGCAAAATACGGATGAAATACGGCTGACATATGGATGTGTTCAGTGTGCATTCCATATTTTTTGCGGACCCATTGACTTGAATGGGGCCTTGTCCTATTATTGTCCGAAAATCACAGTCCATGCACTACTTTTTTGTGTAAATGCATGCAGACAAACGGAAACAGAATGCACCCGGAATAAGTTCCGTATTTCCTACAGCCCCACTGAAGTGAATGGTTCTGCATACGGGCCGCACAAAAAACGGAACGGAAACGGAAAGAAAATACGGTCGTGTGCATGAGCCCTATGTCTTTGGAGTGTGGGAGGAAAACAGAGTGTCTGAATACCCACACAAACACGGGGAGAACATAAAAACTCCATGCAGATATTGTCCTTGGTTAGATTCGGAAACACGATCATAAGGACGCATGCGCGAGATCCGAATATAGGTTCGCACCTGAAAGTATACCAAAGGCCATCAATAAAATGCAATGGGATAGGTGTGTGTGGTGAGCTTGACTTTAAACGAGAAATCTGCTGCCCCTCATTTAAATACAACCTGCAGGGGAATAAAAGGCCTTTTTCAGCGATCATGCGCATCGGACGTTAGACAAAAACAACATCTTTAACCCCTTCACACCCTATGTACGTAATTGGGAGTGTGTTTAAAGATGGCGCCCACTCCTGCCCTCTGCGGGCGTCATGGCCGCCTGCTTCCAATAGCAGACATCCGCGGCTAATGTCTGCAATCCGCAGTAATGCCGATTGCGGACATTTAACCCCTGAATCCTGACCACGGCATCTGAGCAGGCTGAAAACCCAGCTCCAGCTCCCCCGTGTGGCGATCGGAGGAGTCAGAGCATGTATGCAGCAGCCCCTGTCTTTGTGAATGACAGGAGGCTGCTGCATAGTATTTCCTATAGAGCCCTTGCCTGTAATAGGGCTCCATAGAAAGGTAGTGAAATCATCATAGATTCCAATGCAAGTGCATTGGAGTCTATGATAATAGCAATCAGATGATTGATTGTTATAGTTCCCTATGGGGACTATAAAAAAAAGTGTAAAAAAACAGTTTTAAAAAATAAATAAATAAAAAAACAAACATTCAAATCACTCCCCTTTTTCCACAATAAAAATAAAAGACTAAAAAAATTAAAAAAATACACATTATGGTTGTCGCAATATGCGAAAACGCCCATAGTATAAAAATATTCCCCATATGGCAAACAGCAAAACTGAAAACAGCGTCCAAATGACCGATTCGCCATTTTTGGTTGCTTCATTTTCTACAAAATAATTAAATAAAAAGTGATCGAAAAATTATACACACCCCAGAATGCTATCAATGAAAAGTTCAGATCGCCCCGCAAGAAATGAGCCCCCATACAGCTCCGTACACATAATTACAAAAAAGTTATAGGGGTCAAAATATGGCAACAAAAATGATTTTTTTCCCACTTTTTAGTTTATAAGGTATATAAGGTATCACTGGATTCGTACTGACCTGTAGAATAAAAGTAACTGGCTATATAAGGTATCACTGGATTTGTACTGACCTGTAGAAAAAAGTGACTGGTCAGTTTTATCGCATATCGAACGTCGTAAATAAAACACCCGTAAAACTGTGTTGGAATTGCTTTTCTTTGGGCAATTTCACCCCAATTGGAATTTTTTCCTGCTTCCCACTACATCATATGCAATATTAAATGGTCACGTTGGAAAGTACAACTTGTTCCGCAAAAAACAAGTCCTCATATGGCTATGTGAACAGACAAATAAAAAGTTATGGCTCTGGAAAGGCAGGGAGCACAAAACGAAAACGGAAAAAAAAAAAAAAAACTCCGGCCGTGAAAGGGTTAAGGTACTGATGGTGGTTTATAGTGCATTTTGTAGTGGACAGGTTCTCTTTAAAGCAGTGGTCCTCAACTCCAGTCCTCAGGGCCCACCTACCAGTCATGTTTTTAGGATTTCCTTAGTATTAGGCAGCTAATATAATCAGTGTCCATCCATCACCACAGGTATTCATTCTATGGGATACTCCTAAATCCTGACTGGCAAGTGGGTCCTGAGGACTGGAGTTGGGGAACCGTGCTTTAAAGGGAATCAGTCACCAGTTTTATGCTGCTGGGTTCTAGCAGCTCCAGCACATGCCACTGAGTTCCCATATTCATGACAGTTTAGCCAAGATTTTAGCAAAAGGGCTGGGTCAATTAAAGAGAGTGACACAGTATTTTCCTAAGGGGATCTGTCACTTGTTTATGTTGCCCTTAGTTAGGACGCCATAAAACTGGTGACAGATTCCCTTTAGTGCTCATGCACATGAACATATTTTCTTTCTGTGTCTTTTGCAGATCATATATGGAACCATTAATTTCAATGGGTCCGCAAAAAAAATTGAAGGTACTTCATGTGCATTCCATTTTTGTATGTCCGTATTTCCTTTCACAAAAAAAAATAGAACATGTTCTATTATTGTCCGCATTACGGACAAGGATAGTATTGTTCTATTAGGGGCCAGCAGTTCCGGAATGCACACGGACGTCATCCATATTTTTTGCGGACTGCAAAATACATACGGTTGTGTGCATTAGGCCTAAGGCCCCTTGCAAACAAGCGTGTCTGGATTATGTCCGGATGCGTTCAGTGAAAACTGCATGATTTCGCAAACAAAGTCATTCATTTTAGTTTGCAATCGTGTTCATCGTTTTTATCGCGCAGGTACAATGCGATTTACTGCGTTTTGCAGTCGCATGATAAAAAACTGAATGTGTACAAACAACATCTCTTAGCAACGATCTGTGAAAATCGCATCACTTCCACACTTGCTTGCGGATGCGATTTTCACGCAGCACAATTCACTTCTATGGGGCCAGCTTTGTGTGAAAATAGCAGAGTATAGAACATGCTACGATTTTCACACAACGCACAAGTGATGCATGAAAACCAATGCTCATGTACACAGCCCCATTAGAAATGAATGGGTCCGGATTCCGTGAGGGCACGATGCGTTCACATCACGCATTGCACCCACGTGGAATACTCGCTCATGTGAAAGGGGCCTAACTCTTTCTAGGGGGAGTGGAAAAACAACAATTTTGACTGTCCTTTTTACGTTTTAAACTTTGCGATGTTCACTTTACAGCATATATAACAAGATAACTTCATCCTCTGAGGCAGTACAGTTACTGTGATACCAAATGCATATTGTCTTTTACCCCCTTCTACCTCCGGAGATTTTTCATTTTTTTACTCCCTGCATTCCCTGAGTTTTTTGCAAAACAAGTTGTACTTTCTAATGCAACATTTCTTATTTCATACAAAGTAGTGGAAAGCTGGAAAAGAAGTCAAAATGTGATGAAATTGGAAAAAAACACAATTCCATCACAGTTTTATGAGGGTTTTTTTCTACGACATTCCCTATGTGATAAAACTGACCAATGACCTTTATTCTCCAGGTCAGTATTATTACGGTGACACCACATTTATATAGGTTTTCTTGTGCTTCAATACTTAAAAAAAAAAACTTTTAAAAATGCTTTTTTTTCCATCAACCTCTTTTGACCCCCATCATTTTTTATAGTTATGTCTATGGAGGTGTGTGAGTGCTCTTTTTTTGCAGAATATGTAGTTTTAATTTTTACCATTTTAGGGTGTGTGTGTGACTTTTTGGTCACTTTTTGGGGAGGTGAAGTGAAAAAAAAATGCTTTTTTTCTGTTACGCTCTAAATATTCTTATATTTTAATAGCACGGTCATTATTGCACGCGGTGATGCCCATGATATCTATTTTTCTCAATGATTAAAAGGGGGTGATTTTAATTTTTATATTTTTTTAAAATATTTTTAAACTTTTTTTAAATTTATTTTAGGCCACCAAGGGACCTACCATCATGCAATCATTAGATTGCCACTTCTATATATCAACAAACGGCTCCCCCGATTAATGCATGGGGAAGCTGTTCCAGGCATGGAAGGCAGCACTTCCAGGTTTTGCGCTGGACATCAGAGGGGTTAAATACTTGCAATCTGCATTACCGCCAATCAGTAGAAATTTGTTCTAGGTATCTGCTGTATGAAGCAGCAGAAACCCAGTGGCTATGGAGCCTGCTGTGATTGCGAGCGGGCGCCATCTTTAACCGCTTTCCGACCGCCTAACGCAGGATTGCGTCCTGGCGGTGGTCTGTTTGTTCCTCCTTGACGCGTGGGCGCATCATTTCGTGAGACGCACGATTTCCTGTGAACGCGCGCACGTTCACGGGATCGCGTCGGGGAGAACTTTAACTACAGCCTGCCAGCGCTGATCATGCGCTGGCAGGCTGTAGAAGTAAAAAATGGCATATCAGACGCTGTTTTGTTAACAGCGTCTGATATGCTTGCTGTTCGTTCCTTTGGTGGTCCCTTTTGCTTTTGGGACCACCAAAGGAAACTTTTGTAAGTGCACCAATAACCACACAGACCCCCCCATCCATCCCCCCGTCACTGATTAACCATGGATCCGCAAATCACGGACACCGGCAATGTGCTTTCCGCATTTTGCGGATCCACCCATTGCCAGAACTATATAGAAAATGCCTTTTCTTGTCCGCAATTGCGGACAAGAATAGGACATGCTCTATCTTTTGCGGAGCTGCGGCCGGATGTTTGGAGGCCGAAACCCGGAAGTTTGCGGCCGCAGCTCCGCAAATGCTGATGCGGCGAGCACATAGTGTGCTCTCCGCATCACCGCCGGCCCCATTCACACTGAATGGGTCAGCATCTATTCCGCAGAATTGCGGAATAGATGCGGACATTTTTGCGGACGTGTGAATGGGGCCTTACTACTTTTTTTTTGCACATTTTTGGCAGAGATTTTTCATCCACATTGATCGATGCGAATGAGGAAATCTGTGGCGTTCATTTTTTTTTCTTTTCAGCCAGAGACTGAACGGAAAAAAAAATTATCTCATTACCCGTATGCTCAATATAAGGAGAATCGCAGAAACTCCTAATGCTGGCCATACGTGTAATGATTGCGGAGACCCTCAAATGCCAGGGCAGTACAAACACCCCACATGTGACCCCATTTTAGAAAGAAGACACCCCAAGGTATTCCATGCTGGGTATGGTGATTTCATGTGAAATTTTATTTTTTGTCACTAGTTAGTGGAAATTTGAGACTTTGTAAAAAAAAAAAAATATCAATTTCCGCTAACTTGTGCCCAAAAAAAAAAAAAAATTTCTGCGAACTTGCCATGCCCCTCACGGAATACCTTGGGGTGTCTTTTTTCCACAATGGGGTCACATGTGGGGTATTTATACTGCCCTGGCATTTTAGGGGCCCTAAAGCGTGAGAATCTATATGCGTAAAAATGTCCTGTGAAATCCTAAAGGTACTCATTGGAATTTGGGCCCCTTTGTGCATTTTGGCTGCAAAAAAGTGTCACTCATGTGGTATTGCCGAACTCAGGAGAAGTAGGGCAATATGTTTTGGGGTGTATTTTTATATTTACCCATACTTTGTGTGAGAAATATCGCTGTAAACGACAACTTTTTAATTTTTTTATACAAAGTTGTCAGTTTACAGAGATATTTCTCTCACCCAACATGGGTATATGTAAAAATACACCCCAAAACACATTGCCTTACTTCTACTGAGTGCGGCGATACCATGTGTGTACTTTTGCAGCCTAGATGCAAAGGGCCCAAATTCCAGCAGTGCCTTTAGGTTTTACAGGGTTGCTCATAATTTAGCCCGCCCAAAATGCCAGAACAGTACAAACACCCCACAAATGACCCATTTTGGAAAGAAGACACCCAAGGTATTCGCTGAGGGCATAGTGAGTCCATGAAAAATTGAACTTTTGTCAAAAGTTAGCAGAAAGGGAGACTTTGTGAGAAAAAACAATAAAAATCAATTTCCGCTAACTTGTGCCAAAAAAATCTTCTATGAACTCGCCATGCCCCTCATGGAATACCTTGGGGTGTCTTCTTTCCAAAATGGGGTCACATGTGGAGTATTTATACTGCCCTGGCATTTTAGGGGCCCTAAAGCGTGAGAAGAAAAATGCATAAAAATGCCCTCCTAAAAAGGTACTCATTGGTTTTAGGGCCCCTTGCACATCTTGGCTGCAAAAAAGTGTCACACATGTGGTATCGCCGTACTCAGGAGAAGTAGGGCAATGTGTTTTGGGGTGTATTTTTACATATACCCATGCTGGGTGAGAGAAATATCTCTGTAAATTGACAACTTTGTATAAATTTTTTTAAAAGTTGTCATTTACAGAGATATTTCTCACACCCATCATGTATATGTAAAAATGCACCAAAACTTGCCTACTTCTCCTGAGTGCGGCGATACCACATGGTGCACTTTGCAGCCAAGATCAAAGAGGCCCTAAAACTCAATGAGTATCTTTAGGATTTCACAGGACATTTTTACGCATTTTGGATTCTCACGCTTTAGGGCCCCTAAAATGCCAGGGCAGTAAATACCCACATGTGACCCCATTTTGGAAGAAGACACCTCAAGGTATTCCGTGAGGCATAACGAGTTCTAGAAATTTTTTTTGGCATGAGTTAGCGGAAATTGATATATTTTTTATTTTTGTTTTACAAAGTCTCATATTTCACTAACTTGTGACAAAAAATAAAATTTTACATGAACTCACCATACCCCTCACGGAATACCTTGGGGTGTCTTCTTTCTAAAATGGGGTCACATGTGGGGTATTTATACTGCACTGGCATTTTAGGGGCCCCTAAAGCGTGAGAAGAAGTTTGGAATCCAAATGTGTAAAATTGCCCTGTGAAATCCTAAAGGTACTCATTGGAATTTGGGCCCCTTTGTGCATCTTGGCTGCAAAAAAGTGTGACACATGTGGTATCGCTGTACTCAGGAGAAGTAGGGCAATAAGTTTTGGGGTGTATTTTTACATATACCCATGCTGGGTGTGAGAAATATCTCTGTAAGCGACAACTTTTTAGAATTTTTTTATACAAAGTTATCAGTTTACAGAGATATTTCTCTCTCTGACATGTATATGTAAAATACACCCCAAGCCATTGCCTACTTCTCCTGAGTAGGCGATACCACATGGTGACACTTTTGCAGCCTAGGTGCATAAGAGCCCAAATTCAACAGTACCTTTAGCTTTTACATGGCTGCTCACAATTTAGCCCGCCCAAAATGCCAGAACAGTAAACACACCCCACAAATGACCCCATTTCGGAAAGTAGACACCCCAAGGTATTCACTGAGGGGCATAGTGAGTCCGTGGGAGATTTTTATTTTTTTGCCAGAAGTTAGCAGAAATGGAAACTTTATTATTTTTATTTTTCCTCAGAAAGTGTCATTTTCCGCTAACTTGTGAAAAAAATGAAATGATACATGAACTCACCATGCCCCTCCGCGAATACTTTGGGGTGTCTTCTTTCTAAAATAGTGTCATTTGGGGGTATTTATACTTTCCTGGCATTCTAGCACCTGAAGAAACATGACAGGTGCTCAGAAAGTCAGAGCTGCTTCAAAATGCCAAAATTCACTTTTTTGCACCATAGTTTGTATACGCTATAACTTTTACCCAAACCAATAAATATACACTTATTGGATTTTTTTTTCATCAAAGACATGTAGAACAATAAATTTTGTGAAAAATTTATATAGAAATGTAGTTTTTAAAAAAAAAAAAAACAACAGAAAGTGAAAAATGTCATTTTTTTGCAAAAATTTCGGTCATTTTTGATTAATAGCAAAAAAAGTTAAAATGTCAGCAGCAATGAAATACCACCAAATGAAAGCTCTATTAGTGAGAAGAAAAGGAGGTAAAATTCATTTGGGTGGTAAGTTGAATGACGGAGCAATAAACGGTGAAAGTAGTGTAGTGCAGAATTGTAAAAAGTGGCCTGGTCATTAAGGGTGTTTAAGCTAGGGGGGCTGAAGTGGTTAAAGACTCAATTTCCATCCTACTATTGCGGTGTAGGTTAGGAAAGGGTTAAAGGGAATGTATCATCAGAAAATGACATTTTTATGGTAACCATTTTTTAGGAATTTTCAGTTATTTTTTTCTGTGTCACTATGTAGTATACAGTATTTTAAAATGTATATAATCCTGCAGTTGTCACTCTGGCCACTAGGCACAAAATATGCTAAGACTTCCTGTGTTTTGAGAGCTACATGGCCCATAGACATGATGGATATGAGGGAACCATTGACTGTTAAAAAAAAATATGGTCAACATAAAAACGCAATTTAAGCAATAGATAGTTTTCTGATGACACATCCCCTTTAGGTTGTGCTACTTTTGCACAATGAAAATACTTGAAAAATGTTAATGTTCTTGCACTCCAAGACCCCTAACTTTCAAATTTCTTTTTCAAAAGAGCTGTGTGAGGGCTTGATTTTTGCTGGAATACTTGTGGTTTTCATTGGTATCATTTCAGGGTACACATGGCGTGTTGATTGCTTTTTATGCCACTTTTTGGTCGGAGATAAGCAAAAAACAGCAATTCTAGCATTTTTTTAAACTTTTTTATGGTGCTCTCCATGAAGAATAAATTACATGATTTTTGTATAGTTCAGGTACACTAAAAACTATTTATACAGGAAAAAGGGTAGATTAGATTACTTATTAAAACTTTATGCAATTCATATTATCACCACTTTTCAGTCCCATACGATAATTTCATCACATACAAAAAATGTTTTCCCCTAAAATGAGTAAAATTGGCTTCCACCTAATGTTTTTTTTGCCTTGCTCTGGATCAACTTGCAGAATAACGGGCTTAACTGTTACTCTATTGGTATCGCACTCTGCCCCATTCCCTTCTATGGGGCTGAGCTGCGCCTAGGCCATGTGACAGATGAATGTGCGAGCGCAGGAGCCTTCTCAAACAACTGATCGGCGGGAGTCCCAGCTATCAGACCCCCACTGATCAGATACTGATGACATAGGTCATCAGTATAAAATTCCTGGAAAATCCATTTATGTAGATTATATTATGCTGCCAGTGAAAAACTGACAGGCACACAAGAAAGCAGATCTGAGGGCGTTCCTTAGATAAGGCCCTTGACTGGTATAACAAGGCACATTGGTGTTGTCTAATGGGTTAATAGGAGAGTCGTAGGGTGCATTTTTGGTGATGTAGACCACATAGATAACCTATTCTCTGTTGCATCAATCAATATAGAATTCCAAACAGCCTCTGGCTGGAGTGGTTCAAAGCACACCACCACTGGAGCAGCAGAAATGTATTTTTTGAAGTGAAGAACCACTTTTCTGTTTTGAAGGACAAGGTTTGTTGGAATCTTGGACCGCACAACCTAACCATAATGCATAGTGCAAACTGTAAAATTTGGCAAGAGAGGGATAATGTATGGGGCAGTTACTCAGGGTTTGGGCCAACTCCCTTACATTCATTAAAGGCTGATGTTAATGCTAAAGCATACCATACCAATTACAGGTATATACTACCAACTTTGAGCCAACAGTTTAGGGAAAACCATTTTTTTCCAGCATGATTGTGCGCCTGTGCACAAAATGAAGTCAATAGAGACATGGCTTGATTGTGAAGCAACGTGAGGGACCTGTACAGAGCCCTGACCTCAGCCTTAGGCCTCATGCACATGGTCGTTGCCCGGCCGTGGCCATATTGCAGCTCGCATACAGCGGGTCCGCAATACACTGGCATTGACCTTGTGCACCCTGCATCACGGCTGCACTTGAATGGGTCCCCAATCTGGGAGGTGCACTGCGGAGCGGAAAAAAGCACGGATAGAAACATGTTCTATTTTTTTATGGTGCGGATAGATCACGGACCCATTTAAGTTGAATGGGTCTCGATCTGTCCGGCCGCTGCATGGATGTTGCCTGTGCATTGGGGACCGCAAATTGCAACGTCAATGGTGGACGGATCAGTTTTCTATTGTGCCAGATTGTGTCAGAGAAAACGGATCCATCCCCATTGACTTACATTGTGTGCCAGGACAGATCCGTTTGGCTCCGCTTCGTCAGGCAGACAGCAAAACGCTGCAGGAAACGTTTTGGTGTCCGCCCCCAGAGCGGAATGGAGACTGATCAGAGGCAAACTGATGCATTCTGAGCGGATCCTTTTCCATTCAGAATGCATTAGGGCAAAACTGATCCATTTTGGACAGCTTGTTAGAGCCCATGACGGATCTCACAAACAGAAAGCTAAAACGCGAGTGTGAAAGTAGCCTTAGAATAACCTGTCTGATTCAGAGCAGAGCTACTATAGGACAAATTGCTAAGAAATAGAATACCATGTTCTCCAATGTTCACAGTTAAAGGGAATATGTCTTCAGAAAATGACCTACTGGTTATATCTAACATTTTAAACCCTTTCGCTACCACCGCAGTACATGTACGGCACTGGAGCAATAGGCAAACATGGCACCCGCTCGCACGTGTAGCGGCGTCATTGCCTTTGGGTCTCCACTGTTTCAAACAGCAGAGACCCATGGCTAATTACCACGACCAGCAATAATACCAATTGTGGTAATTAAAGAGGTATTCCCATCTCAGACAAGGGGGCATATCGCTAGGATATGCCCCGGAGCGAACCGCGCATGTGCGGCCCATGCTCCCATTCATTCCTATGGGTCAGACGGAAATAGTAATTTTCAATAGGCCAATAGAAATTAATGGAGGGTCATCAGCATCTGATCGGCGGGGGTCATCAGCTGTTCGAGAAGGCAGCGGCCTTCTCACTGTTTACCGCAGTCCCAGTGACGTCACGACTTGTATCACTGGCCTGGGCGCGGATAATCTCTGTTCACTTCAATGGAGCTTAGCCGCGCCCAGGCCAGTTGATACAAGTCGTGACGTCACTGGGACTGGGGTAAACAGTGAGAAGGCCGCGGCGCTCCGGGAGCACCGCTGCCTTCTCAAACAGCTGATCGGCGGGGGTGTCGGACCCCCGCTGATCAGATGCTGATTATCTATCCAGAAGATAGATCATCAGTTTAAACAAAGTGCAGAACCCCTTTAACTGCAATTATCTGCTTATAATTACAGACAGATTTAGAAGAAGAGATATCACCTTTGTGTATAAATTACACAGGATCCACCATCTACAATAGGTGATATCACAGCTTATCTACTCCTCCCTGACCTCTGCACAGGTTACACAGCATGTCTAGAAACCTCTCCCAAAGAAGTCAATGAGGTCCCCTCCTGTCCATCGTGTCTATGGCAAAAATGGCTGCTGTAAAGCCTATCTCTAAAGGCTGTTAACAACAGCTCAGGCAAGGTGGCAACTCCCATAATCATTTTTAGGAAATAGAATTAAATAAATCTAAAATCAGAACGTAACAGATTAGAAAAAGCTATCGGGTTTTAACTAGCAGAAAAAATAAAATCAGTTACACATTCCCTTTAAATAATAGTGCTTACAATTGCCATGTAAACATCAGAACTAAACTTGTGGAGCAATGGCTGAAGGCAGCCTGGTCTGAGACATGTTATTTTCTTTTAGATCATGTGAATGGCTGTGTGTGATAATCAGTTACACACCAGGATTCACTATGGGAAGAAGCCAAGTCTGCGGAGCACTGTGATGCTCTCTGCAATGATCTGCTAGGGCAGTGTTTTTCAACCTTTTTCATGAAAAAAATCACGAGGCACACCACCATTAGAAAATGTTAAAAAAATTAAACTCTGTAGCCTATAAGCCCTATATTGACTATATAAAGTAATTCTCGTCAAAGTGTCTTGAATAGCAATGAAATAAACACAAAGAAATTATTTTAGAATTGTTCATATTTCTGTTTACTTACTCAGTGCAAAACCTGGGCCTGTTTGGCTGAACACAAAGCTGATATTCTGGCAGGAATCGAATTCTCGTCAAAGTGTCTTGAATAGGAATGAAATAAGAAATTTCTTTATGAAATAATAAAGTATTTTATAATTGTTCATATTTCTGATTACTTACTCAGTGCGAAACCTGGGCCTGTTTAGGGCTTTTCCCGCTAGCTCATCCCCCCAACCAACCGGGCTGGTCAACTCCAGACAGTGCAGGTTGGGCTGCCCTGAGCTGAGGGCTTTTCCCGCCCATCGCCCGCTCATCTCTCAACCAACAACCAACGTCCCTCCCCCCCCCCACCACCAGACATCACATTTGCCTGTAAAATTACCTGCTGCTGCTGAGACAGTGCAGTAGGTGCATCCTGAGCAGAGGGCTTTTTTTCTGCCTGCTCATCTCTCACTGTTAAGTCCCCCCCCCCTCCTGACCGGGTGGTGCGCTTGGCTTGAGGCGAAATTGACGAATAAAATAATGTGCGTGCCTGTGAATGAACTTACTTACCTGCTCCTATGGCTCCTGTCCTGGCTCTGGATGATGAGTCCCGTCCTCCTTCCCTCTCAGTCTCTCCTCCGGCTCTGCTCCGCCTCCGAGTAGCTCTGCTGTGCAAGTCTCCTCTGTCGCGCGGGGCGCATGTTCCCGAATCCCAGCCCTGCAGCGCTGATCAGACTAACCGCAATTCGGAGCTGCACACTGCTTCTGAACTTAGAAGTGGCTCACAAAGACACGGCACACCAGACAATATCTCACGGCACACTAGTGTGCCGCGGCACAGTGGTTGAAAAACACTGTGCTAGCGAACAGGCATTCACCTTGAAGGTAATTTGACTTGTACCTAAACCTTGTTGCAAACCAAGTACACTCTTTGTGGCTACCTTTCCCTAATGGCAGAGGCCTCTTTCAGCAGGATACGTTTGACTGATTTTAACTATTGAGCCACAGCAGCAGTGTAGCCCAGGTCAAAATGTGCTCTGTTCAGAAATGGTTTAAGGCGCACAACAGAGTTAAAGGCGTTAAGTTGCTTAAAGGGAATCTGTCACCTGGCTATCCACAATTTTTTTTTTCCTTTAGCCTAGGGCAATAAAGTACCTTATATCCGGATCTGTTGTTCTTTTTTCCGTGTGTCTTGTATTTTCTCTTAAAAACCGCTTTATCCATTATGTAAATTAGTCTGTAAGGAGCCCAGAGGGGCGTTTTTTCTCTTCCAAGGAGCCCAGGAACGCCCCCCTGATGTGCCCAGACCGCCTAAATTTGAATCTAAAGAACGCCTCCAGCAGCTGAAATCTCGTCGCAGAGGCAAGGCTACGGCTCCACCCACCAGCTACATTCGCTCTCTGTTCGGAATAAGCGCAGGCGCAGTGCCGGCGATTGCCTGCGCGATCCAATTGCAACTGAGGGCAACAGCACTCCGAAAACGTCACTGGGCTCGGCGCATGCCCAGTGACAATATTGAGGCGGTTGCCCTCAGTTGCTGTCAGATCGCGCAGGCAATCACCGGCACTGCGCCTGCGCGAGATGTATTCCGGGCAGAGAGCGAATGTAGCCGGGGGGGCGGAGCTGTAGCCTTGCCTCTGGGACGAGATTTCAGCTGCTGGAGGCGTTCTTTAGATTCAAATTTAGGCGGTCTGGGCACATCAGGGGGGCGTTCCTGGGCTCCTTGGAAGAGAAAACGCCCTCTGAGCTCCTTACAGACTAATTTACATAATGGATAAGCGGTTTTTAAGAGAAAATACAAGACACACGGAAAAAAGAACAACAGATCCGGATATAAGGTACTTTATTGCCCTAGGCTAAAGGAAAAAAAAAATATGTGGATAGCCAGGTGACAGATTCCCTTTAATCTCAATTAGAGATAAGCAAATTTCCGCTTATGAAATTCGTTCACACTTTGGTGGTAAAAGGTAAATTGTGTTATGGATTCCGTTACCACGGACCATAAAGCAATTCTACAATGGAATGCCTTTAGAGGCATTCCGCTAATTATTCCGTCATAATAGAAATCTATGGGGTCCTCTCCAGCATAACGGAAACGGGACTGATCCGTTTTGCAGCCCATAGACTTCTATTATGACGGAATGAGTAACGGAATGTCTCTAAAGGCATTCCGTTCTAGAATTGCATTATGGTCCGTGGTAACGGAATCCATAACACAATTCACCTTTTACCATTAAACTAAGTGTGAACGAATTTCATAAGCAGAAATTCTCTTATCTCTAGTTGTGGCTTATATGTGCAATTCACCTGTAAAAGGATGTCCTCATGCATGACAGACGAGAGGATGTGTCCAAGTTTCTTAAATTTCCTGAAAAAAATGCAAAAAGTAATGCACAGACAGAATTCAAGCCTTACAGTTCTTTAGAACTTAGATAAGGTTAAAAAAAAAAATCAGAGCAAGGCTCCCCCCTTAAAGGTGTATTCCTGTAATTTTAAGTTCCGGAGATAGACAGGTACAGTACTCCACTATGGCTGAATTCACACTTCAGTTATTTCCATCCGTTATTGTGCACCAAAACCAGTAGTGAAATCTACACAGAGATAAGGTATATTGGAAAAATATTCACTGGTTCTGTGCTTTTGGCTCACAATAAGGCCCCATGCACACGACCATAACAGGTCCGTGCCCGTATTGCAGCCTGCATACAGCGGGTCTGCAATATACGGGCACTGGCCATGTGCGCACCGCATCACGGATGCAGTTCCATTCACTTGAATGGGTCCGCACTCTGGGAGATACGGTGGGTTGCAGAACGGAAGCACAGATCGGAAGCACTCCGTAGTACCTTCATGGGTTTTCTCTCCACACTGCAAAAAAGCAGTGCTTGCAGTGGGACCGTTAGATGCGCATTGCGGGCCCCATTCAAGTGAACAGGTCCGTGTCCGCAGACGGTAGACACACATCAAAGCCCATGCATGGCGGACCACAACTTGTGGTCCGCAGCAGGGGCACAGCTGGTACAGTGCTTGGCTAACTCCAGAGTTCTCACAGAATAGGTAATCATTAAAAACAATCATGAAAAAGCCTTTTAGGGTAGTATCCAGACGTCCGTGTGTTTTGCAGATCCGCAAAACACTGACACCGTCAATGTGCGTTCCGCATTTTGCGGACCACACCTCACCGACACCCTCATAGAAAAAGCATTTTCTTGTCCGCAACTAGAATAGGACATGTGCTATTTTTTTCGGGAAGGCAATTGCGGACCTGGAAGTGCAGATCAGCGCGGGACATAGTGTGTCCCCATAGAAATGAACGGGTCCGCAATTCCGTTACGCACAATGCGGAACAGAATTGCAGACGTGTGAATGGAGCCTTACTCTAACCGGAATAACCCTTTAAGGCCTCTTTCACACTTGCGTTCTGAGAATCCGCCAGGCACTTCCGTCCCGCCGGATCTGTCAGAACGCAAGTCGCCTGAAAGCATTTGAAGACTGATCCGGATCCTGATCAGTCTTCGAAATGCTTTCAGGTTACCAAGGCAGCCAGAACACTACTGAAGTCCTGGCTGCCATGGTACTCCGCAGCAGTGTACTTACCTGCGCTGCGGCCGCCGGGTGCTCCTTCATTAGATCAATGCGCCGCCCGGACCTGTGACGTCATGAAGGAGTGCCCGGAGTCCGCAGCGCAGGTAAGTACACTGCTGCGGAGTACTTACCATGGCAGCCAGGAATTCAGTAGCGTCCTGGCTGCCATGGTAACCGATCGGAGCCCCAGTTTACACTGGGGCACCGACCGGAACTGCAGCTGCGCATGCGCAGAGCTAAACGTCGGATCCGGCAATGCGCTGAAACGATGTTTAGCTTAATTCCGGATCCAGATTAATGCACTTCAATGGGCATTAATTCCAGATCTGGCGTTACGGCATGACTTCCGAATTTTTGGACGGAGACAAATCCGCAGCATGCTGCTGTTTTGTCAACGTCCAAAAAACGTTCACATACTGAACAGAAGACATCCTGATGCATCCTGAACGGATTTCTCTCCATTCCGAAAGCATTAAGATAAATCCTGATCAGTATCTTTCCGTCCTAGAGCCAGAGGACGGAACTCTAGGACGGAAAGGAAAAATGCTGATGTGAAAGGGGCATAACTAAGCCTTAATCTTTGTGGATTAGATCGGACCTGGTCCATAAAAAAAAAACTTCTATGAACACAGAGAGCCTTAGAACGGAGCTGGTCCATAAGAAAAAACTTCTATGAACACAGAGAACCTCAGGTCCTATGGGCCAAACACAAGTCAAAAGAGTATTGTTTTCACATGCATTTGATAGTGACATTTCCACATGGAGAATATGTACCTTCCATGAATCACTACACAATCTACAAGAATCCTATTCTGCACTGCTGCGGAGAAACGAGGTCAAACCCGTGTGGTCTACAGATGAGTGCGTCTGGTTGGGTTAACAATAATGTTTGAGAACTCTATAGGTTTGGACACTGACTTACCAGGTAGCCACCTATAGGTGGCACTAGTTCTCTTCCTTCTGGTGCATATTCTTTTTATATACTGTTTCTAGACAACATTGTATAAAGCAGTCTATTATGCCTTTCAATAATACAAGTGTACACATCTTTTACAATGAGTCTATGGCAGACATACACCTATGCTTAGTTGCATGCATGAAAGGATACTACTTACAGGAATAGAAGAAAGTACGTGTAAACCTTAACTATATGCAGGCAAAAAATGACTTTTGGGAACGCAGCAGATCAGCCTTTAAAGGGATTCTGTCACCACTTTTCAGCCCTGTGACCTAAACATATGCTCATGTCCAGGGTCTCATTATGATTCCTAATGTGGCCTTATAAACGAGATCTGTGGCTTAATTTTGCAAAAAAACAGGTTTTACTAACCTGTCAATCATACAAATAAGGTGCCCAAGGGGAGGTCCAGGGATGCAGGGTGCCCGGCTGCAGCCATCGCCGTTCGTGCCCAGCGCCACCTTCCCAGAGTTCTGCGCCGCCTCCTACTCCATTTGCCGCCTCTCCCTCTCCTCCTGCTGTGAGATGCCACGCGGACTGCTTGGATCGGCTTCTTCTAGCGAAGTGCCGGCGCATGCGCACTACGCTAGAAGAAGCCGATCCAAGCAGTCCGTACGGGCGCATCAGACTGGGCCTGTGCGCACGCGTGGCATCTCACAGCGGGAGGAGAGGCGGCACAGAGGAGTAGGAGGCGGCGCAGAACTCTAGGAAGGTGGCGCCGGGCACTAATGGCGATGCCTGCAGCCGGGCACCCTGCATCCCCGGACCTCCCCTTGGGCACCTTATTTGTATGATTGACAGGTTAGTAAAACCTGTTTTTTTCCAACATTAAGCCACAGATCTCGTTTATAAGGCCACATTAGGAATCATAATGAGACCCTGGACATGAGCAGGGCTGAAAAGTGGTGACAGAATCCCTTTAAGTCTACATTAGCTTTCAAACATATTTAACACATACACAAACATGTTACTGCATGTTTTACAGACTATTAACTAGCATCAAATTGTAGATCTACACCTACCTGTACATTGCTCTGATGTACTGAAATTACGTTTGGGTAAAGACTGAGTTTCTATTATTCTAGGCTTCAAACCTTAATTATAGGTTTCATGCTTATGAGTTAAGAGATAATAGCAGGCACTCCTAAGAAAACACATAATCCCACTGTACAATAGATATGCATCTATAATATACACGATAGATAAAGGCAGAGCTACACATTGGGGGGGAGCAAATCTCCATTATCCAATGCATATATCAATGTGCAGGTTTCATGCAGAATAAAACACTGTTTAAACAGAACCTTCATTAGAAACCATGCAACAAAAATAAGAGACTACTGATCATTTAGACCATACTTTATTGTACATAAGAACACTAAAGTACTGGATATACTGGAATGCATAGTAAAAAACTGCTTAAAAACATTGTTCCCAGTAGAACATAAATATAGCAAATAAAACACTTCAAACGAAAACAAGATCTGTAAAATATTACATTTAC
Source organism: Bufotes viridis (assembly GCA_033119425.1). Lineage (NCBI taxonomy): Eukaryota > Metazoa > Chordata > Amphibia > Anura > Bufonidae > Bufotes > Bufotes viridis. The sequence continues at coordinate 353,452,927 of CM065589.1, forward strand.
ATTATTTTACAACAGGGTGTGCAAGCATGACACACCGAGAGACTTTCCCAACTACTCCAATGGAGTGGCCTGTAGAAATAGGTCAAACACATGCAGAGGAATGCCCCTCTTCCCCCTGCTCCAGAGACCTTGTAAACATTTAAGGCAGAAAATATGCAACCAGAACTAATTGCACTTGGCTTCAGAAGTCAACCAAGTTTGTCGAGAACATGTTTTAAGAATAAACAGCTTCTATGTGGTGTAAACCTGGGTCCTGGAGGAGGGGAGAGGGCCCCTAATATACCTACAGAAATTACGGTGTTCCTTTTAGGTACTCTGGATCCACATCTGTCTCCTTTGTTGCCCTGCAAATGACTGCATGAAATAAGTGTCATTTTCCCTTACAACAATGTAAACCAACATTTTTTTTTTACGAATAAGCATTATCTGAGCTTTGTCTCAAGAAACAACCAGCTACATAATGTCTAAGGCCTCATTAAGCAACATCCCTCATTTTCTATGTCTTCTATGGCATGGTTACCTCTGAGGAGGCCAACTGCTGTCTATTGAACGTATCGATACACACTGGTGTCTCAACAAACTACAATAGTCTTTGGTTGGGCCTAAGATCCTCGAGGCTACAAGGTGGCATTGTGTCTGGACAGTCTACTTCCAGCATGGGAGATCCTCTTTTGGAATAAAGTTTATCAGTAGGCATAGTAAAGTAAAAACTGGAAACGAGAAAAGCTTAATACGCTTGGACCTGCTGAGGAAGAAGTTGGCAGCCACTGTTGACATGACTCATGACCTTCTGCTTCAGCTGGGCCACCTGTTCCCTCAACAGGTTAGCAGTAGATGCCAACTCCGTGTTTTGCGTTTTAAGGCTTTTCACTTTCTCCTCCAGTCTAGAAATTCTCTCCAATTTCCTCTTTCTGCATTTAGATGCTGCTATTCTGTTTCGTAGCCTCTTTCGTTCAGCCTTGATTCGTTCCTGTGTGTCCATATCAATTGGAGACATTGGTGGGCTTTCTCCAAAAGTTGCCACTTCTGGCACAATTTGAGGTTCATCCTTGAGAGTCTGTAGTCTAGGTGGAGGTGCCCCAGACGGCTGTGACAAGCCTGACGGTGGAGGTGGAAATGGTACAGTGTCAGTGCTGTAGTTAACAGTGGTGCCCATTGACCCACTTGAGTAGCTACTGAGATTGGCATATACAGGGGCATCAGCTGGTGGGGGAGGCTGGAGATTAGCAACCGTAGGTACAGAACTTAAATCCACTGCACTGGGCACCCCAAGTTGATTCTGTTTGTGAAGATCCTCCAGGGCTTTCACAAATCCTTCGGCAAACTCCTGTTCTTCGCTGGCCACCTTTGGGTAAATAAATTGGCTGGTAGTTGGAGTGGTTGTGACCAGGCCATTAGATTGAATGATGAGCCTCTCAAGTTCTGGAGAAGCTAGCTTCAGCAGTCCAAGATCAGGAGAAGTTAAAAGGCCATCGCCATCACGTAGAGGCTTTAGGCTGTTGGCTACCTGCTCATTCAGGTTGAGGTTAAGGTCCTTTTTCATCATGGTGGCAACAGTGGAAGTGTAAAGGCTTGACAACTGATGCAGATTCAACACCTCATCATGGTAGAAGGGTATTTCCATCATACCATAAGACTGTCTTAGTAGGAACTGTGTGGGGCTCTGCTGCTTAAAACCCCATCCGACTTCCTAAGAAAGGAGGCAGCGATTCAAAGTAAGAAGTGTCCTCTGAGACCAACACAATCTGTTGCGTCTTCTGTGTAGGCGTGCCTTCAGCTCCCAGCGCAAATTACTCCGGAATATGCTTCTTTGTTCTTGGAAATGTTAGTTCCCCTTTAAGAGGCAGGCAGTCTTTGTCTACACGTCCCGCACCATGCCACAGCACAGGGGCAGGCGGTGCCCACAGTTCGGCTCTGCCAGGAAGACCTAAGAACTTTAGGAGTGCGCCCTGAGTGAACCTTCTCCAGTCCCCTGCTCTTCCGTCGCCTCCTCACAGGTCACAGGATGTGCTGCTGCCGCCACCGCGCGCAGTCTTCGTCCCCTTACAGCGGCACTTGTCAGCTCTGAGGAAAGTAGGAAGCCGAGAGCTGAAGCCAGCGTCCCGCTCCCTCCCTACAGCGATCTATAAGCCGCGGCGCCGCCGCCCGTACTTCCTTATATAACGTTCCCGCGGACATTATGTCACTTAGCTGCCCTCTGATTGGTCCGATATGACGTGAGACGTTCCCTGCTTAGGGTTGTGGGCGGGCAGCAGAGAGTAGCGAGGCACACTGGGCTGAGGTCATTGGTTAACTAATTAGCCGCTGAAAGCCGCGCTCGTCCAATGAGAAGTCGCGGTCAGGTCACATGGCGTTGACGTGTTTTCGTCGTAGAGAGCTGCCTGATGTGATAGACGTCAGAGGTTATTTTTAGACACGTGGACAGGGAGTGGCGCGTTTGCCAGACCTGAGGAGACCGTGTCGACTCCTTTGTGTATGGACATATATAGAGGAATAGGCAGACTTCCCTTTTAAAGGAAGAGGCGCCTCTTCTCCTCCAGGCTTTATGCTAATAGGGCTTGTTCACATATGTTAGCTATGCCTTCCCAGTTCACCAGGAACTACACTGTTTGATGAGAAAAGGCACTCTAGGAGTAGTAACAATTGGCGCAAGCAAATGTGTGCGTGTATACTTCTAGATAACTTTCTTTTAAATATTTCTAAAGGGTTTTTTAGGTCATTACATCAGTGGGAGCCAATCTACTGTTTTCAGGAACTGTGACAGCGTTACTACATAGCGTCGTACACTGCTGTGCGCTAGCCGTTCCTGGTTACTTCAGCAGGCCTCTTATTGAATGGGAGCAGCACTGTAGTAACCATGCACAGCCAATACACATACATAGCTACTGATTAGCAGGGGGTGTCACCTCTCTGATACTGACCTATCTGAAGGATAAGTCATCAATAGTTAAAGGCATTTGGGCATTTATGGCACATCCATAGGTTCACCTTGGGGACCCGCTGCTATGTCAGTAATGGGTCCCGGGAATGGAGAGGTGGCCGCCCATGTGGGTCTGTCTTGAATCACTTCAATAGACCTAGATGAGTATGTGTGATCGGCTATTTTGGGGTTTTCTATTAAAGTGAAAGGAGAGAGCTATGCATGCGTGGCCACCTCTCAATTTAGGCTTATATACATATACCAATTGCTACATCACTTTGAGGGTACGTCTTCACCTCCTCCACAGTAATATATCCTTTGGTCTTTCTCCCTATGGCTTAGTAACTGGATTATTCAATACCTTCACTGCCCTATGATCTCCTATCCCATCATATTAGCATACTGAGTATATCATGTACGTTTATTTCACCCCATACTAATATACACCCCTAGTATTTTTACTTTTCTTTGTAGAATCCTGCTATTCTACATCCTAGGAGGCTTATGGCCTACCTTGTGATCCTTGTTACTGCGACACTATCCAGCCTGGAATTTCCAACCTACAATTGTGTTAATGTAAGTTCTCCATAAGGTTTCAGCATTTAATTTGCCCTCTCTGCTTTAGTGATGATCATATTTATTCATCAAAGTACTGTGGCAATGACAGATGGGGATCTCACTACTGTATACATGCATTTTATATTGCATATCAATGGTATATCTGAGGCTTCCACAAAGTACTCCACTTCAGTTTTTAACATAGCTCCAGTGGACTTTTACTGAATCATCCCATTCTTAATACCCTGCAGCACCAATTCAAGCGTCCTCTATTTGTTTTCACATACTCTGTCCATATGTATGTTTTTGTAATGTGTATCACCACTTTTGTATAAAGCCATTTCATATTGTATCCTGATGAACCATTGCCTAATGGGGAAACTCATTGGGACTTTGCACTAAGATACTCAAAAATTCTGCAGACTTACTGTAAGTACCCACCCATTTACTATATTGTATAGTGCCCTTTTCTACATTTTTTAAGGTTACACCCACAAACTTAAGTTCATTTTATTGGGATTTTATGTGATAGACCAACACAAAGTAGCATGTAATCTGTGAAGTGAAATGGTGCATGGTTTTCAACATTTTTAATAAATTAAAATCCAAAAAGTGTGGCATGCATTTGTATTCAGCCCCCTGTACTCTAACACACCTAAATAAAATCCAGTATGACCAATTGTCTTCAGAGGTCACCCAATTAGTAAGTAGAGTCCACCTGTGTGTGATTTATTCTCATTATAAGGGTCCACTCACACGTCCGTGTTTGTTTTGGGGATCCGCAAAACACGGACATCGGCATTTTGCGGACCAAACATTGCTGGCACTACATAGAAAATGCCTTTTCTTGTCCACAATTGCGGACAAGAATAGGACATGTTCTATTTTTTTCGGGAACGCGATTGCGGACCCGGAAGTACGGATCCGCAGTTGCGGCCCCGGCTGGGACATCGCCTGTCCCCATTGAAATTAATGGGTCCGCAATTCCGTTCCGCAAAATGCGGAACAGAATTGCGGACATGTGAATGGACCCTAACTACAACTGTTCTGTGAAGGCTTTAGAGAACATTAGGCTACTTTCACATCAGCATTTTCCTTTCTGTTACTGAGATCCATCATAGGATCTTAAAACAAGAAGAAAACACTTCAGTTTTGTCCCCATTTATTGTCAATGGAGACAAAACTGAATGGAACGGAGTGCACGAGAATGCATTCCGTTCCATTGCGGTCCCATGACGCACCCAAAAGCACTGCAAGCAGTATTTTTGAGTGTGTCATGAGATACTGATCAAGACAGATCCGTTATGAAAACAATGTAAGTTAATGGGGACGAATCAGTTTTATCGGACATGAAAAAAAAACGAATCCTGTGCTCATTGACTTACAGTGGATTTAGTGACTGATCCGTCTTGTTCATTTGGAATATAATACAACCGGATCCGTTCTGAATGGATGCAGATGGTTGTATTATATACTGGATCCGTTTTTGCTGAACCCATGATGGATCCAGCAAAAACGCAGATGTAAAAGTAGCCTTAGTCATCAGACAGCATCATGACCAAGGAACACACCAGACAGGTCAGGGATAAAGTTGTGGAGAAGTGTAAAGCAGGGTTAGTTAATAAAGAAATATCCCAAGCTCTGAAAATCTGACAGAGCACTGTTCAATCCATCATCCAAAAATGGAAGGAGTATGGCACAACTGCAAACCTACCAAGACATGGCTGTCCACCTAAACCAGGCATCCTCAAACTGTGGCCCTCCAGCTGTTGTAAAACTACAACTCCCACAATGCCCTGCTGTAGGCTGATACCTGTAGGCTGTTCGAGCATGCTGGAAGTTGTAGTTTTGCCACAGCTGGAGGGCCGCAGTTTGAGGATGCCTGATCTAAACTGTGACAGCCCAGGCAAGGAGATCACTAATTAAAGAAGCAGCCAAGAGGCACATGGACACTCTGGAGGAGCTGGAGAGATCCACAGCTCAGGTGAGAGAGTATGTCCACAGGACTACTATTAGTTGTGTATTCCACAAATCTGGCCTTTATGGAAGAGTGGCAAGCAGAAAACCCTTTTTTTGAAAGCAAGTCATAGGAAGTCCCGTTTGCCCTTTGTCACAAGCCATGTAAGGGACACAGCAAACGCAAAAGAAGGTGATCTGGTCAGATGAGACCAAAGTTGAACTCTTGGCCTAAATGCAAAACGCTATGGGCCATCACCCTGTACATCACCTTAAACACACTATCTCTACCATGAAACGTGGTGGCAGCATCATGCTATGGGGATGCTTTTCTTCTGCAGGGAAACTGGTTAGAGTTGATGGGAAGATGGATGGAGCTAAGTACAGGGCAATCATGGAACAAAACCTGGTAGAGGCTGCAAAACACTTGAGACTGAGGTTCACCTTCCAGCAGAAAAATGACTCTAAACATACAGCCAGAGCTATAATTGGATGGTTTAGATCAAAGCATATTCATGGTCAATTCTGGACCATTCATAGAAAGTCCAGACCTAAATCCCATTTAGAATGTGTGCCAAGACTTGACAATTGCTGTTCACAGACGCTCTCCACCTAATTTAACTGAGCTTGAGCTATTTTGCCAAGATGAATGGGCAAAAATCTCAGCCTCTAGATGTGCAACGCTAGAGCTATACCCAAAAAGACTTGCAGCTTTAATTGCAGTGAAAGGTTGTCCTACAAAGTAATGACTCAGGGGGGCTAAATACAAATGCACGCCACACTTTGCAAATTTTTATTTATAAAAATTTTGAAAATCATGTACCATATCTTTTCACTTCACACATACTTGCTACTTTGTGTTGGTCTGTCACATAAAATCCCACTAAAATGTAACGAGAAAAAATGTAGAAAAGTTCAAGGTGCATTTTTAAGGCACTAATTGTGGTTTGTATATTAAATGGGTTTGGTTTGAGAACTGATTAGTGGCGCTTCAGTATGTCTATCCACTAGCTGGGAACTCCTACTCAAGGGACCCCCTGATTTCATAGGCTACTTTCACTCCTGTGTTTTTCTTTCCGGTATTGTGATCTGTCATAAGATCGCAAAACCGGAGGAAAACGCTTCTGTTTTTTCCCCATTCATTGTCAATGAGGATAAAACTGAAGTGAACGTAACGGAGTACACCAGAATGCATTCCGTTTCATTCTGTTCCCATGACTCACACAAAAGCCCTGCAAGCATCATGGGATGCAGAGAAAGACAGACACAAAAGTTTTAGTGCCATAGTGCCGGATCCAGTTTTTAGAGATAATACAACCGGATCAGTTCGTAACGGATGCAGCCGGTTGTATTATCCTAACGGAAGCGTTTTATGCTGATCCATGAAGGATCCAGCAAAAACGCAGATGTGAAAGTTGCCAATTGTAATTTTTTTTTTCATATTGTCATCATTATATCAAGAACTACACAAACCTAAAGAATTATTAGGAACACCTGTTCTATTTCTCATTAATGCAATTATCTAGTCAACCAATCACATGGCAGTTACTTCAATGCATTTAGGGGTGTGGTCCTGGTCAAGACAATCTCCTGAACTCCAAACTGAATGTCAGAATGGGAAAGACAGGTTATTTAAGCAATTTTGAGCGTGGCACGGTTGTTGGTGCCAGACCGGCCGGTCTGAGTATTTCACAATCTGCTCAGTTACTTGGATTTTCACGCACAACCATTTTTAGGGTTTACAAAGAATGGTGTGAAAAGGGAAAAACATCCAGTATGCAGCAGTCCTGTGGGCGAAAATGCCTTGTTGATGCTAGAGGTCAGATGAGAGTGGGCCGACTGATTCAAACTGATAGAAGAGCAACGTTGACTTAAATAACCACTCGTTACAACCGAGGTATGCAGCAAAGGATTTGTGAAGCCACAACAAGCACAACCTTGAGGCGGATGGGCTACAACAGCAGAAGACCCCACCGGGTACCACTCATCTCCACTATAAATAGGAAAAAGAGGCTACAATTTGCACAAGCTCACCAAAATTGGACTGTTGAAGACTGGAAAAATGTTGCCTGGTCTGATGAGTCTCGATTTCTGTTGAGACATTTAAATGGTAGAGTCCGAATTTGGCGTAAACAGAATAAGAACATGTATCCATCATGCCTTGTTACCACTGTGCAGGCTGGTGGTGGTGGTGTAATGGTGTGGGGGATGTTTTCTGGGCACACTTTAGGCCCCTTAGTGCCAATTGGGCATCGTTGGCTACTTCCAGTAGGATAATGCACCATGTCACAAAGCTCGAATCATTTCAAATTGGTTTCTTGAACATGACAATTCACTGTACTAAAATGGCCCCCACAGTCACCAGATCTCAACCCAATAGAGCATCTTTGGGATGTGGTGGAACGGGAGCTTCGTGCCCTGGATGTGCATCCCTCAAATCTCCATCAACTGCAAGATGCTATCCTATCAATATGGGCCAACAATTCTAAAGAATGCTATCAGCACCTTGTGGAATCAATGCCACGTATAATTAAGGCAGTTCTGAAAGCAAAAGGGGGTCCAACACCGTATTAGTATGGTGTTCCTAATAATTCTTTAGGTGAGTGTATATGCAATTTACTCCCTTAGGCCCCTTTCACACGGGCGAGTTTTTCGCACGGGTGCAATGGGTGATGTGAACACATTGCACCCGCACTGAATCCTGATCCATTCATTTCAATGGGTCTGTGTACATGAGCGTTTTTTTTCACACATCACTTGTGCGTTGCGTGAAAATCGCAGCATGTTCTATATTCTGCGTTTTTCACGCAGCCCTAGCCCCATAGAAGTGAATGGGGCTGCGTGAAAAACGCATTGCATCCGCAAGCAAGTGCGGGTGCGCTGCGTTTTTCACTGATGGTTACTAGGTGATGTTGTTTGCAAACCTTAAGTTTTTTATCACGCGCGTTAAAAACACATCAAAACGCATTGCACCCGCGCATAAAAAACTGAACGCAATCGCAGGCAAAACTGAATGGCTTTGTCTGTGAAAACGCACTGTTTTCACTGAACGCATCCGCAACGCATCCGGACCTAATCCGGACACGCTCGTGTGAAAGAGGCCTTAGGAGATCATTGAGTTACCCTCCAAAATGGTATCATTAAAACTGCTGATTGACCTGCAAAAAATAAGCCCTCACACAGCTCCGAAGATATTAAAAAGTTTCACGAGGGTCATAATATAGTAATCCAAAGAAAAAATTATATTACAAGTTTTTTTTTTTTTCAGTATTAAAACACATAGTGAAATGTATAGAAATGAAACCCATAAAGCAATCGCGGAATTACGTTTTTGTTCCTCAGTTACATCTTATGCAATATTAAATGTTGCCATTACAAACTAGAACTTGATTTGCACAAAACAAGCCCTCATATGGCTGTCTAAATGGAAAAAAAAATGTAGGATTCCGGGAAGGCCAGAAGTAAATATTGGAAACACAAAAATGAAAAATCACCTGGCCATGAAGGAGTTAATGATTCCCTCCATGATAACAATACTTTATGGTCCTGTGGGGAGTTCCTGGTACTCAGTAGTTAATACCTACCTAAGATAAATGAATGCCTGGCTCTCAAGTGATAAAGTCTGCAAAATATTTACAGACTTAAAGCAATGTCTCACTTCAGCAAATGGCATTGATTATATAGAGAAAGTCAATACAAGGCGCTTACTAATGTATTGTGATTGTCCATATTGCTTCTTTTGCTGGTTGGATTTATTTTCCATTACATTATACTCTGCTTGTTTTCATGCTTATGACCACCTTGCAATCCAGCAATCGTAGCCTTGCTTGCACACTATATGATAAAATGCAGGCCTACGTGCCCGATATCTGGTGCCTTTTTTGGAAACTAAACCCTTCAAGGAATTAATTGAGGGCTGTAGTCAGTGCTTTCACCCCACAGGTGTTTAATAGAATTAAAAACACTTGGCTGGGATAATGGAAAATTACATTTTTTAAAATAAAATGTTGCTTTAGCCCTAGATATTTTGTTTTTACAAGGGTTAAAGGGAGAAAAAGCTTTCCATCAATTTTTTTTACCCATTTTCTTCTATGGCAACACTTCATATGTGGTCATAAACTGCTTTTATGGTCACACTGCAGGGTTCAGGAGAGAAACAGTGCATCTGAGGCCTAGTGATTTTTATAGCACTGGCCAATAACCACTTTGATCTGAAATAAAAAATATAAAACCCTGAAGTGACCCCATTTGAGAAACCACATCCCTCACAATATTTACCAAGGGGTGTAGTCAATATTCTGACCTAACAAGTGCAATGTGAAAATAGCAATGTTGAGGTTTAGTTTAGGTTTAGACCCGAATCGGTTCTGGCCAAACGAGATTGGCTCCAATTGCCCTGGAAATTAAGAAATAACATCCTCTAGTCGCCATGTTTTAGAAAAAATGTTATCTCTTTTGATTCTTTTTTCATGAATTTATTGCCCCCCCCCCCCAACTCTCTTTAACCACTTAAGGACCACAGGTTTATACCCCCTAGTGACCAGGCCCTTTTTTACAAATCGGCACTTCACAACTTTAACGGTTTATTGCTCGGTCATGCAACTTGGCACCCAAATGAATTTTACCTCATTTTCTTCTCACAAATACAGCTTTCATTTGGTGGTATTTGATTGCTGCTGAGATTTTCAGTTTTTCTGATATTAATAAAAAAAGACTGCAATTTTCTAAAAAAAAGTGTATTTTTAACTTTTTCTGGTAAAATAGTTCAAATATAATTACATTTCTATACAAGTTTGTGTCAGAATTTATTGTGCTACGTGTCTTTGATAAAAAAAAATGCAATAAGTGTATATTTATTGGTTTGCGCAAAAGTTATAGCGTTTACAAACTATGGTACAAAAAACTGAATTTCCGCATTTTGAAGCATCTCTGACTTTCTGAGCACCTGTCATGTTTCTTCAGGCGCTAGAATGTCAGGATAGTATAAATACCCCCCAAATGACACCATTTTAGAAAGAAGACACCCCAAAGTATTCGCGGAGGGGCATGGTGAGTTCATGTATCATTTCATTTTTTTTCACAAGTTAGCAGAAAATGACACTTTCTGAGGAAAAAAAAATAATAATAATAAAGTTTCCATTTCCATTTCTGGCAAAAAAAATAAAAAATCTCCCACAGACTCACTATACCCCTCAGTGAATACCTTGGGGTGCCTACTTCCGAAATGGGTCATTTGTGGGGTGTGTTTACTGTTCTGGCATTTTGGGCGGGGCTAAATTGTGAGCAACCCTTTAAGCCTAAAGGTACTCGTTGGACTTTCGGCCCCTTTAAGCGAACCCGCACGCCTTTCAGCGTTAGCATGACGGGAGGTGGTTAATCTCTTCAATGCAATGCCATGACAGCGACAGTAAATCATGTCTGAGTGACACTGAGATACATAGCTGTGGGTAAACGCATGTTTGACAGTGTTAACAAACAGCGTGTTTAACTGCCTGCCGACCGCCTAACGCACGGATGCGTCCAGGCGGCGGCAGGTTTGTTCCTCCTGGACGCATCCGTTCGTCATCTCGCGAGATGTGCTGTGACCGCGCGCGCGTTCACAGCGGCGCACAGCTCGGCAGTTATACTACAGCCTGCCAGCGATGATCCATCGCTGGCAGGCTGTAGATGCGAATAAAATCGCATCAAACAGCTATATCAGACGCTGTTTTGTTAACAGCGTCTGATATACCTGCTACCTGGTCCTCTGGTGGTCCCATTTGCTGGGATCGACCACCAGAGGACCAGGTAGCTCTGTAAAGTAGCACCAAGCACCACACTACACCCCCCCCCCCCCGGGGTCACTTATTAACCCCTTATTAACCCCTGATAACACCATATAGACTTCCTGATCACCCCCCTGTCATTGATCACCCCCTGTATGGCTCCGTTCAGATGTCCATATGTGTTTTGCGGATCCGCAATGTGCTTTCCGCATTTTGCAGATTCGCACATTGCCAGAACTATATAGAAAATGCCTTTTCTTGTCCGCAATTGCGGACAAGAATAGGACATGTTCTATATTTTTGCGGAACAGAAGTGCAGACTAGGAAGTGCGCATACGCAATTCCGGATCTGAGCAGGACAAAGTCTGTCCCCATAGAAATGAATGAGTCCGCAATTCCGTTCCGCAAACAGAATTGCGGACGTGTGAATGGGGCATAAGGGTCCCTTATCACCGCCAGTTAGTTAGCTAATTGTTAGGTAGCTAGCGCCCAGCCCACCGCACCGCAGTCACTGATTTTGGCAGAGATTTTTTCATCCACATTGATCGATGCGAATTAAGAAATCTGTGCCGTTCATTTTTATTTATTTTTTTAGCCCAGAGGCTGAACAGAAAAAAAAAATCTAATTACCCGTATGCTCAATATAAGGAGAATCGCAGAAACTCCTAATGCTGGCCATACGTGTAATGATTGCGGAGACCCTCAAATGCCAGGGCAGTGCTAACACCTCACATGTGACCCCATTTTAGAAAGAAGACACCCCAAGGTATTCCGTGAGGGGTATGGTGAGTTCATGGAAAATTTTATTTTTTGTCACAAGTTAGTGGAATATGAGACTTTGTAAAAAAAAAATAAAAAAATATCAATTTCCGCTAACTTGTGCCAAAAAAAAAAAAAAAACCTTCTGTGAACTCACCATGCCCCTCACGGAATACCTTGGGGTGTCTTCTTTCCAAAATGGGGTCATATGTGGGGTATTTATACTGCCCTGGCATTTTAGGGGCCCTAAAGCGTAAAAATTCCCTGTGAAATCCTAAAGGTACTCATTGGAATTTGGGCCCCTTTGCGCATCTTGGCTGCAAAAAAGTGTCACTCATGTGGTATCGCCGTACTCAGGAGAAGTAGGGCAATGTGTTTTGGGCGTGTATTTTTACATATACCCATGCTGGGTGAGAGAAATATCTCTGTAAATTGACAACTTTGTATAAAATCTTTTAAAAAGTTGTCATTTACAGAGATATTTCTCTCACCCAGCATGGGTATATGTAAAAATACACCCCAAAACACATTGCCCTACTTCTCCTGAGTACGGGGATACCACATGAGTGACACTTTTACTGCCAAGATGCCAAAGGCCCAAATTCCAATAAGTACCTTTAGGATTTCACAGGACATTTTTACGCATTTGGATTCCAGACTTCTTCTGACGCTTTAAGGGCCCCTAAAATGCCAGGGAGACTTTTTATTTTTTTTTGCCGGAAGTTAGCAGAAATGGAAACTTTGTTATTTTTTTTTTTCTTCAGAAAGTGTCATTTTCCGCTAACTTGTGAAAAAAAATGAAATGATACATGAACTCACCATGCCCCTCCGCGAATACTTTGGGGTGTCTTCTTTCTAAAATGGTGTCATTTGGGGGTATTTATACTATCCTGACATTCTAGCACCTGAAGAAACATGACAGGTGCTCAGAAAGTCAGAGCTGCTTCAAAATGCCGAAATTCACTTTTTTGCACCATAGTTTGTAAACGCTATAACTTTTACCCAAACCAATAAATATACACTTATTGGATTTTTTTTTTTATCAAAGACATGTAGAACAATAAATTTAGAGAAAAATTTATATAGAAATGTACTTTTAAAAAAAAAATTTTTGGAACAGACAGTGACAAATGTCATTTTTTTTCCAAAAGTGTCATTTAATTTTTATTAATAGCAAAAAAAGTTAAAATCTCAGCAGCAATGAAATACCACCAAATGAAAGCTCTATTAGTGAGAAGAAAAGGAGGTAAAATTCATTTGGGTGGTAAGTTGTATGACCGAGCAATAAACGGTGAAAGTAGTGTAGTGCGGAATTGTAAAAAGTGGTCTGGTCATTAAGGGTGTTTAAGCTAGGGGGGCTGAAGTGGTTAAAAACACACCACTCTGGCACATGTGTTATGCTTTTTCAAATTCAAGAGCATCCAAAAATTGTCCCTTTTGGGGGCAAATAGTATTTAAGTACACATGGTGTTATGGGATAAAAAACAAACAAAAATGGCATGTTGGGAGACCAAGTGTCCAAACGTCGCGCACGATGGAATTGGATACAACTTGGCGTTCTAAAAGAAACAGGCCTGCGAGCCATGAATCATTTTTAATTTTGAAATAAAGGATGGAAAGTGCTCATTGTACTTCATAAGAGTGAGTTACATCTTTTTCTCACCTATAAATATATTAAGAAGAATATACGTCTGAATTGTATATAAAGACTGTGAATACTGAGTCTGAGTGAGACACTAAGTCAGACCGTGGTAAATAACACATGGGAGCAGTTTGATTGTATAGTGCAAAAAACATTGACCCAGTGGGCCATGAAAGACATGTACTGTGTGCACCTTGCTACTCAGTGACAATTGAAGCTAGCGGCCCACATTCTCCACTACGTGAGAATACAATGCACTACTATATGGTACAGCAGCCACTGCATTGCCAGCAACTTGTCCAGGTGGGGGTTCAACTTGTAGACAAGCTCCTTGCTGGTCGAGAAAAGGTTTTCCATAGCGACACATTCCATTCCAGATGTCTCACGATGGAACGGAGGACAAGGAGGAGGAGGAAGAGTCTTAGCTAAAGAAGAAGAAGCTGATGATGATTGGCCCCCGCCTTCTCAATTTCCTACTCTGTATTAGCCCTGACTGTCACTGTAGCTGCCCCCACCAATACTATGGCTATGGGTGCTACTATTACCACCAACAACACAGCTATGCATAGTGTCCCTAGCCCCCTCTTGAACCTCTTCCTCAGGGCAACCCAAACAATAATTATTCTTACAGATGTCGTCCACATGGAGACTTTCTTGACTATTCTTAGGAAAAAGCAGGAGTGAAAGCCTTACCTGGGGCTGCAAGGAGGAGGACCAGGAGTAACGCTGTGACCCCTGGCTCCATGGCTTGGTGTCAGACTCCTAAGTCACTTCCAGATCATCCTGCTGTGACTGAGAGGAGGAGTGAGCCATCCATAAACCATCCAATCCACAATCTCATCCTTTTCAAAGATAATGTTGCTCCTTTCCGAAGCCAGGGGCAACTGCAGCCTACCATTACTTCCACTAATACAACTGCTTCTGGCCAGATATCTGGTGCTGCCACTACCCGCATTCTGGTTCTGTGAGAACAAGGCTTGTCCATGGGTCTTTTGTTTGGAACCCTTTTGTATTCCTGACATTTTTGAGCCCAATGTACATAGTTACACTCAGTATAGAATGATTTGCAAGTCTGTTTTCTGGAACTGAAAGACAGGCGAAATAAAATGACCTTTCCACCGAAGACACTACTACTGACAATTTACTTTGGAAACAAAAAACATAGGGGAAAATTTATCAAACTGGTATAAAGGAGAACTGGCCTACACCAATCAATCAGATTCCACCTTTCATTTTCAAGAGGAGCTGTGAAAAATAAAAGGTGGAATCTGATTTGTTGCTATGGGCAACTAAGCCAGTTCTACGTTACACCAGTTTGATAAATCTCTCCCATAATCTTTATTGTAATAAATCCAGATTAAAAATATTCCATGATTAAAACAGAAGTTACCTCCATACCCACACAGAACCAGGAGCTACAATGTAGCACACTATTGATCAGGACAAATCATCAGCATAAGAACCAGTAAACTGTCACGACTGTGACTGATCCAGACAGGTCTGGGAGGAGAAGGTCGCAGGGACTTGCTACTCGCGATAGCTTGTGAGTTTGTTCCGTGGTTCAGGGTATGTCATCCGGGTTTTGCCTTGTGAACCTTTTTGTCCTGACTGGGAGTTTGTAGGCATCCTTCTCAGGTGAGTCCTGTCTGCCACTCCCAGCTACTATATTAGTTTCAGTTTCACTTGCAGTCATTGCCAGATATAGTCCTTACTTCCAGTGCTATTCTGACCTTTGAAGGAGATCGTTTGACGGTATTGCTGTGGAGCTCTTGTCTGGCGTGGACTGTCGTTATTGGGATCATCTTCTCTGCTCGTGACTGGATAAGTCTATCTCTGCTGGAGATTGTTTGTTTGTTGCTGTCTTCCCCTGTTGTTCTCCTAGACATGAGTGATGGTGACTAGTGCTCCCATCTGCCTTTCCCCACTCTAGTCTTCTTAGGGTGACTCAGGGTTTAGGCATCCTGCTCGCCGCACGGGTTCACACCCCGTCTAGGGTATCAGGGCAGACAGGTGCCAGCTTAGGGTTTGTCAGGGGTGGCCGTTCTATTTCCCATCTGTAGATAAGGGTCCCCCTTCCCCTCCGTCTGGTGCGACACGACCTCTGCTGGGATAGCGGTCGTGACAAACCTAAACCAAAAAGGGGGAATATGAGTCAAAGTGCAAAAAATGCAATGTCCAAGGAATAACAATGATATAGACCACAACAAAAAACAAGACCCCCAACGTCATTTCACAAGTTGTTTCATCTGGAGATGAACCAACTGTTTTGTAAGAAACACATATATTGCTATTCTCCCAAATGCCCCACCACCTGTCTGGAGATGCCCTGACACAGATTTTCGACTAGTATTTCATGTTGTAACTCAGAGATTTTAAACGCTAACCTTTGTATTGTAAGTCACATGTATATTGCTAAGTTCACAAGCCCCCTTAACTTTTTTTAACTGTCTAGAGATGCCCTGACACAGATTTCAGACTAGTATTTCACATTTTCACTCAGAGGTTTAAAACGCTACCCTCTGTCTTGTAAGACATGTGTATATTGCTATCTTCCGACCCCGCGCGAGAGACTAATGGCGGAGCCGCGCGCGACCTTTTTCCTTTGTACTTACGTGACCTCACGGACTGACCTCGGCTAGTTGACCCTCCATCGCCTCCTCCATCCGAGGGTATCTCCGCCTGTGTTTACATTCCTGTCTTACCGTCCGCATACGGCACGTGTGTGCCGTTCTCTGCATCAGCTGTCCATTTCCCTCTCTGTCTCTGTCCTCTCTGCTCTGCACATACGTAGGTCAGGGACCGCCACCCAGTGTCGCTCTCCGTCGCCTAGGGCGGGTAGTGCAAGTAGGTAGGCACAGAGTTGGGGGTGGCAGTCAGGGAGTGCACTTCCTCTCTACTTTCCTCCCCGCGACAAAATGGTTCCGCATACGGTCCGCAAAAAAACAGAACTGAGAAGGAAAGAAAATGCGTTTGTGTGCATAAGCCCTTAAGGCGCATTCTTTTTTGCTGCAGCTCTCTCCCTATCACAGCTCAGAAGGAAGTTGAATGATGAAACTGAGCATGTGCAGCCATCTCAGTGAGCTGGACAAAGAAATAAGAATGACAAAAGTATTGAAAACTGTAGAATATGTTTCATGGGAAAACCCCTTTAATAGGCACACCAAAGGCTAGGTTGGTGAGCTTTGTCACTGTTTTCAGACTAGTCACTATGGAGAGAGTCAATAGGGGCAGAGTTGGTCCACCTCTTAAACTGGTTTTTATAATGAGTCGGTGGGTTCTTTTACAGTGATCTCTTAAAGGGGTTGTCTGAGATAATTAGTATGCCTTCACGCGCTACAAATTTTGCAGCAGGAATTTCCGCAACTAAAAATCTGTTGCATTTATCTGAATGGGTTGGTTTTGGTGGCAAGCACATGGATTTCTGCAAGATCCATTCAAATGAATGGAACTTATTTTTGTCGCACCCCTAAAAATCTGCCACCAAATGGCATAAATTAAAAAATGATGCTATACTTATCTCTCCCTCTGGCTATGTTCTCTGCGCCGCTGGTCCAGTTCACCTGCCTCTACTTGTTTTTCAGATTGCCGTGGTAAGGTGCAGGTGTATCATCACTGTGGCAGCCAATCACTCTCCTTTTTTATTTCACACCATTTGGCAGCATGTCAGAGATTTTTAAATATATCACACCACCCCTTTAAAAAAAATTATAAAAAAATCGTTAATTTCTAACGATAATTTGTTTTCCCTTAGTCCTAACAGCAGCACAGATGGGGTTAACCACCCCCCGTGGACTGGCAGGACCGGCGGAATGTTTAATGAGCCCAAGACTAATAACTCAATTTAACAATTAAGTATCTCCTTAAAAGGAGGAAGTCAACCCCCAGCCCACTGTGTTTATAGCAAGAAAAAAACTAGACTTACTAGGGTGGGAAATTTGTGTGCTGCTGTTAGGACTAAGGGAAAACAAATTATCGTTAGAAATTAACGATTCCCTTACGTCCTACCAGCAGCACAGATGGGGAGATAGCAAGAAGAAACCCCTAGGGAGGGCCTTCCTGCCTGGCAGAACTAAGAAAAGTCTGCCCAAAGGCCGAAACTCAGCTAGACTGGCATCTAGTCTATAATGGGAGATGAATGTCGATTCAGAGCTCCAGGAGGCAGCTTTGCAAATCATGTTGAGAGGCAGAAGATTCCTCTCGGCAAAAGAAATAGCCACAGCTCTAGTAGAGTGGGCCTTCACGAATCCTGGAGGGTCCAGATTGTGGAAACAAAGGATTCCTTAATAGCCTCCTCAATCCACCGACTGATGGAAGGTTTGGATGCCTTATAGCCTTTAAACTTACCGGCAACAGGATTAGCAGATTCTCATCTTTCCTGAACTCCTTGATCTATCCACATAGATCCGGAGACATCTCGACGTCCAGAGGATGTCTAGCAGGTTCCTAGGAGGAGGTGGTAGATGTCGACAGAACCGGGAGGAATCTCACCTGGTTGATGTTCTGGAAGGAAGGAACTTTAGGCCTACAATACGGGAGGAATCTAAGAAGGTCCCGGTCATGTAAGAATAGGGCTCATGTGCTGAGAGAGCTTGAAGCTCAGAGACCCTCTTGGCCAAAGTCACTGCAAGGAGAAACACAAACTTCCAAGTGACGAACTTGATGTCCACCTCCTCTAACGGTTCAAAGGGGGAGATGCTAACCCCTGAGAACTACTGAAAACCCATTGAAGAAAGGGGTCTCAGTACTGTAGGCTTTTATCTTTCAGCTCCTTTAAGGAACCGTTTGATCAGCGGGTCCTGAGAAAAAGCCTGTTTAAGGCAAGCTGCGATGGCTGAAACTTGAACCTTCAGAGTAGTAGCCTCTATCAAGGCCGTCTTGCAGGAACTGAAGGATAGCGGAGAGGGGCGGATCTGCAGACGCCACCTCAGTTGAGGTACAACAGGATGAGAGTAGGCTCTCTTGGTAGAGTCCGCTCTAGAATGAGACAGCGTTCTCAGGACCGACTCTAAAAGCCCTTCTATTCTGGGAAGGGACTGATCAACCTCCAGGCTGTCAGGTTGAATCTGTGCAGATCTGAGCAGAGGTGAGTGTCCCACGACACCAGGGTCTGCTGTGGGGAGCCTCCAATATTGTCCTCGACTCAACTGGGTGAGCTAGGTAAACCAGGATCTCTTCGGCCAAAACAGTATGATGGCTATCACTGAGGCCTGATCCTGACGGATTTTCATCAATACCCTCGGTATCATGGAAAAGGGAGGGAAGATGTAAGCCAGCCTGAACCTCCAGGATATTGACAGAGCGTCTAACGCCAGGGGTTGTCCTCCCTGTAGAGGAGCAGAACCTCTCCACCTTGGCATTGAACCTTGTTGCCATGAGATCCACCTCTGGCATACCCACTTGAGGACTATCTGCTTAATTCTCCGGATGTAAAGACCACTCCACCGACGGAAGACCGCGGCTCAGCCGCTATCATATTGAGGAGCCTTGGATGTGGATTGCAGATAAGTGGGAAGGTACAACTCTGCCTAATCCAGAATCACCCCGATCTCTGACAAGAGGGAAGTGATCTCGTGCCTCCCTGCTGGTTGATGTGAAGTACCGCAGTCACATTGTCTGACTGGACTTTCACCGCTTTGCCCCTGATCTGAGGGGCTAAGTGAAGGAGGGCTAGCCGGATAGCTTGAATCTCGCGGAGATTGGATGAAAAAAGCCACTCCTGAGGAAACCAGGTCCCGTGAACTGGAGAGTCGTCTAGGTGAGCGTCCCAGCCTACTTAGGACGCATCCGTAGTCAATATGACCCAGACTGGCTGGGTCATAGACTTCCCGTCTAAAAGATGGCACCACCATCTGAGGGAATACAGAGTTTGCCAAGTCAGGGAGCACAGGGAGTTTAGCCCAGCAGGGCTGCCATTCCATTAGGCCTCGTTCCCAGGACTTGCTTTGCTAGCTGCTAGCGGGGAACTTCTTCGCTAGCTTCACTGGAGCTGTGCGGTATCGCACAAGAAGTCCGTAGCCAGGTTGATGGTCTTGAAAGCAGCCAGTATGACGTCCTGGAAAAAACCTCTGGTTCACATCAACTTGAATTTGATCCATACGAGATCGGAGGAACGTAGAGACTTCAAAGCCGCTATGGCTATGGCTGTGGAAGCGGAAGCCGCAGCTGCCGTAACACCCCGTCTTAGTGGGCACTCTGCAAGGGGGTCCTGCAGCTAGACCCATCGTCTGCAGGAACCAGAGTGCGCTTGGACAACTTGGCGATAGCCATGTCCACCTTGGGAATGGATCCCCACGAATCCACCAAGGGTTAAGCCATCAGAAACATGGATTTAAACTTCTTTGTTAAAACCGGACCTTTTCCAGGTTTTTTCCACTCTATATCATGACAGAGAGGAGGGTCTCATCCGCTTTAAAGACACAAGGTGCCCGAGCGGGAACGGAGGCTCCCCACAGTCAACATCATGGTCCCCCGACCTGATGGACTTAAGCAACTTCTGTGTTTTTCCAGGGAGAAAACACAACGTCAGCTCCTCCTCGTCCGAGGAGGAAGAAACTAAGGAGACCAAGAAGGTCTCTCTACTGGGACAGAGGTCTCCATAGGGGCCTGGGCACAAATAGGAAGCCTTTCCATCCAGCAGGCCTATGACTCTTTTAACAAAGCCATTGATACATATCCTGCAACGTAGGTTCACTAGAGGGCAGAACCCTCTAACGGCAGCTGTAACACCTGGTGTAGGTTAAGACAACATACCCAGGGATTCCCAACCGGTCTCCCAAGCTGGTCTTAGCCCAGCCTTAAGCTGTTTAGCTTCTGCGGTCTCACGAGTGCAGGCATGATCAGCCTACAACAACCGCTGACTGCTGCAATGGTAGCAGGATAGATGCTTCCTCTTGGATCCACTCTCCTGCCTTCCGAATCCCGCGGCATCACTGCGGAAAAAACAAACAAAGGGACAAATAAAACATTTGTACACCACTTATCTACACAGGAAAGGTAGAAAAACAGACCGGAGGCAGCTGAGGAAAAAACACCACAAGAGGAACAACACCAATTTTAGGACTCTGGGATCTAGCTGAAAAAGCATATGTAGCCAGAGACTGAACTGGAGCACACAGCCTCCCAAAATAGGGGAAAGGGAGGGATAGCCAATCCACCCTCCCCAGCAAATCCTCCACAGGAAGATGCATAAAAAATCGCATCTATGAAAAATCGTGCCCGTGAAAAAATCACGGCAGGATTACCCGAGGTGATGCAAAGGAGAGTCCCCGCATCACCTCCGGAAGATGGCGGCGCACAGGATCGGGAATCCTGGCCAAGGACGCCGCCAAAATACCCCAGCCAGGCGCAACTGCACGGGGCCGGCAGCAATAAGCTGCTGGCCAAACTGACAAGGTAGGAAAAAATAGCGAAAAGAAGGCTCCCCGCACTTTCCATAAGAAAGGGGGGAACAAAACCGCCTAGTCCACCTGTCCAGGAGGACAGAAATAAACACAGTGGGCTGGGGGTTGACTTCCTCCTTTTAAGGAGATACTTAATTGTTAAATTGAGTTATTAGTCTTGGGCTCATTAAACATTCCGCCGGTCCTGCCAGTCCACGGGGGGTGGTTAACCCCATCTGTGCTGCTGGTAGGACGTAAGGGAATTCCCACAAAGTTGTTTAAGGCCTCCTTACATTGTTGGGTAAAAATTACAATGCATTTTTTACAGTTTGTAGCAATCTAAAACACAAGTAAAACAAAGTTTTTTGTCTCTTGTGTATTTTAAATACAGTTAAAACTGCTGCTTAAACAGTCAAAAGAAAACAGAAAAAAAAACTATGGCACTCATTTATAAATAACAAGAGTGAGCATTTAAAAAGTTGCACATTATGGTGTGTGCCATATTTTTGGCATCATTTGCAATTTTTCTTCTCTCTGCATTCTTAAGTGGTGTTAAGTGCTCGTGTCTTTAGCAGTAGGGAGTATGGCGTCCCATGGGCCATCAGATTTACTATCATTTACACCAGAAGGTTGTGTTAATTATAGTTCAAAGCTAATAAATATTGTATATTTAAATGTGTGGTGACCAGACTGGCAGACGATGCACTCAATAGCATAACTAAATAAATGTGCAAATCTGAGCATGTTGGTGTGTTCAGGCAAACTGACGAGATTTTTTGGGGCATGGATGGATGCTGTGGCAATATCAGATGACTGTGCAACAGCTGCGGCTGCGTAGAGACTGCATGCTGTCCACAATCAGCTGTTGATTCTGCAGCCATTGTCCTCTTTTGGGGTAAGGGGGAGGGGCATTGGACTTTCCGCCTTAGGCTACATTCACACGTCCGCAAGTGTTTTGCGGATCCACGGAGCCGCGGATCCGCAAAACACGGACACACCGGCAATGTGCATTCCGCATTTTTGCGGACCGCACATTGCCCGGACTCCAAAGAAAATGCCTCTTCTTGTCCGCAATTGCGGACAAGAATAGGACATGCTCTATTTTTTTTGCGGAGCCGCGGACCGCAAAATCGGATGCGGAGAGCAAAGTGTGTGCTCTCCGCATCTTTCCCGGCCCCATTCACAGTCAATGGGTCCGCATGTATTCCGCAAAATTGCGGAATACATGCGGACTACATTGCGGACGTGTGAAAAAGGCCTTAGGCAGCAGAAAGGCTAGGTTAACCCCTGCCAATGAGAAAAGTCTTAACCCAAATTCAGTAGTTGCTTTTCCAAAAAAGTCCGTCCTGTTGTAGAGTTTTTGGCCTTTTAGTGGATTGTGTTTAGGGAGTTGAGATCAGACACTCTACAAATTTTTTGATAGTTCCTTGTAAAAATTTTTTAACAGTTTAGTTTGTAAGAAGACTTCTGGGGAGACTGTGTTAAATGAAACAAGCAAGCATTCATCCCTGGAGAACTTGGCACTTCAACACTGTGTTCAGGAACGGTAATATCTCTTTCCACTGCTCTGATCATTCTTCTACTAAATACTACATTGCAACTCAGTAGGCAAGTACAACTTCAGATATATGAAAAGTGCTTCCTGACTGCAGTCATGATCCGCACAAATCCAATCTATGAAAAATATTAAAGACAGCACACAAAAGCTTTTTTTTGTATTGGCATTTTATCCCCCTAAAGTGTGTTTTTTGGGGTCATTGGTGTTTCTTTTAAAATATCAGCATGCCCTGGGTCTGACGGTTTTTCCCCTCATTGTCTATTTGGTCCCATAGATCAGTTTTTTGCCCTGTCTAAAAAAAAAACACAGGTGCCAGAGTGTGTTGAATTTTGTCAATGGCGTTTTGAATGGCGTTTTTGTAACAATGGATTTTCCCCCATGCAAAGTGTAAAACACAGTATATATGTGCAAAAATTCTTCAAAAACTAAAATGCCAAAAAATCACCGACAGGTTTTTTTTTAGCCAAAAAAACTCACAACACAAAATTATATGATGGAGAATATGTGCATATATGCAGTTATAAGAAAAACAAAGTACACCTTCTTTGAATTCTATGGTTTTACATATTAGGACATAAAGATCCTGAAGTTAGGTAAATACAACTTTGGATGAACGACATTGCTTGATAAATTACACTGTATCATTATTTATTTTAATAAAAACTAGGCAAAAATGCAGAAGCTGTGTGTGAAAAATGAAGTACATCCTTACTGCTT
This sequence comes from Bufotes viridis, assembly GCA_033119425.1. NCBI lineage: Eukaryota > Metazoa > Chordata > Amphibia > Anura > Bufonidae > Bufotes > Bufotes viridis. The sequence continues at coordinate 353,476,181 of CM065589.1, forward strand.
CCAGAGGAATTAAGAGGATAAGTAGTAGCCAGGTGTCGCTAATCTAATGCTTTTGATTAACTGATCATCAGCGAGTGTGATCACCTTAACCCTCACTTCACACTTGCGCGTTTTACAGCGCGTTTTACAGTACGACGCGCGTTTTCTATTTCCAAAAACGCGCTGTAATACGCTCAAGTCTGAACCCAGCCTAATAAAAGCAGAAGTTTGGCAGTTTGCTGGTCTGGAACATTCAGACTCGTGCTAGCACAATACTAGGGAGTAAAAACATTAGCAATCATCTCAGAGAAGCAATTGTTGGAAGGGGTTATAAGGCCATTCCCAAACAATGTGAAGTCCATCATTCTACAGTTTGATAGTTAACAATCTTCCCAGGAGTGCAAATTCACCTCAAGGTGAAACTGTGCAATGCTCAGGTAAAGAGTAAGCTCTACAGACCTCAGAATGTTAAATATACATGTTCATGTCAATATAATTCGAAAAAGACTGAACAAGCAAGGCTTGTTTTGGCGAAGAAAGAAGAAGAAAGAAAACAATTACAATATTTTTGGACTATAAAACTCACTTTTTAGCAGGAAAAAATCCTGCTTAAAAGTGCCTGCATCTGATAGTGATGATCTGCACACTTCTGTCTCTCTCACCAATCTTTGTAATAAGTGCAGACAGGAGAGGAGGCTGTGCCATCATTTAGCTCATGGAGAGGACTGTAAGAAACACAGACCACCCCATGCTGAAGGTCCCCAGGCAGCAGGGAAATACATGAAAGATCTGACTTAGATCAGCTAAAAATCTTTAATGATGTCATCAGTGGGAGGAGTCAGACCAGTAAGAAGAAAAGGACGACACAGTGGATACTGTGTTGTACTGTATACTATAATTTGTGATGCTTATTGTGATGTTCAGACTCCTAGCATGTGACCACATGCACCGTTGCTGTTTGTTTCAATGGTCAAAAGATGACACTTTAGTATCAACAAGAGCATTAACTATTAAAGTTAGTCACATTGACCCATCCATTTAATGAAACTACCAGATAAGTTTTAATTAGTAGAAAATATTTAAATGCAGAAGCTGTGTGTGAAAAATGAAGTACATCCTTACTGCTTCCAGAGGAATTAAGAGGATAAGTAGTAGCCAGGTGTCGCTAATCTAATGCTTTTGATTAACTGATCATCAGCGAGTGTGATCACCTTAACCCTCAGTTCACACTTGCGCGTTTTACAGCGCGTTCGAACGCGCTGTAAAACGCATAACCGATGCAAACCAATGCTTCCCTATGGGACTGGTTCACATTTTCGCGTTTTACAGCGCGTTCGAACACGCTGAAAAACGCCCGACGCATAAACAAGTACTTGAGCTTTTTTTGGGGCGTTTGTCGCGCGTTTTGGCCCATAGACTTCGATGGGAACACGCAACGCTTGTATTTTGCATGTTTTTGAGACTGAAAACGCGTGTTCTAACGCGCGTTTATGAATTTGCAACATGCTGGAAAGGCCAAACTTCATATAGACAGGGATATTTGGTCATTGGACAACACTGCAGTCAATCACACAAACGCGCGTAAAACGCGCGTTTACTATTGCCAAAAACGCGCGTCTCAGAAACGGTCAGGTCTGAACCCAGCGTAAGGCTGGGTTCAGACTTGCGCGTTTTACAGCGCGTTTAAACGCGCTGTAAAACGCTCAACACATGAAAACCAATGCTTCACTATGGCCCTGGTTCTCACTTGAGCGTTTTACAGCGTGTTTGAACGCGCTGAAAAACGCCCTACGCTCAAAAAAGTTCTTGAGCTTCTTTGGGGCGTTTTGTCGCGCGTATTGTGATTGACGCCACAGTAGTGTTTTACACGCATATCAAATACGCGCAAGTCTGAACCCAGCCTAAGGCTGGGTTCAGACATGAGCGTTTTACACCGCGTTCCTATGCGCTGTAAAACACTCAACAGGCGAAAACCCATGTTTCCCTATGGGCATGGTTCTCACCTGAGCGTTTTACAGCGCGTACGAACGCGCTGTAAAACGCCCTACGCCCAAAGAAGTACAGGAGCTTCTTTGGGGCGTATTGTCACGCGTATCGTGATTGACGCCACAGTGGTCAATCACACAAACCCACGTACGACGCGCGTTTCCTATTTCCAAAAACGCTCTTTAATACGCGCGCGAAAAACGCACGTATCAAATGCGCTCAAGTCTGAACCCAGCCTTAGGCTGGGTTCAGACTTGAGCGATTTACAGCGCGTTCCTATGCACTGTAAAACGCTCAACAGGCGGAAACCCATGTTTCCCTATGGGCATGGTTCTCACCTGAGCGTTTTACAGCGCGTACGAAGGCGCTGTAAAACGCCCTACGCCCAAAGAAGTACAGGAGCTTCTTTGGGGCGTATTGTCGCACGTATTGTGATTGACACCACAGTGGTCAATCACACAAACGCACGTACGACGCGCGTTTTCTATTTCCAAAAACGCGTTGTAATACGCTCAAGTCTGAACCCAGCCTAATAAAAGCAGAAGTTTGGCAGTTTGCTGGTCTGGAACATTCAGACTCGTGCTAGCACAATACTAGGGAGTAAAAACATTAGCAATCATCTCAGAGAAGCAATTGTTGGAAGGGGTTATAAGGCCATTCCCAAACAATGTGAAGTCCATCATTCTACAGTTTGATAGTTAACAATCTTCCCAGGAGTGCAAATTCACCTCAAGGTGAAACTGTGCAATGCTCAGGTAAAGAGTAAGCTCTACAGACCTCAGAATGTTAAATATACATGTTCATGTCAATATAATTCGAAAAGACTGAACAAGCAAGGCTTGTTTTGGCGAAGAAAGAAGAATAAAGAAAACAATTACAATATTTTTGGACTATAAAACTCACTTTTTAGCAGGAAAAAATCCTGCTTAAAAGTGCCTGCATCTGATAGTGATGATCTGCACACTTCTGTCTCTCTCACCAATCTTTGTAATAAGTGCAGACAGGAGAGGAGGCTGTGCCATCATTTAGCTCATGGAGAGGACTGTAAGAAACACAGACCACCCCATGCTGAAGGTCCCCAGGCAGCAGGGAAATACATGAAAGATCTGACTTAGATCAGCTAAAAAATCTTTAATGATGTCATCAGTGGGAGGAGTCAGACCAGTAAGAAGAAAAGGACGACACAGTGGATACTGTGTTGTACTGTATACTATAATTTGTGATGCTTATTGTGATGTTCAGACTCCTAGCATGTGACCACATGCACCGTTGCTGTTTGTTTCAATGGTCAAAAGATGACACTTTAGTATCAACAAGAGCATTAACTATTAAAGTTAGTCACATTGACCCATCCATTTAATGAAACTACCAGATAAGTTTTAATTAGTAGAAAATATTTATATTCCTGTTGTCTAAACCTGGGGCATCATATGGTCAGGTGTGTAGTCTGTAAAATACAGGTACTTCAAGTTATTGCTGCTGAGGGTTGCTTCACAAGCTGTTGATTCATGCAGTGTACTTAAAGGGGTTTTCCCATCTCAGACAATGGGGGCATATCGCTAAGATATGCCCCCATTGTCTGATAGGAGCGGATCCCTCCTCTGGGACAAGCACCTTTATCGATAACGGACCCCTCATAGTGGAGAAGGGTGCACTGCGCATGCACAGCTGCCCTCCATTCATTTCTATGGGGCTACCAAAAATAGCCATGCGCTTGCTTGGCTATTTCCATCTGCCCCATAGAAATGAATAGGAGCGGTGGCCACGCAAGCGAAGTGCTCTCCCATTCACTTCTCTGGCAAGAGCGCTTAGTGGTGGCTGGACCCAGAGTCCTCCAACCATTACTTTGGGGGGCTCCGTTCTTGATTTAGGCGCAGGTCCCAGGGCTGGGCCCCGCACCTATCAGACAGTGGGGATATATCCCAGTGATATACTCCCTATTGTTTCAGATGAGAATATCTCTTTAATTTTTCACACATAGCTTCTGTATTTTGGCCGTGTCTTTGTTAAATACATAATGAAATGGTGGAATCTGTTGTGGGTAGTCATTTATTTGAGGTTGTGTTTACCTAATTTTAAGACTTTCAAAGGACCTAATGTTTTTGTTATTATGTCCTTCTGATACATAAAACCATAAATTTCGAAGAGGGTTTACATTGTTTTTCTCATGATGACTCTACAACCACTTCAACACTGCATGGCTTTTATGTTCTGAAGGTTGATGGGGTCCTAGTGGTCAGATCCCTACAATCATTTATTGCACACAGTGTGCTTCAAAGAATATAACACATCACCTAAAAGCTACTAATGTGTGTTTTTATTTGATTTTTTTTAAAACAGAAACCAGTTCTAACCACAATGACAAGAGATACAGTGTACTGGGATGGGGTGGAGAACCTCATGTAAGTACTGCTTTATTAGTATCTTTGAAGTAGTCCCACCCATCTTCTGCTCATAAAACGGATTTAAGTTTTATACTTTTGGCTCTGACAGCAGCCTTAAAAAAGAGTCAGCTGGAAAAACAAAAAGTATATTCAAAGGAATTTTGAAAGAAGTCTTAAAGTCACAGTACTCCCTGATATCCATTTAGTGATCCCCATACAGTGGAGCAGATTTACTAATCCTGTAGAAGAAGTAAAAATGTAGACAGGCTGTCTACATATGCATGACATTTGTCACAGTTTCTCAGGATGGATGAAGGTGTTGCATGGATAAATACTTTTTTCTAACTTTATACCAACAATTGAGTGGCTTACTTTGTTGTATGCCAAAGTTGTTGCATCTTAGACCCCGCTCCCTTTCCACCTAAGCCATACCCAGTTGATGAGCTAGGTGTAGTGTATTTTTCAGCAATTAGATGTTCCAAATTGCAACAAATTTTGATGCAATTTACCACAATGTCTAGAAGAATATGTCTACTATTTCAAACTGTTTGCATGTGAGTAATGATTTGTTTCTTGTGTAACTGAAAGTGTGTCACTGCTCACATTAATGTTCGCACTTTTCTATATGAAAACGGTTATGGCAGTGGGTGTGGACCCACAGTGTCAACCAACAGATTTAGCTTTGGGCTATTTCTAAGAGCGTTATCCTAGCAGTCCCCTGGTTTTTACTCTTTAACCCATGTACAGAAATCTGGACTTTGCTTCAGGGGGATCAACAGGTTGCTGCCTAGAGTAGTCTCTGTGATTGACAGCTGACCAATAGGGGTCAGAGACACCAGTGCAGAAGACCAAGTCAAAAACAGGCCATATAAATTGTCAATTAATTCTTTCAAGCTGATATACAGTATTGATTATATACACCTTTTTGGATACAACTATTATATAACAGTTGTAAACCATACTTTAATCTAGACAATTAATATATCAATGAACTGCAACAGCAGAGACCTGATCCTCATGGGTGATGAGCCCATATTTCAAGCTAGATACACGCACACCAAATAAAACCTATAGGATTTCCCTCATAGGGTGTTCAGTTGCTCATCTCTGGAAGTAGATTTACTAAGGGAGGAAACCCTGCAGGTGATTGGTTGACCAGTAAGGTGTAAAGTTCATAATATTATATCTATTCTATTAAGCCTAATATTAGATTTACCTGCACACTAACAATTTTAATTTGCCTTTTCTTGTCTTTTGTATCCTAGGCCCATCTTTTGTATCTTTTCTTCTCTTTTTTTAATCATGAATAATAAAAGTGAAGTTTTATCTAGTGTACTCAAATGAATAGTGTGGAATAGTTAACATATCCCTAACTACACTATACATTCTGTACACTGTTGCAATATGAAGGCCAGGTACAGGACAGGTCGCAGAGGGTCAAAATCCAGTAAACTGGCAGAAGTCAGTACACAGGCAGACAAACAAATTAAGCACACCTTTGCAGAAACTAGTTAGCTAAGAACCTATTGCTCATGTAACCTACTATTTGGAAAGGTGCCTTAAGAACTCACAGGTGACCAGCTGTTGGCTGTTGTGAACTAGGGTGCGCGCGCATTGGCACTTTAGGAGCCGAGGCGAGTGCACATGTACGTCTGAAGGCTCATGCACATGACCATTGTTTTAGTCTGCATCTGATCTGAAAAAACGGCTATGGCTGTGTGCATTAGCTCTTATGGGCTGAGAAAGTAAATCTCAGCCAGCAAACAGGCCGTTGACTGTGTGGAGAGACAGAGCTATCCTGGGTGGACATGCCCACCAGGAAGAGAAGGAAAGCAAAAGGGAGGTCCATGCTGACGGGAGCCAGGGGACCAGGACAAGTGAGTGCAGTAGTGGCGGCCACCTCTTTTTAAGAGCAGATATTGGCGCGGTCAGAGAAGAGAAGTGGGGAATGAATAGCCTGTAGTAATTGGCAAAGCCTCAAAACTGCTGTATGGCTCTTAGGACCAGGCCAGTGCAGTACAGCTGTCAGCTTCTCAAGGATATCTAAATATCTTTTCCAAAGATTACATCTGAGGCATTTTTTCAAATGTAATATATAGTTTGTTCTCTCGTAAATGCTGGAGGGCAAAGCAGATGTGCTTCCAGCAGACATATCAGGAGAGAAGACCAAAATGTTGTCTAGGTCTTATCATTACCCCCTTCTACCCCGGGCCAGTTTTCACCTTCCTTCCCAGGCCATTTTTTGCAAATCTGACATGTGCTACTTTATGTGGTAATATCTTTGGAACAGTTTTACTTATCCAAGCCATTCTGAGATTGTTTTCTCGTGACACATTGTACTTCATGATAGTCATAAATTGAAATCAATATACAGGGTGGGCCATTTATATGGATACACCTTAATAAAATGGGAATGGTTGGTGATATTAACTTCCTGTTTGTGGCACATTAGTATATGTGAGGGGGGAAACTATTCAAGATGGCTGGTGACCATGGCGGACATTTTGCAGTCGGCCATTTTGATTCCAACTTTTGTTTTTTTAATAGGAAGAGGGTCATGTGACACATCAAACTTATTGGGAATTTCACAAGAAAAACAATGGTGTGCTTGGTTTTAACGTAACTTTATTCTTTCATGAGTTATTTACAAGTTTCTCTTTGTTTACAGCCATTGACATGTCGCCGAGGTTAACACGTGAGGAGCGGATAGAAATTGTGTTGATGTCTGGTGAACACAGTAACCGGGTCATTGCAGCAGATTTCAATGCAAGACAGCCTACGAGAGCACCCATCTCCCATGCTACAGTTAGCAAACTGCTTGCTAAGTTTCGTGAAACTGGTTCAGTGTTGGATTTGCCAAAATGTGGACGCATGAAATCTGTCACTAATGAAGAAACATCAGTGGCTGTCCTAGCTTCATTCAGCAAGAGCCCACAGCGTAGCACTCGCCGCATGTCACTGGAGAGTGGCATTAGTCGAACATCCCTTCGGCGGATATTAGCTACTCACAAATGGCACCCTTACAAACTCCAGCTACTGCAGCATCTCAACGAGGATGATCCAGATCGGCGCACTGAATTTGCAGAATGGGCAAAACAAAAATTGGAACAGGACCCTCAGTTTATGCAGAAGATTTTCTTCAGTGATGAAGTAAACTTTTATGTGGATGGGGAAGTTAACAAACAAAACCACTGCTATTGGTCTGACACTTAACACACATTGGATAGAACCCTCCAAGACTGTTGGAACAAAAAAATTGATGGTATGGTGTGGTATATGGGGTACAAAGATAGTGGGGCCATTCTTCATCAATGGAAACCTCAAGGCCACTGGATATGAAAAATTGCTACATGATGATGTGTTTCCCTCTTTATGCACTGAAGCTGGCATGTTCCCTGAGTTTTTCCAGCAAGATGGTGCACCACCACATTATGGGTGTCAGGTCCGAGCATTCCTAGATGAACAGTTTCCTGGAAAGTGGATTGGTCATCGTGGGCCAGTTGAATGGCCCCCAAGGTCTCCCGATCTGACCCCCTTAGACTTTTATCTTTGGGGTCATCTGAAGGCAATTGTCTATGCTGTGAAGATACGAGATGTGCAGCACCTGAAATTACAGATACTGGAAGCCTGTGCTAGCATTTCTCCTGCGGTGTTGCTATCAGTGTGTGAAGAGTGGGAGAAGAGGGTTGCATTGACAATCCAACACAAAGGGCAGCACATTGAACACATTTTATAAGTGGTCAGAAACTTGTAAATAACTCATGAAAGAATAAAGTAAAATCCCGTGCTGAGCCACGCCCCCTGCACTGATCACATGACGGTGACGTCACCCCAGGTCCTTTGGCTGTTCAACAGTTCGGGTTGGTGGAAGCTGCCCCTTATGGATTCCATATGCCGCGATAGTGGAATCCATAACGGGATGCGCGAGTTACCACAACCCGAACGCCGAACTTTTTTTTACAGTTCGCTCATCTCTAATCACCAATCATTCCCATTTTATTAAGGTGTATCCATATAAATGGCCCACCCTGTATTTCACCTTTATTTGTGAAAAAATCCCAAAGTTACCAAAAATTAGAAAAATTCCCAATTTTTCAAATTTCTATTTCTCTTCTTTTATAATAGATAGTGAAACCTCATATAATAGTTATTACTTTACATTTCCCACATGTCTACTTTATGTTTGGATCGTTTTTTGAATATGACATTTTATTTTTTGGCTTAGAAGTTTAGAAGCAAATCTTGAAAATTTCCAAAACCCACTTTTTAAGGACCAGTTCAGGTCTGAAGTCACTTTGTGAGGCTTACATAATAGAAACCACCCAAAAATTACCCCATTTTAGAAACTACACCCCTCAAGGTATTCAAAACTAATTTTACAAACTTTGTTAACCCTTTAGGTGTTCCACAAGAATTAATGGCAAATGGAGATAAAATTTCAGAATATCACTTTTTTGGCAGATTTTACATTTTGATCCATTTTTTTAAGTAAAAAAAAACAAGGGTTAACAGCCAAACAAAACTGAATATTTATTACCCACAAGTGGTCATAAACTGCTGTATGGCCACACGGCAGGGCACAGAATAAAAGGAACGCCATATGGTTTTTGGAAGGCAGATTTAGCTGAACTGGATTTTAGATGCCATGTCCCATTTAAAGCCCCCCTGATGCACCCCTACAGTAGAAACTCAAAAAGGGACCATATTTTGAAAACTAGGGGATAATGTGCCAGTTTTATTGGTACTATTTTGGGGTACATATGATTTTTAATTGGTTTATATTACGTTTTTTGTGAGGCAAGGTAACCAAAAAATGGATGTTTTAGCAGTTTTTATTTTTTACAACATTCATCTGTTTTTTTTAGAGCAGGTTGTTATGGACGCAATGATATCAAATATGTCTACTTTCTTTGTTTGTTTGTTTCAGTTTTACATAATAAAGCATTTTCGAAAAAAAAATTATGTTATTGTGTCTCCATTTTCTGAAAGCCCTATTTTTTTATTTTTCTCCCGATCGTCTTGTGCAGGGGCGCGTTTTTTGCAGGAAGAGTTGACGTTTTTATTGGTACCATTTTTGGGTACATATGATTTTTTCATCATTCATCATTACACTTTATGGGACAAGGTGACCAAAAAATTGTGTTTTGGCGCAGTTTTTATTTATTTTTCCAGCGTTCACCTGACGGATAAGTCATGTGATATTTTTATAGAGCAGATCTTTACGGACGTGGCAATACCTAATATGTCTACTTTTTCTTATTTATTTAAGTGTTACACAATAATAGCATTTTTGAAACCGAAATAATGATGTTTTAGTGTCTCCATAGGATAGAAACTACCACAGACTGAAATGACTGCTGCATTCGTGACCCCATGATGATCTCTTGTTTTCATTGGTGTCTGAATCAGTTTGTATATATATTCATAAGCACTACTTTGCTCTTGCTATATACATGCTGTGAACTGTAAATAGTAATGCTTTCTAGTGCAATGATTTAGTTTAAATGTCAGTTCTTCGCTCCTATGTCCATGGCATCCAGGATTGCTCCAAACAACATTTCATTGTATTGTACATTGTATTTCATTGTATTGTACAGTGACAATAAAGGCATCTTATCTTATCTCATCTTAAAATCATAAATATAATTGGACATGGCCTAGGTCTAAGGCAGGGAAAGCACGTTGACCCGACGATGGGGAGGAATGGTTCCAGGCAACAGGACTATGGGACAGTTGTAGGGTCAATGAACATCTCTGTGTAGCATAAGATGGAGGTAGTCCCAGCAGAATCTAACTGGGGGAGTTCCATGGGCATGGTAGCATATTGGATGGTTTCTGGGAGTGGAACCCTGTTAACAGATGCCACCTCCAAGGACATCGCACATAGTGGGTATGCGGTGCCAGATCAGGGGGCCTGATGCAGGGACTTACCTGCTGAACCAGAATCCAGAGAGGACTGTTCAGGAACCGGACGTTAGTGCACAACAGGATCATGGGAAAAGTTAATTTTGGAGTATGGGTATTCTCGTCTAGAGTGGTCTCTCCAACTGACCGCAGGCACTGGAGTTTCCCTCGTGGGGACAAGTTCTGAAGTATTGCCCCTTGCCTCTGCAATACATAGGTTGTTACTGTGTCTGTGCGGGCGCTTCTCTTCTGACAGTCTGACTTTGTCAACCTGCATGTGTAACTGGGCAGGAGTCAAAGGAGAAAGAGCTAAGGGCCTCTGGAAATATGTTGTCCAATTTAGATGGTACATCATGACCTTCCATTGTTAATGCACCCGTCAACTCCCCCAGCTAGAAGGGCCTAATTATTCCATGACAGTTCTGAGGAGAGAGTACTGAAAGATATATCATACTGACCCACAGCGAGGCTAACCTAGCAGAGACCAAGAAGGGATGAAGCAGCAGAGGTGGTACAGCCTGGCTTTTCAAAATAGCCTTACGAAAAGTAGCCAGGAGTTCCTGGAGTTTACTGGTCAGAGGGTTGCTGTGTTCCTGGAGGGGAGTAGCCCAGCAAAGGGCTTCACCAGACAGGAGGAAGACCAGAAATGCTATCTTTAACTGGTCAGTAGAAAACTTGTGGTCCCCTGAATAATGTCGGGGAAGCAGAATATGCAGACTGAAGGAGCAATAGACTATGACTGAGGCTTGGGGTGGAGGTGCTGAAGTTGCAATAGATAAAATGTCCACATGATAGTATGCAGATACTGCAGGAGTTGCTCCTGGCAACCAGCCTGAGCAGTCAGCTCCTTATGTACTTTGGACAGGCTCATCCTGGGTTAGCCAGCGAGTTCCATTGAGCAAACTGTTATGGAAGTAAACGGGCAGAAGTTGGTACAGTTGGAGACAAACGAATACAGCACACCTTTGCAGGAATGCCCCAGCTAGGAACCTATAACTCAGATTGGGGAAGGTGCTTTAAGTACCCACAGGTGACCAGCCATTAGCTTTAATGAACTAGAGTTTGCACGCGCTGACCCTTTAAGAGCCGGGGGAGCTGCGTCTGAGAAGGAGAGGCTGAGCCAACGGCAGGTTGCAATCTGCATGTAAGGACTGAGCTACTCTGGTGGCTGGGCTTACAAAGAAGAGGAGGAGAGTATGAGGCGGGTCCATGCAGCCAGGAGCCACGGAAATGGACAGGTGAGCAGAGCAGTGGCAGCAACAATCTGCTGCTGTAACAAAAACATTGACCTTTAAATTTTTTTAAGTCACTGATAGCTGTACACAGGAAGGTGTTATCAGTGATTACCAGCATTCCCCATGTAAAGGCGAGTCTACACAACCCAATTGTTTAGTCAAATTATTTGGGAAAAAAACATTACTAAAAATGCCCATTCCCAGTAATAGGCCTGTTTAAATGTTTCTGTTTCTGGGCAGCAGATCACTGTTCACACAGCACAATTTGAATCAGGAAAAAGGCCACTTTTTGGTCGTTTTGTGGAAGAATCCCTACTATTTGTGTTAGAAAGAAATGTCTTTAGGTTTGGAAACCAATGGTATAGGCAGATTGTTGGAACTTCTATGGGAACACCTGTCTCCTGTACTTTTGCCAATATCTTTTTGGGAAGACTAAAAGACAAGTCTATTTTTTCGACTGCCAACCCCTTTCTCAGGTATATACGTTTGTTTTTGCATTACGTGGACGATGTTTTCATGGTGTGGTCGGGGACACAAAAGCAGTGTGAGCAATTTGTCTCACATCTGAATGACGTGAACGACATGAACATGATGTTCACCCTCAGCTTTGGGGGTTTGTCCATCGAGTTTTTGGACGTACGCGTCGTGGTTGAAGATAGTGCACTCCGTACCGAAGGGTACCGTAAATCCACAGCCACTAACACCCTGCTACACCATGATAGCTATCACCCACGGAACGTAAAGGAATCGGTCCCTTACGGACAATTCCTGAGGCTGAGGCGTATTAATAGCCTCGATACGGTATATCTGAGGCAAGCGGAGGAGTTGAAGAAACGCCTGCTACAACGTGGCTACCCTCTAGAACGGCTTAACACTGCCATGGAAAGAGCAGGATTACACACACAGCGGTCTCTAATCGCACGGAGTGGGCACACTAGAACTGAAGCGCAACAGAATGAGGATAGGTTTGTGTTTGTTTTTAAGCATAGCCCTTTAGCAGAAGACATAAAGAAAGCCATATGGAGCAATTGAGAAATCCTTAGAGCAGAAGAGGGTTTAGGGAACATAATTGATCAAAAACCTATTTTGGCCTTTAGGAGATGCCGCACATTTAGAAACATTTTGGTGCGCAGCCGCTATAGTGAGCCTACACCGCGCGATTGGCTCTCATCTGGGCGACTGATGGGAAACCACAGGTGTGGAGATTGCTTACTATGCAGCTTCATCATACAGGGCCGCCATCTTTTCTTTGGAGGTTTGGAACATTACGTGGGTTATTTGATCACATGTAAAACAAAGTTTGTGGTATATTTATTGATATGCTTGTGTGGAGCCTTTTATATAGGTAAAACAAAGAGGCCTTTAATAGAACGTATCCGTGAGCATCGTAATTCTATAAAAACAGGAAAGGGGCGTACTCGCCTCAGTTGAGTTGAGTTTATCGCTCCTGTACCACAGGATGGCGATCGTCATCGCATCTTGCTTCAAAAAGAAGCCCGTCTAATCATTAAGACAGATGCCACGGGTCCTTTAGGCCTGAATGAACGAAATGACATGTTCGCTTTTGCATAAATGTTCACATTGTTGTTCCTTATAACGTATGCATTTCCAAAGTATTCTGACATGTTTGTATATATGTCACTATACTGCCGATCCTTGCAAGTATCTGCTCAGCTTGGGCCTTTTCGTTGCCCAGCTGTGGTTATGTTGTATATTGTAACACGCGCTCTTTACTCAGGGTCAGGGGGTTGCTAGGTGATGGTGTGTTCCGGCCTCCCTCCCACATGACGCTGTCAGGCGGCGCGCGATTTTGTAATTTACGTGCGGCTTGTTCAGCGTAGGTGGTTGCTAGGTGATGGCACGGCTCCACCTCCTATCCCCAGTGACGCTATTAAGAGGCGCGCAATCGTTTTAAATTTGTGTGACAGCCGGAGGAAGCGGGATGCCGCGAAACGGCCGTCGCTGTCATTTGTGTATCCATGTGAGTCTCCCCCTCCCCCACTTTTGGGATTTATTCGCCCAAGCCCTGAAGATTTTATTATAAAGGGACACTCTTTTCACGGATGGTGAGTGCGGCTCCTATTTACTCTTTGCTTACTATGTATCAATCTGCTTAACTTTGTAATGATCAGTGGGTTTGTAACCACTCTGTCAGCCAACCAGTTTGACTTTGGGCTAAACTTAAGGGCATTATCCTGGCAGTTCCCTGTTATTTACCCTTTAACCCCTGTACAGGAGTCTGGACTTCACTGCAGGGTAGCCACAAGGCCCCTAATTCCTAGAGTAGTCCTGGTGTGGTTGACAGCTGACCCACCTTGGTCAGAGACACTGGTAAAGGGTACCGAGGGATCAGACAAAGCTCATAGTTAGTAACAGACCAAGGTGAAGGTAAGGTAGAGTTTGTGCAAATCTGTGAAACAGGTCCAAAGGTCAGGGCAGGCTGCTCAGGGTCAGAATTTGGGAATAAAGTAGAAGTTGGTACACAGAGAGACAAGAAGATTATAGTACTTTTGCAGGATCTAGCAAGCTCTTAAATCTTTTACTCAGGCAGTAAGTGGGACAAACAGCACAGAGTATATACCAGAGCTGATTAACACATTAGAAGAAGCTGCACACACAGAATCAAAGGACGGTAACCTTTGCAATACTACAGAATAAGGCAAGATTCAATGAAGAATATCACAGGACACAGGCGTCTGACACGGGGTAAGTGGAGCGGCATTCGAGTGGTCAGTAGCGAGCACGGGCTCCTGACATAACAAGCTCCTCTTGCTCTATACCATGTTGATTGCAATGCATTTTTATGGTGACAGGTCCTCTGAAGAATAAAGAAATGGTAAAGAAAATTATACATATTTCATAATACAGTCTAAAGAATGTGTTGTTGAGGAGTCGTGGAACTCAATAATGTATTATGGACTTTTGACCACTAAAAAAGTTGCTTGGTCGCGTGCTGACAGCTGGATGTCTGGATGTACCCTTATTATTGTTTGCTTTTTTATGACCGCCATGGTAGTGTGCATCTGTACATTCATTTCACATGGTTTGGAGGTGCTGATGTAATTTTCTTTTTTCATTGAAAATCTTGGAACTGATATTCGGTTGTCACTGAACACAGTATAAAATCTCTTAACAGTCCAGTTTTTTTGTTCAATACTGTGTGCTGGTCAAATTCACATTACATTTTTATAAGGGGCCAGAACATATAGAGCTCTAAATTCACATTGAAGTCAGCTTTAAAACATAACCTTCTGGCTGCAGCCACCACTAAGTGGGGATTAGATGCTTACTGTATGCTATGCTATTATTGGGTTCAGTGCATAAAGAGTATTAGTTATTTAGTGGTGGCTGCTGGCTGACAGAAAGGCATTTTTTAGCTCCATGTGGCAAATTCCCTATACTGTCTAATAGGCAGTGTGAACTTGAACATCCAATCTAAAACTGTTCCAGATTTTTCACAGTGACTGATAATGTATGTCTTCCAATTTTCTGGCCCATATCCTGACACATCTTTAATAGAAAATCTGCCACTAGGTCTATACAGGGGATTTAAAGCTCTATATCAGAAAAACTAACCCCTAACCGCAGTACCCCAGAACAGGGTCATTGCAAAAGGTTAACTGTTATAATGTTGTGTTGTTGAGTAAAATTGTTCTTATTTACTGTATTTGTGCACTCAACAGCATTGTATGGATAGTTCAAGGTTAACACCTTAACCTAAACCCTTTTAAGTTGCCAGGAGATGAACATGGTTCCCCCCCTGGTTAGCCATTCAGTAGAGAGTCTGTGCTTAGTTGAGGAAGAGAGAGAACCTATGTTGTACGAGCTCCACGGAGCTGGGTCTGAGTATTGTGCATATTTATGGCATAGAGAGATTTTGCTGCTGTAAGAGGGAATAATTGCTAACGCACCTTTCCAAACTTTGAGACAGTTTAACTAGATGTATCTTAATTCTGGACCCCTCAGCCTGGGAATTACAAACCTAAATACATGCCTAATGTTCTGCAAAGAGAGACTTAAGAGAGAGACAGATGGAAGGAGTACTACAACATCCATCATTGCCGCTGTCCATACGTTGCTGTTAGCAGGAATGGCATTGTGAACTACTTGGAACTGTGCATTGTTATTGTCAGATGTACTACTACTCCTATTCTGCATTTTAGTAAAAAGAGATTTATTTATTTATTTATTTACTACAACTGGCCTCCTGCCTTGTACCCAAACCAACACCAGGGGTAACCCAACTACCACCAGGCAGGTGCCCCCAACATCAGGGTGTGTCCCAAGGCAAGAAAGGGTGCGCCCTTCACTGCATGGCCCTAGGGGGTATTTGTCACGAGAAGGGGAAGGGAACGTGCACCCCTGACTGCCACCCACGCCTCTGTTCCTGCCTGCTTGCACCTCCCATCCTGCGTAACGGGGCGCAACTGAGCGGCGGTCCCTTACCTGCGTAAGTGAGGTAGGCACGGACAAGACAAACACTGAACAGTAAATGTCAATACAAAAACAGGCAAAGCAAGGTAATACGAGCCAGAGGTCAAACCAGGAGAAACAAAATAGCCAAGGAGAAAACGTAGAAGAAGTAGGTACAATAGCCAGGGGTCAAAACCAGGATATCAAATAACAAAACCAAGGAGCAGACGTAGGAAGGTCAGTATACAGGCAAATGGTCAGAACCAGAGAACCAAACAACATAAGGTCAGGTGAGCGAACAACAGGGAGCCGAGATGCAAACCTTACAAGGCCAGTGGACACACCAAGTAAGGACTGTATTCACAGGCAACCTTTGGCCAGCCGGTTGCCTGTTTAACCACTTAAGCCCCCCTATCTTAAACACCCTTAATGACCAGGCCACTTTTTACAATTCCGCACTACACTACTTTCACCGTTTATTGCTCCGTCATACAACTTACCACCCAAATGAATTTTACCTCCTTTTCTTCTCACTAATAGAGCTTTCATTTGGTGGTATTTCATTGCTGCTGACATTTTTACTTTTTTTGCTATTAATCAAAAATGACCTAAATTTTTGAAAAAAAATGACATTTTTCACTTTCTGTTGTAAATTTTTTTTAAAAAAACTACATTTCTATATAAATTTTTCTCTAAATTTATTGTTCTACATGTCTTTGATAAAAAAAAAAGTCCAATAAGTGTATATTTATTGGTTTGGGTAAAAGTTATAGCGTTTACAAACTATGGTGCAAAAAAGTGAATTTCGGCATTTTGAAGCAGCTCTGACTTTCTGAGCACCTGTCATGTTTCTTCAGGTGCTAGAATGTCAGGATAGTATAAATACCCCCCAAATGACACCATTTTAGAAAGAAGACACCCCAAAGTATTCGTGGAGGGGCATGGTGAGTTCATGTATCATTTCATTTTTTTTCACAAGTTAGCGGAAAATGACACTTTCTGAGAAAAAAAATAAAATAAAAAGTTTAAATTTCTGATAACTTCTGGCAAAAAAAAAAGAAATCTCAGACGGACTCACTATGCCCCTCAGTGAATACCTCGGGGTGTCTACTTTCCGAAATGGGGTCATTTGTGGGGTGTGTTTACTGTTCTGGTATTTTGGGCGGGGCTAAATTGTGAGCCGCCATGTAAAACCTAAAGGTACTTGTTGGAATTTGGGCCCCTTTGCGCACCCAGGCTGCAAAAAAGTGTCACTTATGTGGTATCGCCGTACTCAGGAGAAGTAGGGGAATGTGTTTTGGGGTGTATTTTTACATATACCCATGTTGGGTGAGAGAATTATCTCTGTAAATTGTCAACTTTGTATAAAATTTTTTAAAAGTTGTCGTTTACAGAGATATTTTTCACACACAGTATGGGTATATGTAAAATACACCCTAAACACATTGCCCTACTCTCCTGAGTACGGCGATACCATGTGTGCCACTTTTTGCAGCCTGAGTGCAAAGGCCCTAAACCAATGAGTACCTTTAGGATTTCACAGGGCATTTTTACGCATTTGGATTCCAGACTTCTTCTCACGCTTTAGGGGCCCCTAAAATGCCAGGACAGTATAAATACCCCACATGTGACCCCATTTTGGAAAGAAGACACCCCAAGGTATTCTGTGAGGGGTATGGTGAGTTCATGTAAAATTTTATTTTTTGTCACAAGTTAGTGGAATATGAGACTTTGTAAAAAACAAAATTAAACAAAAATATATATATCAATTTCCGCTAACTTGTGCCAAAAAATAAAAATTCTGTGAACTCGCCATGCCCCTCACGGAATACCTTGGGGTGTCTTCTTTCCAAAATGGGGTCACATGTGGGGTATTTATACTGACCTGGCATTTTAGGGGCCCCTAAAGCGTGAGAAGAAGTCTGCAATCCAAATGCGTAAAAATGCCCTGTGAAATCCTAAAAGGTACTCATTGGTTTTAGGGCCCCTTTGCGCACCCAGGCTGCAAAAAAGTGCCACTCATGTGGTATCGCCGTACTCAGGAGAAGTAGGGCAATGTGTTTTGGGGTGTATTTTTACATATACCCATACTGTGTGTGAGAAATATCGCTGTAAACGACAACTTTTTACATTTTTTTATTCAAAGTTGTCAATTTACAGAGATATTTCTTTCACCCAACATGGGTATATGTAAAAATACACCCCAAAACACGGTGCCCCACTTCTCCTGAGTACGGCGATACCACATGAGCGACACTTTTTTGCAGCCAAGATGCGCAAAGGGGCCCTAAAACCAATGAGTACCTTTTAGTAGGGCATTTTTACGCAATTTTCTTCTCACGCTTTAGGGCCCCTAAATTGCCAGGGCAGTATAAATACCACACATGTGACCCCATTTTGGAAAGAAGACACCCCAAGGTATTCTGTGAGGGGCATTGCGAGTTCATAGAAGATTTTTTTTTTTGGCACAAGTTAGCGGAAATTGATTTTTTATTGTTTTTTCTCATAAAGTCTCCCTTTCTGCTAACTTTTGACAAAAAGTTAAATTTTTCATGGACTCACTATGCCCCTCAGCGAATACCTTAGGGTGTCTTCTTTCCAAAATGGGGTCATTTGTGGGGTGTTTGTACTGTTCTGGCATTTTGGGTGGGGCTAAATTGTGAGCAGCCATATAAAACCTAAAGGTACTCGTTGGAATTTGGGCCCCTTTGAGCACTCAGGCTGCAAAAAAGTGTCACTCATGTGGTATCGCCGTACTCAGGAGAAGTAGGGCAATGTGTTTTGGGGTGTATTTTTACATATACCCATACTTGTGTGAGAAATATCTCTGTAAATTGACAACTTTGAATAAAAAAATTTAAAAAGTTGTCGTTTACAGTGATATTTCTCACACACAGTATGGGTATATGTAAAAATACACCCCAAAACACATTGCCCTACTTCTCCTGAGTACGGCGATACCACATGAGTGACACTTTTTTGCAACCAAGATGCGCAAAGGGGCCCTAAAACCAATGAGTACCTTTAGGATATCACAGGGCATTTTTACGCATTTGGATTCTCACGCTTTAGGACCCCTAAAATGCCAGGGCAGTATAAATACCCCACAAGTGACCCCATTGTGGAAAGAAGACACCCCAAGGTATTCTGTGAGGGGTATGGCGAGTTCTCAGAAAAAAAAAAATTTGGCACAAGTTAGCGGAAATTGATTTTTTTTATTTTTTTTTTACAGTCTCATATTCCACTAACTTGTGACAAAAAATAAAATTTTACATGAACTCACCATACCCCTCACGGAATACCTTGGGGTGTCTTCTTTCTAAAATGGGGTCACATGTGAGGTGTTTGTACTGCTCTGGCATTTGAGGGTCTCCGCAATCATTACACGTATGGCCAGCATTAGGAGTTTCTGCGATTCTCCTTATATTGAGCATACGGGTAATGAGATTTTTTCCCGCTCAGCCTCTGGGCTGAAAAGAAAAATGAACGGCACAGATTTCTTCATTCGCATCGATCAATGTGGATGAAAAATCTCTGCCCAAAAATGTGCAAAAAAAAACGGCACAGATTTCTTCATTCGCATCGATCAATGTGGATGAATAAATCTCTGCCAAAAATGTGCAAAAAAGTAGTAAGGCCCCATTCACACGTCCGCAAAAATGTCTGCATCTATTCCGCAATTCTGCGGAATAGATGCGGACCCATTCAGTGTGAATGGGGCCGGCGGTGATGCGGAGAGCACACTATGCGCCGCCGCATCAGCATTTGCGGAGCTGCGGCCGCAAACTTCCGGGTTTCGGCCCCCAAACATCCGGCCGCAGCTCCGCAAAAGATAGAGCATGTCCTATTCTTGTCCGCAATTGCGGACAAGAAAAGGCATTTTCTATATAGTTCTGGCAATGTGCGGATCCGCAAAATGCGGAAAGCACATTGCCGGTGTCCGTGTTTTTGCGGATCCATGGATCCGCAAAACACATACGGACGTCTGAATGAGCCTTACAGGGGGGTAATTAGTGTCAGGGGGGTGACATGGGGTGATCGGGGGTTAATCAGGGGTTAATCAGTGTGAATGGGGCCGGCGGTGATGCGGAGAGCACACTATGCGCTCGCCGCATCAGCATTTGCGGAGCTGCGGCCGCAAACTTCCGGGTTTCGGCCACCAAACATCCGGCCGCTGCTCCGCAAAAGATAGAGCATGTCCTATTCTTGTCCGCAATTGCGGACAAGAAAAGGTATTTTTATATAGTTCTGGCAATGTGCGGATCCGCAAAATGCGGAAAGCACATTGCCGGTGTCCGTGTTTTGCGGATCCGCGGATCCATGGATCCGCAAAACACATACGGACGTCTGAATGAGCCTTACAGGGGGGTGATTAGTGTCAGGGGGGTGACATGGGGTGATCGAGGGTTAATCAGGGGTTAATCAGGGGTTAATCAGTGACGGAGGTGGGGGTGGTGTGGGATCGGTGGGGGGACTGTGTGGTGATTTGGTGCACTTATAAAGTTTCCTTTGGTGGTCCCAAGCAAAGGGACCACCAAAGGAACGATCAGCAAGCATATCAGACGCTGTTAACAAAACAGCGTCTGATATGCCATTTTTTTAACTTCTACAGCCTGCCAGCGCACGATCAGTGCTGGCAGGCTGTAGTTTACCTTGTCCCCGATGTGATCCTGTGAACGCCCGCGCGTCAAGGAGGAATGAACCGACCGCCCGCAGGACGCAATCCTGCGTGAGGCGGTCGGCAACTGGTTAAATAATGGAGGCAAGGAGTTATGTGATGTGGCCAGCTTCACATGACTCAACAGCCTGACTCAGCCCTAACATGGTTGTCATGGGAGCGGGAGGCGCCGGACACGCAGGACAGGCGTGTCACCCTGGATACACGGACGTGCAGCAAGCACTTGCTCCATCTCAGTTGCAGGACGTCGGCAGCACAGAGGAGAGCGAGTGCAGCACCGGCGTCCTGTGACAGTAGTGGTGTGAGATTTGCTACTGTGATCCATGTGTACAACTCTCATTTCCAGACCTACTGCCATTCCCATGCCACTTACTCCTTCTGGGCACACTAAACTATGAATGCAGTATTGTTATTTATTTTTATAATACCATTAATTCCAGTGGCTGTACATATGAAAAAGGGTTTAGCCCTATAAAACCAAGTGCAATAAACATGAACTCATTGAGACAGTGTGCGCCATACTACTACAGAGGGAGAGATGTTACCAAAGGTTGAAGGCTTTTCTGAACAGGTGGGCTGTCAGTTTGCTTTTCAAGCAAGTTTCAGAGTATAAAGGATACATACAGTAAATGTAGATGATTGTGTAAAGAGAAGATAAACTGACAGCAAAGGAGGTTCAGAGATTACATGTGGGGATTTATTGGGCGTTTAGGTCAGAGATGAAAGGAGGGGCCATTAAGGCCATGTATGTCATTGTTGATATTTTGACCTAAATGTGAAGGCTAAAGGGTAGCCAGTGAAGGGATTGGCAGAGGGGAGAGGCAAAGGAGAAAGAAGGGGAGAGGTAAATTAACCAGAGGGCAGATTTGAGGATGGACTGGAGGTGCAGAAATCTGCAAATGGTTTGTTCTTTTATTTTAATGTGATGTTTTGTTATGTTATCCATTGTAATGCCTTGTATACTCCCAGCATAGCTCTGTATGGTAGTAACAGACTTAATTAACTCTGGTTCAGCACTTTGCAGAAGGTTGCAAAGGGGGGGCTTCAAATGGGACATGGTTTCAAAAAACCAGTCCAGCAAAATCTACCTTCCAAAAAACGTATGGCGTTCCTTTCCTTCTGCGCCCTGCCGTGTGCCAGTACAGCAGTACACGATAACTTATGGGGTGTTTCTGTAAACTACAGAATCAGGGCAATAAATATTGAGTTTTGTTTGGCTGTTAACCCTTGCTTTGTAATTGGAAAAAAATTATTAAAATGGAAAATCCGCCCAAAAGTGAAATTTTGACATTTTATCTCTGTTTTCCATTAATTCTTGTGGAACACCTAAAGGGTTAACAAAGTTTGTAAAATCAGTTGTGAATACCTTGAGGGGTGTATTTTTTAGAATGGGGTCATTTTTGGGTGGTTTCTATTATGTAAGCCTCAGAAAGTGACTTCAGACCTGAACTGGTCCTTAAAAAGTGGGTTTTTGAAAATTTCAGAAAAATTTCAAGATTTGCTTCTAAATGTCTAAGCCTTGTAACATCCCCCAAAAATAAGATATAATTCCCAAAATGTTCTAGACATGAAGTAGACATATGGGGAATGTAAAGTAATAACTATTTTTGGAGGTATTACTATGTATTACAGAAATAAAGAAATTGAAACTTAGAAAATTGCAAATTTTTCTAAATTTTGGGTAAATTTGGTATTTTTTTATGAATAAAAATGGACGTTTTTGAATCCATTTTACCAGTGTCATGAAGTACAATATGTGATGAAAAAACTAACTCAGAATGGCCTGCATAAGTAAAAGCGTTTAAAAGTTATCACCACATAAAGTGACACTGGTCAGATTTTCAAAAAATGGCTGGGTCCTTAAGGTGACATAAGGGGTTAAGGACCAGCGCCGTACATGTTCAGCGGGCTGAACGAATGGGTGCAGGAGCTGCTCCCACCCGATCAGCGGCACGGACACTGCAGTCAAAGCTGACCGCTGCATGCAGAGGGTTCACGGAGGGTACGGGTGCCCTCCGCTTCCCCATCGGATCCCCGCGCTGCAGTGGCAGGGACCCAATGGCAGAGAAGACAAGCCGGAAGCTGTGTCCGTAGCAACCAGGTATATTAAGATATCACGTGACCTAACCCC
Source organism: Bufotes viridis (assembly GCA_033119425.1). Classification (NCBI taxonomy): domain Eukaryota; kingdom Metazoa; phylum Chordata; class Amphibia; order Anura; family Bufonidae; genus Bufotes; species Bufotes viridis. The sequence continues at coordinate 353,498,891 of CM065589.1, forward strand.
TTAAGATAAAAATAAAAACAGTGTGAAAAAAGCATTTTTTTTTTGTCACCTTACATCACAAAAAGTGTAATACCAAGCGAGCAAAAAGTCATATGCATCCCAAAATAGTACCCATTAAACCGTCATCTTATTTTGCAAAAGATAAGACCCGCTAAAAAAAACTAAATAAACTATGGCTATGAATATAGAGACACTAAAACATGTTTTTTTTTTAAATGCTTTTATTGTGTAAAACTTATATTGCTGCATCCGTAACAACCTGCTGTATAAAAATATCACATGAACTAACCGTGCAGATGAACATTGTAAACAAATAAAATTATAAAAATCGCCCAAAAAAAAGATATGGCTCTCAGAATATGGAGACACTAAAACATGATTTATTTTGTTTCAAAAATGCTTTTATTGTGTAAAACTTAAATAAATAAATAAAAGTATACATATTAGGTATTGCCGCCTCCGTAACAGCCTGCTGTATAAAAATATCACATGACCTAACCCCTCAGGTGAAAACCGTAAAAAAAAAAAAAAAAAAAGTGTCAAAAAATCTATTTTTTGTCACCTTACATCACAAAAACTGTAATACCGAGCGATCAAAAAGTCATAATAGTACCATTTAAACCATCATCTCATACCGGAAAAAAATGATCCCCTACATAAGACAGTCACCCAAAAAATTCAAAAAAAACTATGGCTTTCAGAATATGGAGACACTAAAAAATATTTTTTTTAAAAATGCTTTATTATGTAAAATTGAAACAACCAACCAAAAAAAGTAGTCATATTTGGTATTTTCGCATCCGTATGAACCTACTCTATAAAAATAGCACATGATCTAACCTGTCAGATATAAAAAATAAAAACAGTGCCAAAACAGCTATTTTTTGTTACCTTGCCTCACAAAAAGTGTAATATGGAGCAACCAAAAATCATATGTACCCTAAAAAAGTAATCCAAATAATAAAACATAACTTTTAAGTATAGAAATAATAAAAAAAAAGATAGGCCTTTAGATCAGGCATCCTCAAACTACGGCCCTCCAGCTGTTGCAAAACTACAACTCCCAGCATGCCCGAACAGCCTACAGGTATCAGCCTACAGCAGGGCATTGTGGGAGTTGTAGTTTTACAACAGCTGGAGGGCCGCAGTTTGAGGATGCCTGCTTTAGATAAACATAAACAACTAACGATTCCTCTGAAAGAAAAAAATATGTACCACAGGAAAAAGTACATGAATCCGTGAGTAGAGTTGAGTGAACTCAAACATTTTCGTAATAGTTCGTGTTCGGTGTTCGGCAGATTTTATGGCGCTTGTTGAAAAGCTGCTGGACAGCCAATCAACAAGCGCCTAGCTACTTTGCCCTTAGAAGCCATAACAGCCATGCCTACTAATGGCATGGCTGTGATTGGCTAAGTGCAGCATGTAACCCAGCCTCTATATAAGCTGGAGTCACATAGCGTAGCACGTCACTCTGCTGTTGTTAGTGTAGGGACAGTTTGCTGCTTGTGCTTTCAGGGAGAGAATAGGAAACAAGCTTTGCTGAATAAGGCCCCATGCACACGAACGTATTTTAGGTCCACGTCCGAGCCACATATTTTGCTGCTCGGGCGCGGACCCATTCACTTCAATAGGGCCGTAAAAGACGCGGACAGCACTCCATGTTCCGTTGCTCCATTCCGTGCCCCCGCAAAAAAATAGAGCATGTCCTATTCTTGTCAGTTTTGCAAATTGCGGAACGGAATGCGGAGCAGCTTCCGTGTTTTGCAGATCTGTGGTTTGCGGACCGCAAAACATACACGTTCGTGTGCAAGAGGCCTAATATCTGATATCAGAATTGCGTTCACTCAGCGATCTATAACCTTATTGTGCAATGGCAGTATTTTTTTTATGAGGCCAGTAACAAAGACTATTTCTGTGAATGGTTGGTGTCGGCGGCTATTTTGTGCAAGTGACGTGCACTTGCAGCTGCATATGTGCCAGGGACAGTAATAGAATCCAGTCTTTTTACTTCATTTGGCAAAATTTACCAATTTTTTACATTTGGCAAAATTTACCCATTTTTTAAGTGCACCTGCACTGCATATCTGCCAGGGGAAGGGAAAAATAATACTGTTACTCCGTTTGTGATTTTAGGGACCTAGGGGGTGATATTTTCACATTTTGTTCTGTAAAGTACCCCTGTGCTGCATATATCCTTGTCATTAATTCTCTAAATACATCAGATTCTGGGCTTCTTTTTTTTGTGCTAAAAAGTACATTTTCTCTGTGCACTTCATTTGTGATTGTGAAACATATAATCAGTAAATCCACCTGTTTCACTGGGGTAGAAAAAAATCCTCTTTTTTTCCCTATTGACTACCTTATTGACATGTACTGCAAATCAAATAAAATCAGTAAATTCCACTGGGACGTTGTGGGTGGAAAAATCACGTAATTTTTGGCACAAAGTAAATTTGTGGCCTGCTCTGTGATACTGCTAGTGAAAAAATTTCACTTGTATCCGTCAGTTTCACTGGAGTTGAAGAAATCATACATTTGGTTGGAATAAATTCCATCCTCTGCCTGCACAGGCAATCTGATAGTGAACAATTATCTGTTAATTCATCTGTTTCACTGGGGTTGAAAAAATCTGATATTTGGTTGAAATAAATTCCATTCTCTGCCTGTACAGGCAATCTGAAAGTGAAAAATAATCTGTTAATTCATCTGTTTCACTGGGGTTGAAAAAATCCTCTTTTTTTTCCTATAAAGTACCTTTTTTCCTTGAACTGCAAATCAAATAAAATCAGTAAATTCCACTGGGACGTTGTGGGTGGAAAAAACACGTAATTTTTGGCACAAAGTAAATTTGTGGCCTGCTCTGTGATACTGCTAGTGAAATTATTTGGCTTGCATCCGTCAGTTTCACTGGGGTTGAAGAAATCATACATTTGGTTGGAATAAATTCCATCCTCTGCCTGCACAGGCAATCTGATAGTGAACAATTATCTGTTAATTCATCTGTTTCACTGGGGTTGAAAAAAATCTGATATTTGGTTGAAATAAATTCCAGCTTCTTCCAGGGATCTGTGCCCCTCATATCTTTCAAAGTAACTTGTGACCTTAACCAATCTTTTATCTTTAACACGCTGCCAGGGCCTATTGGGCAGGCCACACAGTGTAATAAATTTGTTTCTCATATTGTGGTGTGACCTAGAAATATCTTTTATCTTTATCACACTGCCTTGGCATATTAGGCTGGGCAAAAAGTATAATAAATTCATCTGTCACTTAGAGGTGTAACCAAAACCAATCTTTTCTGTTTATGACACGGACATGGCATACCTGACAGGGAACAAGTTTTATTAAATCTGTCTGTTACTTTGTTGGGTTACCGAAAAGAATGAGGAAAGCGTCAAATAAGGGACGTGGCCATGATCATGGTGCTGCTGGTGTTGGTGGGTCTCCTGTTGCAGGGAGAGGATGTGGTGGATCTGTGCCAGCTACACACCCAAATGAAACACTTTCCTCAGGTTTGCTTAGACAACAGAGCCTTCTACATTATTTAGTAGGCCCGAATGCCGCTCTACGAATGGGGAGGCCAGAGCACGTACAGGCGCTAGTAGATTGGGTGGCTGATAGTACCTCCAGTACCTTCACATTGTCTCCCACCCGGTGACTGCTGAAAGCTCAGAGTTGGCACCTGCAGGCCATGGGCAGCTATCTAGCACCTCACCCCCTTGCAAATCAGCCAACCAGTCTGAGCCCCAAGTCATGCAGCAGACGCTCATGCTTTTTGATGACTTTCCTGGCAGGGTTTCCCCAGCCAATCCACCTAACTCTGCTCCAGAAGTGGAAGAGATTGAGTGCACCGATGCCTAACCACTTATGTTTGAGGATGAGGGCATGGGAGGACCACCGCAGCACGTCTCTGATGATGACGAAACACAGGTGCTAACTGCTGCGGCTTTCTGCAGTGTGCAAACCGACAAGGAGAGCAGGGGTGCAGAAGACTTGGTGGAAGATGATGTGGATGACGATGAGGTCCTAGACCCTACATGGGATGAAGGTCATGCTAGTCACCTGTGCAGTTTGGAGGAAGAGGCGGTGGTTGCACAGAGACATCAGCACAACAAAAGAGGGAGCAGGGTGCAGAAGCAGAGCGCCCGTCGCCTAGACACTACGCCTGCTACTGCTCACCGCACCCAGGGGCCGAACACACCAAAGACAGCTCCAAGGAGTTCCCCGGTGTGGCAGTTCTTCACATAATGTGCAGATGACAAGACACAAGTGATTTGCACGCTGTGTAATCAGAGCCTAAAGTGAGGCATAAATGTTCTAAACCTGAGCAAAACCTGCATGACCAGGCATTTAAGTGCAAGACACGAGCGGCAGTGAAGTAAACACCTCCAAAACCAATAAAAGTCTCTGGCTCCTCCTGCTCCCTCTTCTGCTGCAATCTCGGCCTCTTCCTCCACCTCTGGAGTGACAGTGGCAACGGCCACCCCACAAATGGAGGATGTGACACAAACGCCACAACGTCTGTCGCCTTCAACAAGCACCACCACAGTGTCCCATGGAAGCGTTCAGCTGTCCATCTCCCAAACACTGGATCGAAAGAAGAAGTACCCCCCTAACCACCCACGATCCCTGGTACTGAATATAAGCAATTCAAAATTGCTGGCCTTTGAAATGCTGTCATTCCATCTGGTGGAGAAGGAGAGTTTTAAAAACCTTATGGCGGTGGCTGTCCCACAGTACGTCGTTCCAAGCCACCACTTCTTTTCCAGGCGAGCCATTGCTTACCTGCATAAGCAAGTGACGGACAAAATAAGGTGTGCATGCAACGCCATCTGTCGCAAGGTCCACATAACTACCGATACGTGGACCAGTAAGCATGGCCAGGGCCGTTATATCTCCCTAACTGCACACTGGGTAAATGCATTGGAGGCTGCGCCTGAGGCGGATAGCTATTTAGCACATGTTCTTCCGCCCCCGAGGATTGCAGGGAATTTCTCTTTGCCTCCTGTTTCCTCCTACTCCTCCTTCTCCTGTACCACCTCCTCATCTTCTCAGCATAACACCTTCACCACCAACTTCAGCACAGCCAGGGGCAACCAACAGCATGCAGTTTTTAAACTCATCTGTTTGGGGGACAAACCCCACACCGCACAAGAGCTTTGGACAGGCCTGGATCAACAGACCAATGAGTGGTTGGTGCCCCTGAACCTCAAGCCTGACCTGGTGGTGTGCGATAATGGGCGAAATCTCGTAGCAGCTCTGGGCCTAGCCGGTTTGACGCACATCCCTTGCCTGGCGCATGTGCTGAATTTGGTGGTGCAGAGATTCCTGAAAAACTACCCCGATATGTCAGAGCTGCTGCAGAAAGTGCGGGCCGTCTGTGTGCACTTTCGGCGTTCTAACCCTGCTGCTGTAACCTTGGCCTTCCCGCTCACCGCCTTATATGCGACGTGCCCACAAGGTGAAACTCCACCTTGCACATGCTGGAGAGACTGTGCGAGCAGCAGCAGGCGATAGTGGGGTTTCAGCTGCAGCACGTATGGGTCAGTCGTTCTGCGGAACAGCAACACTTGACCGCCACTGAGTGGGCCTCCATGCGGGATCTGTGTGCCTTGTTGCGCTGACGCCGTTCTCAGCGTTATTATCCCACTTCTATGTCTCCTTGAAAAAACGCTTCGGGCGATGATGGAGGAAGATGTGTTACAACAGGAAGAGGGATCATTTCAACGGTTATCAGGCCAGTCATTCACAGGTGGCTCGGAGGGTAGGTTCCTGCACCAACATAGGCCAGGTACACAATTGTCCAGCCAGGGCACAGTTCTGGAGAATGAGGAGGAACCGTGTTCACAGCAGGGTGGTACCCAAAGCAGCTCATGGGCATCACTTGTGCGTAGCTGGGGGGATACAGAGGACACAGATGATACACCTCCCACAGAGGACAGCTTGTCCTTGCCTCTGCGCAGCCTGGCACACATGAGCGACTACATGCCGCAGTGCCTGCGCAATGACAGCCGAGTTGCCCACATTCTAACTTGTGCTGATTACTGGGTGGCCACCCTGCTGGATCCCCGTTACAAGGACAACGTGCCATCCTTAATTCCCTCATTGGAGCGTAATCGTAAGATGCGTGAGTACAAGCACACGCTGGTAGACGCTCTGCTGATGGCATTCCCAACTGACACCGGGGGCTCAGTGGAAGCACCAAAGCGAAGGCAGAGGAGGAGGAAGAGGCAACGAACGCAGCCAGGGCACCGCCAGCACCTCAGAAGGCAGGGTTAGCATGGCCGAAATGTGGAAAAGCTTTGTCACCACGCCACAACAACCAGCACCACCAGCTGATATGCAACGTTTTAGCAGGAGGCAGAATTCCAGCAACATGGTGGAGCTGTATGTGTGCACACGCCTACACGTACTGACTGATGGGTCTGCCCCATTCAACTTCTGGGTCTCCAAATTGGGCACATGGCCTGAGCTTGCCATTTATGCCTTGGAGGTGCTGGCCTGCCCTGCAGCCAGTGTATTGTCTGAATGTGTGTTTAGCACGGCAGGGGGTGTTATCACAGACAAGCGCTACCGCCTGTCCACAGCCAATGTGGACAAGCTCACGTTCATTAAAATGAACCAGGCATGGATCCCACAAGACTTGTCTGTACCTTGTGCAGAATAGACAAGTATACCGACTTCACACAGCCATTGTTATACTCTAGCGCACTTTATCTTTGTGTTATTTTATATATTCCACAATGTTTTGTGGTGTACCCAAATTAAATAAAAATAAATAAATAAACTTGTTGGCTGCCTCCACCTCCTCCTCCGGCGCTGCCACCTACACCGCCAAATCCACCTACACCACCATGTCCACCTACAACGCCACGTTCACTGCTTCCTCAACCTCCTAGTCCATATGGACCGCCTGCTCTTAGTTCAGGAATAAAATTTTTAATATTTATTTATTTTATTTTATGTCATTTCCCTATCCACATTTGTTTGCAGGGCACTTACCCACATTTTGCTGCCTTTTGCAGCCATCTGGCCCTTTCGTGGACTTTTTTAGAGCCAGTTTAGTGCCCCAAAGTTCGGGTCCCTATTGACTTCAATGGGGTTCAGGGTAAAGTTCGGGTCAAGTTCGGATCCTGAACCCAAACTTTTTTATGACGTTCAGCTGAACCCAGCGAACCCAAACTTCCAGGTGTTCGCTTAACTCTATATGTGAGAACTATGGTGCGTGGCAGCACTCAAAATAATAAACCATAATCCTACCACCGTCTTTCAACAGGTTCCCTGAAGTTTTTGTAGTTCAGTCAAATGGAGATAAATTGGCGTTAAGATGAGAGTCACTGGACCATCAATTGCTGTGAATAGAAGGTAGGTTAAAGATATCAATCCCTATTAAGGCCCTATAGAAACCCTGTGGTACAGCTGAAATGCTAGCCCTAAACAACTAAGTTTAAGAGCAGCCTAAGCACAGGGCACTCGTCCTTAAAAGGACGACCCCTTTAGGAACCCGTCTATAAGAATACTGGCCCTGGTAAAGCCCCTATCCTAGTCCCTACATGCACGTTTCATCTCCTAAATAGGAGAATCATCCCCTGATTGTAAAAGGGGGGTGATTAGAATTTTTATGTTTTTTTTTTATTTTTAACTTCTTACCGACCGCCTAACGCAGGATTGCGTCCTGCAGGCGGCCGGTCTGTTCCTCTCTGACGCGCGGGCGCGTCATCTCGCGAGAGGCGAGATTTCCTGTGAACGCGCGCACGCGCGTGCGCGCGTTCACGGGATCGCATCGGGGAGAAGGTAAGCTACAGCCTGCCAGCGCTGATCGTGCGCTGGCAGGCTGTAGAAGTTAAAAAAATGGCATATCAGACGCTGTTTTGTTAACAGCGTCTGATATGCTTGCTGATCGTTCCTTTGGTGGTCCCTTTGCTTGGGACCACCAAAGGAAACTTTATAAGTGCACCAATCACCACACAGACCCCCCATCCATCCCCCCACCCCGTCACTGATTAACCCCTGATTAACCCCTGATTAACCCCGATCACCCCATGTCACCCCCTGACACTAATTACCCCCTGTAAGGCTCATTCAGACGTCCAGTATGTGTTTTGCGGATCCATGGATCCGCGGATCCGCAAAACACGGACACCGGCAATGTGCTTTCCGCATTTTGCGGATCCGCACATTGCCAGAACTATATAGAAAATGCCTTTTCTTGTCTGCAATTGCGGACAAGAATAGGACATGCTCTATCTTTTGCGGAGCTGCGGCCGGATGTTTGGTGGCCGAAACCCGGAAGTTTGTGGCCGCAGCTCCGCAAATGCTGATGCGGAGAGCGCATAGTGTGCTCTCCGCATCACCGCCAGCCCCATTCACACTGAATGGGTCCGCATCTATTCCGCAGAATTGCGGAATAGATGCGGACATTTTTGCGGACGTGTGAATGGGGCCTTACTACTTTTTTTTTTTTGCACATTTTTTGGCAGAGATTTATTCATCCACATTGATCGATGCGAATGAGGAAATCTGTGCCGTTTTTTTTTTGTTTTTTGCACATTTTTGGGCAGAGATTTTTTCATCCACATTGATTGATGCGAATGAGGAAATCTGTGCCATTCATTTTTTTCTTTTTCAGCCCAGAGGCTGAACGGAAAAAATCTCATTACCCGTATGCTCAATATAAGGAGAATCGCAGAAACTCCTAATGCTGGCCATACGTGTAATGATTACGGAGACCCTCAAATGCCAGAGCAGTACAAAAACCTCACATGTGACCCCATTTTAGAAAGAAGACACCCCAAGGTATTCCGTGAGGGGTATGGTGAGTTCATGCAAAATTTTATTTTTGTCACAAGTTAGTGGAATATGAGACTGTAAAAAAAAAAAAATCAATTTTTTTCTGTGAACTCGCCATACCCCTCACAGAATACCTTGGGGTGTCTTCTTTCCACAATGGGGTCACTTGTGGGGTTTTATACTGTCCTGGCATTTTAGAGGCCCTAAAGCGTGAGAATCCAAATGCGTAAAAATGCCCTGTGAAATCTCTAAAGGTACTCATTGGTTTTAGGGCCCCTTTGCGCATCAGGCTGCAAAAAGTGGCACACATGTGGTATCGCCGTACTCAGGAGAAGTAGGGCAATGTGTTTTAGGGTGTATTTTTACATATACCCATACTTTGTGTGAAAAATATCACTGTAAACGACAACTTTTAAATTTTTTTATACAAAGTTGACAATTTACAGAGATATTTCTCTCACCCAACATGGGTATATGTAAAAATACACCCCAAAACACATTGCCCTACTTCTCCTGAGTACGGCGATACCACATAAGTGACACTTTTTTGCAGCCTGGGTGCGCAAAGGGGCCCAAATTCCAACGAGTACCTTTAGGTTTTACGTGGTGGCTCACAATTTAGCCCCACCCAAAATGCCAGAACAGTAAACACACCCCACAAATGACCCCATTTCGGAAAGTAGACACCCCGAGGAATTCACTGAGGGGCATAGTGAGTCCGTCTGAGATTTTTTTTTTTTTGCCAGAAGTTAGCAGAAATTGAAACTTTTTTTTTTTTTTCTCAGAAAGTGTCATTTTCCGCTAACTTGTGAAAAAAAATGAAATGATACATGAACTCACCATGCCCCTCCGCGAATACTTTGGGGTGTCTTCTTTCTAAAATGGTGTCATTTGGGGAGTATTTATACTATCCTGGCATTCTAGCACCTGAAGAAACATGACAGGTGCTCAGAAAGTCAGAGCTGCTTCAAAATGCCGAAATTCACTTTTTTGCACCATAGTTTGTAAACGCTATAACTTTTACCCAAACCAATAAATATACACTTATTGGACTTTTTTTTTATCAGACATGTAGAACAATAAATTTAGAGAAAAATTTATATAGAAATGTATTTTTTTAAAAAAAAATTACAACAGAAAGTGAAAAATGTCATTTTTTTGCAAAAATGTCGTTAAATTTGTATTAATGGCAAAAAAAGTAAAAATGTCAGCAACAATGAAATACCACCAAATGAAAGCTCTATTAGTGAGAAGAAAAGGAGGTAAAATTCATTTGGGTGGTAAGTTGTATGACGGAGCAATAAACGGTGAAAGTAGCGTAGTGCGGAATTGTAAAAAGTGGCCTGGTCATTAAGGGTGTTTAAGCTAGGGGGGCTGAAGTGGTTAAAATCTTTTTTTTTTTATGCACTTTTTTATAGTTCCCATAGGGAACTATAACATGCCATCATTAGATTCTATTGATTCTATTATCATAGACTGCAATGCACTTGCATTGGAATCTATGATGATTTTACTACTTTCCAATGGAGCCCTATTGCAGGCAAGGGCTCCATAGGAAATACTATGCAGCAGCCTCCTGTCATACACCAAGACAGGGGCTGCTGCACACATGCTCCGGCTCTTGGATCGCCACACGGGGGAGCCAGGGCATCACTCGGAAGCGCGCGCTTCCGATGTTTCACATGCTCAGATGCCGTGGTTTGACCATGGGTTAAATGTCCGCGATTGGCATTACTGCTGGTTGCGGACATGAGCCGTGGGTGTCTGCTATAAGAAGCAGGTGGCCACCCATGGCTATGGAGCCCACAGCACTGAGGAACGGGCGCCCTGCACGATGACATACATGTACGTTATCTGGCGTGAAGGGGTTAAGATTAGCTTCTAAACTTCTAAGCCTTCTAATGTCCCAAAAAATGAAAATGTAATTTACAAAATGATCCAAACATGAAGTAGACATATGGGGAATGTAAAGTAATAACAATTTTAGGAGGTATCACTATCTGTTTTAAAAGCAGAGAAATTGAAATTGTGAAAATTGCGAACATTTTCAATTTTTTTTTTTGTAAATTTGGTATTTTTTTATAAATAAAAATGAAATGCTTTGACTATTTTAATGAATGTGGCAACACATGTCCACACACTATGAAATCTGATTGTTATATATTATATCTATACTAGCCCCCTTGCTGGAACCCCTCTTTGGTGACTTTTAATCCATTGTTACATGAGGGACCCTGATGTATGCTATTTATTATTAAACTATTCAATAAAGTCATTTGCTATAAAAAAAAATTGTGTGTATCTATTTATTGTTAAATGTGGGCATTACACATGCATTTTGTAGGTTTAGGTTTACCATACATGTGGCCCTAGTCGATCCTGGCTGTAGGTATTTTCAGCCATTCATACTTAGTTACATTAATGATTCAGTTACTGTACACTATGGCCAACATACTGTTGCCTGCGCCCTCAAAAGGAACGGGCAGTGGAAAAAATGTTGCTTTAGCCAGTTCAAGTAGCAACAGAAGAAGGGTGGTGGTAGCAGCAGCCACAACAACCGGCCCAAGATGCCACTGTCATCCAGCGGTCATTTTTTGACCAATAATCCAGCTGTACTTCAATGGTTAATTCCGCTCTTCAACTTCATCTCAGGTGACGACAGCTATACACAGCCAGGAATTGGTGGATTCCTCTGATACCACACTTAGTTGGCATACCACAGAAACAATCTCTGTTCCCTCACCTATCCTGCAACTCGTAGCGTAACTACAGTTCTATGAGCCCCAGGGCAAACTTTGAATTGGGGCCCCCCCCACCCCAATCCTCCGCCCACTCACAGTTTGAAAGTGTTGTAGTCGAATATTAAATAGAAGGAGATAGGGGTTTTAATTTTATTTTATTTTTTTATGTTACCATATAAAATATAGAAAAAAATAATAAAGTATTCCGGAACGAAGATTCCCCACAGATTCCATCCATCTGCCCCACCCCGGCCCTGATTTCAGACATTATTACCGCCCACTGATGGTCCATCCATCCGCCCCACCCTGCCCTGATTTCAGACAATAATAATGTCTGAATTCAGGGGGTGGGGTGGATGGATGGATGATCAGTGGACGGTAATGATGTCTGAAATCAGGGTGTGGGTGGGGCAGATGGATGGATGAATCATCAGGATTCAGGTTACACCAATAATTTATTGCTGTTCAGATCCATCTTCCATCCCACCCAGACATGTCATGTCAGACATCAATTATTGCCAAATAATGATCCATTCACATTCATCTTCTGCCCCCCACCACCCTCCTTTTATTTCTGACATTAATTTGGCACAGAATCGGATCCATTATGAAAATTATCCCGCTACCCTATTCCACAAGTATGTGGTTTGTGAACATTAAGGTATCCATCTCACCTACTAGCAGTTTCCAGCATGCACGGCACCACAAGCAAGTCCTTGGAATGGTAGACACAATGTAAAAGACGGTCCGGCACTGCAGATATTTTGTAGAAAACCAAAATCCTCTTTATTAGACACTCGTATAAAATCCAGACGATACTCGTACTTCAAGAAAGCAGTATTAGTTTATGCGTTTCAGACATAAAAATGACTAAGGACGTTTTATGTCTGAAACGCGTAAACTAATACCGCTTTCTTGAAGTATGTGTATCGTCTGGATTTTATACGAGTGTCTAATAAAGAGGATTTTGATTTTCTACAAAATATCTGCAGTGCCGGACCGTCTTTTACATTTGTGCCCCAAAATCCATAATATACATTTCTAAAACTACCTAACTAGTCTATAGACCAGTCCAGGCAGATGGAGCACTTCTGCTGCAACGCCCGGCACTCGCCCTTGATGGTTGGTGACTTGGTTGGTTGGCCGGTCGGGCTCTTGTTGCGCCTGCGCGCCTAGAGTCTCGTCAGACTCTCATTTCGCGGGAGCGGAGGGACGGGTCACGCGGCCGCTTCCAGACCAGCGGTATGATGTGAGAGAGAGCCGCGGGCGTCCTAGCTGCCTGGTTATGTTATCCAGCAGAGGGGCTGTGGGCGTGTTGTGGGCGTGTCACTGTAGCTTGAGGGAGGGCCTGGCCCTGGACGGGAAACAACAAAGCGTGGAGGAGCCGGCAGCAGCTGAGTGAGGGTGCGACACACAGCACAGCAGCAGCAGGTGAATCAAGTTCATCTGTGCTGTGGTGGCTCACTGGCTGTAACTGTAAGTGCTGCCGCCTGCCGAGGCAGAGGGGAGGGGTCGGGACTCGGGAGAGACTCAGGAGACTGGAGGGAGGGGAGTGTAGTGGGGCGGGTGAGCTTGTGGCTGTCTGTAGGGGATGGCGGTGCTGCGCCGGTGTACTTGTGGCAAACACTGCCGCTGGTGCTGCCCCCTGCCCCCCCCCCCCCCCCCCGGCGCGACCCATCAGCTAAGCTCATCATTTGTTTATCTGCAGTGAACATTCATCGGCCCACGTATAGACAGATTAGTTAACTCCGCAGGGCCCACCCGCCGCCGCAAGCACTTACGGCCTGCAGCGGGCCCTCCCTCCCGCCGGGCCAGGTCGCAGTTGCACTCTCTGCGACCGCGATCGTTATGCCCCTGCTGCAACTGCTTCCTTTCTTTTGCCTATACTTCTGCTCAGGAAGTAAAGCACGCTGCCGGCTCTGCTTTGTTTTTCAGTGAGGACGAGCTTAGTAAGAACAGTCAGCAGCTAGGGAGGGCTGACCCATATGCCCTGCATGGCGCTCGTCTACAATCTCGTTGTCACCCGGTTCCTGAAGTCTTCCACCCAACTGTAAGACGTCTTGAAAATGTCAAAAAAACTGTGTATGCACTTCAGCCACTCTTGCTATGCAAAACATGTCCTCCCTGTAGCAGCTCATGCGTGACACCTGTAGTTTGCTCAGGAGGCCACTTTATTTGTCAGTCGCTAGGACTACACGATGAATGATGTCATTCAAGACATGGCACCTATATTTCATGGCCACCTGAGTCCTGTGAAGGCTAAACTGGCACAGGAGCAGGATGAGGAGCTAGAGGGTGATGATGAAGACAAAGCAGATGACCCTCACTAACCGTCACAATGTGCAATGGACATGGAGACAGAGAATCCATCTGAGTCCCTTGCGCAAATGGCCAGATGCATGCCGAGTTGCTTGTGTAGTGACAGCCACATTATCACCATTCAGTATAGGAATGACTACTGGCTCTACACAGTGTTAGACCTTCGCTACTGGTCCAAAATGGGGGCCTTTTTTACACCTTCTGAGAGGGATGAAAAACTGAACAACTATCGAGACATCCTTTGTAGTCAGTTTGTCGCTGCCTATGTGCACCATCGCCCATTCTCACTAAGGTCTAATGGAGAGGACCCACTGAGTTCATGCTCCACTGACTGATGGAGAGGGAGGGTGGGCAGGAGCAGCACCAACTCCATCAGCAGCAACTGAAGTCTTGAGTCTCTCATGAACAGTTTTCTTAAGCCGCCTACTGAAGAAACCAGCCAGCAGCAGCAGGACATGGAGCAGAACCTGAACCAGAAAGTGGTGGCATACCTGAACTGCACCCTGTCACCTGAGATCCAAGATCCTCTGGACTACTGGGCAGCCAAACTTGTCGCCACAACTGCCCGGCCAGTAGTGTGGCATCAGAGCAGGTGTTTAGTGCGGCAGGTGGCATAGTTACCCCTAAGAGAACTAGCCTTTCATCATAAAATGTTGAGAAACTAATTTTTTAAAGATGAATCAGACATGGATCAACCAGGATTTCTAGACACCGGTGCCTGATACAACAGACTAAATCATTCTGGCAGTAATGATCTGACTGTACTGTGCTGCCACACCGGAACAGTATGACAAATTGCCCGTTACTTCTCGCCACGTGCTGCTGCCACTATTCTGAGGCTGCCACCTGCCTAATGCCACAGGCCTGCTGCCTCTACTTCCACCTGCTCCTATTGTGATCTGCCACCATCTCCTGCTGTTACTGCCACTGCTGTTGCCCAGCCCCCCCCCACCCCACTTGGTTCAAGGGCCATTATTGTGACTCTTCAAGCTGTTGCCACCCTCACCAGTCTGTTATGGGGACACTAGTGTACCTGTTTGGCTGTGTTGATATCACCATTTATTTTTCTGTTCTTCTGATACCTCAGAAGAACAGAAAAATAACAAAATAAAAAGGGGTCCTGTCGTTTGAGCGTCTATAAGGCCCCTATCACGGTCAGTATTTTGCATTAGGATTTGCTCATGATTTGGAAGCCAAAAGCAGGAGTGTGTACAAAACACAGAAGACAGGCAAATATTTCCATCACATGTTATCTCTGTTTTGGACCCACTCCAGTTTTTGCCTTAACAATACTGATCAAGTACTGATATAAAAAATTAACTAAATACTGACCATGTTAAAGACTATGTGCACCTTTGGAAACAATTTTTGTTTATCATTGCATTTTTATATTGGCCTTTATTAAAAATATTGAGCCATTCTGTCACAAAGGGGTAACAGTTTTTTTGTAACTGTGTGACTGGTACTTTCACTTTCACTTTGTGATGTCATCTAATAACCCTTATCTCTAACCTACTAAGAGATCATAAACTTTTATTTAAGCCACATTCTTATCAGTAAGATAAGAACGGAGCTTTAATGAGTGTTTATAATGTCAGAAAGAAGAGATAAGTTTGTCTGCTTATACATAGCCCTTAAAGTCCTGCTTGCAGGACTTCTTTTCCATCTAAATAAAACCAATTTCAGACGCAAATGGCCAAAACTTACGCAAACTGAGCATGAGGCCTCCATCATAGGGTCAGTATTTTGCATCAGGATTTGTTCATGATTTGGAAGCCAAAAACAGGAGTGGGTTCAAAACACAAATGCAAATATTTCCATAACATTTTATCTCTGTTTTGGACCTACTCCTGTTTTTACCTTACAAATACTGATCAAATGCTGACCAAATACTGACAGTTTGAATGGTGATGCTCAAAATACAGGAGAAATAAAAGAAGAATCGAGACCCTCCCCACTGTCACAGTGCCACTTCTTTAATCTTGGGCCACTCCATGTTCAAGTCCACGTCAATAAATTAGACTTGGTGCTAACATTGACCTATACGGTTGACTTCACACTTCTGTTATTTAGTCAGTTATTTCCATCACTTTTTGTGAGCCAAATTCAGTAGCCAAGCCTACTCTCAGATTAGGTATCATGAATAGAACTACACCTGTTCTGTGGTTTTGATCCGCACCTGCTTTAGGTTGACAATAACTGATGAGAATAACTGACCAAATAAGTGAAGTGTGAACTAAGCCTAAGGCCTCATGCACACAAAAATAAAACCTAAAAACAAAAATAAAAAATGTCCTATTATTGTCCGCATTACGGACAAGTATCAGACTGTTCTATTTGGGGCCAGCTGCTCCGTTCCGCAAAATACGAAATGCACACTGATGTCATCCGTATTTTTTGTGGACCGCAAAATACATACGGTCATGTGCATGAGGCCTAATAGTGACCACAGTCAGCTAACAGAAGGGATTCCAACACATTTGTTTACACTGCCACAACATGGATTAAAAGAACTTTTTTTCTCCACTACTTTATTGGTGCCGCCTCCATGTCCTTATTCTGTTCCGCTAAAGAGTCATTGGGACACAGCTCCTGCATGGGCACACAGCATTTTTTTTTTTGCTTTACTGAAGGCTGCTGTATGCTTTTCTTTTGGTTTAGCTAGGAATATTAGTGGCCTGCATGATGATACGCACGTCTATATAGGTTACCTGTCTGTCATTCTGACACACAATAACTTTTTCGCTTCCACATAGGACTAGCTATGGATGTTGCTGCAATGCACAGTGATTTATACTGAGATACATTCCCCGTAAAGTTTAAATACAGGCTGGGATAGACCTGATTTGACGTGCCACGTGATGAATGAAGTCGTAGCAAAGCGAGTTTCTTGGAGAAATTTAGCTATGTGACCAAATCTAATTTTTGAAAACTGCCAAGGGGCATATTATTTTCCCATTTTTCTGTTTGAGGAAATTTTTCCAAGTATTGTCAGATACTTTCACTGAATCTATGGGGGATGGGCGGGGGGTAAGGGGTTGAGATACCCCAAATACCAGCTAGCATTCTTGAGGGCATGGAAAGTTGCCCACAGAGATTTCTCTCTATTTGGACCCAGAGTTTATCAGGGTTGTCGAACCACCAGTGTGATAGTTGGTCAAGTATGGCCGATGAGTAGTGGTCTTGTATATTCAGGACCCCCAAACCCCCACCCCTGCTGTGTTTTGTAATCACTCCAAATGCTGTTCTAGGTTTCTAGGTTTGCTACCACTCCATAATAAAAAAATCTTAGATTCGAGTTAATGGTTGCAAAGTACATATTCGGTATTTTTATTGCCAGCGATCTGAAGAGTTACAGTAGTTTCAGTAAGAGCAGCATTATGTATGCCGCTATCCTACCTATCCATGATATCATATTTTTCGATAATTCAGCTGTGTCTTTGGCTATTTCTATAGCCAGATTTGGGAAGTTTGACTCATATAGTATAGATGAGGGATATGTCATTTGTATGCCCAAGTAGGTTATTTCTGATTGTTGCCAGTCTAGATTGTGTTCATTTTTAAGTTCAGGTAGGAGATCTGTATCTATGCATATTGGTAGGGCTTGTGATTTGTCCTGATTTACTTTATAGTAAGATAGCTGGCTAAAAATTTGTATTGTCTCAAAGAATGATCTTAGAGAGTTGTTTGGGTCAGTGAGGGTAAGAATGATGTCGTCTGCAAACAAGGCTAGTTTATATTCATCATGTGTTCCAATTTTGATCCCCTTGATATCTTGTTGTCATCGGATTTTAGCTGCTGAAGGTTCCATAGATAATATAAAGAATAATGGTAAAAAAGGGCAGCCTTGGCAGGTGCCATTCGTTATTACAAAGTTATCTGATAAAGATCTGTTAACTAGGGTTGAGCAAACACGAACTGTATAGTTTTTGGGGTGTTCAGGACACGGACCCGAACATTTTCATAAAAGTTCGGGTCCGCTGTTCATCGATTCTTCGCGCTTTTTGAAAGGCCGCACAGCAGTCAATCAGCAAGAGTTTTACCTCTTTGCCCTAAGAAGCCATCACAGCCATGCCTACTAATGGCATGGCTGTGATTGGCTGAGTGCAGCATGTGACCCAGCCTCTTTATAGCTGGAGTCAAGTAGTGCCGCATGTCACTCTGCTGGTGTTAGTCTAGGGAAAGGTTGCTGCCTGTGCTCTCAGGGAGAGATTAGGGAAGAAATCTGCAGAACTTGTTGTTGTGCAATCCTCAAAATACAGCAAATATTGAGGGAGGGTGCTTCTGCAATCCTACATTTATGTACACAGCAACTGCAAAGGAATTTTTTTTTAAATCCATCTGTTATTGAGGTGGGGGTCGGCAGCCATTTTAGCCACTGCAGTGTCCCTGGAACTGCATGTGACCTGCATGTGTGCCAGCCTGCCAGGGACATCAGTCTTATCCTTTTTGCTAGCCCAGTGAAGCAAAAATGCTTTTTTTCTGGCAAGTCAAGTCCCCTACATTTTCTTTTTGTATAATTAAGGGGTGACATAGTCCATTTCTGTAGTCTGGGACTTGTGCTATAGAGCACTTGTGCATACGACACACAAAACTGTTTATTCAATTTCAGCAGTCAAATAGTGCATCAGTGTAATCCTGATCCACAAAGCAGTTTTAAATACCCTGCCCAAATACATATTTGACATTTCTGCAGTGAAATAGAGGATCAATGTATTTTTGGGAAACAAAGCAGTATTCCTGGTCCACAAAACAGTTGTGCATACAGCGTACAAATACATATTTTATATTTCTGCAGGGAAATAGTGCATGAGTGTGTTTTAGGGAAAAAAGGCGTGTTCTAGGCCCACAAAACAGTTGTGCATAAAGTGTAGAAATACCTACGTTTAATTTCCAGCCTTTAAATACTGCATTTGTGAATTTTGGTGACAGAAGCCGTGTTCTGGGTCCCCAAAGCAGTTGTGCATACAGCATACAAATGCCAATTTTAAATTGCAGCACAGAAATAGTGCTTTAGCACCTCTATGTCTCCTTGAAAAAATGATTACGGTGATGATGGAAGAGGATGTGGCACAGGAGGAATAGGATAAGAGGGCATTTCACAGGGTTTCAGGCCGGTCATTCAGAAGTGGCTCTGAGGGTGAGTTCCTGCACCAGCAGAGGCCAGTTACACATGTGGCCAGCCAGGGCACAGTTCTGGAGGAGGAGGAGGTAGAGGAGGAGGAACCGGGTTCACTGCAGGGTGGCACCCAATGCAGATCAGAGCCATCACTGGAGCTTGGCTGGGGGGATACAGAGAACACAGACGATACACCACCTACAGAGGACATCTTATCCTTACCTCTGGGCAGCCTGGCACAGTGCCTGCGCAACTACAGCAGAGTTGCCCACATTGTAACTTGTGCTGACTACTGGGTTGCCACCCTGCCACCCTGCTGGATCCCCACTACAAATACAACGTTCCCACCTTAATTCCCACAGTGGAGTGTGATAGGAAGATGCGATACTACAAGTGCACGCTGGTAGACACGCTCCTGAGGGCATTCCCAACTGACACGGGGGGATAAGTGGAAGCATAAGGCGAAGGCAGAGGAGGAAGAGGTCACCAACGCAGCTGTGTCACGGCCAGCTCCTCAGAAGGCAGGGTTAGCATGGCCGACATGTGGAAAAGCTTTGTCACCAGCAACCTGCACCACCAGCTGATATGGAACATCTTAGCAGGAGGCTGCATTTGAACAACATGGTGGAACAGTACATGTGCACATTCCTCCACGTACTGACTGATGGTTCTTCCCCATTCAACTTCTGGGTCTCCAAATTGTCCACATGGCCTTAGCTTGCCCTTTATGCCTTGGAGGTGCTGGCCTGCCCTGCAGCCAGTGTATTGTCTGAATGTGTATTTAGCATGGCAGGGGGCGTCATTACAGACAAACGCAGCCGCCTGTCCTCAGCCAACGTGGACAAGCTCACATTCATTAAAATGAACCAGGCATGGATCCCACAGGACTTGTCCATACCTTGTGCAGCATAGACATTTATAACCGCCTTATCCATACATTCTTGTACTCCAGTGCACTTATTCATTGAATCCTTTTTTTTATTTGTACCATTATTTTGGTTGCTACCCCAATTTGAGTGAACCTCTCCTCTGTCTGGTGTCAGGGGCCTACATTTCTGATAGTGGCCTGTTGCATTGGTGGGTGACATGAAGCCTGTTTTGCCGTGAATTGACCTTTCCTCTTTCTGGGTTCCAGGGGCCTACATTCCTGATAATCGCCTGTTCCATTGGTGGGTGACATGAAGCCTGTTTTGCCATGAATTGACCTCTCCTCTGTCTTGGTGCCAGGGGACTACTTTTCTGATAATCGCCTGTTCCATTGGTGGGTGTCATGAAGCCTGTTTTGCCGGGCATTGACCTCTCCTCTGTCTGGGTGCCAGGGGGCCTACATCTCTGATAATCGCCTGTTCCATTGGTGTGTGGCATGAAGCCTGTTTTTCAGTGAATTGACCTCTCCTCTGTCTGGGTGCCAAGGGCCTACATTTCTGATAATCACCTGTTGCATTGGTGGGTGACATTAACCTCTTTTTGCGGTGAATTGACCTTGCCTCTGTCTGGGTCCCAGGGGCCTACATTTCTGATAATCGCCTGTTCCATTGGTGGGTGACATGAAGCCTGTTTTTCCGTGAATTGACCTCTCCTCTATCTGGGTGCCAGGGGCCTACATTTCTGATAATCGCCTGTTGCATTTGTGGGTGACATTAACCTCTTTTTGCAATGAATTGACCACTCCTCTGTCTAGGTGCCAGGGGCCTATATTTCTGATAATCGCCTGTTCCATTGGTGGGTGACATGAAGCCTGTTTTTCCGTGAATTGACCTCTCCTCTATCTGGGTGCCAGGGGCCTACATTTCTGATAATCGCCTGTTGCATTTGTGGGTGACATTAACCTCTTTTTGCAATGAATTGACCACTCCTCTGTCTAGGTGCCAGGGGCCTAACATTTCTGAATATCACCTGTTCCATTGGTGGGTGACATTAACCCAGTTTTGCCAGTGATAAGCCACAGCTGTGCACTGCTGGCAGGAAACCAAATTTTGTAAAAACACCTGTTACTGATCAAAAGATGCGTGACTACAAATGATTGCTGTAGACGCCCTGCTGATGGCATTCCCACCTGACGCCTCCCCAACCTCCTATTCCACCTCCTCCTCCGAGGTGCTAATTAATAATGTTTAATTTTTAATTATTTTATTTGAAGTTATTTCCCTATCCACATTTGTTTGCAGGGCATTTACCTACATTTTGCTGCCTTTTGCAGCCCTCTAGCCCTTTCCAGGGCTATTTTACAGCCATTTTAGTGCCCAAAAGTTCGGGTCCCCAATGACTTCAAGGGGGTTCGAGTTCGGAGTCAAGTTCGGGTTAAGTTCGGATCCAGAACCCGAACAATTCAGTGAACTTCGGACGAACTCGTCGAACCCGGACATCCAGGTGTCCGCTCAACTCTACTGTTGACGTATACATTTGCTGAGGAGCTGCTATATAGTGCTTTTATACCTGAATAGATATTTCCCAATATTTTAAATCCCTCTAAAACCTTGAATTCATATTTCCAATTTATTCGATCAAATGCTTTTTCAGCGTCAATTGTTTAAAAGATAGATGGGGTATCGGTAGATTCGCAGTTCTGAAGTAGAGAGATAATCCTTCTGGTATTATCTGGCCCTTGTCTGCCCTTCAAAAAGCCTACTTGGTCGCCTCCTATTAACTTAGATAATATAGATTGGAATCTAGTGGCCAGTATGTTTGAATACATTTTTATGTCGTTTAGTAGTGATATGGGCCTGTAGTTTTTAACTTCTGTTTCATCTTTTCCAGGCTTAGGTATAGTTACTATCAACACTCTCAGCATATCTTTAGGACATTCTCCTGAGGCAAAAGCAGTGTTGTATATTTTATGTAGATATGGAGGTAGGATTTGGGAAAGATTTTTGTAATAATCCGAGGTAAATCCGTCTGGTCCTGGTGCTTTATTATTAGGGGCTGTCATAATAGCTTTAACTATCTCACCTGTGGAGATGGGTAAATTAAGCTTTTTAAGTTGCTCATCATCTTTTTTGTCTATACTCAGTTAGATCACTATATAGTATCGGGTGCTACCCTCTACTGTATTAAACTATTCCTCAAATCAATAGCACAACACCAAAATTTAATAAAACAATATTATTTTATTAGAGATTCTTTAAAATTACAACCAATTTAAATTAAGGAAACCATTCTTACAAAACGCCATCCTTCCTGCATTATTATCAGATGAGAGACTGGTAATACTTGTAACAAATGATCTATCAATGTACCCTCCTTATAATCCACTATACCGATAGTTACTGTGGTCTGGGAGACAATCGCTCACCGGCTTCTAGAGTCTTCCTACACTAAATCACACCTATCCTAGGCATAATTACATAAAATATTAAAACATCAGGCAACGTACCTCAATGATTCTCTTGCTAAATCCGCAGGAATGGCGTCTCTACGCGTTCGCGTATTCAGCTCGTCAGGAGGAGAGGCTCTCCTCTGACGAGCGTAATACGCAAACGCGCGTAGAGGACGCCATTCCTGCGGATTTAGCAAGAGAATCATTGAGGGTACGTTGCCTGATGTTTTAATATTTTATGTAATTATGCCTAGGATAGGTGTGGTTTAGTGTAGGAAGACTCTAGAAGCCGGTGGGCGTATTTGTCTCCCAGACCACAGTAACTATCGGTATAGTGGATTATAAGGAGGGTACATTGATAGATCATTTGTTACAAGTATTACCAGTCTCTCATCTGATAATAATGCAGGAAGGATGGCGTTTTGTAAGAATGGTTTCCTTAATTTAAATTGGTTGTAATTTTAAAGAATCTCTAATAAAATAATATTGTTTTATTAAATTTTGGTGTTGTGCTATCGATTTGAGGAATAGCATCATCTTTTTTGGTAGATAAAATTTTTCTAGGAAATCTGTGATTTGTGTGTGGGTCGGAGAGGAAGAGGTTGGATCTAAAGCGAGATTATATAGACTTTCGTAATAATCTTTCAAAGTGTTCGCTATGTCCCTTGGGGCCAATTTAGTTTGCTTGGTCGTAGGATGGTCAATTGTCTTTATTTGGGATTTTTTTATTCAACCTTAACCCCTTCCCAACCAGCGCCGTAATAGTACGGCGCAGCGGGACGTGACATGCTGGCCAGCGCCATAGTACTACGGCGCCCTGATTGGGCGGGTGCAGGAGCTGCGCCCACCCAATCAGCGGCAGGTTAGCCGGACCCTGATGTATGCGCCGGCATCAGTGAAAACAACGATGCTGGCTCATTAACCCCTTCTATTCCGCGGTAAGCGCTGACCGCTACATAGAAGACGTTTGCTGTGGGTGAGGGAGCCCATCGAGTCCCCGCGCTGCTGTGGCAGGGAGACCCGATGGGTGATAAGGCATCCAGATGCCGTGCCTTGCATAGCATCGGGACCTGCCTTCTACAGATGCCCAGGAGATCCAGCCTTAGTTTTTATTTTTTGACACAAGTTAGCGGAAAATGAAATTTTATGAAAAAAAAAAAAAATTCAATTTCCGCTAACTCGTGAGAAAAAATAAAAAATTCCATGAACTCACTATGCCCCTTAGCGAATACCTTAGGGTGTCTACTTTCAGAAATGGGGTCATTTATGGGGTGTTTCTACTTTCTGGGCATTGTAGTGCGTCAGGAAACAGGACAGGTGCTCTTTTACCAAACCAATAAATATACACTTATTGCACAGTAGAACAATAAATTTAGAGAAAAATTTAAATTGAAATGTAGTGTTATTTGAAAATTTTTACTACAGAAAGCGAAAAATTTCGTTTTTTTGCAAAAATTTCGTCAAAAAAAGTAAAATATCAAAAAAAGTAAAAATGTCAGCAAGAATGAAATACCACCAAATGAAAGCTCTATTAGTGAGAAGAAAAGGAGGTAAAATTCATTTGGGTGGTAAGTTGTATGACGGAGCAATAAACGGTGAAAGTAGTGTAGTGCGGAATTGTAAAAGAAGGGCCTGGTAAACCTGTGGTCTTCAAGTGGTTAACTGAAGAGAGAAGCAAAATGATAATAACATAGGGCCAGATTTATCATTACACTTACATCTTACTCCACTTTTTCATATGCCCAAAGTCACTTTTAGTTAGTCAGATTTATTAATGGTCCTTTAATACTGTGATAAATGTGGATTGACGGTAGCAGTTTATCCTTCAGTAAGCGGCTTTACAAAAGTCGCACGTCTTTACAAAAAAGTCGCATGTTCTATTAAAAAGTCGCATAAGATAAGCATGGTCCCCCCCTGGAGTGAAATTGCGAATTTTTTTTGCGACTTTTTTGCGACTTTTTAAATGGTTGCAATAGTAAATCTGTCTAGAGATTCATTTACATAAGACAACACGCCCACTTTCACAAAACTGGAGAGCTTAGTGCAGAGCTTGAAAAAGTCGCAAAAAAATGCGCAATTTTACCGATTGCGCATTTTTTTGCGACTTTTTCACTCCATTAAAGTGACTTTAGCTAATGATAAATCTGGCCCATAAACTGAGATCATTATATATTGTTGTGTAAAGTATGGGTTAGATATACGCATATGATGATTACAGAGTTATCACCAATGATTTTGTGGGGTAAAGGTCCTTTCACACTGGCGTTTTTCTTTTCCGGCATAGAGTTCCGTCGTCGGGTCTCTATGCCGGAAAAATCCTGATCAGGATCATCCCCATGCATTCTGAATGGAGAGAAATCCGTTCAGGATGCATCAGGATGTCTTCAGTTTAGGACCGGAACGTTTTTTGGACGCAGCAAATACTGCAGCATGCTGCGCTTTTTGCTCCGTCCAAAAATCCGGAACACTTGCCGCAAGGCCGGATCCGGAATTAATGCCCATTGAAAGGCATTAATCCGGATCCGGCCTTAAGCTAAACGTCGTTTCGGCGCATCGCCGGATCCGACGTTTAGCTTTTTCTCAATGGTTACCATGGCAGCCAGGACGCTAAAGTCCTGGTTGCCATGGTAAAGTGTAGTGAGGCGGGGAGCAGTATACTTACCATCCGTGCGGCTCGGGGCACTCAGAGTGACGTCAGAGCGCCCCATGCGCATGGGGCGTTCTGACGTCATTCTGGAGCGCCCGGGAGCCGCACGGACTGTAAGTATACTGCTCCCCCGCTCCCCACTACTACTATGGCAACCAGGACTTTAATAGCGTCCTGGCTGCTATAGTAACACTGAAAGCATTTCAAGACTGATCAGGATCCTGATCAGTCTTCTAATGCTTTCAGGCGACTTGCGTTCTGACGGATCCGGCGGGACGGAAGTGCCTGCCGGACCCTCAGAACGCAAGTGTGAAAGAGGCCTTAGTAGTTCTTAGCAAACATGAATCACACAGCTTAGAAGGATATCAGCGGTAGCTCATTAGGTTGTTTCTTCAGGTGTCATCTCTTGTCTTGCTTGATATCTTCCATTCTTTAGAAAAAAAGGGGTTTCTCTGGTCGATTTCTTACTTGTATGTCTCTCTTTCTGTTGATGGTCGATTTTGGTCTGGTGTGTCTTGCTCTATCTGAAGTTGCCAGGCCTTGAGTATTTCCAGTTCTGCTTCAGATGATTTTAGAACATGTATGGCGCCATCTTTGTTTATGAGGATTTTTACAAGAAAACCCCAGCGATAGGTAATGTTGTTTTGCCTTAGTGTCTTTGTAATCAGGGAAAAACTTCTTCTAGTTTTGATAGTTGCTGCAGATAAATCTGTGAAAAGCTTTACCCCCAAGTAAGGTTCTGGGAGGTTTGGGGCCTTCCTCGTTCTCCTTTAGCATTTGTTCTTTGACGAGGGGAAAAAAGTAAATCTTGCTAGCACATCTCTTGGTGTTACTTTGGGGAGGTTTGGGGGCTTCACAATTCTGTGGGCCCTGTCAATGTAAAGCTCAAAATCCTTTGCTTGTGGGACTAGTAGCTTTATCAGAGCAGTGATGTATGATATTACAGCGTTGCTTGTCACTGATCAGAAATGCCTCTGAATTTTATGTTGTTTTGTCTGCTTCTGTCTTCAAAATCGATTATTTTGGCCTGCATAGCTTCTAATTTGTCCTCCATTTCATTGTGGAGGTCAACTAATTCATTATGTGAAGCTACAAAACTCCCTATTTTATTTTCTATATGGGTTACTCTCTCTCCCAGATTGTTGAAATGGCTTTATTGCCTGTTTTGGGGGGGGGAGGGAGTATTGAATTTTTGTGATTAATATCACCTTGGTGGCCCTGTTTCAACTTTTCACTGTCTATTCAATTACTCCTTAATTCCACATTTTTGTTCCCTGTACTGCCTGTTTTTATCTGTGCTAGGCATCCTCCGTCTCCCAGTTTTCTCTGAAGGAAGCGGCGGACGCACAAGCAGGCTGTCCTCCTGCCTGCGTCTGCGTTCACATTACTGGCCAGAACTGACAGCCAGAGTAAACGTTATAAGGGAATGGTTGAAAAGCCAGGTCCTTCCCGTCAGCTGATAACAGTGCTGGGGCTGTGTGCAATTATCCTCATCCATGCGCTAGACAGGCCCCATTTAGAAGTGCTAGAGAATGGGGGCTGGAGCAGCCGAGCCGCTCAGCAACATGTGGTAGGAGGAGAGCTCGGGGCAACCTCTCTGTGGTGCAGGAGGACTACAGGCTTCAGCCGGACCCGGGAACTTCACTGCAAGACCCCCCTATGCAGTGCTGGTCTTCACCAACTTCTCTGCATCCTACAAATAACCCCTGCATGGGTTCACTAAGTGCAGCCCCCCATTACCCCAGATTAACCCTTCAGTACCACACATGGCTCTGCTCTTCCTATACATTATATTAACCCCTTAGCCCTACACATGGCTCTGCGCTTCCTATAGTATTAAACCCTGCAGCACAGTCAGTAAGTTCCATATATACTGTACCATCTGTATACACATGGCTCTCCTAAGTTCAATGCAAACATTTGGGGGGCTTTGGTTACTGGCACTTTTGGGGGGCTATTGTTACTGGCAGATTTGAGGGGGGTTCTTGTTACTGGCACATGATTGGGGTGCATCTATGGGGGCACATCTTACTGGCACATGATTTGGGGGCATCTGTGGGGGCATATTTTACTGGCACAAAAAAAATTTCAAAAGTGGGAAAAAATCTGTTTTACTTTTTAGTTGCCATATTTTGACCCCTATAACTTTTTTGTAATTATGAGTACGGAGCTGGTTGGGGACTAATTTTTTGCGGTGCAATCTGATCTTTTCATTTATACCATTCTGGGGTGTGTATGACTTTTTGATCACCTTTTATTTAATTTTTATTGAGGATATGAAGCATCCAAAAATGGCGAATTGGCCATTTGGACACTGTTTTCCATTTTTCTGTCTACCGTATTGGGAGTTTTTAATATTTTTATAGTATGGGTGTTTTCGCACATTGCGACACCCATGATGTGTATTTTTTATTTTATTTTTTCATTTTAGCAAAAGGGGGGTGATTTGAACTTTTATGTGTGTTTTTTTATTTTATTTTTAAACATTTTTTTTGCACTTTTGTATAGTTCCCATAGGGAATTATAACATGCAATCATTAGATTGCTATTCTCATACATTCCAATGCAATAGCCTAAAGTGTATGTGATAGAAGGAGGATGAGGGCGTGTTTAAGTGGGGAGAGCAACGATTGGTTGAGGTGCAGAAGGTAGTGCATGAGATAAGCTCAATGCATTGTGGGTAGTGAGGGAAGGCTGGATTAGCCTCAGGGTGAGGGCAGTGGCAGCCATCTTAACAGAATAGTGAAATTGCAGTTTTATGCAGACTGGTTGCTAAGGGCTGAATCTTATTAAATATGGGGTAAGTAAGTCTAATAGTTATTGATTCAAGATATTATGTTATTAGTAACTACACATATGAAAATTGAAATTAGGGTTTAAATGTAACAGTTATCCTTTAAAGTCTGCATGTATAGAGTTGCGTATTGCAAAGAGCATGTCTTTTATAAGGTGTGCAGACAGTTCTTTGTCTGTTGCTTGAAAGTCAGCAAAACTATCTAGTGAATTATGAGGTATAAGATCTGTACTCACTGTTTCCTCTGTAGATTCATGAGATGGCTTGTTTTTCTGATTCAATGACTAGATGTTGGTGTTATACTCTTGGTCTTCGGAGCCTTGGTTTTTCTCCTCTACTTGGTAGCATGTTGTAAGCTGAGCTGTTGAGGCTGGGCGGTAAGATTTGTGTTCCGGAGCTGCCGCCATCTTTAGCGTGCTGTTAGGAAGAGAGACTCCCGCCATCTTGTGTATAACATTCTGTGCTTTCCCAGTCCGGCATGCTGGCAATTCTTCTATGATTCTCCCTGTGGATCTCGTTTTAACAAGGGGATTAGGAGGTTGTTGGGGAGTCGAATCTCTTACTTTTGTAGGAGTATTCAATGCCGCTGCTCTGTATGAGGGTATGGAAGACTGGCTGCCAGAGTTGGAGGAATATCTGAGAGTGCGTCGGCGCCATCTTGGATTGCAGATTCATGTACAAATAAATACTGATAACTTCTGTTAGAAGGCTTCAAACCCTTCAAATTTCTTTTCCTGTCTTGTCCGCTTCTCTGGGAACCCGAGTGGTGCTCATTTTGTTGCTGGCAGGAGTAGAAGTTGTGCTGTTGAGGAGCTTCTGCTTCACGCGGCCATCTAGCTCGGCGGCCAAGCCACGCCCCACGACCTCCAATTTTTTAAATCTGTGCCAAATTATGCTCTTAAACTGTGTAAACGGCCACTAAGGCTTAAGCTGCGAAATATGTGAGTTTTTTCCAGGAAGATTTACGTGTGGAAAAACTGCAGTGTATTACAGTACCAGCAAAGTGTATGAGATTACACAAATCTCATGTACACTGTGTGGATTGTTTCCATGCAGAAATTGACCTGCTGTGCAGATTTCAAAATAAATACCATGTCAATTATCACATTATATAGACGATAATTCCATGGCACTTACCCCAGAGTAAAACAATCTTTTTTGCTTCAAGCTGGCATACATAGACATGAATATTTAGGCGACAGCCATTTAATGCATTTTTGCACTTCGTCTGGATTTTAAGGTTAAGTTCTTGGTCTCTTAGTTGCACATTTTTACCCTTATTTTCAGCGCTGACATTTTGTATGTTGTTATCATGCGTGAAACGGCCATCACCTACTGTAGATGTTTATGTCTATGTATACCTGCTTGAAGCAATAAAGAAAGAGATTGTTTTACTCTGGGGTGAGTGCTGTGAAATTATCTTCTATATAATGTGAATGCACTTCTTTGATTACACAGAGCACCACTAAAGAGATATTTGGGAGCTGAGATCCAAGCACAGATTCAGTAAGTAGCATAAAAAGGAGCAGCCAGTAGTGCCAGTCTGATTCTTGATTGCAATATTTTTACTGTGTGTTTTTCTACCAAAACACACTGTCGAAAAGGCGCTATTAAAATAAGATTGATATACAGGCTGCTAAGATGATGAATTTGCAAATAGAGGGATATACAACCCTGACATCGGAGAGAGAGAGGACCTGAGCAAGTTTTTTTTTACTATGTTTGACACAAGACATGACCTCCAAGTTATGGGAACGAAATCCTTGGAGAATTGCTTGTTTACTCTGGCAGAAAAAGAGGTAAAAACCTTTTGAACTTTGAACTCCGTGCAATCATATATAGCTAGTAATCGTACACCGCGAGGATTGCGGGTTTACAAAGAGATTTCCCAATTTCCAGATGATCCGAATTTTGCTGCACAGTAGAATTAACTATATTTGAAACACTCGTTACAGCTGACTAAGCTAGTTAAATCACGGACTGAAAAAGAGTATACAAATATTAAGGAACAGCTTTCCAAACTTAAAGGGCTTCTGTCACCCCCACTGACGAATTTTCACTAGCTGACATTAGCTACTTGCTAATGTCAGCTGAGTTCAAACATATGTTTAATATCTTTTTTTCTGTTTGCAATCTTCTTAAAAACTTACTTTTGTCATATGTAAATTAGCTTCGCAACCAGCAAGTTGGGCGGGTACTTGCTGGTAGCCGCCGCATCTTCATGCCCTTGGAACGCCCCCTCTCCTTTTGATAGACAGGGCCAGCGCGCTCTCCTCCTCCCGCTGGCCCTGTCTGCAGCTGCAATCCCGCGCCTGCACCGTATCGGTCTTTAGTCGGCGCAGGCGCTCTGAGTGAAGGACGCTCGCAGGCGCTCCGTCCTCAGTGCGCCTGCGCCGATGGCGTCAGCGCTACACCCGGAAGAAAAGACGCCGGCATCGCCTGCTCTTTACCAGGGATGCCGGCGTCTTCTCTTCCGGGTGTAGCGCTGGCGTCATCGGCGCAGGCGCACTGAGGACGGAGCGCCTAGCGGCGTCCTTCACTCAGAGCGCCTGCGCCGACTAAAGACCGATACGGCGCAGGCGTGGGATTGCAGCTGCAGACAGGGCCAGCGGGAGGAGGAGAGTGCGCTGGCCCTGTCTATCAAAAGAAGAGGGGGCGTTCCAAGGGCATGAAGATGCGGCGGCTACCAGCAAGTACCCGCCCAACTTGCTGGTAGCGAAGCTAATTTACATATGACAAAAGTAAGTTTTTAAGAAGATTGCAAACAGAAAAAAAGATATTAAACATATGTTTGAACTCAGCTGACATTAGCAAGTAGCTAATGTCAGCTAGTGAAAATTCGTCAGTGGGGGTGACAGAAGCCCTTTAAAATCCAGGATGTTGGTTACACAATTGCAACAAGTTTTAAAATGCCTAGACAGTAAAATACTACCTCTCCAAGCTCCACTAAAAACCTCTAAACTCCTGCGGAATAAACCTCCTGTGGAATAAACATTACTCTGAATCTAGTTATGTTTTTGACTGGAATACAGTATATAAAGGATTAAAAGGAGGCATGCCCAGCAGAAACAGAGGGAATTATAAGGTTTCAGACTATTGGACAACGGACTCTGGTTCAGACAAGCATGGGGGAAGAAGGTAATATATCATCGGCCATGAACATACCATCTCAGAATGGGGGAGGCAGAAGGGGAAAAGGCATGAGAGGTGGCATAAAGCGCAAACAGATGAGAAGCCCATAATGGACAGAATGTTATGGTAATAGCATCCGATGACACGTTCCAGCCAGCCAATTACTGTATTGCCAGCAGCCAACATGTCTACTGGCATTACAGTGAGGGCAGTACTTACCTTCACCTTTATTGAATGGCTGCTTAAAACCCGCAAAATGTGCAGGGCGGAGACGCAAGCATTTCGCTCAAGCACATGCAGTACTTGGCCGAGTACCGCCATGTGCCGAGCATAGCCATGCTTGAGCCAAACAGATATTTGGCCAAGCATGCTCGCTCATCACTACTCAAGTCACCAACTTTAAAACAATATAGTAAGAATGTCCCACAAGTGTCTTTAGGCATGCTATCTTAACCCTTAGGATACCGGAAGTTTTTTTGCGTTTTCATTTTTCTTCCCTATCTTCCTTGAACCATACATTTTTTATTTCTCCGTTCACATAGCTGAATGAGGGCTTATTTTTTGCAGGACAAGTTGTATTTTCTAATACCACCATTTAATTTGACATACAAGCGTCGGAAGCATGAAAAAAAATTGCAAATGGAGTGTAATTGGAAAAAAAATGCAATTCCGCCACCGTTTTACAGGTTTTGTTTCCATGGCATTCCATTTGCGGCAAAACTGACCTATGTCCTTCATACAGAGTCAGTATGATTACTTTTTTTATTTTTTTTCTTCTTCTTCCTTTCCTTTTTTTCCCCTTTTTGTCTTTTTTCCCTTTCAGTATGATTACGATACCACATATGTATAGTTTTATTATGTCTAAATACAAAAATAATAAGTGTAAAAATACATTTAAACTTTGAAAAAAAAATTTACATCACCAAATTCTGACCCCATAACATTTTTATAGTTATATCTACTGAGCTGTATGTGGAACAATCTGTAGTTTTTATTGATACCATGGAGTGTGTGTGACGTTTTGATCACATTTTATTACTTTTTTTGGGTAAGTGAAGCGATGAAAAAAAGATAATTACTCTTACCGGTAATTGGTTTTCCCAATAGCCTCCACAATGGTACTCACAGGAGTGAAGGGTGACAGCAACAGCACTCACAGGAGGTTGTCACTGCCCCGAGAACAGGAAACAATGACGTAGAAAGAGGATTTAAGGGCCTCCCCCCTTTTACCTAGTCAGTCAAAAAGTGAGGACACGGAAATGATGCAAGAAAAAACTTATGTATTAATAACCAAGGACAATTACATAATTAAGAAGAAAAAACTTTGAAGAAGAAACTCATCATATCATATATCAATTTATATCAGGGAGGGAATACCAGTGCCGTTGTGGAGGCTATTGGAAAAACCAATTACCAGTAAGAGTCATTATCTTTTTCCCTGATGCCTCCACAACGGCACTCACAGGAGGATTAACCAAGTAATAGGATCAGGCAAGGACAGCAGCAGAAGGTACCCTGCGCCCAAATGGCAAGTCCTGGTTTTTAAGAATGTCCAGTCTATAGTGATTGAAGAATGTCATAGGGCTGGCCCAAGTTGCTGCCCTACAAATCTGTTCCAGCGATACTGATGCAGCCTCAGCCCATGAGGAGGATATTACTCTGGTGGAATGAGCCCTCAGCCCAACAGGGGGCTGGAGGTCTTTCTGCAGGTATGCCAACTTAATCATATTTTTTATCCATCTGGATATCGTAGGTTTGCTAGCCTCGCAACCTTTGTTGGGCCCTTGGTATTGTAGAAACCGTTGGTCAGATTGCCTGAAGGATGAGGTTCTGTGGAGGTAGCAGATCACAACCCTTCTTACATCCAAGTTATGATATTTCTTCTCCTTTTCGGAGGTCGGTGAAGTACAGAAAGAGGGCAGCGATATTTCTTGTTCGCAGTGAAACCTAGACACTACCTTGGGTAGGAAGGCTGGGCAATGTTTCAGGATTATGCGGTTGTGACGGTATCACTGTATCTCACCGCCTTTACTGGAAGCAACACAGGGATTCAAAACTACAATTTCTTTTATGCCCTGCTCCCATGCAAGGGAGACACCCACAACAAATATACATTAACCAATAACACAAAGGTTAAAACCCACATAAAATCCTCCCCTCTGTCTGTGATATAATTATGGTACACAATGGTTAACATAATTATCACAGGCAGGACAAATACAGTTTTTACCCACATGCTGTAACTTTAAAAATATACATCCAATCTTTATACAAATACAGATTCACAATCAATCCAGGGGATTGATTCAATTTAGGGGAACAATATATAAAAAAAATGGCACGAATCAGACCAGGGGTTCAAAACTTAGTAAAAGTCTCTTTGGCCTGGCTGTACTCATGGCTTTTCTGCCCAAAACCATTTCTACACAGTCTTTTGTCCTGGAGACAATTGAGAAGTGATCCACTTATCTCTAAAGGACAGAGGCAAGACTCCATTAGCCACATAGTAGCAATAGACAGCAAAATACATGAAACTATATAGTCTTTTAAGCTTAAAACGTAGGGCTGAAACCTGCATGCTGAGAGTTGCTGGTCTGAGGCCTTTGTCAAGCCCATCTTGAAGGAAGGGCAGAATCTGAGGAATATCTGGAGAAATTATGTCACCTGAGAAACTTTGAAAGGCTTTCCAGATCCGCAGATAAATCTTGGACGTTATAGGTTTTCAGCTGAGCATAGGAGTGGAGATTACCGAATCCAAGAGTCCCTTCTTTTTTTAAGGCACTGCGTTCAGTCTCCAGGCCGTCAAGTTCAGGTGTTTGACATCTGGGTGATTTACTGGGCCTTGATGAAGGAGATCCGGTATGGATGGGAGAGTCCAGAATTCTCCTGTGGAAAGATGAAGTAGCAGGGGGAACCAAGATCTTCTTGGCCAGTGGGGGGCTATAAAGATTACTTTAGCACTTTCCTCTTGTATAGGCCTTTTAGGTTTACAATCAGTCGATAGGCCCTGTTGGGTTTCTGGACTAAGAAGACAGGGGCGTAGAACCCCCTGCCCTGTTCTTCCACCAGAACCTGGTGAATCACGTCTTTCTGAGTCAGAGACATGTTAGTCTCCCATGATTTTTTCAAGAGGCTTTCGCAGTTTTTGTCCATGGGATCCCTGAGGAGGCCAGTATCTTCAAAGACTAGCGAGGTTCTTTTAGAGATACAAGCTACCGGTGTGTCCACCTTTTGGGTTTTATCCCACAGGTTCGAATCGGATTTAGCAAAGTATTTGCGCTTAAAGGAGCTAGATATAGCAGCTCTTTTTTCTGGATCCTTCCATTCCCTTACAATAAGTGAGTTGATATTATTGTGAATGGCAAAAACTCTTTTCTTTCTTTCACCCAACCCCTGGAACATTTGGTCCGTATAGAATGAGTCTCCTTCACCTCCTCCTCAATATTCATAGGAGATTCTTCTGAAACAAGTTTTTCTGTGCATTTGGGGCACAGAGGTTTCTTAGATTTGGAGGAGAGTGCTTTTCAACAAATGCCGGTTTGGGGGTCGAGGTCTCTCTGGCCTAGGATCAAGAACAACAAAGGGGTGAGCAAATTTAAAGGCCAGCAGAAAAAACTTTATTCTAAGAGGCCATACCCGTCACCGGTGGTGGAAGTAGCAGCAGGCACCCAGTGCAGCCAAATCAGGATACAGCACAGTACAGGTTAAGCATATCTCTCCTCCGGGGAGGAGGCTTACCAGGCTAAGGTCTGAGTCAGAGGGATCCACTGGCTTCTTGGTGGTGTTCATGTCTCCAGGGGCCAGCATGGTATCAGTGCAGCATAAGAACGCCATCGCTGAACCTTTTAAAAAGAATTTTTAAATTCCGCCCCACCGTAGCTCCGCCTTCTCGCGAGATTCTCTTGCCCAAGGAGAATTTCGCCCGCTGACGTCAGATGCTGGATCCTGCGATAGTTAGGATGGAGAACAATAGCTCGCGTGCCCGGGGATGCCTGCAAGCAGGGCTTACTCCCCGGAATGGGAAGGGAGGGCATGCTTCCCCGAGGGACCGTTCGCTGCTCCAGCCCTCCCACATAAGCATGGGGAAGGACCCCAAGGACCGAGGCAAGGCTGGGCGATAAAGAGGATTCTCCTGACACTCCAGGAGCGCGGCTTCCACGTGCATCCGAGGACAGGAAACAATGACTGACTAGGTAAGAGGGAGGAGGCCCTTAAATCCTCTGCCTCTACGTCGTTGTTTCCTGTCCTGGGGACGGGGCCAACCTCCTGTGAGTGCCGTTGCTGTCACCTCTCACTCCTCTGAGTGCCATTGTGGACAGGGCCGGCGCTTCCTATAAGCGGACTAGGCCGCCGCGTAGAGCGCCCCTTGGGAAGGGGCGCTGCTAGGAGTGCCGGCCCCGCCTCATGCTGCAGCCGCCCGAGCGCTCTGAATGGAGCCTCTGGCGGCTGCAGCACTGTCCGGGCTGGCGCGTCCATGAGGGAGCACCGCCCGGGCACAGCAAGAGGAGAGGAGCTGACAGGGGGGAAGCGCTCAGCGCTCCCTCCTGTCACCCCATTGTAGTGTGGCCAAGCCCTGTATGGTCCGCGGGTACAGGAAGCATCTGTCTCCTGTACCCGGCCGGACTGACAGGAAGTGCGCACACAGTGTGCACTTCCTGTCAGTCCCCTCGGGTACAGGAAACAAAAGCTCCTATACCCGTGGACCATACAGAGCTCGGCCGTGCTACACCAGAGGTAAGGGAGGGGGTGAAGAATGACAAGAGGGGGTGACAAGGGGGAGTGAAGAATGACAGGGGGTGAAGAATGACAAGGGGGAGTGAAGAATGACAAGAGGGGGAGAGAATGACAAGGGGGAGAGTGAAGAATGACAAGGGGGGGAGAATGACAAGAGGGGGGAGAGAATGACGAGGGGGGAGAGAATGACAAGGGGGGGGAGTGAAGAATGACAAGGGGGGGGAGTGAAGAATGACAAGGGGGGGAGTGAATGACAAGAGGGGGGAGAGAGAGAACTGGCGTTAGTTAAAGGGGTTCTGCAGTTTATTTAAACTGATGATCTATCCTCTGGATAGATCATCAGCATCTGATCGGCAGGGGTCCGACACCCGGGACCCCGCCGATCAGCTGTTTGAGAAGGCAGCGGCGCTGGCATTAGCCCCCTCGGCCTTCTTGCTGTTTACCGCAGGCACAGTGACGTCACGACTAGTATCACTGGCCTTGGCGGGGTTAAGCTCTGTTCACTTGAATGAAGCTTAGCCCCACCCAGACCAATGATACTAGTCGTGACGTCACTGCAAGAAGGCTGAGGCGCTACTGCCAGCGCCGCTGCCTTCTCAAACAGCTGATTGGCGGGGGTCCCAGGTGTCGGACCCCTGCCGATCAGATGCTGATGATCTATCCAGAGGATAGATCATCAGTTTAAATAAACTGCAGAACCCCTTTAACTAACGCCAGTTCTCTCTCTCCCCCCCCCCCCCGGGTGTTGGACTCCTGCCGATCAGTTTAAATAAACTGCAGAACCCCTTTAATATGGCAGATCATATGGGTGGGGCATTGTGATGTCACATGGAGGGGGGGACGACAAACTTTTCTTTTGCCTAGGGCGGCAAAAATCCTTGCACCGGCCCTGATTGTGGAGGCCCCGAGGAAAATGGCAAATTTGCCATTTTGACCCTTTTTTCTGTTACACCATTCACAGTATTAGAAAACTATTTTTATATTTTAATAGTACAGGCATTTTTGGTTGTGGTGATACCCATGATGTTTATATTTTTTGTTATTTATGTGTTTATTTTTTATATGGATGGGGGTGATTTAAACTTTTATATTTTTTCTATTTTTTTATATATTTTTTAACTTTTTTATGCTTTTGAAACTCATTTGAGGCTACAAAATCAAATTTTTTGTTTTTAATTATAATTTTTTACATCTATTTGAAGGCCAGAATTGCTTATTTCTTATGTTGGCCTGGCCAAAATAAGAATTGCAGCTTGAATGCCCTTGGTCTCTTCACTGAGACCTAGCACATTTAAATCAATTACCAGCATCCTCATTGGTTGCAGAGGATGCTGGAAAGAAGCCCGGAAGCGCAATCTCACTTGATCACGGCATCTAAAGGCTTTTTAATTACCTGGATCAGCATTATTGCCAGTTGCGGTAATTAGCCGTGGGTCTCTGCTGTTTAAAACAGCGGAGACCCCCAGCCATGGCGACCGCTGCACGTGCGAGCGGACATCATGTTTTCCTATCGCTCCAGCACCGTACATGTACAACCCTGGTAGCGAAAGAGTTGATCCCCAATCTTCTTTTATGGTCGTTGGTGTTTCATCCACTATGCAGTGGTGAATAGAGATCTGTGACTCCAGAGGGAGTCAAACTCACAAAGGAGTCAGTAAAACAAGCTCTAGTAAAATCACACATAAAGCTTCTCCCTGACCCTAAACTATTATAGAAAGGTGCCAACAATGGTTATAGTGTCACTAACTTTTCAAAAAACTTTTGATATATAATAGAGAAAAATCAAAAGTTTTGATTTGTTTGTTGAGTCCCACTGATTATTAGAAAGAGAGGAGAGAAGCATTTGCACTGCTGAGGACAGAATCAAGATACGCCCATACATGTCTACAGAGACCTTCTTGTGCAGCTAGGAGATCGCAATATGAGTGCATTTCTCTTCCCTTGTTCTAGATATATCGATGGGAGTCTCAGCACTAGACTGCTACCAATCAAAGCTTTTGAAATATCAAAAGTTTATTGAACAGTTAGTGACACATTGTCTAAAGTAAAAAAAGGATGCTCTACTTACCTCTTTATCCAGTGCTGTTTTCTGTGCCACCGGTCCAGTCCTCCTGCCACTGATTTGCTAATATATGGCATATGACCGCTGCAGCCAATCACTCTCCTAAACGGTCTATCGCTAAGGACATTGATTTGCTGTAGAAGGCATATGCGCTGCAACTTCGTGTTGCTGTTTATTGTCACCCTTGATTTAAAGGCAATTGCTAATAATGATATAATGATAACCTTTAGTTATATCGCACTGACACATTCTGAAACACATTACAAATCAGAGGGTACATGTACAAACCAAATCAGACACTACAGAAGAAAGGCCATTTTACATGGACCAAGAATCAGGCCAATTACTTGGAACAAATGTTTCTATGAACATTTATTCCTGATAATTGCCCATGCTATCATTTATGCAATGCTTCTCATCGTTTTTCGGCAGTAAACAGTGACATGCTGGTGACAAACAGTGAATCTGTATGGAGATGAACGATCACAGTAGCAATCATCCATGTACATACATAGGGGATGATTGCTGCATGTAAATGCAACTGAACAATTGGGCAATGATTAGGAATGGACATTTCATTCCTGATTATTGCCCTGAGCATCAATCCATGTAGGTGGACTAAGTAAAATAAACAACATTTCAATGTTAAGATGTATTAGCAAGAGCCAACATTCTTTAATACCAGTACGTACAGTACTAAGCTAAGTTGGTTATTTCATAAGCAGGGAGGGATCTTTCTAGGATAGGTTTGCAAAGCAAGTTAGAGCATGTATGACTCGCAGTTTAGTCCTGTCAACCTAATGCTTTACTAATAAGTGTTAAAACACATGGGAATGACAGACAGGCAGTTTCCTGTCCAGACTGATCTCAATGACTGCCCTAAGCCACTCTTATACAGAGCTGACTGCTTACTGCCTGAAGCTAGATTGAAGGGACATTTATAAAAATGATGATACACACTAAATGTAAACCTGAAAATAATGTAAGATATACAGTATCGAACAGAATACAATAATTAATTATTGCATACAAGATCCCTAAATGCAGCTTATACCATGCAGTTAAGTACTGTACATTGAATAACGTCTAAAAATATAAAAGAACATATTGCAAAAGTGGGAACGTGTACATACGGTGCCTTGAAAAAGTATTCATATCCCTTGAACTTTTCCACATTTTTTTCAGGTTACTCCCACAAACTTAAATGTGTTTTATTAGTATTTCATGTGATAGACCAGCACAAAGTAGCAAGTATGTGTGAAGTGAAAAGAAAATGATACACGGTTTTAATTTTTTTTAATAAATACAAATCTGGAAAGTGTGGTGTGCATTTGTATTCACTCTTCAATTAGTGGACCAAAATGTTCTGCTCAAGGCAAAGCTCAATAGGAATTTTGCTATGGCAGGCTTGGGAGCCTTCACAAGTCTCCTGGCTGCCATAGCAACTGAACAGCTTTCAGATTCCATTCCAGCAGGGCGTTCAGTTAGGTAAATGACCCCTCAGATGCTATGGTTGCAATTGACCATGTTATCTGAGGAGTTAAATGTCTGTAATTGGCCTTGCCTCTGATTACGGACACTTCTACCAGGTGCTGTGTAAGGGTTCATACACACTACCATTGTTTTTGTCTGCATCCGATCCACATTTTTTGCAGATTGGATGTGGACCCATTCACAAAGTGCCAGCTCCAGATGTTAGCTGAAGTTCTATGGGAAAGATGACAATTACTCTTACCGGTAATTTGATTTTCCCATAGACTCCACAACGGCACTGGTAGGAGCTTGATCCCGCCTCCCAAGGACAGGAAACAACAGCAGAAGCCCAAATAAAAAGACACCTTCTCCTACATACTCCAGTTAATAACAGAGAACCGAATATAGTTCATAACAGCAGAACATCTTATAAACACACAGTGAAAATTTTTTACAACCACAAAATATGTGAATAAAGACCACACACAAATTTTTTTATATATTTTTTATTTCTTTTTCGGGGAAGGGGGGGTGGAGAAGGTCATGGGGCAAGGCCATGTGCCAGCCTTACATATCCACCGAGGCTGCCCCCCTCTCAGCCCAAGAGGTGGACAAAGCCCTCGTGAAATGGGCCTTCAACCGCAAGGGATGAGAGACTTTCTTTTCTTTATAACAAAGGATGGTGGTCAATTTTATCCAGCGGGCTATTGAAGCTTTAGAAGCTCCAAGACCCCTGTTTTTTCCCTGAAATTGGACAAGGAGATGGTCTGACTTCCTAAGGGAATCTGTGGCAGAAAAGCAGGGGAGTGCCTAAGACTCACCCTATCATCCAAAACAGTGAGGTATGGTTGTTTACAGGAGAAGGCCTGGATCTCCCCAACCCTCCTGGTGGTAGTTATGGCAATAAGAAATGTGTTTTTTAGAGTCAACATTCTTAGGGATAAATCAGAAAGAGGCTCAAAGGGCAAGCACATGAGAGCCGAAAGGACCAAGTTTAGATCCCAAGGGGGGACTTTCACAAAAAAATAAGTACGTAACCTGCTTGTACCTTTTAGGAATCTGCCAACTAGGGGAATCTCAGCCACTTTGATATCCAGAAAGGCATTAAGAGGCGAAACCTGAATTTTTAACGTGCTAGTTTTAAGCCCCTTATCAAATCCTGATTGCAAGAACTCTAAAATCAGTCCTATATCCAAACTACTCTGAGGATCCTAACGGTTACCTGCCAATAACAAAAAGGCATTCCAGGTTCGCAGATAAATCTTCGAAGTAATCTGCTTTCTACTATGTACTAGGATAAATATAAAAGCCTCAGAAAACCCTTTCTTTTTTAACAAGCCCCATTTAACTTCCAGGCCGCTAAATTTAGCTGCTGCACGTTTGGATGAAGGGCAGTCACTATGGGGCAATCACTATGACCTGTGCCTCTTCTTTTCGTATCTTCATCAGAGTCCTTGAGATTAGAGAGAAAGGTGGAAATGCATAGAGGAGACCCTTGGCCCATGGTAACGTGAGAGCATATATTTGATTTAGATTCTCCCAGGGGCAGATGGAATAGAAATTTTCTACCATTCTGTTCTGCCTTGACGCAAAGAGATCCCAGACTGGAAGCCCCCACTTCTGTGAGATTTGATTGAATATGTCCTCATTCAATGACCATTCTCCTTCTCTGAAAGCCTGTCTGCTGAGAAAATACGCTAAGGTATTTTCTTCTCCTCTTAAATGAACTGCCGAGATGGACTTTAGGTTCTCCTCTCCCCACTTGAATATCATCCTTGAGACAACCGCCAAGGACTTGCTCTTCGCCACCCCTTGACGATTTAGGTATGCCATGGTCGTCGCATTGTCTGATAGAACCTTGACATGGTAATGTTGGAGAGTTGGTTTCAGACTTAGGAAGGCTCGGAAGACAGCTGTCAATTCCCTCAGGTTTAAGGATGCTGAAGACATCTGGAGTCTCCATGTCCGCTGTACCAGTTCTTGTAAAGCATGGGCACTCCAACCCTTGCTGCTTGCATCGGTGGTCACTGTAATCTGGTTCTTTGGCCACAACTTCACTCCTGTTTGTAGATGTTTCTCCACCGTCCACCAGCTTAGGGACTTTCTCACTTGGTGAGGGACCTTTATTTTCTTTTCCAAGGACCTCTGTGTCTTGTCTCAAGATGAAAGAAGAAAAGACTGCAGGATTCTGGTGTGGGCCTGAGCCCAATTCACCGAGGGTATTGTTAACTTTAAAAGTCCCAGAAAG
The DNA here is from genome assembly GCA_033119425.1 of Bufotes viridis. Lineage (NCBI taxonomy): Eukaryota > Metazoa > Chordata > Amphibia > Anura > Bufonidae > Bufotes > Bufotes viridis. Next base: position 353,540,266 of record CM065589.1, read on the forward strand.
CGCATGATGTCTCTTATCGATGCTTTCCTTTTGGAACAGGAGATTTTTTAACCGAGTTACCAAGTTGATCTGTTTTTCTTGGGGCAAAAAGGAAGATAGATGCTGGGTGTCCAGAAGTACTCCCATAAATAACCTCTGCTGGCTTGGGATTAGTCTTGAGTTCTTCTGGTTGATGATCCATCCTAAGGAACCAAGGGTTTCCTTCACAATTCTGAGATGGTCGAGAAGACAAGAATAGGAATCTGCGGTGATCAGAAGATCGTCCAGATAGGGGACCACAATTATTCCTTTCAGATGCAAGTAACCTACCAAAAATTGGTTCATGATTAAGGATCCATATTTGGAGTGATCCGAAACGCGTCGATGATGCAATGCTGCCACTGATGTTTTTTTTAACGTGCACAGGATTAAATAAAGTCTTTGAAACTTGTGAAGCTGGACCCGTGCTTTTGCTCTCTACTGATTCCAAGTAACCTACCACATCTGCCATGATCTTTGTGAAAAGACGTGGCGCACTGGAGAGGCCGAAGGGTAAAGCCTGATACTGTCAGTGACCGAGCTCTCCTTTTATGTAGACAGCGAATCTAAGAAATGTTTTACTTTTGCTGTGGATAGGAACATGAAAATAGGCATCTGCCATATCAATTGTTATCATGTAATAATCCTGAAAAAAGAGATTTACTGCAGACCTTATTGATTCCATTTAGAATTTTTTTGTAATTTACAAACTGATTTAGGTATTTCAGATTGAAGATTGTCCTGAACTTCCCATTTTGTATCAGGCTTTTTTATCAGGAACAAGGGAGAGTAGACCCCCTGACCCTGCTCGGAACCTTTGTAATTACGCATTTTTTAAAAAAGGGAATAGACTTCTGATTCTAGAGCCTCCTGTTGGACAGGATCTGAAAAAACCTTGGTTGTAAGGAATATTACGGCGCCCCTCTCTGGTAGGGAATAAAACTCTAATTTGTGACCTGATCTTATTAGTTCTAAGACCCAGGGGGAGGCTCCTATAGAATCCTAGGCTTGGCCAAATTTTGAAAGCCTGTCCGCTACAGGACTTCTGGCGTCATTAGGACTTCTTGGAAAAGGAATCGGCATTGAATAAAACACCATTCCAATGGCCTCTGGAGGATTGCCATCTACCTGATGACTCTTTTTTGTTCTGATTTTCTTTAAACCTGGCTTGGGAATTAAATTTTTTTCTTTGATGAAAAAAACGGGATTCAGATGGAAACCCCTTTTTTTTGTCTGAGGCTTTATCTAAAATATCATCTAATGCGGACCCAAAGAGCCTATCCTCCTCACAAGGAATAGCGCAGAGGCGACTTTTTGAGCTCGCATCACCCGACCAGGACCTTAACCAGATGGCTCTATGGGTAGTGTTTGAAAGAGCAGTAGACCTGGCCAAGAGCCTCACTAGATCTGGGGGTTACTGGCTGCTAGGTGGTTTTCCATTTGGTTAATCCATACAGACAGGGACCTAATTGTGCCGGTTGCCGCAATAGCCGGTCTAAACATAGCCGCACCCGTCTTCCAAGATTTTTTGAGGAGCCCTTCACATTTTTTATCCAAGGGATCCTTCAGTAGGGAAGGGAAGTTTTTTTGAAATTCTAGTCACCGGGGCATCAATTTTATGGGTCTTGAAGTAGATGGATGGGAAGAGGGTGCTATACGTTGGTCTATTGCCGAATTAACCTCATCTAACACTCACCTACCTGTGCCATATGGGCAATACCAGGGGCCAGTAGGCATTACAGGAATGTATAGGCCGACTCACAGCAAACTCCTCAGTTACCTCCAGCATGTAACCATGCCTGCAATGGGAGGAGGGAGAGGGCTGTGAGCTCCACCCAAAACTGGCTGATATGCCCAAGCCTCACAGGTGCACCTAAATGTAGCCTGTGGATGGAAAATAGCCTACATTTACATAGGAGTTTATACACCTCCAAAAATTATATATACACAAAGCAACTGAAAGGTGGCATGAAGCAGGATGTGCTCAACCCAAAAATGCAGTTGTGCATATATATATATATATATATAGGAGAGCAGATCCTGCACTTGTGGCCCGTTGCTAATGGCGATCCCCAGCAATAATGCATATGGTGGAGGATGCCCGCAGCAGACCACAAGTACCACAATAGACATCCTACACAAGATGGCAATTGTGTGGATGTGATAAATAATATAACAATATAGCAATGACAAATGACAAAACAGGTGCACACTGCGGTCTTACTAAACCTTCAAACTGATGTTAAAATTGAGAGATTAGTCAACATGTCCTGCAGTGCAGGACATGTCTCAAGCCCGAGCACCACGCCAAGGTTTCTCAAGTAGCTCGGGACATAACACTCATCTACCTGTGCCGTATGGGCAATACCAGGGACCAGTGGACTTTACAGGAATGTATAGGCCGACTCGCAGCAAACATTTAGGTGCACCTTTGAGGCCTGGGCCATATCAGCCAGTCTTGGGTGGGGCTCACAGCCCTCTCCCTCCTCCCATTGCAGGCATGGTTACATGCTGGAGGTAACTGAGGAGTTTGCTGTGAGTCGGCCTATATATTCCTGTATTGCCCACTGGCCCCTGGTATTGCCCATATGGCACAGGTAGGTGAGTGTTAGGTCCCGAGCTACTTGAGAAACCTTGGCGTGGTGCTCGAGCTTAAGACATGTTCTCCACTGCAGGACATGTTGACTAATCTCTCAATTTTAACATCAGTTTGAGGGCTTAGTAAGACCGCAGTGTGCACCTGTTTTGTCATTTGTTATTGCTATATTGTTATATTATTTATCACATCCACACAATTGCCATCTTGTGTAGGATGTTTATTGTGGTACTTGTGGTCCGCTGCGGGCATCCTCCACAGTATGCATTTTTGCTGGGGATCACCATTAGCAATGGGCCACAAGTGCAGGATCTTCTCCCCTGTATATATATGCACAACTGCATTTTTCTGTTGAGCACATCCTACTTCATGCCACCTTTCAGCTCTTCTCAAAAACGCAGCATGCTGGAGCTTTCGGCAGCTGCTTTCATATCATCTCCTTTATAGGGGAAAAACACCATGAAGAAAATGCTAATGGGAAGAAATATTTTCACAAAAACACCTGAAAAATATCAGAGAAAGGCCTCATGCACACGATCGTATGTGTTTTGTGGTCTGCAAACCGTGGATCCGCCAAACACGGAAGCTGCTCTGCGTTCTTTTCCTCAATTTGCAAAACGGAACGCGGTCCATTGTAGAAATGCTTATTCTTGTCCGCAAAACCGACATGAATAGGACATGCTCTATTTTTTGGTGGGGCCACGGAATGGAGCAACGGATGCGAAAAGCACACGGAGTGCTGTCCGCATCTTTTGCGGCCCCACTGAAGTGAATGGGTCTGCGCCCGAGCCACAAAAAAATATTTCTTCTTTAAACCACTGAGCTTTCTGAAGTACCGTACAACACAATCTTTTCCCCATAGTGAACACAAGTGCTTTCTTATCTTTTTATTCAAAATATTTACATTCTATAGTTTATTCCATTGCACATTGTATCAGTGCTTTCTAAAACCATTTCAGAAGCAAATTACCATTGCTTGCATACTCTATACTCTGTCTACAGTTATCATAGCTCTTTTTAGCTCTCCGTATTAATTTCCTTGAAAGGTAACAGCTATATTTTCCTAACACAAAAGCAGAAGCTACCTTCTAAACAGAAGACATGAGACTGAAAAGTGACTCATCTTAGCGTATTAGGTACACTTTTATATCTGAAATGTCACGGTTGTTATTCTACACCAATTGCATAGAAGACTCCTCCACCTCCACGCTTGCCCACAACACCTATGAGGTCACCAATTATTTTTTCTTGTTGCAAAACGTACGTTGTGGTAGCTCTGTAAATATATGTTTTAGTCTTGGTTATTACAAGAATTGGACAGAAATATTAATACATGAAACTACTATTGGGGCTTTTTCTGAGGTGTCAGGATGTTCCAGTTATGTAATGCTCCAAATTAAACCTGTTTAAAAGAAATATTAAAATCACTTGCTGCCATTTCTCAGAAGTGATACTGCTATTTTAAATGTTATATTTTATTTATATATTATATGATTTTAAGCTTATTAACATCAGTATATATAGTTTGGAGGGAGAGAGAGCCCAGTATGCTAAGCTGTGTTTTCCGACAATAGATATTAGTTGTCTAAGGGGTACTTCTTCTCATTATGGAGAGACTGTGATATACAGACTATTGTAGGCCAGGCGATGCCCCTCTGGGTTTATGGGAAGGATATTCAAATTAGCTTTTCTAAGCCTATCTGATACCAGCAGATGTTAGACATGATAATTTTCATATATTTTCACAAGAAATCAAGAGGAGCATTGTGTAGCCTACGATAGCCATCAAGTATATCAAGTGGTCTTCATAATAGACTTTTGGCTTTTGTCCTAAAAAAGTTAGTTGCAGATTTGAGGCTAGCTTAGCTATTTTTCTTGCTTTGCTACATAAGCATGTTTACAAGGTTAGAAGGCACCCCTGCAAATCAGCTGTGAAAACAACACAGTGCTCGTAAAAGTGCTGTGTTCTCTTTACTCTTCACCTGCTTGCCATGCAGCAGTGAGAAGGTGTAATTATACCTCTGGTGTCCTAATTCTTTTTAATGTTTTAAATGGTCAGTTCCTTCTTATTCACCATCACTATAGAAAAAGCAGACAACCCCTTTAAGAATAACCAATTCTATTTCGCCATTTTTAGTTCAACTTCAGATAAACCAGAGACAGAACAACTTGCTTATATAGCAAAGCAAGGAAAATAGCTAAGCCAGCCTCACATCTGCAGCTAGCTATTTAAGGACAAAGGCCCTCTATCACAGCAAAGCACATCGGAAAACCTTCCCTAGTCGCAAGGTCTGGGGGGGACACCTGGGTGGGTAATATTTTTAGTTATTAAACGTGATGGCTATTGTAAGCTAGACAAAGCTTCTCTTGATTTCAAGGGGAAAATATATGCAAGTTATCATGCCTAACAATTGCTGGCATCTGATCTTGCTTAGGAAAGTTAATTCAAATATCTTTCCCACATACTCCGCATAATAGGGGCTCTCCATAATGAGAAAGAGTACCCCCTTGACAACACATATATATTGTTGAGAAACACTGATTAATATACCAGCTTCTTGCTCTCTCTCTAAAAATGTGTGCGTATTTGAACTTTTTAAAAAGTTCTTTTTGCCCATCCTTAATATAAATATATGAAATATATATATATATATATATATATAATATATTGTGGGGAGTCGCTCTGGTAGACAGCGGTGCGGGTGCAGTACAGAGGCAAAGGGAGTCCAGTAAGTGCAACAAACAGTGTTTAATTCACACTTGCATAAAAAACAGTCACTTGGTGTTAATTCACACATAGAAAAACTTAGGGCAAAACATAAAGTCCAAAACAGGATTTAATCACCTGCGAGGTTTAGGTGCGTGTTCGCACCTGGCTGTCAGCCCAGCCGCCGGAGAATCCACCCTCGGACTTCCAGGATAAACACCTCTTTGCTGAGCTCTTTCTTCCGGCCCTGAGAGCTCTACAGCGTTACTAGCAGCTCCTGGACAATCACTCCCCCACCTGCTGAGGTGGCTGCCTTTTTAAAGGCCCGGCAAAAGTCCGGCCTGGACCGTGGGGAATAGGCACCCGCCCAACTCTTTGCCTACTCCCAGTAAGAGTCGGCCCGGACTGGCTTTGCAGCCAAACTAACTACCAATGTGTCAAGCAGCACTAGCTGCTGCTGACACACAAAAACCCGGCTCTTACCTCACCGAGGCCAGGAACCTCGGTGACACGTATCTTCCATCGACGACAGAACCTTGCGCCCTCTTACACCCCCCCCCTTTGTTCAACCCTGAGGGGGTGAACACATGTGAGGCAGTGGACGCGGGACAGGGCATCTGCGTTACCCTGCAAGCGGCCTGCCCTGTGTTCTACGGAGAATTTGAAATTCTGCAAGGATAGGAACCACCTGGTGACCCGAGCATTCCTTTCCTTGGCCTGGTTCATCCACTTGAGAGGGGAATCGTCGGTCACCAGACGGAACCTCCTCCCTAACAAGTAATAGCGGAGAGATTCGAGTGCCCACTTGATAGCCAGGCACTCCCTCTCCACTATACTATACCTGGTCTCGGCTGGGTTTAGCTTACGGCTCAGGAAGACAACGGGATGTTCTTCGCCGTTGACTTCCTGAGACAGTACAGCACCGAGGCCTACCTCCGAGGCATCAGTCTGTACTATGAACTCCCTGTTGAAGTCGGGTGTCACCAAAACCGGGGACCCACACAGAGCCGACTTCAAACGGGAGAATGCCTCTTCCGCCTGCTCATCCCAGCGGACCATTCCAGACTTACGTCCCTTCAACAGGTCTGTCAACGGCGCTGCTAGTGTGGCAAAGTGGGGCACAAACCTCATGTAGTACCCTACCATTCCCAGGAACGACTTGACCTGCCTGGTGGTGACCGGTCGGGGCCAATTACATATTGCCTCTATCTTAGTTACCTGAGGTTTGATGACTCCCCGCCCAATGACATACCCCAGATACTTGGTCTCTTCTAACCCAATTGCACACTTTTTTGGATTAGTGGTTAGTCCAGCTTTCCTAAGGGCATCCACTACCGCCTGCACTTTGGGCAAATGGCTTTCCCAGTCGGTGCTGTGGATGACTACATCATCTAAGTAGGCCGAGGCGTACCGACGATGAGGTCGCAGCACAATGTCCATTAACCTTTGGAAGGTGGCGGGGGCGCCATGCAGGCCAAAGGGTAACACCTTATAATGATACAGGCCCTGTGGGGTAACAAAAGCAGTTTTTTCCTTGGCCGACTCCGTTAAGGGTACCTGCCAGTACCCTTTAGTGAGGTCTAGCACAGAAAAATAACGGGCTTGCCCTAAATTCTCAACAAGCTTGTCTACCCGGGGCATGGGATACGCATCAAACTTGGACACTTCATTTAACTTGCGAAAATCATTGCAGAACCGCAACGTCCCATCTGGCTTGGGTATTAGGACTATGGGACTGGCCCACTCACTTTTCGATTCCTCAATGACATCGAGCTGACGATTATACACCCTACTCTGGGCTTGTTGCGCTGCCACCATATGCTCCCGGACCAGCGGCAACACCCTTTCCATCCGTTCCTGCATCTGGGTGACATACTCAATGACACTTTTGTGGGGGACAGGCTGTTGTTCCCACGCTTCCTTGGCGATATCCAACAGGCCCCGAGGGTGTCTGCCATAAAGCAGTTCGAAGGGCGAGAACCCAGTAGAGGCCTGGGGCACCTCTCGCACTGCGAACATGAGATAGGGCAGAAGCAGATCCCAGTCCTTCCCATCTCTAGACACCACCCTTTTTAACATATTTTTTAAAGTTTGGTTAAACCTTTTGACAAGACCGTCTGTTTGCGGATGGTAAACAGACGTCCGTAACTGCTTTATACGCAAGAATTTACACAGTTCCCTCATAACTTTGGACATAAAAGGGGTCCCTTGGTCTGTCAGAACCTCTTTTGGCAGGCCCACACGGGAAAACATTTCCATTAACTCTTTGGCAATGAGCTTAGCTGAGGTATGTCGCAGAGGCACCGCCTCCGGATACCGAGTGGCATAGTCGAGAACTACCAGAATGTGTTGGTGGCCCCTGGCAGACTTTGGTACAGGCCCGATTAGATCCATAGCGATACGCTCAAACGGGACCTCAATAATTGGAAGAGGTACAAGGGGACTACGGAAATGTGGCTGGGGACTATTTACCTGACAGGTTGGACAGGACTTACAATAATTTTCTACCTCCTTGAACACACTGGGCCAATAAAACCGCTGCAGTATGCGGTCCTGGGTTTTCTGCCACCCCAAGTGTCCCCCAAGAACATGTTGGTAGGCAAGCTCCATGACAAGCTTGCGATACGCTGTGGGCACCACCAACTGTTCAACAGGCTCACCCCGGATTTGGTTCACCCGATATAACATTTCTTTGTGAACAACAAAGCGGGGAAATATTAACTCAGCCCCTGGTTTCTGGGGTTTACCATCAATGACCACCACATTCTCCCAGGCCCTGGTTAGGGTTTGGTCCCGTTGTTGGGCGGTCCCAAAATTGTCTCCGGAGACGTGGAGGTCTGCCAACTCAGGTCCTGGTAGCAAGTCCTCCATGTCTCCCACCATTACACTCAGTGGGGGTGTCTCCCCCTCTATCACAGAAGTGGTGGTCACCCCTACCGCAGGCCCTTCGGACTCGGGCTCCCAGGGCTCTGGCCTCCCACTGGAATCAGGCCACTCTGCTAGGGTTACCCCTGTCTCAGGGTTATTAGGCACTTTCATCTCAGGCCATAGTGACGTTAAACCAGGGAAGTCTCTCCCAATTATTAGTTCATAAGGTAACTTTGTGGAGACCGCCACTTCACAAGTCCACGTGCCGGCCACCGTGGACAGAGACATTACGGCAGTGGGATAGTCCTTTAAGTCTCCATGTATGCACACCACACCAACTTTCCGGCCTGTGTACTGGGCAGGCTGTACCAGGGCAGCACTTACCAGGGTTACTAGACTCCCTGAGTCCAGCAGCGCCACTGCCAGGTTATCACCCACTTGCACCTGGCACAGATGTCGATTGTCTATTGTCTCGGAGGTGCCGGTTGCACACAGTCTACATTGACGCCCGGTACCCATAATTAGTCTCCATGGGTTCTCCCCGGTGTGGACAGTCGGCCCTTACGTGGCCAGGCTCCTGGCACCGCCAGCAGACTATCGGAGCCGGGTCTACAGGGGGCACACCCACGAGCAGGTTTCTTGGGTATCAGTCGTCGGGACTGGATGGGAGACCTCCGGGGTTTGACCGGCCCCCTCCCCACAACACCCCCTTGCAAGTTTTTGGTGGCCTCATAGCGCTCCACCAGATCAACCATTTCTAGGGCATTAGTGGGTGATACCTGGCCGATCCAGTGCTGAAGGGGGTAAGGCAAGGCCCTCCAGAACATGTCAGCCAGCAGAGGGTCCAGCATAGCAGTCGGACTTAGAATATCAGGCTGCAGCCATTTTTGCAACCTGTGCAGCAACTCATAGTACTGCGGCCTGGCGGGTTCAGCCGCTTTAAAGTCCCACTGGTGGACCCGCTGAGCCCGGACCAACACGTTTACTCCCAGTCTGGCCAGGATCTCCCCCTTCACCGTGGGGTAATCAGCAGCCTGGTCATCTGCTAAATCAAAGAAAACCTGCTGGGGTCCGGATGCCAGGAACGGAGCAACCACCTCAGCCCACTGGTCACGGGGTAACTTCTCCCTCACGGCCACCTTTTCAAAGACCGCCAGATATGTCTCAACGTCGTCCGAGGGGGTCATCTTTGGGAACGCCGCACAGACCGCTTTCTGGGCATCATGGTCGTGGTGGGACGCTCCTGCAGCTTGTAAAGCCATCACGTGCTGTAACAGTAGCTGGTTGGTCTCCCGCTGCTGCACGTTAGCCTCTATGAGAGCTTTCACAGCAGCCTCCATGTTGCCAGAAATTCCTGCTTGTAACTTTGCCGGTTTAATATATGCCATGCACTCGTGCTCAGCAAAACAAAAAAAATTCGGCGTTCATGCCAGCCTCACTGCGCATGCCTGCATCCGACACCAAATGTGGGGAGTCGCTCTGGTAGACAGCGGTGCGGGTGCAGTACAGAGGCAAAGGGAGTCCAGTAAGTGCAGCAAACAGTGTTTAATTCACACTTGCATAAAAAAAAGTCACTTGGTGTTAATTCACACATAGAAAAACTTAGGGCAAAACATAAAGTCCAAAACAGGATTCAATCACCTGCGAGGTTTAGGTGCGTGTTCGCACCTGGTTGTCAGCCCAGCCGCCGGAGAATCCACCCTCGGGCTTCCAGGATAAACACCTCTTTGCTGAGCTCTTTCTTCCGGCCCTGAGAGCTCCACAGCGTTACTAGCAGCTCCTGGACAATCACTCCCCCACCTGCTGAGGTGGCTGCCTTTTTAAAGGCCCGGCAAAAGTCCGGCCTGGACCGTGGGGAATAGGCACCCGCCCAACTCTTTGCCTACTCCCAGTAAGAGCCGGCCCGGACTGGCTTTGCAGCCAAACTAAATACCAATGTGTCAAGCAGCACTAGCTGCTGCTGACACACAAAAACCCGGCTCTTACCTCACCGAGGCCAGGAACCTCGGTGACACGTACCTTCCGTCGACGACAGAACCTTGCGCCCTCTTACAATATATATATATATATATATATATATATTCACACATAGTTTTTTGTCCTCACAGGTGAAGAAGTACCCCCCTTGCCACTGGATTGACAGGGCCAGACATACAGCATGGGACTGATAATTTCCTACCTGTGTCGCTGTTCCAGTTATCAGAGCAAGGACAGAAGCCTCTTGCATCCTTTTGCACTAATGGATAACTGCATGAAGGTACCCTACACATATGAACTTGGCTATGGCATTTTTTTTATGTCAGGAGAAGTGCCACAGGTTTTTTGCCACTTATGGTTTTTGGTATACATGTCAGCTTACCACTAGCATTTTCTTTATGATGTTTTTCCCCTATAGGGTGTAGGCAAGAACCCTAAAAAACACCAAGAGCTACAGCATGCTGCATTTTAAGAAGAAACAAGAAATGCAAAAAAACACCACCTAATGAACAAAAGTCAAGCATCTAAAAAATGCTTGTTTGTCCTGCATTTCATATTTCCTATTGACCTTCAGCCAACATCTAGAGATGGTGTTTTTGCTGGTCAAAAGATGCAAGTGTGTAGAAAACGCCACTAAAACAACCTTATGTTGCAAAACACGGTACCACAAAAAATACAGATGATGTCCGTTTGATGTCCATGTTGCATCATACTGTATGTGCATATATTATGCACAGCATAGAATGTATTACAAATTGGGCTGAGATGCCATGTAATTATGCTGAAGGACAGTAGTTATATCAAAAGCATAGTACTGAGGATGTGTGCGATCCAGATTCACTCTCTTGTGTTATGCACTAAAAGTGCTCTTCGTTGTCTTCAGTTACACAAGCCATACACACAAGTGCATGAAACTCACCGATGTGCAGGCAGCAGACGCGGGATACGGCCATATTTCCAGGTTTATTGATGCAGTTTTTGAACCCAAAACCAGGAGTGGATTTAAAAATCAGGATAAATCGGATCTGTCCTTAATTCTCCTGATTTTGGCATAAAAAACATGAATCTGTGGCCATACCCTAATGTTTACGGAAGAGTCAGCAGGTTGCAGGGAAAAGAAGAATTTGAAATGTTACATTTCAGCATGCCTCATCCTTTGTTCCTGTGTTTGGCAGCAGAATGTTCCCTCTTCAATTGACAAAAATCTTCCTACAGTAATCCAAACAGTATGGCCAGTTTTAAGCTTTCCATACACATTAGACTGGTTGCTAGGCCTCTCCAATTTCAACAATCTAATGATTATGGGGACAGCACAGCAGATCATGCGCCATCAACATGTCAAATTCTTTTCTTCTAGACATCTCTTGTCCTGTTGTCCTCTCAGCCAGGTGAGGGTGCATGTTTATGGTGAGATGATGTAAAATAGTTGTCCAAACCCTCAACAGCTGTTACAGTACATGTATGACCACCTTTAGCCCATGTGCAGGGATGGACTGGCAACTTAAAGTAGCTCTGGAAAAAAAACTAAAAGTGGCCCCATGTTGTAGGCAGGTCCAAATTGACAGAAAATGAGGCAACATATGTAGGCAGGGCCAACAGAAGTAGAGAGGGCCTGCAATACCTTAGTGTAGCACAAAATACTGCCCCATCAGAAACAAATATCACCATGCAGCACAAAATACTGCTTCAGCGGAACCAAATGCCACAGTGAATATTAAAATACTGCAGCCCTCGGCACAGTATTAAACTATATCACCGCCAGTGATACAGTTGAATTCAGGGGAGCACCTGTAGCTATTGGCCAGGTGCTTTAGTACCTGATACTCCTAACATTAATTAATGCTGAGGGCATCAGATATGTAGCCATATGGAGGGTTCGGGTGACCTCCTGGGCATCTGCCCACTGGGAAATTTCCCTATAGAATCTATGACCAGTCCTCCCCTGCCTGTATGTAACATTGTTGACCTATTTCAATATATGTATCCAGATATCTTTCCTGGTAACTGCTTTTTCTAGTATACCTCAATTTATTAGATAATTATATGGTCTCTTAGATAATTAATATTCCCTCATTTCATATGCTTGCATTTTCACTAAAGCACTGTTTTCTCAACGTCATTAAAATGCTGCAGTGTAGACCACATTGATATTAAGAGCAAGTTCTCACACCCTCACATAGAGTACGTTCTGATCCTGTACAAGGAAAAAAATCACCGCAATACTTTTCCTTTTGCAGCCTTCTTGGTGGTAACAGTGTTGTTAAGAAAGTGTGGAAGTCTTGGCGTCACTGCTAAGCTGACAGGGCAGGACTACAGGCGTGTGAGTGGGTGGGACAGCATCAGCCATGAACTGACGTCAAGCAGCCCCCACACACACAGCTTGAGATGATGGCTGTGGAAACTGAAGCTGTACAAATCCCACACCCCCTCCCTGAGAGGGAAACACAGCATAACGTAACCCCTGCTTCACTGCCAGAGAATCCCAGATGTACTCAGGCAGTGGGGAAACACGGCAAAAAGCTGGCTGTTTGGGGGAAACATAGTTAGCAGTTTCAGGACCTGTAAACAGCCGGGTGATCAGTACTAGACAACTAGGAATCTTGCATGCACAAAATGATCCCTGGGAAGATTCTGGTTATTTTGGGCAAACTTTTGGCAGATAAGTCCGAGTACAGTGCCACTAAGTATTAGTTACATAGAGATCTACACTTCCTACAGATACGTATTGAATAGATACTACTGTACCTTCATAGGCACAGAACTCTTAGGCCTAATAGAAAATATGATTGATGCGCTTTTTTAGAACAGAATCCTCCACCTGCTTCTCCATTATTGATTTTATAGGCAAATTAAACCTTTGCAAATCACTGAAAATGGTGCACTACAACGGTAAATGCAATTGACAATATATGACTAAACACTCATGTTGATATTAAAATAAGAATCTATTCTTATATCGAGAACATACCGGAGCCCGCGCACCCCGTCAAGGTCTCTCAATGTGGCACGGGACCTAATGCTAACCTACCTATGCCGTATAGCCAGTTTATGATAGGCGCATAAAGTCCGACACACAGCCAGCAGCTCCCAGTTACCTCCAGTGTGAAATCACACATACAATGGAAGGAGGGAGGAGGCTGTGAGTCCCACCTATAACTGGCTCATGTTTCAGACTTTATGCACCTAATCATAAACTGTCCATACAGCATAGGTAGGTTAGCGTTAGGTCCTGTGCCACATTAAGAAACCTTGACGGGGTGCGCGGGCACTGTAATGTTCTTGATATAAGAATATATTGGCGAACGTCTCAGCGTGAGGGTTTAGCCATATATTGTCAATTGCATTTACTGTTGCAGTGCACCATTTTCAGTTTTTTATAGCCCCATCCGCACATTTGTCTTACATGTGGTCCGTTGTGGGCATCCTCCATTGTATGCATTTTTTGCTCGTGATTGCTGTTAGCAATGGATCACATGTGCAGGGTTTTCTCCCCGGGTTAGAGATGCGCAACAGCATATGGGGTTTTGAGGATTTTCTGCTTTTAAGACCTGTGTAGGATGTTTTTGTGGTATATGTGGTCCGCTGCCAGCATCCTTCATTGTATTCATTTTTGCTGGGGATTACTGCTATCAACAGATCACATGGGCAGGATTTTCTCCCCCGGGTAGCAATGCGCAACAGCATTTAGGGACTTAAGCATCTTTTGCCATTTAGACCAATTTATTCTGTGATTTTGTCTGTATAATTTAACCTTTGCCAAAGTTTTCTGAAAGGGGACATTGATAATGGTCAGGATATATTTATACAGTACATCAAAAAAAGTGATTAAAGCGTCAGGATACTGAAGATGTATTCTTAGGATAGGCTATGAATATTGGATATATTGGGGCAACTGTTGACAACCCCATTGATCAACGGTTTGAAGCTGCGCTCATATAAGTGTAGCAGCCTCAGATCCCCACCAATCTGATAGGTGGCCTATCCTGAAGAAACGCCATCAATATCTTGAACCCAGTAAACCCTTTTAATTGACATGTTAGTAAAAGAGACACACGCGTACTGTAATACACACCTCACACTGTGCATCATTTTAGGGTTTATGATGTCAAAATACCTATCCCACAAAAATATATATCACCTATTCACAGGAGGGGATTTGGGGTCTCTACTTTCTCAGGATTGCTGAGGATCCTAGAAGTGAGACACCAAGCAGTACATTTATCACCTACAGTATCTCACAAAAGTGAGTACACCCCTCACATTTTAGTAAATATTTGATTATATCTTTTCATGAGACAACACTGAAGATATTACACTTTGATACATTGTAAAGTAGTCAGTGTATAGCTTGTATAACAGTGTAAATTGGATTGCCCTCAAAATAACTCAAAACACAGCCACTAATGTCTAAACTGCTGGCAACAAAAGTGGGTACACCCCTAAGTGAAAATGGCCAAATTGTCCCAAAGTATCAATATTTTGTGTGGCCACCATTATTTTCCAGCACTGCCCGTACTCTCTTGGGCACGTTTGAAGATGCTTCAGAGATGCTCAATAGAGTTTAGGTTTGAAGACATCGAGCACCGTTAACCTCAGTTTCTTTAGCAAGGCAGTGGTCATCTTGGAGGTGTATTTGGGGTGGTTATCATGTTGAAATACTGCCCTATGGCCCAGTTTCCGAAGGGAGGGGATCATGCTCTGCTTCAGTCTGTCACGGTACATGTTGACATTCATGGTTCCCCCAACGAACTATAACTGCCCACAGCTGGCAGCACTCATGCAGCCCCAAACCATGACACTCTCACCACCATGCTTAACTGTAAGCAAGATACACTTGTTTTTGTACTCCTCACCTGGTTGCCGCCACACACACTTGACACCATTTGAAACAAATAAGTTTATCCTGGTCTTATCAGACCACAGGACATGGTTCCAGTAATCCATATCCTTAGTCTGCTTGACTTGAGCAAACTGTATCTTCACATGGGTGACTTTCTGCATAGACCATCTACTGAGAGAGTCGCAGAATCTTCCATATCTGTCAGTTTTTGCTTTTCAAAGGGTCAGTGGGAAAAGTGGATTGTACATTAACTCAATCCAAACCTATCCATGTGCAGATGGTGAGTGTGGACGAGTTTGTGCTATGCCATCTGAAGAGACTTTTTGTAATGTGGCTTATAGGGAACCTGTCATCAACTTTATGCTGCCCATACTAACGGCAGAATAAACTAGAGACCGGTGAGTTGATTTCAGCACTCTGTCATTTATAAGTTGAAAGTAAGTGGTTGCCAAGAACCAACATCACAATCCTTTCAGACTGGGCCTGGAAAAGAGTCATGGCTACCTGAGAAGAGTCATGGTTATTCATGGATTCCTGCTCTCCCTGCCCACCTGCTGATGACTGACAGGTTTATACCTAGTTTTCTTCCTTTCTCTCTAGGAGAGAACTGCCAATCATTTGCAGATTGGCGGGAGAGCAGGAGATTATGAATTACACTGACTTTTCTCAGGAGATTTGACTTTTTTCAAGGCCTGGGCTGCAATAAATAAGATGCTGGTTCTCGGCAACCACTTACTTTTAGCTCATGAGTGACACACCGCTGAAATCTGCATTTTGGTCACTAATATATGCTGCCCTCAGTTAGGTCAGCATAAAATTGATGACAGGTTCCATTTTATTAATTTTACCTATAGAGTTACAGCAACAATACAAAGCAATATATTTAGTTGCATGAAGTGTTGTGAACTACTTCTGTCTCAAAATCAAGTAGTCTTATTAACAACAGGGTAATACCATTTCCTTGTCAATAGCAAGTCTCCCTGGTGTAGTATATTCTGAGCAATGTGTTAAAGGGAACCTGTCAACCCCTGTATGCTGCCATCCTATGGCAGCATAATATAGTGACAGACCCACTAATTTCAGCAGTCTATCACTCCTGTGATGGCATTCAGTAGTTTTAGAGTACTACACAAATAGGAAAAATAAATGTCAATCATTATCTGGAAGTGTGGGTGGGTAGGAGCAGTGTGCGGTTCCTACTCATCTCTCTCGCAGCACATGCTGCAGGCTTTAGCAGGTCAGTACTCTAAAACTACTGAACACTATCACAGGAGTGACTGACCTCTGAAATGGCACTCTATTATTCTGTCCTGTGTGAGAGCAGCCTATGGGAGTTGTCAGGTTCCCTTTAGGTTGCAGTCTTACTAAAGAATGTTAGAAACATAGAATGTGTCTGCAAATAAGAACCATTTGGCCCATCTAGTCTGCCCAATATACTGAATACTATGAATAGCCCCTGGCCCTATCTTATATGAAGGATGGCCTTATGCCTATCCCATGCATGCTTAAACTCCTTCACTTTATTTGCAGCTACCACTTCTGCAGGAAGGCTATTCCATGCATCCACTACTCTCTCAGTAAAGTAATACTTCCTGATATTACTTTTAAACCTTTGCCCCTCTAATTTAAAACTATGTCCTCTTGTAGCAGTTTTTTTCTTCTTTTAAATATTCTCTCCTCTTTTACCGTGTTGATTCCCTTTATGTATTTAAAAGTTTCTATCATATCCCCTCTGTCTCTTCTTACTTCCAAGCTATACATGTTAAGGTCCTTTAACCTTTCCTGGTAAGTTTTGTCCTGCAATCCATGTACTAGTTTAGTAGCTCTTCTCTGAACTCTCTCCAAAGTTTCAATATCCTTCTGCAGATATGGTCTCCAGTACTGCACACAATACTCCAGATGAGGTCTCACTAGTGCTCTGTAGAGCGGCACGAGCACCTCTCTCTTTCTACTGTTAATGCCTCTCCCTATACACCCAAGCATTCTGCTGGCATTACCTGCTGCTCTATGACATTGTCTGCCCACCTTTAGGTCATCTGATATAATGACCCCTAAATCCCTTTCCTCAGATACTGAGGTTAGTACTGTATCACTGATTTTATATTCTGCTCTTGGGTTTTTATGCCCCAGGTGCATTATCTTGCACTTATATATGTTATATATGTTCTAGGAGTTGTTCAGCTAGTGGGTATTAGCTGAAATGATGCAAGCATCTTGAAGTGTAGGCCTTATAACCTGTGTCCATACACTATATATTAGTGGTGAAGATGGTGCGATTTTTTGTTTTACAAACTTTTGGACTCTTTGATGTTTCTTGGGGCCACACTAGTGTGTCACAGTACTAGAACAAAATTGGAAGAAATTATTTGTTTCGTAGCTATAGATCTGACCTGCTCAGAAAAGACCACTATTGCTTCATTTAGCAGACCTAGAAGTCCAGGAGATTTTTGAGACCCTGGAAAAAACAGCAGATGATTCAGACTATGAGACATTAATGAACAGACTAAGTGAGTGCTTTCAACCAAAGAAATACATTTCATATGCAAAATATCAGTTGAGACAGGCAAAACAAGAAGTGGGGTTACCCACTGGCAGTTACAGTTGTGTTCAAAATTATTCAACCCCCAATGCTGTAAAGGGTTTTAGGGAATTTAGTGTACATTTGTAATTGTGTTCAGAATGAAATCTTACAAGGACTTTTTAACAACCTCAGCCCCCCTAGCTTAAACAACCTTAATGACCAGGCCACTTTTTACAATTCTGCACTACACTACTTTCACAGTTTATTGCTCCGTCATACAACTTACCACCCAAATGAATTTTACCTCCTTTTCTTCTCACTAATAGAGCTTTCATTTGGTGGTATTTCATTGCTGCTGACATTTTTACTTTTTGTTGTAAAATTTTAAAAAAAAAACGACATTTCTATATAAATTTTTAGCAAAATTTATTGTTCTACATGCCTTTGATAAAAAGAAATCCAATAAGTGTATATTTATTGGTTTGGGTAAAAGTTATAGCGTTTACAAACTATGGTGCAAAAAAGTGAATTTCCACATTTTGAAGCAGCTCTGACTTTCTGAGCACCTGTCATGTTTCTTCAGGTGCTAGAATGCCAGGATAGTATAAATACCCCCTAAATGAAACCATTTTAGAAAGAAGACACCCTTGGAATTTGGCCCCTTTGCTCACCCAGGCTGCAAAAAAGTGTCACTCATGTGGTATCGCCGTAGAAGTAGGGCAATGTGTTTTGGGGTGTATTTTTAAATATACCCATGTTGGGTGAGAGAAATATCTCTGTAAATTGACAACTTTGTATAAATTTTTTTAAAAAGTTTATAAATGTTATGTTATATTTGTCTGACTTACAAGTGCCTCTTTGATTTAATTGTAAACAAGATGACTGAAATGATCAAAATCAATGTCAAACTGGCCAAAACACTCAATTTCAGTGGGGGTTGAATAATTTTGAACACAACTGTATGTGACCATGTTATAATATTTTGCAAAGTCTTGCGATTTTGGTGCTGTGACAGAGGAAATAATCAGAGATTGAGTTATTGAAAAATGCACCTCAGAAGAAAACTGCTGAAAGTTCCTAATCTGACACTCCCCAGCCTGCAGAATATTGCTAGAACCATTGAATTATCTGAGCTACAGGCTTTCCACATAAAAAACATTAAAAAAAATCCACATCAGTTACTGCAATATCCAAGACTACCAATTATAATAGGAACACCAGGAGAACAAAATCACATTTTCCAAAGAGACTTACCTCTGTAAACTGCAATAAATGTGATAGGGAGGGGGATATGGGTGAGGATTGCACTGTGGTACAGAATAAAATGTGCTCTACGTGTTGAAAGAAAGGTCATTTTGCAGGTATATGCAAAAGTGCAACTTTAGAAAATCAGTGTAAAAACAAGGTAAATGTTATGGTAGTCGATAGAGTCTGTGTTTTTATTCATATGCAGATGAGCAAGTTCAAGCACCGAAGAGGTCACAATCCTCTGAGCACTGCTTTGTAACACCCCCTGTGCTCAGAACACTCCCCCCCCTTTAGTGTTGAGCACGAATATTCGAATAGCGAATTTTAATTGCGAATATCGCAACTTCGAGAATTCGCAAATATTTAGAATATAGTGCTATATATTCGTAATTTCGAATATTCGGCATTGTTTTCCATCTGAACACATGATTCCTCCCTGCTTCTTGCTTCTGGGCCAATGAGAAGGCAACAATGTCAAGTTCACAACAATACTTAGTGCACCAATCAGTAATATGTAGTCAGAACTGCTAAAATGTGAAGTTGCACGAAGTGCGAAAAAATATTCTAATTTGCTCAATCGCGAATATATTGGAGCACTCTATCTGCATATAAAGCTATTGTAATGTTCTGCCATGCCAACCATTTTCTCCTGCCTCAGGATAAACTCAGGAAACTTCTAGCAGCTTGAAAAATATAGCCAAAATGACCCATGTCTGTATTTCTCATTACGAATTCGCATTATGCGATTTTTACATTGCCGATTTTTCACAATCAAGAAAATAATCTCAAATACGAATATTCGTGAATATATGACGAATATTCTACCACATATTCATGAAATATTGCAAATTCGAATATTGCCCCTGCCGCTTATCACTACTCCCCCTGATTGACAAGGTTATACATCAGTATGCTGAAGGCAGAGCTGTGTCCTATATATCATATACTCTATGTACTATAGCTTCACCACAGTAAGATATGCTCAGAAAGCTAATATACATATTTCTGCTTTATGCACAGGCACAATATATGATTATAAAAACACTTGTAATATAAGCATGGAAAACATTTTCTATATGGAAATCCTATAGTGTAGTGACAAGTGCTTACTTTTGTATATAGAAATGCTAAATTCAAATCCCAGGAGAGACTTACATGAATTTTTTTTCTGTTATGTTTTTTCTCATTTAACCTGTAAGAAAAGGCTATACTATAATAAATAATATAGAATTATATAATAACAATAAATGGCTTTACTATATGGCCTATTGCACACGAACGTGTGCGCCCCGTGCCCGTATTGCAGACCACATTTGCGGACCCACAATACACGGGCACCATTCCGTGGCCATTCCGCATCACGGATGCGGACCCATTCATTTCAATGGGTCCGCAAATCCGGAGATGTGGAACGGTGCAGAATGGAAAGACGGAACGGAACACTACGGAGTGCTTCCGCGGGGTTCCGTTCCGTACTTCCGTCCCGCAAAAAGATAGAACATGTCCTATCTTTTTGCGGAACGGGCAGATCGCGGACCCATTCAAGTGAATGGGTCCGTGATCTGCTGCAGCTGCCCCACGGCCGGTGCCCAAGCATTGCGGGCCGCAATTTGCGGCCCGCAGCACGGGCACGGGGTGCACACGTTCGTGTGCAAGAGGCCTATTAGGAATAGTGTTTTTATGCCTTCTAGAAACCTAAGACCTATTATTGGTTTATTCTCAGGCATACTATATGATTATAAATAAACCAACAAGATTTATTAGCTTTTTAACCCCTTAAGGACACGGCCCTATTTCACCTTAAGGACCAGGCCATTTTTTCAAAATCTGACCACTGTCACTTTATGTGGTGATAACTTTAAAACGCTTTTTCTTATCCAGGCCATTCTGAGATTCTTTTTTCGTCACATATTGTACTTCATGACACTGGTAAAATGAAGTCGAAAAATTTCATTTTTATTTATAAAAAAATACCAAATTTACCAAAAATTTTGAAAAATTTGCAATTTTCCAAGTTTCAATTACTCTACTTCTATAATACATAGTAATACTGCCAAAAAAAGTTATTGATTTACATTCCCTATATGTCTACTTCATGTATCGATCATTTTGGGAATGCCATTTTATTTTTTGGGGACGTTACAAGGCTTAGAAGTTTAGAAGCAAATCGTGAAATTTTTCAGAAATTTTCAAAAACCCACTTTTTAGGGACCAGTTCAGGTCTGAAGTCACTTTGTGAGGCTCACATAATAAAACCACCCAAAAATGACCCCATTCTAGAAACTACACCCCTCAAGGTATTCAAAACTGATTTTACAAACGTCATTAACCCTTTAGGTTTTCCACAAGAGTTAATGGAAAATGGAGATAAAATTTCAGAATTTCAATTTTTGTAAAATTTTCCATTTTAATCCATTTTTCCAGTAACAAAGCAAGGGTTAATAGCCAAACAAAACTTAATATTTATTCCCCGATTCTGCAGTTTGCAGGAACACCAAATATGTGGTCAGTAAACTGCTGTATGGCCAAACTGCAGGGCGCAGAAGGAAAGGAACGCCATATGGTTTTTGGAAGGCAGATTTTGCTGGACTGGATTTTTGACACCATGTCCCATTTGAAGCCCCCGATGCACCCCTAGAGTAGAAACTCCATAAAAGTGACTCCATCTAAGAAACTACACCCCTCAAGGTATTCAAAACCAGTTTTACAAACTTTGTTAACCCTTTAGGTGTTCTACAAGAGTTATTGGCAAATGGAGATGAAATTTCCGAATTTCTATTTTTTGTTACCTTGTCTCAAAAAAAGTGTAATATAGAGCAACCAAAAATCATGTTTACCCTAGAATAGTACCAACAAAACTGACACCTTATCCCATAGTTTCCAAAATGGGGTCACTTTTTTGGAGTTTCTACTGTAGGGGTGCATCAGGGGGGCTTCAGATGGGACATAGTGTCAAAAAACCAGTCCAGCAAAATCTGCCTTCCAAAAACCATATGGCGTTCCTTTCCTTCTGTGCCCTGCCGTTTGGCCATACAGCAGTTTACGACCACATATGGGGTGTTTGTGCAAACAAGAGAATCAGGGCAATAAATATTGAGTTTTGTTTGGCTGTTAACCCTTGCTTTGTTACTGGAAAAATGGATTAAAATGGAAAATTTGCAAAAAAATAGCTGTTTTGGGACCATTTTTATTTTTTGTTATTTACATAGTTGAACTGACAGGTTAGATTGTGTGCTATTTCTATAGAGCAGGTTGTTACGGACGCGACAATATCAAATATGACTACTTTTTGGGGTTTTTTGTTTCAGTTTTACATAATAAAGCATTTTTGAAAAAACATTTTTTTTAGTGTCTCCACATTCTGAAAGCCATAGTTTTATTTTATTTTTTTGGGCGACTGTCTTATGTAGGGGCTCATTTTTTGTGGGATGAGATGGCGGTTTGATTGGCACTATCTTGGGGTGCATATGACATTTTGGTCGCTTGCTATTACACTTTTTGTGATTTAAGGTGACAAAAATGGCTTTTGACACCGTATTTTTTTTTTTTTTTTTGCTGTGTTCAGCTGAGGGGTTAGGTCATGTGTTATTTTTATAGATCAGGTTGTGACGGACGCGGCGATACATAATATGTATACTTTTTATTTATTTATATAAGTTTTACACAATAATATCATTTTTTAAAACAAAAAAAAATCATGTTTTAGTGTCTCCATAGTTTGAGAGCCATATTTTTTTTTTTTTTGGGCGATTGTCCTATGTAGGGGCTCATTTTTTGCGGGATGAGATGGCGGTTCGAATGGTACTATCTTGGGGTGCATATGACTTTTTGATCGCTTACTATTACACTTTTTGTGATGTATGAAGACAAAAAAATTGCTTGTTTGACAACGTTTTTATTTTTTATGTTTACCGCGTTCATCTGAGGGGTTAGGTCATGTTATATTTTTATAGAGCAGGTCCTTACGGACGCGGCGATACATAATATCTATACCTTTTTTTATTTATTTTGGTTTTACACAATAATATCCTTTTTGAAAAAAAAAAAAACGTTTTAGTATCTCCATAGTCTGAGAGCCATATATTTTTCAGTTTTTAGGCAATTGTCTCAGGTTGGGTATCATTTTTGCGGGATGAGGTGACGGTTAGATTGGCACTATTTAGGGGGTCATATGACTTTTTGATCGCTTGCTATTACACTTTTTGTGATGTAAGGTGGCAAAAAAATGGCTTTTTGACAAAGTTTTTATTAATTTTTTTTTTGCAATGTTTACTTGAGGGGTTAGGTCATGTGATATTTTTATAGAGCAGATTCTTACGGACGTGGGGATACCCAATATGTCTACTTTTTAATTTTTTCTTTACATTTAACACTAAAAAGCATTTTTGAAACAAAAAAAATCATGTTTTAGTCTGAGAGGCATAGTTTTTTTATTTTTTGGCCAATTGTTTTAGTTAGGGGCTCATTTTTTGCGGGATGAGATGGCGGTTTGATTGGTACTATTTTGGGAGGCAAACGCCTTTCTGATCGCTTTGTATTGCACTTTTAGTGATGTAAGGTGCCAAAAAATGGCTTATTTACACAATTTTTTTTTTTTATGGCGTTCAACTGAGGAGTTCAGTCATGTGATATTTTTATAGAGCAGGTTTTTACGGACGCGGCGATACCTAATATGTGTAGTGTATTTTATTTTTTTAATTTTTATTCAGTGATATGTGTTTTTTTCTTTTTTACTTTTTTTTTCACTTTTTTACATTTGTTTTTGACCCAGACCCACTTGGTTCTGAAAGATCCAGTGGATCTGGTGTCTGTATAATACAGTACAGTACTCTACATAGTGCACTGTGCTATATTTTGTACTTTACAAAGTCTGAATAGACCTTTAGCAGGTCTATTCAGACTTTCAGCACCATGGAGACAGGACGCTTCTGAAAGCGTCCTGTCTCCATGGCAACCATCACTCGCTGCCAGAACTGAGCAGGGGGTGATGGGGAGGGAGTGGAGCTCCCTCCCTCTGTGATCCCATCCTGTTGGGGGGCTGCAAAGGCACAGCAGCCCCCCGATGGGAGAGGGAGGGAGCTCCCTCACTGTTAACCCTTCCATACCGCGGTCCGTACGGACCACGGTATAGAAGGGGTTAAACGGCTGGCATCTGATCAAGCACAGATGCCAGCCGTTTCTATCAGAGTGTCAGCAATGTGCTGACACTCTGATAGATCCACTAGACACCAGGGATACATTACAGAGGAGGCGGGCGGGGGATCGCAATCGCGATCCCGCCCGCCGCACCGCTCGCCTCCCGCACCCCTCCCGCCGCCCGCAACCACCAAAGTATTGATTTTTAACCCCCCCCTGCAGCCCCCAATCATATTATGGCGGCAGGGGGGGTTAAAAATCAAGACTTTGGAGGCATTAACTCTCTGATCCCCGCGGTCACAGACCGCGGGATCAGAGATCGCACAGCGCTGCAAACCGCAGGTCTGAATTGACCTGCGGTTTGCAGCGATCGCCCATATGGGGGGGTCACAGGACCCCCCTGGGCATTGTAACAAGGTACCTGCTGAATGATTTCAGCAGGTATCTTGTTCCGATCACTGCCAGCTGAGCAGCAGTGATCGGAACAACTCATGACGTACCGGTACGTCATGTGTCCTTAAGGACTCGGGAAACATGCCATACCGGTACGTCATGTGTCCTAAAGGGGTTAAGCCTAAAAACATAATTTTCAATATGATAAGAATATAGACTTTCATTATGGGTTAAAAGTGGAAGAAGAAAAGATCTGAAGAAATAAACATTGAAGTCTCTCCCAAGTTTCAAACCAGGGATTTCTACATGCAGAACCAAGCACTTAACACTAAGCTATAGGATGAACACATAGAGAAGCATGTTTTTTCTATGCTGTTGTTATCTTTATAGTCATATATTATGCTTCCGAATAAAGCAGTAATATGTATATTAGCTTTCGCAGCATATCTTAATGTGGTATTGCTATAATACATAAAGCATGCTGAGGGCAGAGCTGTGTCCTAGCATGTATATATCATATACACTATGTATATGATATATACATGCTAGGACACAGCTCTGCCCTCAGCATGCTAATGTCTAGACTTATGAATCCAGGGGAGGGGGGGAGTGTACAGAGCACAGGGAGTGAACACACATCAATAGCTAATAGCTATACCTATTCTGTTTAAGGCCCAAATTATTTCTCTTTTCTTTAAAATTAAAAAATTACCTTTATTATATTCATGTAAAATAAACACAGAATAAATTAATGTCTCTTACATAGGATATTTTATATTTATCTGTGTTATATGTTCTCAAAAAAACCTCTGGTGATATTTAAAGACCAAAAAACTATTAGTGTTTTTTTTTTTTCTTTCTCAGATCTTTTCCATATATTGGTGGTACTGATAGCTGGGTATGGATTTTAACATAATGACAGTGGTTGTGTTAACTCACCCACACACCACCGCTACAATAGTAACAGGTGTGAAGGCTGATTTATTGGCCTGTATTTGTGGGAGGGGCGTAAGTAGCACATTTATACCAGGCAGACGCCTCCCCTGTGTGTGTCGACGGTGCTGCGTAGTTGTGTGCAGTCTGAGCCACCTGTTGCAGCACATGGGCTGAATCTGCAGCTTCCATACCCAGTCAGCGTTCAGGATCCCAGATGAGGTCGTTCCGGTCAGGTGAGGGTTTGCTGCTAGCTCGTGCAGCATCGTCCCGTTACAGTCCGGCCAGCGAAGTGTCGGCTCCTTTGTTGAGGAGGAGCAGCATTGCACCAGAGCGATTTTGCCTGGCAGCCCACGTTTAGCGCCCACGCGGCAGCACGGTTAGGCAGCAGGGGTCAGCGTGACTCCTCGTTTTCTCGCACGTCTTCTATGTCTTCCACAGGCCACCTTGCTTCGTTTGTCTGTATATATCTGTATGGTTTTTCTTGTCTGCTTTCACTTCACTACTTTCAGCAAACCTCTCCCGCTTTCCGCTATTATTTCTGCAGACAGACTAAAGCATTGTTCAGACTGACATCCAGCGTTTTCCCTTTACTTGCATTATAGAGGGTGAGGCAGCTGATTAATCCAGGTGGAGCAGAGTTGCTGTTTACAAAGTGTTATTGTTTCTTTAGTATAAATGCTATTTGCGATATGTATATTGAGTAGACGGTAAGCTCCTCTGTGTTAAGGTGTCTTCCCAGCAAACCTCTCTCGCTATCCGCTATTATTTCTGCAGACAGTCTAAAGCCTTGTTCACACTGACATCCAGCATTATCCCCTTATTTGAATTATAGAGGGTGAGGCAGCTGATTAATCCAGGTGGAGCAGAGTTGCTGTTTTCATAGTGTTATTGTTTCTTTAGTATAAATGCTACTTTTCAATATGTATATTGAGTAGACGGTAAACTAGTCTGTGTTGAGGTATCTTCATTTGTCTTGTTTCATTTGTTTTGGAAATATAAAATGTGTGTGTGCCACTTTAACCACTTGCCGCCACGCTAACGCCGATGGGCGTCAGCGCGGCTGCTCTCTCAGGTCTCACTGCCGCCTATCGGCGTCATCTCGTGAGACCTGAGATTTCGCATGTGATTGGAGCCGGGACAACTGAAACTACAGCCTGCCAGCGCTGATCATGCGCTGGCAGGCTGTAGATGCGGAAAAAAACGCATTTAAATCGCATATCAGACGCTGTTTTGTAAACAGCGTCTGATATGCCTGCTGTCTGCTCGTCTGGTGGTCCCTTTGTTTGGGACCACCAGAGAAAACAAAGGTAAAGTGCACCAATCACTACACACACCCCCCACCACCCCCCATCACTGATTAACCCCTGATCACCCATGTCACCCCCCTGATCACCCATGTCACCCCCCTGATCACCCATGTCACCCCCTGTCACCCCCCCTGTCACTAATCACCTCCCTACAGGCTCATTCAGACGTCCGTATGTGTTTTGCGGATCCATGGATCTGCGGATCCATGAATCTGCGGATCCATGGATCTACGGATCCGCAAAATACGGACAGCGGCAATGTGCTTTCCGCATTTTGCAGATCCGCACAGAACTATATAGAAAATGCATTTTCTTGTCCGCAATTGCGGACAAGAATAGGACATGTTCTATATTTTTGCGGAACGTAAGTGCAGACCCGGAAGCGCGGATCCATAATTCCGGATCCGAGCGGGACAAAGTCTGTCCCCATAGAAATGAATGGGTCCACAATTCCGTTCCGCAAACAGAATTCCGGACGTGTGAATGGGGCATAAGGGTCCCTTATCACCGCCAGTTAGTTAGCTACTTGTTAGGTAGCTAGCGCCCAGCCCACCGCACCGCAGTCACTGATTTTGGCAGAGATTTTTTCATCCACATTGATCGATGCGAATGAAAAAATCTGTGCCATTCAATTTTTTTTTTTTTTTCAGCCCAGAGGCCGAACGGAGAAAAAAATCTCATTACCCGTATGCTCAATATACGGAGAATCGCAGAAACTCCTAATGCTGGCCATACGTGTAATGATTGCAGAGACCCTCAAATGCCAGGGCAGTACAAACACCTCACATGTGACCCCATTTTAGAAAGAAGACACCCCAAGGTATTCCGTGAGGGGTATGGTGAGTTCATGTAAAATTTTATTTTTTGTCACAAGTTAGTGGAATATGAGACTTTGTAAAAAAAAAAAATATATATATATATATCAATTTCCGCTAACTTGTGCCAAAATTTTTTTTTTTCTGTGAACTCGCCATGCCCCTCAGGGAATACCCTGGGGTGTCTTCTTTCCACAATGGGGTCACTTGTGGGGTATTTATACTGCCCTGGCATTTTAGGGGTCCTAAAGCGTGAGAATCCAAATACGTAAAAATGCCCTGTGAAATCCTAAAGGTACTCATTGGTTTTAGGGCCCCTTTGCGCACCCAGGCAGCAAAAAAGTGTCACTCATGTGGTATCGCCGTACTCAGGAGAAGTAGGGCAATGAGTTTTGGGGTGTATTTTTACATATACCCCTGCTGGGTGAGAGAAATATCTCTGTAAACTGACAACTTTGTATAATTTTTTTTTAAAAGTTGTCATTTACAGAGATATTTCTCACACCCAGCAGGGGTATATGTAAAAATACACCCCAAAACTCATTGCCCTACTTCTCCTGAGTACGGCGATACCACATGTGTGCCACTTTTTTGCAGCCAAAATGTGCAAAGGGGCCCTAAAACCAATGAGTACCTTTAGGATTTCACAGGGCAATTTTACTCATTTGGATTCTCACGCTTTAGGGCCCCTAAAATGCCAGGACAGTATAAATACTTCACAAGTGACCCCATTTTGGAAAGAAGACACCCCAAGGTATTCCATGGGGTCATGGCGAGTTCACAGAATTTTTTTTTTTTTGGCACAAGTTAGCGGAAATTGATATTTTTTTTGTTTATTTTTTTTTTTTTTTTACAAAGTCTCATATTCAACTAACTTGTGACAAAAAATAAAATTTTACATGAACTCACCATACCCCTCACGGAATACCTTGGGGTGTCTTCTTTCTAAAATGGGGTCACATGTGGGGTATTTATACTGTCCTGGCATTTTAGGGGTCTCTAAAGCCTGAGAAGAAGTCTGGAATCCAAATGCGTAAAAATGTCCTGTGAAGGTACTCATTGGTTTTAGGGCCCCTTTGCGCACCCAGGCTGCAAAAAAATTTCACTCATCTGGTATCGCCGTACTCAGGAGAAGTAGGGCAATGTGATTTGGGGTGTATTTTTATATATACCCATACTTTGTGTGAGAAATATCTCTGTAAACGACAACTTTTTAATTTTTTTTTATACAAAGTTGACAATTATATATAATTAATTATGTACATATCTATTGATATCTATACAGTATATATACTGATCTAATATAGAGATGGACCAGAATTGGACTGACGGACTATAATTCACTAATTGTTTTCACACACTTGGTGGTGGGTACTATCCTGCGTCAGGGGCCAGGTAGGGTTACCAGGAGGTTCCTGACACGGGATCGCCCCTATCGGGGCGGCTATTCCGTTTTGATAGGCAGGGCATATCAGTCAATAGGGCCAGAAACAGGGATAGCACCCTTCTGCCCTCCAGCTTATTCCCCCTATCTCTACTGGAGGTGTCGATTTCACTATATGTCCCCCTTCTTAACATTGAAATAAAAGTTATGTTTTAGTGACTCCTTCACGGTGATTAATCAAATTTACAGAGATATTTCTCTCACCGAGCATGGGTATATGTAAAAATACACCCCAAAACACATTGCCCTACTTCTCCTGAGTACGGCGATACCACATGAGTGACACTTTTTTACAGCCTGGGTGCACAAAGGGGCCCAAATTCCAACGAGTACCTTTAGGTTTTACATGGCTGCTCACAATTTAGCCCTGCCCAAAATGCCAGAGCAGTAAACACACCCCACAAGTGACCCCATTTCGGAAAGTAGACACCCCAAGGTATTCACTGAGGGGCATAGTGAGTCCGTCTGAGATTTTATTTTTGTTTTGCCAGAAGTTAGCAGAAATGGAAACTTTTATTATTATTTTTTTTCCTCGAAAGTGTCATTTTCCGCTAACTTGTGAAAAAAAATGAAATGATACATGAACTCGCCATGCCCCTCCGTGAATACTTTGGGGTGTCTTCTATCTAAAATGGTGTCATTTGGGGGGTATTTATAATTTCCTGACATTCTAGCACCTGAAGAAACATGACAGGTGCTCAGAAAGTCAGAGCTGCTTCAAAATGCAGAAATTCACTTTTTTGCACCATAGTTTGTAAACGCTATAACTTTTACCCAAACCAATAAATATACACTTATTGGATTTTTTTTTATCAAAGACATGTAGAACAATAAATTTTGTGAAAAATTTATATAGAAATGTAGTTTAAAAAAAAAAAAATTACAACAGAAAGTGAAAAATGTCATTTTTTTTCCACAAATGTCGTTACTTTTTTTGCTATTAATAAAAATGTAAAAATGTCAGCAGCAATGAAATACCACCAAATGAAAGCTCTATTAGTGAGAAGAAAAGGAGGTAAAATTAATTTGGGTGGTAAGTTGTATGACCGAGCAATAAACGGTGAAAGTAGTGTAGTGCGGAATTGTAAAGAAGGGCCTGGTCACTAGGGGGGTATAAACCTGTGGTCTTCTAGTGGTTAAGGTTGTGAACCTGAGTTTGTGCACTTAATAAGCACCTGTGCTGGGTGCTGGGGATCCATTTTCAGTTCAGAGTGTTAGCTGGACACTGGGGGAGCTGCGTGCTACAAAGGTCAGTGCAGAGACCTATGTGGACCATTTATTATGTTATTTTTGCCTCGTTTTGTTGCTTTATTTGTGCTAAAATAGATGTGAGCTTGGTGTTCTCCAAGAACTGAGTTTAGTTTGTTTTACGGCATATACACCTACATCTCACAGGGTGTACGTGCTGATGGTGGCATCGTTTGCATTCACTCACCTATAGTGGCGTGATGTGTTGCAGGTGGTTTATATTACTACATGCCTCGTGTTAGTGTCGGCATACTTCCACAGTCAGGTTTGTTTTTACATGTCATTTTTTTTGCTTTTCAGGTCCTGTCACAGCTCGTCATTCTCAGTTGATGTGGTCAATCACATCTTTTGCTAAGGTAGTAGAAAAGAGCAAAAAAAAAAGTCACATTACAGGTGAATTTTCCATTAGGTTACGGGCTTTGCTACTTGACGTTTTATTTTTTGGTTGTTATAGGTTCAGAGGGTTGGGTAAGTCGTGTTTTCATCAGTTTGCGGTGTAACAACGTCTGACCTGACCCGTCACTCAGGCCTCGGCAGTTTCAACCATTTCCTTGATATTATGATGCGTATACTACCACAGCCAGGATCATCATTGCATGTCATTTTTGCTTTTCAGGTCACGTCACAGCTCGCCATTTCTCAATTGATGTGATCGGTTACATCTTTTGCTAAGGTAGTAGGATAGAAAAAAAAAAAAAGTCACATTACGGGTGGTTTTCCCATTAGGTTACGGCTTTGCTACTTGATGTTTTATTTTTAGGTTGTTATAGGTTCAGATTCTTGGGTAAGTCACGTTTTTCATCAGTTTGCGGTATCACAACGTCAAACCGAACACGTCGCTCAGGTCACAGCGGTTTCAACTATTTGGTTTTCTGGTGCTTCCGCCGGCACTGGTTTGTTACCATTTCTTGGCCCCCAATATAATCATTTTCTTTCTGACTTTCCATCCAGGGTGCCCGGTTCATGTCTTTCAGCAATTACTGGCATCAGTAACAGACCATGGCCTTGAGAGTACTCTGTTGCGGTCCTCACGGCACCACTCACCACCTCTCAGTTGTGCCGGTGTCAAATATTAGGGGTGACACCGACAGCTACCAGGCCTTTCCTTCAGGACAGGTGCAGCATGTGCTGCCTCTGAGAACAAAGTTCTGGCCCATGTTATCTGGAAATTTGGCGCTCTGCATGTTCAATAGGTTCATACTTCAACCTGGTCGGGAGATGTTCTCGCATTCCAGAGGTTGGTGATGTTAGTGTTGTTGGTATAAACTATTGTGTATCATTTAGGTGTGGGTTTTTGTCCCCTTTCAGACATTCCTCCTACACAGCGGTTATGGCACAATTCAAGCCGCTTAGTTTAGTTAGTTAGTTAGGCAGGTAGACTGTTACGTGTCATGTTGGCCCCGACCACATGTGTGAAGGCAGATTTATTGGCCTGTATTTGTGGGAGGGGCGTAAGTAGCATATTTATACCAGACAGGCGCCTCCCCTGGGTGTGTCGACGGTGCTGCGTACCCTCCCAACCCGCCCTTTCTTTTTCATAAACACCTTGCAGGGTATGCCCCCCTTTCAGGCATTCCTCCTACACAGCGGATATTGCACAATTCAAGCCGCTTAGTTTGGTTAGTTAGGCAGGTAGATGGTTACGTGTCATGTAGCCCCGACCACAAATATCAATGGCTGTTGTATGCTGAGAGTTAGGGTACTTTCACACTAGCGTTATTCTTTTCCGGCATTGAGTTCCGTCCTGGGGGCTCAATACCGGAAAAAAAAAAAGATCAGTTATATCTTAATGCATTCTGAATGGAGAGAAATCGCTGAACGGCGTTTTGACTGGAGATAATATTGCAGCATGCTGCGGTATTATGTCCGTCTAAAATTCAGGAAGACAAGCTGGATCCGGCATTAATTTCCATTGAAATGTATTAGTGCCGGATCTGGCACTAAAATTACCGCATAGACAGATCCGGCATTCTGGTCTGCGCATGCGCAGACATTTATGGGCACTTTCACACTTGTGACAGAGTGATCCGCCATGAACTACATGCCGGATCCGTCGATCTGGATGTAAACTGAGTGCATTTGTAGATGGATCCAGATGCGGATCTGTCTCACAAATGCATTGCAAGAATGGATCCGTCTCTCCGCTTGTCGTCATTCAGGTATTTCTAATGCTGAATCCGGCACTAATACATTTAAATGTAAATTAATTCCGGATCCGGCAACTAATCCCGCATTTTGGACGGAGATAATACCGCAGCAGTATTATCTCCGTCCAAAACGCCGTTCAGTGACTGAACTGAAGACATCCTGAAGGGATTTTCCCCGGCGCCTCCCCAACGGCACTGACAGGAGGGTATCCCCGCCCCCTGGACAGGAATCAACACTGGAGCTCCAGATTAAAAAGGCCTCCTCTCCATACCTAAGCCAGTGTGTCCTGTCCCCGGACAGTGTGGATGCTCCAGCCAGTGGATGAAGATCGCACGGCCTTACACCTTATCCCCAGCCAGGAGGGCCGTTGCAGAGGGTTCCGGGGATGCTTGGGCTCCCTTCTCCGGCCTTAGGTGTAAGCCCTTCTGTGGAAGGCAACCCCTGGCTCCTATCTCAATCAGGAGGTTCCTGGATTCGGCGCATGGCGCCCTGGCAGACGGGGCCTACTCTGCGGGCAGGAGCGGGTCCCGTAGTGATGACGCCGTGACTCGACGTTGTGCGTCATGACGTCACACTGTGCGTGACGCGGGGAGGAGCCAGAGCGGGAAAGTTAAAAAATGAAGCTGATCAGGAGGCAGCAGTGGCGTTCCTTCTTTAATCTCCTGCGCTATGTCAGCTCCCCAGGAAGATGCGTCCCGCAAGTCTGCAGATCCAGGCAGTGCCCTTAGCCCGGGAATCCTCCCCTCATAACAGCATGTTACATCAGGCACTTTATTTTTTAAATGCAAGTCACCACTCTGGTGTTTTGGTGGTGGAGGTAATAATAACAAATATGTGATAGCCCAGTTTTAAAATAGTTTTTTTAGGGCAAAGATACCTCCAGCACCAGGGCATCGGTAGAGTCAGGACGCAAAAAATGTCCAGTCTGCAAAAAAGTCTTTTTCCTCAAAATCGAAAAAGTCTCTGTGCACTAAATGCACTGAAAAAATTGTATCTGAGGAGTCTCCCTCCCTGATTGAATCTATGCACAACATGATCAGAGGACGTGAATGCAGCAGTTGAATAAAAAAAAATTCGACTACCACCTGCCTCTCCTCAGGCCTCCACCTCTCATAAGACTCACAGTCCCCAGTATTGTGAGTCGGATTTGCATGAAGGAGAAATCCTTGAGGGCAGTTCTGATTCCTCAAATGACGTTTATGGAAAACCACTATTCCTACCGGAAGAATCTAAGAGTCTTCTGAAAACAATAAGACAGACGATGGACATAGAAGACCCCAAGGAGGTTCGAACAGTACAAGAGCAGATGTTTCAGGGTCTTGGAGAAAAAAGGAAACGGGTCTTTTCAGATTCCGAAGCAGAACTCTGGAACAAGATGCCAAAGGTATCAAAGCACGTATCTCCAAGAAGACCTCGCTACCATTTGAAGACATGGGTTTGTTGCATGATCCCATGGACAAAAAATGCGAGAGTTTACTCAGAAAGGCGTGGGAAATGAATACTGCAATGCTGAGGCCCAGCATTTCCTCCACCTGTACAGCTAGATCTTTAGCAGTCTGGTTGGACCAACTAGAGAGCCATCTGGCAGCAGGAACACCTAGAGAAGAAATCCTGGTCTCCCTATCAACCCTGACCCTGGGTTCAGACCTGAGCGTTCTAAAGCGCGCGTTTTAGTCGTGCGTATTTCAGCGCGTTTTTGCAAATAGGAAACGCGCGTTCTTGTGATTGACTACTGTGGTGTCAATCACAAAACACACGACAAACGCCCCAAAAAAAGCTCAAGTAATTGTTTATGTGTCGGGCGTTTTACAGCGCGTTCAAACGCGCTGTAAAACACTCAAGTGAGAACCAGGGCCATAGGAAAGCATTGGTTTTCATGTGTTGAGCGTTTTACAGCGCGTTTGAACGCGCTGTAAAACGCTCAGGTGTGAACTTAGGGTTAAACAAGCAACGAGCTTTCTTGCTGACGCCTCTGCTGATTTGGTGAAGTTATCAGCCAGATCAGCTGCAATATTTAATGCGGCAAGAAGAACGGTCTGGCTGCGGTCTTGGACAGGGGATGCATCCTCAAAAAAAACGTTTATGCGCTATACCCTGTGAGGGAGATCGTCTCTTCGGATCTGTCCTAGACGACATTCTGGAAAAAGCATCGGACAGAAGAAAGGGTTTTCTGACTAAGAATGTTTTTTTTTTTTCAAAAAGAGGCGGTCCTTTCGGAACCGACAAAGGACAGACCGAAAGAAGGACTATACAGGCAGATGGCAGTCCTCGAGGGCTAGAGGAAAGGGCTTCCTGTTTAACCAAGCATAAAACCCATCAAAATCCTCCCAAAGACGCTAGAAGTCCTGTCAGAGCACGGTTGAGGAATTTTGTTCCAGAATGGGAAAAAATAAACACGTCTCCTTGGATATTAAACTCTATTCGGGAGGGATTTGCCCTGGAATTCAATTCCCATCCAGGCCGCCATTATGTAATCAGCCAATACCGCACTTTCAGAAACAGACGTCCTTGGAATTAGAGATACTTCTGCTTCTTCAAAAACAAGTCTTGATCCTGGTTCCGGAACATCAGGAGAAAGGGAAAATTGGAGAGTAAAATCCTTCTATCAGGAAGCCAGACGGGTCATTCAGGCTCATAATAAATCTGAGGAAGCTAAACAAGTATCTTGCATACAAGATTCAAGATGGAGACCATCAACTCGACCGTGAATCTCCTTCCTCAGAATTGTTTTATGGTGACGATGGATCTTCAGGATCCATATTACCACGTGCCAATCCGCAAGATTCACCAGAAATATCTCAGGATCGCGGTCTACATAGGAAATCATCTCCGCCATTTTTAGTTTCAGGCCCTGCCCTTCGGGTGATCTTCGGCACCTCGAATATTTTCCAAAATTTCAGAGATTACAAGTCATCTACAATTACAAGGAAAAATTATAATTCCTTATCTGGACGACTTCCTGATAGTGGCCAAGACAGAAGAAGAGCTTCTGCTTCACCTACATCAGGTAAAACAGACCTTCCTTACCCTAGGTTGGGTTATAAATAAAAAAAAAATAAGATTTTGTTCCTTCACGCAGGAAGATATTCCTAGGAGTCCTCCTAGATTCCAGTTGGCAGATGTGCTTACTTCAAGATCAAAAGTAAGACATCATAGATCATCAGGTGGCTCAGTTTTGCAGTCTGAAAAATTCCACGATCAGGAACATCATGACCATGCTAGGCCATCTAATATCTACTATACCGGCAGTAAGTTGGGCACAAACCCACATGAGAACACTAGAAGCCTTTCAGCTAAATGCCTGGGACGGTACCCAGACCTCCTTGGCAAAAAAGGTAACTCTACCACAAAGGGTCCTACGATCCCTGCCCTGGTGGAGAATAAGAAGAAACCTACAAACTGGAGTCTATTGGTGGCAAAAGGATCCATCTGTGATAAGTACAGACGCCAGCAGCAAAGGTTGGGGAGGACTTACAGAAGATCGGATAGTCCAAGGTCTCTGGGACGATTCCATGACAACCGCCTCGTCCAACCAAAGAGAACTGGCGGCGATATACGAAGTCCTGCTAGCCCTTCATGCAGAAAGGGCCTTACATCAGGTGGAGATCCGGTCAGACAATACAACAGCTGTGGCTTATATAAACAGACAGGGGGGGACGAGAAACAGGGCGCTGGCTGAAATGGCAGGGAAGATCTTTGCTTGGGCAGAAAAACATTTAACTTCACTATCAGCAGTCCATCTAAAAGGAAGCAACAATCAGATAGCGGACTACCTAAGCAGGCAGACAATAAAAAAAGCGACTGGGTTCTGAATCCCGATATCTTTCATCAGATAATCTTAAGATGGGGAGTTCCAGCCCTGGACTTGTTGTAAACAAAGTCAACAGAGGGGTGGAAAAATTGTGTTCTCTGTCCCCACAGGACAAGCCAGAATTTGTAGACGCGCTGTCTCGCCCTTGGCCCAAGCATCTGCTATACGCGTTTCCACCCTTCAGTTAAATTTCCAAAGTTCTAGGAAAACTATAACCTCTAAAATAAATCTTAGAGCTTGGAGGACCTGTTTGGACTACGCAGAAAATAAGAACAGTCTGCATCTATTGTCCAATGTACCCACCATTTTAGACTTCCTTCAGTCAGGATTGGACAAGTGCCTCAAACCTTCTACCTTAAGAGTGCAGGTTTCAGCCCTGAGTATTTTTTTGGATAAAAAAAACTGGCAGAAAATACTCTGATCAAACAGTTTTTCAAAGGGGCTGTCAGAATTGCCCCTACTGTCCGTCCAACTGTTCCTGCCTGGGACTTAAACCTAGTCCTTACAGCTCTGAAGGACTCTCCTTTTGAACCCCTTGAGACTATTCCCATCAGGCTTTTGACTCTAAAAACCACCTTTCTCCTGGCAATAACTACTGCAAAAAGAATAGGCGAAATTCAGGCTTTTTCTTGTCGGGCCCCCTACCTAACAGTTTTGGATGACCGCATAATACTTAAGCACTGTCCAGACTTTCTCCCAAAGGTAGTATCTGAATTCCACTGCAATTTGGAGCTAGTTTTACCATCTTTTTGTACTTCGCCTTCCACAGATCAAGAAAGGAGATTCCATAATCTGAATGTAAGACGCTGCTTGCTCACCTATCTTGAAAGATCGAAAGACTTTAGGCAGTCGGATCATCTTCCCCAGTTCCAGGGGCAAAATAAAGGGCAGGCAGCCAGAAAGCCTACTATTGCCTGATTGATAAGGGACCCTATCTCGTTATGTTACTCGACCAAAAACCTGCCAACTCCACCAGGACTTAAGGCCCACTCTACGAGGGCTGTGTCAACGTCTTGGGCTGAGAAAGCTGCTATATCCATTGATCAAATTTGCAAGGCAGCAGCCTGGGCCAGGCCCTTGACCTTCTTTAGGCATTATAGGCTAAATGTAGCTCATAATCAGGACTTATCCTTTGGCCGTAGAATCCTTTGGGCAGTAGTCCCTCCCTAATACGTACTGATTCTCTGTTAATCCTTCTGTCAGTGCCGTTGGGGGGGCACGGGGGAAAAGGGTTAATTACTCTTACCGGTAATTGGATTTTCCAATAGCCTTCCCAACGGCACTGGGGATTCCCTCCCTTAAATTTCTTTTCTTTTCCTTTTTGATCTGGTAAGAATGTTATTACCTTGTGATCTTGTCTAAGATGGTTTAATAATAATTCTTTTCTTGCATCATTCCGTGTCCTTGATTATTGACTGGCTTAGGGAAGGAGAGGAGGCCTTTTTAATCTGGAGCTCCAGTGTTTCCTGTCCAGGGGGCGGGGATACCCTCCTGTCAGTGCCGTTGGGGAGGCTATTGGAAAATCCAATTACCGGTAAGAGTAATTAACCCTTTCTCTCTATTCAGAATGAATTAGGATATAACTGATCAGTTCTTTTCCGGTATTGAGCCCCTTTGACAGAACTCAATGCCAGAAAAGAAAAATGCTAGTGTGAAAGCACCCTAAAAATGTGAAAAAAATAAATACCAGATCCATTTTGCCGGATGACACTGGAAAAATGAATCCTGTATTGCAATGCATTTTTCTGACTGATCATGCATTTTTCAGACTGATCAGGATCCTGATCAGTCTGAAAAATGCCTGATCAGTCAGAAAAAAATGACATGCGTTTGCATACAGTTTGCAACGGAACTGCCTGCCGGAATCAAACAACGCAAGTGTGAAAGTACCCTTAATCGCTTATCTTTAGCAACACTCTTGTTGCCAAAAATTCTATTTATTCTGTTTCAACTAGCTCTCCCATTGCAATTTTCTTTCCTACTCAGTTAGAACTAATCTTTTCCTAATAGTTTCCTTCCCAACTATCCTCCATCCTTATACTCAATGTTTTTCTCAATGCTGGGGGACACCTGCAGATTGACCCCTTAGCTTTCCACAAACACTAATGTTTCTTGTGTTTAAAATAACAAACAAAGCTCCCCCGACATGTTTCACCACAGGTGTGGCATCTTCAGGGGTTAGGAGCTTATAAACAGGAACGCCGGTTAATCAGATCTTTATAGGGGTAGAGCGTCCTCCTCTCCACATTCCTCCCATTCACAGCGCACAGTGTTAGATTGACATTACCGATCCACTAATAAGAAGCAAGACAAGACTATCTGTAAACCTGTAGGTGTACATTTTTACCTGACATCATGATAGAGTGGACCAATGTACCGCTGAGGTCTTTCATGTGTATAAAATTTAGAAAAAAGAAGCGCTCTCCTTCTCTTCGCTGCTCAGACTTCTCTTCTGATGTCTCTTGTGAAGTACATTACATTTATTGATGTTCAGTTTTTACTATTTTTTTTATTTTTTTAAAAGCTCTATTTTATATATCTATTATTTAGGGGAACATAATTATCAAATAAAAGGGATATACAGTATCCAGAATAATTAAAGGATATACAGTAAATCAGTATAGCACAACATTTATTATGCCTTATCCACCCTATACATTTATTACTAGAATTATTATATTTAATCACTGATAATCATAATTTATGTATTATCCACATATACTCTCTTCTATATACCATTTCTATATACCAATATTTCTGATCATGTTTAGAGTTGAGCGAACACCTGGATGTTCGGGTTCGAGAAGTTCGGCCGAACTTCCCGAAAATGTTCGGGATCCGAACTCGACCCGAACTTTATCCCTAACCCGAACCCCATTGAAGTCAATGGGGACCTGAACTTTTGGGCACTAAAATGGCTGTAAAATAGTCCAGGAAAGGGCTAGAGGGCTGCAAAAGGCAGCAAAATGTAGGTAAATGCCCCGCAAACAAATGTGGATAGGGAAATGAATTAATATAAAATAAATAAAAATTAACCAATATCAATTGGAGAGAGGTCCCATAGCAGAGAATCAGGTTTTAAGTCACCCACCAATGAAGAAGGTCACTTTCTGTTATTTAGGCCCCAGCACCCAGACAGAGGAGAGAGGTCCCACAGCAAGGAATCAGGCGTCATATCACCCACCACTGGAGAAGGTCACTTACAGTCATTTAGGCCCCAGCACCCAGACAGAGGAGAGAGGTCGCATGGCAGAGGTTCAGGCTTCATGTCACCCACCATTGTAACAGGCCACTTTCAGTTATTTAGGCCCCGGCGCCCAGATTGAGGAGAGGTTCATTCAACTTTGGGTTGCACCACAAGATAATGGTAAAGTTAAAAAAATGAGGATTCAATAAAGAAGTGCCCCGGAGTACACGAATACATGGTTGAGGGGGAGTCAGTTATAAATGTCTATTCTGCACAAGGGAGGGACGGGTCCTGTGGGATCCATGCCTGGTTCATTTTTATGAACGTCAGCTTGTCCACATTGGCTGTGGACAAGCGGCTGCGTTTGTCAGTAATGACGCCCCCTGCCGTGCTTAATACACGTTCAGACAAAACGCTGGCCGTCGGGCAGGCCAGCACCTCCAAGGCATAAAATGCTAACTCTGGCCACGTGAACAATTTGGAGACCCAGAAGTTGAATGGGACCAAACCATCAGTCAGTACGTGGAGAGGTGTGCACACGTACTGTTCAACCATGTTAGTGAAATGCTGCCTCCTGCTAACACGTTCCGTATCAGGTGGTGGTGCAGTTAGCTGTGGCGTGGAGACAAAACTTTTGCACATTTCTGCCATGCTGACCCTGCCCTCAGAGGAGCTGGCATTGACTCAGCTGCGTTGGCGACCTCTCGCTCCTCCTCTGCCTTCGCCTTGGGCTTCCACCTGTTCCGCTGTGACATTTGGGAATGATCTCAGGAGCGCATCTACCAGCGTGCGCTTGTACTCACGCATCTTCCTATCACGCTCCAGTGCAGGAAGTAAGGTGGGCACATTGTCTTTGTACCGGGGATCCAGCAGGCTGGCGACCCAGTAGTCCACACATGTTAAAATGTGGGCAACTCTGCTGTCGTTGCGCAGGCACTGCAGCATGTAGTCGCTCATGTGTGCCAGGCTCCCCAGAGGTAAGAACAAGCTGTCCTCTGTGGGAGGCGTATCGTCATCGTCCTCCGTATCCTCCCCAGCCACGCACCAGTGATGGGCCTGAGCTTTGTCGGGTGCCACCCCGCTGTGAACCATCCTCATCCTGGTCCTCCAGTAGTGGGCCCTGGCTGGCCACACTTGTACCTGGCCTCTGCTGTTGCAAAAAACCTCCCTCTGAGCCACTTCTAAGAGACTGGCCTGAAAGTTCTAAAAATGACCCCTCATCCTCCTCCTGGGCCACCTCCTCTTCCATCATCGCCATAAGCGTTTTCTCAAGGAGACATAGAAGTGGTATTGTAACGCTGATAATGACGTCATCGCCACTGGCCATGTTGGTGGAGTACTCGAAACAGGGCACACAGGTCTCGCATGGAGGCCCAATCATTGGTGGTGAAGTGGTGCTGTTCCGCAGTGCGACTGACGCGTGTGTGCTGCAGCTGAAACTCCACTATGGCCGTCTGCTGCTCGCACAGTCTAGCCAGCATGTGCAAGGTGG
Organism: Bufotes viridis; assembly: GCA_033119425.1. Classification (NCBI taxonomy): domain Eukaryota; kingdom Metazoa; phylum Chordata; class Amphibia; order Anura; family Bufonidae; genus Bufotes; species Bufotes viridis. Next base: position 353,580,958 of record CM065589.1, read on the forward strand.
AGTTCCACCTGGTGGGCACGTCGCATATGAGGCGGTGAGCGGGAAGGCCGAAGTTATCTTGTAGCGCAGACAGGCGAGCAGCGGCAGGATGAGAATGCCGAAAGCGCGCACAGACGGCCCGCACTTTATGCAGCAGCTCTGACATGTCGGGGTAGTATTGAATGAACTTCTGCACCACCAAATTCAACACATGCGCTAGGCAAGGAATGTGCGTCAAACCGGCTAGTCCCAGAGCTGCCACGAGGTTTCGCCCATTATCGCACACCACCAGGCCGGGCTTGAGGCCCACCGGCAGAGACCACTCGTAGGTTTGTTGTTCAATACCCCACCACAACTCCTGCGTGGTGTGGGGCCTGTCCCCCAAACATGAGTTTCAGAATGGCCTGCTGACTTTTACCCCGGGCTGTGCTGAAGTTGGTGGTGAAGGTGTGTGGCTGACTGGATGAGCTGGTGGGAACAGAGGAGGAGGAAGCCGAGTAGGAGGAGGAGGCTACAGGAGGCAAAGAATGATGCCCTGCGATCCTTGGCGGCGGAAGGACGTGCGCCAAGAAACTCTCCGCCTGGGGCCCAGCCGCCACTACATTTACCCAGTGTGCAGTTAGGGAGATATAGAGTCCCTGGCCGTGCTTACTGGTCCACGTATCTGTCGATAGGTGGACCTTGCCACAGATGGCGTTGCGCAGTGCACACTTGATTTTATCGGATACTTGGTTGTGCAGGGAAGGCACGGCTGTCTTGGAGAAGTAGTGGAGGCTGGGAACAACATACTGTGGGACAGCCATGGACATCAGCTGTTTGAAGCTGTCTGTGTCCACCAGCCGGAATGACAGCATTTCAAAGGCCAGTAGTTTAGAAATGCTGGCATTCAGGCCCAGGGCTCGAGGGTGGCTAGGTGGGAATTTACGCTTTCTCTCCAAGGTTTGTGAGATGGAGAGCTGAACGCTGCCATGTGACATGGTGGAGATGCTTGGTGACGCAGGTGGTGGTGTCGGTGAAACATCCTCTGTTTGGTGGGCGGCAGGTGCCAACATTCCTCCCGAGGCAGAGGTAGAGGCTGAGGCAGCAGCAGAAGAGGGAGCAGGGGGAGCCTGAGTGAGTTCCTTGCTTTTAAGGTGTTTACTCCACTGCAGTTCATGCTTTGATTGTAGATGCCTGGTCATGCAGCTTGTGCTAAGGTTCAGAACGTTAATGCCTCGCTTCAGGCTCTGATGGCACAGCGTGCAAACCACTCGGGTCTTGTCATCAGCACGTTGTTTAAAGAAGTGCCATGCAGGGAACTCCTTAAAGCTGCCTTTAGGGTGCTCGGTCCCTGGTGGCGGTGGCCAGTAGCAGACGAACTCTCTTGGCGGCAGCTGTTCTGCTTTTGCCCCCTGCTCCCTCTTTTGCGACGCTGTTGGCTCGGTCTCACCACTGCCTCTTCCTCTGAACTATGACAGTCAGTGGCATGACCTTTATTCTTCATTCTATGTGGGGTCTAGTATCTCATCATCCCCTGCATCGTCTTCCACACAGTCTTCCTCCCTGACCTCCTGTTCGGTCTGCACACTGCAGAAAGACGCAGCAGTTGGCATCTGTGTTTCGTCATCATCAGAGACGTGCGGACTCAGATGAGGTGGTATTCCCATGTCCAACATCAGTGGTTGTGCATCAGTGCATGCTATGTCTTCCACCACTGGGGAAGGGCTAGGTGGATTCCCTTGGGAAACCCTGCCAGCAGAGTCTTCAAACAGCATAAGAGACTGCTGCATAACTTGAGCCTCAGACAGTTTCCCTGATATGCATGGGGGTGATGTGACAGACTGATGGGCTCGGTTTTCAGGCGCCACCTGTGCGCTTTCTGTAGAAGACTGGGTGGGAGATAATGTTGTGAACGTGCTGGATCCACTGTCGGCCACCCAATTGACTAGCGCCTGTACCTGCTCAGGCCTTACTATCCCACCAAATATCGCTGTAAATTCTGGCGGATACTGGAACCTGAGGTAGTTGGTTCACTAGGACGTGTGGCTGTGGCAGAATGGCCACGTCCTCTCCCAGCACCAGAGGGTCCACTAACACCACCACAACCACGTCCGCGTCCCTTACTAGATGTTTTCCTCATTGTTACCGTTCACCAAGCACCACAATAAGAAAAAAAATATTTGGCCCAATGTATTGATTTCAAATTCAGGCCTTTTTTTACAGGCACCTAACACTATCTGCCTATTAATTTATGTACCGTATTACACTAATCCAGGCACAGCAGTAACCACTGATTTTAGGGGAATATCTATTACCTGGATCATAGGTATCCTTTTATGGACAGATTTACACTTGGAGATGCACAGTAGCGTGTGAAAAAATATGTAGGATTATGCCTTCAGCAATTGTATTTTAACACTTTGTGTAATATACCCTTTAACGGACAGAAATACAATGGGAGATGCACGGTACCGTGTGAAGTTATTGAGGATGACCTTCTCACCACTTGTATATACACCTTGAGTGTAATATACCCTTTTACGGACTGATTAACACTTGGCCTGCAACAGCTGCAACACCAGATTCAGGGTATTGCTATAGTGGCAAGTGAATTTCACCCCAGAACAAAATATATCCTTTGCCGGACACTATTATACTTTGCCAGCCACTGCTGGGACACCAGATTTATGGTATTGCTATTTTGGCAATTGAATTTCACCCCAGAACAAAATATATACTTTGCAGGACACTATGAAACTTGGCCAGCCACTGCTGGGACACCAGATTTATGGTATTGCTATTTTGGCAATTGAATTTCACCACAGAAAATAATCTATCCTTTGCCAGACATCAGACAGTATTACACTTGGCTAGCCAAAGCTGGAACACCAGATTTAGGGGATTAGTATTTTGACAATTGAATTGAACCCCTTAATAAAATATAGAAATTGCTTTCCTGAGTTTCTAGGGGTGACAATAAGCACATCCAAGCCCCTGATGTAGGATATAGCAAAAAAAAAAAAAAACTAGTATTGATGGACTTGGTGGCAGCTTGTTCTGGTGCACCACAAGTCACAAAATGGCCACCGATCACCCCAGAAAAAAGTGACAGAAAAACGCTCTGTGCAGCCTAAAAATCAGTGAGCAATTAACTAGCAGAAGTTGAATCATTCACAGCTGTAGATCGATCAGTTCATTAGGTGCTGTTGCTGACTTTTCCCTGCCTAATCTCGCCCTCACAGAAGCTGCGTCCTCTCCCTACACTAATCAGAGCAGAGTGATGTGCGGCGCTACGTGACTCCAGCTTAAATAGAGGCTGGGTCACATGCTGCATCTGGCCAACCACAGCCATGCCATTAGTAGGCATGGCTGTGATGGTTTCTTAGGGCAAGAAGTAAAACGCTAGCTGATTGGCTGCTGTGCAGCCCTTCAGAAAGTGGGAAGAAATCGCCGAACAACGGACCCAAACTTTTTTGAAAATGTCCGGGTCAGTGTCCCGAACACCCCAAAATTCGGTACGAACCTGAACTATGCTCGAACTGTTCGCTCAACACTAATCATGTTGTTAGTTATCAATAAATTATTTTAAATCTCTCATAGATGTTTACAATCAGATTATTAATAATGTTTACAATCAAATTATTGATAGATTCTTCTTTAATTTTCAGTTATTTTATTTAATTCATTCCCTCAATTAATACAAATCCATAATTAAATACATTCACTATATGTCCATTCATCAATAACACATTGTCCCTCATGTTTTTAATGTTTTTAATATATTTTCTAATAATCATGATGTTCATCATCCTATCCATTTTTTTCATTTTTCATAAAATATTCTTCCTTTTTATTGGGTAATTGTTAAGTAATCAGGTAATACCATTCAGCTTTTTCATCAATTGATTTACTTTTTTTTAATTATAATTTTTCAATTCTGTATATCTCCCCAAATATTTTTTATGAAGGCTGAAAAAGAAAAGCCCTCATTAAGGCCTGTGGGGCTCATAGTATTGAGCTTATATATCCACCTCGCCTCATTTTGCAATAATCTTTTGTACAGATTTTCCCCTCTTGGTCCAATTTTTCCTTTTTCAATACCCCAGAATTTTAGGTTATTTGAATTGTTGCCATGGTAGTACTGTACATGTCTCACAATTGACATATCCTAATTTGTTTCAATAGCACTCAGGTGGCCAGATATATGTCGCCTTAGTTCCTATGTGGTTTTTCCCACATACAGTTTAGGACAGGTGCACATTGCGGCATAAATTACCCCTTGGTCTTACAGGTTATAAGCTGTTTTATTTCATATCTCTTGCCATCACTAAGATTTATAAAGAACTGTGATCTCAAAATAAATTTACATACTGATCCCCTAGGGCCCTAGGGCTCCTGATAGTGACTGTGAACAAGGTGATCTGTAAAATTAGATCCTCTCCGATAGGTTGTACTCGGGTATGAACTAAGAACAGGTTTTAAATCTCTGATTGTACAATATGCCAGTGTCTTTTCAAAATAGTATTGATTTATTTTGTGTACCCATCATACATACCTATACATCTAATCATTTCTGCTTTCACTATCTTTGAATCTAGAAGACCTTCTTGTTTTTTTTTTATCCTGGCATTATTATAGGCTTTTTTAAGGGGACGTATGGGATAGCCACATTTTTGAAATCGTCTATATAGTTCTTCACTCTCAGCAATAAGAGTTTTCATCCAAGCAATTTCTCCGCACTCTATATTGCCCCGTTGATATCCCTCTTTTTAATGGAGGGGGGTGCCAGCTTGTCCAGTGTAGGTAGCTATTTGTTGCTGTTGATTTCTTATAGATGTCTGTACTCAGACTACCATCTTCCAGTTTTTTTATTTTCAGATCGAGGAATCGGATCTCTTCCTCCTGTATTTCATGTGTACAGCCAGGTCTATAAATATTGAGATATCAACACAATTCTAACATTTTTGGCTCTATACACCACCACAATGGATTTGAAATAAAACAAGATGTGCTTTAACTGCAAACTATCAGCTTTAATTTGAGGGTATTTACATCCAAATCAGGGTAACGGTGTAGGAATTACAACAGTTTGCATATGAGCCTCCCACTTGTTAATGGAACAAAAGTAATGGGGCAATTGGCTTCTCAGCTGCTCCATGGCCAGGTGTGTTATTCCCTGATTATCCCAATTACAATGAGCAGATAAAAGGTCCAGAGTTCATTTCAAGTGTGCTATTTGCATTTGGAATCTGTTGCTGTCAACTCTCAAGATGAGATCCAAAGAGCTGTCTATCAGTGAAGCAAGCTATCATTAGGCTGAAAAAACAAAATAAACCCATCAGAGAGATAGCAAAAACATTAGGCATGGCCAAAACAACTGTTTGGAACATTCTTGAAAAGAAGGAATGCATCGGTGAGCTCAGTAACACCAAAAGACCCAGAAGACCACGGAAAACAACTGTGGTGGATGACCGAAGAATCATTTCCCTGGTGAAGAAAACATCCTTCACAACAGTTGGCCAGATCAAGAACACTCTCCAGGAGGTAGGTGTATGTGTGTCAAAGTCAACAATCAAGAGAAGACCTCACCAGTGTGAATACAGAAGGTTCACCACAAGATGTTAACCATTGGTGAGCCTCAAAAACAGGAAGGCGAGATTAGAGTTTGCCAAACGACATCTTAAAAAGCCTTCACCGTTCTGGAACAACATCCTATGGACAGATGAGACCAAGATCAACTTGTACCAAAGTGATGGGAAGAGAAGAGTATGAAGAAGGAAAGGAACTGCTCATGATCTTAAGCATACCACCTCATCAGTGAAGCATGGTGGTGGTAGTGTCATGGCGTGGGCATGTATGGCTGCCAATGGAACTGGTTCTCTTGTATTTATTGATGATGTGACTGCTGACAAAAGCAGCAGGATGAATTCTGAAGTGTTTTGGGCAATATTTTCTGCTCATATTCAGCCAAATGCTTCAGAACTCATTGGACGGGGCTTCACAGTGCAGATCAGGCATGTCCAAACTCCGGCCCTCCAGATGTTGCAAAACTACAACTCCCATCATTCCTGGACAACCTACAGCTATCAACCTACAGAAAGGCATGATGGTAGTTGTAGTTTTGCAACACCTGGAGGGCCAGAGTTTGGACATGCCTGGTGCAGATGGACAGTGAACCAAAGCATAGTGCAAAAGCAACCAAAGAGTTTTTTTTAAGGGAAAGAAGTGGAATGTTATGCAATGGCCAAGTCAATCACCTGTCCTGAATCCGATTGAGCATGCATTTCACTTGCTGAAGACAAAACTGAAGGGAAAATGCCCCAAGAACAAGCAGGAACTGAAGACAGTTGCAGTAGAGGCCTGGCAGAGAATCACCAGGGATGAAACCCAGCGTCTTCAGGCTGTAATTGACTGCAAAGGATTTGCCACCAAGTATTAAAAAGTGAAAGTTTGATTTATGATTATTATTCTGTCCCATTACTTTTGGTCTCTTTACAAGTGGGAAACACGTGCAAACTGTTGTAATTCCTACACTGTTCCCCTGATTTGGATGTAAATACCCTCAAATTAAAGCTGACAGTCTGCAGTTAAAGCTCATCTTGTTCGTTTTATTTCAAATCCATTGTGGTGGTGTATAGAGCCAAAATGTTAGAATTGTGTTGATGTCCCAATATTTATGGACATGGCTGTATATCTCATACTAATGTTGTCATTTAATTTATCAACAAATTCCTGAAAAAAAGTTTTACTGCCCTCCCAAAAGATGAGAATGTTATCTATATACCTTCCCCAATATATAATGTGGCAGGTATATAGAGACATCTCATCAGTGAATTCCAAGTGATCATCCCACCACCCTAAAAAAAGATTTGCGTACATCGGTGCACATGCCATCTCCATTGCAGTCCTTTTTATTTGTTTATAGATCAGCTTCTGAAAAATGAAAATAATTGTGTTCTAAAATAAATTCAAGCAGTGATAGAACAAAATCATTGTGTTTGTGAAAAGTTAAATTTTTTGTGTTTAAAAAATATCTAACCGCATTTAAACCCAAGGGGTGCTCTATATTTCTATAAAGGGATTCCACATCCAAGCTTGCTAAAAAAGTGTTTGGGGGGAGGGACATATCATTAATTTTTTGAAGAAGGTATTTTGTATCTCTTATATATGAAGGTAATGCTGTTACGAAACATCTTAGTACTTCAACATAATTGCTTACTCCTTGTGTTAAACTGTCATTTCCTGATACTATAGATCTACCCGGAATTGGTGTTTTCTTTTTGTGTACTTTGGGGAGAGCATAAAATGTTGGAACAGTCGGAGCCTTGTTATATAGATACTGAAATTCATCTTTGCTCATCAGATTGTGAGTTTTTGCTTGTGTAAGAAGTTCTTTCAGCTCTTGTAAATACTTTTCCGTAGGATTAATGGAGAGCCTGCTAGGTTTCTTTATCAATCAATAGTCGTAAAACCACATTAACATAGTCTTCTTTATCCTATATGACAATATTACCTCATTTGTCACTTGGTTTAATTTATCAATGTCTCATTTTTACTCAGTTGTTCTAATGCCCTATTTTCTGAAGGGGTCAGATTAGATTTACTTCGTTCTTTTCTGATTTTCAAAGCTTGTATATCTTGTGTAAGCAGATTTACAAATGTGTCTATTTCTTGATACTGAGAGAAAGATGGTATTAAGGTATTTCTAGGCCTTCATTTTCATTTATTAGACTTTCCAGAGTCTTTTTTTTTTTCTCTTTTTCTTGCGTTCGCTTTGTATTGTGTTCAGATTTTAAATACATCTTATGGAGAGCAAGTTTTCGTGCAAACAAATTAATATCTTTTATCCAGATAAGTTTGTCGCATTGTGGTATTGGTGAAAAAGTAAGGCCTTTTGACAAAGATTCTTCCGCTACTGTTAGAGTATGTGATGACAGATTAATGATCTGTTTATTTTTCAGTCTGTCATTATCTAAATTCGTTTTCTATTTGTACTACCCCATTTCTCTCGATCCCGTAACTGTACTCCTGAATTACATAAAAAAGGGGGGCAATAGAGGCATTTTTCTCCCCTGATGAATTTGGTATTTGTGCACATTGCGGCATTTGAATTTGTTGCATATTCATGCTCTGTCGTTGCTCTGTCATTTAATGATTGAACAAAAACAAAGGGCTGTGAGCCACCAAGTGATACCATAGGAGTGGTATTTGTATTGATATCTTTTGTACTTTGAGTTGGAGTCTGAGTTCTTGATGCTACCTGTTGTCTGTTTCCTCCTGTATCTAGGCATATTGATATATATTTTTTTTTTCCGTCTGATCTTTTATTTGTCGTCTTCTTAAATTTTCTTTTTGTGCCTCTACCTTGATTATATATCCCAGATTGTATTGAGCCCTCTGTTCCTGATGTCTCTGTATCTGAGGCCTTTGTGTATCTTTGTGATGTATTATTATTATTATGTCTCGTCTTCCAATATATATATATATATATATATACGCAATCACTTTCAAAATCAGAGCAATCTCTCATATATTTTCTGTGTTTTCTCTTTTATCTCACTTCGTAAGCGGTGAATATTATTTTTAAGTTTGAGCTCAAGATTAGTATAATCTGGGTGTTGATTAAAGGTTTATCTCTTTAATCTCCCTTTCTAGTTGGGCATCATCCAATTTATTAAATACTGTTTTTTAATATTCCAATAAATACTTGAGAAGTTTCAATGAACAATCCATCAGTAACTGTTCACACCCTTTTTGTAAATTCGGTATCATCAAGGTGTGAGTTTGGTCTCAATGGAATTCTCAAACCCCTATATACCAAATCTTGAATCTTATATGCTGGTTATATGTCTTATTAATGTTTTTGAAGGCTGTATTTATATCAATTTGATTCAGAGGGAGATTGGTGTTTGAAATCATTTGGTTAGTGAGTTTCTAAATTTGGCTTTTGTTTCAAAAAACCTGCCATACCGGAGATCCAACAGCAACAGTTGTCCACCTGAGGTCAGAATAGAAGATCTGGAAGGAAAGGTCTATATCTGGCAACAAGGGTAGCAGAAAGGGAGAATATATAGTAGCTGGGAGTGGCTGACAGAACAGTTGAAATGAAAAGCTACTGATTCCTAAATGGGACAGAAAGGATTGCAAACCTAAGCAGGAAAACCTGGACTGGAATCCATTCTCAGCACTAGGTCATGGAGCGATCTATTGAAACCCCGAGTAACCACCCACTGCAACCTTGTGACCCCAGGCAAAACAGGGTTAGCAATAGGTCGTGACAGTACCCCCCTTTCTACGAGGGGCTACTGGACACCCCGGACCTCTCTGGAAGAGAAATGTAAAAAGAACGAATTAACCTGCTGGCGTTTACTTCCGACCCTGGCACCCACATTCTTTCTTCTGGACCGTATCCCCTCCATTGCACCAGATATTGAAGGGAGCGACGAACAAAACGTGAATCAACAATTCTTTCCACCTGAAACTCCAAAATGCCATTGATAATAATTGGAGGGGGCGGTAACGGTGATGGTTCTGGAGGTGCAACATACTTTTTGAGCAATGATTTATGAAATACATTATGAATTTTCAAAGGTTGAGGCAGCTCCAGGGGAAATGCCATGGGGTTAATAACGGCGACTATTTTATAAGGACTGATAAACCTAGGACCCAGTTTCCAAGATAGAACCTTTAACTTAATATTTGTAGTCGACAACCACACAGTCATTCAACCTTGGGTCCAGACCTGGCGAACGTTTTTATCAGCCATACATTTATATCTATGAATAAAAATTGATGTCGCACAAGGGTATCTGACAATCAAAGGGGTGCACCTTACCTAATCGAGCTCACTCACTCGAATAAAAAAAGGGGAAGTTAATATAGTAAAGTAGGGCACTCACAGAAATCTAGGACCATATAAAGAGTCAATATATTTATTAAAAGATAATATAAAAACTATAAATAGCATTCAATAAATTGATTAAAAATAAAACTAGCAAAAATAAGCATCAATAATTAACAGCAAAGATATCAATTGTGTGTACTATAACGCCCTTAATTAATAAATAAATAGCGTAAATCTCCAAGGAGAAAAATATCCAGGATTAAATACTCTCCCTCGGATTTTGCTTTAGTTCTGTACCAGTGTCAGCCCGTGGGTAATGTTAAGGTATTGTAATTACATCTCCTATAAAGAGCGGCGTCCCGCTCCAACGGAGACAGTAGCAGCGTCCCGCTAATTCATTCGCTTGAAAGTGATCTCGAATGTAACTTTTATTCCAGTTATCATCGGGTTAATGTCTTCCAGATCGTGGGGGGTATCGTAGTTCCCTGCGCTTGTTTCCAGCGGTATCTCTACTACTCTTCTTTGATACTCGATTTTATCTCGAATTTTATCTATATTTTACCTTTATTGCTATTATTTATTCTATTTTATATTCTCTATGATACTACTGGAAAGATTTTAATCTACTTTATATATAATATTTATATACACTTTGCTCTCTATGCTTGGGAACGCACTGATATCGCACCAATGATGCACCGACGCTGAATATGTACATTCGTATTGTATTAATTTTTGACTTCAAGACTGCTAAAGTATGAATTTTGACATTTATTTGCCTAAGACATTGCTATACAATCAATACATAGATTTATGTGAACTCTATTTGTAATCCTTTTATAACTCTCTTCAAGCCAGTTGGTCAGCCCAGGAATTACCAATTAATACTATCCCTATAAAAGAAAGGGTTGGAGTGGGGGATGCTTACCACTGAGGAAGGGGTGAACTTGCAGACCCCGAAACGTGTCTGGTACCACATCCCCTGCAAACGTGACCAGATCCACCAAACATCCATCGGCAGTCATCCAGAAGGAAGTGGGCGTATCTGCAGATTGACATCCGCGCAAAACGACGGCTGACACACGGAACAGGGCCGGAATAACCATGAGCCTGCATGTGGAGAAGCAAACCGCCGGTGTGGTCTACATAGAGGAAGGAGCTCCCTATACCGCTGGAAACAACAACTGGGAACTACGATACCCCCCCACAATCTGGAAGACACTTACCCGATGATAACTGTAATAAAGGTACATTCGAAATCGCTTGCAAGCGAATGAATTAGCGGGATGCCGCTACTGTCTCCGTTGGAGCGGGACGCCGCCCTTTATAGGAGATATAATTACAATACCTTAACATTACCCACGGGCTGACACTGGTACAGAACTAAAGCAAAATCCAAGGGAGAGTGGATTTAATCCTGGATATTTTTCTCCTTGGAGATTTACGCTATTTATTTATTTATTAAGGGCGTTATAGTACACACAATTGATATCTTTGCTGTTATTTATTGATGCTTATTTTTGCTACTTTTAATTAATTTACTGAATGCTATTTATAGTTTTTATATTATCCTTTAATAAATATATTGACTCTTTATATGGTCCTAGATTTCTGTGAGTGCCCTACTTTACTATATACATCTATATCTGCCAACCATATTTTTCAAATTGCTTTGAACCTTTCGCCATACAGAAGAAAGCGATAACATAAACTGTTCTTTTTCAGGGATCCCAGAAGGCCGCCCTCACTAAGTGCAAAATTGAGGATGAAAACCATATGCATCAAAAAATGGTGACTTAACAGTGTTTATAGCAAACTCTGCTAAAGATAAGTAAGATGACCATTAGTGATGAGCGAGCATGCTTGGCCGAGCACCGGTTCGGCTTGAGCATCGCTATGCTTAGCACATTGCGGTACTCGGCCGAGTACCGCATGTGCTCGAGCGAAATGCTCGAGTCTCTGTCCCGCACGTTTTGCGGGTTTTATGCAGCCAATAAAGGTGCAGGTAAGTACTGCCCTTACTGTAGCCATGTTAGCTGCTGGCATTACAGTGATTGGCTGGCCGGAACGCGTCATCGGAGGTTATATAGCACCTGATGACACTTGCAGATCAGTCATAGTCAGGGAGAGTATCGGGTAGGAAGGGAAAGAGCAGGGAGTGAATTTCAGCAATTTTAGTAAGAGAAAGCTTTTCAAGGTCCCAAAAGTCCTTTTAAGGACTAGTGTGTGTGTGTGTGTGTGTGTGTGTGTGTGTTTCTTAGATCAACAATATATTTAACAGCAGTGTCAAGGACATCCGTGCTAAGGAAGGGACCGAGTGCAGGGAGAGAAATTTGCTGTATTACGAAAACAAAAATTCACATTACGAAAATTTGCAGTCAACACTACTCCTAAAATCAAAGATATTGCAGCCTCCTCATTGTCCCACAAGCTAGAAGAAGGAAGGGATCATGTGTACTACTTAAAGTGCAAATATTCGCAATGAAAATTTGCAACTCGAATATTCGTGATCAACACGATATATTACAACTTCCATTAATCTGGGCCTAGTAAAGTGTCTAAAATCAGTGTGTTTTTATATCCAATACTGAACTGCATCTGAAAACACTGTCTATATTACTTCTATTAATTTTCGGCCTAGTGTAGTATCCAAAATCTGTGGTGGTCTGTAACCAATACTGTCCTGCATCAGAAAAATGTGTGGACAGTAAAACAATCTGCGCCACATCTACCAACAAAACTATTAATACGAAGAAGACAAGCACAAATGGTTGAGGAAGTGGGCGTGATGCTGATGGTACAAGCAGAGGCCAGGGCGCAATGAAACTGTGCCTGCTGCCAGTCTACCAGAAAAAAATAAAAAATCCACCTTACCCAGCTTCATGTCCTACTTAGCTGGGCGGCGCAGGCAACACTGTCCAAGTCAGACCAGTGCGAACAGGCGGTTGGTTGGATTGCAGAAGATAATGCTTCCAGTCGGTTAAGCACCACCCTGTCTTCCACGAAGTCCAGTCTCTGTAGCCAAGAGTCTGGTCAACCGAATCCTCACTCTGATCCTCCTTTCTCCCACCATGTCGAGTCTGGCCAAACAAGTGATCCCACACTCGGATATTCACATGACCTCTTTTCATCGCCAGTACTTGGTTTGGCTCTCTCGCCAAGCACGCTTGAAGAGGTACCTGAGATATTGTGCCCCGATTCCCAACCTCTTGAGCCTTCACAGTCTCAAGAAGATGACTGTGGTGAACAGCAATCATTCGTTCACGAGGTGGGTGATGATGAGACACAGTTGTCAATCACTGAGGTTGTGGTTAGGTGAAGTTAGGAAGATGAGCATAGTGAGGAAATGGAAGAGGAGGTGGTGGACGATGAGATCACTGACCCAACATGGGAAGGTAAAGAGCCGAGCGAGGACAGCAGGTCGCCCTGCACCTGGACCTTCGCATGAACCATCAGCAACAACATCCACTTCCCTGTCCCAGCACAGCGTCCAAATGTCGATAACACAGGCATTTGAACGCAAGGGCAAATACCCACCCACATGCCATAGCATTAAATGCGCAACTTTCGAAATTACTGGCCCTTGAAATGTTGCTTTTTAGTTTTGTGGACACTGAGGCTTTCCGCAGCCTGATGTCGGTGGCCGTCCCTCGGTATGCAGTCCCCATCTGCCACTATTTTTCATGGTGTGCCGTGCCCGCCTTACACCAGCATGTGTCCCACACCATCACCCGTGCACTGACCAATGCACTTACTGGGAAGGTCCACCTCACCACAGACACATGGACAAGTGCTGGCGGCCAGGGACACTACTTTTCCCTGACCGCACACTAGGTGAATGTTTTGGAGGCCGGGAGTGAGTCGTACCCTGGGATGGCACAGGTGCTACCCACGTCCTGGATTGCGGGCCTTATGTCCATCAGGGTCTCCGCCAGCAGCTATGTTACTGTCTCCAACTCCCATTTCGCCGCCGCCACCTCCTCCTCCACTTCTACCTCCAACAGCAGTCAGCCATCAGTCGTTAGCTGGAAGCAGTGTAGCACTGCTGTGGGTAAGCGTCAACAGGCCGTGCTAAAGCTGATCTGCTTAGGGGACAAACAATAAACCGCCGCAGAGCTGTGGCAGGGTATAAGGGACCAGACCGAGCTGTGGCTCTCGCCACTCAACCTACAACCAGGCATGGTTGTGTCTGACAATGGCCGTAACTTGGTGGCGGCTTTGGAGCTCGGAAACCTGACACACATCCCATGCCTATCCCACGTTTAAACTTAGTGGTTCAGCGGTTTATAAAAACCTACCCCAATTTGGCAGAGCTACTAGTGAAGGCGTGCCGTGTGTGCCCATTTCCACAAGTCGTACACAGCTTCAGCCAGTCTGTCAACGTTGCAGCAGTGCTTGCGGCTTCCAGCTCAATGACTGCTGTGCTCTGGAACTCTACGTTCTACAAATTGGACCATGAAGAGGAGGAGGAGCTGGAGACAGTTGCCTATGTTCAGCATGGATGGGCCGAAGAGGAGGATGAGGGGATGGAGTCATCCTGATGTTGACATCGACATCTTGCCTGTTGGTACTCTGGCACACATGGCTGACTTCATGTTAGGCTCATAGAGTCAAGTTCTGACAAGTCTACCGTCAGGCAGTCAGATATAAAGTGATATAGCTGAGTATAGAATCACCGTGAAAATATCCCTAAAGAAAAATAAACTTTAATTAAACTAGTAAAATCTGATCAAGTGACACCTCCGTTACGTAAGGCGGGAGGGGCAAGAGGAGGAAATACTTACCCTATTCTGGCCCTCAAAGCTGTATTGCCCTGTGTACAAATAGAATGGCCGCCCCGATAGGGGCGATCCCGTGTCAGGAACCTCCTAGTATTCCCTAATGGGTCCCTGACAAAGGAAAGAACCCAACACCAGTGCAAATAAAACACAATAAAAATGTCAAAGAGGTCCGTCAATGTCCGAGTAAAGACGGCAACTCGGTATACAGTATAGATATCACATGGATGCTTGATTATATTGATGAATCTCAAAGGAAACCGCAGTTCCAAAGCTCAAATATAACGTCCCAATATAGCGTCCAAATGCGTTTCACTGCTAACCCAACCGGGCAGCAGATCATCAGGGGACCAAACACACAGTAGTGTAAAAGGCGATCAGTGTCCCAAAATATAAAAGCACCATAGGCGTCAGTACAAGCTGACTATCTTGTTACATACAAAAACACATATCCTTTTAAAGAGGTACAGCTGATGTCCTAGTATACACTTCCTCAGATATGTGCGGCTCATATGCAGTAGGAGCAGATATGGAATACAATATTCCGTATTATATGGTATATCGTATATAGTGTTTAAAGTATATACAGGAGGGTCCACACTGAAGAGGAAATCCCCCTCCTCATATACTCTCTATTAGCCTCACACAGCAACCCAAGTGATAGTTAAATAGATCACCACAGATATTAGGTAAAGATATATATTGTGACCTTCATGTTAGTGACTCAGTTATAGAGCCGCTATACTTGCGTGTCTCCTGGTCTACCAAACAATTCTGATAAGTATGTTGAATGTTGTTGTATGTTATTGTTGAATGTATGTTAAAAATCGAACGACTCTCACAGGGGATTTAAGAGCAATCCTTACTAGTGACATAGAGTTGCTCTTTTAGGAAATATGCGCTTTGAACTAGTAACAAGGAGGAGGAAGTGGAGGGGAGGTAACCAATTATCAATGGACCCATATAAGGCGCCAGTTTTCAAATTATTAGTGAGACGCCTTCATCTCAGTGCCTACATCTGAACACAGGTCTGTCTTCATTTCCCTATCTAGGGACGATATACTCCAGATATTTATTATATTATATACTGGGTATCTTTGTTCAGGGTCTATAGCCTAAAGACCCTGAACCAAGAAATTCCTGTCTACATGGATCTTATACCTAAAAGTCCAGCTATACAGTCCCCTGACGAACCAGTCTTTTGCTGGGGAAACGCCGCGTGACGCATGATTTTTACCTTGCGGACAATCCTCCTTTTTTTCACATTTTTGTTGTAGACATCACAGCATCTTTTGTCTCTCCTGGTCTATCCTACTTATCTTGGTAAAGGCTCGACTAGGGTGATTAGCAGTATTAGGAACGTGGACAGGGGACCCTCACCATCAGGGGGTTTCCCTGGGCTAAGGGATAGATAAGGAAGCTAGGGTGTAATAGGGATTATCTATATCTGTCCTTTTTACCAGGCTATCCAACATATGATTAGTGATGAGCGGCAGGTGCCATATTCGATTTCGACGAAATTCGCGAATATTCGAATGAATATTCGTTTCATATTCGTCGAAATCGAATATTCGTCATTTTTTCTAGTTATCGCGATTAACATGCGATTTAAATAATCGCATATTGCGATTTGTACTTAAGGCTACTTTCCTATTGGTTTCATATCTAGAATTAGCGAGGATGACGAATATGACGAATGTATTCGTCTATTCCTCAAAACGAAGATAACGAAGTATTCTACATCTTCGTTTTAGCTACCTATTCGTCAACTTCGCTAATTCTAGCAATCAAATAGGAAGGTTGACTATAGAGACAGCTGTGTTAAATTCGCTATGCGATTTTTTTTTTTTTTTTTTTTAATAAATAGAATACTTATAATAATTTTATCAAGTAATATAATTATTGTATTAAAAAAAAAAATCGCATAGCTAATTTAACACAGCTGGCTGGTAAGTCAACCTTCCTATTTGATTGCTAGAATTAGCGTAATAGCGAAGTTGACGATGACGAGACGAATAGGTAGCTAAAACGAAGATGTAGAATACTTCGTTATCTTCGTTTTGAGGAATATGACGAATACATTCGTCATATTCGCTATTCGCTAATTCTACCAAGCCAACCATAACTTCTGTGCTCATGGAGCGTCCCCATCACCATGGGAATGTCTCCATATACTAAAATGTACTGTCGGATTTGAGGAATTACGTTGAAATCGCAATGCGATTAATTCAAGTTATATTAATCGCATTGCGATTTCAACTTAGAGCTGGGTTTATAATGGGTCAGCTTGCTAGAATTAACGAAGTTAACGAATATGGAATATAGCAGCAGTGCTAAGTTGAAATCGCAATGCGATTAATTTAACTTAAAGTATTCGCATTGCGATTTCAACTTAGCACTGCTAGTGCATAGCATTAGCTATACTCCATATTCGTTAATTCTAGCCTATGTAAGATAGCAGTGTTAAGTTGTAATCGCAATGCGATTAATTTAACTTAAAGTATTCAGCATTGCGATTTCAACTTAGCACTGCTAGTGCATAGCTATACTCCATATTCAGCTAATTCTAGCCTATGTAAGATAGCAGTGTTAAGTTGTAATCGCAATGCGATTAATATAACTTGAATTAATCGCATTGCGATTTTAACGTAATTCCTCAAATCCGACAGTACATTTTAGTATATGGAGATTCTCCCATGGATGGGGACGCTCCACATGAGCACGGAAGTCGGCAGAAGCGGCAACGGGCACTGACTAGAGCAGCCAGGAAGCCAGGAATCCTCAGGACAGGTAAGAACTACTTTTGGGAAGTAGGAAAGAAAAAAATATAACTAAAAAAAAAAAAAACGAATATTCGAAATAGCGAATTTATAGCGCTATATTCGAAATATTCGCGAATTAGCGAAGTGCCGATATTCGCTAAAAAAATTCGCTTTTCGAATATTCGCGCTCAACACTACATATGATATGATTTATCCCCACATTTCCTGAGCGTGTCTACTAACTGTAAGTAGAGAGGGCATAACCTGTTCCATTAGTATTGCCTTACTTATTGATATCTGTCCGCATTTATCAGACTTTACCTTGTATCAGAGTGAAAAGGTTGTTGAAGCTCATCCTTCAGGTTATTTACGTTACTTCTTTTAACCCTTTAAGGACTCTCTTTTGCATTTTCGTTTTGCGCTCCCTGCCTTCCGAGAGCCATAACTTTTTTTATTTTTACATTCACATGGCCATATGAGGGCTTTTTTTTTGCGGGACAAGTTGTAATTTCCAACGCCACCATTTAATATTGCACACGATGTAGTGGGAAGCGGGGAAAAAAATTCCAAATGGGTTGAAATTGTAAAAAAAAAATTCCACCACAATTTTACGGGTTTTTAAATTACGAAGTTTAATGTGCGATAAAACTGACCATGTAGTTTTATTCTACAGGTCAGTATGAATCCGGCGATACCCAATATGTATAGTTTTTCTTGCGTTTTGATAGTGAAAAAAAATTCAAAAGTGGGAAATTTTTTATTTATTTTTTTGTTGCCATATTTTGACCCCTATAACTTTTTTGTAATTAAGTGTATGGCATTGTATGGGGGCTTATTTTTTGCGGGGCGATCTGAACTTTTAGTTGATACCATTATGGGGTGTGTAGGACTTTTTGATCACTTTTTTATTAAATTTTTTTTGAGGAAATGAAGCGTCCAAAAACGGCGAATCGGCCATTTGGGCGCTTTTTTCCATTTTTCTGTTATATGGGGAATATATTTTTATACTATGGGTGTTTTCCCACATTGCGACACCCATGATGTGTATTTTTTTAAATTTTTTTATTATTTTATTTTAATTTTGGGGAAAGGGGGGTGATTTTAATTTTTAGATTTTTTTTTTTTTTACACTTTTATATAGGTCCCATAGGGACCTATATAAATCAGTCATCTGATTGCTTCTAACATGAACTCCAATACACTTGTATTGGAGTTTATGAGGATTTTACTACTTTTCTATGAAGCCCTATTGCTAACAAGGGCTGCATAGGAAATAGTAAGTAGTAACCTCGAATAATTCTTTGAGTTCGAGGTTATTACATCCAGCCATGCGATTCCTCCGATCACCACTAGGGGGAGCCGGAGAGCTGATGAAAGTTTTACTTTCGGTTTTAGCGCGCGCAGATGTTGTGGTCAGGATTGACCACGGCATCTGCGGGGTTAAATGATTGCGAAAACAGGCAGACCCCCGCAGCGATCGCACCCGGAGCGGGCGCCATGGTTTGGGACCGGACCCATGACGTACCCATACGTCATGGGTCCTTAAGGGGTTAAAATTATCTATTAAAAGTTATCTTTTAATGTTGGAAGGTGTTTTTGTACTATGTAGTGTGTAGACTTCCTCAGAATTGTATCTGCCAATAGGTGATTTTGTTTAGGCAGACCTAGCTGCTGCCCATGATGTTGCACCCGTGCTCTTGCAGCCACTCAGTGGACAAAGGAGTGAACTATAATCCATACCATCTTCTGCTCTGGAACAGAAAAAACTAAACAAAAAAAATAACAATAACAGCACTTATTGAAAACACCGAACAACATTTCCCAAACTCACTGTCCTACTAAACTTTCTTACACCTTCCTCATGCTAGAGTATTGTCCGTTCATAGCTCCTTAATGCTTTAAATCTCCAATGTCCAAGATTTTTCATATAGTCATCACTCATCCCTTTAGCTGCCGGTTCAGAAGCTGCCCTAATTCTGAAAGAATGTGAACCGTCCCGTACCTTTCCACCTCCATCCCGACAGCCGCCAGTGGCTTTCTCATTACAGCACAAAATTGAAAATGCGACAGTGCACTCCCATCCCTGTGCAACAAAAAGGCTCTGGGACTATTACCTCTAAATTCTAGAAACCTCACCACCCATTTCCATAAACATAGGTCCCCACCCTTCCTTTCCAGGGTCAGCCAGGTTCCCCTTGCTTTTTGGTCTGTCTTAGAGCACATAACAAAAGACATGACCTTGTCCTCCAGTAACCTCACCCCCCCCCCCCCCCCACCATCTCATCCCTGATTCACTTCTATTTGTCCCTATACACAGTCTTCAGTGCTGCTACCAATGTATCCAACCTTCTTGAATCTATGGGTTCTCTCTTGTGCTTTCCATTGACAGTAATATTCACAGGGCAACAAATGATCTTGCCTGGTCATCCTTCTCG
Organism: Bufotes viridis; assembly: GCA_033119425.1. Taxonomy (NCBI): domain Eukaryota; kingdom Metazoa; phylum Chordata; class Amphibia; order Anura; family Bufonidae; genus Bufotes; species Bufotes viridis. Next base: position 353,600,735 of record CM065589.1, read on the forward strand.
TACAGTTTGGAAAAGAACGACACTGCTGCCACCATAGTGGCAGCCTTACATTTTGATGCTCCTTTCTGTTTCCTCTTGCATTAGTTTGGGACCCACGCAGTGCCCAACATTGATGTGGTGGGTAAGGTTGCAGCTGTGAGTGCTGGTAGGTGGAGGATGAAGAAAGCCATAAAAGGATGTGTGCTGGTGCCAATGGATATATGTGTAATAAGACTTCATGAGGTGCCATAGGGGCCTGCTCATAGTGTCATAGTGGCAAACCAGGCTAAGTACAGCCACTGAGGACTGAGGAGTTGGCTGTAAAAAGACGTGGAGTAAGTGACTGAAAACCTTAAAGAAGTGCCCCAGTGGGGGTCTCTGAGTAGTCACCATTAGGTTGTCGTCATTAGCTGAGGTCCAAAAAGGCAGAGCAGTAATGTTCAGAGAGATAAATTTGTTTGTTGCCTCTAATCAAAAGCCAGTAAACAGAGAGTGACTGTTACAGTTAGGAGCTATTGTCTGCCGAAGATAGGCTCTCTGCATGCTGGACTAGAGGTAACCAGTGGATAGACAGCTAGTGGCTGCCCTGACATCTGGTTATTATTGTTCCTTAGTGTGACAGGACTGGTGAAGTTTAGAGGGACAGTGTTAAACCCAACTGGCTCTAGGAGGAATAGGCAAAGTGTAAATCTGCCCACACACACACAATACAAGTAGGCCGAACAACTGTTTGGCCAAGAGCTATCTTCCCAGACTCCCTCCTTTCTTCGTTTGGCCAACAAAAATCTAATGTGTGTCAGCTTTAGAGCATATTCTTCCTTCTGTGAAAAGTTAAGTGTTGCAATGTATTCCACAAGCAAGAGGACCTGTATGTAGTATTACTGCTATTACTGCTTTTGTACTACTGTTGTGAACTAATTGAGTGGTACTCCTTTCTGACCAGGACTTGGACTAGGACTCTGGTATCCACTTAGTGGCCCATGGACTGTACTCTTATGTGGATGCTCATAATTGGGCAGTCTGTGAAAGGTAGTGGCATAGTGGCCATAAGGAACTATGAAGATGCAGGACAAATCCATACAGAGTCACAATTGCAACCCCAGGAGAAACACCTAGTCAGGTAAGCTGTGGCAGGGAGTCACCTTTGAGAGACCCACAGTGCTGCACAGGCACTTTGGACACTAACCAATTGTTGGTAGACCTGTTGTAGCATCTTAAGAGACCTGACCACAGTGAAGGACCACTAAGAAAGTAATTGTGTGTTATGCCACTACTGTGCATAAACTAATCGTTATTACATCACAAAAAAGCTGTGTGTTATTTCACAAATGAAAACCCTTTTACACAATTTTTACCAATGTTTTCCTGCATGTTTATGGGGGAGTTATGTCAACTGACAGCTATCAAAAAAATGGCCAGTTTAACTCATCTTGAGAGTGAAGAGGTTTTAGTTCATGATTGACCACAATAATTAGTTTGGAGATAAAGGATTCCCCTGAACCTGCTCAGTCTCAGTAAAACCCCATGACTTCCCCTGAAAACCTACATTTTTTTTCCATTTCATTTCAGTCAAATTACATATAAGAGGCATTCAAACTACTGTTATTACCCGTGACACAAATAATAGTAAAACATGTTCTTCTTTCATTAGTATCTCTCTTCCCCCGCATATGTTATTGTTTCACTATTACTAATTACTGTTAAAAGTTATTTTTAGGTACATTCCTGTAAATGATATTTAACAAAGTAGTCCATAGTCTTGGCAACTTGATTCTCCAAGAATCCAGGGTAGATAAATAGCATAAAGACATAAATCTATAAATGCTTTTACATGGTACAATACTGTAACTATAGAATATTTGTGCTGCCATCTCGCCTGACACATCTGTTTTAGTAAATACTTGCATTCTCCATAGAGCAACAATGCTAGATCATCTTTTCTTAATAAGTTATGTTGTACTATTCCTGTGTTGTGCATAACCTGATCAGGGAAGTTTTTAGTCCTTTCTTCGTGGACATCTGCAAACTGCTTAGAAAGCAGTTAAACAGATATCCTGCAGTCATTGAAGTGTTTAATTTCTATCTGCCTCTCCATTGTCGGCTGAAGACTGACTCTATGCACTAGCATGAGCTCACAGGCAGACAGGTTGTTGGGAAAGGGGGGAGGCTTAACACTTCATTCACTTCTATAGACATTCACAGAACTGTAAAGAGGTGGAAGCTGCAAAACGTGAGCAGCTTCTTACAAAACGTCCCCTGTATGTGTACAGCTATACTATACAGTGCCAGACCACTGACACTACAGAAAGTGCTATCCAGCTTTCCCAGGTGCCTGAGTGTCAAGTGTGCCTGGATTGGTTGTGGAGCTGTTCAGTGTCCATATAATGTTACCCTTACATAGTACCAGTAACCCATCTTTCAAGGCCAAGAAAGGCAAATCTGCCTAGCTGTGGCACTATTTCTGAGTAAGGAGGGTGCTTTATCTTGGTATATTTGGTATTCTGCAGTCTATTAAAGTCCCACATGGATGTAACCCAGTTTTCTTAGGACGCTGAAAGGCAAATCTGCTTAGCTATGGCAATATTTGTAAGTGAGAAGAGGGATTTATCTTAGCAGATTTAGTATTCTGTAGTCTGTTACATTTCCACATGGTGATAACCCAGCTTTTCCAGAACTCTGAATGGCAAACCTGCCTATAACACTATTTTATTATTATTATTATTTATTTAGGTAGACTTATTATTTAGCTGTCCCTACTACAGGTCGATATAATTTTTTATTTTACTCATTTATGTAGCACCAACTGTCGGGCATTTTCATGAGTGTATATGATACCTGATCATATTATAGTCCAAAATAGATGCTCATTGTCTTTAAGAGACAGGCTGAACCAAAGTTTTGCTACACGGCTGGAACAGGCCAAGATTTGAAGTCACACAGAGTTCAGTCTGTGTAAAAAGTTTACTGAATACTAAATACAAAGAACATTGTATTTTAAAAGTTATTGCCACAGATGTGGGCTTATCTGTTGGGAGTACACTGGATTCTCCAGACATGTCCGTCTGAAGAGAACAAGGCCCATTCATATTATGGTCCATAGATCAACAGTGTGAGAAACATTCAGAGAGACGCCTACAGGTCTATCTTTAGTTATTTCAGTGTCCAAACTAATCCTCATCTCTAATTTACGACGATGAGGGTCAAATTTATATAATACAAGTGTGCCATAGTTAACTCTTTATAGTATGGTGCTAATAGCTTGCACAACAGTGCCATCCGGAGACAGATGGATATCGCTACACCATCCTCCATAGTTGCATTATGGGTAAATATGAGCTCATAGGATCATTACCATATGAGCATATGATTGGAAGATCTTAATCCAGGGGGAAGGTAATGTAAGATAAGGATTGGGATATTTACTGTGGGAAGAAGGGAAATTCCAACAAGCAAAGAGCAGGAACATTCCAGGATTCAGCCTGAACACACAAGAGAGAGGGGTCTATCAATATGAAAGTCATGGTGAGACATGCGATGATGGACCACCCAGCTTTCCTAGGAGCAGAAGTGTGATTCCTGCTAGGACTTGGTAAGAGACATGAAAAATAATATTTCATTTTATTAAGACTAATTGGATAATGTGGGTGAAGTCATACCATCTAGATTGGCGAATACATAAACACATTCATTAATTGATCATCTCCATATTGAGATGTAGTCTTAGGATATTGTGAGGCTTCATTCTACCTGCAGAAGAATCAAGACACATAATCTAGCAAAGTATTAAATGATTGTGTATATATATACATATATAAATATATTCATAGTAGCATTCTTCACCAAGCTAGGTGATAAATTCCCACTGGAAAGACTTGTTCCAAGTTCTTCCCATTTCTGTTGTGTGTCTTAATAGTCTTACCAAGTCATACATGTGAGGATAGTCCAGGATGGGGCGGAAGGATACAGTTATCTCTTCTAAGTTATATCCTTTGATGGATTTGCCCATTCCTGAAGTCATGTGAGGTGTAGTTGGTTAGATGGGGGCAGAATGTAGTTAGCATTCGATATTGGTGTCTAGGATTAGACATGACCATCCTGATATCACGAGGTTTCCTCTGAACAGAAGAAAATATATATAATTTAACTTCTTGTTTTGATATCCTAAGTTAACCAAATAATAGCTTTGTTATAATGTGACAAGTTGCTTCTACCCACATGTATTGCTAAGCTTATATTGCTTTATATCGATTATATAATTGTGTTTACTTATTTTAAGCTTGTAATGCTTTATATCAACTTTGTATATATTCATTGGCATATATCATTGTGTTTATTCACTTATTTAAGTTTAGAACCTTGTAACCAATAAATTTGCATATTTTTATGATACCTGCGTATTATTATTTAATGTCAAAACTATATCTTTAGCATTAATGTCATCTCACATGAAAAGAACTTATTATCTGAGGAAATAGTCGGCCTCAGATGTGAATTGTATCGATTGGGTTATCTACAATTCACCAGGTTATAATTTCGAGAAGTTATGAAACATTCATGGTTAATTATTTTATGACCATAATTAATAATTCTTAATTGAATTATTATTATTATCCCGACACAACATAGTTCACAGCACTTTCAGGCATTATCATCATTAATTTGTTACCCAGCTTTTCCGGGACCCTAAATGACAAATCTGTCTAGCTATGCTGAGATTCTTACTCAGCTTTTCCTGGTCCCTGGCTAGCAATTCTAGTTAGGTATTCTACAATACAATGCTGGGCATTTACTTCCAGTGAATAGCAGCTTTCAAAAAATAGGACATGCCCTATTATTGGCCATTTTCATAGCCAGACAAGCCCCATTCAAATCAATGGGCCCATTGTTTAATGGCCATAGAGTACGCTCATCTAATGGCTGTAAAAAAACATCTACAAGGGACTTTCATGAGTAATAAAAAATAATAATAATGACCTCATCCACTTGCTCAAATCCTCGCTATTCACTGAATGCAGCTGGACCTGGTCCTGCTGCACCCGAAGGTATGCAGGTCCTGCTGCATTGAATGAATAGCAAGGATTCAAGTGTCCCTGCGCATTCAAGTGAATAAGATGAGTATTTTATTGTGATTCTTTTTTAGATCAGCAACAGCAGGGATAGGAAAGGGCAAAGGGGGCATTATATATGGGGGTACAACTGAGGCCATAATATTTGTATGATTGTACAACTGGGGCCTAATATACTGTGGGGCTATTACAACTACTGGGACACACTAAAGGGGCCAATATATATATTGGGGGCACAACTAGATGCCATTACAGAAAGCACAAAGGGCTGCATTATTTATACAGGGGGCACCATGTGGTGGTGGGGGGGGGGTATAATGAGAGCACTGCAAGGGTTGGGGTTTTAACTTAAAAGCCCAATGAAAATCCTACGTATTTAATGGTCGTTTTTCACAGCCATTAAAAATGGATGCAAAACGGCCATTAAAAATGGACAGAAAGTTGGAAAATACACATACAAATGTTCATGAAAGACTGTCAGTATGTCTTTTTTTGGATGGCATTTTTTTTTTCGTGTGGATGTAGCCTTAGTTTTTACTTTTCCTATAGTCAAAATACAGAGAATGTAGTTTGTGGCACTCACCTCTAGCTAAAACAATTTCTTTATTCTTCATGTAAAAGCAAAGTCTAACAGAGGATGCAGCCTGCAGTGTAGGCAATGGCCATTTCACGTCACTACGCCTCTACAGGCCTATAGAGGTGAAGACGCCCCCCCTGCTCCTAGAGACTAATTTACATATCATAAAAAGACGTTTTTTAGCCTAAATATACATCGGATTTTGATAAAAAAGACATTATCAAGCTGCTCTGACATTAGCACATAGCTAATGTCAGACAGCTTATAATGTGTAATCCTGGTGACAGAAACCCTTTAACTGCCTTCTGGTGTTTCAGAACATAATAACAAACTGGCCTGGAAGGAAGGGAACGGTTGCTCCATCTACCAACCTTAACAACCGTTCCGCATAATCCAGGCCCCACGTATTTCTAGAAAGAATCCTGCCTAAACAACTAAGTTTCTTCAGGCCACAGCACTGCCTGGATTACACTTACTTCACCCAGGTGAGAAATCTAGGTAAAATATACCTTCCTTCTACCAGTATTCCGCAATATACACATGTAACCAATGTCATTTCCATAGTTACAGTACATAAATATATACAATGAATACTACTTTCAAAAACACACTACGATCATTTTATCATTGAGACCTAATGGTCCCATAGCATTAGAATGAATATTCTAACTTGCTTCTTTGTGAAGCAGAATTTTGTGACAACCCCCTCGAGCCAAAAAGAATTTTTGACTGGGTGTCATGCTATTCAGAAACAAAAAAATGCAATGCAAGAGGCTACTATTATTCATGGTTCTATTTTTAAAAAATAGTGAATTCTAAAAGAATTTATCTCCCAGATGCCCTTTGTACCTCTCAGGAAAAACTGCACTATTAGAGTTGTCCTTATAGGTAGTAGTTATGTTGAATGTAGAAACAATTGGTTGTCTTCTATAACACCTAAGGGTAATTACAAATGTGGAAGCTGCTCCTCTTTATACCATAATTTACAAACTCAACATCTAAATATTGGAGGGATACAGCATAATGCGTGTAATTTTCTTGACCCTGAACCCGAACCCCATTGAAGTCAATGGGGACCTGAAATTTGGGGCACTAAAATGGCTCTGAAAAAGTAATGGAAAGGGCTAGAGGGCTGCAAAATGAAGCACAATGGGGGTAAGAGCTGGACAATTGCCATGCAAACAAATATGGAAGGGAAATGACTTAAAATAACATAAAATGCATAAAAATTAAAAATAATAATCTTGAACTAGGAGGAGGAGGTCGATATGGAGTAGGAGGCGGTGACGTGGCGGTGTAGGTGGAAGCGGTGTCGGAGGAGGAGACTCGCCAGCAACACAGTTTTTTGTTTGTAACTCTATTAAAAAAAAAATTGGGTAGACCCCAAAAATTGTAAAATGTAGAAAAGAAAACAAAGAGAAAGTGTGCTGGAGTATAACAAAGGCTGGGTAAGGCCATTATACATGTCTGTTCTGCACAAGGTACGGACAAGTCCTGTGGGATCTATGCCTGGTTACTTTTAATGAACGTGAGCTTGTCCACATTGGCTGTGGACAGGCGGATGCGCTTGTCTGTGATAACGCCCCTGCCGTGCTAAACACACGTTCAGACAATACACTGGCTGCAGGGCAGGTCAGCACCTCCAAGGCGTAAAGGGCAAGCTCAGGCCATGTGCCCAATTTGAAGACCCAGAAGTTGAATGGGGCAGACCCATCAGTCAGTATGTGTAGGCGTTTGCACACATACTGGTCCATCATGTTGCTGAAATGCTGCCTCCTGCTAAGATGTTCCACATCAGCTGGTGGTGCTGGTTCTTGTGGCGTGCTGACAAAGCTTTTCCACATTTCGGCCATGCTAACCCTCCCTTCTGAGGTGCTGGCGGTGCCCCAGCTGCGTTGGCGACTTCTTCCTCCTCCTCTGCCTTCGCCTTGTGCTTTTACTGAGACCCTGGTGTCAGGTGGGAATGCCATCAGCAGCGCATCTACCAACAAGCGCTTGTAACCCAACAATGTAAACGCCGCCGAATTTATAGAATATATTTCCAAGTCAGGTATGCAGTGCGGGGGTGATTTGAAAGAAAAAAAGGGTGTAGATCACCCAGCAATCTAAACGCCGACGAAGTTACAGAATATATTTCCCAGTCAGGTATGCAGAGCAGGGGTAGTTTGAAAGAAAAATGGGGTCATGGAGCATCCCCGTCATATAACAGCAGTATTTAACGGTTTAATTGGACTGTCAGAAATGCAGCGCAGGCTGCAAATGTACTATCTAGCACAAAAAGTGTGCTTTTTTTTAAGCCAAAAATGTAAATGCAGTATTTAATGGTTTTATAGGACTGTCAGAAATGCAGTGCAGGCCACAAATGTACTATCTAGCGCAAAAAGTGTTCTTTTCTCAAACAATAATGTATCTGCAGTATTTAACGGTTTTATTGGACTGTCAGAAATGCAGCGCAGTCCGCAAATGTACTATCTAGCACAAAAAGTGTGCTTTTTTTTAACCAAAAATGTAAATGCAGTATTTGATGGTTTTCTAGCACAAAAAATGGGAATTTGTCAACCGACAATGTAACAGCAGTATTTACTGGTTTTATTTGACTGTCAGATATGCAGTGCCAGTGTCAGAAAGAGAAAAAAAAACGCTTTAGGTCACACAAATATGTCACAGACTAATGTAATTGAATTATTTTCACTGCCAGGTATGCACTACAGGCCGCAGGGGTACTTGACTGCCAAAAAAAGGGAATTTGTCCCCCTAGAATCTAACAGATGGATTTAATGAATAGATTTCTCTGTCATATATTCAGCACAGGGGTAGTTCACAGAAAAAAGTGGGAATATGTCCCACCACCCTGGGGCCCAGAAGTCACAGACGGATTACCTATATTATTTTCCCTTCCCCTTGCACATATGCAGTGCAGGTGCACTTAGAAAATGGGTATATGTTGCTCATTGAACTAAAAGAACAGGATTACATTATTGGCCCTGGCACATATGCAGGTGCCAATGCACTACACTTGCACAAGATGGCCACCGACACCCACCTAACTAACAGACAGATAAAACTTATTTTTCTGTGTCACTGGGCTCATGGGTAAAAAAATGTAGCAGAGCACCCACAAAAATAATCGCTGTAGTTTGTGGATTTAACACCAAGACCTCCAGACCAGAATTGTTGATTAATCTCTCCCTCACAGCAGCAGCATCCTATCCCTACACTAATAAGAGCAGAGTGACGTGCAGCGCTACGTGACTCCAGCTTATATAGAGGCTGGGTCACATGCTGCACTTGGCCAATCACAGCCATGCCATTAGTAGGCATGGCTATGATGGCTTCTAAGGGCACACTAGTTAAATGCTTGTTGATTGGCTGCCCAGCAGCCTTTCGACAAGCGCCATTAAATCGCCGAACACCAAACTCAAACTTTTACGTAAATGTTCGGGTCCGGGTACAAAAAACCCTAAAGTTCGGTACGAACACGAACTTTACAGTTTGGGTTCGCTCAACCCTATTAAATACAGCACCAGGTTTGTAGTTTATATGATAAGATGCCCGTTTGGATTCTTCAATATTGGTAAGACTATTAGATGTCTTTTTGAACATATAAGGAGCATTTCAATTCTATTAACGCTGGTAAGGGCTCTTCTAGATAAAGAGAACATGTGAGGCCGATTAATGGAGGTAAATGTAGAGTATCACAATTCACAGGAATGTAAAGTGTTCAAATACCACATCAGGGAGGAGACCAAGGTATTCCGTGAGGGGCATGGTGAGTTCATAGAAGATTTTTTTTTTTGGCACAAGTTAGCAGAAATTGTAAGGAAAAAAACACTTTTTTGCAGCCTAGGTGCGTAAAGGGGCCGAAAGTCCAACGAGTACCTTTAGGCTTTACAAGGTTGCTCACAATTTAGCCCCGCCCAAAATGCCAGAACAGTAAACACACCCCACAAATGACCCCATTTCGGAAAGTAGACACCCTAAGGTATTCACTGAGGGGCATAGTGAGTCCGTGGGAGATTTTTTTATTTATTTTTTGCCAGAAGTTAGCAGAAATGGAAACTTTATTATATTTTTTTTTTCCTCAGAAAGTGTCATTTTCCGCTAACTTGTGAAAAAAAATTAAATCATACACTCACCATGCCCCTCCACGAATAGTTTGGGGTGTCTTCTTTCCAAAATGGCGTCATTTCGGGGTTATTTATACTATCCTGGCATTCTAGCACCTCAAGAAACATGACAGGTGCTCAGAAAGTCAGAGCTGCTTCAAAATGCGGAAATTCACTTTTTTGTACCATAGTTTGTAAACACTATAACTTTTGTGCAAACCAATAAATATAACTTATTGGATTTTTTTTTTATCAAAGACATGTAGCACAATGAATTCTGACACAAACTTGTATAGAAATGTAATTATATTTGAACAATTTTACCAGAAAAAGTTAAACATACACTTTTTTAAGAAAATTGCGGTCTTTTTTGATTAATATCAGAAAAATGAAAAATCTCAGCAGCAACCAAATACCACCAAAAGAAAGCTGTATTTGTGAGAAGAAAAGGAGGTAAATTCATTTGGGTGGTAAGTTGAATGACCGAGCAATAAACCGTGAAAGTAGTGTAGTGCAGAATTGTAAAAAGTGGTCTGGTCATTAAGGGGGTTTAAGCAAGGGGGGCTGAAGTGGTTAACCCCAAATAAAGTTCAGCTGCTCTAGTTGGTTTTTCCTGAAATTTTCTTAGTCGCATCCCACAGCAAAAGCCATGGTCCACAGAGAGCTTCCAAAGCATCAGAGGGATCTCACTGTTAAAAGGTATCAGTCAGGAGAAGAGTACAAAAGAATTTCCAAGGCATTAGATATACCATGGACCACAGTGAAGACAGTCATCATCAAGTGGAGAAATTATGGCACAACAGTGACATTACCAAGAACTGGACGTCCCTCCAAAATTGATAAAGACGAGAAGAAAACTGGTCTGGGAGGCTACCAAGAGGCCTACAGCAACATTAAGGCCTTATTCACACGTCCGTAGTGTTTATGGATCCGCAAATTGCGGATCCATAAACACACCCGGCCGGCAGCCCCATAGAAATGTCTATTCTTGTCTGCAATTGTGGGCAAGAATAGGACATGCTCTACTTTTTTGCGGAGCTGCGGCCGTAAGATCGGCGGCGCGCTCCGCAAAAACTGATGCGGAGAGCACAGTGTGTGCTCTCTGCATCGTTCCATGCCCCATTCACAGTCAATGGGTCCGCATGTATTCTGCAGAATTGCTGAATACATTCGGACATATATGCGGATGTGTGAATAAGGCCTAAAGGAGCTTCAGAAATATCTGGCAAGTACTGGCTGTGTGGTACATGTGACAACAATCTCCCGTATTCTTTATATGTCTGGGCTATGGGGTAGAGTGATAAGATGAAAGCCTTTTCTTACGAAGAAAAACATCCAAGCCAGGCTACATTTTGCAAAAACACATTTGAAGTCTCCCAAAAGCATGTGGGAAAAGTTGTTATGGTCTGATGAAACCAAGGTTGAACTTTTTGGCCATAATTCCAAAAGATATGTTTGGCGCAAAAACAACACTGCGCATCACCAAAAGAACACCATACCCACAGTGAAGCATGGTGGTGGCAGCACAATGCTTTGGGGCTGTTTTTCTTCAGCTGGAACTGAGGCCTTAGTTAAGATAGAGGGAATTATGAACAGTTCCAAATACCGGTCAATATAGGCACAAAACCTTCAGGCTTCTGCTAGAAAGCTGAACATGAAGAGGAACTTCATCTTTCAGCATGACAACGACCCAAAGCATACATCCAACTCAACAAAGGAATGGCTTCACCAGAAGAAGATTAAAGTTTTGGAATGGCCCAGCTAGAGCTCAGACCTGAATCCGACTGAAAATCTGTGGGGTGATCTGAAGAGGGCTATGCACTGGAGATGCTCTCACAATCTAACAGATTTGGAGTGTTTTTGCAAAGAAGAGTGGGCAAATCTTGCCAAGTCAAGATGTGCCATGCTGATAGACTCAAAAAGACTGAGTGCTGTAATAAAATCAAAAGGTGCTTCAACAAAGTATTAGTTTAAGTATTATGCAGCCATATTATTTTATTTTAATATTTTTTTCTTCTCTCTACCTTAAAGATTTCAGTTTGTTTTTCAATTGAGTTGTACAGTTTATAGGTCACATTAAAGTTCTGAAATTTTTTATCTTTGTCTCATTTTTTTACAGCAAAGAAACCTGACATTTTAACAGGGTTGTGTAGGCTTTTATATCCACTGTATACTGTATATATGAACAGTAAAGCCAGCAAAAAAAAAAATATAATTGCTGGAACCTGTGCTTGATCCAATAAATGTGGTCTTTATTGAAATGATGTTTAAAAGTCCACAAATAAAATGTGTGTTGGGGTCGTGCCCCTTCTTCAGTTACAGATGACAGTCAGTGCTGTTTTATGGGTATCGCCTGATGTGCTGTGCCTTATTTTTCATACAGCCATATATTGTACATGAGCAGGCTAAATGTGTACGTTCTGCATACATTTTTTTAGGTTCTATTACGTGAAATCCAGCATGCACAAAGTAGTAGATTAAAACTTCAAATTTATTAAACCATGGTAAAAAGTGGGTGAACCCCTAAAAAAGACACTTGCATGTTTTAGACCAGTTATTTGGTCCTTATTCATAGCCAGGCTCATACTGGCCCAGAGGGGAACAAGTGAATTCTCTAGTGGCCCCGAGTAAGGTTGGCCCCTTGTCCCCCACCCCCTGCACAAGTATTATATGACACAATAGACTGACTACTACATATAAATAGTGATGGCCGAATATCGGCCTGGGGCGTTTTCGCGAACGCGATCACGCATTTCCGATTAAATATTCGCATACTGTGCGTTCGCGGTGGGCCCCATTGACTTTAATGGCAGGCGAACCTGAAAAGCCCAAGTTGAACTCTTGCACCAGGGCCCATGAGCCTTTAGCTACGCCCCTGGTCACTGGATAAAAATCTTACTATAGCCACTGGAGTACAGGCCCCCAAAATTAGGCATTCACCTGACAGAAAAGAACTTGTGATGATATGGCAGGAGGTATATTAGGCGGTCACTGGATAAAAAATTTACTGTAGGCCAGTACAGGCCCCGAAAAATTTGGTGTTTACCTGACCGAAAAGAACCTGTGATGATGTGGCTGGAGGTACATTAGGCAGTTACTGGATCAAAATTTTACTGTAGGCCACTGGAGTACAGGCCCCAAAAATTAGGCATTCATTTGACAGAAAAGGCCTTTTATGCCGCTGTATATATATAAGACAAGGACCACTCTTTGTTCTGGATGGTGGTGGATATGTGTGGGCTGGCATAAGGAAATTTAATTACACGTGGTCGTCACAGGTGTTAAATTCCTGCGAGATCCATGCCTCATTTATTTTTATAAATGTGAGGTAGTCCACACTGTCGTGAGATAGTGAGTGCGCTTATCGGTCACGATCCCCCCTGCTGCGCTGAACGTCCTTTCGGACAGGACACTCGACAAGAGGCAAGCCGAGAGTTCCATGGCAAATTGTGCCAGCTCTGGCCACAGGTCAAGTCTGCACACCCAGTAGTCCAGGGGTTCCTCGCTTCTCAGAGCGTCCACATCGGCTGTTAACCCGATGTAGTCGGACACCTGTCGGTCTATGCGGCTGAGGCTGGATCTGGAGGGCGGCTGTTAATGGGTTGGCTGCAAGAATGAACTCATATCCGAAGTGACCAACACATCTTCAAACCGCCCTCTTCTTGCAGGTGCGGTAGGATTGGTACCCGCACCTGTTTTGCTGTTGGTGGAAATTTCTATGCCAGCGCCCGCAACAGCAGAATGCAGCATCTCTCACAGCAAGGCCTGGAAAGGCTGCATTCTGCCAGCCCTCTGTGATGTTGGTAACATGTCCACTATTTTGTGTTTGTACCAGGGGTTTAATTATGTTGCCACCCAGTACTGGTCCTTGCCCTTTATGCTTTTTATATGGGGGTCCCTCTTCAAACACTAGAGCATGAAGGCCCCCATTTGCACTAAATTGGAAGCGGTGGAGCGCCCTGGCTCCTGCTCATCGCCCAGGAGAATGTGATCCTCAGTCTCCTCCCCCAAGCCACGGACAACACCAGGGATCCCCAAAAAGTTTAAAGTCCTCCTCAAAGCCTGCTCTTCTTGCTCCTCCTCCTCCCCCCCCCCCCGGCCACCATCCTTCTCTGACTCCTCTTTAGACTCATGCTGACTTGTCTCAGATAGAGTAGCCCCCTGGGAATTCATTAAGCATTTCGACTTCCTTATCTTCCAGCTCCTGCTCCTTGGCGGCTTGATCAATGACACGACGCAATGCACGCTCCAGAAAGAAGGCATAAGGTACGATGTCACTGATTGCGCCCTGGCGGCGACTGACCAGTTTGGTGATCTCATCAAATGGCTGCAGAAGTCTGCATGTGTCACTCATGAGCAGCCACTGGTGCGGTGAAAAGAAACCAAGCTCCCCAGAACCTGTCCTGCTGCAGAGTTCGTACAGGTAGTCTTTTACGCCACATTGCTGCTGGAGCAGCCTATCAAGCATATACAAGGTAGAGTTCCAGTGCGTCGGGCTGTCACAAATTAGACGTCTGACGGGCATGTGGTGTTGCCGTTGAACGTCAGCAAGGGGAGCCATAGCCATCTAAGATCTTCTAAAATGGCCAGAGATTTTCCTGGCCTACCGCAAGACGTCCTGGACCCAGGGGTATTTGACAACGAATCGCTGCATGACTAAGTTCAGGATGTGTGCCATGCACAGCACTTGAGTCATTTTGCTCTGTTTCAGCGCGCTCAGCAAATTGGCACCATTGTCACACACCACTGTCAATATGAGCGGGGTTAGCCACTGATCGGCCTGTGACCGCAGAGCTGAAAACGGTAAAGAGCCGGTGCGGCTCTTGGCTTCCAGGCACAACAGCCGTGGCCCAGCATGGCAATGTCTCACCTGGGATGACGTATAGGTTCTGGGGAGCTTGGGAGGCACAGCGGAAGAGGCTGTAGCAGTGGAAAAGGTGGAGTCAGCCGAGGAGGAGACGTTGGATGGAATAGGAGGAGGAGAAGAGCCCGGCCTGCATGCAATCCTTGGCAGTAACAACAAATCCACATGGAAGATATGGGTTACATGCTTGACAGCCGTCAGAAGGTTCACCCAGTGGGCAGTAAAAGTTATATACCTTCCCTGCTCGTGTTTGCTAGACCACGTGTCTGTGGTCAGATGTATCTTGGCACCAACACTGTGTGCCAGAGATATATATTAACTTGCCGCAGAACAAGGCCATATAGCTCTGGGATGCCCTTCTGGGAGAAATATTTCCTTCCGAGGAACTTCCATTGCGGTGTGCCAATGGCCACAAATTTTCTAAAGGCCTCCAAGTCCACCAGTTTATATGGCAGTAGTTGGTGGGCTAGCAGTTCCGACAAGCCAGCGGTCAGCCGTTGGGCAAGAGGGTTATCCGGTATCATCAACTTTTTATGCTCGAACATTTGGGCCATGAAAGCCTGTCTTCTGCCAGATGTACGTGACGACGGCACGGTGAAAGGTGGAGTGGAGGACAAATGGGAGGAGTAGGGAGAAGGAGAAGAGGCAGGACGTGGAGCACCAGGAGTGTGGCTTTGTTGGTTCTGATGGAATTGCTCCCATTGGGCTTGGTGATGTGAGGCCAGGGGCCTTCTTAAGGCCGTCGTCCCTAGGTGAGTGTTGGGCTTACCGCGACTTATGCGTTGACAGCACAGGCTGCAGATGGCAACACTATTGTCAGCAGCTGACACGTTAAAAAAAAGCCCACACTGCGGAGCCATGTGCCGGCGTCCTGGGAGCGCCAGAGGTGCCCGTGCATGGTGGATGACTCGCTCCAGATACATTTGCCTCCTGTGCCCTGCGAGCTCTGCCTGCTTCTCTTCCTTCTCCTCCCTCTCTGCTGCTCTGTCTCTCCGTCTGAACTCCCCTCCTCTTCCTCTCTTGTGGGCACCCTGGTGATGTCCATAGAGACGTCATCATCGTCACCTTCACCACCACTGACATTTGAGATCTCAGAGTAGGCAGCAACAGCGGGGACCTCCCTCCTTGGGCTGATCTGGGTACTGTCGTCAGACCGCTGGGTGGTGGCCGTTGCTACCTTATCTTCCTCATCCGGTGTCTAGAATGGCTGCGCATCGGTAATGTCTGGGAATGGATGGGAAAATAATTCCCCTGACTCAAGTGGAGGGGCTATGGTGGTGGTGGTGTATTTTGGGGTGCACACAGCAGAGAGTCAAGAGGGTGCAAATACAGAGGATGAGGAGGGTGCAGAAGCGGAAGGCTGAGTGAGCCATTCAAGCAACTCTGGTGCGCCCTTTAAAGTAATCGCACACGTCTTCTCCAACTTCCCACTTAGGCTCCGGCCTGGTGCACCTACCCGACCCCTACCACCCCAGCGGAACGTTCTGCCTCTTCCTCTGAGTGTCATTTTCAAAATGACCCTGTGCCTAAGTCCCTAGAGAAGAGCAGTATTTGTGGAAGCAGGTATATCGCAGCCCTCAGTCAGTATTTTGAGGAAGCAGTTATATCAAACCCCTTAATCAGTATTTTGTGGAAGCAGGTATATCGCAGGTCTCAATCAATATTTGGTGGAAACAGGTATATCAAACCCCTTAATCGGTATTTTGTGGAAGCAGGTATATCAACCCCTTAATCAGTATTTTGTGGAAGCAGGTATATCGCAGGCCTCAATTAATATTTGGTGGAAACAGGTATATCAACCCCTTAATCTGTATTTTGTGGAAGAACGTATATCGCAGGCCTCAATCGATATTTGGTGAAAACAGGTATATCAACCCCTTAATCCGTATTTTGTGGAAGAACGTATATCGCAGGCCTCAATCGATATTTGGTGAAAACAGGTATGTCAAACCCCTTAATCCGTATTTTGTGGAAGCGGGTATATAGCAGTCCTCAATCAATATTTGGTGGAAACAGGTATATCAAACCCCTTTCGGTATTTTGTGGAAGCAGATATATCGCAGGCCTCAAGCAATATTTGGTGGAAACAGGTATATCAAACCCCTTAATCAGTATTTTGTGGAAGCAGGTATATCGCAGCCCTCAATCTGTATTTTGTGGAAGCAGTTATCTCAAACCCCTTAATCAGTATTTTGTGGAAGCAGGTATATCGCAGGCCTCAATTAATATTTGGTGGAAACGGGTATATCAACCCCTTAATCTGTATTTTGTGGAAGCAGGTATATCGCAGGCCTCAATCAATATTTGGTGGAAACAGGTATATCAAACCCCTTAATCAGTATTTTGTGGAAGCAGGTATATTAAACCCCTTAATCAGTATTTTGTGGAAGCAGGTATATTACAGGCCTCAATCAATATTTGGTGGAAACAGGTATATCAAACCCCTTAATTAGTATTTTGTGGAAGCAGGTATATCGCAGCCCTCAATCTGTATTTTGTGGAAGCAGTTAAATCAAACCCCTTAATCAGTATTTTGTGGAAGCAGGTATATCGCAGCCCTCAATCAATATTTGGTGGAAACAGGTATATCGAGCCCCATAATCAGTATTTTGTAGAAGCAGGTTTATTGCAGGCCTCAATCAATATTTGGTGGAAACAGGTATATCAAACCCCTTAATCAGTATTTTGTGGAAGCAGGTATATCGCAGCCCTCAATCAATATTTGGTGGAAACAGGTATAAGTCTTGCTGCTTCCCGCCACTGTGTGAGCAGGTAAAATTTGTATGTAGCTGTACAGTGGGCCCCCAGAATGAACTTTACTAGTGGGCCCTAGGCACCCCAGTCCAACACTGGTCATAACCTTAGTCTTAACATGCAAAAGCGATCTACTTCATTCCTACATCACATCCTTCTCACGTGCAACATACCAATAGGTCAATTTTAAAGAGGACAAAGCCACTATGGAACATACAATTGTATATAAACACAATGGGAAACAAAAAAGCATAAATAATAAATTCAACTGTTTTTCTGGTGCCATTATCTGTGGTGCTGCTCCAGTTCTTCCACGCATCATGTGACCACTGCAGTTTTTCAGTGCTCTCACCGGTCTACAACTGAAGACAGTATTTGACTGCAGTGGTCATGTGCCATATCCAGGCATGTCACCATTGCTGTTTGTGTATTACCCCAGTATTTGGGCTATCTGCAAAGTTTGGTTTGTTATTGTAATGTTAATACTATGTACTGCACACTTAGTTGTTCCAGCATGATCCATGCAATTTCAGAGTTAACGATTATTTATTAATTATACTCACTTATTTACAGCTGACATGTTCCGCAGCACTTTACAGACATGATCATCAAGCTGTCCCCAATGGGCCCACAATCTAAGTTCCCTATTAGTATGTATTCGGAGTGTGGGAGGAAACCAGAGTACATGAAGGAAACCCACGCAAACATGGGGAGAACATACAAACTCCATGTAGATTGTCCTTGGTCAGATTTGAACCCAGAACCCCTGCACTGCAAAGCACCAGTGCTAATCAATGAGCCACCATATTGACCCAACAATCCTGGCCAGCACTTTCTGGAGCACAGGGTATGAGCTGGTTCCACCCCCTAGTACCAGAAGATTCCAGTGAGTATAGCTGGAGAGAGGGGGGTAAGGAGCAGTTTCTTATGTGTTTCTCTCCCCTATTCTCCAGCACCAAGCCCTGGAACCTCTATCACCTCCACAAGCTCCAGGAGATGCAAACAAGCAAGAACTAAAAGAGTAGGACCAGCACAGCTACAGTAAGAAAGAGACAGCAAAATAACCCAGCTTAATGCAATTCCGGAGGGATAACAAGTTAATGCACCTTATGCACTCCCAGAATAGTGGACACCACAGCCATGGTTGCCAGAGCCTGGCTGTAAACTAGAGATCAGATATTTTAGCCCCAGTAATCCGAGGATCAATGCTGTATTCCTCTGCTTAGCTCCTCTGCATTGTATACAAACTATGGCTGGATGTATTACAACTTCAGTCCTGCAAGGTTCATCTGACTTGGTCTCTGGTTCTCTTAATACCACATGCTGGCCACTGCCATCACATGCCCTGCCTAGGATCCACATGGACATTAACACTATGTAACTGCCAGAGTGTAGTGTGTAATGAGCCCCCCCCCCCCCCCAAAGCCATATATTGCCCTGTATAAAATAGACATGTGGTAAAAACAGCTGGCCATGCACATTGTACAGATGGCACTGTATAATGCTGATGTGTTATTTCAATCTGCAGGATGGGAACATTACTCAGATTCAAGAGTTGGTGATTAAGGCCCTAATTTTTAACCCCAGGAAGAGGAAGGCCCCAGTAGTTCTGGAAGTTATGATACCTGTGTTGTACCAGGGCAACATTTCCCAGGAGAAGTCCCTCAAACAGCAAGGAAGGGAAGGACCCACAAAAGAGCCAAAAGGAGGCTATGAAAGGACACCATTTATCGCTTTGAAACCTGCCCTGAAAAACCTTGCCTCTGCATAACGGATTGTGTCAAAGGGTACCACTTATCAATGAATTAATAATTTTATCCTTTTTGTACCCTGAAATTTTACCACCTTATTACACTCTGATATACTCCACACAGCTTGCATATTCACTTTTCACCATCTACTACACATTCATACCATTCATAACATTCCAACAAAATATGCCCTGCAAAAACCAAATAGCGTTCCTTCCCTTCTCAGCCCTGGGGTGTACCCATACAGCAGTTTACAACCACATATTGGGTGTTTACATATTCAAGAGAAACCTGTTGTTCTTGTGGAAATAAAAAGCAACATTTTATTGTAAAAGTAAAGTTTTTCATAAAGTATTTCTAAATTCTATGACACGTTTTTTGAATTTCACCCTTTGAAAAATAGTCTCCAAAATGTGGTCACTTCTTTTTTATTTCACATCAGAGCTTCTGCAATTGTAACCCAATACTCTATAAGTCACCAAATTAGGCCTCAAATGTGCATGCTGCACTTTTACTTTGGAGCCCTGTCTTTTATGGCCACATGTAGGGTGTTTTCAATAAATTTAGAGAGATGATTTTTCAGACTGGCACAAGTTGGGCATAACATATTGGGTACTGAAATGGCATATCTGTGAAAAAAATTTCAAATTTTTTTACATCCAGTACACATTATTTTCTGGAAAACACATGTGAGGTCAAAATGCTCACTCAACCCTTGAAAATTTTCTTGAGGGGCGTAGTTGACTCTTGGGATCAAAATGCTGTGGTGTGTGACTTCTAAAATGGCGTCATTTCTTGGGGATTTCTTTTTTATTTAACCACAGAGCCTCTGCACTTGTCAGCCAGTGCTGCAGTGTGCCAAAACAGAATTTTACAGCCACATATAGGGTGTTGCCACGTTCAAGATAATTGGGTAACTCTTAACTCTTGTGAAAATGAAAAATTTGGGGCTTTTGGAACGTTTTGTTGGAAGAAAATAAATTTTTCATTTTCACAGCCAAGTGTTTCTAAATTCTTTGAAATGCCTGGGGGTTCAAAGTGCTGAGTACACCCCTGAGTTGGAGAGGGGGGTATAGTCTACAAAATGGGATCACTTTTGGGGGGCTTCCACTGTAGGTGTTCCTTAGGGTCCCTTCAAATGCAACATAGACCAGAAAACCATTATAGCAAAATCTGCCCTCCTAAACCATATGGTGCACCTTCTCTTCTGAGCCCTGTAGTGTGGCAATACAGCAGTTTACAACTACATATGGGGTGTTTCTGTAAACTACAGAATCAGAGTAATCAATATTGAGGTTTGTTCTTCTGTTCACCCTCGCTGTGTTACAGAAATAAATGGATTAAACTGTAAAATCTGCAAAAAAAAGGGAAATTTTGAACTTTCATCACCTTTATATCTTGTGGAACTCCTAAAGAGTTAACAAAGTGTTAAGGGGGAATATTAATTATTAATATATATGCAAACATCAATAATTAATATTCATAAATAGGCGGGGCATCTGTATATGACTCCGCCTATTTATACCTTAAATAAAGACTAAATTACCTCCTTTTGCCTTACACTATTCACTGAACTCAACTACGTACGACTTACACTGCTACTATATAATGTGGGGCCTACGATAACAAAAGACTACACGCTGTGCTTAAATAATAAAAGGTATTTATTAACACAATACACATCTATAGTCTATAATTATATATCTCCATATAAAAGGGACTATGAATATATATATTTATAGCCACACAGTAATACAGTCAGTCAATTACAACACTACAACACTACTTCACATACAATATTTCTAACTATTCTACATACAATCCCAATTCCACCCCACAAACTAGCTATACAATTACACTAACATACATTACAGCAGTAACCCACCCACCTGGCTACTCACACTGTCCCTACTGCAATATCACAATGCAGTCCAGAGGTAATGGCACTGCAAGGGTTAACACTAAATGGGCTGCAGGGGTCACTCTGCACACAGAAGCCTTGAAGGGGTTCAGGGTTACTGGCCTGCTGGGCACTGCAAGGGTCCTGGGCTGGGGTACTGCGAGGCTGGATAAGGGTTGCAGCTTAAGGGGTACACAGCAGAAGGAGTTGATGCTGCTGGGCAGGGAAGGGGTACATGGGAATGTAGGGATCTGGGAAATCAGGGCAGGGGTTAGGGGTACTCAGCCATCTTCAGGTCCCATCTGTGTGTGTCCCTCTCAGTCAGGAGCCGAGTTCAGAAGACCCCTCCTCTGTAGTCGCATGCCTTCATAACTGTGTAGTCCACTGTCCCTTGTGAGCCCTCCCCCCAAGTAGTTTGGCCATGGGCAAAGATGGGGGAGAAGGAAACAGGTTTTGCATGTAAGCCATGTACCTTTTGTAAGCCGTGTGCTGATGAAAAGGTGCCATAAAGTCTGCAATCTCCTGTCCTGGACCCACATCCTAGTTAGCATCTCTATGCTAACTACCTCCCAGGGACAGTTGGGCGATTTAACATAACAATGCAAGCCATGGCCTACAGGCTAAACACTGGCCTGTATCAAGTTGATAAGATAAAAGGGGCCATGGAAAGTGGGGGGAAAAAATGGGATATATATATATGAAAGGGGACATATTCTATAAGGGGACATATATTTCAACCCTTCCTCAACACAAAGTTTCTAAAATCAGTTTTGAATAAGGGGCATAGTTTCTAAAATAGGGACATTTATGGGTTGTTTCTGCAGCAAGTCTCAGGGGGGAGAGTTGTGAGTAGGAAAGGAGTGGTATTTGTAGCATTAATAGGTGTTGTAGTGGTTCACAGTGGCTGTCCTCGCTCCAGCGCTCCCTGGGGTCATGCAGTAAAGGAGGGCACACCCTTTCTTCCCTCAGGGCTCACCATGGTATTGAGGCTCCTACTTGGTGTTAGATGGGATGCCATTAATGTTAGGTAGACAGGTGCAAGGTAGGACTCACTCGGAGTGTAGGCAGTGCAATGGTGGCAGCAGTGCAGATATTGGGTGAAGGTAATTAAAGAGGCCAGTGTAAGGTATCAAGTCCAAAACTGAGCTATGATTGACAAATAACACTGAGGATAAAGTCAGTCTTTCCAAATACGCACACAATTATTTCAGGGATGTATATGGGAAAGCATGCTGAATAGTCTTTTTCTCTTAAATTTAGACAACTTTCCATGTCACATTCAAAATATGTAGTACACAGTGGTGTGTAGAACCACCAACCAGTAGCTAATTAACTGTAAAAGCATGGTGAGTGCTGGAAGCAATTAACTCTTTCCTTTGCTATCACAGACAGCCTTATGGTCCTAAGCAGTCTATAAATGTCTTTACTTCCTTCTCTCAGAAGTCTGGCACTTGTCCTCAGCATCTAGGGATGTAGAACCTCTTGTAGTAGACCTCACACTTTGGCTGCCTAGACCAGACTCTGTGGCTAATGCAATCAGATTACAAAGGTCCTCACTCAAAGGGGACAGGTCCAGTCTTCATCCTGCAGAATAGGGTGCAATAACTAAGCTGTGTTCCCATTTCACTTTTTGGAATCAAAGTCAAAGCATAGAAAATACGTTACAAGTGTAGTCCCTTTTTTTTTTTTATTGATGACCTATCCTAGCACCCTCGCCAATCAGCTGTTTGAAGAGAAAGCAGAACTCGCATGCCTACTCGCAGTCACAACCACAGCGGTGAGCAGGTGTAATTACAGCTCAACGGTCCAATTCACTTTAATGGGACAGCGCCTTCCTATTTAAGTGAACTCCCGACACCCCTGCCAATTGGATATTGATGATCTATCCTGAGGATATTTCATCAATATAAAAAAGTGCACAACCCCTTTAACTCTTACACTGGGTTCAGACCTGAGCGTTTTGAAGCCTAGCGTTTTTGGTGCGTTCAAGACTGGCGTGTAGGCGCGTTTTTTCAAGCGTTTTGGTAAATAGTGTAGGCGCGTTTGACGCGCGTTTATGTGATTGACTGCATAGTTGGCCAATGATCAATGATATAGTTTGGCCAATCTGAGTGCTTTAGAGGTGTGACATTCCATGGTGGCTGATTCAGCATGTTGCAAACTTTGTAAAACGCGCATCCATAGGCGCGTTTTACGCTGCACAAACGCCCGAACAACACGCCTATGGCGTTTCCCATTGAAGTCTATTGGAACCAAACGCTGGATAAACGCCCAAATTAACGCGAACATACTTGCCTATGCGTCGGACGTTTATAGGCGCCTACGAACGCGCATTAAAACGCGCAAGTGTGAACCACCTCCATTGGAATGCATGGTTCCTGTACTGTTGTGCGTTTTTTTGCGCGTTCGAAAGCGGCGTTTTACGCGAAAGTGTGAACTGAGTGTTAATGGTAGATATTAAACCTTTTAGCAATGATCTACTGGGTCACTGCAGTTCTATTATGTAAGTCCATCAAAGTCACTTCCAAATGTAATTGGTCCTATAAAAAGCTGGTTTTGGAAATTTTCACTACATTGTGGGGTATCACTGTCTAAAAAGTAGAGAAATTCAAATTTTGAAAATTGCTATTTTTTTATAAATAAAGGTAAAAAATATCAACCCAAATTTATCACTAGCACGTAGTAAGATATGTCATAAAAAAATATTCTTAGAATCTCTTAAATAAGTAAAAAGCATTCCACAGTTATTACTACATAAAGTGATATATGTCAGATTTGCAAAATTGAGCTGTCAGGAAGCTGAAAAACAGCTGTGTCTGGAAGGGATTAAAGGCTATGAACACCTTCAGGGATATTTTTTATCATTGCATTCTACTCATTTTGAGGTAAAAATAATTTTTTTAATTAGTCTTCATTACAGATTTTCAACAGCTTTTCTTGTATAGCTTTCTGTGTATTTACATACTGACAGGTGTTTCCTTCACAGTAAGTATCGTCAGAGAATTGCTCTGACGGCTCATGTGTACCCCTTTTCTCTGAACTCCTTACAGCTCATAAACATTCACTTATGGCTAGGTTCACATCACCATTTTGTTTTCCATTCTTATGATCTGTGTGAAGTACAGAAAAACAAACAAAAAAAGATTCTCTATTTTGAGCATCCGTTATGCTCATTTTGCAGTTTTAGCTATTTCTGTCAGAAATCCGTTCTTTCTCTCCATTCTAAAATAATATCTTTCAGACAGAAATGGCTAAAACTGATGCAAAATGAGCATAACTGAGTATAACGGATGCTCAAAATAATGGATCTGTTTCCTTGCCCATTAGTCTTGGCTGGACTGAGTGGCAAATGTGACTTCTGAAACATCATTCTTGTTTTCTAGCTTGCTGCTAACCTAGAGTCTAATTCAATGACTAAGTAGCAAATCTTGACTCATTTTGCTATCTGCATTATTTTTAGCTTTGGTTAGCATTTTTTTCGGAATATCCCACTGTTAATTGCCGTTGACTGATGCATTCACATTCCAGACCATAGTCATCTGTCGCAATGCAGCATCTCCTTGCTGATATAAACTCATTATGGGCAAGTTTCAGAGCAAAAGATCAGGATGGTTACTGCTAGAATGCAAAACTGAATTACCGCCAGTAGGCTTCCTGTAAAAACTGCACTGCTATTAGAAAAGCAATCTTGTCAATAAAATGTCTAAAAATGGAATAGCAGACTATTCAACATTGGAAGAAAAGCATTGTCAGTATTAAAATTAAGTTAAGACATAAATTGTTTTATTAAAGATGTTGGTCGAGGGGAGCTGCTGCAACACGACAAACAGCGAGCAGTAGGAGCAGAGTGTGCAGACATGCTGTGCGGAAAGAGCACAAGCTGGGGGTTCTCCCCTAAACTTACTGGGTTTCTCGCTAGGGGTCCCTCGCTAGGGGTCCCTCGCTGATGGTGGCCCCTGCCTCTGCAGTCTCTGCAGCTTCCACCCCTGGTGCTGCGGCGATGACTGGTCCTGGCACCCTGCGTGACTAGAGGTGCATACCCAGAAAATACGGAGATCTTAGAGCTTCTGGATACTCATAACGTGCGCAGTGACCGCAGGGAGAACCCTGGATACACTATGGAGAGTCTTATTGCAATGCCTGAGGTGCGTGAGGGGAAGAAGGAGAAGGTACACTGACTAAACAAAGTATGCAGACTATGTTGAATGACTTGCGTATCTCCATCCTGGGAGACATTAGATCTATGCTTGGAGAGGTGAAAGCTGAAATATCTGAGTTGGGGCAGCGTAAAACCCATATTGAATCAAGAATGGCAGAATATGTAGACGCGCATTATGAGTTAGAGGATGAGGTCACTAAAAAAAGAAATAAATTGCCCGACCTGGAAGACAGATCCAGGAGAAACAATGTCCGCATCAGGGGGGTCCCAGAGAATATCCAAGATACACAGCTATTAGCCTTCTTTACAGGAATTCTCAGAGAGGTAATTCCTGAGATCTCTGAGCTGGACCTTCTAGTGGATAGAATCCATAGGGTTCCAAAACCCAAACACATTAACCCCGCACTGCCATGGGATACGTTTGCCAGGCTCCATTTTGTTAAGACCAAGGAAATCCTTTTTGCAAGGCTACGCCATAAACCAACTTTATCAGAGATATATAAGGAGATTTCAGTATACCTAGATTTGTCCGCAGCTACTCTTGCAAGGAGAAGGGAGTTCTCTACAGTTACCCAAGTCCTGCGAGATAAAGCCATCCCATACCGTTGGGTGTCGCCACTGAAGCTGGTTATAGTTAAAGATGGTATTGCTTCGACATGTTTATCTCCTTCTCCTTCTTAATGTTGCGGGAC
Organism: Bufotes viridis; assembly: GCA_033119425.1. Classification (NCBI taxonomy): domain Eukaryota; kingdom Metazoa; phylum Chordata; class Amphibia; order Anura; family Bufonidae; genus Bufotes; species Bufotes viridis. The sequence continues at coordinate 353,626,583 of CM065589.1, forward strand.
TGGGGGCTGTTAACTGGGCCCTCGGACTCTTCTCAAGCAAATCACCCATTGGAAAAGATATCACAGGAATGGTCGACGGCCTAACCTACCTGGCAAATTAGGTCCCTCATGACATTAGAGCTGGATGGGCGTTTAAGTCCCTCCATTGTTCACAATGTTTTTTTTTTTTTTGTTGCATATAACCCCTGGGAAAAAGCTAGGGATCATACTAGCTTTTTTTTTTTTTTTTTGTAGTATCTCTCTGATTATATGTCTCGGGGTTTTATGGTAAAGATGCAAATACAGTACATGTCCAAAGCATTTTACACTGAGAAATGCTTACATGCTACTGCAGTAAAGAAGAAAGCTGGAGTCAGTATATTAGTTAAGAATTCTGTGGATTTTTCTTTAAAATTTTAATATGCTAACACAGAAGGACGGTACATCCTTTTGGTTTGCATTATTATTGGGCTTCCGCTTACTATAGTTAATGTTTATGCACCAAATCAGGGATCTAAGACCTTTATTCAAACAGTATTGCGAAAAATGAGGGTTAATTCCAAGGGGGGGGGGCTTATATTTGGGGATTTCAATATCTCGGTTTTAAAAAAAATAGATTGCTCCTCGATGGCTGCTGGTAAGAGGGATGAATTGCAAGCTATTCTGTGGGAAGAAGACCCCCACAATATTTGGAGATATCAGCATGCAAATGAGAAGGATTTAACTTACTTTTCCCCTAAATATAACTCATACTCTCATATTGATTATTTCTTGGTTGATAATCATATCTTATCACTCTGTCAGCAGTCTCATATCATCTTGATAACATGGTCAGATCATGCCCCAGTCACGCTCTTACTAGATGACTGTAGGCCTCGATTTCAGCACTCCCCCTGTTGCCTGAATTTTCTGCTTCTGAAATCTCAAAAATTGATCAAGAAGATTTCTGAAGCTATACAGAATTATTTTTTGGTAAACGATAATTTGGAAATCTCTGATCCTATATTATGGGACGCCCATAAGGCCTATGTAAGGGGGTTATTCCTGCAAGCCGCTTCAGTCGCAAAACGAAAGAGGGAGAGATGAAGGAATTGGTGGAAAGGATCAGGGACTTGGAGAGGATGAATAAGAAGCACCCGAATTACATAAGTGCTATACAACTATTGCAGGCACGAAATCAGTTACGTGAATTGCTGCTTTATAAATATAAACGGGATCTGGTCAGATGTAGAACAAAATATCATGCTCTAGGTCAGGCATGCTCAAACTACGGCCCTCCAGCTGTTGCAAAACTACAACTCCCAGCATGCCCGAACAGCCTACAGCTATCAGCCTACAGCAGGGCCTGGTGGGAATTGTAGTTTTACAACAGCTGGAGGGCCGCAGGTTGAGCATGCCTGCTCTAGGTGATCTCGTATATTGCTCTCCCGCAAGGTTAAACAGAGGAGAGCTAAGAATAAAATTGCATATTTAGAGAGTAAAGCAAATAATCGCCTAATGGATCCTAGGGGTATAGCTGAAGTACTTGCCAGCTACTACTCTGAATTATATAATCTGAAAAATGATGACTCAGTAATTTAACCTTCAGATGATTCCATCAATTCCTTTCTAGAGGCAGTGAGCGCTGTCCTCTGTGGTAGGGAAAGTACTTACTGGTTATTGCAGGGTCCCTATAACTGGGGGAAGGAGGCGGTAATAACCAGTGAGCGCCATCCTCTGCAGTGAGGGAAAGTACTTACTGGTTATTGCAGAGTCCCTATAACTGGGGGCAGGAAGCGGTAATAACCAGTCAGCACCGTCCTCTGCAGTGAGGGAAAGTACTTACTGGTTATTGCAGGGTCCCTATAACTGGGGGAAGGAGGCGGTAATAACCAGTGAGTGCCAGTCTCCGCAGTGAGGGAAAGTACTTACTGGTTATTGCAGGGCCCCTATAATGGCAGGAGGCGGTAATAACCAGTCAGCACCGTCCTCTGCAGTGAGGGAAAGTACTTACTGGTTATTGCAGGGTCCCTATAACTGGGGGAAGGAGGCAGTAATAACCAGTAAGCGTGTCCTCTGCAGTGAGGGAAAGTACTTACTGGTTATTGCAGGGTCCCTATAACTGGGTGCAGGAGGCGGTAATAACCAGTGAGCGCCATCCTCTGCAGTGAGGGAAAGTACTTACTGGTTATTGCAGAGTCCCTATAACTGGGTGCAGGAGGTGGTAATAACCAGTGAGCGCCATCCTCTGCAGTGAGGGAAAGTACTTACTGGTTATTGCAGGGTCCCTATAACTGGGGGCAGGAAGCGGTAATAACCAGTCAGCACCGTCCTCTGCAGTGAGGGAAAGTACTTACTGGTTATTGCAGGGTCCCTATAACTGGGGGCAGGAGGCGGTAATAACTAATGAGCGCCAGTCTTCGCAGTGAAGGAAAGTACTTACTGGTTATTTCCTTTTTTTACTTCCTTTTGTTTTTCTTTTGTTGTTTGTTTTTATTTTTGTTCTGACTTGTATGTCAGATGGAAAAATGTGAGATGATGTATATGGAGTGTTATATTTGGAATGTGAAAATAATAAAAAAATATTAAAGCAGAAAAAAAAGATGTTGGTCCCTGCCATTTATGAGGGCATAATCTACATACTATATCTCCCCTACCAATTAATATGGTTAGTGTATGGTTATTGTTTATTGACAGTATAGATGAATTATAGATGTTTCTCCCACCACGACACATAGATATTTATCAGTGATGGTGAGAAGCAAGCCTCCACAGGACAGCCTTCAGGGCTCTCCCATGGAGGCTTGCTTCTCACCATGAGTGATAAATATACATGTGTATTTAACCCTTATAACTATATGTATTTAACCCTTCAGTCACTACTGATTACAGTGAGACATTTATCAAGTTGACATTCTCTTAGTTTTCCCCAGAATCACGATATACAGTGCCAACATCAGAAAGGTTCTGTAGTGATCGTCTATAATCCCTGTACCACACCCAGAGAGGGGGCTGACTTTTCATACTGTCAGCACTCTGTGTGCTTGCACAGCTGTACAGTTGAAGATGGAATAAAGTTAGTATGGATAAACTGCATTTCCAGTAAAACTAAAGCCATGCACTATAAAATGAAGAAGGGCAGAATAATAAAGGCAGATTAAATTAAAAATAAATGTGCACGTGGATATTTTTGTTTACCCCACTAGGTTCCAAAAACACAAGAGATCCTAAATAAAAAGGTTTCTTTATTCTGATGAACATTGACATTTTTGTATCATTTCAGCATGTGCTAACCAGGTATTCATAAGGGCTGTAAAAGGGGTGAAATATGAATGTATAATATTAATAACCAATATCCATAAGCAAGTATTAATATCCCATATTAATAGGGACAAGAAATATGGTGTTACTTGATTAATTATGTTTTTGCTTTGTTGTTTTTAAAAAAAAAATGTTGAAGAAAAAAAAAATCCCATATTAATATCTCTTTTAAGTACAAGGGTTATTAGGGGTTGTCTAGTTTATCCGTTATGTGGAAATACACTACACCTAGGGGGAGATTTATCAAGACTAGCACTTTCTGCACCAGTCTTAATATCCCATGCACTGCTGAAGAACCCACCTAATTTATGACAAGGCATAGGTCTCATCATAAATTAGGCACTTCCTTTGGCAGTCAGTGAGCCTAAACAGAAATCTACTTGAAGTCTGAGCTTCCACAGATTTCTGGCTTAATTTGCACCAGAAAAGTGGCATGAAAATAAATTTGTTGCCCATGCCCCCAGCCCTTGCAGTTCCCCAGCTTAAAAAACATTATTTGCAACTGAAAAAAAAACAAAAAAACATGCAATTTGCAGGCTTTATAACTCCACTGTTGTGGTGCAAACTGCAGTAAATGATAAATGCCCCCCTTATTTTTATAATAAAATATATCAAGTTAATTTACCATCAGTCACATCTAACACACTATGTTAGCAATACACATATAATATCAGCAGACATTTATAATCACAATGCAAATCACAGTATGTTTTCCATCCACCCACTGCAATATACACCAACACCTGGCAGCTCTTGTCCCTGAATCTGGGGAAGATTACAACATAGTGAGCTATAGACACTGAAGGGGAGGAGGAGTGTACAGCCTAGGGTAAAGGAGGATAGAGTTAATAGCAGGGGAAGAGAGAATTAAAGGAAATATGTCATCAGAAAATGATCTATTGTTTAAATCAGGGGTGCACAACCTTTTTTGGTCTGAGGGCCGCATTGTCACATCACTCTGTTTCAAGGGGCCGTAAATAAAAAACACGTTGATCGGCGCTCGTTTGCATCAGCCTATTACACAAGCAAATGCAAAGTGATTGGGGAGGAATGATCACTACCACAGTCATTCCGCCTTCATTTAGTTATAATAATTATTGGTGGCTCATCCCTTATTACACAGTGAGATGTGCTGCCGATAATTGTAAACCTTTCATCCTGATAAAATATGCAAATTAGCCAAAAAACTAACGATTCCTTGTTTATCATCTGACCAGCGGCACGTTTATACTGGCTAGATATAAGACATGAGCGCTGCTATGAACACTTTTTCCCAGTAATTGTCCCGAATATCATTCTGCAGCATGGCCTCTGAAACCAAAGAGTTATACTTACCTGCTCCCCACCTCTGTGGTCCTCTACACTGCCCCCATCTTCCGGGCCCCGCGCTGTTTACACCTGGCAGTGCAAGCGCAATGACTGGCTTCAGCGGTGATGTGGCCACAAGCAGCGTGTTACTGCTAAAGCCAGTCAATGGCTAGAGAGGTACATCTGACCATGGCCATGCACTGGCAAGTGTAAACAGTGCAGGGACCGGAAGATGAAGGCAGTGGGGGCAGCGCAGAGGACAGGAGCGGCAGGGGAGCAGGTAAGTATGAACCTTTTGTTTCAGGGACCATGCTGCAGGAACTGGTTAAAAATCATTTTTACCGGAAAAGTGGAGACATTTCCTTCCATCCTACCTCCTATTCATAAATCAGTGTTTTCCTTCACTGCGGAGACTGGCGCTCACTGGTTATTACCGCCTCCTGCTGTAATAGGGACCCTGCAATAACCAGTAAGTACTTTCCTTCACTGCGGAGACTGGTGCTCACTGGTTATTACCGCCTCCTGCCCCCAGTTATAGGGACCCTGCAATAACCAGTAAGTACTTTCCCTCACCGCAGAGGACAGCGCTCACTGGTTATTACCGCCTCCTGCCATTATAGGGGCCCTGCAATAACCAGTAAGCACTTTCCTTCTCTGCGGAGACTGGTGCTCACTGTTTATTATCGCCTCCTGCCCCCAGTTATAGGGACTCTGCAATAACCAGTAAGTACTTTCCTCACCGCAGAGGACACGCTCACTGGTTATTACCGCCTCCTGCCCCCAGTTATAGGGACCCTGCAATAACCAGTAAGTACTTTCCCTCATTGCAGAGGACACGCTCACTGGTTATTACTGCCTCCTGCCCCCAGCTATAGGGGCCCTGCAATAACCAGTAATCGCTTTAACTTACTAGTCGGGAAGGAGCTCATTGGTTAACCCTTTAATGACCAGGCACTATTTTGTAATTTAGCACCAGTTGTTCAAACGACTGTAACCATCTTATTTGTTGAATTACCAAATTAAGTTTTGCGACAATTTTTTACCTGACACATAGGGCTTTGTAACTTATTTTTTTAGTAGTTTTATTTGGGGGAACTGTACAAAACATTTTTAAAAAGTGTTTTTTTTTTTTTCAAACTATAGCTCCTTATTCTTTAAATATGCAAACTGACACCAAAATAAATTATTATAATTAGTTCGCTATTTTGTGTAGGCTGTTTTTTTATATACAATTTATAGTTTCACATGAATGGGGCAGTAATGGTGGCGGTTTTGGTTCGTGTGGGTGTTTGTTTGTTTTTTTATTAATTTTATTTATATTTCTACCACCATATATCCCCCAAGAGCTTTTATTTGTATTTATTAATATTTTATTGTATTTATTTTGTTTATAATTGGTTTATTGTTTTTTTAATATATTTTTGCCACATAATATATCCCCCAAGAGGTAATAAAAAGTCTGTTCGGGGACGATGAACACTTTTATTTTATTTGCATTTTATTTATTTTTATTTTTTCAATTCCTTTATTTTATTTGTATTTTATTTTTTTAGAACTTTCTATTTTTTAAAATATATAATTTTATTCCTCAAATGGTCATAAAAAGAACACTTTTATTTTGCACTTTTTCCTTTTTTTATGGTATTTTTTTTATAGTATTCTATTTTTTGGCCACATATTTTATTTCTTTTTTTCTTTTATTTGTATTTTACTTTTTATTTAGTTTTCAAATTTTTCTTTTTAGAATTTTTAAACTTTTTTTTTTATATATTTTTTCCATATAATTTGTCCCCAAGAGGCCACTGAAAGACCTTTGGGAGACAATGAGAGGCTTTTTTTTTGTACTATGTCCATTGTAATCAGGGTTTCCTGACCCTGCAGCTCTGCACTCCTCTGGCCCAAGCTGCTCATCACTCCGCTCATCTGTCTGAGAAGGCAGAAGCTGCAAAAGAGCTTCTGCCTTCTCCTCTGCTCTCTCACTATGTCTTCCAGCTGGGGGAGTGAGGGGGCGTGGGAGGGGAGACCTGCTCCTGCTACAGTGCAAGAGCAGGAGCTGTTTGTCTTTCATCATTGTGCGGTGCTGGCGGCAGAAACATAGCTGATCCCACGATCAGCTGTGCTTCTGCCCAGGAAGACGGGGGCCGCAAAATTTGGTTCTAGGGGCCGCATGCGGCCCGCGGGCCGCAGGTTGTGCACCCCTGGTTTAAATCATGTTTTAATGTTTAGGATATTTTTTAAGAATTTTTTATGTTATTTTTAATTATCCATGTCACTATCTATATTTAAACAAAAAGCATAAAATCCTGACGTTTTTGCTCTGGCTACTAAGCCTAATAATAGGCACCTGTACTGATCACTTTACTGCAGTTACTTGCTTGTCTGTCATTCTAATTCTGACTGTAATGGTATCCCCTCTGTGTATAGATAATACAGGATCCACCATTCACAGTAGGTGATTGTCAAAGCTTACCTATTCTTTCCTTGTTCAATGAGCATGCCTAGAAAACTCTCCCATACAAGTCAATGAGGTCCACTCCTGTCCTTTGTGTCTATCACCCATGGGGCTGCCATAAAGCAATATTCTTAATGCTTTTTAAATGCTGTTAAGAACAGTTCAGGCAAGATGGCTGCCCCCATAATCAATAAATAGAATTTAAAAATCTGTAATCAAAAAATAAAAACAGATTGGAAAAAACTATGAGTTGTTGTCTTGTTTTTAACTGGTAGAAGGAATTTTTGGTGACAGGTAGAGAGGAATGCAGCTGAAGAGAGGAATAGTCTAGAGAGAAAAAGGATTAATGCAGCAGTGTGTGAGTGTCCCTGTTAAGGTACTCGGCTTGACGGATCTTCAGTGGATGCTGCTGCGCTCTGCTGGTCTAGGTTAGGAGATGCGGGGCAATCAGCTGCTTCGTCTAGGGGAGAGTTATTTCTTCTGCAGGGCCCAGCAGGTGACTTCTGGGGGAGCTGCTGTCCTGCCTCTTCTGTGATGAGGGCTGTAGTACTGTGTCCCCAGCTTTCAGGTCCTGGACTCTTTAAAGTGGATGTGTGTTCCCTTACCCCCTCCCTCCCCAAAGTCCTGCCCAGTTGTTTTCACATTGCCTTGTGGTTTGTTGCAAAAATTTAAAGTTGTTGTGTGTTCCCTTAACCCCTCCCTCCCCAAAGTCCTGCCCAGGAGTTATCACATTACCTTGTGGTTTGTTGCAAAAATATGACATCATACTATATGGTTGATGAAAACAGATGCCAGGGCAACAGCCGATCAATACCCTGATCATCTGTGTCTGAATAGGCTCCCTACAGATCCAGGAAGCAAAGGGATCAAAGCAGAAACCTTTGCTCCTACACCTGCATAAAAATGGGTAGTTATTTATATATATATATATATATATATATATATATATATATATCACTTCCTTTTACAGAATCAGATTTACCAATTCTGTGGACTTCATACGCTTAGACTGGCATTCTAGACCTGCACCAGATTTTACACAGGGGCTCAGGTTGGATGATAAATCTGATGCAGGGATAGTAACTTTTCTCTGACTCTATACCAATTATTGGTTGTCTTACCATGAGACAGAATTTTACAGGAATTCTGGCGCGTTTTTGGCACAAAACATTGCATCTTTACCCCTAAAAGCAACAGGGGTACAGGGATTACTAAGTAGAGAAGTGGTAACGCCTTGCTGTTAGTTAATGGCCATGTGGTTTTCAGCAAACTCCATAGCCATTAAAAAACACTAAGTCCAGTAGCTGCGTTTGGAGTGACCCCAACACTACGCTGGGTCCTCCAGACACTGTTGAGGTGTCACCACATGTTGCTGCTCTCTGGAAGGGATGGCAAGACATTGTGCACCCCAATGAGAAATAAGTCCAGAGAGTCAGGGTCTGCAGTTAACCAGTGTGCTTCTTTACTGGAAGAACTCAAGTGCAAAACAATACAGGCATAGGGCTGGATTCTCCAGTCTCCTCCTGGACAGAAGAAGGTGTCATGCTGAGGAAAGACCTGAGCTAGCTGTCCCTCTCTCTTAGAAGGATAGTACCCTGGCCAAAGGCTGGTGGCCCAGGGTTTTTGGTTCAGTTGTCCAGCTGGAGCCCTGTTTAATGGGCTGTTAACTTGGGGTCTGTGGCTCAGTATCCCCATCTAAGCCTCTTCTTCTGTTCACTCATGCAGTCTGGCAGAGTCTCTCCTACTAAGTACTGGTTCCTATCTGCATACCACTTTCTGAACTATCATAGACATGTATAGAGCTTCCATGCAAGTCTATGGGAATTGATAGCAGTTTTTCTAGGCATAAACAAGTCTTTGGACATAAACTACAGAGCTAAACCAGACAGTCAGGAGGTAAGTGTGTCTGTTTGTGCCCTCCATAACTTTGCATACAGTAGGTAGAAAGTCATAAATAGAGATGAGCACATTTTTAAAAAATTAGATTCGGCCGGTTCACCAAATTTTTTATAAAAATTTGGTTCGATCCAAATTTATTTGCGGCAAATTTCATTAAAAAACAGCTACTGTATTTCCTGGCTGCAGAGAGCCTTTATAGTGCTGTAGAACACTGTGCCTTGCAGTAACATGCATAGGGAGTCTGCTGTGGTAGTGAAATAATACTGTGAGTCAGTATGACATGCAGATGACAGGCGTCACTCTTAGAATCACTGCACACTTCACTTATTTGGGCAGAATGTGTAAATAATAAAATATAATATATAATAAAAAAAAGAGAGAAGAGGGTGTCAGCAGTAAGTTTGTGTTGACGTCACTGATTATTTTGCCCTTCCTTTGATCCGTCAGAACAATAAGCCCCAAAAAACGGATCCTGTCTGTTGATCATCCGACTTTAGAACATATAACTGCACCGCTGAACGGCAAATATATTTTTCTTTTTCCACTTATACACGCCACAAAAGGCTTTAAAACATATAACTGCACCGCTGAACGGCAAATTTTTATTTTGTCACTATAACACGACAAAATGGGCTGTAATTTTAGCACTTCACCACACAATGGCTGATAAGCCATTTTTTCCCACTAATACAAGCCAAAAAATGCTTTAGAACATATAACTGCACCGCACAGGGGCAAATAAGACATAGAAATATTTCCTTGCGATAAACCCTGTTAATGGCTGTAACAGCACAAAAATAAGAACGGCTTGCTGGAATTACAGAGCTGTATAATGGCAATTTGGGTCCCCAGTCAGTGCAGCAAGGTTTAATAGGATTGTTCCTATTACCCAGGCTGTAACCTTCCCTACTAAACACTGTTCAACATAAATGCTGTGAAATGATTCCTCCCTATCCTTTCCCTACACCTTAAATAATCTTTCCCTTTACTTGTAAATCTTTTTTTTAGCACAATGAAGTTTTTTCTAACACTGTCCCTAGCGCCTGCTGACATCTCTACCTGCACTGGCAAATGGCAGAATCCAAGATGGCTAAAGCTATTTATAGGGCTGTGACATCACAGGGCTGGCTGGCTGCTGATTGGCTGCATGCATGGCATTATGGGTGATCCCGCCTTTCCAGAGTTCATTGCTCCATGTCCTCACACGTGCAGCAGACATTTTAGGAATAAATGTGATTCGTTACCACGAAGCGTGAGGAAATTCAGCTTCGGTGCATTAACTGGCTGTACATTAACCCTTTTCACAGTGCAGATATAGTGTATTAACAGTGCAAATGAACAAGTTATATTATAATAAACATAACAGTTTAACAATATAAGCCTAAATCACAGTGCAAGTTAACCCTTTAAGTGCAATATGGTAGGGAGTTGATGGATTTGCATAGTAGTAATAAAGATGAATGTCCAAAAATGTCCATAGACCAAAGCACACTTGCTCCTGGGCAGTATACAAGGTTTTCCCACTTTGTTCACTAGTAATTTGCATGGCCCTGCTGCTTTTAGCCACACCATGGCTAAGTCTCGGTCTTGTAGTGGCCACTACATGTAACAACAATCTTACTGCTCGATTTAGAAAACATTTTGATCACACTGTGTGAACCCGTTTGCCACTACAAGACTACCAGATTCAGATTGGTCCCTATACTAAAATTTGATAGTATCTTTACAACATGTTTCAGCTCAACAATAGAGCCTTTTTCAAGCAAAGAACAGGATCATAGTACAAGGTATATATAGGGAAGTGAATCAAATACATAATTACAAATAATCAATAATTCATGTTGAATCATTAAATAAAAATAAAAGCATACAAAACATAATTCATAGTAAGCCAATATCCATATAACATGATTGTTGTGATTCATTTTGACATCCATGATAATGTTAAAATGTGTAGATCATAAAAATGTATAGAACATCAATAATGTCCATGATTAAAATTAGAGATCAAGATTAATAATATCTGTGTGAAACAATAAAGTGACATGTGCAAGCCATTCATTATAGTTAATAAAATGACAGGGGTGATGAGAAACAGGTTGCGCTCACCACACGAGGGACAACATGTTGTTTACACAGCGCCAACTTCGATATAAAAACACGCCTTAATAACCATTGTTACACTTTCCATAAAAGGGCCTGTTTACCTGTTTCCAAACATTTTTCTGAATGCAAGCATTCAGAGAAAGATTTAAGATGCTGTATTTTATTGACCATGTACCTACACCCAGGAGGGGTGGCAATCGTATCAATATGTTAAAGAAAATTGATGTGGATCCACAAATAGAAAATTGATGTGGGCTTAACTTTTTGAAACCCAATGGTCTTAATGTTAATTACAAACTTGGGGTTTTGTTGTAATTGGTAGGCATTCCCCCATTCTCTTTTGGATACATTATCCTGGCTTTTGTGTTGTGGGTGGTTTTAGGATTGTCTATATACTGTATTTCTTCAGATAACATTTTTTGTTTATTTCATTGAAAATATTTTTTTATTTTCCCCTCACCTCATGACGGCACCCCTGCGACTCAGGAACCTCCCACTGGACAGGAAACCTGAGAAGATAAAAACGTGACACCCCCTACCAAGCACCAGTTCAGGTTTCCTGTCCAGCGGATAGGTCCTGAGAAGAGCTAGTCCTCCAGAGGATTTTTTATATAGAAGATTCCCTGCAAGCACTGGGCGCTGAGGGGGGCCCGGGAAATCCAATTGCCTTATGGGGCCCTACCCTAGGAGCCGGTAGTCCTGTGGCTGTGCCGGGAGCCGGGTTTCCTACAGTCTGCCGCTCTCTTGCACCACCTCCAGGACCTGAGGGAGCCTCTGCGGCCGTGTTTAGGCGGCTCCCTCCGCGTGCGGCAGCTCGGTAACACTGAATGCGGCCGTCAGGTTTCAAGATGGCAGCCGCGAGGTAGGAACAGCTGTGCGCATGCGCTCCCCGCTAATCTGTCCGGGCGCATTTAAATTACGTCAGGGGGCGGCCCTGAACCCAGAAGTGGCGCCAAGGCGCGTCTTAAATCTATAAATTCGGCGGCAGGAGACGGCAGCCAGCGTGGACACGCCATTTATGATCTTCAGTAGGATTCAGCACTGTGATCCAGCTTCCTTTTCTGAGCTGTATGGTGTATGGAGGGTTTTTTCTGCACTTCAGAATAATGGATCCCTCTGACAGACGCGCCGAGCTCCCGAAACCCTTGAGGCTAGCAAGCCCGGTAAAGCCTAAGGAGTGGGGAAGGGAACCTTTTTCTACGTCTGGTAAGCGTATCTATTCCCTTATTAATTGGATGTTGTTATATATATTGTAGAAACCACCTAGGAAATCTTCAAGCAAGACCAGGCATAAGGAGTGTGCAGGATGTAGCATGGCCCTAGCTACTTCTTATTTGAAGCCGTTATGCCAGGCTTGTATAGAAAAGTAGATGGCAGAAGAGTCACAAAGCCTAACACGATCCATGAAGTCCCTAATTAGGTCGGAGGTTAAGGCATCTTTCAAGGCCTTCAGCAAAAGCAGTACTAAATCCCGGACAGATCTTCAGAGTTAACCGGGTTAGATTGTAATACTTCTGAAGATGAATACTCTGGTAGATCGTTCTTTTCACCTGAAGACACTCTTACTGAAAGCAGTCAGAGCAACGATGCAATTGGAGGACATTAAACCTTCCAAATCAGTGGCGGATCAGGCATTCCAGACCCTAGGTCCTAAGAAACATAAGGTTTTTACCATACATGAAAATATGCAAGCCTTAGTCAAAAAAGACTGGAAGAATCCGGATAGAAAATTCTTTATTCCAGCTTCCATCAAAAGGAAATATCCCTTTAGCGAGGCAGTATCATCTACCTGGGATAAGGCTCCGCCGGTGGATGCTCCGGTGGCCAAGATTGCTAAAAAAGCGGCGCTTCCCTTTGATGACTTGGGTTGCCTATCTGACCCTTTAGATAAGAAGGCTGATACTTATTTAAAAAGGGCCTGGAAATCTCAGCCACTTGCCTTAGACCCGCCATTGCTTCTACGTGGGTGTCCAGATCTCTTAGACTCTGGTTGGATCAGCTAGAGAACCATCTCAAAGAAAAAAAATCAAGGGAAAATTTTTTCCAAAGCTGCTGATTTTTTGACAGATGCCTCCACTGACGTCATTCGTTTTGCAGCCAAAACCTCTGCTATGACCAATGCGGCTAGACGAGCGATTTGGCTTAAATCTTGGAAGGCAGATCAAGGATCCAAAGCTAAACTTTGTTCCTTGCCATGTGAAGGAGATAGACTGTTTGGGTCCTGTTTGGATGATATCTTAGAGAAAGCATCGGATAAGAGGAAAGGCTTTCCTAATCCTCAAAGAAATCCCTTTTTTCGTCAGTCCCAATCCAGATTTAAAAGGCAACGGGGGAGACCTTATGATAGGAAAGAAAAGGATAGATTCCCAAGAAAAACAGGAGGTTTTCTTTTCAGATCCCAGGACAACAAATTAAAGGAGAAGCAGCAGTGACGCCAGGTCACAAGTTGGGGGAAGACTTTCACTTTTTCTCCCAGCTTGGAAAAATATTACCCAGAACAAGTGGGTTCTGGGGGGGATAGACAAGGGGTTCCGTTTGGAATTTCTGTCCTATCCTCCAGATTTTTTTGTAAGTACCTCGTACCCCAAGGATGTTCAGAAAGCCAAAGCCCTGGAAGTAGAAGTCCTATCTTTAATGCACAAAGGGGTGGTTTTCCAAGTTCCCAGGGAGGAGAAAGGCAAAGGGTTTTACTCCCCACTATTTTTGGTAAGGAAACCCAATGGGACATTTCGAATGATCCTGAACCTAAAAAAATTAAACAAATTTTTAAAGTACAAGAGATTCAGGATGGAGACAATAAAATCCACGTACATGCAACATCTCAAAGATATTTAAGGACAGCAACGTTTGTACAAGGCCGCCTTCTTCATTTACAGTACAAGGCTCTTCTTTTTGGGGTCTCTCAAGCCTCAAGGATATTCACAAAGGTGGTAATAGAGATGGTAGCTTTTTTCAGGTTGTCAAAGATAGTTCTAGTGCCCTACTTAGACAACTTCCTCTTTATTTCCAATACAAAGGAAGCCCTGCAGGAAGATCTGTCTCAGGTACAGCTGACATTGAAGAATCTCGGATGGAAAATAAATATGGAAAAATCCCGTCTAACATCATCTCAAGTATGTACCTTCTTGGAGATGGTTCTGGATTCCAAGTCTCAGAAAACTCTCCTTCCACAGAGAAAGGTACTTTCCACCATAGAGCACGTGGGGGACTTATTCCTATCTTACCAATGTTCCTTCAGGCAGGCGATGAGGGTGCTGGGGCATTTAACAGCGGTAATCCCGGCAGTACCCTTCGCACAGATCCATACGAGGATACTCCAATCCGATATCTTACAGGCCTGGGATTGTCGACCTGAATCCCTAGACAAAAAATTCCATCTTTCATCCCAGACAAGGAAATCCCTCCTGCGATGGACTTCTCCAAAAAATCTCTCATTGGGTGTGCCTTGGATTTTCACAGATCCAGCGATAATAACAATAGACGCAAGTCCCTGGGGATGGGGGGCACATTCCGAGGGGAAATATTGGCAGATGGGATCTGAAAACAAGGAACTACTCTTCAAATTTCAAAGAGTTGAAAGCTGTACAAATGGCTTTGACGAAAGCGATTCCAGAGATCTCGAACAAAAGAATCATCATCTATTCAGACAATTCTACCATGGTATAAATCACCAAGGGGGAACGAGGATAGCCTCTCTCCTATCTCTATGCCTTCAAATCTTTTTAGTTGCAGAAGAGAGAAACTTGTCTCTACGTGCTGTTCACCTGAAAAGGGAAAGAGAACGTGGTGGCGGATTTTCTGAGCAAAGTACAACTTAAACAGGAAGAGTGGAGTTTAAACTCTGAGGTTTTTTCTCAAATTGGAGCAAGGTTCGGCCTCCCGACAGTAGACCTTTTCGCCTCAAAGAACAACAAGAAATTGGAAAGGTTCTTCTCCCTCAACTATGCGGAAAACCCCACAGCAATAGACGGCCTGGCACAGGATTGGGACCAGGAGTTCGGATATGCCTTCCCTCCTGTTTCTCTAATCCCACAGGTTTTGGCGAAGGTCCGGAGAGAAAGAAGCTCCATAATCCTAGCAGCCCCCCATTGGCCAAAAAGGATCTGGTATTCAACCTTAGAGAGCCTTGCCCAGGATCCTCCGTGGATCTTACCCCCGAGGAAGGACCTTCTATCCCAGGGCCCAGTGTTTCACCCCAATCCGGAAATACTCAGACTAGCAGTCTGGAAATTGATAGGAACATCTGGTTAAGAAGAGGATTATTCGAGAAAGTAGTCTCCACTTTATTAAGTAGTAAAAAAGTGTCCACAACCAGGAAATACAATAGGGTATGGAGTATCTTCTCTTCCTTTCTAGGGGTGGATCCTGACCCATTCAAACCACCTGATATTCCTAAGATCCTCGATTTTTTTTTTTTTTTTTACAGGCAGGCTTAGACAAGGGGCTTAAAGCTTCCACCTTAAAAGTCCAGGTGGCGGTATTAAGCTACTTCTTTGACTATCAGTTAGCAGGCCATCCCTGGGTTAAACGGTTTCTTTCTGCCGCTGTGAGGCTACATCCTTCTCTTAGACCTTTTTCTCCCCCCCTGGGATCTTAATAAGGTACTGACGGCTCTCTCCCAGAAGCCCTTTGAGCCCTTGTCGGAAGTCTCTATGGAGATTCTGTCAATAAAAATGGCCTTTCTTTTAGCCATCACCTCGACTGGGAGAATTTCGGAGATTCAGGCCTCCTCAGCTTTTCCACCCTATACTTCTATTCAGGAGAATCAGGTGATAATCCGTCCCCTTCCATCTTTTTTGCCTGAGGTGGTGTCGAACTTCAATAGGAGCCAGGATATAGTGCTACCTTCCTTTTTTCCAGATCCAGTGAATGTTTCAGAAAGGAAATTCCATTGCTTAGATGTTAGGAGATGTTTAAAATAATCACCTACCTTGAATCCACTGCTCCTTGGAGGATAGATGAGAACCTTTTTAGTACAATTACAAAAATAAGGGGCGAAAAGTGTCCTGTGCAGTTCTCGCTAGGTGGGTCAAAAAGGCTATCATTAAAGCGTATGTTTCCTTGGGGCTTTCTCCTCCAGAGGGATTTGGAGCTCATTCGACCAGGGCAGTATCTGCCTCCTGGGCTGAGAGAGCTGACGTATCCCTAGCGCAAATTTGTAGGGCAGCTACTTGGAGTTCTCCCCATACTTTTTTGAAACATTACAGGTTACAGCTTCACTCTGATGCATCCTTTGGAGAAGAGGTGCTCCAGGCTGTACTCCCGCCCTAAGGTTTGTTTATAGTTTATCTCGCAGGGGTGCCGTCATGAGGTCAGGGGAAAACAAGGTTGCTTACCGGTAAGCATTTTTCTCGATACCCATGACGGCACCCCTCTTAATTCCCGTCCCAAAAAAAAAAAAAAGTGATGACAGATGTACTTGGAAATACCTGATGAGGCATGATCTATATGAAGCAATATAGAGATTGTCCGTATCTTATCTTATTCCACATGGTCCCTTCCGGGACAGGTTATTTTCACTAACTGGTGCTTGGTAGGGGGTGACACGTTTTTATCTTCTTAGGTTTCCTGTCCAGTGGGAGGTTCCTGAGTCGCAGGGGTGCCATCATGGGTATCGAGAAAAGCGCTTGTTTTCTTTCTTCTTCTCTTTTACAGTTGGTGTTTTGAATATTGAGACTACGGGACTCACCAGATGACCGATCAACAGTTGTGTTTATATCTCTTTATATGATTCACTGATGTGTCCAGGTTGTGTTACAAGGGAAGGTCTATATAATAATATATATGCTTTATGCTATCTATACAGACAGGATGAGTCCCTTGTAAGAGCTTCACATGTTTGTCTTCTGTTTTGGTTGCTGTATACCTTCTGGTAGATGCAGGTACTATCTATCCAACATCCAAGATGGCGACTATTGTCACTGCGTGCTTTTCACGTGTGCGCCTGCTCTTTGGACTATTCCCTTAGATGGAGGCTGTGTTCTTTGCGCTCGGTTGCACATGCTCCAGCTGCCGCTCTACCCAATCACTTCCTGGCTGCTTGTGACATCACCCTGACATATGTGGTGTCTCATGTTGAAAGCCGAAGTTGGCGACATGTTGTCCCTCATGTGGTGAGCGCACATGTTTCTCAGCACCCCTGTAATTTTATCAACTATAATGAAAGGCTTGCTCATGTCACTTTATTGTTTCACATTAATCTTGATCTCTAGTTTTAATCATAGAATAACAAGGGGGGGTCAGTCAGCACATGCCTGTATGCAGGTGCACATAGCCATGGCAAAATATACATACGAACACAGAAATGCAACAGCACTCTGCAACCAGCACTCTGCCCTGCCTTTATGCTAGAAGCTATCAGAGGTCGTTAGTGTACATTTTGATCAAAAAGTAATAAGCCACTTGCCACGCCAAGGCCACCTCTATGAGTGGTCCTAACGCTAAATCCTACCTGTTATGGGCCATGACAGCCACATAAAATGCAGGGAGTGCGGGCCCAGCATGCATGCTAGGATCAACCGTGCTCATTAACCCTTTCTGGTGCCATAACAGCCTTCATTAGATCCAGGGACGCAGGTACTAACATGCATGCTGAGCCCACTGTGTACTCTTCCTGGAGCCAGATGGTTATCAGTAGGTACTATGAATGCAAGTTCAGTTTTATACTTACTCTGATTAAAACCAGCCTTTAGGGCAGACAAACTAGTCAGGTGTGCATGACTGAAAGGAGGCCGCCACACCTCCTGTATATACTACACAGAAACACAAGGTGGGTCAGTCAGCACGTCCCTGTATGCAGGTGCACGTAGCCATGGTAAAATATACATACAAACATAGAACTGCAACAGCACTCTGCAACCAGCACTCTGCCCTGCCTCTATGCTAGAAGCTATCAGAGGTCGTTAGTGTACATTTTGATCAAAAAGTAATAAGCCACTTGCCACGCCAAGGTTGCCTCTATGAGTGGTCCTAACATTACATCCTACCTGTTATGGGCCATGACAGCCACATAAAATATAGGGAGTGTGGGCCCAGAATGCATGCTAGGATCAACCATGCTTATTAACCCCTTCTGGTGCCATAACAGCCTCCATTAGATCCAGGGACGCAGGTACCAACATGCATGCTGAGCCCACTGTGTACTCTTCCTGGAGCCAGATGGTTTTCAGTAGGTACCTGTCTAGTTTGTCTGCCCTAGATGCTGGTTTTAATCAGAGTAAGTAAAAAACTGAACTTGCATTCATAGTATCTACTGATAACGACCTCTGATTCTAGCATAGAGGCAGGGCAGAGTGCTAATTTTAATCATGACATTATTGATTTTCTATCCACACGTATATAAGGGGGCACACAATCATCAAATGTAAGAGATTTTCTATTCATGGATGCCAAGATGAATTACAACAATCATGTTATATGGATATTTGCTTACTATGAATTACACAGGTCTGCAAAAAAAAATTTCAAGAGCTTTTTGGGTTATTCCACTTAATCTTTATGTTTTTTGGTGCGCTGAATCCGAAAATGACCATTTTGTCATAGGACATCACGTTTCCTGACAAGTTAGTTAACTATGTTAAATAAGTCAATACCTCAAAATAAATGGAAATAGACTTATAAAATTAAAGTTTTATTACAATTATTTCATGAAAATCCTTTTTTGAACTGAAATGAGCTCGTCTACACACACTAAACTCGATTCTTCTTCCCTATGAGGCTCCTCTTGGTGCATTTACGCTTGTGATTAGCATCCGGAATGTCTCTCTGAAGCATCCAACAGTAGTCTGCCATCATTGTAATGCTCCATTTTCCCTGGTATCTCGTTTCCATCTCTTTATTGTCTTGGTGGAATCAATTACCTTGTACCTCACTCACAGCTCCCAAATTTTCAGGAAAATAGTCAAGGTGGGACTGGAGGAAATGCACTTTCAAACTCATCAGGCAACCTAAAGCTTGAAATGCTTTCAGCATTCGTCCAATGATCATTTTGTAGTGAGGATCTTTGTTATTGCCTAAAAATTTCTGTACGACTTCTTTAAATGCAATCCACCCTTCTTTTTGAGCATTCGTCATGGTATTGACAAACTCTTGATCAACTATAAGCCTTCTAATGTCTGGTCCGACGAACACACCTTCCTTCAATTTTGCCTCCGACAGGCCTGGAAACTTGGTGACCAAGTATTTGAAGCATTCTGCATCTCTTGGAAGTGATTTTACGAATTGCTTCATCAATCCCAATTTTATGTGGAGAGGTGGTAGAAGAACTTTATGGGAAGATACCAAAGTTTCTCGGAGGATATTTTTTTCACCAACTGTTAGCACCCTCGGCTGCCAACACTTCTTGGTCCAGTGATTTTGTCGGTCTCGAATGTCCCATAGACAAAAAAAAAAACTAAGACAACAAGGGTATTTGGTATACCCAGCTTGTTGCCTGAGCAGCATGCACAAGACATTCAAGTCCCCACACACTTGCCAACCATAGTCTTCATATTTAAGTTTAGGAAGAACCAATTCCAAGTTCTCGTAGGTTTCCTTCAAGTATACGTAATGACCTACAGGTATGGAAGTGTAAAAACCACCGTTGTGGAGTAAAACTGCTTTGAGACTTCTTTTTGAAGAATCTATAAAAAGACGCCATTGCTCTGAATCATATTGGATTTTAAATTGACCCATCAGACCTTCGACATCGATGCAATAAACCATGCATGCTCAACCTGCGGCCCTCTAGCTGTTGCAAAACTACAACTCCCATGATTCCTGGACAGCCTAGAGCTATCAGCCTACAGAAGGGCATGGTGGGAGTTGTAGTTTTACAACAGCTGGAGGGCCACAGGTTGAGCATCCCTGCAATAAACCAACTTGTAGTCCTGGGCGAAGTAAGGCACAAACTCCTTTTCACGATGTCTGAACCATGAAGATGACACTCCTGGCAACAATAAATTCCTGCTTTTCAGCCTTGATCTGAGTAACTCAGCAGCATCTTTGGGAAGATTCAAGTCTCTTACCAAATCATTCATCTCCTTATGAGAAAACAATTTTGGTCTTGTATTATCTTCAAAGTCAGAACTTGATTCGTCATCTAGTTCAGGTATAACTTCACCTTCATCGGAGCTAGGTATCTCTTCCAATGAAGAAGGGGGCTTGGGTATTGGTTAGTGATGAACGAGCATGCTCGGCCGAGTACCCAAAGTCCTTTTAAGGACTACTGTGTGTGTGTGTGTGTGTGTGTTTTAGATGAACCATATATTTAATAGCAGTGTCAGGTACATCCATGCTAAGGAAGGGACAGATAGTGCAGGGAGAGAAATTTGCTGTATTTGATACCAAAAGCTTTTCAAAGAACCCAAAATCCTTTTAAGGGCTACTGTGTGTGTTTCACATCAGCAAGATATTTTTATATTATAACTATTAGTGACATATACTGTACATCACATCATCCGCAGACTGACTCTTTAATAATCAGGGTCACATCTAGTGTCCATAATCTGTGGTGTTCTCTGTAACTAATACTGTCTTGCATCATAAAAGATTGTCAGTATTACAAATTCCAATAATCTGGGCATAATATAGTGTCCAAAATCTGTGGTGATCTACAACCAATACTCGCCCCTTGAGAAAGCTGACGGTGAAACGCGCGTCGGGGCGCGTTCTTGGCGACACCACTGAGATATATTTCTGGTTGGTACATTTATTATGTTATTATTGTTGTGTGAATACCTTTAGAGCCTTGTTATTTTCTTTTCAATCCCAGACTCTAACACTTAATCACTTTGGGGATACACATTTTTTATGCACCATGTGTGTAATCTGGGTTTGATATAGAGAGCTTGGGATCTTATATTACGCTTGATCCCCAATTCAGTGCTATTCACACATTGTTACTTATTTGTTATATGTTCCATACCAGGTCCCATCAGTTGTACTTACTTTGATGGTTGATACCATTTGTGGTGTATCGCATTGTGTGTATTGTTTTTACTTGATTTAAAACGTCTGTACCAATCGTGTTTTCCAATTTGAATAATAAAAATGTATTGTTTTTTGCACAACATTCTAGTTCATTTTTGACTCCAATATTATTGAATTGGGATATCATGTTATTTGATATTGAGTCTATTATTGATTGGGAATAATCTTGTTGGGTTAATCTACAACAAATACTGTCCTGCCTCAGAAAACACAGTCAGTATAACAAATTCTAAAAATCTGGTCCTCATATAGTGTCCGTAATCTGTAGTGTTCTATAACCAATACTGTCCTGCCTCAAAAAACACTGTCAGTATTACAAATTCCAATAATCTGGGCCTAGTAAAGTGTCCAAAATCTGTGGGTTTTTGTATCCAATACTGAACTGAATCTGAAAAAATTGGGTATATTACAACTTCCATTAATCTGGGCCTAGTAAAGTGTCCAAAATCTGTGGGTTTTTGCATTCAATACTGAACTGAATCTGAAAAAAGTGTGTATATTACAACTTCCATTAATCTGGGCCTAGTAAAGTGTCCAAAATCTGTGGGTTTTTGTATCCAACACTGAACTGAATCTGAAAACACTGTCTATATTGCAACTTCCATTAATCTGGGCCTAGTAAAGTGTCCAAAATCTGAGGGTTTTTGTATTCAATACTGAACAGCATCTTAAAACACTGTCTATATTACAACTTCCATTAATCTGAGCCTAGTAAAGTGTTCAAAATCTGTGGGTTTTTGTATCCAACACTGAACTGAATCTGAAAACACTGGGTATATTACAACTTCCATTAATCTGGGCCTAGTAAAGTGTCCAAAATCTGTGGGTTTTTGTATTCAATACTGAACAGCATCTAAAAACACTGTCTATATTACAACTTCGATTAATCTGGGCCTGGTAAAGTGTCCAAAATCTGTGGGTTTTTGTATTCAATACTGAACAGCATCTAAAAACACTGTCTATATTACAACTTCGATTACTCTGGGCCTAGTAAAGTGTCCAAAATCTGTGGGTTTTTGTATCCAATACTGAACTGCATCTGCAACCACTGTCTATATTACAACTTCCATTAATCTGGCCTAGTAAAGTGTCCAAATTGGTGGGGTTTTGTATACAATACTGAACTGAATCTGAAAACAGTGTGTATATTACAACTTCCAATAATCTGGGCCTAGTAAAGTGTCCAAAATCTGAGGGTTTTTGAATTCAATACTGAACAGTATCTAAAAACACTGTCTATATTACAACTTCCATTAATCTGGGCCTAGTAAAGTGTCCAAAATCTGTGGATTTTTGTATCCAATACTAAACAGCGTCTAAAAACACTGTGTATACTACAACTTCCATTAACCACTTTTTGGCATTTTATATCTTAAATGCAATTATGTTAATTTATTAACAGTAATTTGGACTTTAAATTTGGTTAAAACCCATAATATGAAAAAAATACCAAAAATGTAAAAAAAAATATCAATTTAAAGACAATTTTGCATCTTGTGGCAAATCATGACGTCTAGGAGTTTTTTCAATATTTTATTAGTTTTCAGCACACCAAAATATATGGAAATTAGATGAAAATAATTAAACTGCTTTTTAGTCTCAGACCTGTGTTATGTTTATGTATGCTTTCGTATGTTTTATTTATTGATTGATCATAAATAGAGTTGAGTGAACACCTGGATGTTCGGGTTCGAGAAGTTCGGCCGAACTTCCCGAAAATGTTCGGGTTCGGGATCCAAACTCGACCCGAACTTCATCCCGAACCCGAACCCCATTGAAGTCAATGGGGACCCGAACTTTTGGGCACTAAAAAGGCTGTAAAATAGTCCAGGAAAGAGCTAGAGGGCTGCAAAAGGCAGCAAAATGTAGGTAAATGCCCTGCATTTAAAAATTAACCAATATCAATTGGAGAGAGGTCCCATAGCAGAGAATCAGGCGTAAAGTAACTCACCAAAGGAGAAGGCCATTTTTAAGTTATTTAGGCCCCAGCACCCAAACAGAGGAGAGAGGTCCCACAGCAAGGAATAAGGCGTCATATCACCACCACTGGAGAAGGCCACTTTCAGTTATTTAGGCCCCAGCACCCAGATAGAGGGGAGAGGTCCCACAGCAGAAAATCATGCATCATATCACCCACTACTGGAGAAGGCCACTTTCAGTTATTTCGGCCCCAGCACCCAGACAGAGGAGAGAGGTCCCACAGCAAGGAATCATGCGTCATATCACCCACTACTGGAGAAGGCCACTTTGAGTTATTTAAGCCCCAGCACCCAGACAGAGGAGGGAGGTCCCATAGCAGAGAATAAGGCATCATATCACCCACCACTGGAGAAGGCCACTTTCAGTTATTTAGGCCCCAGCACCCAGAAAGAGGAGAGAGGTCCCACAGCAAGGAATAAGGCGTCATATCACCCACCAGTGGAGAAGGGCACTTTCAGTTATTTAGGCCCCAGCGCCCAGATTGAGGAGCGGTTCATTCAACTTTGGGTTGCACCGCAAGATCATGGTAAAGTTAAAAAAAATGAGGATTCAATAAAGAAGTGCCCCAGAGTACAAGAATACATGGTTGAGGGGGAGGCAGTTATAAATGTCTATTCTGCATGGACAGGGACATGTCCTGTGGGATCCATGCCTGGTTTATTTTTATGAACGTCAGTTTGTCCACGTTGGCTGTGGACAGGCGGCTGCGTTTGTCAGTAATGACGCCCCCTGCCATGCTGAATACACAATCAGACTAAACGCTGGCCGCCGGGCAGGCCAGCACCTCCAAGGCATAAAAGGCTAACTCTGGCCACGTGGACAATTTGGAGACCCAGAAGTTAAATGGGGCGAACCATCAGTCAGTACGTGGAGGGGTGTGGGTTGACGTACTGTTCAACCATGTTAGTGAAATGCTGCCTCCTGCTAACACGTTCCGTATCAGGTGGTGGAGCAGTTAGCTGTGGCGTGGATACAAAACTTTTCCACATTTCTGCCATGCTAACGCTGCCCTCAGAGGAGCTGGCCGTGAAACAGCTGCTTTGGCAACAGCTTGCTCCTCCTCTTTTTTCGCCTTGGGCTTCCACCTGTTCCCCTGTGACATTTGGGAATGCTCTCAGGAGCAAGTCTACCAGCATGCGCTTGTACTCGTGCATCTTCCTATCATGCTCTAGTGCAGGAAGTAAGGTGGGCACATTGTCTTTGTACCGGGGATCCAGCAGGGTGGCAACCCAGTAGTCCGCACACGTTAAAATGTAGGCAACTCTGATGTCGTTGCGCAGGCACTGCAGCATGTAGTCGCTCATGTGTGCCAGGCTCCCCAGATGTGAAGACAAGCTGTCCTCTGCTGGAGGCGTATCGTCATCGTCCTCCGTATCCCCCCAGCCACGCACCAGTGATGATGGGTCTGAGCTGTGTTGGGTGCCACCCCGCTGTGAACCTGCTTCATCCTCATCCTCATCCTCCTCCACCTCCTCCTCATCCTCCTCGTCCTCCAGTAGTGGGCCCTGGCTGGCCACATTTGTACCTGGCCTCTGCTGTTGCAAAAAACCTCCCTCTGAGCCACTTCTAACAGACTGGCCTGAAAGTGCTAAAAATGACCCCTCATCCTCCTCCTCCTCCTGGGCCACCTCCTCTTCCATCATCACCCTAAGTGTTTTCTCAAGGAGACATAGAAGTTGTATTGTAACGCTGATAATGACGTCATCGCCACTGGCCATGTTGGTGGAGTACTCAAAACAGCGTAACAGGGCACACAGGTCTCGCATGGAGGCCCAGTCATTGGTGGTGAAGTGGTGCTGTTCCACCGAGTGACTCACCCGTGCGTGCTGCAGCTGAAACTCCACTATCGCCTGCTGCTGCTCGCACACTCTGGCCAGCATGTGCAAGGTGGAGTTCCACCTGGTGGGCACGTCGCATTTGAGGCGGTGAGCGGGAAGGCCGAAGTTACGCTGTAGCGCAGACAGGCAAGCAGCGGCAGGATGTGAACGCCGGAAGCGCACACAGATGGCCTGCACTTTATGCAGCAGCTCTGACATGTCGGGGTAGTTGTGAATGAACTTTTGCACCACCAAATTCAGCACATGCGCCAGGCAAGGGATGTGCATCAAACCGGCTAGTCCCAGAGCTGCGACGAGATTTCGCCCATTATCGCACACCATCAGGCTGGGCTTGAGGCTCACCGGCAGAAACCACTCGTCGGTCTGTTGTTCAACACCCCGCCATAACTCCTGCGCGGTGTGGGGCCTGTCCCCCAAACATATGAGTTTCAGAATGGCCTGCTGACGTTTACCCCGGGCTGTGCTGAAGTTGGTGGTGAAGGTGTGTGGCTGACTGGATGAGCTGGTGGAAGCAGAGATGGAGGAAGCCGAGTAGGAGGAGGAGGCTACAGGAGGCAAAGAATGATGCCCTGCGATCCCTGTCGGCGGAAGGACGTGCGCCAAAGAACTCTCCACCTGGGGCCCAGCCGCCACTACAATTACCTAGTGTGCAGTTAGGGAGATATAGCGTCCCTGGCCGTGCTTACTAGTCCACGTATCTGTGGTTAGGTGGACCTTGCCACAGATGGCAATGCGCAGTGCACACTTGATTTTATCAGATACTTGGTTGTGCAGGGAAGGCACGGCCGTTTTGGAGAAGTAGTGGCGGTTGGGAACAACATACTGTGGGACAGCGCTTGTACCTGCTCAGGCCTTACCATCCTTATAACGGCATTGGGCCCCACCAAATATCGCTGTAAATTCTGTCGGGTACTGGAACCTGAGGTAGTTGGTTCACTAGGACGTGTGGCTGTGGCAGAATGGCCATGTCCTCTCCCAGCACCAGAGGGTCCACCAACACCACCACGACCCCGTCCGCGTCCCTTACTAGATAGAAACTTAAAATGTGTCGGCAGATAAGAACCATTTGGCCCATCTAGTCTGCCCAATATACTGAATACTATGAATAGCCCCTGGCCCTATCTTATATAAAGGATGGCCTTATGCCTATCCCATGCATGCTTAAACTCATTCACTTTATTTGCAGCTACCACTTCTGCAGGAAGGCTCTTCCATGCGTCCACTACTCTCTCAGTAAAGTAATTCTTCCTGATATTACTTTTAAACCTTTGCCCCTCTAATTTAAAACTATGTCCTTTTGTAGCAGTTTTTCTTCTTTTAAATATTCTCTCCTCTTTTACCGTGTTGATTCCCTTTATGTATTTAAAAGTTTCTATCATATCCCCTCTCTCTCTTCATACTTCCAAGCTATACATGTTAAGGTCCTTTAACCTTTCCTGGTAAGTTTTGTCCTGCAATCCATGTACTAGTTTATAGCTCTTCTCTGAACTCTCTCCAAAGTTTCAATATCCTTCTGCAGATATGGTCTCCAGTACCGCACACAATACTCCAAGCATACACCCAAGCATTCTGCTGGCATTACCTGCTGCTCTATGACATTGTCTGCCCACCTTTAGGTCGTCTGATATAATGACCCCTAAATCCCTTTCCTCAGATACTGAGGTTAGTACTGTATCACTGATTTTATATTCTGCTCTTGGGTTTTTACGCTCTAGGTGCATTATCTTGCACTTATCGACATTAAATTTTAGTTTTAGTTAATTTTAGATGTTTTCCTCATTGTTACTGTTCACCAAGCACCACAATAAGAAAAAAAATATTTGACCCAATGTATTGATTTCAAATTCAGGCCTTTTTTTACAGGCACCTAACACTATCTGCCTATTTATTCATGTACGGTATTACACTAATCCAGGCATAGCAGTGACCACTGATTTAGAGGAATATCAATTGTAGGGCTAGTATTTAGGCCCTGGATGAAAGGTATCCTTTTATGGACAGATTTCCATTTAGAGATGCACAGTAGCGTGTGAAAAAATATTTAGGATTATGCCTTCAGCAATTGTATTTTAACACTTTGTGTAATATAGCCTTTAACGGACAGAAATACAATGGGAGATGCACGGTAGCGTGTGAAGTTATTAAGGATGACCCTCTCAGCACTTGTATATACGCCTTGAGTGTAATATACCCTTTTACGGACTGATTAACACTTGGCCTGCAACAGCTGGAACACCAGATGTAGGGTATTGCTATATTGGCAAGTGAATTTCACCCCACAACAAAATATATCCTTTGCAGGACACTATTAAACTTGGCCAGCCACAGCTGAATCCACTGATTTATGGTATTGCTATTTTGGCAATTGAATTTCACCCCAGAACAAAAATATATCCTTTGCAGGACACTATGAAACTTGGCCTGCCACAGCAGAAACCACTGATTTATGGTATTGCTATTTTGGCAATTGAATTTCACCCCATGAAAAATATACCCTTTTACGGACAGATTTAAACTAGGCCTGCAACAGCTGGAACACCAGATTCAGGGTATTGCCATTTTGGCAATTGAATTTCACACCAGAAAAAAATATACTCTTTTATGGACAGATTTAAACTAGGCCGGCAATAGCTGGGACACCAGATTTACGGTATTGCTATTTTGGCAATTGAATGTCACCCCATAAAAAAATATATCCTTTTACGGACAGATTTAAATGAAGCCTGCAACAGCTGGAACAACAGTTTTACTGTATTTCTATTTTTGCAACTGAATTTCACCGCAGAAAATAATATATCCTATTACGGACACTATGAAACTTGTCCAGCCACTGCTGGGACACCAGATTTACGGTATTGCTATTTTGGCAATTGAATTTCACCCCAAAACAAAATATATCCTTTGCAGGACACTATTAAACTTGGCCAGCCACAGCTGAAACCACTGATTTACGGTATTGCTATTTTGGCTATTGAATTTCACCCCAGAACAAAATATATCCTTTGCCGGACACTATTATACTTTGCCAGCCACTGCTGGGACACCAGATTTAGGGGATTGCTATTTTGGCAATTGAATTTCACCACAGAAAATTATCTATCCTTTGCCAGACAGCAGACAGTATTACACTTGTCTTGCCACAGCTGGGACACCAGATTTAGGGGATTGCTATTTTGGCAATTTTAAATTTAACGCCTTAATAAAATATAGAAATTTCTATCCTAAGTTTCTAGGGGTGACAATAAGCACAGCCAAGCCCCTGATGTAAGATATAGCAAAAAAAAAACCTTGATGGATTGATGGACTTGGTGGCAGCTTGTTCTGGTGCACCACAAGTCACAAAATGGCCACCGATCACCCCAGAAAAAAGTGCAGTCTCCCTAGTCACTAGTGGAGACTCAGTGTAGGGGAAAACAACTTCTCATTTATTGAACAACTGCACAAACTTATATCCAGAAAGTGATCAGATGAAACTGTAATTCCATCACCTCCCCCTTGCCCTCCCCAGACATTGTGTCTGAACCACACCACAGGGGTCCACCTACTAATAGCTCCAGATGGCTGTAGCAAGAGCCTGGCCAGAGTGGCATTGTCCTGAGCTCCTTCAGATTACAATATGAGATAATGGGATGGGATGGGATGGGATAGGATGGGGGGGGGATTGCTGACAGTCTTTTGAAACAAGTTACACAGTATAACATAATTACACATGTCCAACACCAATACACATTTAACTCAAACGGATGACCATGTTGTCACATAGCTTCCCCAAGTTAAAGGTTGGCAGACCCGGTGAGACCCTCTACGGGTCCACTTGGGGATGTCCATGATGTTACAGTCACCCTCTTCAGTTCCGTTTGCTGAGATAGTCCATGGCCATTAGCCTTTGGTTTCCAGAGCCTATATTGAATTGGGAAATTGGATGGCTGTAGGGCCAGGCTCCACCGCAACAGCCATCCATGGGCTTCAGACACCCGGTTCAACCAAACAAGGGGGGTCTCCAAATTCTTAGGTCCGTAGTTGCTAGGAAGGAGGCTGACCATCAGCCCCCCCAGGAGCCCAGGTCATGGTGGGTTCTGTGACACAGACGTGATCTGTAATGAATCTCAACTCTGCTGGGCAGAACAAACACAATACAATGCTCTGTTTCTCCTCGCAGTGGGCGTGTGCTGGGGGAGATCAGCAGTGGGCTGATTAGCTCAGCTGCTCTATTACTGTGTACTAATGTTTCGGACTAATGGAGCACTGAGTCAATAGACCTATCAGGTTCTGATCCACGGACTCAGCATTCTATTTAAATCCCTTCCTGGCCATATACCATTGCCAGTGATGATCTTGTTTGGCTCACTAGCTAGGTTCCTTGTTCCTGCATTTGCGTACTGATTCCTCGGCTTGTTTTCTGATCACCCTATGTCTCTTGTTTGATAGTGTGTAGCCCGTCTGGTTCTTACCCATTTCCGTATGACTGCATTGGTGTTTGTTTGTCTGTTGGTGTTTGTCAGTCTCTGCACTTATTTAGAGTAGGGACCGTTGTCCAGTTACGGTTCTGCTAAGTAGAGCTTATACTGCAAGTAGGTAGGGAAAGCGGCCTAGGTTCTAGGTTACGGCTCACTTTCCTTTCCTTTCTCTACCTACAAGCGAGAGAAAGAGAGTGAGAGAGAGAATACTTAGAACATAGATCATAAATTACAGTTTTTTAAGCCAAGAGTTGCCTGAAATAGTAACTAGTGTGTTTATGTGCAGATATTAAAGGGATTTTCTGACATTACTATGACTGTTCAATGAATTTCCCAAAAAGATTTGTTTCGATCCAAATTTATTCATGACGAATCACATTAAAAAACAGCTATTTACTGGCTGCTGAGAGCCTGTATATTGGTGTAGAACACTGTGCATTGCAGTAACACGCTTAGGGAGTCCGCTGTGGTAGTGAAACAGTATTGTGAGTCAGTATGACACACAGATGATAGGTGTTACTGTTAGAATCACTTCACAATTCATTTATTTGGTCAGTTATGGGGCCAAAACTGACCAAATAACTCAAGTGTGAACTCACTAATTTCATATAGATTTCTACAGAATTTGTTCTGTTACACGCTAAAACAAGTAGTGCCCCTATGACCGAGTAGTGAGGTGGAAACAGCTTGGGGAGTCAACACAGTGGCCTAATCACAGAGTGGTGAGGGTGGGAATCGCACGAGTCGTCAACACAGGGGTCCAGTCACAGAGGAGTGAGGGTGGGAATCACATGGGGAATCCCATGAGGAATCGCATGAGTCATCAACACAGTGGCCCAGTCACAGAGTGGTAAGGGAGGGAATCACATGAGGAAACGCATGAGGAACCAGATGAGGAGTCACATGAGGAATTGCATGAGTCGTCAACACAGTGGCCAAGTCACAGAGTGGTGAGGGTGTGAATCGCATGAGGAATCGC
The DNA here is from genome assembly GCA_033119425.1 of Bufotes viridis. Classification (NCBI taxonomy): domain Eukaryota; kingdom Metazoa; phylum Chordata; class Amphibia; order Anura; family Bufonidae; genus Bufotes; species Bufotes viridis. Next base: position 353,656,850 of record CM065589.1, read on the forward strand.
ATTAGTCAACTTAGTGGCCCAGTTACAGAGTGGTGAGGGTGGGAATCGCATGAGGAATAGCATGAGGAATCGCAAGAGTCGTCAACACAGTGGCCCAGTCACAGAGTGGTGAAGGTGTAAATCACATGAGGAATCGCATTAGTCAACACAGTGGTCCAGTCACAGAGTGGTGAAGGTGTGAATCGCATGAGGAATCGCATTAGTCAACACAGTGGTCCAGTCACAGAGTGGTGAGTGCGGGAATCGCATGAGTGATCAACTTAGTGGCCCAGTTACAGAGTGGTGAGGGTGGGAATCGCATGAGGAATAGCATGAGGAATCGCACAAGGAATCGCATGAGTTGTCAACACAGTGGTCCAGTCACAGAGTGGTGACGGTGAGAATCGCATGAGGAATCACATGAGTAATTGCATGAGTAGTCAACACAGTAGCCCAGTCACAGAGCGGTGAGGGTGGGAATCACGTGAGGAATTGCTTTCGTCGTCAACACAGTGGTCCAGTCACAGAGTGGGCCATGCTGATCGTTCTCCTGCAGCTTGATGAAAAATTCCCACACTGCCTCCACTTACTGAAGGAAGCAGCAGTAGAGAACTAGAGATGTCGCGAACATAAAATTTTCCCATTCGCAAACGGCGAACGTGAACTTCCGCAAATGTTCGCGAACAGGCGAACCGCCATAGACTTCAATAGGCAGGCGAATTTTAAAACCCATAGGGACACTTTCTGGCCACAATAGTGATGGAAAAGTTGTTTCAAGGGGACTAACACCTGGACTATGACATGCCAGAGGGGGCAAGACTCCCATCGAAAATTACATAGTTGACGCAGAGTCTGGTTTTAATCCATAAAGGGCATAAATCACCTAACATTCCTAAATTGTTTGGAATAACGTGCTTTAAAACATCCAGTGTGTGTATAAAATCAGGTATGATGTTGTATCGATCATGTAGTGTAAGGGTTACGCCTGCTTCACAGTGACAGACCAAAATCTGACAGACCAAACTCCCCGTTTACCGCACCGCAAACAACCGCAAAGAGTTGTCAATAGTTGACACACTCATGACATAAATTGTATTCCTCTATGCGTCAATCTCAGTGTAGTGATGACTGTGCTCGTGCGCACGTTCAGGAGATTGCAGGCGATGGCGGTTTTTCAAAGCCTATGGTTGTGCTGAGGTAGTTCAGTGACAGTTAAGTGACCCAGAAAACAATGATTCTGCAGTGTGGGCCCATTGTTGGCCTAGTAGACTTTAATGATCACCTTAGATGATCACAAAGAAAATTAATGTTTTTTCTATGAAAAATTATCCAGCCGATCGCTTTTGGTCCGTTCACAATGAAGCAACGACCTTATCACCTGGGGTAATCCAGCATTGCCAACACACTCATAGAGGTGATCGCTTCATTATGATACGCAAGCCTCTTCATCACAACAAGGTAATGATCACGAAGGGAAATTGACACATGTATGTGCCTTTTTTTTGTTTTGTTTTTGCAGCCACAGTGCAGCACCAGAGGCCAAAAAAATTAGGCATGTACACATGCATGAAAAATTAGGTATTGTTGCAGCCGCTGCTGTAGCAGTGGCCGGAAAAATTGATGTTTTCCAGGCAGAAAGTGTACTAAAACATTGCGGCTTGAACTCTAGTTGGTGGCGGAGAAGTCACCCAAGTTATCCGGCATACAGAGATTAAATACAGCAGCGTGGGGACCATTTTTAGCCCAAGGCATCTCATTAGGCCTTTTTTAGTCAAATGCATCCCCCACTGTCAGTCCCTTCGGGATCCATGCCTCATTCATCTTAATAAAGGTCAGGTAATCTAGAGTTTTTTGACCTAGGCGACTTCTCTTGTCAGTGACAATACCTCCTGCTGCGCCGAAGGTCCTTTCTGACAGGACACTTGAAGCGAGGCAGGCCAGAAGTTCTATCGCAAATTGGGATAGCTCAGGCCACAGATCAAGCCTGCACACCCAGTAGTCAAGGAAGTTCATCGCTCCTCAGAGTATCGATATCTGCAGTTAAGGCAAGGTAGTCTGCTACCTGTCGGTCGAGTCGTTCTCTGAGGGAGGACCCCGAAGGGCTGCGGTGATGCATAGGACTTAAAAAGCTCTGCATATCCTCCATCAACAACAAATCTGTAAAGCGTCCTGTCCTTGCCGGCGTGGTCGTCGTAGGAGGAGAATTACTTTCACCTCTTCCCGTGTTAGATTCCTGTTGTGCTCTGACATGACCCTTATACGCTGTGTAAAGCATACTTTTTAACTTGTTTTGGAACTGCTGCATCCTTTCCGACTTCTGGTAATTCGGTAATATTTCAGCCACTTTCTGCTTATACCGGGGGTCTAGTAACGTGGCCACCCAGTACAGGTCGTTCTCCTTCAGCCTTTTTATACGAGGGTCCCTCAACAGGCATGACAACATGAAAGACCCCATTTGCACATGGTTGGATGCCGAGCTACTCATGTCCCGTTCCTCGTCCTCACTGATCTCATTGAAGGTCTGTTCTCCCCCCCCAGCCACGTACAACACCACGGGTCCCAGATAGGTGACAACGAGCACCCTAGGATGCCTGCTGTGGTTGGTCTTCCTCTTCTTCAAAGCCACATTCCTCCTCTGACTCCTCTTCCTTAGACTCCTCCTCCAGCGTTGCAGCAGGTCCAGCAAGCGATGATGATATGGTTGTTTCTGGTGGTGATGGTGACCACAACTCTTCCTCTTCATGCTCATCTACGGCCTGATCCAGCACTCTTCGCAGGGCACGATCCAGGAAGAAAACAAATGGGATGAGGTCGCTGATGGTGCCTTCGATGCTACTGACTAGGTTTGTCACCTCCTCAAAAGGATGCATGAGCCTACAGGCATTGCGCATGAGCGTCCAGTAACGTGGCAAAAAATATCCAGCTCCGCAGAGGGTGTCCTAGCACCCCGGTCATACAAATACTCGTTGACGGCTTTTTCTTGTTGGAGCAGGTGATCGAACATTAGGAGTGTTGAATTCCAATGTGTCGGGCTGACGCAAATCAAGCGCTTCACTGGCATGTTGTTTCGCCGCTGAATTTTTGGAAAAGTGGCCGTGTAGGAACGCCTGAAATAGCCACACACCTTCCTGGCCTGCTTGAGGACGTCCTGTAAGCCTGGGTACTTATATACAAAGCGTTGTACGGCACATGCGTCAACTTGCCCAAATTCAATGCCGCCAACAGATTGTTTCCGTTGTCACACACCACTTTGCCAAACTCCAGTTGGTGCGGGGTCAACCACTGATCCACCTGTGCGTTCAGGGCGGACAGGAGTGCTGGTCCAGTGTGACTCTCTGCTTTCAGGCAAGTCAACCCCAAGACCCTGTCGTATCTGGGATGTGGAATAGCCCCCGGGAAGCTGGAGGGGTGCAGTTGATGTGGAGCAAGACGCAGCAGCAGAAGAGGACGCAGCAGCAGAAGAGGACTCAGCCGAAGAGGTTAGCGAAGAGGATGGAGTAGGAGGAGTAGAAGAGGTGGCAGCAGGCCTGCCTGCAAGTCGTGGCGGTATCACCAACTCCGCTGAAGAGCCACGCATTCCATGCTTGGCAGCCATCAGCAGGTTTACCCAATGCGCAGTGTAGGGAATATACCTGCCCTGACCGTGCTTTGCAGACCAGGTATCAGTGGTCATATGGACCCTTGCCCCAACACTGTGTGCGAGACATGCCATGACTTCCTTTTCCACAATAGATACCAGGTTGGGGATTTCCTTTTGTGAAAACATTTTTTGACCGGGTACCTTCCACTGCGGTGCCCCAATAGCTACAAATTTTTTGAAGGCCTCAGACTCCACCAGCTTGTATGGAAAAAGCTGGCGGGCTAAGAGTTCCGACAAGACAGCTGTCGGACAAGGGGGTGACTCTGTGACATTGGCTTCTTACGCTCAAACATGTCCTTGACAGACACCTGACTGTAGGCAGATGAGCAGGAACTGCTGAAGGTGAGAGGCAAAGTGGCGGGTGGTTGAGAGGGGGCAAGGAGGACAGCAGTGGTTGACGTGGCTGAAGATGCTGGAACAGGAGGAGGATGGTGGCTTTGAGTTTGTGTGCTGCTTGTACTCATGTGTTGATCCCATAGGCGTTTGTGATGTGAGATCATGTAGCAGAGATCAAGCAGTTGTACCTAGGTGGGTGTTGGACTTCCCACGACTCAGTTTCTTTTGGTACAGGTTCAAATGGCATCGCTGTTATCAGAGGCAGACACACCAAAAAATGCCACACTGCTGAGCTTTGCAATGATGGCATTCTTGTGGTGGCAACAGCATGCGTTGATTGGCGTGCTGTCTGGCTGACCCCGGGTGCCGATACATGCTGTCTGACTGTGCCTTGCGACAACCTCCCACTGCTTCCAAATCGTCTCCTCCTCCTCTCTGTCTCCCCATCTGAACTTTCCCCATGTTCTTCTACTCTTCGAGCAGGCACCCACGTGACATCCACAGACACATCGTCATCATCAACCACTTCACTTGTATCTGACAACTCTGCAAAGGAAGCAGCAGCGGGTACAACATCATCATCTTCACACCTTAAGTCCATGTGTGTAATGCTGCCTGGTTGAGACATATCCCTGTTATCTACATCCTCTGGCAATTATGGTTGCGCATCACTCATTTCTTCCAACTGATGTATAAATAACTCCTCTGACAGATCAAGTGAAGCGGCTGTGGTGCTAGTGTTGGTGGTGGCGGCGGGCGGGTGAGTGGTAACTTGAGAGGTCCCCGAAGCTGAGCTGGAGGAAGATGGTGCGTCAAGGTTCCGAGCGGAAGCTGTATAAGATTGGGTGTCCTTTGTAAGCCAGTCAACTATGTCCTCAGAATTTTTCGAGTTCAAGGTATGTGACCTCTGAACACTGGGCATTATTCTAGGGCCAAAGGAAATCACAGCACCACGACAGCCCCTGCGGGGTGGCCTGCCTCTGCCTGTCATTTATTTTGATTAGTGGTACTATGCGTGCAAGGTACTGTGCCACCCTATATGAGTGGCGGGCAGTAGGCACAGTACAGTCTGTGGGCCTGACACACACTGGCAAGCTACTGCATTTATATTAAAGGCTAAAAATGTAATTACTTTTTTATCTGCAAGGTACTGTGCCACCCTATATAAGTGGTGTGCACACAGTACAGTCTGTGGGCCTGCGGCCTCTCACACATGGGCAGGCAACTGCAATATATATAGAAAAAATTAATAAAAGCAGACTGATGTACCAGCCCTAAAAAGGGCTTTTTTCGGGTGCTGTCAGGACGCTGTCCTTACAGCAGGTGAGTCTTTGAGGACTGGAGTGGACACAGAACACTGGCCTAGCTAACGCTTACCCTATTAATTCAGCAGCAGCAGCACTCCCTGCTCTAACTAACACTGCTGCTTCAGAATGAATCTAAGATGGATGCTGTCCATGCTTTTTGATAGGAGGTGGGAGGGTCTGGGAGGGAGGGTATGCTGATTGGCTGGAATGTGCTGACTGTGAGGTACAGGGTCAAAGTTTGCTCAATGATGATGTATAGGGGGCAGACCGAACATCGCATATGTTTGCTCGCCGCGGCGAACACAAACATGCGATGTTCGCCCGCGAATAGTTCGGGACATCTCTAAGCAGCGTATCTCTCCTCCTCACCTGTCTGTTGGACATACTGTAATTCCTTCCTGACTCCAATCAGGCAATCAGAATAACTCCCTGGATCAACGACCCATCTCTAGTAGCTGTAGCCTGTAATATTATTACGCTAAATTAAATTATGATCAAAAATCAATACTCCCTTCCGTTGATTCATGATTTATTTAATCAGATACTGGGGGCTACCTGGTTCTCTAAAATCGATTTTAAAGGGGCATATAATTTAATCAGAATCAAGGAGGGAGATGAATGGAAGACAGTTTTCAATACCCTAGCCAGGCATTTTGAGTATCTGGTTATGCCATTTGGACTCAGCAACGTGTCAGCTGTGTTCCAAAATTTCATGAACGACATTTTCAGAGAGCTCTTGGGTAAATTTGTTTTAATCTACCTTGATGATGTCTTGATTTTCTCTTCTGATCGTGATTCTCATGTTTGTTATGTAAAACTGGTATTGGAAACTATGAGAAAAATCATCTAGCTGCCAAGAGGGAGAAATGTGTGTTTGGGGTCCAGGAAATTTCATTTCTCTGACATTTTCTCACTCCTCACACCTTTCAAATGGATCATAGCAAGGTTCTAGTTATTATGGATTGGGTAAGGCCATCATCCTTGAAAGCACAACAGCGTTTTTTAGGATTTGCCAATTATTACCAGAATTTTTTTTTTTACTGATCTCACCAAAAAAGGGACGGATCTTGAGACCTGGTCTGCGGCTGCTATTGAGCGAGCTGCTTTTGAGACCCTTTAAAAAAGCCTTCAGTAGCGCTCCTGTTTTGATTCAGCCTGATCAGTAAAAACCTTTCATTGTGGAGGTAGATGCCTCCGAGGATGGAGCAGGGGCGGTCCTTTCACAAGGTCTTCCCAGCCTTACCAATCTGATGCCTTGCGCCTTCTTTTCCAGAAAATGTTCTCCCACTGAGAGAAAAAATGATGTGGGGAACCAGGAGTTGCTGGCCATTAAATGGGCGTTTGGGGAGTGGAGACACTTTTTGGGGATAAAAACTTTGTGTAACTGTGGTCACTGATCACAAAAATCTCATGTTTCTTGAATCTACTAAGAGGTTGAACCCCCGTCAAGCCAGATGGGTGTTGTTTTTTTTTATTTTCACATTACTTTCGGGCCAGGAAGTAGGATCGTGAAGGCTGATGTGCTGTCTTGGAGCTTCTACGCTTTTCAGCCCACGGATGCACCACCCGAAACCATATTGCCTGCTAAAGTCTTTGTAGCCGCCCTGTTCCAGGATCTGGTGACTCCTTTTGAGGCTGAACAACATCTGGCCCCATCACCCACACCAACAGATAAGTTCTTTGTACCTGAACAATTTAGTCTCCAGCATTTGGGTGAGTGCCATGATTCTGCCTTGTGTGGACATCCTGGTACTGAGGGCACTAAAGAACTGATATCTAGGTCCTACTGGTGGCCTTCCTTATACAAGGATGTTAAGGCCTATGTGTTGGCCTGTGAGGTGTGTGCCAGAGCTAAAACCCCTAGGACTCGTCCCATTGGCGAGTTACGACCTCTACCCATTCCCAGCAGACCCCGGTCTTATATTTCTATGGACTTTATCACGGACCTGCCACCTGCAGGTGGTAAGACTGTGGTTTGGGTAGTGGTCGACAGGTTCAGTAAGATGGTACATTGTATTCCTCTTGCTAAACTTCCTGATGCTAAGACTCTGGCCGTCATATTTGTAGACCAAATTGTGCTCTTGCATAGTATTCCTGAGAATATTGTATCTGACAGAGAGGTTTAGTTTGTGTCTAAGTTTTGGAAAGCCTTCTGTCAGAGATGTCAAACCTCCTTGTCTTTTTTGTCTGCTTATCACCCGGAGAGTAATGGTCAGACTGAGCGCCTCAATCAGTTTGTAGAGCAGTTTCTCAGGGCATATGTCTCTAATGATCAGCAATTATGGGTCAAGTATCTTTCTTTGGCTGAATTTGCTATAAACAATCATGTTAATTCTTCTACTGGGGTCTCCCCATTCTTTTGTAATTATGGTTTCCATCCGCGTTTTCATTCTGGTTCTTCCGTTCAACCCGGGGTCTCGTCTGAACTGTGCACAGTTTGGGCTCGGGTTCAGTCGAACCTAGAGAAAACCCAAAACATTCATAAAATCAAGGCTAATAGAAAACGTTCTAGGGAGAAAGATTTTCAGGTTGGGGAAAAGGTATGGTTATCCTCTAAGAATCTGCCTCTCAAAGTGTCCTCTAAGAAGTTTGCGCCTCACTTTGTAAGTCCATACGAGATTACTGAGGTAATTAACCCGGTATCTTTTAGGTTAAAATTGCCTGATTCCTTTCATATCCATGATGTCTTTCATAAGTCCCTCTTGAAAAACACTTTGTTTCTGTTGTGTCGTCACAGCCTGCTCTGCCTCCGATACCTCTTAATGACTCAGTAGCATTTGTAATTGCTAAGATTTTGGATGCTAGAAGAGTCCGTAACTCGTTACAATACCTTGTGCACTGGAAGGGTTATGGACCTGAGCAGAGGGCCTGGGTGCCTGCTAGGGATGATTATGCTACCAGACTTGTTAAGAAATTTCACGAGGAACATCCTGAGAAACCGTCACTTTAGTCCTTGGGTCTGGTGGCCCTGCGTGAAAGGGGGGGGGGGGGCTACTGTCATGGCACGGTCTAGGAGGCAGGCATGTACAGAGCCCGCGGGCATCATCAGCGAGTCCGGCTTTGCTGCGCTCTTGCTACTACTATGTGCGGCCCCTGGGCGTCTATGCGAATTGTGTAAGCGCTGGCCACGTCACATGACCCCTCTGGCTCCCTATTTAAACAGGCAGTCTGCTGGCCACAGATTGCCTGTTATTAAGGTTCTACCTGCGATCCTGGTGCTTAGCTATTTTGATCCTCTGCTTGTTCCTGACCTCCTGATCTCCTATTCCTCTGGTCCTGACGTGTCTTCCTGGTTTTGACTTCGGCTTGCTTCTGGCTACTCTCCGCTCTCCCCCATTTGGTACTATTTTTGCTCTCTTGGTATTTGACCTGGCTCGTCTGACTATTCTGTTGTCTGTCTTTTTGTCCTCCCTGTATGAATTTAAGTTAGGGTTTGCCGTCCAGTTGTCCCCTGTCGCTAGGACTTGCGAGGCAAGTGACAGGGGGTGAGGGTGGAGTTCAGTGGTCACTTCCCTCCCCCCTCTCTGTGTTTCGTGACAATAGGGCCGTGACACCACAGGGGCTGGCTGGCTGCTCATTGGCTGCAGCATGGCATTGTGGGCATTCCCAGAGTTCTGTGCTCCATGTTTTAACATGTGCAGGAGCCATTTTAGGAAAAAATGGGATTCATTACCACGAAGTATGAGAAATTCAGCTTCGGTGCAAATCGAATTTTTCCTGAAATTCAGATTGAATTCCACTTCGTCAACTTTGATTCGCTCATCTCTACTCCTGACTCATTTCCACCATGTAAGCAAATCACTCTGGTTTCTCTACACACTCCCCTATCACTGATCCTGTTGCTGCTTTGACATGTCCGTGGACATAACATCACAGAAAATATGAAAGAGCCTCATGGACATGGTCATGTGACCCCATCCCAGAATGGAGAATATGAGAAACAAAGCAAATATGTAACAAAATTACAGCTACCTTCTTAAATAATTATTAGAAAGGATGTTGACACAGAAAGGAAAACTTCTTTAGCACTTTCACTGCCTAAATTACAAAATTAAAAACTCATAATACCCCCTTCATGCATAATAGGTGATATTAGTAGGTAAAAGTGTAAACCAAGTAGAAAATTCTATGGTACACACCTTTTAAAAATAAAGGCACAGCATGTGCAGAGTTCACACATACCACTTAGGCTTAAATCACCAGAACTGGAAAGACAACCACTTCAGCCCCCCTAGCTTAAACACCTTTAGGCTGCATTCACACGAGCGTGATTTCCGCGCGGGTGCAATGCGTGACCCATTCATTTCTATGGGGCTGTGTACATGAGCGGTTTTTTTCACGCATCACTTCTGCAACGCGTGTAACTCGCAGCCTGCTCTATCCTATGCGTTATAAACGCATCCGCAGCCCCATAGAAGTGAATGGGGCTGCGTGAAAAACGCATTGCATCCGCAAGCAAGTGCGGGTGCGTTGCGTTTTTCACTTATGGTTGCTAGGAGATGTTGTTTGTAAACCTTCAGTTTTTTATCACGCGCGTGAAAAACGCATCAAAACGCAATGCACCTGCGCGGAAAAAACTGAACAACTGAACGCACTGAATGGCTTTGCCTGTGAAAACGCACAGTTTTCACTGAACGCTTCCGCAACGCATCCGGACCTAAATCCATCACGCTCGTGTGAACCCAGCCTTAATGACCAGGCCACTTTTTACAATTCTGCACTACACTACTTTCACCGTTTATTGCTCCGTCATACAACTTACCACCCAAATAAATTTTACCTCCTTTTCTTCTTACTAATAGAGCTTTCATTTGGTGGTATTTCATTGTTGCTGTCATTTTTACTTTTTTTGCTATTAATAAAAATTTAACGACATTTTTGCAAAAAAATGACTTTTCACTTTCTGTTGTAATTTTTTTTTAAAAAAACTACATTTATATATAAATTTTCTGCAAAATTTATTGTTCTACATGTCTTTGATAAAAAAAAAATCCAATAAGTGTATATTTATTGGTTTGGGTAAAAGTTATAGCGTTTACAAACTATGGTGCAAAAAAGTGAATTTCCGCATTTTGAAGCAGCTCTGACTTTCTGAGCACCTGTCATGTTTCTTCAGGTGCTAGAATGCCAGGATAGTATAAATACCCCCCAAATTACACCATTTTAGAAAGAAGACACCCCAAAGTATTCGCGGAGGGGCATGGTGAGTTCATGTATCATTTCATTTTTTTTCACAAGTTAGCGGACAATGACACTTTCTGAGGAAAAAAAAAATAATAATAAAGTTTCCATTTCTAACTTCTGGCAAAAAGAAAAACTCAGGAGGACTCACTATGCCCCTCAGTGAATACCTTGAGGTGTCTACTTTCCGAAATGGGGTCATTTGTGGGGTGTGTTCACTGTTCTGGCATTTTGGGCGGGGCTAAATTGTGAGCAGCCATGTAAAACCTAAAGGTACTCGTTGGAATTTGGGCCCCTTTGCGCACCCAGGCTGCAAAAAAGTGTTACTCATGTGGTATCGCCGTACTCAGGAAAAGTAGGGCAATGTGTTTTGGGGTGTATTCTTACATATACCCATGTTGGGTGAGAGAAATATCACTGTAAATTGTCAACTTTGTATAAAAAAATTTAAAAAGTTGTCGTTTACAGAGATATTTCTCACACAAAGTATGGGTATATATAAAAATACACTCCAAAACATTGCCTACTCTCTCTGAGTGCGGCGATCACATAAGTGACACTTGCAGCCTGCACTAAGGCTCATTCCAATGAGTACCTTAGATTTCACAGAGCATTTTTGCATTTGGATTCCAGACTTCTTCTCATGCTTTAGGGGCCCCTAAAATGCCAGGGCAGTAGAAATACCCCACATGTGACCCCATTTTAGAAAGAAGACACCCCAAGATATTCCGTGAGGGGTATGGTGAGTTCATGTAAAATTTTATTTTTTAGCACAAGTTAGTGGAATATGAGACTTTGTAAAAAACAAAAATAAAAAAAAATATATATCAATTTCCGCTAACTTGTGCCAAAAAAAAAAAAATTCTGTGAACTCGACATGCCCCTCACGGAATACTTGGGGTGTCTTCTTTCCAAAATGGGGTTACATGTGGGGTATTTATACTGCCCTGGCACTTTAGGGGCCCCTAAAGCATGAGAAGAAGTCTGGAATCCAAATGCGTAAAAATGCCCTGTGAAATCCTAAAGGTACTCATTGGAATTAAGGCACCTTTGTGCACCCAGGCTGCAAAAAAGTGTCACTCATGTGGTATCGCCGTACTCAGGAGAAGTAGGGCAATGTGCATCAGCCCCCCACATGCCTGCATCAGCCCCCCACATGCCTGAAATAGCCCCCCAGTGTCTTCATCAGCCCCCCATATGCCTGCATCAGCCCCCCTCATGTCTGCATCAGCCGCCCAGTGCCTCCATCAGTCCCCCGCATGTCTCCATCAGCCCCCCAGTGCCTCCTTCAGCCCCCATATGCCTGCATCAGCCCCCAATGCCTCCATCAGCCCCCCACATGCCTCCATCAGCCCCCCAGTGCCTCCATAAGCCCCCCACATGTCTGCATCAGCCCCCCACATGTCTGCATCAGTCCCCCAGTAAGATAATGAAAGCTAAATACAAAAATGATCTAGGACATTAGGGTAAACTAATTAAATATGTTCATGAAGATTGGAATACCCCTTTAGGAAGAGGGCTTATGTAGGTAAAAAACTGTAAGATGTAAGACCTTCATACATACCACACATCTACATTTACTGTTGCATGTGTTTAAAGAAATGCAAAAGCTGCAGGAATGCACCAACTGACTTTTGCATGAAGTATTGGGAAATATAGTATACAATATTTAGTAATCCTAATTAAAAATTATGAATCCCTAATCATAATATAATACATAAACTAAAGACGCTTTCAGTTATTCGGTAATTTAAAACTATTGTTTATGGCAACAGTCAATGAGTAAAAATGTATTTTCTGACTGATGAAAATGTTTTCCATCTGTCAAAAACATATTAGATTTCTATATATTCCTCTCAGTCTGTATTTTTTTACTCTACAGATCCGTTAAATACAGAAAAGGAAAAGTGTAAAATGTAATCCTTATTGATGTTTGTTTGTTGCAAGTTATTTGGCACTGTTATCTGGATGCTGGTAAACATCTGGGTCATGGCATTAACAGTTTAATTAGGAGCAGAGGAGCGATTACATGGGCAAGTATTCATCTTTACACTGCTTTTCTGGAAAAATAGACCCCCCCATATGTGACAATCAGAAAGAAGGTATGCTCTGGGTTGATATGCACAGAAGTCCATGTTACCCTCCCCCTGGGGTCATCTACAGTTACACAGGGAGAGACAATCTGTGTCTCTCCTCTGTGTAGCCTGACAACATGTACACACTGACCTCCTATTCCCCCTCTACACTGGCTGACATCACAGCCAGCTAAAAGGGTGAAAGGCTGCTTTCTCCTAGCATATCCCGAGCTGTGTAACAGCTAAAGATTTAAGTCAGGCATTGTTTTAAAGCTGACAATCTCAGCTTTAAAAGCAGACAATATTGCTGTGCAAGCAAATTGCAATTTAGGTTGGGAGTGAAATCTGCAGGTATATGCACAGGTGTACTGTATATCACTGAGACCCCTTTCTTAGGGCTTTAACTTACAATTTATCACACCTAGTGCCACAAGATTGTCAACTTTAAAATAATGGCTTGAATCTCTAGCTATGTCACAGCACAAGATCCAGCCATAACTTGGAAGGATGTATGAGGTACGTCCTTGGCTACTGAATTGCCACTGTGCAAGGATGAATGAGATATGTCCTTGGCAAGGAAAGAGTTACATTGAATGCAGCCAAAACACAATAGAGAAGCACTTTCTTAGGGGTACAGGATGTCATTATATCATTTACATTATAGCAATGATCTGGTACCGCAATTGTTCTTTACATTTTTATGTACACTAATAGGTCTGACATTTATCCTTTTAAAGGGGTTGTGTCACTTCAGTTAGTGGCATTTATCATGTAGAGAAAGTTAATACAAACCACTTAGTAATATATTGTGATTGTACATGGGCCGGGACCACGGGAACGTGCGTAGGCCAGGGCTGTGCAAGCGTGGCCACTAGAGATGAGCGAATTGACTTCGGATGAAACATAAATTCGCATAAAACTTTGTTCCAATACTGTACAGAGCATGAGCTCCGTACAGTATTAAAATGTATTAGCTCCGATGAGCTGAAGTTATTGCTTCACGAAGTCTTGGAACCGATCCAGAGTTTGGGAAAATTTACAGTACAAATTAACTTATGAAGTTATTGCGTGAAGTATCGTGAGACTTCCCGAAGCAATAACTTCAGCTCATTGGAGCCAATACATTCTAATACTGTACGGAGCTCCTGCTCCGTACAGTATTGGAACGAAGTTTTATGTGAATCGACTTCGGATGTCTCATCCGAAGGCGATTCGCTCATCCATAGTGGCCACCACTGATGGATTGCAGGGTGGTCATAACCACGGAAATGAGCAGTGTATAATGTGATGAAAAATTAATCTAGGCAGCACAATAAGCAATATGGACAATCACAATACATTAGTAAGGACCTTGTATTAACTTTCTCTACATAATAAATGTCATTTGCTGAAGTGAGACAACCCCAAAGCTGGATTCACATGTAGTTTTTTTTTTAGCAGTGTTGTTCCGTGCATTTGTTTTTGTTGTGGCATTTTTTGCTGCTTTTTTTGCAGTAAAGACACCTGTTCCAGATGTTATGTGATGATATATGGAAAATATGAGACACAGAACACGCAAGCATTGCTTTGCTATTGACATTTTTGTTAATTAATTAATGTGTTTTTTTTTTTCTTGCTTCTTTTCAAAAGCAGATCATCCTAGAGCTTTTGGCATTTTCAGGCGTTTTGACACCTTTTCTATAGGGGAAAAAATGCCATGAAGAAAACCCTAGTGGTCAGACACACTGTGTGCAACCAACTTCATGGAAAAAAAAAAAGCGCCACAAGAAAAAATGCAGGTGTCAAAAAAAACCTTACAGGTAAAAAAACGCCAGGGCCAAACTCATGTGTATAAGTACCCTACAGACTAAATATCAAAATGTGTTCATCTGTTTTTCATTTGCTTGGACTTATCTCTGTCCCTTTCGGTCATAAATTGGCATTTAATTTTCTCCCCGAGGGTTAGATTGTTTCACTAGTAAAACTGTTTCCAGATGGGTTCACAATACACAAAAAAATCAATTGTAGCAAAGCAGAGCTAGAAGAGTTTTTCACCTCAAACTGTGAGACTGCAGTTGAAACAATAACCGTAGACAATGCATTTTCTGATATTTGGCTAACTCTCTAATGTGCAGTGTCTTAAGTGCGTTGTGCAATTACTGCATAGCTTTGCTTGTTTTTAAAACAAGCCCTCATACAGCAATGAGAATAAAAAAAGTTAAAAAGATATGGCTTTGTTAGGGCTGGGAGTAAAAAACAAAAAAAAATTAAATAATGGAAAATCGCCCGGACATTAAAGGGTTAAAATTGGCCAGGTTGAATGTCTGGTTCAGTTGTCTAGAAAATAATTAGTAGGATTTCAACCCTGAACTGTGGTCTGGTCTGTATTTCATTTAGTGATCATACTTATTTTATTGTCGGCAGCGTGATGTCACCACGTGATCATGCTGGTAAAACATAGTGACGTCACCGCGCGCGCCCAGTGTGATCACGTGGTGATGTCATCACGATCTCAGCAGGTCCTTTGGCGGGATATCTTCAATTAACCACTGAAAGGCTAAATGTGAGTCACAGATGCCCTGATCAGCGTTGAACGCGTTATCTGAGGGGTTAAATGATGGGGGGTTGATGTGATCACCATTCCGTGCTATTGCGTCAGCTCAAAACAATGGAAAGCGATTTGTGAGGAAGTAATTAGTAACAAATCGAATTTCTTGTTGAAGTTCGACGAAGCAGCCGAATCAAATTTTTCTAAACTTTGCTCATCTCATGTGTACATGCTAAATACTGTATTTGTGTATCCCTGACTCCCCAAGTGTTACTGACCCAACACCTATTCCTGGTTATCTGTCTTGTAGGATCCCTGATTTAGCTCCTAGTTGTGGAGCAGCAGACAGCGCTTGAGCCTGAGGAGGTAAGCAACCACTGGACATGAGGTACTTGACTCTTGACCTGCCTTAAAAACCTGGCCTCTGCATAAAGGAATGCTTCAAAGAATACCAAGAATCCATGGATTAATAATTTAGTCCTTTAGGTACTCTGTAATTTTACCACCTTTTTACACTATGATATACTCTGTACAGCTTATATATTCACTACACATTCATTTCTGGAAAACACAATCAACTCCATTCTGAGCTGCAGAAAGTCACTATAGAGGTAGACCCCATGTTAGTATGGCTCACTCCTAAGGCTTTCATGCAAGGGAAAATTATATGAGTAGCATCCCAATTTAAGAGGGAATAGAATTATACTTTATATATCCTCCTGGTTAACTAAATTTAAGCTATCACAGTGCATACTTTCAGCTGCTAGAATGCATATAGCTTTTAAATGGCATTCTAATACACTCTGTTTTCAAGCGTTAATAGATAGAACCATTAGGATACTCTGATATGAAGGACTTAATGCCATCTGCACCGATACATTTGCCGCCTTCTAGAAGTTCTGGGAGCCGTAGCTGTCCTCTTCAAACTCCACAGATTTTCGCTATTGCATTACCTTGTAGCCAACTCACTCTAGGTGTGAAGTGCTATATTATTATTTATATTTGCATTTTTTTTGTGTGTCTGACCAGTTATATAAGTGACTATAAGACTCCAGTGTTTTCTTATGTACCCATGCATGTACTCTTATTGGGTTGTTACCCATTCACTTTTCTTTTTGTTTATTTTCTTAATATGCTTTATTTTGTGATATACGGTCTCAAAACTCTAATAAATACCTTTTGAAACATAAACAAAAGTCGGTATTGTAAATTTTCTTGGAAAATTGCTTCTAAATTCTTAGTCTTCAAAAAATAAAATGACATCTACAAATGATGTCACCATAACATAACATATGGTGAATGATAACTTTTTTTTTCTAAGGTATTACCATCTGTCTTAGGCCTCATGCACACTGCCATTGCTCGGCCGTTCCATTCATTGGGGACCGCAAATAGAATACCATTGTAATTGAACCAGAAAATTTATTGGGCAATTCATGGATCAAAAACCTGTTGTGAATTTTGCCGTTAAGCTCTTTGTTGGAGAACAGCAAGTTTTGCAAAAAGTACTGAAACATTGAACAGTTCAACAAAGTTTAGAGAAGGTCACATTAAGTTCACCTGTAAAGGTTAGAGTGCATTTTAGGTTCATCCTGAAATTTTACCCACAAGCTAACTATCCCTAACTTTTTGTGAGTAGTGTATATCAAAAGAGACTACTTGAACTGAGTATTTGGTATTGTAGCATTGGTCATGAAAAGAAATGACATGGTGTGTTACATCATCATTGTACAGTAGAGGTTGAGTCTTAAAGTAGTAACAAATAAAAGAAGGAAACAATTAAAACAGAACATCGAAAGTTAAATGGACCGGTAACGGTTCAGTTTAAGCATAATTTTGGGTCACTCAGCATAGTAACTGCTGCTCATCCAAGTACTCCAGACCAACTGAAACTGGGAAAATCTGTTATGTATACAGGCTAACAGGTAGTGTTAACTAAATGGATGACCTTGTTGATGTTTGGGCTGGATGTTTGCTTCCAGTTCCTAGTAATGAGTAGTTTACTTGCCATCAGTAAATATGCAACCATTGACCTTTACACTGGGCAGAATTGATCAGTTCCTAATTGTATTGCTAATTGTATTGTGATAGGAATGTAAATTTCAGTAAGTAGATATAAATAACTTATTTAATAAATATATGTCTAGTTGCACTCAAGAGGGGCTTGATGGCGACGCAGGGGATATGCAGTAATGTGTCCAGGGGCGGACTGAGAACCCTCAGGGCCCCCGGGCAAAATAAATCAAGGGCCCCCTTCCAGGCCCCACCCATGTCCTGCCTCCAGTCACACCCATATCCTGCCTCCAGCCACACCCATATCCTGCCTCCAGACACGCACTACACAAGGAACAAAAGAAATAGATTGCCAGAGAATCATGGCAGTTGTAATTTAGCAATAACTCGAGAGCCCTAGTTTGAGGAAGCCTGCACTAGGCAATCAACTTCAATTTGATGCTGGACATCCTCACGCTCCGCATGATGACCTCCAGCGTCAGATTTTCCTCATATGAAAGCATTGATTCAATGGTTTTCTATAGGAGATCTAATGCGTGCTCGTCATTTGGCAAGCATTAGCACCTGCTCGTTGTGGGACGTCGGAGGGTGCAAAGCATCAACCCAGTGCTGAGGGATATTGGCGCAGGGACCAATTAAGTAAATAATAAAAGGTCTTTATAAAACAGGGAGGGGGTGCAAGTATGTTAGAAAGAATCCCCTCCAGGCCCCATTATAATGGAGTTCGTCTAATAGCCTTGGAGGGGGGTCTTTATAACAGTGTCCGTTAGAAAGAATCCCCTCCAGGCTCCTTTAGAGACTACAACGGAGGGGGACTCTTTCTAATGGGCTATCGAGGGAAGCCTTTCTGGCAGAGGACATCTTAGTGTCCTTTAGAGAGTGTATTAGAAAGAGTCCCCCTCCAGGTCACATTAGAGATTACAATGGAGTCTAATGGGTCCTGGAGGAGGGTCTCCCCAACACTACGGTTCCTATTCACAATATAACACAACATAGCTTACTGATACCCAGGGCTGTGGAGTCGGAGTCGGAGTCGGAGTCGAGGAGTCGGAGTCGGAGGCAATTTTGGGTACCTGGAGTCGGAGTCGGAGTCGGCAAAAAATGGACCGACTCCGACTCCGACTCCTACTAGATTTAAATTGGAACAAAAAAAAATTGGAATAAAAAAAAGCAAGTTTAAATGTCCCAATTCAGATAAAGTTATAATTAATTACTTCTCTACTGTTAGAATAAAGACCAATGCATGCAGTGCGTCACGTTACCGCTAAACAAAGACGTTAAGTGACCGTGAAGAAGCATGCTTTTCATATGCTTTACTATGCAGTTAAAGGGACACTGACAGGCTGATTTACCGGCTAAAGATATATCTGCTGGTATTCATCAGAGGATTAGGAATACAACTAGACGACTGTTACCCCCAGTTGAGGTTTACTTGTGTTTAAAAACGTTTTAATCAATATGCAAATTCTCTACCTTTGTGCCCAAGGGGCAGGCGCACATGTAGAGTACTGGCAGCACTAGACAGGACTAGGTAGCGAGGAGGAAGAGAGAAAGCTGGCACAGCCTCAGCATAGCCAGACGAGGCTGCTGCCAGCACTCTACACGTGCGCCTGCGCAGGAATTCAGCGCTCGGCTAGCCTGAAAAAAAGGCCAGAGCAGTGAATAATAACGAGGGGAACAGCGCTGGAAGCTGTACTGGGCGCGGCTGGGCACAAAGCCGCAGGAGACGCTGCCCCATTGGGCACAAAGATAGTGAATTTGCATACAGATTAAAATGTTTTTAAACACAAGTACAGCTTAACTGGGGGTAACATTAGTATAGTTTTATTCCTAATTCTCTGATGAATACCAGTATATATATATCTTTAGCTGGAAAATGAGCCTGTCAGTGTCCTTTAGAGGTTTCTGTCATCACTTTTGACATTATAAGCTGTCTGACATTAGCTATGTGCTAATGTCAGACCAGCTTGATAATGTCTTTTATAAAAATCCGCTGTATATATAGTCTGAAAAACTTACTTTTATATTATGTAAATTAGCCTCTAGGAGCAGGGGCGTTGCCCTGCTCCTAGCGGCTCCGTCCGGCAACCTGCTGGCACGCCCCTTCACACTTTGATTGACAGTGCAGGGCAGCGATCCTCCTGCACTGTCTCGTTCTGAAATGCGCGCCCGCCGCCGCTCTGTATTCGGCGCAGGCGCGGTGAGCAGAGGACGCTGGTGCCTGCTGTCCTCTGCTCACCGTGCCTGCGCCGAATACAGAGCGGCGGCGCGGGCGCGCGATTCAGAACGAGACAGTGCAGGAGGATCGCTGCCCTGCACTGTCAATCAAAGTGTGAAGGGGCGTGCCAGCAGGTTGCCGGACGGAGCCGCTAGGAGCAGGGCAACGCCCCTGCTCCTAGAGGCTAATTTACATAATATAAAAGTAAGTTTTTCAGACTATATATACAGCGGATTTTTATAAAAGACATTATCAAGCTGGTCTGACATTAGCACATAGCTAATGTCAGACAGCTTATAATGTCAAAAGTTGGTGACAGAAACCCTTAAGGAGCGGCAATACTTACACTTTCCGTTGTCTTGTGGTCTGCTGTTACAGGGAACCCATGGTTATCCTCGCCTCTCACTGATAACTGATTAAGGACTGGAGACACTTGTATAAGTGAAGGGACTGGATAGTCAATAGTTCAAGACTGAAGCTGTAAACCATTTGAAAAACTGCTATCATTCAGCTAAGGCTATAAAACATGTAAACTCAGATTGTTAGCTTAAATTTTAAACATGACTATGGGATTCTACTAGAAAAATCATGTTTTAAAATAAATGCCCCTTCCCCTGCCCCTTCCTGGATCCTCCCACTGCTCTATCTTCAGCAGAAGATCAGCACACAAAGGAGATGGCAGCAGCTTCTGCTCAACTACCTCTCTGTGCTAGAGGAGATTAGAAGAACTTGGTGGAACAGCTTCGTATTTGCATATTAAATACAGAGGAGTCGGAGTCGAGGAGTCGGAGTCGGAGTCGGAAGTTTCAAAATCTGAGGAGTCGGAGTCGGAGTCGGAGTCGGACAATTTATCTACCGACTCCACAGCCCTGCTGATACCTAGGCCAAGCTGGCTCCTACCTTAATTACGGTTGGTGGCTGGCAAGCTGTGGGCCCGCTGGCTATGGCTTGCTGGTTGGCAGGCTGCGGGCTCACTGGCTGCAGGCCTATGGCTGGATGGCTCTGGGCCTGGCTGGCTCTGACTGGGCCTGAGGCTGGCTCTGGGCCTGGCTGGCTCTGACTGGGTCTGAGGCTGGCTGGCTCTGGGCCTGGCTTGGACCAGGCTGGCTGGCTCTGTGGCTGGCTATAATCAAAAAGATACCGTAAATACCTAAATAACATTTTATAAATAAATACACATAATAAAAT
This sequence comes from Bufotes viridis, assembly GCA_033119425.1. Classification (NCBI taxonomy): domain Eukaryota; kingdom Metazoa; phylum Chordata; class Amphibia; order Anura; family Bufonidae; genus Bufotes; species Bufotes viridis. The sequence goes on from CM065589.1 coordinate 353,677,314, forward strand.
ATAAACATCATGGGTATCACCACGACCAAAAACGCCCATACTATTAAAATAAATTCCAATACGTCGAATGGCATAATGGAAAGAAGGATCAAAATGGGCGATTTGCGATTTTTTTTTCATTACTTCTCTTAACAAAAAAAAATTTAACAAAATTCGATCAAATAGTCATACACACTCAAAAATGGCATCAATAAAAAGGTCAGATTGTTCTGCAAAATATAAGCCCCTAAACAGCTCAGTAGACATAAGTATAAAAAAAGTTATTTGGGTCAGAATATGGTGATATAAAAAAAAATTATTAAAGTTTAAATTTATTTTTACAGTCTTTTGACATAAAAAAGATATACATATGGGGTCTGGTTTTTATTGTAATGACCCAGAGAATTAAGTACATGGGTCAGTTTTGCCATAAACCAAACACTGTAGGAACAAAACCTGTAAAACTGCAGAGGAATTGCCTAGTTTTTCCATTTACACCCCATTTGGATTTTTTTTACTGCTTCCCACTACATTTTATGACAAAATTAATGGTGGCATTAGAAAGAACAACTTGTCCCGCAAAAAATAAGCCCTCCTACAGCTATGTGACTGGTAATATAACAAAGTTATGGCTCATGGAAAATCGGTTTTCCATCATATAAAAGAAAATGTGATTTATCAGACCTGGACACCTTTTTCCATTTGTTTCAAACAGGGGTGGACTGAGCGGTCGGGCACTTCCCTGCTGACCTCTGTCCACTGCAGAAAGCCCCTCCAATTACCTAAGTTGGGCCATAACCAGCATTGACATTTTTTTTCAGCAATTTACGCTGTCTGCCTGCAGAAGCTGGTGCCAGAAATTGGAACTTGGTCTAGGGCATTGATGGTGAACCTTTTACAAAGTGCCCAAACTGCAACTAAATACCCACTTATTTATCGCGAAGTGCCAACATGTAATTTAACCTGAATACTACCGTTCAGTATAGTATATCTTTCATGTACTTTATCACATAGCTATAATAACTTGCCTGCATTCAATGCGCTGTCTGAGCCGTTCATAGCGCTCCCTGCGCTGATGAATGGCAGGAAAGTCTAAGGCATATTGGTATACCATAGACTTTTTCCAGGGTGCGGGTGCCCACAGAAAGGGCTCTGAGTGCCGCCTCTGGCACCCATGCCATAGGTTCACCATCACTGGTCTAGGGTCTTCACTCACAGATGTGAGCAGGGATACCATTAGGGCTGCAGCTAACGATTATTTGAATAATCGATTAGTTTTCAATAATTTCATCGATTAATCTACTAATCGGGAAAAACCACCAAAATGACAAAAAAGGGGTTTATAGGATTTTACTTGAAGAAGTATGTTCAAAGGCCATATTAAAACAATTTTGCATTACAATGTAAAAAAGACAACATGTCCACATCCTCAGGGTGGAGGCTAGCTCTCTTCTTACACGCTATGTTATGGGGAGGGGGATCTGTGGCTGACACTGTTATAGGGGATCTGTGGAGGGCACTGCTATGGGGGGGGGGGATCTATGGATGTCACTGTTATGGGGGAACTGTAGATGACAGTTATGAGGGATCTATGGATGTCACTGTTATGGGGGATCTGCGGATGGCACTGTTATGGGGGACCTATGGAGGACACTGCTATGGGGGACCTGTGGAGGGCACTGCTATGGGGGGGATCTATGGATGACACTTATGCTATATATGTCATCCACAGATCTCCCCCATAACAGTTACTCACTGTCACTGAGTCCATACACTTCAATCACAACCAGCCTTGTTTTGTGATTACTAGTGAGATTTCACTACTACTTTAATTACTTGAACTTCACTTGCAGCACTGTGCAAGTGTGCAGACAGAGCAGCACCACATCTGGGCCGAAACAGCAGGCAGAACTCAGGAGGGAACTTGGAAGTGGACGCGTGGTGCGGTGCCGTGCCGCTGCTTGAGGCGCAGGCCGCAGCTGACGTCAGTAACATTGCGTGACGACTGACGTCAGCGCGGCGCACCTCTACGTCGCGGAGGGCGCCATGGCTGGCCCCTCCTCTCCTCCTCACTGAGGCAGGAGCGGCCGAGCGAGCCTACTCCTCTCAGTGCGCCTGCGCCGACTGAAGACAGGCATAGCGCAGGCGCGAGATTTCGAATGGAGACAGGGCCAGCTGGAGGAGAAGAGCGCTCGCTGGCCCTGTCAATCAACCGCAGGAGGGGGCTTTTTTTTTAAAGCAGGATGCGGCGGCTACCAGCAAGTAACCGCCCTACTTGCTGGTAGCAAGTTAATTTACATATTATAAAATAGCGTTTTCTAGCCAAATTAACCTACATAAAAAGTTAACAACAATATCTTTAGTAAATTCGCCCTATAAGCATTTTACTGAGCCCAAAAAAAAAAAAAAAACACTTTTGGAGGGTGACAGAAGCCCTTTAAAGTCACTATGTAAAGAGTTGTGCAGAGCAGCCAGCATCTATTTTAATGGTTGTACAGACAGCTTGTTTTAGTTGTGCGAAAGTCTGCTAAAGAGTCCAGTGGCCCCCCTGATGATGAGTAGAGTTGAGCAGATTCGATTAATGTGCATATTTAATTACCAATTTTTCGCATAACAAACTATATTAAATAATGAAGAATATTCTAAATCAGTAATGAGTCATTACGGAGTTAGAATTTTCTTCATTATTTAATATAGTTTGTTATGCGAAAAATCTTCAATTAAATATGCGCGTTAATCAAATTGGGTAAGGGCGTTAAGCAACTTTCCTATTAGGTTGGCTTGGCTTGGTAAAATTGTCGAATATGTAGAATATAGCACTATATTCTACATATTCGACAATTCTACCAAGCCAACCAAATAGGAAAGTTGCTTAACGCCCTTACGCAATTCGATTAATGCGCATATTTAATTGAAGATTTTTCGCATAACAAAAACTATATTAAACAATGAAAAATATTCTAATTCAATAGATATTGCGGCCTTCTCACACTGGCCCACAGGCAAGAAGCAGGCAGGTAATTCTCGATGTTGCAATATTCTCGATTAAAATTTGCTATTTGAATATTCATGCTCAACACTAGAAATTAGTAGGCATGGCTGTGATGGCTTCTAAGGGCACACTAGTTAAACGCTTGTTGATTGGCTGCCCTGCAGCCTTTCAACAAGTGCCATTAAATCGCCGAACACCGAACTCGAACCCGAACTTTTACGAAAATGTTCGGGTTCTGGTACCAAAAACCCTAAATTCGGTACCCTACTGATGAGCCCTCATGTATAGTGGCACTTACTTCTTTACCAGAGGCCCTGTCAGAAGCTTGCTCCTGGAGTTTTAATTTCTGCTTTGCAGGGCTTGAAGTGGGAGTGCTGTCCTCTTCTGAGCTGGTGGACAGAATCACTTTGCTTCCTTTTTTATGATGTGCCTTAAGAGGACAGGTGTCAGGAGGTCAGGGCTGGTTCCAGGTGAAGTGGGGCCCTGGGGCGAAAAACAATAAGGGCCCCCCTTCCATGTCACGTCATTACCCCCTTCGTGTCACATTATTTCTCTTCCGCCCTCCCCCCCCTCCATGGCAGCATAACGAAATACAGCAACCCATACCTCTAACATCCAGTGGTGACGTCTCCTTTGATGTAGATGTTCTCTGACCTCGTTTTCTCCTTTCAGACCTTCAGACCAGAACACCATTTTGTCGCCATTTTCCGTCTCTGCAGTTTGACAACAAAAAAAAAAATCTTAGTTTACTACTTTTTCATCATCCTCCCATCTTCTGGACAAATCATCCTACTACCCCCAATACTACACTGCAGAAACAAATAATACCCCTGATAATACTAGTACCACACAGAGCCCCCCATATAAAATACCCCTTCTTTGTGGCCTCAGTAGAAGCCCCCATAGGGCTCCATAATAATGTGCCAGTAACAAGTGCCTCTCTGCCCCCCATATGCCAGTAAAAAGTGCCTTGTTAACCCCTTCCACCCCCATGTGCCAGTTACAAATGCCTCTTAAAACCCCCTCCAACCCCATGTGCCAGTTAAGAGTGCCTCTTTAACCCCCCATGTGCCAGTTACAAGTGCCTCTTTAACCCCCTATGTTCCAGTTTCAAGTGTCTCGTAAACGCTTTCCACCGCCCTGTGCCAGTTACAAGTGCCTCGTTAAACCCCTCCACCCCCATGTGCCAGTTACAAGTGCCTCTTCAACACCCCCCCATGTGCCAGTTACAAGTGCCTTTTTAAGCCCCTCCCCCCATGTGCCAGTTACAAGTGCCTTGTTAACCCCCTCCACCCCCATGTGGCAGTTACAAGTGCCTCTTTAACCCCCCCATGTGCCAGTTACAAGTGGCTCTTTAAGCCCCTCCACCCCCATGTGCCAGTTACAAGTGCCTCTTTACCCCCCCATATGCCAGTTACAAGTGCCTCTTTACCCCACCACGTGCCAGTTACAAGTGCCTCTTTAACCCCCTCCACCCCATGTGCCTCTTTAACCCCCACCATGTGCCAGTTACATGTGCCTCTTTAACCGCCCATGTGCCAGCTACAAGTGCCTCTTTAACCCCCCCATTTGTGAGTTACAAGTGCCTCTTTAACCCCCCATGTGCCAGTTACATGTGCCTCTTTAACCCCCCCATGTGCCAGTTAAAAGTGCCTCTTTAACCCCCACCCCCTACCCCATGTGCCAGTAACAGATAGTCTGTTATATAAAAAACAAACAAAAAAAAAACACTTATACTTACCTCCATGGCAGCGATGCATGCCTCTTCCGGCCCGTGTCCCGCGCTGTATGGCTCAGGCGGCACGATGACGTCATGGCGCCGCCTGCGCTGGCCTCTGATAGGCTGCCGGCACAAGGCCTGCAGCCTATCAGAGGAACAGGGAAGGGAGACGCCTCTCCCTCCCCTGCCGCAGCACAACACAGCCATCTGTATCGCTGTCCTGAGGATGGTGATACAGATGACTATGGACAGGCCGGCCCCGGTGGTGGGCTTGGGGGCCCCTAACGACTCGGGGGCCCGGGGGCAATTGCTTCCCTTGCCTATATGGTAGCGCCGGCCCTGCAGGAGGTGGCTGATTTGCAGGGATGGGAAACTCTGCCATCTTAACTTATTTAGCCTGTTGTCTTTGCTTCCTAGTTTCTATGATTATTTGTGGTCATGGCTACGGCCAATGATGTTTGATGAACCCTAGGGAGATAAACAAGAAGAACAACCTAACCCGGCTAGACGTATGCTAGCTAACCTAACTTAATGACTTGAAGTGTGCCTTTAGCCATAGCTGTGGGTAGGCCTAAAAAAGGGGGCATACCCTGTGGAAATAAAAAGAGAAGGGAGAAAGGGTTGTGCACCTGAAGAACACATGCCCAGGAGAAAGGCAGTGGCTTGTTTAAGAAGAGCCTCCGCCCCTCCCACAAATGCAGGCTGACTAATCAGCCTTACTACATGATCTTGTTCTCTGGGTCTTCATATCTTTTCTTTTTTGGTAAAGTAGCTTTGTGCTGTAATTTTGTGCTCTCATGTGGGTTGTGAGGAAGAGAACATAAGACGTCAGAGAGTGCCGAGCCTGCAGATCTAGCTGAGTTATCAGACAGGGAACCGTTGCCATCTTTAACTGTGGCCTTTCTCAAAGATATCAGAATGTATCTGTGTGAAGGGTCTAGAAAACCTTCTGAAGCATTTCCTCCCCATTTGTAGTATTTATTAGTGATGAGCGGCAGGGGCAATATTCGAATTCGCAATATTTCGCGAATATTCGTTAGAATATTCGTCATATATTTGCGAATACTCGTAGTTGAGATTAGTCTATTTATTGTGAAAAAACGGCAGTTAAATATTAGCGTAATGTGAATATTCTAAAACCCGAATATATTGCACTATGGAATATAGTGCTATATTTTTTTTTTTAGAATATTCGTAATTTTTCGTAAAAAAGTCATGATTGTCCCTGCGTAAGTTGCTTTTGGGCCAATGACTGTTCACATTAAGATTTATTGTCAAGTATATAGTATATATATACATCACTCCTATGCAAATTTGGTTAGGTGCTCTAGTCTCTCTGATTCACCCCTTCAGAAACGTGTGTTTTAATTAATAAGCTATGAGACTGGCACTCATACGTGTGTAGTTATCCCAAAGATATTCTATAGTTCACATTAAATTGGAAAAAATGACAAATAATCAGAATATTCGTCATATGCCGAAATTTATTTTCTCTTATGCGAAACATCTGCAATGTAATATTCGCGCAATGCGAATATTCTGAAACAGGAATATATTGTATAGCACTATAAAAAGATGGAAATAAATAACGAATAATCTAAATAACTAAAATATAACACTATATTCTATAGTGCTATATATTCGGGTGTTAGAGTATTCACATTACGCGAATATTACATTGCCGATTTTTCGCATAAGAGAATTTTTTTTTTATAAATAATGTTCTAATTCACTACAGATTATAATATTGCAGCCTTCTCACATTGGCCCACAAGCAAGATAGGTATACTAGGTAATGGGTTCAGATGAAAAAAACAAAAAACGAATATTCGTTTTTATGAATACATATCACTACATTCAAAATATTCGCAAATTTTTGAAGTGCCGATATTCGCAATAAAAATTCGAAATGTAAATATTCGCGCTAAACACTAGAGATGTCGCGAACATAAAATTTTCCTTTCGCAAACCGCGAATTAGAACTTCCGTGAATGTTCGCGACCGGGCGAACCGCCATAGGCTTCAATAGGCAGGCAAATTTGAAAACCCACAGGGTCTCTTTCTGGCCAAAATAGTGATGGAAAAGTTGTTTCAAGAGGAGTAACACCTGGGCTGTGGCATGCCGGAGGGGGATCCATGGCAAAACTCCCATGGAAAATTACGTAGTGGATGCAGAGTCGGGTTTTAATCCATAAAGGGCATAAATCACCTAACATTCCTAAATTGTTTGGAATAACGTGCTTTAAAACATCCAGTGTGTGTATACCAGGCATGTCCAAACTGTGGCCCTCCAGCTGTTGCAAAACTACAACTCCCAGCATGCCTGGATAGCCTACAGCTATTAGGGCATGCTGGGACTTGTAGTTTTGAAACAGCTTGAGGGCCGCAGTTTGGACTTGCCTGGTGTATACGATCAGGTATGATGTTGTATCGATCAGGTAGTGTAACGTTTACGCCCGCTTCACAGTGACAGACCAAACTCCCCGTTTAACGCACCGCAAACAGTCCATTTGCACAACAACAAACTCCCCATTTGCACAAGGTTGGATACCAAGCTAGCCATGTCCCGTTCCTTGTCCTCACTGATGTCATTGAAGGTCTCTTCCTCCACCCAGCTACGTACAACACCAAGGGTCCCAGAAAGGTGACAACAAGCCCCCTGGGACGCCTCCTGTGGTTGGTCTTCCACCTCCTCAAAGCCACCTTCCTCCTCTGACTCCTCTTCTTCAGACTCCTCTCTCTGCGTTGCCACAGGTCCAGCAATCGACGACGACAAGGCTGCTTCTGGTGGTGATGGTGACCACAACTCTTCCTCTTCATGCTCATCTACGGCCTGATCCAGCACTTTTTGCAGGGCACGCTCCAGAAAAAACGCATATGGGATGAGGTCGATGATGTTGCCTTGGGTTTGCTGACCAGGTTTGTCACCTCCGCAAAAGGAGGCATTAGCCTACAGCCACTGTGCATGAGTGTTCAGTAACGCGGCCAAAAATACCCAGCTCCGCAGAGGCTGTCCTCTTTTTTTTTAAATTAAAAAAATCTGTTCTTACCAGTTTAATCTCTGTTTTGTCCCCTATCAGGGGCCGGTGTATGGAATAGATTTTAGGAACTGGGAGATGGAAAAAGATGGTTGGTCAGTCCTCTTCCTTCCAATTTGGGGCACTGCGCGTGCGCCGTGCAATATACTGTGCCACCCTATATGAGTGGTGTGTTAAGTAGTAATATTCCTATCAGTTTAATCCCTGTTATGTCCCCTATCAGGGGACGTGAATAGATTTTAGGAACCGGGAGATGGAAAAAGATGGTTGGTCGGTCCTCTTACTTCCAATTTGGGGCACTGCACGTGCAATGTACTGTGACACCCTATATGAGTGGAGTGTTAAGTAGTACTATTCCTTTCAGTTCAATCCCTGTTACGTCCCCTATCTAGATTTTAGACAACCGCAAAGAGTTGTCAATAGTTGACACTCTCATGACAAAATTTATTCCTCTATGCGTCAATCTTCGTAAAGTGATGACTGTGCTCGTGCGCACGTTAGGGAGATTGCAGGCGATGGCGGTTTTTCAAAGCCTATGGTCGTGCTTAGGTAGTTCAGTGACAGTTAAGTGACCCAGAAAACAATGATTCTGCAGTGTGGGCCCATTGTTGGCCTAGTAGGCTTTAATGATCACCTTAGATGATCACAAAGAAAATTAATGTTTTTTCTATGAAAAATTATCCAGCCGGTCGCTTTTAGTCTGTTCACAATGAAGCAACGAACTTATCATCTGGGGTGTGCCAACATTGCCGACCTGTTGGTCAAGTCGTTCTCTGAGGGTGGATCCCGAAGGGCTGTGGCGATGCGTAGGACTTAAAAAGCTATGCATGTCCTCCAACAACAACACGTCTGTAAAGCGTCCTGTCCTTGCCGGCGTGGTCGTGGTAGGAGGAGGATTACTTTCACCTCTTCCCCTGTTAGATTCCCGTTGTGCTCTGACATCACCCTTATACGCTGTGTAAAGCACACTTCTTAACTTGTTTTGGAACTGCTGCATCCTTTCTGACTTCCGGTAATTCGGTAACATTTCAGCCACTTTCTGCTTATACCGGGGGTCTAGTAGCATGGCCACCCAGTGCAGGTCGTTCTTCTTCAGCCTTTTTATACGAGGGTCCCTCAACAGGCATGACAGCATGAAAGACCCCATTTGCACAAGGTTGGATGCCGAGCTACTCATCTTCTGTTCCTTGTCCTCACTGATCTCATTGAAGGTCTGTTCTTCCCCCCAGCCACGTACAACACCATGGGTCCCAGATAGGTGACAACAACGAGCACCCTGGGATGCCTGCTGTTGTTGGTCTTCCTCCTCCTCAAAGCCAGATTCCTCCTCTGACTCCTCTTCCTCAGACTCCTCTTCCAGCGTTGCCGCAGGTCCAGCAAGCGATGCTGATATGGCTGTTTCTGGTGGTGATGGTGACCACAACTCTTCCTCTTCATGCTCATCTACGGCCTGATCCAGCACTCTTCGCAGGGCACGCTCCAGGAAGAAAACAAATGGGATGAGGTCGCTGATGGTGCCTTTGGTGCGACTGACTAGCGTGAGCGTCCAGTAACGTCGCAAAAAATACCCAGCTCCGCAGAGGCTGTCCTAGCACTCCGGTCATACAAATACTCGTCAATGGCTTTTTCTTGTTGCAGCCGGCGGGTGGACATTAGCAGTGTTGAATTCCAAATCAAGCGCCTCACTGGCATGTTGTTTCGCCGCTGAATATCGGAAAAGTGCACCATGGCCGTGTAGGAATGCCTGAAATGGCCACACACCTTCCTGGCCTGCTTGAGGAGATAAACCTGGGTACTTATACACAAAGCGTTGTACGATCAGAGTCAACACATGTGCCATGCATGGCACGTGTGTCAACTTTCCCAAATTCAATGCCGCCAACAGATTGCTTCCGTTGTCACACACCACTTTGCCGATCTCCAGTTCGTGCGGGGTCAGCCACTGATCCACCTGTGCGTTCAGGGCGGACAGGAGTGCTGGTCCGGTGTGACTCTCTGCTTTCAGGCAAGTCAACCCCAAGACGGCGTGACACTGTCGTATCCGGGATGTGGAATAGCCCCCGGGGAGCTGGGGGCGTGCAGTTGATGTGGAGCAAGATGCAGCAGCAGAAGAGGGCTCAGCCAAGGAGGTTGGCAAAGAGGATGGAGTAGGAGGAGTAGAGGAGGTGGCAGCAGGCCTGTCTGCAAGTCGTGGCAGAGTCACCAACTCCGCTGCAGAGCCAAGCATTCCATGCTTGGCAGCCGTCAGCAGATTTACCAAATGCGCAGTGTACGTGATATACCTGCCCTGACCGTGCTTTGCAGACCAGGTATCAGTGGTCAGATGGACCCTTGCCCCAAGGTTGGGGATTGCCTTTTGTGAAAAAAAAATTTGGCCGGGTACCTTCTACTGCGGTGTCCCAATAGCTACAAATTTTTTGAAGGCCTCAGACTCCACCAGCTTGTAGGGTAAAAGCTGGCGGGCTAAGAGTTCCGACAAGCCAGCTGTCAGATGCCGGGCAAGGGGGTGACTCTGACATTGGCTTCTTACACTCAAACATTTCCTTGACAGACACCTGACTGTGGGCAGATGAGCAGGAACTGCTGAAGGTGAGAGACGGAGTGGCGGGTGGTTGAGAGGGGGAAAGGAGGACAGCAGTGATTGACGTGGCAGAAGATGCTGGAACAGGAGGAGGATGGTGGCTTTGAGTTTGTGTGCTGCTTGTACTCATGTGTTGATCCCATAGGCGTTTGAGATGTGAGATCATGTGCCTTCGCAAAGCAGTTGTACCTAGGTGGGTGTTGGACTTCCCACAACTCAGTTTCTTTTGGCACAGGTTGCAAATGGCATCACTGTTATCAGAGGCAGACACACCAAAAAAATGCCACACTGCTGAGCTTTGCAATGACGGCATTCTGGTGGTAGCAACAGCATGCGTTGATTGGCGTGCTGTCTGGCTGACCTCGGGTGCCGATACATGCTGTCTGACTGTGCCACTAGCTCCTTGCGACGACCTCCTCCTGCTTCCAACTCGTCTCCTCCTCCTCTCTGTCTCCCCATCTGAACTTTACCCCTGTTCTTCTTCTCTTTGAGCGGGAACCCACGTGACAGCCATGGACACATCGTCATCATCAACCGCTTCACTTGTATGCCGTACGACCATGTGTGTAATGCTGCCTGCCTGAGAAATATCCCTGTTATCTACATCCTCTGGCAATAATGGTTGTGCATTATTCATTTCTTCAACTGATGTTTAAATAACTCCTCTGACTGATCAAGTGAAGCGGCTGTGGTGCTAGTGTTGGTGGTTGTGGCGGGCGGGCGAGTGGTAACTTGAGAGGCGCCCGAGCTGAGCTTGAGGAGGATTATGCGTCAAGGTTCCGAGCGGAAGCTGTAGAACATTGGGTGTCCTTTGTAAGCCAGTTATCTACGTTCTCAGAATTTTTCGAGTTTAGGGTATGTGGACTCTGAACACTGAGCATTATTCTAGGGCCAAAGGAAATCAGAGCACCACGACCACGACGGCCCCTGCGGAGTGGCCTGCCTCTGCCTGTCATTCTTTTTTTGATTAGTAGTACTATGCGTGCAAGGTACTGTGCCACCTGTGGTAAGGTGCAAGGTGTCATATGCGATGGCAGGTACGTGTCACCGAGGTTGCTGGCCTCGGTGAGGTGAGAGCCGGGTTTTTGTCTGCAGCAGCTAGTGCTGTTTTGACTCTTTTAAATAGCATGGCTGCAAAGCCGATCCGGGCCGGCTCTTACTGGGAGCAGCTAAAGAGTAGGGTGGGTGGCTGCTCCCCACGGTCCAGTCCGAGTTTTGGGCTGGGTATAAAACACAGCCATCAGCTGTGTCTGAGGTGATTATCCTGGAGCCTGCTAACAGGGCTGAGGAGTTCTCTGTGCTGGAGGACGGAGCTCAGCAAGGTGGGGTTTCCCTGCAACCTGAAGGAGGAATCGCCTGCGGCTGAACCGACTGCTAGGTGTGAACCCGCACTTAAACCACCCAAGGTGACTGGACCCTGTGTTGGCCTGTTTTTGGTTTTGCCACATGATTTCTGTTGTGTGTGAACTGTCACCAAGAGACTGTTTTCATTTCTGGTGTGCAAGTGTGAATAAAACACTGTTTGATGCACAATCTGGACTCCTTGTTTTGCCTCTAAACTGCACCCGCACCGCTGTCTACCAGAGCGACTCCCACATTTGGTGGAGGATGCGGGCATGCGCAGTGAGGCTGGCGTGAACGCCGAACTTTGTTTTTGCTGAGCAAAAGTGAATGTCCTATATTAAGCCGGCAAAGTTGCAGCCTGTGATCCCCGACAAAATGGAGGCGGCTGTGAAAGCCCTCATAGAGGCTAACGTGCAGCAGCGGGAGACCAACCAGCTACTGCTACAGCACGTGATGGCGTTGCAAGCGGCAGGAGCGTCCCACCGCGCCCACGATGCCCGGAAAGCTGTCCGTGCCGCGATCCCTAAGATGACCCCTCGGATGATGTTGAGACCTATCTGGCGGTGTTCGAGAAGGTGGCCGTGAGGGAGAAATTACCCCGAGAACAGTGGGCAGAGGTCGTCGCTCCGTTCCTGGCGTCTGGACCCCAGCAAGTTTTTTTGATTTGGCAGACGACCAGGCTGCTGACTATTCCACGGTGAAGGGGGAGATCCTGGCCAGACTGGGGGTAAACGTGTTGGTCCGGGCTCAGCGTGTCCACCAGTGGGACTTTAACGTGGCTGAACCCGCCAGGCCGCAGTACTATGAGTTGCTGCACAGGTTGCAAAAATGGCTGCAGCCTGAGGTTCTGAGTCCGACTGCTATGCTGGACCGGCTGCTGGCTGACATGTTTTGGAGGGCCTTGCCTTATCCCCTTCAACACTGGATCGGCCAGGTATCCCCCACCAATGCCCTTGAGATGGTCGACCTGGTGGAACGATATGAGGCCACCAGAAACCTGCAGGGGGTTCTTTGGGAGGGGGCCAGTCAAACCCCGCAAATCTCCACCCCAGTCCCGGCGGCCGGCCAAACCCGCCCGGGAGGTACCTCTTGCAGATCCGTCCCCAGTGGTCTGCTGGCAGTGTCGGGAGCCTGGACACATAAGGGCCAACTGTCCACAGTGGGGGAACCCATGGAGACTAATTATGGGTACCGGGCTTCCATGTATGCCCGGAGACTGTGTGCGACCGGCATCCCCGAGACAATGGACAGTCGTCATCTGTGCCAGGTGCAAGTCGGGGATAACCTGGCAGTGGCGCTGTTGGACTCAGGGAGCCTGGTAACCCTGGTAAGTGCTGCCCTGGTACAGCCCACCCAGTATACGGGCCGGAAAGTTGGGGTGGTGTGCATACACGGAGACTTAAAGGACTATCCCACTGCTGAAATGTCTCTGTCCACGGCGGCCGGCACCTGGACTTGTGAAGTGGCGATCTCCGCCAAACTACCGTATGAACTAATAATTGGGAGAGACTTCCTGGTTTTCCGTCACTATGGCCTGAGGTGAAAGTGACTAATAGCCCTGAGACAGGGGTAACCCTAGCAGAGTGGCCTGGTTCCTGTGGGAGGCCAGAGCCCTGGGAGCCCGAGTCCGAAGGGCCTGCGGTAGGGGTGACCACCACTTCTGTGATAGAGGGGGAGACACCCCCACTGAGTGTAATGGTGGGAGACATGGAGGACTTGCCACCAGGTCCTGAGTTGGCAGACCTCCACGTCTCCGGAGATAATTTTGGGACCGCCCAACACCGGGACCAAACCCTCACCAGGGCCTGGGAGAATGTGCTGGAAATTGATGGTAAACCCCAGAAACTAGGGGCTGAATTAATGTTCCCACGATTTATTGTTCTGCAGGATATGTTGTATCGGGTGAACCAAATCCGAGGTGAACCTGTTGAACAGTTGGTGGTGCCCACAGCGTATCGCAAGCTTGTCATGGAGCTTGCCCACCAACATGTTCTTGGGGGACACCTGGGGTGGCAGAAAACCCAGGACCGCATACTGCAGCGGTTTTATTGGCCCGGTGTGTTCAAGGAGGTAGAAGATTATTGTAAGTCCTGTCCAACCTGTCAGATAACTAGCCCCCAGCCACATTTCCGTAGTCCTCTGGTACCTCTGCCAATTATTGAAGTACCGTTTGAGCGAGTCGCTATGGATTTAATTGGGCCTGTACCAAAGTCTGCCAGGGGCCACCAACACATTCTGGTAGTTCTCGACTATGCCACTCGGTATCCGGAGGCGGTGCCTCTGCGACATACCTCAGCTAGGCTCATTGCCAAAGAGTTAATGGAGATGTTTTCCCGTGTGGGCCTGCCAAAAGAGGTTCTGACAGACCAAGGGACCCCTTTTATGTCCAAAGTAATGAGGGAACTGCGTAAATTGTTGCGTATAAAGCAGTTACGGACGTCCGCTTACCATCCGCAAACAGACGGTCTTGTGGGAGAGGTTTAACCAAACTCTAAAAAATATGTTAAAGAGGGTGGTGTCTAGAGATGGGAAGGACTGGGATCTGCTTCTGCCCTATCTCATGTTCGCAGTGCGAGAGGTGCCCCAGGCCTCTACTGGGCTCTCGCCCTTCGAACTGCTTTATGGCAGACACCCTCGGGGCCTGTTGGATATCGCCAAGGAAGCATGGGAACAACAGCCTGTCCCCCACAAAAGTGTCATTGAGTATGTCGCCCAGATGCAGGAACGGATGGAAAGGGTGTTGCCCTTGGTCCGGGAGCATATGGAGGCAGCGCAACAAGCCCAGAGTAGGGTGTACAATCGTCAGGCTCGGGTACGGGACTTCAATCCGGGAGATCGGGTTTTGGTTCTGGTACCCACCCTTGACAGCAAATTCCTAGCTAGGTGGCAGGGCCCCTATGAGGTGATCGAGAAAGTAGGGGAAGTAATTACAAAGTACACCAGCCAGGGCGGCGCAAGCCGGAGCAGGTGTACCACGTGAATTTACTTAAGCCGTGGAAAGATAGGGACGCGGCCGACGACCCCAGCCCCTGGCCAGGGCTTCTAGGTGAAAAGGGTCCAGCCCCACAGTTCGAGGCCTGTGAAGCCGTAACCACGGTAAAAATTGCAGACAGCCTGTCTTCCAAACAAGTTCAGGAAGTCAGGGAGTTCCTCAGTCGGAACACGGATGTGTTCTCAGGCCTCCCTGGCCGCACGTCTCTCATCCGACATGACATCGTCACTGAGCCTCAGGCCAAGGTCCGGTTAAAACCATACGGGTACCCGAGGCTCGGCGGCGGGCCATCGCGGAGGAAGTGCAGTTAATGTTGAAGCTCGATGTCATTGAGGAGTCGAAAAGTGAGTGGGCCTGTCCCATAGTCCTAATACCCAAGCCGGATGGGACGTTGCGGTTCTGCAACGACTTTCGCAAGTTAAATGAAGTATCCAAGTTTGACGCGTATCCCATGCCCCGAGTAGACGAGCTTGTTGAAAGTTTAGGACAAGCCCGTTATTTTTCTGTGCTGGACCTCACTAAAGGGTACTGGCAGGTACCCTTAACGGAGTCGGCTAAGGAAAAACTGCATTTGTTACTCAGCAGGGCCTGTATCACTACAAGGTGTTACCCTTTGGCCTGCATGGCGCCCCGCCACTTTCCAAAGGTTAATGGACATAGTGCTGCGACCACATCGTCGGTACGCCTTGGCCTACTTAGATGATGTAGTCATCCACAGCACCGACTGGGAAAGCCATTTACCCAAGGTGCAGGCGGTAGTGGATGCCCTGAGGAAAGCCGGACTGACCGCTAACCCAAAGAAGTGCTCCATAGGGTTAGAGGAGACAAAATATCTGGGATATGTAATTGGGCGGGGAGTTATCAAACCTCAGGTAACTAAGGTAGAGGCCATTCGTAACTGGCCCCGACCGGTCACCACCAGGCAGGTAAAGTCGTTCCTGGGGATTGTAGGTTACTACATGAGGTTTGTGCCCCACTTTGCCACAATAGCAGCGCCATTGACAGACCTGTTGAAGGGGCGAAAGTCTGGGAGGCTTAGCTGGAGTGAGAAGGCGGAGGAGGCTTTCTCCGCGTTGAAGTCGGCCCTGTGTGGGTCCCCGGTTTTGGTGACACCCGACTTCAACAAGGAGTTTGTCGTACAGACCGACGCCTCGGAGGTAGGCCTCGGTGCGGTACTGTCTCAGGAGGTCAACGGGGAAGAACATCCCGTTGTCTTCCTGAGCCGTAAGCTCAGTCCCGCCGAGTCCAGATATAGTATAGTGGAGAGGGAGTGCCTGGCTATCAAGTGGGCACTCGAATCTCTCCGCTACTACCTGTTAGGGAGGAGGTTCCGTCTGGTGACCGACCATTCCCCCCTCAAATGGATGAGTCAGGCCAAGGAGAGGAATGCTCGGGTCACTAGGTGGTTCCTATCTCTTCAAAATTTCAAGTTTTCCGTGGAACACAGGGCAGGCCGCTTGCAGGGCAACGCAGATGCCCTGTCCCGCGTCCACTGCCTTACGTGTGTTCACCCCCTCAGGGTTGAACAAAGGGGGGGGGTATGTGGTAAGGTGCAAGGTGTCATATGCGATGGCAGGTACGTGTCACCGAGGTTGCTGGCCTCGGTGAGGTGAGAGCCGGGTTTTTGTCTGCAGCAGCTAGTGCTGTTTTGACTCTTTTAAATAGCATGGCTGCAAAGCCGATCCGGGCCGGCTCTTACTGGGAGCAGCTAAAGAGTAGGGTGGGTGGCTGCTCCCCACGGTCCAGTCCGAGTTTTGGGCTGGGTATAAAACACAGCCATCAGCTGTGTCTGAGGTGATTATCCTGGAGCCTGCTAACAGGGCTGAGGAGTTCTCTGTGCTGGAGGACGGAGCTCAGCAAGGTGGGGTTTCCCTGCAACCTGAAGGAGGAATCGCCTGAGGCTGAACCGACTGCTAGGTGTGAACCCGCACTTAAACCACCCAAGGTGACTGGACCCTGTGTTGGCCTGTTTTTGGTTTTGCCACATGATTTCTGTTGTGTGTGAACTGTCACCAAGAGACTGTTTTCATTTCTGGTGTGCAAGTGTGAATAAAACACTGTTTGATGCACAATCTGGACTCCTTGTTTTGCCTCTAAACTGCACCCGCACCGCTGTCTACCAGAGCGACTCCCCACACACCCTATATGAGTGGTGTGCACACAGTACAGTCTGTGGGCCTGACACTCACTGGTAGGCAAATGCAATTATATTAAAGGGTAAAAATGAAATTACTTTTTGTTCTGCAAGGTACTGTGCCAGCCGATATGAGTGGTGGGCACAGGCAGTGGGCACAGTACAGTCTGTGTGGGACTGACACACACTGGCAGTGGCAGACAGCTGAAATTATATTAAAGGGTAAAAATTAAATGACTTTATCTGCAAGGTACTGTGCCACCCTATATGATTGGTGTGCACACAGTACAGTCTGTGGGCCTGCGGCCTCTCACACACGGGTAGGCAACTGCTTTATAATATATATATATATATATATATATATATATATTTATTTATTTATTTATTTATTTATTTATATAAAAAGCAGACTGATGTACCAGCCCTAAAAAAGGCTTTTTGGGGTGCTGTAAGGACGCTGTCCTTACAGCAGATGAGTCTTTGAGGACTGGAGTGGACACAGCACACTAGTAGCGAACGCTTTCCCTAGAATCCCTATATTAATTCAGCAGAAGCACTCTCCCTGCTCTAACTAACACTGCAGCCTCAGAATGAATCTAAGATGGATGCTGTCCTTGCTTTTTGATAGGAGGTGGGAGAGTCTGGAATGTGTCTGCTGACTGTGAGGTACAGGGTCAAAGTTTGATCAATGATGATGCATAGGGGGCGGACCGAACGTCGCATATGTTCGCCCGCCGCGGCGAACACGAACAAGCGTTGTTCACTGGAACTGTTCGCCGGCGAATAGTTGGGACATCTCTACTAAAGACTAGTATTTATGGATCCTATCTGGAAGCTTTTCAAGTCACTGGCAGGGAGAGAAATGTTCTGTTGATCTGTGTATTCATGCGGACATACTGCTTGGCGGCCAAACCACCCCCCCATACATCTAATTTGTGATAATCTTATATTTGCTTCAAGCTGGACACGGTTGAAAGCAAAGCCAATGGATCAAAAATAACTGGCAAAACTCATAGCTTCATTAAGGCCACAAGGGTTAGAGGAACCCAAGTGGTATATCCATTATAATTTAGAGAGTTGCAGAAATTGACATGTCTTACATCAACTGCTTTTATAACAGCCCAAGAGTCTATGGTCTAACTAAGTATCTAATTGGGTCTTGAGTAGTGGCTATGAACATGGAAGTCATATAGACTCCACCCTTTACGAAAAGTAACCAAAGATTTGGAGTAATTACATCCCTCAGATTATTGTGGGGCCTCAGAATACCCTAGTGATTAGAGGGGATAACTTTACTAGATCGAGAATCATATGTGTCAATAAGTCTCGTAACCTGTTCTTACTCATGAGGTCATGCAACATACAGATCACTCCTATGTTGAAAATTCTCCCAAAGGGTAACCCCTAGCAAAAAATGTGTTTCTCAATTCTTTCATTTGTCTGGGAAAATCCAGATCCATGTAGCAATTGTCAAAACTGCAAATATTGTCCCTAGGAAATGCCATTTCTTAAAAAAATGGGATGGTGCAATAGCAATTCCAGTATAAACTGTTGGGTGGGTTTGCAGTATAAAGACAACACAACACAACCAGATAAGTTCCTATGTAAAGATCCAGAAAATTGATTTTTTTGAGAGAGATCAACCACATTATTATTTAAACCAGAAACAAAGGTCTCAAACTCTTTTAGGTTGTAAGACTATAAAATTAAAATGTCGTCTATATACCACAACCACATAAGAATACATGTAGTCAAAGGATACTGTTCATAACCAAAAACTACCTGGTCCTCCTACCAACCCGGGAGTAGAGATGGCCCGAACTATCCGCCGGCGAACAGTTCCCGGCGAACATAGCTTGTTCGCGTTCGCCGCAGCGGGCGAACACATGCGATGTTCGGTCCGCCCCCTATACATCATCATTGAGCAAACTTTGACCCTGTACCTCACAGTCAGCAGACACATTCCAGCCAATCAGCAGCATACCCTCCCTCCCTGACCCTCCCATCTCCTGAACAGCATCCATTTTAGATTCATTCGGAATTTACAGTCTTAGTGAGAGGAGGGAGAGTGTAGTTGCTGCTGATTTAATAGGGAAATCGATAGCTAGGCTAGTAAATTCAGTGTCCACTCCAGTCCTGAAAGACTCATCTGATCTCTGCTGTAAGGACAGCGTCCTGACAGCACCCCAAAAAGTCCTTAGTACCACTTATATAAAAAAAAAATGACAGGCAGAGGCAGGCCACCCCGCAGGGGCCGTCGTGGTGCTGTGATTTCCACTGTCCCTGGAATAATGCCTAGTGTTCAGAGGCCACGTACCCTGAACCCAAAAAATTCTGAGGACATAGTTGACTGGCTTAGACAGGACACCCAATCTTCAACAGCTTCCACTAAGAACCTTGACGCACCATCCTCCTCCAGCTCAGCTTCGGTCACCTGCTCTCAAGTTACCACGCACCCGCCCGCCGCTGATAGGAATAGTACTAGTTAAGACACCACTCATATAGGGTGTCACAACACATTGCTCTGTGCACGCACAGAAAATTTTATGTTCGCGACATCACTACCCGGGAGGAGGTTAATATATGACGGGGTACAAGGGCTCTTCAACACAGTTACCCTGAACTGGTGGAAGAAGCAGGAGTCAAAGGTGAAGACATGTGTCAAAATAAACTGTAGCAGAACAATAAAAAAAAAAATTATGTTTACTTGTATGAGTACCTCTTATACTTAAAAGTATTTAACAGCATTGATTCCTGCCTCATGGGAATGGAACTATAGTGCCTCAACATCAATGCTGGCAAATAAAGTATGGTTAGCAATAGGAACACCCTCTATCTTGCTGAGTAAATCAGTTCTGTCTCTGACATACAACAGGGGCGTAATTACCGGGGAAGCGGCTGCTTCGGCGCCCGGGCTGACAAGGGGTCCGGCCCCAGGCAGCACGTGTCCTCTCTCCTCTGCTTCCCCGCCCCAGTAATCAGCTGATGCCAGGGCCGGGCCGACACAGAGGCTGGGGAGGCTCCAGCCTCAGGGAGCTCCAGCCTCAGGGCGCAGGCAGGGGCCGTCCAGAGGGAGAGGGACTGACAGGGGGGAACCGCTCAGCGCTCCCTCCTGTCATTCCCTGAGCCTGACCCCGTCAGAGCGCTCCTCTCACCTCCATTATGTTCACTGCTTCAGGCCTCCAGCATCAGGCCCCGCTGCCTCTAACTAGAAACACAGTAAGCAGATGGGCGGAGCCTAACGGGCCTCCGTTAGGCTCCGCCCACTTGCTTAATGTGTGGCAGCGCTGGGGCCTGATCCCGGTAGCCTGGAGCAGTGAACATAATGGAGGTGAGAGGAGCGCTCTGACGGGCCCGGCATTAAGTACAGTGAAATGCCGGGCCCCTTACATGAAGTCTGTGACAACATGGGGGGGCAGAAAGAGCATGACAACATGGGGGGGGTATAAAGAGCATGAAAAGATGGGGGAGAATGACAGGGGGCAGAAAAAGCATGACAAGAAGAGGGGAGAATGACAAGAGGGGGGGGGGAGAATGACAAGAGGGGGAGAGCATGACAAATTACTATGTTGGGGCACTGCTGTGTGGTTGAGGGGGGTGTGGCGGACATTACTGTGTGGGAGGCAGTGTGGCAGACATTACTGTGTGGGGGGCAGTGTGGCGGACATTACTGTGTGGGGGCACTACTGTGTGGGGCAGTGTGGGGGGTAGTGTGGCGGACATTACTGTGTGGGGGCAGTGTGGCGGACATTACTGTGTGGGGGGCAGTGTGGTGGACATTACTGTGTGGCGGCAGTGTGGCGGACATTACTGTGTGGGGGGCAGTGTGGCGGACATTACAGTGTGGGGTGGCATTATACAAAAGCTCTGCAGATGCAACTCCCATGTATTGGGTCACCAGAATTTGGGTGGTCAGTCACTAAATGAACCCTATTATGGGGAGAATCTGTGGATGACACATATTTGTCATCCACAGACACCCCCCACCCCCCCCAAAACAGGGTTAATTTACTGAATGACCACCAATAAAAGAGGTGGGGGTCACATATGCTATTTCATAATGACAGCAGGGCCCGTGCAGTGACTGTTTTCTACTACACCCCCCCCCCCCACGCTCACTGGATATAATCTCATTAACTATATAACTGTAGTAAATCACTACAGTTATATAGTTAAGATTATATACAGTGTGAGGGCGCTGGCGCTGTCATCAAAAAAGCATTTACAACCCCTCACCCCTTGTATTGGAGGTCATTCCTACACGGACCCTGTTATGGGGAGGGGTGATCATCCACAGATTCCCCAATAACAGTGTCATCCATCACAGATCCCCCATAGCAGTGTCATCCACGAGTTGGAGGGGGGGGGGGCGCACTTGGGCAGCTCAGCCTCTGTTGGTGGTGGACCTTCTCCTAGCCCTGGCTGACGCTGCGCAGGCTAATTGCCGAGTTGCCAACAGTGCGGGACTGTCCACTGTGACGGTGGACCCCCCCCCTTTCACAGTTTGGCCCAGGCCCCTCCTATAATGTGCCAGTAGTCACCCAGCCATATAACACCCCCCCTATAATGTGCCAGTAGTAGCCACCCAGCCATATAACACCCCCCCTATAATATACGCGCGGGTGGGAGGGGGGGACATTCAAAAATTTGCTGTGGGGCCCAGTCATTTCTAGCTACGCCCCTGCATACAAGGCTAATAATGTGACAACGTTTTGCTGGCAATTTGTGTCAAACAATTGATGCCCAATACCATCAGTCTCCACTTAAGGGGGCATATGACCTTATGAACTTTTGGAAAACAATGAAAAGTTGCCAACTTTAGATATGCAGGTAGCGTAAATGAGTATTCGTGTCTACAAATAGGATTCATTGTGTATCATAGTTAATAAGGTTGAAAAAAGACATAAAGTCCATCAAGTTGAACCAAGGGATGGGATGGTTGAACATATTCTGCAATTCCAGTTTAAACTTAGGAGTAGGGTCTTCTTAAAGAATTAAATAGCAAATAGTATCATTACAGATGGAATAGCACATATGGCGATATCTAATATCACCCAGGACCACCAGGTTGCCACACTTAGGATACTTTCACACTTGCGTCTAACTTTTCCGGTATTGAAATTCAGCAGAGCATCTCAATACCAGAAAAATACGCTTCCGTTTTGTCCCCATTCATTGCCAATTGGGACAAAACTGAACCGAACGGAATGCTCGAAAATGCATTCCGTTCCATTTGGTTGCGTTCCCATACCAGAGAGCAAAAAGCAGCAAGCTGCGGTTTTCTGTCTGGCTGCAGTTTTCTGTGTGGCACAATGCAAGTCAATGGTGCCTGTCATGCGTTCAGCAAGCTTTTGTTAATTCATGTATAGTTTTATGCATATTCAATATATGTTCTGTATAAAGGTAATATCAGGAAGAATTACTTTACTGAGAGAGTAGTGGACGCATGGAATAGCCTTCCTGCAGAAGTGGTAGCTGCAAATACAGTGAAGGAGTTTAAGCATGCATGGGATAGGCATAAGGCCATCCTTCATATAAGATAGGGCCTGGGGCTATTCATAGTATTCAGTCTATTGGGCAGACTAGATGGGCCAAATGGTTCTTATCTGCCGACACATTCTATGTTTCTATGTTTCTATGTTTCTATAATTCTTTATATATATTTACACACATTGCTTCTATTCACATTAGAGGTTTTTGGTCTATATCAGCTTCCACTTTAGTGACATCATCATTCCCTGCACATAGCAGCCATTTTCTTTATCCCTGCCACAGGTAGCACATGTGTGGTAGCCTCTGGAGTCATTCCACCTCTAAGCTCACGGTAGCATCGCTGGTAAGCCACATTACTGCCTGTTTGCATCTGTTACATGTGTATCTGCATGTCTTCTCCTGCTCCTCTATAGTAGCTTCCGTTAGCAGCTAGGGCCTATCTTTGTTATTCAGGTAGGATAGCATGCTCCTGGTTATATCTGTATACTTCATGGATGTCTATCATTGCTATGTACAAAAATGTATCATATATGTCAGACCCTTTTAGTAAGTGCATTGTTTTCTGTTCCCCAGTTTCACCATAGGTTTACCCTTGCAATAAAGACGAAGTTGGACGTTACTCCATTGTCAATTCATTGCTGGGAAAGGTTTAGCTGTCTGTCGAGCTATGTACCTTTACACATAAGGAGGACAGAACAGTGCGCGATCATTGCTATTGTAAAAATAAATACAACCAAATCCATTCATAACGGATGCAGACGGTGGTATAATCTCAAATGGAAGATCAGATCAGGCAAAAACGCAAGTGTGAAAGAAGCCTTATCTGTTGGTTTGATCACAATATTATCATCTTTTTCTAGACTACATAAAGCGAAAAAATCTTCAGATGGAGGATTATTCCGCGGATGGTATGCTGTTGTTAAGTGTCTCAATATCTCTCATCACCAGTTATAGAAAAATATCAACACTGGTTATATTCGATGTAGGTGGCATCCTGGTGCTCCTGGGACACAGTTTAGTCAATGGACCTTGGGCTTCTTGTGCTATATCAACCAGATTATTAAGATCTGGTAAATCAGATTATTAATTCCTAAATCACTATATTTTTTCCTATTCTGAATCCTAAGAGCTGGGCTCTGGCTCTTAAGGCCCTGATTGGAAGAAGCACCAATCCGAGCAGTTTAACCCCTTAGATCCAGCAGTCAATAGCAATGCAGCATTTAAACAGTTAAAAGAAGGAGCTATATCCCACTGTATTCCATTGCCACCCCACAAATGAGATTGTGGGATGCTGATGTCACACAGCTCTGTAGAATGAAAAAAAAAATAATCAATGAGTCTTGGGATAAGGCGATGCAAATATAATATATATATATATATATATATATATATATATTATTTTTTTTTTTTTTAAGGGTTTTTTTTGTGCAAAAATAGTAAAACCTAAAAACATTTATATGTGTTTGGAATTGCTATAATTTTACTGACCCAGAGAGTAAAGTTATGATGTTATTAATGACATTATGAGGTTATTAAAAAAGAACACCACAAAATGTTTAAATATAATTTAATGGCAGTGCTGTTTCTTTCCATCCTCCCTAGAAACAGTTAATAAATGTTAATAAGTAAGTTAGCCTAAAATGGTGGCGTTAAAAGCTAGAACTTGTCCTGGAAAAAACAAACACTCATATGATTACAATTGTCACAAACCAGCGGGTGTGAACCCACTGTGCCACGTGTCCAACCTCCTCTAAGGGCGTTGTCTAAGTGAACCCCTCGTTCTTCACAATGGTGGAAGATAGTGGGGATAGACTTTCCCGAGGGGAACAACAGGTTGCTACCTCTTGAGGAGGATTGTCACACGAGGCAGCTGGTCCAGGCAGACCTGGTGGTACCTGAGCAGGGTACCAGAGGTACAGACGTAGTCAGCAGAGTCATAACCAGGACTGAAGGATGAGGCAGAGGCGAAGTCAACAAGCAATTGGTCAGGACAGGCGGCATAGGTACAGGTCAGGCAATCCAGGTTGGACACAAGTAGTGGAGTCTGGAAACACAAGCACGGGTCAGGTACACAGGAACTCAAGCTGAGATATCAGCAACCTTTGCAGGACACAAGGACCTGGACACTAAGGTATCTGGGAGGAGGGCTGAGCCACTTATATATGTGCAGGAGAGCTAGGATTGGTCAGCGAGGACACATGATCGAACCCATAAAGCACAGGAAGTGATGCGTGCCGGCCCTTAAGGAAGTGCTGCAGAGAACAAGCAGAAAGCATGCTGTGGCCAGGGCTGAAAGGAAACTATGAAACTGATCCCAGAACAGTACCTACAAGGACAGAGCCCAGGACAGCGGTGAATGGGGAAGCACAGGCAGCAGATCACCACTGAACACGGTGCCCGGGACCGCTGCGGTAAGCAGGGGAACAGCAGCGCCCAGCAGCCGCTGTAACAACATTGATGGAATAATAAAAAAAGTTATAGCTCTTGGAATGCAACAATGAAAAAAATCACTTGGTCATTAGGACCCAAAACAGGTTGGTCACTAAGGGGTTAAAGTACTTATTTGTGTTTTCAGTTATCCTGCAGCATGGATTTCGTACTTTGATTTCCATATAACATGTGACTGTCTTTATCTGTAGTTTTCACATGATAATTAATTCACATGATAATTAACCACTGAGTCAAAGGCATAATATGGGTAGCCAGGAAAATGTCCTGTGTCCTGTTTTAGCTAGAATATTTATTCTGAAGTAGAATGTGCAAGGTTCTTATCAGGCTCATAAACTAGATTTATTATTATTGTCATTTAGTATTATTATTCTTACCGATTATAGATAGCTTTGACCAAAAGGATCTGAGGCAGCACAGGCAGAGCTAGTGCAGTGGCTGGGTTTGTGGTGGCTCCAACGCTTAACCATTGATGTGTCATCACATGTTGCAGATCTCCAGAAGGGTGGTAATGGTAAATCGTGGTGCACCCCAATGGGAAATTAGTCCAGAGAGGCAGTGTCTGTGTCAATATTGGGTCTGTGACCTCACTGCAGGGTGGCAGATCGTCACCTGCACACTGCAGCGCCATGGGTCCCAGTGCTGGCTTACCTTGCAGGAGAAGCAGGCACCCGCCAGCATACCGCCGCATCCGTCATCGAGGCTAGGTATCATCTGATGTGCTATAGCGTGCGCAGGCACTTCTCTTCCATCTTTATCGGCCACCTACTTGCTGTGTGCTTCCTTCTTCATCTTCCAGGGCCCTGGCCATTTGTCCCTCCCCTCTGTTTTTTATTATGGTACCGTCTAAACCACATGCACTATAAGGACATTCTAACATCACAGGGTTACATGACTGTGCCCTCTACCCTGTACTATGTCCCCTTATACTCTGCATTGTGCCCTCTTACCATACCCTGTACAGTTCCCCTAGTCATACCCTGCAGCCTTTTATCCAGTCACTGTATGGCAGAATTACCCAGTCACTGTGTGGCGGTGTTATCCGGTCACTGTATGGTGATATTATCTGGTCACTGTATGGCGGTGTTATCCAGTCACTGTATAGCGGTGTTATCCGTTCATTGTATGGAGGTGTTATCCAGTTATCATATGGGAGTGTTATGCAGTCCCTGTATGGCAGTGTTACCTTGTCACTGTATCACAGTGTTATCCAGTCACTGTATGGAGGTGTTATGTAGTCCCTGTATGGTGGTGTTATCCAGTCATTGTATGGTGGTGTTATCCAGTCACTGTATGGTGGTGTTATCTAGTCACTGTATGGAAGTGTTATCCAGTCACTGTATGGCAGTGCTATCCATTCATTGTATGTCAGTGGATAATACAATGGATAATTCATTGTATGGCAGTGTTATCCAGTCACTGTATGGTGGTGTTATGCAGTCCCTGTATAGTGGTGTTATCCTGTCACTGTATGGTGACATTATCCAGTCACTGTATGGTGGTTTTATCTAGAGATGAGTGAATCGAAGTTGACGACAAAGTGGAATTCGATCTAAATTTCAGGAAAAGTTAGATTCGCACCAAAGTCGAATTTCCTCATGCTTCGTGGCTAATCAAATTTTTTCCTAAAATGGCTGGTGCACATGTTAGGACATGGAGCAAAGAGCTCTGGTAATGAGGGATCACCCACAGTTCCATGCATGCAGCCAATCAGCAGCCAGCCAGCGTCTGTGATGTCATAGCCCTATAAATAGCCTCTGCCATCTTGGATTCAGCCATTTTCCAGTCTACTTAGTGCAGGGAAAAATGTAACAGGCGCTAGGGACAGTGATAGGAAAGACTTTATTGTGCTGAAAAAACGATTAAGAAGTTCAGGGAAAGATTATTCATAGTGTAGGGAAAGAATAGGGAGGCATTATCTACACTATAAAGGAGAACAGAGCCCAATATGGGAGAGTACAGCCTGGGTAACAGGAGCGATTCTATTACACCTTGGTTCACTAACTGGGGATCCATATTGCACTAAATGATAGCTCAGTAATTCCAGCAAACTTTGCTTGTTATTCGGGTGCAAGTGCTGTGTTATACAGCCATTTACAGGGTGTATTAATAGGAAATATATATATGTCCTGTTAGCTGTTCTGCGGTGTACATTTTTTTGGGGGTGTATTAATAGGAAAAAAATAAATCTTATTTGCCGTTCTGCAGTGAAGTTACATTGTACTACAGCCATTTGCGTGGTGTATTAATAGGAAATATACATACGTCCTATTAGCCGTTCTGCAGTGCATTTAGATTGTTATAAAAAATTATTGGCGGGTGTATTAATAGGAAAAAACATATGTCTTAATTGCCATTTTGCGGTGAAGTTACATTGTACTACAGCCATTTACAGGGTGTATTAATAGGAAATATATATATGCCCTATTAGCCATTCTGCGTTGAATTTACATAGTTATACTTTTTTTTTTTTGTGGGGGCGTATTAATAGGAAAAAACATATGTCTTAATTGCCATTCTGCAGTGAAGTTACAATTTACTACAGCCATTTACAGAATATATTAATAGGAAATATACATATGTCCTATTAGCCGTTCCAAATTTGGCAATGTGTTTTGGGGTGTATTTTTACATATACCCATGCTGGGTGAGAGAAATATCTCTGTAAATTGACAACTTTGAATACAAATTTTTAAAAAGTTGTCGTTTACAGCGATATTTCTCACACAAAGTATGGGTATATATAAAAATACACCCCAAAACACATTGCCCTACTTCTCCTGAGTACGGCGATACCACATGAGTGACACTTTTTTGCAGCCAAGATGCGCAAAGGGGCCCTAAAACCAATGAGTACCTTTAGGATTTCACAGGCCATTTTTACGCATTTGGATTCTCACGCTTTAGGGCCCCTAAAATGCCAGGGCAGTATAAATACCCCACAAGTGACCCTTATTGTGGAAAGAAGACACCCCAAGGTATTCCGTGAGGGGCATGGCGAGTTCACAGAAAAAAAAAAATTTTGGCACAAGTTAGCGGAAATTGTTTTTTTTTTTTTTTACAAAGTCTCATATTCCACTAACTTGTGACAAAAAATAAAATTTTACATGAACTCACCATACCCCTCACAGAATACCTTGGGGTGTCTTCTTTCTAAAATGGGGTCACTTGTGAGGTTTTTGTACTGCCCTGGCATTTTAGGGGTCTCCGCAATCATTACACGTATGGCCAGCAGTAGGAGTTTCTGCGATTCTCCTTATATTGACCATACCGGTAATGAGAATTTTTTTTTCCGTTCAGCCGCTGCGCTGAAAGAAAAAAATGAACGTCACAGATTTTTTCATTCACATTGATCAATGTGGATGAAAAAATCTCTAAAAAATGTGCAAAAAAAAAGAAAAAAAGAGGGAAAAGCTGTAAAGCTGCGATCGCTAAGGGACCCTAAGGCCTCATTCAAGCGTCCGCAATTCTGTTCCGCAAAATTTTGCGGAACAGAATTGTGGATACATTCAATTCTATGGGGACAGACTTTGTCCCGCTCGGATCCGTAATTGGAGATCCGTAATTGGAGATCCGCAAAAGTATAGAACATGTCCTATTCTTGTCCGCAATTGCGGACAAGAAAAGGCATTTTCTATATAGTTCTGGCAATGTGCGGATACGCAAAATGCGGAAAGCACATTGCTGGTGTCCGTGTTTTGCGGATCCGTGGATCCGCAAAACACATGCGGACATCTGAATGAGGGGGTGATCAGTGACAGGGGGGGTGACAGGGGGTGATCAGGGGGGGTGACATGGGAGATCAGGGGTTAATCAGTGACATGGGGGGGTGGTGGGTGGGTGTTGGGGGTTGTGTGGTGATTGGTTCACTTAGATATTTTTTCTCTGGTGGTCCCAAGCAAAGGGACCACCAGAGGAGCGGGCAGCAAGCAGATCAGACGCTGTTCACAGAACAGCGTCTGATCTGCGATTTTTTTCTCCGATATACAGCCTGCCAGCGCGCGATCGGAGCTGGCAGGCTGTAGTATAACTACATGCGAGCGCGCCGACAGCGTGCATTGCGCATGTGCGGGCGCGTCATCGCATCATCTCGCGTCTCGCGAGATGACGCGTAGATGCGTCCGATCAGAGCTACAGGGCCGCCGCCAAGACGCGATCCTGCGTGTGGCGGTCCTGTAGCGGTTAATTGCCGTTCTGTGGTGAAGTTACATTGTACTACAGCCATTTACAGGGTGTATTAATAGGAAATATACATACGTCTTATTAGCTGTTCTGCGGTGAATTTACATAGTTATACATTTTTTTGGGAGGGGGCGTATTAATAGGAAAAAACATACGTCTCAATTGCTGTTCTGCAGTAAAATTACACTGTACTACAGCCTTTTACAGTATTAGTTATTACAGTAGTATTAGTTATTACAGTAGTATATATTAATAGGAAATATACATACGTTCTATTAGCCGTTCTGCAGTCAATTTAGATTGCTATACATTTTTTAGGGGTGTATTAATAGGAAAAAAATAAGTCTTAATTGCAGTTCTGCAGTGAAATTACATTGTACTACAGCCATTTATAGGGTGTATAATAGGAAATATACATACGTCCTATTAGCCGTTCTGCGGTGAATTTACATAGCTATACATTTTTTTTTTTGGGGGGGGGGGGGCGTATTAATAGGAAAAAACATACGTCTTAATTGCCATTCTGTGGTGAAGTTACATTGTACTACAAGCCATTTACGGTGTATATTAATAGGAAATATACATATGTCCTATTAGCCAATCTGCAGTGAATTTACATAGTTATACATTTTTTGGGGGGGCGTATTCATAGGAAAAACATACGTCTTAATTGCCGTTCTGCGGTGAAGTTACATTGTACTACAGCCATTTATGGTGGGTATTAATAGGAAATATACGTACATGCCCTATTAGCCATTCTGCATTGAATTTAGATTGTTATACATTATTTTGGGGGGGTGTTAATAGGAAAAAATACATATTTTTGGGGGTCGTATTAACAGGAAAATACATACGTCTTAATTGCCGTTCTGCGCTTAAATTACAGTACATTGTACTACAGCCATTTATGGGGTGTATTAATAGGAACTATACATACGTCCTCTTAGCCGTTCTGCGGTGAACTTACATAGTTATACATTTTTTGGGGGGGAGTATTAATAAGAAAATAAAATACGTCTTAATTGCTGTTCTGCGGTGAAGTTGCATTGTACTACAGCCATTTATGGGGTGTATGAATAGGAAATATACATATGTCCTATTAGCTGTTCATTTAGCTGTCCTATTAGCTGTACATTTTTTGGGGGGGCATATTAATAGGAAAAAACATACGTCTTAATTGCCGTTCTGCGGTGAAGTTCTGCGGTGAAGTTGCATTGTACTACAGCCATTTATGGGGTGTATGAATAGGAAATATACATATGTCCTATTAGCTGTTCTGCAATGAATTTAGATTGTTTTACATTTTTTGGGGAGTGTATTAGCAGGAAAAAAAATACGTCTTAATTGCCGTTCTGCGCTGAAGTTACATTGTATTACGGCCATTTACAGGGTGTATTAATAGGAAATATACGTACGTCCTATTAGCCGTTCTGCGGTGAATTTAGATTGTTATACTTTTTTTGGGGGTGTATTAATAGGAAAAATACATCTTATTTGCCGTCCTGCAGTGAAGTTACATTATACTAGCGCCATTTACGGGGTGTATTAATAGGAAATATACGTACATCCTATTAGGCATTCTGTGGTGAATTTAGATCGTTATACTTTTTTAAGGGGTGTATAAATAGGAAAAAACATATGTCTTAATTGCGCCTAAGTTACATTGTGCTACAGCTATTTACAGGGGGTATGAATAGGAAATATACGCACGTCCCATTAGCCGTTCTGCGGTGAATTTACATAGTGTGAAACAGTGACAGGTCTCACTCTGGTTACTGGTAAGGAAGGGGTGGATAGTGCTGTCCAGGTGGGAGAGCTGGAGGTATAAGGAAGGGATAAAGCACCTCCCTCTGTCTCATTCAAGGGAGATTTTGAAGGAAAACCAAGGAGGCTCTGGGAGAGAGTTTGAAGCAGAAGCCTGGGATGGCTCTGTGAGGTGGCCTCAGCTAGGCAAGGCTGAGGTACCACAAGGCTTGGTATAGCCTGGTCCTGGGGGACGAAGCAACGCCTGGTAGTGGGTTGCATGGGTCCTAGTCAGGCGGACTAGTGAGCCCAAATTCCCCAAGGGACTTTGTTCCTGCACAGCCTAGGGGCTGGAGGACTGTAAGCCTGGGAGGGCTGGAGGACTACATTGTGCATGAGTTCCAGGTGTGAACTGTGACTAATAGTGAGGTAGGGACACTGTGTATGTTTAGTTAGGGCCCAGCCGGGCAAGGTGTTTATTTTCTGTACAGTTTCAGTGCAAATAAATGCACTGTTTCGACATTGATACCATGTGTCCTGAAGATACTTGTGAAAGTGACCCCCGAAACCAAGCTAATCCCCTATAATAGTTATACATTTTTTGGGGGGGCATATTAATAGGAAAAAACATACGTCTTAATTGCCGTTCTGCGGTGAAGTTGCATTGTACTACAGCCATTTATGGGGTGTATAATAGGAAATATACATACGTCCTATTAGCCGTTCTGCGGTCACTTTACATAGTTATAAACTTTTGGGGCGGTGTATTAATACAGTCCTGATCAAAAGTTTAAGACCACTAGAAAAATAGCAAAAAATCATATTTTACATTGTTGGATTTTAACAAGGTTCCAAGTATAGCTTCAACATGCAACAAGAAGAAATGAGAGTGAGACAAAACATTTTTTGAGCATTCAATGAATTGAAAATAACGATTAAACCGAAACAGGCTGTTTTTCAGCTGATCCAAATTTTAGGACCACATGCCTTTAAAAGGCCAAATCTGTGCAAAGATGTGGATTCATTGTCATTTTCTGTCAGGTATTCACACATTGTGATGGCAAAAGCAAAAAAAACTCTCCCTTTTTAAACGTGGTCGGGTTGTTGAACTGCATGAGCAGGGTCTCTCACAGCGCGCCATTGCTGCTGAGGTGGGACGCAGTAAGATGGTCATTTGGAATTTCTTAAATGATCCTGAGGGTTATGGAACAGAAAAGTCAAGTGGAAGACCCAAAAAAAATTCACCAGCACTGAGCTGGGGGATCCAATTGGCTGTCCTTCAAGACACTGGACGATCCTCGACCCAAATTAAGGCCCTTACTGGTGCTGACTGGAGCCCCATAACCATCAGACGGCATCTGAGACTGAAGGGCTTCAAAAAACAAAAAATGTCTGGTGGAAGAAAGTTTAATTCTCTGACTTCAAAAGTATGGTGACTTCCTGCAAGCATGCAGCAATGCCATCCCACATGTTTAAGGATTATAAGTACTGAACGACTATCTATAAAACCACAGGATCCTAGCCAAGCTACCTGAAGAAGTAGCTTCTAGATGGAATCGCTATGCGACTGAACAGTTAGATCTAGGCAAGAACTTCCTAAGTTTTAAAGAGTTCTCTGAGTTCATCAATAAGGAAGCACAGATAGCATGTAATCCAGTAACATCATCTTATGTCTTAAAATCCTTAGAAGAAAGGCCTGCAAGAGAGATAAGACGTGCAAGAGCAACTAGCTTTGCAACCAACACAGCAGCTAAAGGTCCAGATACCTACGAGAGCAAGTTCAAAGTCACTACTGGGATCAGTAAAGAGACAGAACCGACAAATATTCAGACTACCTTCAAATGTATGTTCTGTGGAGAGAACCACTTCACACACAAGTGCCAACAATTGAAGGAGAAGTCCCCAGATAAAAGAAAACATTTGTACTTGATAACGATCTGTGTTTTGGATGTCTAAGAAAAGGCCATGTTACTAAGGAATGTAAGAAAAGGGCAAATCACGCCCAGTAAAGGTCACACATAATTGTATATGGGTGATCCAGAAGTAAAGGTTATTAAAACATTGAGCACTTCTGCCAAGTGTCAAGATGACATACTTGAAAGACTAGCCAGATTTTCAAAATGGAATACAGTCATAAACTTAGTAGCTCGAATTCAATGTTTGCAAAGGGAATCAGAAAAAAGGAATTGTTGAATGTAGAAGAAAGAATGAAAGCTAAAGGAACCGTCATAAGACTCACTCAACAGAGATTCTACAATGAAGAGTTGAAGAGACTTAGTCAAGAACCTAAAAGGCTTCCAAACAACCACCCATTGTACAAGCTTAATCTTGTTCTGCAGGATGGTATACTGAAGGTGGGAGGGAGACTGCAAAATGCATCATTACCTAGCAGAGTAAAGCATCCAGCAATTTTACCCCAAAATTCTATCTTCACAAGATTGATTATTGATCACTACCACAACAAATTCTTGCATCAAGGAAGAAGCTTTACCGAAAGCTGTTTGAGAGAAAGTGGTTACTGGATTGTGAAAGGAAGCAAAGTTATGGCAAAGTAAATGCGTAGTTTGCAGAAAGGCACGTAGACCTACCGAAGAACAAAGAATAGCAGATTTACCAGCAGATCGTGTAAACCCATCACCACCATTTCTTTATAGCGGAATGATTCTTTCGGCCCAGAGGTGGATGTGGAGTGGGAGGTTGAGTCAGGTGGGAATGCCATCAGCAGCGCATCTACCAGCATGCGTTTGTAGTCACGCATCTTTTGATGAGTAACAGACTTTTTACAAAATTTGGTTTCCTGCCAGCAATGCACAGCAGGGGCTTATCACTGGCAAAACTGGGTTAATGTCACCCACCAATGGAACAGGTGATATTCAGAAATGTAGAGCCCTGGCACCCAGACAGAGGAGAGGTTCATTCACGGCAAAAAGGGGTTAATGTCACCCACCAATGGAACAGGTGATTTTCAGAAATGTAGGCCCCTGGCATCCAGACAGAGGACAGGTTTATTTATGGCAATAAGAGGTTAATGTCACCCAGCAATGGAACAGGCGATTTTCAGAAATGTAGGCCCCTAGCACCCATACAGAGGAGAGGTTTATTCTTGGTAATAAGAGGTTAATGTCACCCACCAATGGTACAGGAGATTTTCAGTAAGTTAGGCCCCTGGCACCCAGACAGAGGAGAGGTTTATTCACGGCAAAAAGAGGTTAATGTCACCCGCCAATGGAACAGGCGATTTTCAGAAATGTAGGCCCCTGGCACACTGATAGAGGAGAGGTTTGTTTACGGCAAAACAGGCTTCATGTCACCCACCAATGGAACAGGCGATTTTCACTAATGTAGGCCCCTGGCACCCACACAGAGAAGAGGTTTATTCATGGCAATAAGAGGTTAATGTCACCCACCAATGAAGTAAATGTGTACCCGAACTTTTGGGCACAAATATGGCTGTAACAAAGTCCTGGTAAGGACTATAGGGCTGCAAAAGGCAGAAAAATGTGGGTAAGTGCCCTGCAAACAAATGTGGATAGGGAAATAACTAAAAATAAAATAAAACAAATAAAAATAAAACATTATTAACCAGCAACTTGGAGGAGGAGGTGGTACAAATAAAAAAGGATTCAATGAGCAAGTGCACTGGAGTACAAGAATGTATGGTTGAGGCAGTTATAAATGTCTATTCTGCACAAGGTAAGGACAAGTCCTGTGGGTTCCATGCCTGGTTCATTTTAATGAACGTGAGCTTGTCCACGTTGGCTGTGAACAGGCGGCTGCGTTTGTCTGTAATGACGCCCCCTGCTGTGCTAAATACACGTTCAGACAATACACTGGCTGCAAGGCAGGCTAGCACCTCCAAGGCATAAAGGGAAAGTTCAAGCCATGTGGACAATTTGGAGACCGAGAAATTAAATGGGGCAAAACCATCAGTCAGTACATGTAGTAAGCATGTGCACACATAATGTTACACCATGTTGTAGAAATGCTGCCTCCTGCTAAGACAGTCCATATCAGCTGGTGGTGCAGGTTGCTGTGGCGCGGTGACAAACCTTTTCCACATGTCGGCCAAGCTAACCCTGCCTTCTGAGGTGCTGCCCGTGACACAGCTGCATTGGCGACCTCTTCCTCCTCTGCCTTCGCGTTGTGCTTCCACTTGTCCCCCAGTGTCATTTGGGAATGAAATCAGGAGCGTGTCTACCAGCGTGCGCTTGTAGTCGCGCATCTTCCTATCACGCTCCACTGTGGGAATTAAGGAAGGCACGTTGTCTTTGTAGCGGGGATCCAGCAGGGTGGCAACCCAGTAGTCAGCACAAGTTACAATGCCAACAGCCAACAGCCACCGCCATCAGCTGTTTAAAACAGTCCGTCTCCACCAGACGGAATGAAAGCATTTCAAAGGCCAGTCATTTTGCAATGCAGGCATTCAACACCAGGGATCGAGGGTGGGTAGGTGGGTATTTTCTCGTTCTCTCCAGTGTTTGGGAGATGGACAGCTGAATGCTTGCGTGTGACATGGTGGGGATGCTTGGCGATGATGACGGAGGTGGTGGTGTTGGTTGCACATCCTCTGTTTGCTGGGTGGCAGGTGCCACTGTGACTCCAGAGGTGGAGGAAGAGGCAGAGACAGCAGCAGAAGAGGAAGCAATAGGAGCCTCAGACCTTTCTTGGTTTTTACGGTGTTTACTCCACTGCAGTTCGTGCTTTGCATGTAGATGCTTGGTCATGCAGGTTGTGCTCAGGTTTACAACGTTTATGCCTCGCTTCAGGCTCTGATAGCACAACTTGCAAACCACTTGTGTCTTGTCGTCAGGACATTGTCTGAAGAACTTCCACGCCAATTAACTACTTGGAGCTGGCTTTGTTGTGCTAGGTCCATGTGTGCGGTGGGCAGTAGCAGGCGTACTGTCTTGGGGATGGCCGCTCTGTTTTTGCATTCTGCTCCCTCTTTTGCTGTGCTGTTGCCTCTGTGCGACTACCGCCTCTTCTTCAGAACTGCACACGTCACTAGCATGAACTTGAGTCCAGTCGGGGTCTAGGACCTCATCGTTCTCCACATAATCTTCCACCTATTCTTGACCCCTGCCCTCCTCGACGGTCTGCACACTGCATGTCCTCCAACCTGGTCCATCCTGCAACATAAGTGGTTGGGCATA
This sequence comes from Bufotes viridis, assembly GCA_033119425.1. Lineage (NCBI taxonomy): Eukaryota > Metazoa > Chordata > Amphibia > Anura > Bufonidae > Bufotes > Bufotes viridis. The sequence goes on from CM065589.1 coordinate 353,713,113, forward strand.
AGTGCATTCAATGTCTTTCACTTCTGGGGAAGGGCTATGTGGATGGCCCGGGGAAACCCTGCCAGCAGAGTCATCAAAAACCATAAGAGTCTGCTGCATGACTTAAAGCTCAGGCTGCTTGGCTGCTTGGCTGCTTTGCAAGGGGGTGGGGTGAAAGACTGATGGGCATGGGCTGCAGGTGCCAACTCTGAGCTTTTTTCAGAGGACTGGGTGGGAGATACTGTGAAGGAACTGGGGCCACTGTCAGTCACCCAATCTACTATCGCCTGGACTTGTTCTGGCCTCACCATCCATAGAGCAGCATTCGGGCCTACAAAATAATTCTGGAGGTTCTGTCGCCTACTCGCATCTGAGGAAGGTGTTTCACTTGGACCTGTAGTTGGCGCTGAATGGCCACATCTTCTCCCAGCAACAGGAGCTCCACCAACACCACCACGACCATGCCTTATTTGATGTTCTCCTCATTATTTGTGTTCACCCACCAAGCTGACAGATGGTTTATGTCCGGTGTCAATTTAACTACCATTGCTAACCAGGAATCACATTTTTTCCAGATTTTGTTGTAGATCGCTGATCGCTGGCTTTTTTGTAAGGTGGAAATAACAGAATCTGATAAGCCCTGCCTTTTTAGCATTTGCCTCTCAGGATCCATGCTTTTAGGCTCAACTTCTTCAGGTCTGGGTGAAGTAATGGTGCCTGGGTTAGCAGGCCCGGACATAGAGGTAGAGACACTGATTCTTCTAATGCCATCTTTCTTAGAATTATTACCAACTTTTTTTGGGCCAGACCAGCCCTATAAATATGAACTTTCCTGGACTCTCACTGATTTTCTTCAGAACTCCTGGGATGAGCAGAATTGGTGGAAAGGCGTAAGCCAGGTTCATATTCCAACTTTGTGACAAGGCATCTATCCCCAGGGGCTTTCCCTTGGGGTCCAGAGAAAAATACTCCTTTGTTTGAGTATTCTCCCTTGAGGCAAATAGATCGACTTGGGGCAATCCCCATTTGAGGCAAAGGTCCTGGAAGACCTGTTTGTCTAATCTCCACTCTCCTAGATGGAACTTCTTTCTCTTGAGTAAATCTGCCATAGTGTTCTCTGCCCCTCTTAGATGAAGGGCTGTGATGGAAAGAACGTTGCTTTGGGCCCAGAGGAAAATCTGATCTGCTATTTCCTGAAGCTGAGGGTTTTGCGTTCCAAATTGGTGTCTGAGGTAGCAGACTGTTGTCATATTGTCTGACAAGATCTTCAGATGTTCTCCTCTCAGGCTCTGGCCTGCGGCTTTTAAGGTTTCTGGTACGGCCGCCAGCTCTTTTGCATTTGTAGATCTCTGGCTCTCCCTCACCAACCAGTCTCCCTGAAAAAAACGTCTCCCTACTTGGGCTCCCCATCCTTTTTGGCATCTGTAGTGACTATTGTGAATGGATTTTTGTTCCAGCAAACTCCTTTTTGAAGATTGGCTGGGTCTATCCACCAGTCTAGTGTCTTCTTTATTCTGGTTGGAATAACAATCTTCCTGTCTAGGGTGTTCTGACTTCTGTTCCAGCAGGATAGGATCAGGCTTTGCAAGGGTCTGGTATGGATCTGGGCCCAGGGAACCATTGGGATGCAAGAGGTCATTATACCTAGTATGCGCATTGCCTTCCTGATAGTACAGCATCTCCTTTCCAGGAACGAAGATATTTCTTCTATAAATGCCCTGACTTTGGTTGCAGGGAGAAAAGATACCTGGTTTATGGAATCTGGGAGAGTTCCCAGAAATTTTTTACTGTGATCCATCTGGAAGTCTGACTTCTTCCGGTTGATGAGCCACCCCAGGTCCTGTAGTAAATTCAGCATTATCTGGAGATGTTTCTCTTGGAGTTCTTGAGATTCTGCTGTTAGGAGAAAATCGTCTGGGTATGGAACGATTAATACATCCTGATGTCTCAGGTAGGCCATGATCTCCACCACTATTTTGGTGAAAATCCGCGGAGCACATGAAATCCCGAAGGGTAGATGCTGAAACTGGAAGTGATATATTAGACCGTCTAACTTTATTGCAAATCTGAGATATTGATGGTAATCCAAGTGTATAGGGACATGGTAGTAGGCATCTATAAGGTCGACTGTACACACTAATGCTCCTGGAGTGATGAGAGGGATTGCAGTCTGAACAGATTCCATCTTGAATTTGTAATAATGGATCCATTTGTTTAAGTTTATTATTGTCCGGAATGTTCCATCTGGCTTTTTCACCAGGAATAGTTTGGAATAATGGCCTCTGAAGTGCTAAGATTTTGGGACTGGTACTATGGCATTCAGGCTGCATAGTTTCTGTATGTCTTGAATCATCTGATTTTTTGCCGCAAATCTTATCGATCTGCTAAAAATGCCGTGGCTATTTTTAAGAGGGAAACTGAATCCAGAATTTCTTCTCTGGGTGTCTTTAGTTTAAGGTGATTTTCTCATTGGTTAAACCACAATCCCATTGCTCTGGCTACTGATGTTGCCGCTATATTGGTGTTTATTAAAGGGTTTCTGTCATCAGGTTTACACATTATAAGCTGTCTGACATTAGCTATGTGCCAATGTCAGAGCAGCTTGATAATGTGTTTTTTTATGTAAATCCGAGTTATATTTATGCTAAAAAACGTATTTTTATAATATGTAAATTAGCCTCTAGGAGCAGGGGGCGTTGCCCTGCTCCTAGAGGCTCCATGCGCCAACCTGCTGCCACTCCCCTTCTTTCCTTGATTGACAGTGCCGGGCAGCGATCCTCTGCTGCCTCCGGCACTGTCTCCTTGCGAAATCCCACGCCTGCGCCGCCGCTCTGTATTCGGCGCAGGCGCGGTGAGCAGAGGACGCTGGTGCCTGCTGTCCTCAGCCCAATAAGTGGCCCAATGACAGGGTCTGGAGGTGGAAGCAGTATGAGGAGGCCACCGAGTGGCACAATCACAGAGTCTGGAGGTGGCGGCAGTATGAGGAGGCCACCGAGTGGCACAATAACCTAGTCTGCAGGTGGCAGCAGCCTGAGGAGACCACAGAGCCGCACAATGACAGAGTCTGGAGGTGGTGGCAGCATGAGTAGGCCACAGAGTGGCACAATGACAGTGTGTGGAGGTGGCAGCAGCATAAGTAGACCAGGGAGTGGCACAATGACAGAGTGTGGAGGTGGCAGCAGCATGAGGAGACCACATAGCGGCAAAATGACATAGTCTGGAGGTGGTGGCAGCATCAGGAGGCCACAGAGTGGCAAGGTGATATACTGTGGAGGTGGGTGGCAATACCAGTACCCGCTGAAGATGGTGGGTGAAAGAAGGAGCACTTGGCATCAGATGTGTGGTATCAGGCGGGTAACAGCATCAGAATAGTAGCTGAGGCAGGTAGCCAGAAGAAACCAGACTCTTGTCAAATTGTTGGTGTGGCACCATGGATGATCTAGTCTGATACATCAGGCATTGGTGTGTGGAAATCCTGGCTGATCCACGCCTGATTCATCTTGATGCAGTGTACCACTATGTGCTATATGTGGGCACTTTAAACTCTTGCTATATGTTCTTTCAAATGTATTGTGGTATCATCCTGTAATTCCCTTTAACAGGCTGGCAGTGTCATTTACCTTTATTCGCTCCTTATATATATAGCTGGGGGTGGGGGGGGGGTGTAAAGTTAGTGTGTCCGATGATAATAAGTTTTTTCTCCACCAAAATAATTAAAAAAAGACTTTACCGCATATAAGTGCAGCGCTTAATGCCAAATACAAGTTTTTTCTCCACCGAAATAATTCAAAAAAGATTTTACAGCATATAACTGCAGCGTTGAACGTCGAATATCTTTTTCTTTTTCTACTGATATACACCACTAAAGGCTTTTCAACAGAGGGTTATAGGCTGTCAGTTTCAAAAAAACAACAGCGTCTGAGGCGAAGTGATCTGAAGTGAACGGGACGGAGCGGAGGAAGTAAGTTCACGCTGGAAGAGTGAGACGCAGTCCTCATGCGGTTTCTGTGCTGCAGAAAAGTCCCCGTAGTGTCCAGTAAGCAATACCGCAGATAGATGCGGGCTGGTGTGAATTAGTTTGCATTTTTGTGCAGGGTTAGTGCATAGTGTATTCACCAGTGAAGTGCGTATATATTTTTCTTTTTTTAATGAAATACGCCCCTACACAGTTTCAACAGAAATCACTGCAACACTGCAGTGCGTATATCTATTTTTCTTCTTTTACTGTAATAGGCCCCTATACCCTTTTACTAGAAATAACTGCACAAGTGACTCGAGAATATATATTTCTTGTGGGACGGAAAAAGGCCACTATACACTTTAACCAGAAAACCATTAAAAAGTGAAGTGCGCATACAGGTGAAACTCGAAAAATTAGAATATCGTGCAAAAGTCCATTTATTTCAGTATTGCAAATTAAAAGGAATTGCATTAGCTTAAAATTAGAATTTTTTGAAAAGGTTCAATATTCTAGGCTCAAAGTGTCACACTCTAGTCAGCTAATTAATCCATACCCCCTGAGCAAAGGGTACCTCAAAATTGTGACTTTGGGGTTTTATAAGCTGTAAGCCATAATCATCCAAATTATAACAAATAAAGGCTAGAAATATCTCGCTCTGTATGTAATGAGTCTATCTCATATATTAATTTCACCTTTTAAGTTGGGTTACTGAAATAAATGAACTTACTGCACGATATTCAAATTTTTTGAGTTTCACCTGTATATTTCTCTTTTTTGAATGAAATACGCCCCTATATGGTTTCAACAGGAATCACTGCAACACTGCAGTGTGTATATACAGGGGAGCACCCATAAATTTTGTCTATGGGGTCCAAAAAGAAAAAAAGTGTGCGGTACAATTTTTTTTGGCCCCACCCATTTTTCTAAGCCCATCCTACATATAATAGGCCACTCCCAACAAACACTGTACAGCTGGAATGATATTGTTGAGGATGAAGGTAAGAGTCTCATCCTCATCCTACATAGACACACTGTACCCAATACTCCACCATACAGGGCCCCAACATAAAGGTCCTGTACTCACACTACACCCCCATGTAGCTCCGTGGCAGGAAGGCACCAAAAGAAAAGTGGAGGAGAAGCTGCGCGATATTAAAGGTGTGTAGGTTTGGGTGGAGGAGCCCGGCTCTACACATCATACAGAGAGGAGAGCCTGTCCTGGCTGCACTGCCTACTTCACATTATACAATAGACAACAGCAGGCTAGAGCCAGGAAGCTCTTCCACTCTCCTCCCTCCCCAGATTCTGCTCAAGGTCTGTGGTTCCCCCCACCATCCGCCACCCGTCCATGGTCTGCCGCCCCCTTGGCCGTTCTCACCTAGCTCTGAATCCTCCTTCTGCAAATGGCAGGGGGAGGAGCCGGGGCATCTCCTCTCCTACATAGCGCCACATACCTCCTACATCCAGTGATGTCACCTTTGATGTAGACGTTCTCTTTTATCATCTTCTCCATTCAGACCAGGCCACCATGATGATTTTTCAGCCATCTCCCGTCTCTGCAGAGATTGACAGACATTAGTTTCCCACTTTTCCAGCATCTTCACATCTTCTGAACACCCCATCCTGCCATCCCCAATACTGGGACCGCTGTACTCCCTAATACTATACTGCAGAATCTGTCCCCTGAAAAATACTAGTACCACACAAATAGTGCCCCTTAAACAATTATTAGCACACAGTGCTCTAAAAAAATATAACTGTGCCCAGTAAATAGTATCCCTGACACTAATAGTTTAAATATATTGTCCCCAAAAATAATTGTGCTAAGCTGATACTGTGTCATGGTACCCACTAAAGTAACAGTGCTCCCCAAATTCCCACCAATAGAAATAATTGCCCCCATAGTGCCCTTACTACTAATGATGTTCCCCATAGCCCCCAGTAGTAGTAAAGCTCACCATAATGCCCCCTAGTAGTAATAATTCCCCTTATAATATGACAGTACAAGAAATACCCCTGCTTAGTGCCCGCAGTTAAGCTAATGTCCCCATAATGTATGCCAGTATAAAATACCCCTATATAGTGCCTCAGTAAATGCCCCCGTAGTGCTCCTCTTCCTCTTCCCCATAGTGCCCCGATAATTTGCCAGTATAAAATACCCCATCTTAGTGCCCCCAGCACATGCCTCCATGGTGCTTCTCTCCCCCTTCCCCATAGTGCCCCCCATAATATGCCAGTAAAAAAATACCCATTCGTAGTGCCCCCAGCAGATGCCACTATAGTGCTCCTCTCCCCCATAATGTGCCAGTAAAAAATGACCCTTCTTAGTGCCCTTCATTAAGTGTCAGTAAAAAATCCCCCTTCTTAGTGCCACCAGATGCCCCATAGTTCTCTCTCTCCCATAGTGTCCCCATAATGTGGCAGTTAAAAATGCGCCTTCTTAGTGCCAGCAGATGCCCCCATAGTGCTCCTGTCCCCCATAATGTGCCAGTAAAAAATGCCCGTTCTTAGTGCCACCAGATGCCCCCATAGTGCTCCTTTCCCCCATAATGTGCCAGTAAAAAATGCCCCTTTTTAGTGCCACCAGATGCCCCCATAGTGCTCCTCTCCCCCATAGTGCCCCCATAAAGTGCCAGTTAAAAATGCCCCTTCTTAGTGCCACCAGATGCCCCTCAGTGATGCTCTGCCCTATGGTGCCTCCCATGTGCCAGTAAAAAATATACCTTAGTGCCAGATGCTATAGTGCCCCCTATATTGTGCCAGTAAAAATATCATAGTGACCCCAAATAATGCCCCTATAGTGCCACCAGATGCCCTATAGTGCTGCTCTCCCCTATAGTGCCTCCCATAATGTGCCAGTAAAAAATGCCCCCTTAGTGCCACCAGATGCCATAGTGCCCCCCATAATATGCCAAAAAAAAAAAAACTTAAGAGCCCCCATAGTGCTCCACTTCCCCATAGTAGTGCCAAATAATGCCCTATAGTGCCACCAAATGCCCCATAGTGCCCCCCCCCAAAAAAGGGGGCAGTAAAAAAATGCCCCCAGATTCCCCCATAGTGCCCCCAATGGGCTAGAAACAAATGCCCCCAGATGCCCCCATAGTGCCCCCGACCCAAAATGGGCCAGTGAGAAATGCCCCCATAGTGACCCCCCAAAAAAAATTGCCACCAGGTGCCCCCTAAAATGTGGCATGTATAAAACAAAAAAAAAACAAAAAAAAACACTAATACTTACCTTCATGAGGCTAGCAGCAGACCTCTTCCGGCCTGTGTCCCATGCTGTGTGCTGCCCGGCTCAGGCGGCGCGATGATAATGACTTCATCACGCCACCTGAGCCGGCCTCTGATAGGCTGCAGGCACTAGTGCCTGCAGCCTATCAGAAGAACAGGGACGCAGCACAGCCATCTGTATCGCTGTCCTGAGGACGGATCAAATTTCATTGCGAATGGAATTCTAAACGAATTCCACTCGTTAGCTACAATTCACTCATCTGTAGTATTCTCAATGGAAAAAAAAGCGTAATCTTTAAAAAATGTAAATTACTGAAGGCTGGTCTGGGGTCTAAATCAGAGCCCTGCCAGCCTTCACACACATTGGCACCCTGCGATCGCAGTTGCGGGGTGCTAATGGGAGACAGAAGGAGTCTGCTCTGTCCGCACCGTGATTCGCCAGCACCGTAACCCTCAGTTCACACTTGCGCGTTTTACAGCGCGTTCGAACGCGCTGTAAAACGCTCAACAGGAGAAAACTCATGTTTCCCTATGGGCATGGTTCTCACCTGAGCATTTTACAGCGCGTTTGAACGCGCTGTAAAATGCCCTACGCTCAAAGAAGTTCTTGAGCTTCTTTGGGGCGTTTTGTCGCGCGTTTGCACCCATAGACTTCAATGGGAACGCGCGTAAAATGCGCGTTAAAGTGTAGATATGCCTTTTTCAATTGGTCTCCAGAGTCACGAACGCGCGTATGATGCGCATTTCCTATTTGCAAAAACGCGCTGTAATACGCGCGTAAAACGCGCGTCTCAGAAACGCTCAGGTGTGAACCCAGGGTAAAAGAATAGAACATGTTCTATTTTTTGGTTGTGTGGAGAAAGGGACAGGAACATCACGGAAGCACTCCGTTCCGCACAGCAGCTTCGGATTGCGGACCCATTGAAGTGAATGGGTCCGCTTCCGTGATGCGGGAAGCACATGGCCAGTGCCTGCATATTGTGGACCCGCTGTTTGCAGGCCACAATACGGCCACGGCCGGGCAACGGCCGTGTGCATGGGGCCTTATGAGCTCAGAACGTTGTAGGTTCTGTGGACTGTGCCAGGGTTATTCCTCTTTCTGGAGCATGCGCAAACTACTGGATCTGCCTTCTTTGCTTTGTCGCATTTTGTTAACGAGTTGTTGCCCAGCTAATGTTGAACATGGCTTCCTTTTCATGTTTGAACTTTCTGATATGGACTTTATGTTTGCTTAATTAGGAGTTAAAGTTTGTTCAATCATCTATTCAATTTCTTATCGAAATCCATAAAAAACACTGCTGTCTATAGTACTGTGGTGAGTTTTGAGGGATGGGTTTCTGTTCCTATGAGTTTTTACATACCTTGTGTTATCAAGAACTCATTGATCCTGGACTGGTCAACAGGAAATGTAAGGAAATATATCATGATCCTGCAAGACATTATATCACAAACTGCACATGTTGTCTTTCACAAACAGATGTTGCTTTAGCTGAACACACTACAGTAGGAAGTAGGAAGGAAGAAGATGTTGAGTTCAACTAAGAGATCATTTAACATCCTTCCTGGATGGTTACAAGGATGCACTTTGTGTATCCTTATAAATAAGTAGAAAAATAGATTTATTTTTATTCTAAAAATATTTCCAAACTATGTTGTTTTGAACCAAATATTACAGTAGCTGTAATGTTATATTTTAAATACTCATTACCCTCTTTCACTGCATCTTCCTTCTACTTCTGAACATAGGCAACAAATCATGTGCTCTAAGGACCATGACAGTTGGGTGTCCCAGTATTAATTGGGTTAGTCAATTTGTAAAAAATATTTGCAAATAGCCATATTTCATGTGTGACATTATACATCTCTATGTCACATAAAAACTTCCCCCCTGGGCTGTGTAAACATCTGCAGAATTTAATTTTAGGTCAAGGTAGTGTCACGGAAGTACCGGGACACTACCGTAATTTTTGCTTGTTTCAGTACAGCTATGGATCCTATTGCTGCACTGGCTGGACAGCTACAGGGGGTGTCTTTGGAGGTAGCTGACCTCCGCACGACCGTCTCGCAGATCCAGAGACCACCAGCTGCTGGTCCTAGTGGTGGTGGTGGTTACCAGGCCTGTCTCAAGCCTAAAGTTGCCCTTCCGGACAGATTCTCTGGGAGAAGTAATAATTTCATTTTCTTTATGTGCAAATTTTATTTTAGGCTACGTTGCTTAAAGGGTACGCTCAGTCATGGGCTTTTTCTCTACCAATCGGATTGCAGTCTCTCCGGTCGGTGGGTGAATTTTTCAAAGCTCTGGGTCTTATTAATGATGACCCGGACCGGACCTCCCTGGCCGAGACCAAGCTACGTGGCTAGCGTTCTGCTGGGATCTATTGCTCTGAGGAGGTGGGCTACGGATACTGAGTGGAACGATCCGGCTCTCCGTAGTCAGTTTTATCAGGGATTATCAGAGAGGTTGAAGGACATTTTGGCCTTTCATGAAAATCCTGAGTCTCTGGAAGCCTCTATGTCTCTTGCTGTACATATTGATAGACGCCTGAGAGATTTAGGGGCCCCCACTCTCAGGACATACTATCACATATCGTCTTCCTCTGACACTTTGGGTGAAGATACTTCTTGGTTTATGTCTGGGGATGAACCCATGCAGCTAGGGGGAGCTACTCCCGGATCCACTTTTAGGCATTGTGGTCGTAGGAAGGAAGTGTGTTTTTTCTGCAGACAGAAAGTACATTTTATCGATGTATGTCCATGCATTCAGCCTCAAAAAGAAAGAAAAAAAAGGGGGACGTTTAATTCCCATCTTGTTCTTGGTGGGGTGAAAGGAGAGTCAGAAAATGTGCATTTGTCTTTGCCTGTTAGTACCTAATTTCTCTTGACTGCTGGGGTGGTGCTGGAGTCCAAGACCGTGGGGATTGAGGTGTTTATCGACAGTGTTGCAGGGGTAGACCTGATTGATGCTCAGTTTATCCGTATACACAGGTTGTCTCCAAGTGCATTCGAGAAAAACATTTTCATTGATTCTGCACCTCTAAACTCAGAAGTTTTTATCTCAGATGGTGCATGACATCCGATTAAGAGTGGATGACTTTCATCAGGAATTCATCTTGTGTTTTGTGTTGGAGGGTCTCCCTGCTCCATTGGTTCTGGATTTACTGTGGTTAAGCAGGCACAATCCAACCATCGATTGGCAAGCTAGACAGATTCTGGATTGGGATGATTATTGCGTTGTCTGAATACATCTTTTTCTGATTTAACCACTAAAACATTACCCTCTTTTATATCTGATTTTGCAGATGTATTTTCTGAAAGTGGATGCCAGGATTTACCTCCGCATCGGGAATATGATTGTCCTATCAACCTTATTTCCGGAGCTAAATTGCCCAAATCTAGGTTGTATAACCTTTCTGGACCTGAAAGAACGGCCATGAGAGAGTATATTACCAAGAGTTTGGCTAAAGGACACATAAGACCTTCCAAATCTCCAGTGGCAATAGGATTTTCCTTTGTTAAAAAATGAATGGATTTCCGTGAGCTCAATCTGATTACTGTCCGTGATCCTTACCCTCTTCCTTTGATTCCTGATTTATTTAACCAGATTGTTGATGCCAAGGTGTTCTTGGACTTAAGGGGGGCATATAATCTGGTCAGGATCAAAGATGGGGATGAATGGAAGTCAGCTTTTAATACCCCAGAGCGTCATTTTGAGAACCTAGAGGAACTTTTTTTGTCATTGTCTTCTATATGGCGGAAAATTCTAAATAACTTGAGGGCAACAAGTATAATCGTGTGACTGACAGGAAACATATGAATGGTCTGGACCTAAGTGTGGGTGATTTTGTGTGGCTGTCCACAAGAAATATGAAGTTGAAGGTTTCTTCTTGAAAGTTGGGTCCAAGGTTTATTGTTCCATATAAGATCACTGCCATTATTAATCCTGTAGCTTTCCGTCTTGATCTTCCTCAGGCTCTGAAAATTCATAATGTGTTTCACAAATCTTTGTTGAAGAGATATGTTGAACCTTTGGAATCGTCCCCCTTGCCACCTGCTCCTGTCATGGTGGATGTCAGTTTGGGATTCCAGATCGCCAAGATTATTGACTCTCGAGTTCTCTGTAGATTCAGTATCTTGTTCACTGTGGGTACCGGCATCTGACGTGAATGCCAGTCGTTTGGTGAAAGTCTTTCACAGGTCTTATCCGGATAAGTCAGGTCTTATCCGGAGGTCACCTGTAGAAGGGGGGGGGGTACTGTCACAGACGTACCGAGACATACGGACACTCCCGCGTCAGGTGGCAGGAGACCTGTGAGACTGGCAACACGTGGTTTGATCTGACATGTTTTTATTTTGGATCAAATGACGTCTGTATTGTATTCGGTGCTTCTTTCCCCAGGTGTGGCTATTGTGGTTCTTTTACCTTCTCTATTTATTGTAGTTTCACCCACTATGCTATGCGGTTTATAGCTTCTGTTGGACTTGTGGTTAGCTTGTGTTTGGTTCTTGGCTGAGTTCCTGGTGCTACCAAAGCTTCATTGAAGATCAGTGTGTCCTTTAACTTTTGTATTTTGTGTATAGATATATATATATATATATATATATATATATATATAGATAGATAGTTTTTATATATATATATAGATATAGATATATATATATATATATATATATATATATATATATGATATATATATATATATCTATATCTATATATAGATATAGATATAAAAAGATGAAAATATGGACAGCACTCCAAAGATATAAATCAATCGTGAGGTTTATTCACCCAGGTGGTGAGGAGCGACGTTTCGGCTCATATGAGCCTTTCTCAAGCATTGAAACAAGTGAAAATGCATACCATATATACGTGATTCTGTTGCAATCAATTAAACAAATCAATCATTAGTGATAATCAATCAATACAGTGATAGTACAGAAAATTCAACGAAAAAATCAATTCACATGATTAAAATACAGTGGACATGGGCATGTATAACATAATTTGCCTCATAAATAAATATAGTGCAATTACATAGTGTAAAAACAGTGTAGATTTCCATCATATTAATTAATGTCCAGGTGTACATACTTGTGCTGATTAATAACAGTTGTGGTGATAATCCAAAACCAATAATTGGGAAGAAGGATCGGTCCGCATGGATAATGGCGTCCACCATATACAAACTTATCGTCACAAACATAAAAGACAAGCGAATCAACGGTGCATACGTCATCCAGGGGCGCTGATATAGATATAGATATATAGATATAGATATAGATATATATATATATATATATATATATATACAGGGGGTGCAGAATTATTAGGCAAGTTGTATTTTTGAGGATTAATTTTATTATTGAACAACAACCATGTTCTCAATGAACCCCAAAAACTCATTAATATCAAAGCTGAATATTTTTGGAAGTAGTTTTTAGTTTGTATTTAGTTTTAGCTATTTTAGGGGGATATCTGTGTGTGCAGGTGACTATTACTGTGCATAATTATTAGGCAACTTAACAAAAAACAAATATATACCCATTTCAATTATTTATTTTTACCAGTGAAACCAATATAACATCTCAACATTCACAAATATACATTTCTGACATTCAAAAACAAAACAAAAACAAATCAGTGACCAATATAGCCACCTTTCTTTGCAAGGACACGCAAAAGCCTGCCATCCATGGCTTCTGTCAGTGTTTTGATCTGTTCACCATCAACATTGCGTGCAGCAGCAACCACAGCCTCCCAGACACTGTTCAGAGAGGTGTACTGTTTTCCCTCCTTGTAAATCTCACATTTGATGATGGACCACAGGTTCTCAATGGGGTTCAGATCAGGTGAACAAGGAGGCCATGTCATTAGATTTTATACCCTTTCTTGCCAGCCACGCTGTGGAGTACTTGGACGCGTGTGATGGAGCATTGTCCTGCATGAAAATCATGATTTTCTTGAAGGATGCAGACTTCTTCCTGTACCACTGCTTGAAGAAGGTGTCTTCCAGAAACTGGCAGTAGGACTGGGAGTTGAGCTTGACTCCATCCTCAACCCGAAAAGGCCCCACAAGCTCATCTTTGATGATACCAGCCCAAACCAGTACTCCACCTCCACCTTGCTGGCGTCTGAGTCGGACTGGAGCTCTCTGCCCTTTACCAATCCAGCCACGGGCCCATCCATCTGGCCCATCAAGACTCACTCTCATTTCATCAGTCCATAAAACCTTAGAAAAATCAGTCTTTATTTCTTGGCCCAGTCAGATATTTCTTGGCCCAGTCTTGACGTTTCAGCTTGTGTGTCTTGTTCAGTGGTGGTCGTCTTTCAGCCTTTCTTACCTTGGCCATGTCTCTGAGTATTGCACACCTTGTGCTTTTGGGCACTCCAGTGATGTTGCAGCTCTGAAATATGGCCAAACTGGTGGCAAGTGGCATCTTGGCAGCTGCACGCTTGACTTTTCTCAGTTCATGGGCAGTTATTTTGCACCTTGGTTTTCCACACGCTTCTTGCGACCCTGTTGACTATTTTGAATGAAACGCTTGATTGTTCGATGATCACGCTTCAGAAGCTTTGCAATTTTAAGAGTGCTGCATCCCTCTGCAAGATATCTCACTATTTTAGACTTTTCTGAGCCTGTCAAGTCCTTCTTTTGACCCATTTTGCCAAAGGAAAGGAAGTTGCCTAATAATTATGCACACCTGATATAGGGTGTTGATGTCATTAGACCACACCCCTTCTCATTACAGAGATGCACATCACCTAATATGCTTAATTGGTAGTAGGCTTTCGAGCCTATACAGCTTAGAGTAAGACAACATGCATAAAGAGGATGATGTGGTCAAAATACTCATTTGCCTAATAATTCTGCACTCCCTGTATATATATATATATATATATATATATATATGTGTGTTGCCTTTCCATGTTGTTTGTCATTAGGCCTGAGGGACACTCCTGTTCGTCCTTCCCTCTGGAAGAACAGGTATACTCAGTCCTGACATTAGTTCCAGGGTCCTATAGGGTAAGATAGGATTCTAGGTATACTGAGTATGAACTTGCCTACCTTTGAGGCCTGTTCATACTGGTAGTCTGTCAGGACTGGAGTTAGGGTTTTCTCTAGGAGGTGTACATCTTCCTTCCCTAGTTTCCAGGCCTTAATCCGGTTTCCCCTTTCCCTCCTATGCTCGGTGTGATGTTTTTCTCCCACACACGAGCGTGACAGGTAGCTGGCTGAGTTATTGTAACTAACATCTAACTAACATTGAAACTAACAGCATTGGTGCACGTGGTGAGCTCATTAAGACCTCGCTCACATTTTCATGTCAGTGACACATCCGTGAAATAAAGCGTACGTGTTTCATCCATGAAGATGTCCGTGAAGGATCCATGCTTCGTCCGTGTGTCCATTTTTACCATCCGTGTGTCATCTGTAATTCACTGATGTTGCTCAGCTGAAAATTAATTTCCAAAGAATCTGCTATTAGTCTTCAGTGAAAAAAAGGACCCAACACGGACATAATATGGATGTGTGTCAGTGACTTTCACAGACCCACAGACTTCAATGGGCGTGCTTGGTCCGCATCACGGATCAAAGTAGTGCCAGTCCCCGTGATTTTTTTCACTGACCCACGGTTAGTAAAAATATACTGAAGTGTGAACAGACACATTTAAACCAATAGGTATTTGTGCTGTCCACAGAAAATGCGGACAGCACCCATCAGTGAAAAACAGAAACGTGAAAGAAGCCTAAATGTACCTATTCAAGGCTACATTCACACGACCGTATGTGTTTTCAGGTCCGTAAAACATTGATCCGCCAAAAATACGGATTACGTCCTTTTGGCATCCGTATTGCATCCTTTTTTTTTTTGAGGATCCCTTGTAATAATTTGGGATGAGCGAATCGACTTCGGATGAAACATCCGAAGTCGATTCGCATAAAACTTTGTTAGAATACTGTACGGAGAGAGCACTCCGTGCAGTATTAGAATGTATTGGCTACTATGAGCCGAAGTTATTACTTCGAAGTCTCGCGGGACTTTGGGAAATAACAAAAAAATTATTTCTACTGTAAAAAAACTTTTACTGTACTCGTGTGCGGTTCCGTACAGTATTCTAACGAAGTTTTATGCAAATCGACTTTAGATGTTTCATCCGAAGTCGATTCGCTCATCGATAGTAATAATGCCTACCCTTGTCTACAAAACAGACAAAAATAGGGCATGTTTTATATTTTTGGTGGGTCTATGGAACGGACATACGGATGCGGACAGCACACGGTGTGCTGTCCACATTTTTTGCGGACACATTGAAATAAATGGGTCCTCATCTAATAGACAAAATAAAAAAAACGGAACGGACATGGAAACGTTCGTGTGCATGTTGACTTAATATGTCTTCTTTCATTGCTGCATATTCCACCATGCTTGTTCTTCTAGAGCATTTATGTTGATAGGTATTTTTCACTCTCCTTAATTATGAGGCTACATTCACACGTCAGCAACAAATACAGGTGACGTCCTTTTGGCATCCGTATTGCATTCAGTGTTTTTGCGTTGTAACAATGCCTATCCTTGTCTGCAAAACGGACAACAATAGGATGTGCTCTATATTTTTTTTACGTTCATGTCCATGTAGCCTGACACAAATACACACATTATACACACACAACTGTACAGTATGCATATTGTATGCACACACACAGCAGTGCAGTAAACATATTACACACAGACAACAGTGGAGTAGACATATTATACACACACAGCAGTGGAGTAGACATATTATACACACACAGCAGGGTAGTAGACATATTATACACACTCAGCAGTGCAGTAGACATATTATACACACACAGCAGTGGAGTAGACATACTATACACACACACACACACACACACACAGCAGTGGAGTAGACATATTATACACACACAGAAGTGCAGAATGCACATTATACACACACAGCAGTGGAGTAGACATATTATACACACACATAGTGCAGTAGACATATTATAAACCCACACAAATGGATTAGACATATTATACACACACAGCAGTTGGAGAAAACATATTACACACACAGCAGTGCAGTAGACATGTGTGAAGGCCGATTTATTGGCCTGTATTTGTGGGAGGGGCGTAAGTAGCACATTTATACCAGGCAGACGCCTCCCCTGTGTGTGTCGACAGTGCTGCGTAGTTGTGTGCAGTCTGAGCCACCTGTTGCAGCACATGGGCTGAATCTGCAGCTTCCATACCCAGTCGACGTTCAGGATCCCAGTTGAGGTCGTTCCGGTCGGGTGAGGGTTTGCTGCTAGCTCTTGCAGCATTATCCCGTTACAGTCCGGCTGGCGATATGCCGGCTCCTTTGGTGAGGAAGAGCAGCATTGCACCGGATCAATTCTGCCTGGCAGCCCACGTTTGGCGCCCACGCAGCAGCACGGTTAGTCTGGCCGGCAGTGTGTCGGTTCTTTTAGCGAGTAGGAGCAGCACTGCGCCGGAGCGATTCTGCCTGGCAGCCCACACTTGGCGCCCACGCGGCAGTGCGGTTAGGCAGCAGGGGTCACCGTGACTCCGTCTCGTTTTCTCGCAGGCTTCTATGTCTTGCACAGGCCACCTTGCTTAGTTTTTCTGTGTATATCTGTATGTCTTTCTTGTCTGCTTTCACTTCACTACTTGCTACCAAGGTCAGTGCAGAGACCCATTTGGACCATTTATTTTGTTATTTTGCCTCGTTTTGTTGCTTTATTTGTGCTAAAATAGATGTGAGCTTGGCGTTCACCAAGAACTGAGTTTAGTTTGTTTTACGGCATATACACCTACATCTCACAGGGTGTACGTGCTGATGGTGGCATCGTTTGCATTCACTCACCTATAGTGGCGTGATGTGTTGCAGGTGGTTTATATTACTACATGCCTCGTGTTAGTGTCGGCATACTTCCACAGTCAGGTTTGTCTTTACATGTCATATTTTGCTTTTCAGGTCCTGTCACAGCTCGTCATTCTCAGTTGATGTGGTCAGTCACATTATGGGTGAATTTCCCATGAGGTTACGGGCTTTGCTACTTGACGTTTTATTTTTAGGTTGTTATAGGTTCAGAGTGTTGGGTAAGTCGTGTTTTCATCAGTTTCACAACTTTAGACCTGACCAGTCAGGCCTCGGCGGTTTCAGCCACTTCGTTGGTATTCTGATGCGTGCATGCCTCATGTCAGTGTCGGCATACTACCACAGCCAGGATCATCATTGAATGTCATTTTTGCTTTTCAGGTCACGTCACAACTCACCATTTCTCAGTTAAAGTGGTCGGTCACATCTTTTGCTAAGGTAGTAGGAAGGAAAAAAAATCACATTACGGGTGGATTTCCCATTAGGTTACGGGCTTTGCTACTTGATGTTTTATTTTTAGGTTGTTATAGGTTCAGAATGTTGGGTAAGTCACTTTTTCATAAGTTTGCGGTTTCACATCGTCAGTACTGACCCGTCACTCAGGCCTCGGCTGTTTCAACCATTTCGTTGGTATTCTGATGCCTGCATGCCTTGTGTCAGTGTCAGCATACTACCACAGCCAGGGTCACCATTGCATGTAAATTTTGCTGCTCAGGTCCAGTCACAGCTCTCCATTCTCCTTTGGTGTGCTCTATTACGTCTTTTGCTCATTGCATGTAATTTTTGCTGTTCAGAGTCTTGGTTAAGTCACGTTTTCATCAGTTTGTGGTATCGCAACGTCAAACCGAACACGACGCTTAGGTCACAGCGGTTTCAACTATTTGGTTTTCTGGTGCTTCCGCCGGCACTGGTTTGTTGCCATTTCTTGGCCCCCAATATAATCATTTTCTTTCCGACTTTCCATTCAGGGTGCCCGGTTCGTTTTCTTTCAGCAATTACTGGCATCAGTAACAGACCAAGACCTTGAGAGTACTCTGTTGCGGTTCCCACGACACCACTCACCACTGGTGTTGGGCGCGAGTATTCGCAGGGCAAGTTTTGGTCTTGAATGTCGTGATTTCGAAATTTTGCGACTATGTCGAATACATGACCCCATATTCGCAATTACGTATATTCGCTCTTAAGGTGGATAGTGAGTGATAGAGAAACTGTATCTTGAAGGAGAAAAATAAATAAATAAATAATAAAAAAAATAATAATTTCAGACATAATTTCCCCAACCTTAGTTGCTTCTTTAACAATTTCCACTGTTCCTGTCAGAGTAAAGATTTAATAGGTTAACTGTTATGCGAATGTTCGTCACTTGAATATTCGCGTAATTCTATTCGCGGTCGGTATTTCCTTACCTACCTAGCGTTAACAGGTTGTGTTAGACTCCAGTACGCTGCGTGTATTGCGATAATTCGTATGTCTTTTCGCGCCCTTTCATTCGCACAAACGACTCCTGCCATTTAAAGCTTTCAATACGTGTAAAGCTGTTTAAACGTTATTAATAATAACGTACAGGTTCCATGCGCACACGAATATAACTTAAAAAATGAATCGCAAGTCATGATATTGAATGCGAAATAGCGAATATTGCAAAATCGTGAATGTGTGACGAATGTGATGCGGGTTGCTTGTCAAATGTCGCGAAGTCAAGTGTGCGTCTTTGCGCTCATCACTACTCAACACCTCTCAGTCATGCGGCATGTCCGTATGCCGGTGTCCAATTTAGGGTTGAAACTGACAGATATCGGGCCTTTCCTTCAGGTGAGGTGCGGCATATGCTGCCTCTAGGAACAACAGTTCCGGCCCATATTATCCGGAAATTAGGTCGATGGCGCTCTGCATGTTCAATAGGTTCAGTCTAGTCGAGATATGTTCTTACATTCCAGAGGTTGGTCATGTTAGTGTTGTTGTTGGCTCGCCGTCATTCCATTCAGGGTGCCCATCTCGTGTCTTTCAGCAATTACTGGCAGCAGTAACAGACCAAGACCTTTAGAGTACTCTGTTGCAGTCCTCACGGCAGCACTCACCACCTCTCAGTTGTGCGGCATGTCCGTATGCCCGTGTCTAATTTTAGGGTTGACACCGACGGCTACTGGGCCTTTCCTTCAGGACAGGTGCAGCATGTGCTGCCTCTGGGAACAAAGTTCTGGCCCATGTTATCCGGAAATTAGGCGCTCTGCATGTTCAATAGGTTCATATCTCAACCTGGTCGAGAGATGTTCTCGCATTCCAGAGGTTGGTCATGTTAGTGTTGTTGGTATAAACTATTGTGTATCATTTAGGTGTGGGTTTTTGCCCCGTTTCAGGCATTCCTCCTACGCAGTGGTTATGGCACAATTCAAGCCGCTTAGTTTAGTTAGTTAGGCAGGTAGACGGTTACGTGTCATGTAGCCCCGACCACATATTATACACACAGCAGTGGAGTAGACATATTTTATACACAAACACAGCAGTGGAGTAGCCCTTTGATACACACGGCAGTGGAGTAGACCTATGATACACACGGCAGTGGAGTAGACCTATGATACATTGCGGATCCGAAACACGCAGAATGTACAGTGCCTTGTGAAAGTATTTGGCCCCCTTGAACTTTTAGACCTTTTGCCACATTTCAGGCTTCAAACATAAAGATATAAAACTGTAATTTTTTATGAAGAATCAACAACAAGTGGGACACAATAATGAAGTGGGACGAAATTTATTGGATATTTCAAACTTTTTTAACAAATAAAACACTGAAAAATTGGGCGTGCAAAATTATTCAGCCCCCTTAAGTTAATACTTTGTAGCGCCACCTTTTGCTGCAATTGCAGCTGTAAGTCACTTGGGGTATGTCTCTATAAGTTTTGCACATCGAGAGACTGAAATTTTTGCCCATTCCTCCTTGCAAAACAGCTCGAGCTCAGTGAGGTTGGATGGAGAGCGTTTGTGAACAGCAGTTTTCAGTTCTTTCCACAAATTCTCGATAGGATTCAGGTCTGGACTTTGACTTGGCCATTCTATGTTTATTTGTGAACTATTCCATTGTAGATTTTGCTTTATGTTTTGGATCATTGTCTTGTTGGAAGACAAATCTCCGTCCCAGTCTCAGGTCTTTTGCAGACTCCATCAGGTTTTCTTCCAGAATGGTCCTGTATTTGGCTCTATCCATCTTCCCATCAATTTTAACCATCTTCCCTGTCCCTGCTGAAGAAAAGCAGACCCAAACCATGATGCTGCCACCACCATGTTTGACAGTGGGGATGGTGTGTTCAGGGTGATGAACTGTGTTGCTTTTACGCCAAACATAACGTTTTGCATTGTTGCCAAAAAGTTCGATTTTGGTTTCATCTGACCAGAGCACCTTCTTCCACATGTTTGGTGTATCTCCCAGGTGGATATCTTTAAGAAATGGCTTTCTTCTTGCCACTCTTCCATAAAGGCTACATTTGTGCAGTATACGACTGATTGTTGTCCTATGGACAGAGTGTCCCACCTCAGCTGTAGATCTCTGCAGTTCATCCAGCGTGATCATGGGCCTCTTGACTGCATCTCTGATCAGTCTTCTCCTTGTATGAGCTGAAAGTTTAGAGGGACGGCCAGGTCTTGGTAGATTTGCAGTGGTCTGATACTCCTTCCATTTCAATATTATCACTTGCACAGTGCTCCTTGGGATGTTTAAAGCTTGGGAAATCTTTTTGTATCCAAATCCGGCTTTAAACTTCTCCACAACAGTATCTCGGAACTGCCTGGTGTGTTCCTTGGTCTTCATGATGCTCTCTGCGCTTTAAACTGACCTCTGAGACTACCACAGTGCAGGTGCATTTATACGGAGACTTGATTACACACAGGTGGATTCTATTTATGATCATTAGTCATTTAGGTCAACATTGGATCATTCAGAGATCCTTACTGAACTTCTGGAGAGAGTTTGCTGCACTGAAAGTAATTGGGGCTGAATAATTTTGCACACCCAATTTTTAAGTTTTTTTATTTGTTACAGTTTGAAATATCCAATAAATTCAGTTCCACTTCATAATTGTGTCCCACTTGTTGATTCTTTACAAAAAATTACAGTTTTATATCTTTATGTTTGAAGCCTGAAATGTGGAAAGGTCGAAAAGTTCAAGGGGGCCAAATACTTTCACAAGGCACTGTAGGGCTGGTACATCAGTCTGCTTTCATATATTTTATATATATATACATATATATATATATATATATTTCCCCAGTCGTCTCCATGACAGCACACACTGAGAGATTGAGTTCCTCTGATAGGACCGGAAAAAACATAGAAAGGTTAAAAGGCCCACCCCTTCCCCTTGTGAGAGATGTTTATATATATATATATATATATATTTAATTAGTGAAAATCGTAGTACACATTTTTGTCAACAAAATGCCCACTATCCAGATGTGTGAGTATGTGTGTAAGGTCACTGGGAAGGGGGAGGGGGGAATTAGGTTGCAGTTTTCAAATCTACCTATGAACGCAAAGTTGAATTTGGCAAACTACTCCCATCTTGGCAAGGAGCCAATTACCTTTTCTTAAGGAACACCCCTTATGTAATGTCATGTCTGCTATTTAAGTGAACATAGTTTTGAATAAAGCTCTCTTGGCTTGGGGGATGAGAAGTGCTTTGAATGGAACCCGATTGAATATTCCTTCTTTTTGTGGTAGAACGTGCTAAAACTGAGCAGAACGGAAGTTGTTAGACAGCTGATGCATATCCTGTGACGTAGAATTGGATCCCAGCCAAGCTCTGACGAGAGTCTTGGAGAGTGACTAGTAGGATTAACACCAATTCGATTGGCAGTTATTAAGATTGTGTATCCCTACAGAGATTAGGATTAACACCAATCTCGTATTACAGTATATAGGCAATTGGAAGTTAAGATTGTGTATCCCTAAGAGGTAAATTAGATCAGGGGTCTTCACCAAAGATAGTGTGGGATCAGTAGCGGTTAGATGTATTGTTTGAATTGTGTATTACCATTTTCTTCTTTTAGTGTAAGATCTTGGGATCAATAAAAGCTGCATATTATTAATCTGTGGAGCCGCCAATAATGGGGAATTATAATGTTACAAGATATAATGAGGAGATGTTAACAGCAGCTCAGCTGATGAGAGAAAGAGAGGAAAAGTTTCAGTTAAAATAAAGAAAAAGTTGAAAACTTTATGTGATACTATGTAGCAGAGATTTCTGGTATTATCCGGAAATACATAGTATTGTGTAAGAGTTCCCCCTAGAGACTGTATATTAAAACAACGTAAGAAGGAAAGTGCAGTAGGAGGTAGACTAAATGAAGGATTGTGGAAAGTATATTGAAGGAAAAGAAGTTTGTTGAAGGATAATAGTAAGCAAGTGCAAGTTGAGTTAGGGTGAAAATTGTCTATGGAAGTGATTGATAATTTAATTTCTTCAATTTCTATCAGCATGTCTATGCAAGAAGTCTGCTATGTGGCATCCCTTCCCCCACCACATCTGCTGTAACCAATAATGGTTATTTTGTGCTTGTAGTTCTACAAAAACTCCTTCCTGCCTGTGATCTTGCCGAAACCCCCTCCTGAGGAATTCGACCCCACTTTATGGTGGGGGCAGGGCCGGTTCTATAATAAGGCAGACCAAGCGGCTGCCTTAGGGCGCAGAGAAGGGGGGGGGGCAGAAAAATGAACTTTTTTTTTTAATCCACTTGCGGTGAGTTGCGCCGCAGTGCCGCCGGCCATGCAGCTCCGGTCCTCACTCACAGAACGGCAGCATGGCAACATGGTCATGGGGGCACTCAGGGGGTGTGTGACTGGCGAATGGCTCCGCAGCGGGCAGCAGCAGGGACTGGAGCAGCTGTTGGTGACTGTGACTCACACGGCCAGCCCAGACGGACTGTCGACTCCCGCAGGGTAGGTGGTAGGTGATGAGCGCAGAGCGCATATTGTTTATAATTATTACACAACATTAATAGGGGGGGGTCACGGGTGACAAGATGGCAGGGGGGACAAATCAATTGTCTGTAGTCTGTGCCATGGAGGGGGAGAAATGTGACATGGGGGGGATGATGTGCCATGGGCGGGGGGGGGGAGAGAAGTGTGACACAATAGGGGGTCATAATGTGATCATGGGGGGGGGGTGCCAAAACATAGCTTCGCTTGTGTTCGCAAAAATCCTTGCACCGGTTCCAGAATGTCCCAATTGTATGTGTCACTAGTTAAAATGTGCCTGCAGTGATTATCCCTATGATGCCAATGGAAAGTGTCCACTCCTATCAATATAGGGACTCTTAGTCCTTATTCAGATATGAATGGAAGTCAAATCACAGGAAAATGTGAGATTTCTAGCACCATTTTAAGATGTATGAAATCTGCTGTACCCATTATCCCCAAATAGTAATAAACTCAATTTTACCGATGAGTAGAATTCCCAATTCAGAGGACTTACCAATGCTGGTTTGTAGTTAAAAAAAATAATTAAATGAAGAGTTTTCTCATGTTGTTAGTGGGTGGGGGAGGAAGCATTTAAATGATTAGTCACATTGTCTGAATGTGCATCAGTGCAAGGCAGAGAGTGTAGAGAAAGTTTTCATTAGACTCCAAGAAAGTTGGGTGGCTTTGGGCTTTGAAAATACCTTAGAGATAAATGAGAAAATCATAAGTGCTGCCTTTGTGGATGGTTTTGAGGATCATCTGGAAAGGTCTAGTATTAGCTAGACCTGAGTACAGTTCACTATAGTCCTATATTTTGTCCCTCCATGTTGTAGAAGTTCAACTGAACCAAGGTCTACAGCGGGAGCGTGTCTGCCTATGAGTCCTCACCACAAGAAGGGGGGAAGGAAGACTCTGTACATACTTGCCCACTTACTCGCCCGTGGGAGGAGCTACAAATGTTCAGGCCTTCAAATGCAACACCCATAGGGAATATCAATAATCCAGAATCAAATGCTGGATCCCTATTATCTATACAATCCTTAGGATTTGTTTCTATTGTCTTATAGCAAACATATTCCATGATCTTTCATCATGGCTAAGGGTAGTATCACATGTGTAGGAGTAGATAGTAATGCAGTTCCTACTCCTCTTTCCAACTGTTCACCACCTTAAAGGTGCACAAATTTAGATTCAACTACTCTGCTGCCTCTGGAAGGGGGAGGGAGTAGTACTGTAGTAACTCTAAAAATAAAAATTCAAATTCACATGACTATCTCCAATTAACCACTTAAGCCCCCCTAGCTTAAACACCCTTAATGACCAGGCCACTTTTTACAATTCTGCGCTACACTACTTTAACTGTTTGTAGCTCCGTCATGCAACTTACCACACAAATGAATTTTACCTCCTTTTCTTCTCACTAATAGAGCTTTCATTTGGTGCTATTTCATTGTTGCTGACATTTTTACTTTTTTTGCTATTAATCATAAATTAACGATTTTTTTGCAAAAAAATGACATTTTTCACTTTCTGTCACAAAATTTTTCAAAGAAAACTACTTTTCAATATAATTTTTTCTCTAAATTTATTGTACTACATGTCTTTGATAAAAAAAAATGCAGTAAGTGTATATTTATTGGTTTGCGCAAAAGTTATAGCATTTACAAACTATGGTGCAAAAAGCAAATTTCCGCACTTTGACTTTCTGAGCACCTATCATGTTTCCTGAGGCACTACAATGCCCAGACAGTAGAAACACCCCACAAATGACACCATTTAGGAAAGTAGACACCCCAAGGTATTCGCTGATGGGCATAGTGAGTTCATGGAAGTTTTTATTTTTGCCACAAGTGAGCGGAAATGAAATTTTTTTTTTTTTTACAAATTCTCATATTCCACTAACTTGTGACAAAAAATAAAATTTTACATAAACTCACCATACCCCTCACAGAATACCTTGGGTGTCTTCTTTCCAAAATGGGGTCACTTGTGGGTAATTGTACTGCCCTGGCATTTTAGGGGCCCCTAAGCGTGAGAATCAAATGCGTAAAATGCCATGTAAAATCCTAAAAGTACTCATTGAATTGGGCCCCTTTGCATCTAAGCTGCAAACTGGCACACATGTGGTATCGCCGTACTGGAGAGTAGGGCAATGTGTTTGGGTGTATTTTACATATACCCATACTTTTTGTGAACAATATCTCGGTAAATCACAACTTTTTCCATTTTTTATACAAAGTTGTCCATTTACCGAGATATTTCTCTCACCCAGCATGGGTATATGTAAAAATACACCCCAAAACACATTGCCCTGCTTCTCCTGAGTACAGCGATGCCACATGTGTGACAGTTTTTGCAGCCAAGATGCTCAAAGGGGCCCCAAATCCAATGAGTACCTTTAGGATTTCACAGGACATTTTTACGCATTTGGATTCCAAACTACTCTCTCGCTTTAGGGGCCCCTAAAATGCCAGGACAGTATAAATACCACACAAATGACACCATTTCGGAAAGAAGACACCCTAAGGTATTCACTGAGGGCATAGTGAGTTCATGGAAGTTTTTATTTTTGGCACAAGTTAGTGTAAATTGGATTTTTTTTTTTTTTTTTTACAAAGTCTCATATTCCACTAACTTGTGACAAAAATAAACTTTACATGAACTTGCCATACACCTCACAGAATACCTTGGGGTGTCTTCTTTCTAAAATGGGGTCACTTGTGTGGTATTTTTGCTATCCTGGCATTTTAGGGGCACTAAGCGTCAGAAGCAGTTTGGAATCCAAATGCGTAAATGTTCTGTGAAATCCTGAAAGTACTCTTGGAATTTGGGCCCTTTGCACCTTGGTTGAAAGTGGCACACATGTAGTATCGCCGACTCGGGAGAGTAGGGCAATGTGTTTGGGGTGTATTTTTACATATACCCATACTTTTGTGAAAAATATCTCGGTAAATCACAACTTTTTCCATTTTTATACAAAGTTGTCCATTTACCGAGATATTTCTCTCACCCAGCATGGGTAAATGTAAAAATACACCACAAAACACATTGCCCTACTTCTCCCGAGTACGGAGATACCACATGTGTGCCACTTTTTTAACCAAGGTGCGCAAAGGGGCCCAAATTCCAATGAGTACTTTCAGGATTTCACAGAACATTTTTACGCATTTGGATTCCAAACTGCTTCTGACGTTTAGGTGCCCCTAAAATGCCAGGATAGTAAAAATACCACACAAGTGACCCCATTTCGGAAATAAGACACCCTAAGGTATTCACTGAGGGGCATAGTGAGTTCATGGAAGTTTTTATTTTTGGCACAAGTTAGTGGAAATTGGATTTTTTTATTTTTTTTATTTTTTTACAAAGTCTCATATTCCACTAACTTGTGACAAAAATAAACTTTACATGAACTCACCATACCCTCACAGAATACCTGGGGTGTCTTCTTTCCAAAATGGGGTCACTTGTGGGGTAATTGTACTGTCCTGGCATTTTAGGGGCCCCTAAAGCGTGAGAATCCAAATGCGTAAAAATGCCCTGTGAAAATCCTAAAGGTACTCATTGAATTGAGGCCCTTTGCGCACCTAAGCTGCAAAAAGTGTCACACATTTGGTATCGCCGTACTCGGGAGAAGTAGGGCAATGTGTTTTGGGGTGTATTTGTACATATACCCATACTGGGTGAGAGAAATATCTCTGTAAATTGACAACTTTGTATAAAAAAATGGAAAAAGTTGTGATTTACAGAGATTTTTTTCACACAAAGTATGGGTATATGTAAAAATACACCCCAAAACACATTGCCCTACTTCTCCTGAGTACAGAGATACCACATGTGTGCCACTTTTGTGCAGCAAAGATGCGCAAAGGGGCCCCAATTCCAATGAGTACCTTTTAGGAGGGCATTTTTTCGCATTTTTCTTCTCACGCTTTAGGGCCCCTAAAATGCAAGGGCAGTATAAATACCCCACATGTGACCCCATTTGGGAAAGAAGACACCCCAAGGTATTCCGTGAGGGGCATGGCGAGTTCATAGAAAAATTTTTTTTTTTGGCACAAGTTAGTGGAAATTGATTTTTTTGTTTTTTTCTCACAAAGTCTCCCTTTCCGCTAACTTATGACAAAAAATTCAATATTTCATGGACTCAATATGCCCCTCAGCGAATACCTTGGGGTGTCTTCTTTACAAAATGGTGTCATTTGTGGGGCGTTTGTACTGCCTTGGCATTTGAGGGTCTCCGCAATCATTACATGTATGGCCAGCATTAGGAGTTTCTGCTATTCTCCTTATATGGAGCATACGGGTAATGAGATTTCTCTGGGCTGAAAGAAAATGAACGGCACAGATTTCCTCATTCGCATCGATCGATGTGGATGAAAAAATCTCTGCCAAAAAATATGCAAGAAAAAGAGGGGCCTGGCGATTGCCAGGGACATAGGGGCTCCGCCCAAACATCCATACCCACTCAGCTCCTATGTCCTGGCAAACATGATTTCTCCATTCACATCGATCAATCGATCGGTGTGGAGGAAGACATCTTTGCCAGATTTTTGATACAAAGTGTTTGCCAAAGCATATGAACTCCAACACCTCTCCTCAGCTCAAATGCCAGGGCAAACATACCTGTCCTGCAGAGGAGAAATCTCGCCTTGCAGCGCCGCATACACCGACTTCACGTGTCTTCTGACAGCAGCGCAATGCTTCTCTCAGAATGCACATCAGTGCTGCGGCGTTTCATCGGTTGGTCCGTTGGTCTGTTGGTATACCTGGAAAATAAAGGGTGGTTAGGGGGAAAAAAAAAGAAGAAAAAACAGGCAGCAGGCACATGACTTGAACGTTGCAAACATTATAAAACATGAATAAAACCTGAACATGAAAAAAACTGAACTTTTAAAACCTGAACTAACTCAAGATTTTATTTTTCTTGCTACCTGTTTAATTTTTTTTCTTTTTTTAACCATATCACTCTTTATTTTCTTGCAGAAACATCTCCTTTCCCATGGGACAATGTGTAAAGTGTAAATCACACAGAGATGGTGAGAAGTACATTATGCACTTTATCCCAAGTGAAAGGAGACGTTTCTACCGCTTTCACACTTCTGCAGTAGCACAGCAGCACCGTACTCTATGTGTTAGGTCTCTCAAAACCTAGTATCCTGAGAGACCCTCGAGTCTGATTATAAAAACTACCTGTGTCGTGCATTCCCTATCCTAAGTGTACCTGGGTGTGGTACTTCCGGAAACACTCCCTAGGCATAGGGCAGGGCGGTCAGGACAGTCAGGACAGAAATAACGGGTGTCACGCCTTATTCCACTCCTGCTACAGACACGACATTTTTTTCGGGTGACGGTTGGGTTGAGGTACCAGGAACGGCACTGGGGAAGTGCCGCCGTGTAGACGGCTAACTACACTGGTGGATGGGGCCACGGAACCTCCTGGATACAGGAGGTTCTCGATGATCTCTTCCTGAAATTTGAGGAAGGATCCTGTTCTCCCAGCCTTACTGTAGAGAACGTAACTATTATAGGCAGCCAATTGAATCAGATATACAGACACCTTCTTATACCAGCGTCTGGTGCGCCGGGAAATTAAATACGGGCCAACATCTGATCGTTGAAGTCCACCCTCCCATGTGGAGATTATAGTCGTGGACGGAGAGGGGCTTTTCAACGACACTGGCTGCCCGCTCAATTTGAATTGTCGTGTCTGCGTGAATGGAGGAGAGCATGTAAACGCCACGCTTGTCTCTCCATTTCACCGCGAGCAGTTCTTCGTTACACAGTGCAGCCCTCTGCCCCCTTGCAAGTCGGGTGGTAACGAGCCGTTGGGGGAAGCCCCGCGACTAGGTCGCACGGTGCCACAGCAGCCAATGCGTTCTAGGAACAAATGCTTGAAGAGGGCCACACTTGTGTAAAAGTTGTCCACGTAAAGATGGTACCCTTGCCGAATAAGGGTGACACCAAGTCCCAGACTGTCTTCCCACTGCTCCCCAGGTAGTCAGGGCAACCGACCGGCTCCAGGGTCTGATCTTTTCCCTCATAGATCCGAAATTTGTGTGTATAGCCTGTGGCCCTTTCACAGAGCTTATACAATTTGACCTCATACCGGGCGCGCTTGCTTGGGATGTACTGTTTGAAGCCAAGGCGCCCGGTAAAATGTATTAGGGACTCGTCTACGCAGATGTTTTGTGCGGGGGTATACAAATCTGCAAATTTCTGGTTGAAATGGTCTATGAGGGGCCGAATTTTGTGGAGCCGGTCAAAAGCTGGGTGGCCTCTGGGACGGAGGTGGTGTTGTCACTAAAGTGCAGGAAACGCAGGATGGTCTCAAAACGTGTCCTGACATGGCAGCAGAGAACATGGGCATATGATGAATTGGGTTCGTGGACCAATATGAACGCAATTCATGTTTTTTTGTAATGCCCATGTTGAGGAGAAGGCCCAAAAAGTTCTAAATTCGAAACTTGGACTGGTTTCCACCGAAAGGCTGGGCATAAAAGCTTCCCGGGTTAGCGGTAATAAATTGTGTGGCATACCGGTTTGTTTCTGCCACTACTAAGTCAAAGAGCTCCGCAGTGAAGAACAGCTCAAAAACCCTAGTGCCGATCCGATTTGAGCCGTCTCCACCCGAACTCCTGACTGGGCGGTGAAAGGGGGAACTAATGGTGCGGCTGAAGATGGGGACTGCCAATCAGGATTTGCCAGCACCTCAGGGACTCTAGGGGCTCTACGGGCCTGTCTGCGCGGTGGCTGCGACGGGGGAATTACTGCACGTGCCACCGTACCAGCTTCAACTGCCCTTCTGGTGCTCGCTACTTCACCATGTGTTACGGCAGTGCTGGTAGAAGGTCCAGGACGGGCTGCGCTGCTGGTGTATGCCTCACCACGCATCCGGCAGCGCCAGCCCCACTCTGCTCCCCTTGAAGCGGATCCTGCGCAACCTGCGGTCTAGCAACACGGGGCCGGGTACGCCTGGTGCTATCAGGGACCTCAACCTCCTCGTCCGAA
Source organism: Bufotes viridis (assembly GCA_033119425.1). NCBI lineage: Eukaryota > Metazoa > Chordata > Amphibia > Anura > Bufonidae > Bufotes > Bufotes viridis. The sequence continues at coordinate 353,743,125 of CM065589.1, forward strand.
CTTTGAGTCAGAGAGCCACTGCTTTCTACAGGTTGGTATTCTGACCCGCTAGATTCGTCAGATGAGGGTTCCCATTCCTCATCCGACTGGGTCAGAATCCTGTAGGCCTCTTCAGGAGAATACCCCTTGTTTGCCATTTGGGATACTAAATTTAGGGGTATTCCCTGAGACTACCCAAGAAAAAAAGCAAGCCTGTCTTACAAATGGGAGTGTAGCGAAGACAGAAGCCGCTGCGATTGATAAAAATATCAAAACTGATTTTTTTATTGGCCGCAGCGCTAGAAGGGATTGTGCAGTGATACAAAAAAAAATTTTTTGTCACTGCGGCGGGCGGGCGTGGTGAACGCAGGTGGGGCGACCGATCAGGTCTGATCGGGCAAACACTGCGCTTGGGGTGGAGGGCGAACTAAAGTGACACTAATACTAATATAGATCTGACTGTGATCAGTTCTGATCACTTACAGATACTATAAAGTATAAATGCTGATTAGCGCCACGCTAAACAGCGATCCAGTGACTGCGGTGCGGTGGGCTGGGCGCTAACGCTAACTACCCAACAAAGGGGCCTAAACTAAGCTAAGCCTCAACAGTCAATCCAAGTGAAAAAAAGTGACAGTTCACAAAAGTGACACTGATCACTTCTTTCACTTTCACTATGTACTGACAGGGGTGATCAAGGGGTTAATTAGGGTGATGGGGGTGATCAGGGCCTAATATGTACTGATTGGTGACTTTACTTGGGATCTGTGCTCTGTGCTGGGTCCAACCGATGAAAAGGACCCAGCACATGGCACAGATCCCTTATAAAACACATTTATTTATAAATACACTGTAGATCACCATTTTCTATAGGTGATTTTAAAAATCACCAGCCTGCCAGCGATGATCATTGGCTGGCAGGCTGGTGACTCACCTCCCCCGAGTCCAGCGGTGCGTTCCATGTGCGTTCCACTGGATGCTGTAGCGCGTCTTCTCGCGTCTCGCGAGATGACGCACGGATGCGTCCAGGAGGAATAAACCTGCCGCCGCCAGGACGCATCCGTGCGTTCGGCGGTCGGGGACAGGTTAATAACCAATAATTTTGAGTTTCTGGTACTTAATTTAAGGTTCTTGGAAGATGGATCATCTCAGACAGGATATGCTGTCCCTACTTAATCTGATGTTGTCAAGAAAGAACCTCTCCCTCCAGCAATGTTAGTGCAGGAGGCAGAGCTGAAGACACTCTCTGAGGTTTGTAAGATGGCTGAGGGTAAGACTGCTAACATCAATATTAATCCAGATATGCCTTCGGTATCACTCATTATTATGGTCTAATCTGGCAAAGCAGAGATTGTTTAATCCATGGGTAAGCCCATCAATAATGAATGTTGAGTGTATGAAAGATGTTTGATGCCCTGATGCTGCCTGAGACGGTAAAGGCTGAACTATAACCTGAAGTCTACGCTACATGGAAGTCTGTGTGATACGGGATGGCTTAGGGCCAATAGACTTTCAAAAAGTTTGTCTTTTCCAGATACAGGCTACAGAGAGGAAACATCAAAGGATAAAGGTAGAAGTGATGATTGGGAATGGACTCTGGAGAGTTGGTAAGAAACTTATCCTTCAGAGGGCACTCTACCTAAAGAGGATGGATTTAGAACATGGGCAAATCAAGAGAGAGAGGTGTGATTGGGTTCTGTGGTGGATGGCTCCTGGATTCAACAATGCTGCCAGTAGGTTAGTTGAAGGGAATGCTGTAATAATGATGGGAGATTTATGGGAGTTCCAGGAAGGCATATGCCAAGGTCATCTTACTATTTCAGAGACTGCGGATTGACTACATTCAGAACAAAGGTGGAACAATGTGAATATATCTGTGTCTGTATTGATCTCTTTCCAGAATATTTAGAGATTTGTCCTGTGGCAAAGGCTACAGATAAAAGGTACTGACTGAGGTGAGAGTACCTACCCCTGGGGCTTTTCTCCATCCGATACACCCCTAACCAGAACATAGGCCTAAGTCCTTATGAAGTTCTCTCTGGGAATGTCCCTAGATTATGTCTTTATTTTCCCCAACAGCTACAGATGCAGCATAGTAGTTTTCCAAATTATGTTGTCAGTTGCACAAATTGATCGTCTAATGTGTATTTCCAAGTTTTCGTTGTTTTGATGAAACCAGACATGCGTGGAAAGTCCTAGAGCTATGGTTTGAAGATCTACATCAAGTCCTGATAACCCCCGCCACTGCTGTGGAATTTGAATGAGAGCCTGATGGGATCTATGTGTCATGTTGCAATCAAGTGCCAGGACTATAAGAGCCATAATGTTTTTGCATGTCGCATTTTTTGGTTCATACAAGGGGGAAATCACAATCAAATCAAATTCCAACGGTGTTATATTAACAAGATGAGTCAGGAACAACTAAGTTGACTTTTTCAGTATAGTGGACTGTAAGACACATGACAGATAGGACACTTGGTTTTGGTCTGATAAGTACATCTGTGTGACTGGAACTGACCCGGTCTATGGTAATTGTGTTTAGATATGACCATACCAACTGTGGATATTAGAGATTAACAGAATGGAGCACTAGTCTGAAGTGTTGGGAATATAATCCAGTGGAAGCTAGCTCTAGAATCAGTAAAGGTAAAGGTTTGTCGGAAAGGATGACTGTTCTGAAGGGAACACCATCAAACAGTTGTAACATAATGAGTGTAATCCTCTGTTCCTGTCTATTAGAAATCCTATCCAACAGGATTCGGGGATATATGTTTAAGGAGTATATGTAAGTGACAAAGATCCCCTAGGCAAATTTAGAATGTTGGTAAGGGAAAACCCTCAAAGTGCAGTTACATCTGTGGCTCCTACATCCTTTAGAAAACGTGGTGTGGTGTTTAACAAGCAGGATATGCTCAACCCATATGCAGTTGTGCATGTATCTAGGGGAGCACATCCTGCACTTGTAGTCCGTTGCTAGGGGCAATCAACAGCAAAAAATGCATACATTGGAAGATGCCAGCAACGGACTACAAGTACCACAATAACCATCCTACATATGATAGCGATAATGTGGATGTGGAGAACAATCAAAAACATAACCATAGCAAAAGCAGGTGCACTCTGCAGGTGCACTCTACTAAACCCTCACGCTGATAAAATTGAGGGGTTAGTTCGACATATCCTACTAGGAGGACATGTCTTAAGCTCAGACACCACGGCAAGGTCCCTCAAGTAGCTCCTACATCCTTACCTATAATTGGCATTAAATATTTGGCCAATTTAAAATTAAAAAAGACAGACTGTTCTTAGAGACAGGATTTTATACAGGAAAAAGCCCTTTGGTGTTTTCCCTCCAGGATATTGATCTTATATAATTCAGCTGAATGGGACAAGTAGCGACTCTGATAGTTCCTGACAAGTGGTTTATCGACCAAAATTATAAAAACGTAGATATCTGGTAATTGTGTGGAGATTTGAAACTCTGACCCAGGATCCAGGTAGCATGAAATGGCCAACGTACCTTAATCAAGTACTGATGCCATTTGTTCTATTCTCACCTCTTGAGTGGGATGAAATCAGTAAGAAATTCAATGTCCGGTCACGATTAAGGAGGACACTCCCTACATCCTTTGACTCGCATGTATACATGGATGCCACAGGAGTCTGTAGAAGAGTTTTAGAAGAATTTAAAGCTAATAGTCAGATAGCTTCAGGATTTGAGTAATTAATTCCCACGTTTAGTAATAAAAATGTGTAGATTGGATTAACATCTCTACTGTCATCAACAGACATTTGTGAATTACACCTGTGATGCTGCAGCGGCAATGGCGGAACAACTGAGCTCTTTTCCAGTGATGACTCTACAGAACCGACTGGTCCTTGACAGCAGAAAAAGGAGGGATCTACAAGATCGTTGGAAGTTCCTGCTGCATCTACATTCCGGCCAACACTGCCCCTGATGGAAGGATCACCAAGGATCTGAAGAAACTGATAGACTTTATTAAATTAACTGATGGGAAAAATTCTGAAATTAATCACATCATGATCAGAATAATGTTTTGGGAACTGGTTCAGTGACTACAGTGTTTTTAGCCTTTGGCTTTAACAGGGTGCTGTATAGTTTTCTGTTAGGAAAATTGTTTTGAAAATGTTTAATTCATCCATGCCCATACTATGTATATGTGCTATGTGCCCTTGTCAAAGACAAAGATTATTCTATCCTGAAATAAATAAAACCTTGTTGATGGTTGCCGGGTAAATAGGACAAGGTGAAGGCAAACCCGAAAGGGAGTTGGGGGGACCTGGTGAAGCAATAAGGAAAGTCCAGCTCTTCGCTGATTAGGACGTTGGGAGAGTACCTCACTTTGCCTGTTCACCTTTGGTCCATTTCCCGCAAAAAGGAGGGATTTGTGAGAGATAAGTTTTATTTATATATATAAATTAGTGAAAATCGTAGTCCACATTTTTGTCTACAAGATGGCCGCTATCCAGATGTGTAAGCATGTGTGTAAGGTCACTGTGAAGGGGGGAATTAGGTTGCAGTTTTCAAATATACCTATGAACTCAAAGTTGAAGTTGGCAAACTACTCCCATCTTGGCAAGGAGCCAATTGCCTTTTCTTAAGGAACACCCCTTATGTGAGGTTATGTCTGCTATTTAAGTGAACATAGTTTTGAATAAAGCTCTCTTGGCTTGGGGGATGAGAAGTGCTTTGAATGGAACCAACTTGTGTCTGGTCTCATTATGAAAGAAGTATGGTGTACACATACTTATAACTTCTATTTATTTGGCACCACACAAAGAAGATAAGAATCGCATGAATTGCGATAACACCCTCATCTCCAGTGTTTTTTCCTGTCCTGCCAAGAAGGAAGTTCAGAGAGGTGCTGGGAGCTCTATGGGGTTCCTGGCATATCGTTTTCTTCTACACTCTACCTCCAGACCGGAGGTCGGTCCTGGCGGTGTGGGCTCTCCCTCCTCCTCTTATTATTCTGGTCTTGGCCTGGGCATGGATTATGAAGCAGTGCCCCGGCGAAGTTCCCTCCAGTGGCGGTCCAGGCGGGCTAAATGCGGAGTGGCAAGGGCAGCTGGAGCAACGCTGTGATGCGCTTCCCTCCAGCCACCGGGTGATGACGCGGCGCTGCGTCATGACATTACGGGGACGCTTCTGCGCATGCTCAGAGGCTCAAATAGGCGGAAGATGGCGTCCTCCTCACCTCAGCGTTCGGCTGGAAGCTGGTGGATGGGACCTGCAGGAATGAGCGCCCCTACCACTACCGACCCAGAGTTGGATCCTCCTACCCCACTGGGATCCGTGAGTAGTCTGTTTCAGGCAATGGCTGTACGGTAATTGGTCCGGTGGAGGTCACCCTTCTCTCCCTTATTGTTACAGGGAGAAAAGGAGTCAGCCTCTATGGCTAAATCTAAATCTAGGACGTGTGGAGTTTGTTCTAAGCGTCTGCCATCTTCAGGCTCCAAGCCCCTTTGTAAAGAATGCACTGCGGCCGTGGTTAAGTCAGAGTTCTCCAGTTTACTAAAAGACATTAAGTCCATTGTCAGACAGGAGGTTCATTCTGCTATGGCCTCTCAAAAAAGGGATAACCCCCCCCCCTCCTCTCCAGAGTCCCTCCTCCTAAAACGGATGTTACTAGAGATCGTATTGGTTTAGATACTGATTCAGATTCTCTCTGTCAGGATCCTTCTGACCCAGAGGTCCTGGATCAGGAACAGGGGCGTAACTACCGGGGAAGCAGGGGAAGCAGCTGCTTCGGGGCCCGGGCTTACAGGGGGCCCGGCAAGCACGTGTTGTCCTCACTCCTCTCCCTTCGCTAATTACTCAGTGAATCGCAGTCCCTTGTCTACTTAAAACTTATTTTTTCTTTCTTTCAGAAAAGTTTGCCCTGGGGATCGAACCTGCGACCATTAGGTTCAAAGGCAAGACACTTAACCACAAAGCCATATGAGCTGATAAGCCAGATAGCTAAAAAAAAAAAATAAGACCTCTAGATGTGGAGAACTTTGATAGTGTATCCATACACATTACAGCTGCACCAGCACATTGTATATGGATGTAGCAGAGCTTGGTGTGCTGGTGCAGCTGTAATGTGTATAGATACACTATCAAAGTTCTCCACATCTAGAGGTCTTATTTTTTTTTTTTAGCTACCTGGCTAAGCAGCTCATATGGTCTTGTGGATGAGTGGCTTGCCTTTCACCCTAATGGTCACAGGTTTGATTCCCTTCACAAACTTTTCTGAAAGACAGGATTTTTTTTTTTTTTTTAATACTGACTTTTACTTTACTGCCACAGGGGAGGAGGGGGCTATTGGCACTATAATATTGGCAAATGGGGGGGAGAGATAGGCACTTCATATTGGCACACACATTAGGGGGCAGGGGAGAGGATGGCACTATGATATTGGGATGGGGGAAGACAGAGGCACTTGATATTGGCACATTATAGGGGGCACTATGGGGAGAGGAGCACTATGGGGGCATCTGGTGCTATATGGCTGGCTACTGGCACATTATAGGGTGGGTTTATATGGCTGACTACTGGCACATTATAGGGGGGTTATATGGCTGATTACTGGCACATTATAGGAGGGGTTATATGGCTGACTACTGGCACATTATAGGGGGGTTATATGGCTGGCTACTGGCACATTATAGGGGGGCTGGGGGGGCTATATGGCTGACTACTGGCACATTATAGGGGGGCTATATGGCTGGCACATTATAGAGGGGGAGCGAAACGCGCGGGTAGGGGGGGCCCAATACAAAAATTTGCTGTGGGGCCCAGTCATTTCTAGCTACGCCCCTGATCAGGAATATATGTCTCCACACAAAGCAGTGGAGTAGACATATTATAAACACACCGCAGTGGAGTAGACATATTATAAACACAGCAGTGGAGTAGACATATTATACACACAGCAGTGCAGTAGACATATTATACACACACAGCAATGCAGTAGACATATTATAGACACACAGCAGTGGAGTAGACATATTATACACACATTAGTGCAGTAGACATATTATAGACACACAGCAGTGCAGTATGCACATTATACACACACAGCAGTGCAGTAGACATATTTTACACACTCAGCAGTGCAGTATGTACATTATACACACACAGCTCTTCCATAAGCATACTATGCACCCATTCCATTATATAAAGTGCATTCATAACATACACAATATACAAGAAACAATGGCAGTGAAATATTTATCTGCAAGCCTGCCTCCCAGTGCCAATAATATTAAGCAGATGTAAAACATACAATATTCTTGGGGTACCAGCCTTTAAAGTTCTGGTGTTGTACGATCCAGTTCATTATACATCGCTAAGCATTCCTTCCGCCTGCGGAAATAAATTCTGAAACCTCACTGTTTTCACTGTCCGACTGCACTTCTTTCGTCCGACTTTAGTGTTATAAATAGGTTATGGTTGCATTCAGTAGGCTTTACAATAATTCTTTCATCCCTAGATCTTACCCAGCGATCATAAATGTTGTTCATGGCCGGGAAAGAACACTGAATGTCATGTGCCTCAGATGCTATTACTCTGGCTAGGGCTTTGAGATCCTGCATAGCATTTCCAAACCAAGTTGTTATATTACCGGTTAAATATACATACAGCAGTGAGGTATACACACACACACACACACAGCTCTGCAATATGCACACACATTATACATACACACAAACACATATGCACACACACAACACTGCTGCATATACAGCTGACACACACAGCTCGGAGGCATACACATACAACACTTCCGCATATAAATTCACATACTAACTCCTTTAATAAAATCTTACTTTTTTGCTCTTCCTGGTTTGGCCCATCCGGCTGGTCACATTATCAAAGGTCCTAAAGAAGGAACAACTTTTTATTTAAACAACAAGACCTCAGACAGCTTCCTTGACCTCAAAGAAATAGGTATTATGTATTTTAAATGAGGACATGGTGGGACAGGGGCTATTAAGAAATGCTTGTCCATCTGCAGTGAGCCAGACCAATGGGGATTATATGTGAAGTCACGGTGTAAGTATAAAGTGGGCCGAGGCAAATACAGTTCTCGTTACTCACGGTTATGTCGTCCCTGGGCAGGCTTGCATAAGTGATGAGGAGAACGGCACAATGATTCTCTGGAGCACGCTCTGATAATGGACACAGGCCAGATGGTGGTTCGAGGTGTCCTTGGTGGTCTGTATTAATGTGCCTATGGCATGGCCCCTTATTGTTGTGACGCCAGTACCTTTTATGGTGGTACAACCATTTACTGTAGTGTTAACTGAGGAACTGGACACTGAGACAGCAGTGGAATCCAACGTATGACTTTGACTGAACGTTGCTCCTGATAACAGTTACATCCATGTATAAAATAAAGTCTCTAGTACATCCAGATATGAAATACAGTCACTTTAAGATGGACAGAGGTAAAGCTGCAAGGTGTCCACTGCCCACAGGTGTGATATCTGTCTCTCAGGCTATTAATGATATAGACAGGAAAAAGAGGTGATCGGCACTCACACTGGATCCAGATGAGACAAGAGGGGTCAAGGGTGAAGATAAACCTACAAAATTAAATTTATTAAATACTCATAAAAACAATAAAAACAATAAAGATATCACCATAGCCCCATCTGCCTTACAAACTAGCAGATACAATAGAAACAAAATATTGGGAATGTCGCATGTAAAATAGCACAGTGAATAAAATGAGGTAGAGGTATACTGTGAAGTAAAATCACACAATGATGAATCAACGGATCATCATTTGGCGCATCAATTGGGGATAATTCATAGGTCACTCAGGATTGTCCATAGGTTACTCAGTTCCCCTTGTAATCCGTAGTTAGATCTACCGGGGACACGAGTTGTCTGGAACAGTTCTATAAATAATTAAAAAGAAACTCATCCAATCTGTACTCCGTCGTCACATTGGTTGGAGTATCCTGAAAGGTGCTATATATGCAGTCCAAAAGAGACAACTGATAACTCTTGCAACGTAGTGGAGTAGTCGTGGCAATAGTAACTCACTATGTCTGCCTACTGTATAGCCACTTAAGGCAGTTCCTGATAGCGGTAATGAGGAATATTGTATATACTGCCTGTACATACACTTAAATGGGCGATATTTTTCATGCACAGTCAGCCCGATAGGTTTACCTTGTAGTAGTAGGGGATCGACCTCTCGTTCCGGCCGCGGCGTCCCACGTGCAAGGAACGGCGAGAGGGATCTTACCCCGAAGTTTCTCAATGCAGGTGATGTGCACTGCGACGTCTTCTATTCAGTGTTGCTGTGTATCTGCTGCCGTACGGGCGAGTTCTCTTCCTCTGCTGCGTCCCGGGGTCAAAGGATCAGATCCCATTACGCAGCTGGTGTATGGAGCGCTCCACAAGTAAAAAGTATTTAGATTACTTTGTCCTCTCCAGGGGTTCCTCCGTACCAAACGCGTTTCGGGACTTAGAACACGTCCCTTCATCAGTGGTGAGGACCCCCAAGTAACGATCGGCCTTATAAGATCTCTGCTGCCGTTTAGGTTGTTCGAGAGAAAATCTGGACTGGATTGGCAAGGATTAGACACTGTCACTTTAGTATAGGAAAATTGTATAATAAGAAGAAATAATTTGGACCATATATCAAATGTTAGACCAAATAAAAACACATGAAAACATATATCCATATGTGGAAATGCCTTATATCTCAGCCACATTTCCAATGAAGATGACGCATGTGGTATTGGTTTGTTGCCAATGGCATTAATGTCACTATATATAGTAGATAGAAGGTTTAATTTATATCTAGATGGACATAATTGGGATACCCAACACGGGCACAGAAAATGTAAGAATGGGGAATAAGGTGTAGAAATGTATACTCCAAATAAATGTGTATATATATAATAGTGTCCCATAAGAAGAGGGGGACATAGAGAACAAATGAATAAATGTGTGAACCAAAAAAGGATAAGCCAGAATCTAATAGTGTTGTTCTAGTGAAAATAGGGATAGAAAGAGAAATGTATACACCATGTGAATATATATGTGTATATATATATATATAAAAGGTAATAGTCCTAAATATAAGAACAATATATATATCACCAAATACATAGATAAATAAATGTATAAAATAATAAAAAAAATGTAAAAAAATTTTTTTTTTTTTTTATAAAAAGTAAATATGTGAAACATAATACATATATATAACAAAATCAAATACGACTGTTATAGTAGGAATAGTGGAGGACTGAGAATATTTATACATCACATATGTAGTAATATATGTTTGCTTCATGCAGAGTGAGGGAGCGGGCCAACCGCCGACTGGGAGCCAGGGAAAAATAATATCAACCCTGGCAACCAGTCTGCGGATGGCACGGCCCCACCATCATAAAAAGCCGAACAATTCAAAATCGGCATTAAGTTCCTTCGGAGTCAAAGATTCGAATTCAAAAATTCTTCGAGATTCTAGCCTTGACATTTTTCTGATGTGGTCACCACCCCTCCAGTCTCTCGGAACTTTCTCTATTGCGGCATATTTGAGTCCCGTTGGGTCTTTGTTGTGTATTTCTTTAAAGTGGTTGGACAAAGAATGTTTAGTGTACCCATTCCTAATTTTAGTGATATGTTCCGCTATACGTTGTTTCAATGTCCTTTTGGTGCGTCCAACATATTGTTTATCACATGGACACTGTATCACATAAATAACTTCTGTAGTGTCACATGTTAAACAATCCCTAATATGGTGTACATGTGTATTAACTGATGAGGATATAGTACTTGTTTTTTTCTGAAAAGAGGTAGTGCGGCAATTGCTGCATCTTCCACATCTAAAAAAACCCTCAACCTTAGTGGCTCCCTGTAAAACATTCTTAGTTATCTTTTTTCTTTTGATCGTAGGGGCAATCTGTATCCCCAAATTTGGGGCCCCCGTGAACGTGATCTGTGGAGTGTCAGGTAATTTACTTCCCACCACTTTATCACATCTGATATGGTGCCAATGTTTACTAATAATTTTACGGACTTCCTTATGTTTTATATTGAATGGAAGAATCATTCTTATGACCTCATTTTCCTGTATTGCTGTTGTCTTTTTTTCATCAAAAAACGTTTCTCTATTTAGAGTTCTCACTTTCTGTAATGCATTCTCCACTACATGGGATGGGTATTTTTTATCCTGAAATTCCTGTTTCATATTGATTGCCTCTTCTTCAAAATCAATCGTCCTGGTACAGTTCCGTTTTATTCTTCTGAACTGGCCATATGGTATGTTCAAAAGCCAGTTTGGAAGGTGGCAGCTATCAAATGAAATATAACTGTTTTTATTTACCGTTTTTTATATGTTTTACAGATTAATCGTTCGTTATCCACCATCACCTGAAGATCTAGAAATTCTACCGAGTCTTTGCTAATATTAGAGGTAAAATGTAAGTTCATATCGTTTTCGTTTATTTCTTCTAAGAAGTTTTTTAGTTCGAATTCATCCTTTTTCCAGATAAAAAGTACATCGTCGATGTACCTCTGCCAGAGCACCAGATCCGTCCCCAGTCGTGGCGTGATGTGTTTAGTTTCCCATTCCGCCATAAAAAGGTTGGCATAGCTGGGGGCGAATCTGGTGCCCATGGCAGTCCCTCGTGTCTGGAGGTAATATTCATTATCAAAATAAAAATAGTTATGTGTGAGTATGAAGCGAACAGCCTCCTTCAGAAACTCAATTTGTTCTATGGGTAATGACTCATTGATTATCAATTGATTTCCCATTGCTTTTATGCCTTGATCGTGATCGATGATCGTGTACAATGATTGTACATCCAGGGTTCCTAAAGTCCAATTGGACTCCATTTTCAAATCTTCTATTATTTTAATTATTTGTGTGGTATCTTTAATATATGAGAGGGTTTTTTTTACTGTTGATTGTAAATGTTTATCAATAAATTCGGATAGGTTGGTTGTTAGTGAGTCAATTCCCGAAATAATGGGGCGGCCTGGGGGATTAAGCTGATTTTTATGTAATTTTGGTATATAGTAAAAAATGGGTAATCTTTGTTGAGTATTGATGATATATTTAAATTCCTCATCTGTCAAGACACCCATTTCTCTACCTCTATTGCATAGGTTAACCAATTGGACATAATATTCCCTCGTTGGGTTCGAGCGTAATTTTTGATACGTGAGGCTATCCGATAATTGGCGCTTACACTCTTCATTGTATTTAATGGTATCAAGTATAACCGTAGCACCGCCTTTATCTGCGGGGCGGATTGTAATCCCATCCTCCACCTGCAATTGTTTAATGGCGTCCCTTTCTGCCTTCGTTAAATTGTATGATCTATGATGTGTGGAGTCTTTCATTCTTCTAATATCTGTCTCAACACAGCGTTTGAATGTGGCCATCTCAATACTAATTTCGTTTCTAGGATAATTTCTGGATTTACATCTCAAATCTGTATGTTTATATTGGTTTGGTTCCTTTGCTGCCTTATTCTCAACTATTGGGTTTTTGAGATAATATTTTTTCAGGCATACTTTCCTAATAAATTTCTCTATCCCTATATATGTATTGAATTTATCAAGTTTCTGTGTTGGTGCAAATTTGAGTCCTTTATTTATTAACTTACATTGTGCAGTTGTTAGTGTGATGGTGCTCAAGTTCACAATCAAATTTTCTTCAGCTATTATATGATCTACCTGTGATCTCTTCTTCTTGTTCCTCCCCCCTCTATGTAATTCTCTCTTTCTTGTCTGTGTGGGTTGTCCCCTTGTTTGGAGGTGTGTGGATATTTGGTGTGTGTTGTCCCTCCATATCTCTGATGTTGTTGGTATGGATACGTTTTCGTAGTCCGACCTTCCTGATTGTGCCACTCCTGTGATTGGTATCCCTTGTGTTGATTGTGTTGATTGTTGTTTCTCAACCTCAAATTGTATGAGTGTGTTGGTGACATTTGTCTCCAATGGTTGTCGTGGGTTTGTCTCCAATAATCGTCTCGTGTCTGTGATCCCCTTCGTGCTCGTGCCTTGTGATGGGGTGGGGTTTTGTCTAAAAAATGTTCTTCATTTAAAATCTCAAATCTGTTTGACACTGGTATGGGGTATCTAGTGTATTCTCTGCCATTTATATTTGAATCCCTATCTTGTTGTTCTCTGTTGGGAGAATTGTTTTTATTTTTATTATCAGTCTGTGGACTTGTTCTGTTTAGGTTTATACCCCTATCTGTTCTTGTATGTCTGAATTTCTTACACTTTTTATGAATGATCTCCTGTTCTACTTTATCTAAATTTTTGCAGATTCTGGATTGCCACACATCAAAATCTTCATTTTTTTTGTAGTTTATCTAGTTTGTCTTTAATGAGATTAATTTGGTTAGTGACGTCATTTAGTATCTCTATCCTCCGTTTAACTATCAGCTCCATTAATTTTAAAGATTGTGTATGTAACAGTTTATCCCATTCTTCCATGAATATGTCACTCATCAAATCTTGTGCTGGTGTTTTGATTAACTTTAAACCCTTAGGTACCCTATCTTGTTCTATATATTGTCTTAATGATTTAATTCCCCACCTTTGTTTTAATTGTCTAGTCAATAAGGAGTCTAATTCTTTAAATAACTCTGTTGTGTCTTCCATTTCTGTTATTGATATAGCCACATCAGAGTCAAAATTGAATCCTATTCTATTAATGATATAGGTTTTATGCTTACTGGTCGGTGACTTCAACGTTCCCTGTTATTCCAGTGCGGGTTAGTGAGGCTTGTTTAACCTGTGTCACCATCTACATGAAGATGTCTCCTCAAAGATTCAAAAAGAGAACAATCCTGCAGGCATGAAGAACTGTACCCTAACCCATAACAACACTTTTTCTTGAGGCTGAAAAGCAATTGGTTAGGCACAAATGCTAAAAATCAGGCAAACATCAAGAATGGTAGTAAACGAGTAAAAACTATATGTTGACCAATCTCTTAATTTTAACATCAGTTTGAGGGCTTAGTAAGACCGCAGTGTGCAACTGTCTTGTCATTTGTTATCTCTACTTCTTCCCAGACATCTTTGTGTGCAATAGGATCTTCCTTGGTAGGCAGGCGAGATAATGCATCCACATTCTCGTTGGACTTGCCCGTCATGTATTTTACAGTGAAGTTGTAGTTAGCAAGACGTGAGGCCCATCTTTGTTCTAAGGCACCTAGTTTGGCTGTATTGAGATGTGCCAGTGGATTGTTATCGGTGAAATCTATGAAGGGAGTTGCTGCAAGGTAATCCTTGAATTGTTCGGCGACAGCCCACACAAGTGCGAGGAACTCTAACTTGAAAGAGCTGTAGTTATGGTCATTCTTTTCAGCTCCTTTCAGCAATCACTCTTTTTTGTCCTCCTTGCATTTGGGACAGAACAGCTCCCAGACCTTTTTTGCTGGCATCAGTGTAGATATGGAATGGCTGTTGGTAATCAGGATATCCCAAGACAGGTGGTTCGGTCAACTTCTTTTCAGGAGTTGGAAGGCAATTTCCCTGTCTTCTTTCCACTCCACAGGTATCTGAGTCTTCTGATACTACTTTGGATGTCCTCTTAGGAGTTCCTAAATTGGCTCAGCAATCTGGGCGAAGTGAGGGATGAAGCGTCTATAGTATCCTGCAAAACTAAGGAAACTTCTCACCCCCTTTACTGTAGTAGGAGTAGGCCAATTTCGGACTGCAGCTAACTTTTCCAGATTTGGTTTAACACCTTCTGCGCTGACAACATGTCCCAGGTACTTGACTTCTGACTTCAGCAGGTAGCACTTAGATGGTTTAATCTTGAGTCCATGTTTAATCAGGACTTGGAAGACTTCTGTAAGATGTTTCAAGTGGTCTTCGTAGGATTTGGAATAAATAATGACATCGTCCAGATACAGCAGGACAGTCTCGAAGTTTCTATGGCCTAAACAGCGTTCCATTAGTCTTTGTAATGCACCAGAAACATTTCAAAGTCCAAATGGCATGTAATTAAATTCAAATAGGCCCATGGGGGTAGTAAAAGCTGTTTTCTCTCAGTCTCCAGGAGCCATAGGTACTTGCCAGTATCCACTGGTCAGATCAAGGGTAGAGAAATAGGCTGATGACCCCAATGCTGTCAGGGATTCTTCAATTCTGGGTAAAGGATAGGCATCCTTGTGGGTGATTTGATTAATTTTTCTGCAGTCCACACCGAATCTGATGTTACCATTTTCCGGACAAGAACTAGTGGTGCAGCCCATGGAGTATGGCTGTCTTGGATAATATTGGAATCCTTCATCTCTCGGATCATTTGTTTCACGGATTGGTACATCGTTGGTGGTATAGGCCGGTAACTTTCTTTTATTAGAGGGTGAGAGCCGGTAGGGATTTTGTGTTTGACTCAACGGACTTCCCTATAATCCGTAGAGTGCTTACTGAAGGCTTGATGATGCTCCGTCACGATGTTCAAAACTCCTTCAATTTGGCTTTTGGGCATGGAGCTGTCTCCCATGTTTAGTTCTTCCCACTATAATGCAGGCGGAGCATGTTCGAGAGTATTGGAGCTCTGTGCAGATTGTTCCACTTTAGTTGCAGGCACGCTGATGACATCCTGGAAATTTGCAATAACCGAGCAACAGGATAGTGTTTAATGAGTGTAATGTGGTGATCATTCAAGTTTTAGGAGACGGACAGGCACTTTACCTTGGGAAATGGTCACTAAGCTCCTTGCAGCTCTGACTAGAGGATGATCATCCAGCGTGAAGGGCTCTACCATGGCTTGGTAGTCTTGACCTTGAATTCCCAGGGTGGCACGGCACCATATTAATGTCTTGGCATTTGGTTTAAGGACACAGCAGATTTCCCCTTTCTCGTTGGCGAACTTCTGTTGTGTGCTCAACACACGGATGGTCTGTTGTATGACCTTTTTGGAGGCAGGTGAAGCGGTAGGCAAAAATTGGTGTAATGGCTCAAGCATTTCGGTCTAACAATTCCTAAGGACATTCATTCCTAGGATTACTGGAGAGCCACCTTTGTCTCCATCTTGTACAACAATAATACCTTGTTGGGGTAGGGTAGTTTCTCCTACTTGCAGAGTTGGCTCCCAATAACCATGTATTGACACGGGTTTCCCGTTGCTGGCTTTAAGATCCAACCAGGATTCTGGCAGTAAGTTGGCTCTGGTCCCAGTATTTATCAAATGCAGGTCGTTGAATGGTAGTGACCTGAGACCCGGTGTCCAGTAGGGCGACAAATGGGACTCTGTTAATTTGGATTGCTACTTCTGGACAGAATCCTACATATCTGGGCATCCAGTGGGGATCTTGTAGACCTACTGGTTTACCTCCCGAGGGGCAGTCCTTGGCCTCGAGGGTTGCTCTTTTAACCACCAGCAGATGGTTTCCATATGCCCTGACTTATGGTGCAAATAGGTCGCCTGCGGGAGTTGGAGCGGTCATTTGGGTGCCTGCCAGGACCTCTGGGATATATATCTTTGTAGTCAGGAGGGGAACGTCTTCTTGGTAATGATGTTTCATCCTCCAACAATAAGGGCTTTTCCCGTTGTTCTAATTTTTCACACACTTTCTCCGGGCTTTTTGTCAAGAAGTTAACCTCTTCTGTCAAGGCTGCTATGGCATCTGGAACCGGAGTTTGAGCTGCCTGAATGGCTACCGGATAACACGTGGAAGAGGTAGCAGGCGTATGGAAAGGAGTTTCAACAGATTTAGCAGGCTCTGGTTGCGGACCCTTTCCCAGAATGCTAATGGCTAGCTCTTTAAAGTCCAGGAAGGTGACGCTCGGGTGTTGCGCAGCTAACATTCTCAACTGGCTTTTTAGGTTATCAGTGTTAACACCTTCAATGAATTGTTCTTTCAGAGTTTTGTCTTGGTTCTTTGCCTCACGGGGGTCTACCTGAACCACAACTCTAAGGGCTTCTTGTAAAGACAATGTAAAGTCTCTGAGTGACTCACCAGTTTGTTTCGCGCTGAAGAATCTCATTTTGAGCTGACACGGTCTTGGGTTCGAAGGTGGTGTAGAGTCTCTCGAATATCTGTCCCAGTGTTCTCCTTTCAGAGATGGGCCAGGACTTCACCTCGCGGAGTGTGGCTCTCTCTAGTTGTGCTAGGAGTATTTCCATTTCCTGCTCTGTGGAGACACAACCTGTAGGTACAACCTGAACAAGGCACACATTTTCTCCTTAAATTCCCTTAGGGTGTGAGCTACCCCAGAGTATTGGTGGAACCAAGTGGCCCCAAAGTAGTAGGGCATGATTAGTGGCATCACGCTGGCTGCCGCAACGGCTGGTGGTGCACTGAGGCCAGCTGCGGTTGCTGCAGGAGATCCACTGAGGTCAGCTTGCGCGGCTTCCTCCTGAGCAGATATGGCAATAACAGGCTACTTAAATGCTGCAGGCTAAATTTGACTTTATAAAATTTTTGAATGGGGTTGCTATAAGCAACCATTTCGGATGTATGGCCCTTTGGGTCGCTCGGTCCCCCTGCTACTGATGGAGGATTTTTCACAGACTGAGGAGTAAGGTCAGGGCCTTTACTTGCGCTTATTCCGTGGAGGTTGTCTGGCAATGCGACGATTCTCCTCTCTCTTGCTCACATGCCAGATCTCGCGATGCCTGAGAGTATGTCACACTCAAGTACCGTGCGCGGCACCTCTCTTTACCGTGACTCACAGCCAGGAGGGGCGGTGATACACTCTGCATACGGCTCGGCCTCCCTGGATCACTACAGGAGTGGTAGGTGGTATTTTTACTGGTTCCTTTGCATATGGGGTGGCACACCAACTTTTTCCCGCTTTGAGAAGGGGAGTACGTATCTTTTCCCGCTGCTCAGTGATGGTGCAGCAAACAATTACTAGTCCTTTATGTGGCCATTTTAAGTGCAAAGCAGTCCTTTCAAGTAAAGAAAGTAGAGCTATTGACTTTTGAAAAATCCACAATTTAGCAGTTTTAAAGATGCAATTTTGTAGTAGAAGTAGAGCGCAATACATACAGACAGTCTCTAAGCAGCTTAAACAGTCCTTTGGCCCAATAAAACAGTCACAGTTTGGGGCTGTAATAAGATCAAATATGGCTCAGGGGTTTGCGCATCCTGTTCGTGACACCAATATTATTATGCAGCGAGCCAAACCGACAGGGGGATTATATGTGAGGTGACAGTGGGAGTATAAAGTGATAACAGTTACATCCAAGTATAAAACAGTCTCTAGTACATCCAAATAGGAAATACAGTCTCTTTTCAAGATGGACAGAGGTAAAGCTGCAAGTTGTCCACTGCACACAGATGTGATGTCTGTCTCTCAGGCTATTAATGATATAGGTTTTATGCTTGCTGGTAGGTGACTTCAATGCTGGTCCTTGTTATTCCAGTGCGGGTTAGTGAGGCTGCCAGAGGCTGGTAAGTCCTTCACTTTTAACTCCAAAGGTCCTAAGGCGCTTAAAGCCATGGCCATAATCCTTTGGGTCTATGTTCCTTTAGTTCTTTCTGGATTAATAACCTTTTCTGTAGCTAAACTTCTAGCTGATGTCCACTAATAGAGTTGAGCGGACACCTGGAAGTTCGGGTTCAACGGGTTCGGCCGAACTTCACAAAAAAGTTTGAGTTTAGGATCCGAACTTGACCCGAACCTTTTCCCCGAACTTCATTGAACTTTAATGGCTGTAAAAAAAGTCCTGGTAAGGGCTAGAGGGCTGCAAAAGGCAGCAAAATGTGGGTAAGTGCCCTGCAAACAATTGTGGATAGGAAAATGACTTAAAATAAAATAAATAAAAATTTAAAATAACAATCTTGATCTAGGAGAAGGAAATTGATGTGGAGTTGGAGGTTGAGGAGACATCAGGTGGGTATGCCATCAGCAGTGCATCTACCAGCATGCGTTTGTAGTCACGCATCTTTCGATCAGTAACAGACGTTTTTACCAAACTTGGTTCCCTGTCAGCAATGCACAGCAGAGGTTTTTCACCGGAAAAACTGGGTTAATGTCACCCACCAATGGAACAGGCGATTTTTAGAAATGTAGGCCCCTGGCACCCAGGCAGAGGAGGGGTTTATTCACGGCAAAACGGGGTTCATGTCACCCACCAATGGAACAGGCGATTTTTAGAAATGTAGGCCCCTGGCATCCAGGCAGAGCAGGGGTTAATGCATGGCAAAAATGGTAATATTACACCCAACAATTTTTAACAGAAGATTTTTCTAATTTTCTGTCCCTGTCACCTATGCAGAGCAGGGGTTTGTACCCGGAAAAAATTGTAATATTGCACCCAACAATGTCAAAGAAGATTTTTCTAATTTTCGGTCCCATTCACCTATGCAGAGCAGGGGTTTATACCCGGCGAAAATGGTAATATTTCACCCAACAATTTAAAAGACGACTTTCCGCATTTTCGGTCACTGTAACCTATGCAGAGCAGGGGTTTGTACCCAGCAAAAATGGTAATACTGCACCCAGCAATTTAAAAGAATTTTCAGTCCCTGTCACCTATGCAGTGCAGGGTTACTTGACAGCAAAAAATTGGAATATGTCAACCCCTGAACTCCCAGACAGATTAACTTTATTATTGTCCCTGTCACATATGCAGCGCAGGCCGCAAAGGTAATTCCTGGCCTAAAAAAATATGATTTTTTCACCACCCATGAAAAACATGGATTTAAGTGGTATATTTTGGGGTGTAGGACCTCATTGTTCTCAACATCATCTTCCACCCAGTCTTCACCCCTGCCCTCTTTGTCGATCTGGACACCACAGAAAGCCATAGCAGTTTGCACCTGTGTTTCGTCATCATCAGAGACGTGCTGCGGTGGTCTTCCCATGTCCTCATCCTCAGACCTAAGTGGTTGGGCATCCGTGCACTCAATCTCTTCCACTTCTGGGGCAGGGCTATGGTTATGGCCCTGGGAAACCCTGCCAGCAGAGTCATCAAAAAGCATAAGAGACTGCTGCATGACTTGGGGTTCAAATTGCTTGGCTGATTTGCAAGGAGGTGAGGTGCAAGATAGATGACCATGGGCTGCAGATGCCAACTCTGTGCTTTCAGCAGGGCACGGGGTGGGAGACAACGTGAAGGAACAGGAGGCACTGTCAGCCACCCAATTTACTATCGCCTGTACTTGTTCTGGCCTCACCATCTGTAGAGCGGCATTCGGGTCTACCAAATAACGGTGCAGGTTCTGTCACCTACTCACACCCAAGAAAGGTGTTTCACTTGGACCTGTAGCTGGCGCAGAACGGCCATGTCCTCTCCCAGCAACAGGAGCTCCACCAACACCACCATGACCATGTCCACATCCCTTATTTGATGTTCTCCTCATTATTTGCGTTCACCCACCAAACTAACAGATGGTTTATCTCAGGTGTCAATTTAACTGCCAATAGTCAACAATTAAGTTCACTAACAGTAAGGCAGTGTCCGTGTCATAAGCAGAATAAATTTCTTTAGGTCACACGACTTCACTTCACACAATTCAAAACAATTACTTCACTATTACCAAATATTTGATTTTTCAAACCAACAATGTAACAGCAGAAGTTAACGGTTTTATTTGACTGTCAGAAATGCAGCGTACACCGCAAATGTGCTATCTAGCTCAAAACCAGTGTGTTTGCAACCAACTATGTAAATGTGGCGTTCAAAAGGTTACTTAAAATGACTGAAATACAGGGTAGGCCTCAGATCTGCTATGCAGCACAAAACCAGTGTTTATTGCAACAAACTATAGAAATGCCGTATGACACTGCTAAATTTTAAAATCGGTTTTTCAGCGTTGTATGCAAAACTGCTCTGTGGAACAACAGTACGTTTTTTTCCCCCAACTACAGAAATGCAGTATGTCACTGTTAAATTTTAAAATAGGTTTTTCAGCGTTGTATGCAAAACTGCTCTGTGGAACAACAGTATGGGTTTCTTCCCCCTACTACAGAAATGCAGTATGCCACTGCTAAATTATAAATTAGGTAATGTAGGGGGACTTGACCTGCAAGAAAAAAGGAATTTTTCCTGCACTGAGCTACCAGAAAATAACTAGACTAATCTCCATGGCACACATGCAGGTCACATGCAGTTCCAAGGACACTGCAGTTGCTAAAATGGCAACCGACCCCCACCTCACTAACAGATGGATTAAAAATGATTTTGCAGTATCACTGGGCTCGGGGATGGGTACAAATATGTAGCATAGCACCCTCAATAGTCGCTGTATTTCGATTATTTAACTCCTTAGGGACCGGGCTCATTTTCACCCTAAGGACCAGGCCATTTCTTGCAAGTCTGACCAGTGTCACTTTATGTGTGAATAACTTTAAAACACTTTTACTTATCCCGGCCATTCTGAGTTTGTTTTTCCGTCACATATTGTACTTCATGACACTGATAAAAATGAGTCACAAAAATTCATTTTTATTTATAAAAAAGTACCAAATTTACCAAAAATTTGGAAAAATTAGCAATTTTCAAAGTTTCAATTTCTCTACTTCTATAATACATGGGAATACTGCCAAAAAAAGTTATTAATTTACATTCCCCATATGTCTACTTCATGTGTGGATCATTTGGGGAATGCCCTTTTAATTTTGGGGGACTTACAAGGATTAGAAGTTTATAAGCAAATCTTGAACATTTTCAGAAATTTTGAAAAATCAATTTTTTAGGGACCAGCTCAAATTTGAAGTCACTTTGTGAGGCTTACATAATAGAAACCACCCAAAAATGACACCATTCTAGAAACTACACCCCTCAAGGTATTCAAAACTGATTTTACAAATGTTGTTAACCATTTAGGTGTTTCACAAGCGTTATTGGCAAATGGAGATTAAATTTCAGAATTTTGATTTATTTTTGGCAAATTTTCCATTTTAATCCAATTTTTCCAGTAACTAAGCAAGGGTTAACAGCCAAACAAAACCCAATATTGATTGCCCTGATTCTGTAATTTGCAGAAACACCGCATATGTGGTCATAACCTACTGTATTGCCACGTGGCAGGGCGTACAGGGAAAGGAGCGCCGTGTGGTTTTTGGAAGTCAGATTTTGCTGGACTGGTTTATCTACCCCATGTCCCATTTGAAGCCCCCCCCCCCTGATGCCCCCCTGGGGTAGAAACTCCATAAAAGTCACCCCATTTTGGAAACTACCCGATAAGGAGGCAGTTTTGTTGGGACTATTTTTAAGGTACATATGATATTTGGTTGCTCTATATTACATTTTCATGAGGCCAGGTTACCAAAAATATAAATTCTGAAATTTATCTCCGTTTGCCATAAACTCTTGAGGAACACCTAGAGGATTACCAAAGTTTGTAAAATAAGCTTTGAATACCTTGAGGGGTGTAGTTAATTAGATGGGGTCACTTTTATGGAGTTTCTACTCTAGGAGTGCATTAGGGGTTCTTCAAATGTGACATGGTGTCAAAAAAAGGCCATCAAAATCTTCCAGGAACCATATGACGTTCCTTTCGTTCTGCGCCGTGTTGTGTGCCCAAACAGCAGTTTACCACCACATATGAGGTGTTTCTGTAAACTGCAGAATCAGGGCAATAAATTTTAAGTTTTATTTGGCTGTTAACCCTTTCTTTGTTACTGGAAAAAATGGATTAAAATGGAAAATTTGCCCAAAAATAGCTGTTTTGGCACTGTTTTTACTTTATTTTTTTGACCGTGTTAATCTCAGGGGTTAGTTCATGGGGTAGTTTTATAGAGCAGGTTATTACAGACATGGCGATACCTAATTTGTCTACTTTTTTAAAATTTATTTATGTTTAACACTATATTATCCTATTTGAAACAAAAGAAAAATAAATTTAATATCTACACAGTCTAAGAGTCAGTTTTTTTAAAGTGTTTATCCGATTGTCTTAGGTAGGGGTCATTTTTTGCGGGATCAGAGGACGGTTTTATTGGCACTATTTTGGGGGGCATATTACTTTTTGATCACTTGCTATTACAATTTTTGTTATGTAAGGTGACAAAAAAATTCCTTTTTTTTTTTTTTACCGTGTTAATCTAAGGGGTTAGGTCATGGGGTTTTTCTATAGAGCAGATTATTACGGACACGGCGATACCTAATTTGTCTACTTTAAAAAAAAAAATTGGTGTCTCAAGTCTGAGAACCATCGTTTTTATTCTATTGTCAGTGGCTAAATGGAAAAGGGGATTATAAATTTAGTACTCCATGGAAGTGTGGTACTCCCTGAAGCAACCGTCAATGCAGAGGCCCGGATGATCGGGGCACGTGTCACACTGGTGGTGTTCTTCCATATCCCCCTCCTGTTACACACTCTGCATTCTTTTTTGGGACCGTCCCTTCTTTCCAGTATGGGGGACACACCTGGAAAGTGTTGGCCACGAACGATCCTGGCGCCTCCAGTTCCCAAGGTACTCCAGCCTGCTCTTTCCCGGTCAGAAAAGATCAGGTCCTTGAGGACAGCCTCATAGAACTGAAGGAATTTCCCTGTGTTGCCAGCACACCGGAACAGTACAAAAGAGTTGTACATGGCAACCAGCACCATGTAGACCGCAACTTTTTTGTAACATGCCCGGGTTTTGCGCATGGCGTTATATGGTTTGAGGACTTGATCAGAGAGATCAATTCCTCCCATTTACCGATTTTAGTCAACGATACAATCGGGCTTGAGGACCGTTGCTGCGGTACCTTGCACAGGGACAGGGGTTATGCCGTTACCGTGAATTGTGGTCAGTACAAGGACATCCCTCTTGTTCTTATATCTGACCAGCAACAGGTTTCCACTGGTAAGGGCACAGGTCTCACCCCTGGGGATAGGTTCCTGGAGGGGGTAGGTAGGGAGGCCACGTTGACTTCTCCGCACGGTCCCACGAGGGACTGGAACAAAGGGATAGTAGTATAAAAGTTATCCACGTACAGGTGGTAACCCTTATCTAGCAGTGGGTGCATAAGGTCCCACACAAGTTTCACGCTAACACCCAAAATGGGGGGACATTTGGGGGTTCAATACGGGAATCTCGCCCCTCGTACACACGAAACTTGTAAGTGTACCCTGAGGTACTTTCACAAAGTTTATACAGCTTCACGCCATACCTCGCCTGCTTTGAGGGAACATACTGGTGGAAAATGAGTCTCCCCTTGGAAGCAATGAGAGACTCATCAACCGCAACCTCCCTTCCAGGTACAAATTTGGCACCGAAGTGATCGATGACCGGTCTGTTTTGTACAGGCGGTCATGGGCTGGATCAGCTCGCTAGATGATGACACGGATGACAAAAGGAACGTAGGGTTATCCTCGTCATCAATGAGGCTCTCGGATTCGGAGGCAAGCAGGGTGTATGCCTCCTCGGCCGAGAACGTCCGGTGGGCCATAGGGGAGTGTGTGTGTGCGTGTGTGTGAAAACCTTTATTCAGTGTGCGTGTGTGTGGGTGCACGGGTGTTCCCGGACTTTTCCCTAAACCTAATAGGAAAATAAAAAGATTTTTAAAAAATTCAAACTCGCTGATCAGCCATCTGAAGCTGATCAGCGGTGGCGTGGGCGATGCGCTAACAGTGGCCACTGTCAGCATACGCAAAAAAAAAACGCTTGCGCCCCAAAAAAAGGGTGGGGGGGCAAGCTGCAGCACCCCCGGGGGGGTCTAGGGTCACACAGCTATGCTGTGGACCCCAGACACCCAAAGAGGGTGATGCAACAGTTAAAAAAAAATGTTTTTACTCTAAACTCTCCCTAAGTCTCCCTGCCTGACTTAAACCTTTCCCTAAGCTTTCCCTAACCTACCTGATAGTGCCATATGGCACTTTGGAGGGTCACACGAGGCTGCTGGGGGAAGTCTGGGGTGCTGGGCGCAGAAGATGGCCGACGTGCAGGCTGCTCCTCTCTCCACGGCTCCCAGACAAAGTATGGAGGAGGAGAGGAGAGCAGCGCTGGTCCTTAACTCCCAACTGAAAAATCCCAGCACACAATCTTTTGCTTCTCAATCAATGCTTCTTGTTTATTATATTATAACGCGTTTCGGCAATCTGCCTTTATCATCAGGTACATAACAGTGGTGTATCCCACAACATATAGGGAATGGTCACAAATGAGCTCAGATGACATCAACCACCCAAGGGGCGGGCCTCCACTTGCAGCCAATCAAAAATGTCAATCAATCACAATCTTAGTGCAATGTATAAACAGAATACAAAATTTAGTATTAGTCAAAGCAAATCTATGAAGTGAAACAACGCAGAAGGTATCTAAACTGAAGTATACCCTACCCCAGTAGATCAGCGGGTCAGGTGACTCTAGAAAAAAGGAAAGACAATATCTATAAATATAGCATATCAAAATTTCATATATCAAGTCAGAGATGGACAATTTCACAATCATGGTTGAGGATCAGAGATGGACAATTTCATAATCACGGTTGAGGCCATTAGGATGTAGTGTATTTAAAGTATGTATCCAAAATGCCTCACGGCGAAGGAGTAGTTTCTTAATGTCACCCCCCCCCCCCTCCTCGGTCGCTCAACTCGTTCCAGGACCTGAAATCTCAGCTGCGCTATGAAATGTTTAAATCTGTCAAAATGATATGGTAACGGTAATAATAGATTCTTGGTCCTGATAGTGGACTTATGTTTGCAAATCCTGTCTCTCACCGTCTGAGAGATAAAGTAAAACAAATGTTAGATCATTATGAGATGCGAGGGGTCATTGATAGCCAATTACGTGAATTTTTGACAAAACAGTCACCCATTACCCCCGTACTATATGTATTGCCAAAAGTGCGTTGTTTCACTTCATAGATTTGCTTTGACTAATACTAAATTTTGTTTTCTGTTTATACATTGCACTAAGATTGTGATTGATTGACATTTTTGATTGGCTGCGAGTGGAGGCCCGCCCCTTTGGTGGTTGATGTCACCTGAGCTCATTTGTGACTATTCCCTATATATTGTGGGATACACCACTGTTATGTACCTGATGATAAAGGCAGATTGCCGAAACGCGTTATAATATAATAAACAAGAAGCATTGATTGAGAAGCAAAAGATTGTGTGCTGGGATTTTTCAGTTGTGATTACGTGGAGTTACCCTACTTCCCGCAGCACCGCAGCATTTGGCAAGCGCTGGCTGACCTCACTTCCTGGGTCCTTAACCCCCGTCGGGTTGCTCCGCATATGTGCAATGCAGGTCTAGAGAAGGTTAAAGTGGCTGACTTTTAGGCCTCTTTCACATGGGCGTCATGTTTGACGCCCGGATAGGATGCAGGTGCGTTGCAGGAATATGCGCAATTTTTCCGCGCGTGTGCAAACGTTTGTAATGCGTTTTGCATGCGCGTTGGAAAAATCGCCATGTTTGGTACCCAGACCCAAAGCCGGACTTCATCACTGAAGTCCAGCTTTGGGTACAGTATTCTGGAGAATTTATTATTTTCTCTTATAACATGGTTATAAGGGAAAATAATAGCATTCTTAATAAAGAATGCTTTGTAAAATGAGGATTAAGGGGTTAAAAATAAAAAAACTTAACTTACCTTAGCCACTTGATCGCGTAGTTGGCGATCTGTCTTCTCTCTTCAAGCTTTAGCTACCAGCTAAAGGACCTGTGATGACGTCACATCACATGGTCCAATCACATGGTCCGTGATGGGTCCCGTCGCTTAGCAACCATGCGGTAAAATCGCACCGCATCTGCACTTGCTTGCGGATGCTTGCGATTTTCCCGCAGCCCCATTCACTTCTATGGGGTCTGCGTGAAAAACGCACAATATAGAGCATGCTGCGATTTTTACGCAACGCAGAAGTGATGCGTGAAAATCACCACTCATGTGCACAGCCCCATAGAAATGGGTCCGTATTCAGTGAGGGTGCAATGCGTTCACCTCACGCATTGCACCCGCGCGGAAAACTCGCCCGTGTGAAAGGGGCCTTATAGTTTATAGTTGAGTTTCATCCTACTTATGCAATACTGCTG
The DNA here is from genome assembly GCA_033119425.1 of Bufotes viridis. Classification (NCBI taxonomy): domain Eukaryota; kingdom Metazoa; phylum Chordata; class Amphibia; order Anura; family Bufonidae; genus Bufotes; species Bufotes viridis. The sequence continues at coordinate 353,770,024 of CM065589.1, forward strand.
ATATACCAATGAGATTCTGAGGCAATTCTATACAGTATGTAATACGTCTCGTCTGTACTGCAGATCTGTATTCTAGGTGTTTACCAACAGGCTCATGTGAAGCTAAAATGAGAGAATGTTCCTAAAATGGCAAAATATATGTATTTCTGATACCAGACAAAAGTACCTTTCAAAGAAACAAAATATTCAGTAGTTTTTTTGTGTAAAACTGCAAAAAACAGTTTTATGAATAAAGGCTATATAAATAAAGATTACTCAGCTTACAATATGCTGCTGTCTGTTCTTGCTATCAGTATAGGAAAATGGCATTTCTCTTGTTCTGTAGCCTAGGGGGAGTTTAACGTAACTTTCCTCAGAATTGACTAATTCACTGAACTGAAGCACAACTCTGGTAATTTACTGAAACTGTCTAGATCAAGGCAGGGGAATTGAAACCAAGGGGAAATAACGTTCAATGTCTCATCATGTCTGTGCTGTACTTTCTGTGGGAAGAGTGTTTTTGTAAAAGAGAAGTGAAGTTTATTAATAGAATGATAATGATATGCATATCTTTATCCACAAAAGAGGAGCAATTTCAGTTTATCCCTCATTCCTTCTTTTTGAATCCAAAATGTAGCACAAAAAGTGCTACAAAAACCTCATGTATGATTTCAGTCTAATTGCTGCTTCCTATGTGTATTGGTTCACAGAAACCATCACAGTTGACGGGAAAATAGAAGTGCATGCCGTACTATTTTGTCCACCAAACTACGAACATCTGGGTGAAACCCTAGGGATCCCATTAAGAATTTAAAAAAAACAATCTACTTTCATCCAGAAACAGGACCACATCTGTCCCTGGGGCCTTAGAATAGTCTGTGTATCTTTATTAGATATACAGTGGCATAACTAGAAATGACTGTGCCCCACAGCAAATATTTGAACTCCCCAACCCGGCAACTTTTTCGCAACCACCTTCTCCCATGCAATGTATGTCATATCACTATATATAGTATCACTTTATATAATGTCAATGCACAATACTGTTGAGGAGGCCATGAGAGTAGCATCTTTTCATCCTCCTCCTGGGTGGGCCCCTTTTGAGTTTGGGCTCTGTAGCAGCTGCTTCTACTATACCTACACCCCTGTATGCAAATGTTTTGGCACTCCTGGTCAAAATTACTGTTACTGTGGACAGTTAAGCAAGTTGAAAATGATTTGATCTCCAAATGGCATAGAGTTAAACATGAAAAACACTTTTCAACTTTTTAAGTAATATCAGTGTATTTTTTATTTTTATTTTTTTTAAGCAGCTGTCTAATGCTCTGAAAATGAAAATGGTTGAGGCCCACAACGCAGGAGAAGGCTATAAGAAGATGGCCGGAATAGCAGTTAAAAGGAAGAGAGAAGGCCCAGAGAAGGTCTGTACAACCAAGAAAAATTTCAGGGAAAGCTGTTAGTAGGATTTCTAGAAATGCAAATCTGAACCCCAGCTTGACTGCAAAAGACCTTCAAGAAAATTTAGCAGACTCTGGAGTTGTGGTACATTGTTCTACTGTTCAGCAACACCTGCACAAATATAGCCTTAATGGAACAGTCATCATAAGAAAACCTCTCCTGCATTCTCACCACAAAATTCAGCGTCAGAAGTTTGCAAAAGAACATGTAAACAAGCCTGATGTACTTTCTAAACAAATTCTGTGGACAGATAAGGTTAAAACAGAGCTCTTTGGCCACCATGAGCAAAGGTATGTTTGGAAAAAAAGGGAACCGAATTTCATTAAAAGTACACCCTTCCAAACAAGCATCAGGGTGGATCAATCATGCTTTGGGGTTGTGTTGCAGCCAATGGCACGGGGAACATTTCACAGGTAGAGGGAAGAATACATTCAAAGAAATTCCAGCAAATTTTTGAAGCAAGCATAACACCAAGTGTAAAAGCTGATGTTGAAAAGAGGAAAGGGCTAGAGGGCTGCAAAAGGCAGCAAAATGTAGGTAAATCCCCTTCAAACACATGGATAGGGAAATGACTTAAAATAAAATAAATAAAAATTAACCAATATTAATTGGCAACTTGGAGGAGAAGGTTGAATAGAAGGTTGGGGTGACATCAGGTGGGAATGCTATGGGAGTTGAAGTTCTCCTCACAGCCATAAAGGATTCATGTCTGCCTGCAGTGCCACAGGCCTCATTCACCAACACAGGCCTCAGGTCAACCTGCAATAGAACAGGCCATTATCATTTATGTAGGCCCTAGCACCCAGACAGAGGAGAGCAGTCCCATAATGGCAACACAGGCCTCAGGTCAACCTGCAATGGAACAGGCCATTATCATTTATGTAGGCCCTAGCACCCAGACAGAGGCGAGCGGTCCCATAACAGCAACTCAGGCCTCAGGTCAACCTGCAATAGAACAGGCCATTATCATTTATGTAGACCCTAGCACCCAGACAGAGGTGAGTGGTCCCATAACAGCAACACAGACCTCAGGTCAACCTACAAAGGAACAGGCCATTATGATTTATGTAGGCCCTGACACCAAGACAGAGGAGAGGTCATTTGACAGTAAAAAAAGGTTAATGTCTCCCACCAATACAGTAGGCGATTAAACAAAATATAGGCCCCTGACACCCAGACAGAGGAGAGGTCATTTGACAGTAAAAAGGTTAATGTCTCCCACCAATACAGCAGGGATTAAATAAAATAAAGGCCCCTGACACCCAGACAGAGGAGAGGTCATTTGACCTTAAAAAAGGTTAATGTCACGCACCAAAGCAGCAGGCGATTAGCTGAAATGTAGGTCCCTGGCACCCAGACAGAGGAGAGGTTTATTCAACTTGGGATTGCCCCCAAAATAATGGTACAATTAAAAAAAGATGATTCAATAAAGTGCCCTGGAGTACAAGAATGTATGGTTGAGGGCGAGGCAGTTATAAATGTCTATTCTGCACAAGGTACGGACAAGTCCTGTGGGATCTATGCCTGGTTAATTTTAAAGAACGTGAGCTTGTCCACGTTGGCTGTGGACAGGTGGCTGCGTTTGTCTGTAATGACACCCCCTGCCGTGCTAAATACACTTTCAGACAATACACTGTTCGCAGGGCAGGCCAGCACCTCCAAGGCATAAAGGGCAAGCTCTGGCCATGTGGACAATTTGGAGACCCAGAAGTTGAATAGGGCAGAACCATCGGTCAGTACGGGGAGGCGTGTGCCTCCTGCTAACACGTTCCCTATCAGCTGGTGGTGCACTTTGCTGTGGCGCGGTGACGAAATTTTTCCACATCACGGCCATGCTAACCCTGCTCTCTGAGGAGCTGGCTGTGACACAGCTGTGTTGGCGACCCCTTCCTTCTCCTCCTCTGCCTTCGCCTTGTGCTTCCACTTGTCCCCCCGTGTCAGTCAGGAATGCCCTCGGAATGCCCTAGTTGCGCATCTTCCTATCACGCTCCAGTGCGGGAATTAAGGTAGGCACGTTGTCCTTGTACCAGGGATCCAGCAGGGTGGCAACCCAGTAGTCAGCACAAGTTAAAATGTTGGCAACTCTGCTGTCGTTGCGTAGGCACTGCAGCATGTAGTTGCTCATGTGTGCCAGGCTGCCCAGAGGTAACGATAAGCTGTCCTCTGTAGGTGGTGTGTCCTCTGTATCCCCCCAGCCACGCTCCAGTGATGGCCCTGAGCTGCGTAGGGTGCCACCCTGCAGTGAAGCAAGGTTCCTCCTCCTCTACCTCATCCTCCTCGTCCTCCAGAAGTGTGCCCTGGCTGTCCACATGTGTACCTTTTTTTCAAGGAGACATAGAAGGGGTATTGTAATGCTAACAACGGCGTCATCAGCACTGGCCATGTTGGTTGAGTACTCCAAAGAACGCAACAAGGTACACAGGTCTCGCATGCAGGCCTAGTCACTGGTGGTAAAGTGGTGTTGATCCGCAGAGCGACTGACCCGTGCATACTATAAACAATAGGAAATATGGGTGGGCTCTCAAACTATGGACTAGGCAGAAGGCAATTTATTTAGAGAATCAATAATAGATGTATGTAAAAATATTACAATAAAATATAAAACATAAAACAATCCTAGTGCACCAGTCTCACAATAGTTTGCAGCGTTGATTTTAGCTATATTCCCGCTCCAGCTGGAAAATTCTTCAAACGAATTCCATCAACTGTATAAGGCTTGCCAGTCCTACAGCATATTTTTCCACGCCAAACGCGTTTCGAAACAACTAGTTTCTTCGTCAGTGGCTAAAATATGCTAAAATATTATACTAGTTGTTTCGAAACTAGAAACTGGAATTCGTTTGAAGAATTTTCTAGCTGGAAACTATCGTGAGACTGGTGCATGAAAATCGACCAGCTGAGCAGTGATTGCAGTCTGCTCCCCCGCCACCACTAGTGTTGAGCGCGAATATTCGAATAGCGAATTTTTTTAGCGAATATCGGCACTTCGCTAATTCGCGAATATTTCGAATATAGCGCTATAAATTCGCTATTTCGAATATTCGTTTTTTTTTGTTTTTTTTTAGTTATATTTTTTTCTTTCCCTCTTCCCAACAGTAGTTCTTACCTGTCCTGAGGATTCCTGGCTTCCTGGCTGCTCTAGTTAGTGCCCATTGCCGCTTCTGCCGACTTCCGTGCTCATGGATCGTCCCCATCCATGGGAACGTCTCCATATACTAAAATGTACTGTCGGATTTGAGGAATTACGTTGAAATCGCAATGCGATTAATTCAAGTTATATTAATCGCATTGCGATTTCAACTTAGAGCTGGGTTTATAATGGGTCAGCTTGCTAGAATGAGCGAAGTTAACGATTCAATGAACGAAGTTAACGAATATGGAATATAGCAGCACTGCTAAGTTGAATTCGCAATGCGATTAATTTAACTTAAAGTAATCGCATTGCGATTTCAACTTAGCACTGCTAGTGCCACTGCTATATTCCATATTCGTTAATTCTAGCCTATGTAAGATAGCAGTGCTAAGTTGAAATCGCAATGCGATTACTTCAAGTTAAATTAATCGCATTGCGAATTCAACTTAGCAGTGCTGCTATATTCCATATTCGTTAACTTCGTTCATTGAATCGTTAACTCGTTCATTCTAGCAAGCTGACCCATTATAAACCCAGCTCTAAGTTGAAATCGCAATGCGATTAATATAACTTGAATTAATCGCATTGCGATTTCAACGTAATTCTCAAATCCGACAGTACATTTTAGTATATGGAGATGTTCCCATGGTGATGGGGACGCTCCATGAGCAAGGAACTTTATGGTTGGCTTGGTAGAATTAGCGAATAGCGAATATGACGAATGTATTCGTCATATTCCTCAAAACGAAGATAACGAGTATTCTACATCTTCGTTTTAGCAACCTATTCGTCAACCTCGCTAATTCTAGCAATCAAATAGGAAGGTTGACTATAGAGACAGCTGTGTTAAATTCGCTATGCGATTTTTTTTTTTTTTAATAGAATAATTATATTACTTGATATAATTATTATAATTATTCTATTTATTAAAAAAATATATATAAATAATCGCATAGCGAATTAAACACAGTTGTCACTCTCTATAGTCAACCTTCCTATTTGATTGCTAGAATTAGCGAAGTTGACGAATAGGTTGCTAAAACGAAGATGTAGAATACTTCGTTATCTTCGTTTTGAGGAATATGACGAATACATTCGTCATATCCGTCATCTTCGCTATAATTCTAGATATGAAACCAATAGGAAAGTAGCATTAAGTTAAAATCGCAATACGCGATTATTTAAATCGCATATTAATCGCGGTAACTAGAATAATGACGAATATTCGATTTTGACGAATATGAAACGAATATTCATTCGAATATTCGCGAATTTCGTCGAAATCGAATATGGCACCTGCCGCTCATCACTAGCCACCACTGACAAGTGAAACTGCTGAATACTTGCGGAGAGGTGGTTAGCTTCTGAAACATACTAACACACGGACACAGAGGTGAGTCTACTGTACCGTCGATGCGGGATGCCAAACAGGTAGATATCGGTAAGTAGTTACACTCCCTCTCAAATTTATCTATTTACCAATTATATATAGGCTGGCTATTTGATCTATATGGGATTTATACACAAGGAATTCCTCTGATGGCTGTTCAGCCCTGCATTTACTGCAAGGATCTCTATGATATATACTAGAGACATTGTGCCACAATATACCACTACTGAACTCTCTGACCATTAACCAGAGACATTGCGATACATTTCATCAGTTATGGACTTTACTGACTGTTTGGATGTTTTAGGCAACTAAATCCTCATACTGTTGCAAGTTTATATTGTGATTTGTATTGATAAGCGGCACTAGGATTGTTTTATGTTTTATATTCTATATTTTATTGCAATATTTTTATATAAATCTATTATTGATTCTCTAAATAAATTGCTTTCTGCCTAGTCCATAGTTTGAGTGCCCACCCATATTTCTTATTGTTTATAGCTTTACTTATACTGGCAGGCTGAGCCAGACCTGGTTGGTTGCACCTATATCCATATATTGTCAAACCTTGAGCCGTCCCCCGTTGGACATAATACTTGACCCGTGCATACTGCATCTAAAACTCCACTATCGCCCGCTGCTACTCGCACAGTCTCTCCAGCATATGTCAGGTGGAGTTCCACCTGGTGGGCACATCGCATATCAGGCGATCAAGTTACGCTGCAGTGCAGTGCAGACAGGCGAGCAGCAGCAGCGTGAGAACACCGAAAGCGCGCACATACAGACTTTCAGCAGCAGCTCTGACATGTCTGGGTAGTTTTTAAGAAACTTCTGCGCCACCAGATTCAGCACATACGCCAGGCAAGGGATGTGCGTCAAACCGGCTAGTCCCAGAGCTGCAACGAGATTTCGCCCATTATCGCACACCACCAGGCCGGGCTTGAGGCAGCAACCACTCATCAGTCTGCTGTTCTATGCCCTGTGCGATGTGGGGTTTGTCACCCAAACACATGAGTTTTAAAATCGCCTGCTGACGTTTACCCCGGGCTGTGCAGAAGTTGGGGGTGAGGTTCTTTCAATGACCGGATGTGGGGGTGGTAGAAGAGGAGTAGGAGGAGGAAGATGCAGAGTCGGAGGAGGAAGCAACAGGAGGCAACGAATAATGTCCTGCGATCCTCGGTGGTGGAAGGACATGCGCCAAACCGCTATCCGCCTCGGGCCCAGCCACCACTTAGTTTACCCAGTGTGCAGTTAGGGAGATAAAGCGACCCTGGCTGTGCTTACTGGTCCATGTATCTGTGGTTATCTGGACCTTGCCACAGATGGTGTTGCTCAGCGCACACTTGATTTTATCCTCCACTTGGTTGTGCAGGGAAGGGACGGCTCGCCTGGAAAAGTAGTGGCGGCTGGGAACAATGTACTGGGGGACAGCCACTGCCATCAGCTGTTTGAAACAGTCCATTTCCACCATACGGAATGACAGTATTTCAAAGGCCAGGCATTCAGGGCCAGGGCTCGAGGGTGGGTAAGTGGGTATTTCTTCCTTCTCTCCAATGTTTGGGAGATGGACAGCTGAACGCTGTCGTGTGACACGGTGGAGATGCTTGGTGATGGTGTCGTATGCGGTGGTGTGGGTGGAACATCCTCTGTTTGCTGGTCTCCAGGTGCCATGGCGATGCCAGAGGTGGAGGGAGCAGGAGGAGCCTGAGACGATTCCTGGTTTTTAAGGTGTTTTTTCCACTGCAATTCATGCTTTGCATGTAGATGCCTGGTCATGCAGGTTGTGCTGAGGTTAAGAACGTTTATGCCTCGCTTCAGGCTCTGATGGCACAACATGCAAACCACTCATGTCTTGTCGTCAGGACATTGTGTGAAGAACTACCATGCCAATGAACTCCTTGGAGCAGGCCTTGGTGTGCTCGGTGCCTGGGTGCGGTGGACAGTAGCAGGTGTACTGTCTCTGGAACGGCCGCTGCGCTTTTGCACCCTTGCCTCTGTGCGACCACCGCCTCTTCCTCAGAACTGCACACCTCACTAGCACGACCTTCAGTCCAGTCTGGGTCTAGGACTTCATCATCCTCCACATCATCTTCCACCCATTCATGACCCCTGCCCTCCTCGTCAGTCTGCACATTGCAGAAAGCCACAGCAGTTGGTACCTGTGTTTCGTCATCATCAGAGACTTGTTGCGGCGGTCTTCCCATGTCCTCATCCTGCAACAAAAGTGGTTGAGCATCAGTGCATTCAAGGTCTTCCTCTTCTGGGGCAGGGCTAGGTCGATGGGCCAGGGGGAAACCCTGCCAACAGAGTCATCAAAAAGCATGAGACTTTCCTGCATGATTTGGGGCTCTGACTGCTTGGCTGATTTGCAAGGGGGTGAGGTGGAAGACTGATGGGCATGGGCTGCAGGTGCCAACTCTAAGCTTTCTGCAGAGCACTGGGTGTTAGATACTGTGAAGGAACTGGAGGCACTGTCAGCCACCCAATCTACTATCGCCTGTACATGTTCTGGCTTCACCAGCTATAGAGCGGCATTTGGGCCCCACAAATAACGCTGCAGATTCTGTCGCCTACTCGCACCAGAGGAAGGTGTTTGACTTGGAGCGGTAGTTGGCGCTGAACGGCCACGTCCTCTCCCAGCAACAGGAGCTCCACGAACACCACCACGACCATGCCCACGTCCCTTATTTGATGTTCTCCTCATTTTTTGCGTTCACTCACCAAGCTGAAAGATTGGTCTCTCTCCGGTGTCAATTTACCTACCACTAGTCGACAATTACATTCGCTAAGGCAGTGCCCGTGTTATACAAATGCTCTGTGGACCCAGAATAATGGTTTTTTTGGGCCCAAAATACACTGATTCTCAATTTCTATGCGGAAATGTAAAATATTTTTTTGGTACGCTGTATGGACAAGTGGTTTGTGGAACAAGAAAAAGTATTTTTGTAAAAAAATACAGAAAATTAGTATCTCACTGCTTTAAATTGAAATTTATTATTTATAGGACTTTTTCGGCCTAAAACACGACTTTTTTCAATAAAACCCCAAAATGCAGTTTTTAACTGCTGTACATTAACAGTAGATATTTATACTATGTATGGACACCAGATTTAGGGATCCAGAACACAGATTTGGTCGCCAAAATTTACAAATGCAGTATTTAACTGCTATAAGTTGGAAATAATTATTTAAACGACGGATGCACAACTGTTTTTTCGGCCTAAAACACAGCTTTTTTCAATAAAATCCCAAAATGCAGGTTTTACTGCTGTAAATTTAAATTAGATATTTATACCGTGTATGTACACCTGCTTTGTGAAGCAAGAATATTGCTTTTTTCACACAAAAAAAGAATAATGCACTATTTCTCAGCTGTAATGTGAAATCGGTATTTAAGCGGTGTATTTCAAGATGCTCTGTGGATCAGGATTACCACTTTTTTACAGTATTTCACAGTAGCAATGTAAAATAGGTAGTTGAAATGGGTATTTAGACTGTTTGGTGGACCTTGAATAACGTTTTTTTCTATAAAAAACAAAGAAGCACTGTTTCCCTGCAGAAATATAAAATATGTCGTTGGACGGTGTATGCAGAACTGTTTTGTGGACAAAGAATACGGTTTTCCCCCCCAAATTAAACGGGTTCTTTTTCACCACAGAAATGTCAAATATATATTTTGGCGGTGTAAAATAGGCTTGGTGGATCAGGATGACTTTTTTTTAACTAAAATACACTGATGCACTATTTGATAGCTGAAATTGAATATACGGTTTAGTGCATCGTATACACAAGTGCTCTGTGGCACCACAGATCCCAGACTAGACAAATGGACTATGTCACCCCGTAAACATACAAAAGGCTATATAGGGGACTTGAGTAGCCAGAAAAAAAGTTATTTTTTTCCTTCACTGAGCTACAAAAAAGGGTTAGGCTGATGTCCCTGGCTGGCTGGCACACATGCAGTACACTGCAGTGGCTAAAATGGCCGCCGAGCACCAGCTCAGTAACAGATGGATTACAAAAAAAAGATTTCCCTGGCAGTGGCTGGGTACATAAATGTTGGATTGCTGAAGCTCCCTCCCTCTCTATTTGCTGTCTCTTGTGAATTAAAGTAGCACAGGTTCTTCTGATTTCTGCCCTATTCTGTCCCTGATCGCAGCAGCAGCATCCTCTCCCTAAGCTCAAATCAGCAGAGTGACGTGCGACAGTATGTGACTCCAGCTTATAAAGAGGCTAGGTCACATGCTGCACTCAGCCAATTACAGCCATGCCATTAGTAGGCCTGGCTGTGATGGCTTCTTAGGGCAAGAAGTAAAACGCTTGCTGATTGGCTGCTGTGCAGCCTTTCAGAAAGCGGTAAGAAATCGCCGAACAACGGACCCGAACCCAAACTTTTTTGAAAATGTTCAGGTTCGTGTCCCGAACACCCCAAAATTTGGTACGAACCCGAACTATACAGTTCGGGTTCGCTCAACTCTAGCAAACATATAAAAGTAATAATAATTGTAAAGAATATCTTTTTCAGTCAGTGATGCACCATAAGGCCTGCCAGGCAGTGATGGTCTCTCTTCAGCAGTGTGCCTGCAGACTGGGAGATTCTCTCTCCCCACGTGCATTCTAAGACGTCACCTGCTGGCTCTTTGCCACAGTCCTTTGCACTGGAGCACTTAGGCCCTATTCTGTGTGAAGATGCACCACAACACAACAAACTCCTCTCTTGAATGGTTTGGAAAAATATGTTGAATAATATGATTTGGTATAAACAAGGTTTATGTAGCCATATAGGGTATTACAATAAACACACAGTTGATTTTCTTGAATCTAGTTATTAACTGAGAAAGTTTTGGGTTTTATGAAATTCTAAGAATGTTTTCATTTTTTTTTTCTCCCTCTCTTCAGTTTGGGTGGGGTGATGGATGGGAATGGGATATAGATGTAACTATTTTGTGTTATTTTTGTACTATATGTAGGGGACGTATTTATGTAATAAAGAAAAAAGGGAGGATTTTCCCAGAGTAGAAAAATGGTAACCGATTATCAGGATAGGTCATCAATATCTGATCAGTGGCACCCGCACTGATCAGCTGTTTGAAGAAGCCACAGCGCTTCGGTGTGTTCTGTGGCCAGTGATGCCACATTCATCGGTCACAATAGCCTATGTACAGCTAAGTTTATGCCTGGCCTGCAATACCAAGTACAGCTAAAATACAATGTATGCTGCTGTGGTTGATATGCAGTGAGGAGGCCATGGCCTCTTCAAACAACTGACTAATGGCAGTGCTGGGTGGAGGATCCCCACTGATCAGATATTGATGACCTATTCCAAGAATACGTCATGGATACTGTATTTTCCGGCGTATAAGACTACCCCCCTACTTTTCCTGTTAAAATATGGGGTTTGGGCTATACTCGCCGTATAAGACTACCCCTCTTCCAATGCACACCAAATACAAATTAAACAGACGATCTGAGCATGAGAAAACCACTGAGAGCAGGGAGAGGGGCTGGCCGACTGGCCGGGATGCAGCGCACGGTGGCTCAGCTAGAGGGCGCTTGTCCCTAAAGCTGGAGAAGGACAGCTTCTCCAGTCCGGCTTGGAAGTGAAGAGGACATTTCACTGGTCCAACAATTGTTAGCTATTGATATATACCGTATGTGTAGAGCGGCGCCCAGGGATAATAGTAAGTGCAGGGAGATCCCTGGGCACGGCTCTACACATACATATCTTTATCTAACTATCATTCGACCAGTGAAAGGTCCTCTTAAGTTTCAGCACGCAGTATACCAGCGTATAAGATGACCCCCAACTTTTAAGAACATTTTCTTGTGTTAAAAAGTAGTCTTATACACCAGAAAATACAGTATTTTACCCCTGAAAAAAACCTTTAACAACTTACTCAGTGATAGAACACAAATAGTGGTTATTACAGATGAGCGAATTTCTCAAAAATTCGATTCGACCGATTCGCCGAATTTTCAGAAAAAATTTGGTTCAAACCAAATATATTTGTGGCAAATCAAGTTAAAAACCAGCTATTTTCTGGCTGCAGAGAGCCTGTACAGTGGTGTTGAACACTGTGCCTTGCAGTAACACGCATAGGGAGTCTGCTGTGGTAGTGAAACAATACTGTGAGTCAGTATGACATGTAGATGACAGGTGTCGCTCTTAGAATTACTGCACATTTCACTTATTTTGGCAGTTACTGGGCCAAAACTGACCAAATAACTCAAGTGTGAACTCAGCCTTACAGGTCAATGTTAGCGCCAGGTATAAAGAACCGCGCAGAAGCCCAAGATCCTACTGTAGCGTGAAAGAGTGCACTCCTTTTCCACCATTTCACTGATTTCACATAGATTTCTACAGAACCTGTTCTATTAAAAACTGCAGGACCGTGTCCAGAGAGTCGTGATCAATGATTTCTATTCAGAATGGTCCCGGGTTATGAGTGGTGTACCCCAAGGTTCAGTGCTGGGCCCTTTATTATTTAATTTATTTATTAATGATATCGAGGACGAGATTAATAGCACCATTTCTATTTTTGCAGATGATACTAAGCTATGTAGAACTGTACAGTCTATGGAGGATGTCCATATACTACAAGCTGACTTGAACATTGGGCGTTAACTTGGCAAATATATGTAAAGTTATTCATCTTGGTAGTAATAATCTCTGTGCTTCATATATCCTAGGTGATGTAACACTGGGAGAGTCACTTATAGAGAAAGATTTGGGTGTCCTTGTGGATGGCAGATTAAATTGCAGCATACAATGTCAACCAGTTGCTTCTAATGCCACCAGGATATTGTCATGCATTAAACGAGGCATCGACTCGCGGGGCAGGGATGTGATAGCACCACTTTACAAAGCGTTGGTGCAGCCTCATCTGGAATATGCAGTTCAGTTCTGGGCACCAGTCCATAGAAAGGATGCACTGCAGCTGGAAAAAGTACAGAGGAGAGCTACTAAACTGATAAGGGGCATGGAGGGTTATGAAGAAAGATTCAAAGATTTGAATTGATTTAGTCTTGAGAAGAGACGTCTAAGGGGGGACATAATTAACCTATACAAATATATAAATGGGCCATACAAAAAATTAGGGGAAAAACTGTTCCATGTAAAATGCGCTCAAAAGACAAGGGGCACTGCCTCCGATTAGAGAGGAAAAAGTTCAGTCCCCAGAAGCGTCAAAGCTTATTTACTGTAAGAACTGTGAAGCTGTGGAATAGACTTCCTCAGGATATGGTCACAGCAGGAACAGTGGAAAGTTTTAAAAAGGGTTTAGATGAATTCTTAAAAGTAAACAACATTAATGCTTATGAAAACATGTAGAAATCTGAGTCTCAGTTCCTTCTGGGATTCGCGTCCCCACCTATCCCTTGGTTGAACTTGATGGACTTATGTCTTTTCTCAACCGTATTAATTATGTAATTAACTATGTAACTTATACAAGTAGAGCCCCCCCCCCCCAAGTGGAGTGGGTGTCAGCAGTAAGTTTGTGTTGACTTCACTGATTATTTTGCCCTTCCTTTGATCTATCAGAACAATAACCCCCAAAAAACGGATCCCGTCTGTCTTGATCAGTAATCCATCAGTATTGTTAAAGCCCAAAAAAACAGGAGTGGATCCAAAACAGAGATGACACGTGAATTGAATATTTGCATGTCTTATGTGTTTTGTACCCACTCCTGCTTTTAGCTACCAAATCGTAAACCAATTATGATGGAAAATAGGGACCATGTCATGCAGGCCTTAAAGCTGCTACATAGACAGGATCCATTGTGCGTCTCATTTTTCCTTCCTTCTGACAGATCAGAGGATGGACGATGGCGCAGATAGGCAGCGGTCAATTGACTACATAGGATGTCTCTATTGCAGTTCAGTTTGTCCTCCCTCTCAGCGGGTGTAAAAAAAAGGCCCCCATTTTGGACCAGTAGCGAGGGTCCAACAAGGTGGAGAGCCAGAAGTCACCCCTCTGCCGAATGCTGACAATTCAGCTGTCACTACGCAAGCAAGTGAGCATGCATAGGGCCATTTGTGCAAGTGACTCAGATGGACTCCCTGCCTCCATCTCCACTGCTTACTACCACAGTGTCTGGGTCCTCTGCCTCCTCTTCCTCATTGCCCTGTAGCTCCTCTGGCTGCTCCTGCTCCTCCTCTCCTTTCACCTGTGTGTAAAAACCACCGACTTTGCTACACATTGCTTGTGCTCCAATGTGCTCCTCCTCCTCCAGTTCAGCCACCACAGGGCTCATGTGGCCATGAGATCTAGGCGCCACGTCTCCAGTCCCCTGACCAGACAGATTTACCAGCATCTGTTCCAGGACATAAAGCAGTGGATTGACATTGGTCATCCCGTAGTCCTGGTGACTGAAAAATAGCGTGGCCTCCTCAAAGGGCCTGAGCAAACGGTAGGTGTCACACATGAGCTGCCACTGGCTGACATCGATGTTACACAGGGGAGTACTCCTGTCCGCTTGGATCATCAAGAAATCATTTATGGCTTTTTCTGTTTGTATAATCGGTCCAACATATGGAGGGTGGAATTCCAACGGGTGGAAATGTTGCATATCAGCCTGTGTTGGGGGATGCCGTTCTGCCGCTACAGCTCAAGAAGGGTGTGCTTTGCAGTGTACGAGTGGCTGAAGTGCATGCAAAGTTTCCTGGCCATTTTTCGGATGTCTTGCAGATGGGTGGAAGACTTCAGGAACCGCTTGACAACCAGATTGAACACATGCGCAATGCATGGGCTCAGCCCTCCTTGATGCAGCGCCGACACCATGTTCTTCCCATTGTCGGTCACCATGCTTCCGATTTTGTGTTGTCGCAAAGAAAGACAGGATTCGATTTCTAGACGAAGGACATGCATCAGTTCCTCTCCTGTGTGACTCCGTTCACCCAGGCAAACGAGGTGCAGAACAGCGTGACACCTCCGTGCCCTGCACATGTGGTATGCTAGAGGGGCACTGTAAATTGTCCCTGCAGTGGTGAATGAGGACACGATGGAGGATGAGAAGGCAGATGCGGACATTGTCGCAGGACCAATGGCGTGAGAACATGGAGGCAGAAGCAGCGTCACCTGGCCAAGTTGCTGGTGTGGCTCTGCAGGAACCACATTCAACCAGTGGGCCATAAAGGACATGTATTCTTGACCGTAGTTACAGCTCCACACGTCGGCGCTGCCGTGCACTTTGGCAGACACCGACAGGCTCAAGGACTGGCCCACGTTCTGTTCTACATACGTGTGCAGGGCTGGTACTGCCTTTTTGGCCAAGAAGTGACTGCTTGGGGCTCTCCATCTGAGCTAGGCATAAGCCTTCAGTTCTCTGAAAGGTGCAGAGTCCACCACTTGGAAAGGGAGGAACTGCAGCACCAGCAACTTGGCCAGGAGCACGGTCAGCTTCTGCACCGTTGGATGAGTGCACGCATACTGTTGTCTCTTGGCAATCGCTTCGGTGATCGATTGCTGACAGAATGACTGACGAGGAGTAGGAGCAGGAGCATCAGGACCAGCAGATGATGGGAAGGACAGATAGCTCCCTTTGGCTAAGATGGTGGAGCCTTGACTGCCTGAAATCAGGTGCATGCCATTGGGTGACGCAGCGGTTGCTGCGGCAGGCTGGACCACCACATTGGAGCCACGGTTCTCCCAGTCCACTTTATGGTGATGCTGCATATGTTGACACAGGGCTGTGGTTTCAACATTGGCACCCTGGCCATGCTTCACATTATGCCCATAGATTCTACAGATAGCCACGTTCACCTCCTCCGGCGGCCTAACAAAAAACCGTCCCACCGCTGAGCAGGTGATTTTACTCCAATCTGACTGACTGCTACCGCCAATGCTTCCGTGAACCACTACTTTCCGAGCAGGTAGGCTCCTGCGAAGCAGGTAGTCTACCCAGGGCACATTTGGCTCCCGACCTCACACTGCTGCCACCCTGCTGACTCCCGGCCACGCTGGCGACTTGTTGGCTCCGCTGCTGCCTCACGGGCAAGTTGCCACCCGCTTCTCCCAATGATGATGAAGCCCCTAATTCACCTAGCTCCCCAGTGCAATCAGCTACATCATCATCATCAAGTACTGTCTGCACGTCACTGATGTCCTCCTCAACGGTCTCTGGGTCAGGAGCCTGACCGCTCGCAACACCAGCTCCCACGCCACTCTCCTCATCACTACTTGCCCGCCTACCGGAGAAAGCGGCGGATGTCTCCTCCACATCTTGGCTGGCCAGTAGCTGCTGACTGTCCTCTAGTAGCTCTTCCTCGCTGTATAGTGGAGCTGAGCCCACAGCATATAGTATTTGTCTGGCTGAGGGAACAGAAAAAACAGAGGCAGGTTGAGGACAGATGAGGGCACAGGGCCTACTCCCGGGCCATGCCAACTAAGGGTTGTGTCTGACAAACCCACCGACTCTTGGCTGGGGGTGTCTAATGTCACTTGGGACAAAGTGGATGACCGAGTCAACCATTCAAGAACCGCTGGGTTGCTGGTCATGACACGACCGCTAGATGACACCAGGAGCTCAGGCCTCTCGCTGCAACTCCTGCTGCTACAACCCCTTACTCTGCTGCGACCTGTGCCTGCGCCAGAAACCTTTAGGCCTCTGCCACTCCCCTGTGCAGGGCCTGGCACTTCTCTGTCTGAAATACTGTTAGATCAAATAAATAAATAAAAAGGAAATTAAAACACCCCCAAAAAATGTAATTTTCTCACTTCACATACAACGGCTAATAAGCCCTTTTTTTCCCACTAATACACGCTAAAAAAGGCTTTAGAACATATAACTGCACTGCTGAGAGGCAAATTATACTTTTTTTTCCCACTAATAATACTTTTTTTTGTGCCACTAATACACGTCAAAAAGGGCTTTAGAATATATAAGCGCTCTGCTGAATGTCAAATTTTTTTTTTTTGCCACTAATACATGCCAAAAAGGGCTGTAATTTTCTCACTTCACCACACAATGGCAAATACTTTTTTTTTGTGCCACTAATACACGGCAAAAATCGTTTTAGAACATATAACTGCACCGCTGAATGGCAAACATATATTTAAGAGAGCTGTATAATGGCAATTTGGGTCCCCAGTCAGTGCAGCAAGGTGTAATAGGATTGTTCCTGTTACCCAGGCTGTACACTCTCCTACTGAACCCTGTTCTGCTTCAATACTGTGGAATGATTCCTCCCTATCCTTTCCCTGAACTTCTATACAGCAAAATAAAAGCTTTAAAGTCTTTTCTACCACTGTCCCTAGCGCCTGCTGAAGTCTCTCCCTGCACAAAGTACACTGGAAAATGGTAGAATCCAAGATGGCTGAGGCTATTTATATGGCTGTGACATCACAGGGCTGGCTGCTGATTGGCTGCATGCATGGCATTGTGGGTGATCCCTCCTTCCCAGAGTTCTTTGCTTCATGTCCTAACACGTGCAGCAGCCATTTTAGGTAAATATGCGATTCGTTGCCACGAAGCGTGAGGATTTGGTGCGAATTCTACTTCGTCAACTTCGATTCGTTCATCTCTAGTGGTTATTAACAGTGTTGGACTAGAGTGCTTAGGGATCACCAGTAGAACTGAACCTGGGTGCCCACCCTAAAGCTCTATGCAAATATTACCTGTTTACTAAACAGAACTGTATTGCATCAGGAATTTACCCCATAACAATCACTTCATAAACTGTAGGGTGCAGTATTTTACAGTTTTTCCTTTAATGGGATTTTTGCAGATTTTAATATTTATGATCTTTACTTGGAGTAGGTCATCAATTTTGAAAGACAGGGTACAACACGTCCCTTTATTTTACACAGTTCATTTGTTCTGTTAGGGCTTATTAGCATCATAGAAGATTAAAGGGGTTCTATAAATTTTATGAGTTATGTCATTGGCCTGCCTGAACAGGCTGGTACTGGGGCTTAGGTGAGTATGGCTTGTCTAATTGCAGCCATTGTCTGGAACTTCCATGGATAGTGTCATGGCTTCTCTTTAACTCAGCATTCTGCCTCACACATGGATATACTCATTAAGCTGATTTAAACATGGGAATTGCAGTTAGAGGCATTAATGATACCTCTGAAAAACACTATGTGTCACATTATATGCGGCCAAACTGCTGAAGTTTTGATGCATCTCTTCATCATAAGATAGAGAGGTTATTCTGAGTGCAGCTTGTGATCTGAGAGCATGTGACTTGGACAGGGGCGTCGCTAAAGGCTCATGGGCCCTGGAGCAAGAGTTCAGCTTGGACAGGGGGGCTCCAAGCTCAACTCTTACTCCAGGACCCATGAGCATTTAGCTACGCCCCTGTCCAAAGCACATGCCTTCAGTGCTTTGTGGCCAAAAGCAGGGAAGCAAATTGACTTTGTGCTGCCTACAGGAAACATTGAAAGTTTTTTGTTCCCCTGCTTACCGCCACGGTCCCGGGCGCCGTGTTCAGCAGTGATCTGCGGCCAGTATTTTCCATTCACTGCTGCAGTCCTGGGCTCTGTCTGTGTAGGGACTGTTGTTCTGGGATCTACTCCACAGTTTCCTCTCAGCCCTGACCACAGCATGCTTGCTACTTGTTTCCTGCAGCACTTCCTTAAGGGCAGGCGCGCGTCACTTTCTGGGCCTTATGGGTTAGGTCATGTGACCTCGCTGACCAATCCTAGCCCTCCTGCGCATATATAAGTGAGTCAGCCCCCTTCCCAGATACCTCTGTGTCAAGGTCCGTGTGTCCTGCTAAGTTTCCTGATTTCCACTTATGTTCCTGACTCGTACCTGTATTCCTGGACTCTGCTACCTCTTAGATCCCTGCCTGCTTGCCTTGAGTTTCCTGTTGCCGATCTGGATTGCCTGACCTGTACCTGTTCCGCCTGCCCTGACCCTTTGCCTGTCTGACTACTCCTTCGGTTCTGCACCTCTGGTACCTTTCTAACTCCTCGTGCGCCTGGACCAGCTGCCTCGTGTGCCTATCCTCCTCAAGAGGTAGTGACCTGGTTTTCCCCTGGGGAAAGTCTATCCCCACCTTCAGGGGTGCTGTGAAGATCGAGGGATTCACTTAGACAATGCCCTTAGAGTAGGTAGGACATGTGGCACAGTGGGTTCACACACGCTGGTTCGTGACAGTACACTGAGGCCATGGACCCCGCTGGTTACCCCAAGCCTGTCGTTCAGGAATTGTTACATGAAGTGGGGCGTCAGAGTGAATGTCAGGATGTTATGATGCAGTTCATGCAAAATGTTGCTGCTCGTCTGGATGCCATCTCTTCTCCAGCTACTGCAGGGTCACCAGCCACTGCTACCTATGCATTACCCACACTGGTGAATCTGGATTTGTGTGCTGGATTTGTGTTCAACTCCCTCTGCCATCCAGCTATGGTGGAGATCCAAAAACCTGTTGTGAATTCCTGAAACAGTGCCTGATACATTTTGAGTTGCATGGGCAGAAGTTTCCCACTGAGCGGTCCAAGGTTGCCTTCATTGTGACCCTGCTGTCTGAGGCCCTTGCTTTGGCAAATCCTATTTGGGAACATGGAGGTCCAGAGACCACTAATCTGCAGTCTTTTCTGGCTACCTTCCGGCTGTTCTTTGAAGAGCCCAGCCGCACGTCCTCCGCCGCATCAGCTCTGCAGCGTCTACAACGCGGGTTCCTCGTCTGTAGGTCGGTACGTCATCCAGTCATCCTGGCTGCCGAACTTGCATGGAACAATGAGGCTCAACTGGCGGTGTTCTGGTAGGGCCTTTCTGACCGGATTAAGGATGAATTTGCTGGTTGCGACCGTCCATCTACTCTGAATGACCTGACCACCTTGGCCACAAGGATAGATATTCGTTGCATGCACCAGAAGACCACCTTGTTTGGCTCCATCATTCCAGAGGCCGGTTCTTCCTCTAGTGCCAGTGCCGGGTTCTACTTTGTGAAGAAAAAAAAGGGATCCCTACGGCCCTGTATCAACTATCGAGGTCTGAATAACGTCACAGTCAAGAATCGATACCCTCTTCCGCTAATCTCCGAACTCTTTGACAGGATCCGGGGAGCTAAAGTCTTTACAAAATTCGACTTGCCTGGAACATACAACCTTATCCGTATTCGAAAGGGTGATGAGTGGAAGACTGCTTTCAACACTCGTGATGGACACTACGAGTATCTCGTCATGACCTTTGGTCTGTGCAATGCTCCTGAGGTTTTCCAGGAGTTGGTAAATGATATCTTCTGGGACCCGCTCTATGTCTGCGTGATAGTGTACCTGGACGATATACTGATCTATTCTCCAGATTTGACCAATCACCGAAAACATGTACGTTTAGTTTTACAGCGGTTTAGAGAGAATCGACTTTTTGCCAAACTCGAGAAATGCATCTTAGTTAAATCTACCGTACCGTTCCTCAGATACATCATCTCGGATGCCGGGTTACAGATGGATCCTGAAAAATTGAATGCAGTAATGGACTGGCCCCGCCCACAGGGTCTTCGTGCTATACAGCTCTTCCTTGGATTTGCTCATTTCTATCGTCGGTTCTTCCCGAAGTTTTTATCTCCTACTGTACATCTCCGATCTCCCCTCTTACTAAGAAAGGTGTGAATGCCAAAGACTTGAGTCCTGAGGTGGAGGCCACATTCGTCCAGTTAAAGAGATCCTTTGCTTCTGCACCTGTTCTGCATCATCCAGATGTCTCCCGCCAATTATTTTCAGAAGTGGACGTCTCCTCCATAGGAGCCGGTGCTGTTTTAATACAGAAAGGTTCCAGGGGAAAGATGTTTACATGTGGATTCTTCTCCAAGCTCTTCTCCCCTGCTGAGAGGAATTACTGTATAGGATACAGAGAGCTTCTGGCCATAAAACTTGCCTTGGAGGAGTGGCGTTATCTATTGGAGGGGGCCCAGCATCCAGTGATAATCTTCACCGACCACAAGAACCTTACATATCTGCAGACTGTCTAAAGTCTGAACCCTCGCCAAGCCAGATGGGCACTCTTCTCCCGTTTTGATTTTGAACTTCACTTTCGCCCGGCCGAGAAGAACATCAAGGCGGATGCTTTGTCTCGGTCATTTGATTTCTCTGACCAGCAGGAGGAGCCCCAGTACATTGTAGATCCTGCTCGCTTGATCACAGTGGCTCCTGTTATGGTAAAAGTCATCCCTCCCAGGAAGACATTCGTGCCATCTGCCAAGAGAAAACGTATTCTAGCTTGGGGGCACAACTCCAAACTGGTTGGTCACCCAGGGATCTGCACCACTGGTGGCCCATACTGTCTAAGGATGTGCTTGATTATGTGTCTACCTGCACCATCTGTGCTCAGAATGAAGTCTCCAGGACCAAACCACCCGGACTGTTGTTATCCCTTCCTGTTCCTGATGCCGCATTGCCACATTTCCATGGACTTTGTTAAAGATCTGCCTTCTGCTGAATATACAGCTATCTGGGTGGTCATGGACCGCTTCTCCAAGGTGGCGCACTTCGTTCCTTTGGCTGGACTGCCCTCGGCTGCTGAACTTGCTAAACTGTTCGTGAGGCACATATTCTGCTTGCATGGTCTACCTTGGCATATTGTTTCTGATCGCGGAGTCCAGTTTACCTCTAAGCTCTGGAGAGGAGCTCTTTGCCGGCTGCTCAAAATTGACCTGGACTTCTCTTCCGGTTATCATCCCCAGACCAACGGGCAAGTAGAGCAGGTCAATCAAATATTAGAGCACTATCTCTGGCATTTGGCTTCAGCCCAACACACAACAACTGGGTACAATTGCTACCTTGGGCTGAATTCTCCTATAACAACCACTCTAGTGAGTCTACTGGATCCTCTCCGTTCTTTGTCATTTATGGACAACACCCTTGTACTCCTCTCCCTGTTCCTACATCTTCTGGGGTACCAGCTGCGGATTCCTTTTGTAGGGATTTTTTGAAGATTTGGCGTGACACCAAGGACTGCATCAACAAAGTGGTGACCCGCTTGAAAGCGACTGCAGACAAGAGAAGAAGGAAACCGCCTCAGTTCTCGTCTGGAGATAAGGTATGGCTCTCTTCTAAAAACATCCTGTGACGAAAGCACCTTCATCACTGGGAGTTGGAGAGGCCTGCTTGCCAGCCTCTTGCCCTGTGACTATGGCCCCTGGGACACTATTTGGGCATATTTGATTTTAAAGGCATTGTTTCCGCCCCTTGGACTTTTAACTGGAACTATTTTGGACATGGGACCATATGCACGGTGGGGCAAAAATAAGACTTCCAGGAAATTCCTGAATCCCTGAACCGGTCCGGGTGATTTTTGTATAGGTTGTTCACCCAGATCAGGGGATGTGACTTTTATGGGGATATGTGGTGTTGTTGATTGTGTCACAGGCATGGGGGGTTGTGTACAATTGCTGGGAGTGTTTTAATACTTTAAATGTATGTGATTGGCTATTGTAAAAACTGTCTTAGTCTTCAACCCGGCCCCCAGGGGGAGTGTCCCTTGCTGGAAGACCTGCATAAAAGGCTGACATGTAGCCCTAATAAAGAGTTCTGCTTTACCCCTTCATGAAGTCTTGGCTCATGGTTGGGGGATGGGAAAACTAACCTCTTCGGGATTGCTATACCACAATACTCCCCTGAGTATAAGCTCTTGTAAGAGCTTGTTCCTGGTTCCGGCTCTCTGGATGTAGGAGAGGTTCAGAGAAGTTGAAGCCCAGGCTTGGGCCCATTGTGGGTAAAGGATGGCGAGACACCAACCAAGTTCCTGCAGTTTGTGGGTAGAGATGTCGCGAACATAAAATATTCCGTTCGCGAACAACGAACCCGAACTTACTAAAATGTTCGCGAACAGGCGAACCGCAATAGACTTCTATTGGCAGGCGAATATTAAAACCCACAGTGACTCTTTCTAGCTACAATAGTGATAGAAAAGTTGTTTTAAGTTGACTAACTAAAGGGCATAAATCAACTAATATTTTTAAATAGTTTAAAATAACCTATTTTATGACATCTAAATCTACGCTAACATTTTATTTTCTAACCTTCTTTAAATGCTAATTTAATTATTTAACATACTTCTATTACTTGTAAAATAAAAAAAAAATCACTTTACACCATTTCAAAAGCCAGGTATGTGCAGGCTGACTATCTATCCATAAGACAGGGTGTTAGCATACCTTACAATGACAGGTTTGAGCAATTTAGACAAACAAACATAAGTTCTCAATCCAAAATGAGAGAAATTGGTAAGCATTGGTTGGCTATCTAGAGGGGCCTGGACCCTAGACCATTATCATTAGGGCGACAAAAATTGTAATTTTATATGCCAGCCTAACTCCTCTCTCACTGCCTAAGAGAGCTGCATAAACATTTCCCAACATTTAAAACTCATTTGCATACACATGGCCAAGAAATGCTAATGAGCAATATAGCAGTATCTGCCTTGTTTGTAAACTGAAACACGATTTGCATGTCTTTCCCATAGTCCCATGTTATGCAAATGAGTTTATATGACAAAACAGAATAGAAAGATTATAAAGTTAGTCTTTGAACAATTGCAAAATAAAAAAAACTATGCAGCCTTCCTAATCATTGAGATAAGAGCTAGGTGGCATATTAAAAAAAAAAAAAAAATAAATGTTGTCACCCTAATGATAATCATCTATGTGCACAGGTCCCCCTAGATACCTAACACTAAACAGACAATTTTCCTTTTGGAAAAACTGGTTAAAACCCAGGCTGCCTTGCTAAGGTATGCTGATGATCTGTCTGTCTGATGGATTGTTGGCCCTGCATATACCTGGTGCTTGGTGGCCATTGAATGTTTTATGTAATAATACAAACAACAACAATAATAAGATTTTATGATAGGCAGGCTAGGGTAAATGTCTGAGTCTGTCTTTGGCTGTTTTATAAAATACAAAGATTAGTTTTTTTTTAATCAGCTACCTTACTGTATGTTTGATTGAGTATTACACCTTAAAGGGACATGGACAGGCTGTATATATTTTCCTGTATTAGGCATCTTGATCTCAGTAAAACTATGCTATTATCATCTAACACTGTCTTTGCATAATGTCTATAAAACATTTTTTGATTTTGTGAAGGAGTTTCAAAAGGGTCTCTCTGATTAATAATCAATTCTTAAGGGAAAAAAAATCCTTAGCCATAATATTAACATTTGAGAAATTGCTTGGCTTTGGTCGGCTATCTAGAGGGGCCTGGACCCTAGACCATTATCATTAGGGCGACAAAAATTGTAATTTTTTTTTTTTTTTATATGCCAGCCTAACTCCTCTCTCACTGCCTAAGAGAGCTGCATAAACATTTCCCAACATTTAAAACTCATTTGCATACACATGGCCAAGAAATGCTAATGAGCAATATAGCAGTATCTGCCTTGTTTGTAAACTGAAACACGATTTGCATGGCTTTCCCATAGTCCCATGTTATGCAAATGAGTTTATATGACAAAACAGAATAGAAAGATTATAAAGTTAGTCTTTGAACAATTGCAAAATAAAAAAAAAACTATGCAGCCTTCCTAATCATGATAATAGCATAGTTTTACTGAGATCAAGATGCCTAATACATGAAAATATATACAGCCTGTCCATGTCTCTTTAAGGTGTAATACTCAATCAAACATACAGTAAGGTAGCTGATTAAAAAAAAAACTAATCTTTGTATTTTATAAAACAGACAAAGACAGACTTACAGACATTTACCCTAGCCTGCCTATCATAAAATCTTATTATTATTATTGTTGTTGTTGTTTGTATTATTACATAAAACATTCAATGGACAACACAGAACAGTTCTCCCCTATGGCCACCAAGCACCAGGTATATGCAGGGCCAACAATCTATCAGACAGACAGATCATCAGCATACCTTAGCAAGGCAGCCTGGGTTTTAACCAGTTTTTCCAAAAGGAAAATTGTCTGTTTAGTGTTAGGTATCTAGGGGGACCTGTGCACATAGATGATTATCATTAGGGTGACAACATTTTATTTTTTTATTTTTTAATATGCCACCTAGCTCTTATCTCAATGATTAGGAAGGCTGCATAGTTTTTTTTTTATTTTGCAATTGTTCAAAGACTAACTTTATAATCTTTCTATTCTGTTTTGTCATATAAACTCATTTGCATAACATGGGACTATGGGAAAGACATGCAAATCGTGTTTCAGTTTACAAACAAGGCAGATACTGCTATATTGCTCATTAGCATTTCTTGGCCATGTGTATGCAAATGAGTTTTAAATGTTGGGAAATGTTTATGCAGCTCTCTTAGGCAGTGAGAGAGGAGTTAGGCTGGCATATAAAATTACAATTTTTGTCGCCCTAATGATAATGGTCTAGGGTCCAGGCCCCTCTAGATAGCCAACCAATGCTAAGCAATTTCTCTCCTTTTGGATTGAGAACTTATGTTTGAAAACTCATGATTGTCATTGTAAGGTATGCTGATGCCTTGTCTTATGGATAGGTAGTCAGCCTGCACGTACCTGGCTTTTGGCAGGATCTGAGTGGTTTAAGTTAAATGTGATAGAAAATGATCATTAATGATATATCATTTTTAGAAAGGACTTTTTTTTGGTTTGAGGGTTGGGGTGGACAGAGGACACTAGTTAATACTCTTCCTGCTCTAACACTGCAGCTTTAAATTGAATTCACTATGCCTGGCTTTGGTAGGAAGGTAAGCTGAATGTAAGAAAGAAGGGCGAATCGAACGCGAACAAGCAATGTTCGCAGGGAACTGTTCGTTGTTGAACAGTTCGGGACATCTCTATGTTTGTGGGGTTTGTGGTGGTCATGGTGTCTGGTGGAGTGCTAGGAGCATCCGTCAGCGGAAGGTGCCCAGTCGGGGTGCCAGGCTTTCCGGTACACATCCACTTAAGGGTTCCCAGTTTCAAGTTTTCTCCTAGGTTCCTTGGACCCTTTGAAGTATTGAGGAGTATCAACGAAGTGACATATAAGTTACATCTGCCTCTCTCTCTGTGTATTCCTTAATCGCTTCTCGACGGCTTCTTCTACTCCAACTCCGGTATCCGAAGATTCTGACGAGACATTTGAGGTCAAAGACATCCTGGACATCAAGAAGCGTGGCAAGAAGACCTACTATCTTGTGGGCTGGAAGGGCTTTCGTCCTGGGCTTTATGGGTTAGGTCATGTCACTTCGCTAACCAATCCTAGCCCTCCTGCTCATATATAAGTGGCTCAGCCTCCTTCCCAGATGCCTCAATGTCAAGGTCCTTGTGTCCTGCTAATGTTCCTGATTTCTGTTTGTGTTCCTGACTCGTACCTGTATTCCTGGACTCTGCTACTTTTTAGATCCCTGCCTGCTTGCCTTGCCCTGTACCTGTGCTGCCTGACCCTTTGCCTGTCTGACTACGCCTCTGCCTCATCCTTCAGTCCTGCACCTCTGGTACCTTTCTCAGGTACCTCATGTTCCACCTGGACCAGCTGCCTTGTGTGCCTATCCTCCTCAAGATGTAGTGACTTGGTGTTCCCCTCAGGAAAATCTATCCCCAACATCAGGGGTACTTTGAAGATCCAGGGGTTCACTTAGACAAGACCCTTAGAGAAGGTAGGACACGTGACACAGTGAGTTCGTGAAAGGTAGATTGAATCAATAAGTAGAAAAATCAGGTTTTATCAGGGAAAGAATAGGGTGTTAAATCAGAGTACCACGTATGAGTTTGTACTTCATACTGAGAGCAATTGCTGGCCGCAAGTAGAAATTCTGCTATCAAAATCCTTCACCAATCAAATTATTTCTGTGCATAAACAGCTAGTCTTATTAGTTTTTTGTTTTAAACCTCAAGTATCTGTAGTTAGTACTTAAGTGCAGTAAGTGTTTTATAGGCCTTTTCCCAGCATCAGCAGTATATAGTTTGCTGCAATCACCCCTTTTTTTTTTCTTTAAAAAAACAGTTCCAATTTTGCTTCCATTTATAACTAAAGAAGTTTTCCTAGATTTTTATACTCAAGATACAGTAAGTCATCAGTAGGGATCAGCAAATCGACTTCTGATGAAACATCCGAATAGTGATGAGCGAGCATGCTCGGCTGAATACTGGTTCGGCTCGAGCATTGCTGTGCTCGGCACATGGCGGTGCTCTGCCGAATACCACATGTGCTCGAGCGCCATGCTCGAGTCTCCGACCTGCACGTTTTGCGGGTTGTAAGCAGCCAATCAAGGTGCAGGTAAGTACATATACAGTCTGGCATCTGAAAACATTGTCTGTATGTAAAATTACATTAATCTGGGCCTAAAATATTGTCAAACATCTGGTGTTTATTGTGACATATACAGTCTGGCATCTGAATACATTTTCTGTATGTAAAATTACTTTCATCTAGCCATTATATACTGTGCATTTTCTGGGCGTTTTTTCGAAATACTGTATAGCGTCCGTCAATACAAAACAGGTTCTGTATTTCCAATCAACATTAATCTGGGCGTAATATACCGTCCATATTCTGTTTTTTTGGGGGGACATATACAGTATGACATCTGAAAACATTGTCTGTATGTAAAATTACATTAGTCTGGGCCTACAATATTGTCAAAAATCTGGTGTTTATTGTGACATGTACAGTCTGGCATCTGAATACATTGTCTGTATGTAAAATTACATTAATCTGGGCTTAAAATATTGTAAAAAATCTGGTGTTAATTGTTACATGTACAGCCTGGCATCTGAATACATTGTCTGTATTACTTTCTTCTGGCTAGAATATACTGTCCATTTTGTGGGGGTTTCTGTGACATATAGTGTCCGTCATCCCAAAACAGTGTCTTTATCAGACATTAAAAAAATCTGCGTCACATCTTGTGATGCTGATGGTGCATGCAGAGGCCGTGGCCCTGGGCACAATTAAACTGTGCCTGCTGCCA
Source organism: Bufotes viridis (assembly GCA_033119425.1). Taxonomy (NCBI): domain Eukaryota; kingdom Metazoa; phylum Chordata; class Amphibia; order Anura; family Bufonidae; genus Bufotes; species Bufotes viridis. The sequence continues at coordinate 353,797,814 of CM065589.1, forward strand.
GTACAGAAGGAAAAAAAAAAACATCCACCATACCCAGCCATGTCCAACTTAGCTGGGCGGTGCAGGACAACACTGTCCAAGTCGGACCAGTGCGAACAGTTGGTCGGTTGGATTGCTGAAGATGATGCTTCCAGTCGTTTAAGCACGACCCTCTCGTCCAGTCTCTGTAGCCAAGAGTCTGGTCAACCAAATCCTCACTCTGATCCTCCTTTCTCCCACCATGGAGAGGCTTTCTAAACTATTAGACTATTAGATTTGGCCCTCACGCCCAGCACGCTTGAAGAGGTACCTGAGATATTGTGCCCTGACTCCCAGCCTCTTGATCCTTTATAGTCTCAAGAAAATGACGGTGGTAAATGGCAATCATTCGTTCATGAGGTGGATGATGATGAGACACAGTTGTCAATCACTGAGGTTGTGGTTAGGTCAAGTCAGGAGGATGAGCCGACTGAGGAAGTGGAAGAGGAGGTGGTGGACGATGAGGTCACTGACCTAACATAGGAAGGTGAAAAGCCGAGCGAGGACAGCAGAACAGAGGGGGAGGGATCTGCAGCACCGCAACTGTCTGGAAGAGGCAGTGGGGTTGCAAAAGGGAGAAGTCAGCCCACACCAAATAGGCCCGCAACCGTTACACCGAGCACCCCCATGCATAAATCTACCTTGCCAAGGGGTAGGTGTTCCGCAGTAAGGCGCTTTTTTGAGGAAAGTGCAGACAACAAAAGAGTGATAGTTTGCAAGTTTGCAACCTGTGCCGTACCAAAATGAGCCGAGGTGTGAACACTAGCAACCTCACCACCACCAGCATGATCTGCCACATGGCATCCAAGCACCCTAATAAGTGGGCCGAACGCCTGGGTTCACAATCTGGGTCTGCAGGTCACACCACTGCTTCCACTTCCCCTGTGTTACGCACTGCTGGCCAATGCTCTGTCAAAGGCGTAGGCCCGGATGCCCCTGGCACTGTACCAGGACCTTCGCATGAACCGTCAGCAACAACATCCACTTCCCTGTCCCAGTGCAACATCCAAATGTCGATAAATAACCCACCCACAGGACATAGCACTAAATGCGCAACTACTGGCCCTTGAAATGTTGCCATTTAGGCTTGTGGACACTGAGACCTTCCGCAGCCTGATGTCGATGGCCGTTCCTTGGTACGCAGTCCCCAGCCGCCACTATTTTTCACTGTGTGCCGTGCCCGCCTTACACCAGCATGTGTCCCAGAACATCACCCATGCCCTGACCAACGCACTTACTGGGAAGGTCCACTTCACCATGGACACATGGACAAGTGCTGGTGGCCAGGGACCCTACATTTCCCTGACTGCACACTGGGTGAATGTTGTGGAGGCCGGGAGTAAGTCGTACCCTGGGATGGCACAGGTGCTACCCACGCCCAGGATTGCAGGCCCTATGTCCATGAGGGTCTCCACCAGCAGCTATGTTACTGGCTCCAACCCCCACTTCTTCTCCTCTGCCACCTCCTCCTCCACTTCCACCTCCAGCAGCAGTCAGCCATCAGTCGCTAGCTGGAAACAGTGTAGCACTGCTGTGGGTAAGCGTCAACAGGCCTTGCTGAAGCTGATCTGCTTAGGGTACAAACGCATACCACTGTAGAGCTTTGGCAGGGTATAAGGGACCAGGCCGAGCTGTGGCTCTCGCCACTCAACCTACAACCAGACATGGTTGTGTCTGACAATGGCCGTAACTTGGTGGCGGCGGCTTTGGAGCTCGGCAACCTGACAAACATCCCATGCCTAGTCCACGTCTTAAACTTAGTGGTTCAGCGGTTTATCAAAACCTACCCCAATTTGCAAGAGCTACTAGAGAAGGCGCGCCGCATGTGTGCCCAATTCCGCAAGTTGTCCACAGCTTCAGCTGGTCTGTCAACACTGCAACAGTACTTGCAGCTTCCAGCTCACCAACTGTTGTGCGACGTGAGCATTAGAGATGGCCCGAACTATTCGCCGGCGAACAGTTCCCGGCGAACATAGCTTGTTCGCGTTCGCCTCTGCCGGGCGAACATATTCGATGTTCGCGTTCGCCCCTATACTTTATCATTGAGCAAACTTTGACCCTGTACCTCACAGTCAGCAGACACATTCCAGCCAATCAGCATACCCTCCCTCCCAGACCCTCCCACCTCCTATCTAAACGCAAGGATAGGATCCATCTTACATTCATTCTGAAGCTGCAGTGTTAGTAATTGCAAATCGCAATGCGATTAATATAACCTGTATTATTCGCATTGCGATTACAACTTAGATCTGAGTTCCAAATGGTTGTATTGCTAGAATATATTAACGAAGATAACAAATATAGCACTATATTCTCAATCTTCATTATATTCTAGCAATAAAACCATTAGGAACTCAGATCTAAGTTGAATTTGCAATGCGATTAATATAACCTGCATTAATCGCATTGCGAATTCAACTTAGAGCTGAGTTCCTAATGGTTGTTGCATTGCTAGAATATACGTTATATTCTAGCAATACAACCATTAGGAACTCAGCTTTAAGTTGTAATCGCAATGCGAATAATACTTAGAATTATTAATCGCTTTGCGAATCCATTTGATGCCTCTGTTTGATTGTATATGACGGTTGACTATGACTACCACCAACGTTCTGCTGCCTCCAAAGCAAGATATCTGAACCCCCAGGGGCCATTTGGGCATTTTTAATAGAAAACGCATAAAAACGCATAAAACGCATCTGCGTTTTATAATTTTTCATTTTTAGTTTATTCTTTTGTGTATTTTGCCACATTTGGTTGCATATTTACATTTGGTATAGGCAAATATGGTAGTCTAGATCATGTGTCTATACCAAAACCTAGGATCATTGTTTGACAGCATATTTTCTAAGCCATGTAGCTGAATATAGATTTGGGCAGAGTAATGATCTAGACTACCATATTTGCCTATACCAAATGTAAATATGCAACCAAATGTGGCAAAATACACAAAAATTAAACTAAAAATTAAAAAATTAAAAAACGCAAATGCGTTTTGATGCGTTTTCTATCAAAAACGCTCAAATGGCCCCTGGGGGTTCAGATATCTTGCCTCGGGGCAGCAGAACATTGGTGGTAGTCATAGTCAACCGTCATATTCAATCAAATAGAGGCATTAAATGGATTCGCAAGCGATTAATATTTGTAAGTATTATTCGCATTGCGATTACAACGTAGAGCTGAGTTCCTAATGGTTGTATTGCTAGAATATAACATATATTCTAGCAATACAACAACCATTAGGAACTCAGCTCTAAGTTGAATTCGCAATGCGATTAATGCAGGTTATATTAATCGCATTGCAAATTCAACTTAGATCTGGGTTTCCTAATGGTTGTATTGCTAGAATTATATAACGAAGATTGAGAATATAGAGCTAAATTCCCAATCTAAGTTATATTCTAGCAATACAACCATTAGGAACCCATCTCTAAGTTAAGTTCGCAAATATGATGTCCCAACTCCCAAACTATTCACCGGCGAGTAGTTCCCGGCGAACATAGCTTGTGCGCGTTCGTCGCGGCGGGCGAACATATGCGATGTTAGGTCCACCCCCTATCATTGAGTAAACTTTGACCCTGTACCTCACAGTCAGCAGACACATTCCAGCCAATTAGCATACCCTCCCTCCCAGACCCTCCCATCTCCTGGACACAGCATCCATTTTAGATTCATTCGGAAGCTGCAGTCTTAGTGAGAGGAGGGACAGTGTAGCTGCTGCTGAGATTTAATAGGGAAATTGATAGCTAGGCTAGTTTATTCAGTGTCCACTCCAGTCCTGAAAGACTCATCAGATCTCTGCTGTAAGGACTGCGTCCTGACAGCACCCCAAAAAGCCCTTTTTAGGGCTAGTACATCAGTCTCCCTCCCAGACCCTCCCACCTCCCATCAAAAAGCAAGGATGGCATCCATCTTAGTAGTTGTAATCGCAATGCGATTAATACAGGTTATATTAATCGCATTGCGAATTCAACTTAGAGCTGGGTTCCTATTCTCAATCTTCGTTATATTCTAGCAATACAACCATTAGAAACTCAGATCTAAGTTGTAATCACAATGCGATTAATATAACCTGTATTAATCGCATTGCGATTACAACTTACCACACTCTGCGTCAACTAGATATTTTTCCATGGGAGTTTTGCCATGGATCCCCCTCCGGCATGCCACAGTCCAGGTGTTAGTCCCCTTGAAACAGCTTTTACATCACTATTGTGGCCAGAAGGAGTCCCTTTGTTTTTTAAAATTCGCCTGTCTATTGAAGTCTATGGCGGTTCGCACTGTTCGCATGTTCGCGAACATTTGCGGAAGTTCGCGTTCGCTGTTCGCGAACTGAAAATTTTATGTTCGCGACATTACTAGTGAGCATGCGCTGGAACTCTATGTTCTACTGGCGATCTACTCCTTGGAAGTGCTGGCCTGCCCTGCCGCCAGCGTTTTGTCTGAGCGTGTATTTAGTGCTGCTGGTGGCATTCTAACAGATAAGCGTATCCACTTGTCCACTGGCAATGCTGACAGGTTGAGTCAGATAAAAATGAACAAGACCTGGATTGCTCCTGATTAGAGTTGAGCGAACACCTGGATGTTCGGGTTCGAGAAGTCCGGCCGAACTTCCCGAAAATGTTCGGGTTCCGAACTCGAATCGAACTTCACCCCAAACCCGAACCCCATTGAGCACTAAAAAGACTGTAAAATAGCCCAGGAAAGGGCTAGAGGGCTGCAAAAGGCATCAAAATGTAGGTAAATCCCCTGCAAACAAATGTGGATAGGGAAATGACTTAAAATAAAATAAATAAAAATTAACCAATATCAATTGGCAACTTGGAGGGAGGAGGTTGAATAGGAGGTTGGGGTGGCATCAGGTGGGAATGCTATGGGAGTTGAAGTTCTCATTACAGCCAAAAAGGATTTATGTCTGCCTGCAGTGCCACAGGCCTCATTCACAGACTCAGGGCTATGGCACCCACAAAGAGGAGAGCGGTCCCGTAACAGCAACACAGGCCTCAGGTCAACCTGCAGTGGAACAGGCCATTATCATTTATGTAGGCCCCTGACACCCAGACAGAGGAGAGGTCATTTGACAGTAAAAAGTTTAATGTCTCTCACCCAGACAGCAAGCAATTAAACAAAATATAGGCCACTGACACCCACACAATGGGGCGGTCATTAGACAGTAAAAAGTGTTAAATGTCTGCCACCAAGACAGCAAGCAAGTACGTGAAAGTTAGGCCCCTAACTCCCAGACAGAGGAGAGAGGTCCCATAGCAGCAAAAGAGGCTTCATGTCACCCACCAATGGAGAAGGCCACTTTCAGATATTTAGGCCCCTGGCACCCAGATGGAGAAGAGGTTCATTCAACTTTAGGTTGCCCCGCAAAATAATGGTAAAGTTAAAAAAAGAGGATTCAATAAAGAAGTGCCCTGGAGTACAAGAATATATGGTTAAGGGGGGGTAGTTATAAATGTCTATTCTGCACAAGGGATGGACAGGTCCTGTGGGATCCATGCCTGGTTCATTTTTATGAACGTCAGCTTGTCCACGTTGGCTGTGGACAGGCGACTGCGTTTGTCAGTAATGACGCCCCCTGCCGTGCTGAATACACGTTCAGACAAAACGTTGGCCGCCGGGCACGCCAGCACCTCCAAGGCATAAAAGGCTAGCTCTGGCCACGTGGGCAATTTGGAGACCCAGAAGTTGAATGGGGCCGAACCATCAGTCAGTACGTGGAGGGGTGTGCACACGTACTGTTCCACCATGTTAGAAAAATGCTGTCTCCTGCTAACACGTTCCATATCAGGTGGTGGTGCAGTTAACTGTGGTGTGGTGACAAAACTTTTCCACATCTCTGCCATGCTAACCCTGCCCTGAGAGGAGCTGGCCATGACACAGCTGCGTTGGCGACCTCCGCTCTTCCTCTGCCTTTGCCTTGGGCTTCCACTTGTTCCCCTGTGACATTTGGGAATGCTCTCAGTAGCGCGTCTACCAACGTGCGCTTGTACTCGCGCATCTTCCTATCACGCTCCAGTGCAGGAAGTACGGTGGGCACATTGTCTTTGTACCAGGGATCCAGCAGGGTGGCAACCCAGTAGTCCGCACACGGTAAAATGTGGACAACTCTGCTGTCGTTGCGCAGGCACTGCAGCATGTAGTCGCTCATATGTGCCAGGCTGCCCAGAGGTAAGGACAAGCTGTCCTCTGTGGGAGGCGTATCGTCATCGTCCTCCGTTTCCCCCCAGCCACGCACCAGTGATGGGCCCTTACTAGATGTTTTCCTCATTGTTACCGTTCACCACAATAAGAAAAAAATTATTTGGCCCAATGTATTGAATTCAAATTCAGGCTTTTTTTTACAGGCACCTAACACTATCTGGCTATCTATTTATGTACCGTATTACACTAATCCAGGCACAGCAGTAACCAAAGATTTAGGGGAATATCAATTGTAGGCCTAGTATTTAGGCCCTGGATGAAAGGTATCCTTTTACGGACAGATTTATACTTGGAGATGCAGAGTAGCGTGTGAAAAAATATATAGGATTATGCTTTCAGCACTTGTATTTTAACACTTTGTGTAATATACCCTTTACCGGAAAGAAATACACTGAGAGATGCACGCTGAGTGTAATATATCCTTATACAGACAGATTTACACTTGGCCTGCATCAACTGGAACACCAGATTTTGGGTATTGCTTATTTGGCAATTGAATTTCACCCCAGAACAAAATATATCCTTTGACGGATACTATTAAACTACTTGTCCAGCCACAGCTAGAACACCAGATTTACTGTATTTCTATTTTTGCAACTGAATTTCACCGCAGAAAATAATATAACCTTTGCCGGACACTATGAAACTTGTCCAGTCACAGCTGGAACACCAGATTTGCAGTATTGCTATTTTGGTAATTGAATTTCAACCCAAAACAAAATATATCCTTTGACGGACACTATAAAACTTGTCCAGTCACAGCTGGAACACCAGATTTACGGTATTGCTATTTTAGTAATTGAATTTCAACCCAGAACAAAAGCTATCCTTTGACGGACACTATAAAACTTGTCCTGCCACAGCAGAAACCACTAATTTAGGGTATTGCTATTTTGGAAATTGAATTTCACCCCAGGAAAAAAAAAATTCTTTGCCAGACAGTATTACACTTGGCTGGAACACCAGATTTAGGGGATTGCTATTTCACCTCTCAATAAAATAAAGAAAATTCTATCCTGAGTTTCTAGGGGTGACAATAAGCACAGCCAAGCCCCTGATGTAGGATATAGCAAAAAAAAAAAAAACTACTATTGATGGATTAATGGACTTGGTGGCAGCTTGTGCTGGAGCACCACAAGAGACAAAATGGCCGCCGATCACCCCAGAAAAAAAGTGACAGAAAAACGCTCTGGGCAGCCTGAAAACAGTGAGCAATTAACTAACAGAAGTTGAATGATTCACAGCTTGAGATCGATCACTTCATTAAGTGTTTTTGCTGAGTTAATCCCTGCCTAATCTCGCCATAACAGCAGCTGCATCCTATCCCTACACTAATCAGAGCAGAGTGACGTGCGGCGCGACGTGACTCCAGCTTAAATAGAGGCTCGGTCACATGCTGCACTTGGCCAATCACAGCCATGCCAATAGTAGGCATGGCTGTGATGGCCTCTTGGGACAAGTAGTATGACGCTTGTTGATTGGCTACTTTGCAGGCTTTCAAAATGCACCATAGAAATCGCCGAACAACGAACCCGAACTTTTACGTACATTTTCGGGTTTCGGTCCATGTCACGAACACCCCAAAATTCGGTACGAACCCGAACTATACAGTTCGGGTTTGCTCATCCCTACTCCTGATTTCTCAACTCCACCAGAGGAGAGCTGAGCTGATGATGAACATAAAGGCAATTTCAATCTCTCATTTATAATGTACTCAATCTACTGTAATGTATCCCCATGCATCTTTTCCATCACAAAAAAAGAGTATTTGGTTGAATCTTATTTTCTCCTCCTCATCATCCAGATTGTATATATTCCCTCCACTCTAATTTTTTTAATAGGCTCAGCTCAACTGGAGGACCTCAACTGAAATTTTTTAGAGGGTCCGTTGAACAGCATGCACTCGCATCTAAGGTTTTAGTGCATATAATGTTTTAGAGCGGTAGCTGAACACCATGCATTCGCATCTAATATTTTAGAGCGTCAGCTCACCTGCAGGCACTCGCATATAATTTTTTAGAGCGTCAGCTCACCTGCAGGCACTCGCATATCATGTTTTAGGGCATCAGCTGAACAGCATGCACTTGCATATAATGTTTTAGAGCGTCAGCTGAACAGCATGCACTAGCGTATAATGTTTTAGAGGATCAGCTCACCAGCAGGCCCTCGCTCCCAAATGTTTTAGAGGGTCAGCTCAGCAGCAGACCCTCGCCACTAATGTTTCAGAGGGTCACCAGCAGGCCATCAATCATAATTTCAAGGGTTAGTATGATGCCCTTCTTTATATGTAATAAAGGGTGTATTGTAGTGCTGGTTCCTTGTAATTTTTGGCAGTCCTTTCACTTACTGCATAGGCTTTGTGAGTGTAGGAGTCCCACTACCTAAACAACTGTACCACAATGTGAATGATGCCCTCCTTTATGTGATATACAGGCTGTTTTGGAGTGCCTCTTCCTTGTACTTTTTTTTTTTTTGGGGTGGGGGTGTGGGTGTTGGGCATGTTTTTGTCAGTCTGTAAAAGTGGCGTACAACTTAGACAACGTGGTTCCCAGCAGCAACTTGGGAGTCCAAGATGCATTCAGAAATCGTCCTCATGTTCCCGGTCCATTTCGGTGGTGTTTCTGTCACTTACTGACCTTTTTCCAATGGACCAGGCACCCTCCCCTCTTCAGAGCAGGGAGTGCCTGGTTGTTTCCCATTGACTTTCATTTTACTCGGGTGCCCGGCCAAGCACACGAACATAGCAATTTGTTCGGCCCGAACATCCGAACACCCAAATACTTTGGTGCTCGCACATCACTACATCCGTAGTCGATTCGCATAAAACCTAGATTCAAAACCGTACGGAGCGAGCGATACGTACAGTATTAAAATGTATTGGCTCCAATGAGCCAAAGTTATTACTTGGAACTGAACCCGAGTACTGGAAATGTTTTTTTTTTACAGTAGAACTCAATTCATGAAGTTATTACGCGAAGTACAGTATTAACTTTGGCTCATCGGAGCCAATACATTCTAATACTGTATGGAACACTTGCTCCGTGCAGTATTGAAACAAAGTTTTATGCGAATCGATTTCGGATGTTTCATCTGAAGTCGATTTGCTCATGCCTAGTCATCAGTATCTGATCTGTGGGGGTCCGACTCCCAGGACCCCCCGCCGATCAGCTGTTTGAGAAGGCATCAGTGCTCATGTGAGCGCCACGCCCTTAATTCAACTTTTCCTAGGCCAACTCAGCCCCAGTCAACATGTAAGCCGTGTACCAGGGCTCCCCTGGATACAGTAAAGTCACGAACAAGGAAAGCAACTCAAACACCAGTTTTGCTAAAACCGTATTTTTACTGAAACATGTTCATGGACGCAACCACATACAAGCCAAAAAATGCTTTAGAACATATAACTGCACCGCACAAGGGCAAATAAGACATAGAAACATTTCCATGTAATAAACCCTGTTGATGGCTGTATCAAGCACTTGCACCCCAATAACAATAACTGTTTGCTGGACTTACAGAGCTGTATAATGGCAATTTGTGTCCCCAGTCAGTGCAGCAAGGTGTAATAGGATTGTTCCTATTTCCCAGGCTGTAACCTCCCCTACTGAACCCTCTTCAACATAAATGCTGTTCTTTCCCTACACCTTGAATAATCTTTCCCTGAAATTGTAAATCATTTTTTTTAGCACAATTACGTTTTTTCTAACACTGTCCCTAGCGCCTGCTGACGTTTCTGCCTGCACTAAGTACACTGGAAAATGGCAGAATCCAGGACGGCTGAGGCTATTTATAGGGCTGTGACATCACAGGGCTGGCTGGCTGGCTGCTGATTGGCTGCATGCATGGCATTATGGGTGATCCCGCCTTCCCAGAGTTCCTTGCTCCGTCCTCACACGTGCAGCAGTCATTTTAGGAAAAAATGCGATTCGTTACCACGAATCGCGAGGAAATTTGGATACGGTGCGAATCGAATAAAACCTGGAATTTGGATCCAATTCCACTTCGTCAACTTCGATTCGCTCATCTCTAATATTAACCAGTGTGGTAATATATTAAATATATAAAAATGAAAGTGTTATGAGATGAAGTGAAGAAGCATAGTACCAGGTGGAGTTTCAAATGTTTTTGAGACTCAGAGATCTCAAATGCTTCATTTAGACCAGGGGTGCACAACCTGCAATCAGCTGTTTTTCTGCCTGGAGCACCGCACAGTGTATGGATCACAGGTTTTGCTCCCGCACTGTAGAAGGAGCGGAGAGGGTCCCTGGCTATTAGTGAGAGTGGGGATGCCGAGGAGAAGACAGAAGCGCTTTATCAGTGCTTCTGCTTTCTCCTCTGAGTGCTCTGCAGTGTGGACCCAGCGATCACGTGATCGCTGGGTGTCTCGGGGGCACAGGAGTGCAGAGCAGCAGCGTCAGTAGACCCTGATCGGCTCTGCTCTGGTACAAAGCCCCCCCCCCCCCCCTAAAAAATTAAAGTAAAACGTAAAAGAAAAGAAAAGAGAAATAAAATATTATGTGGCACAAAAAAATAGAAAATTATTTTAAATAAAAAAAAAATACAATAAAAAGGAAAAAATGCTAAATAAGAGTGTTAACTGTCCCACAACAGTCTTTTTATGACCCCTATATTATGTGGCAAAATATATTTAAAAAAATAATAGAAAATTCTAAAAAATAAATAAAATACAAATAAAATAAAAAGGAAATAAAATAAATAAATAAATAAAATACTAATAAAAGAAAAAATTAAAGTGAAAAGTGTTCCTTGTCCTCCAACAGTCTTTTTATGACCTCTTGTGGGACATATTATGTGGCAATCATTACCATTACCGCCCCATATATTATGTAACAAAACGGCTTACACAAAATAACTAATTACAATAATTTATTTTGGTGTCAATTTGCATATTTAACCCTTTCAAGCCTGGAGGTTTTTTTTCCCAGGGCCATATCTTTTTTATTTGTCTGCTTACATAGCCATATGAGGGCTTGTTTTTTGCAGGATAAGTTGCACTTTCCAATGCCACCATTTAATATTGCACATGATATAGTGTGAAGCGGGAAACAAATTAGAAAATGGGGTGAAATTGCAACAAAAAAAAGCAATTCCACCACAGTTTTACAAGCTTTTTATTTACGAAGTTTGATGTGCGATAAAACTGACCAGTTACTTTTATTCTACAGGTCAGTACGAATCCGGCAATAGCCTTATATGTATAGTGTTTCTTGCGTTTTGACGTTGATAAAAAAAATTAAATAGTGGGGGAAAAAAATCAGTTTTATTTTTTTGTCCCCATATTTTGACCCCTATAACATTTTTGTAATTATGCGTAAGGAGCTGTATGGGGGCTCATTTTTTGCGGGGCAATCTGAACTGATACCATTCGTGGGCATGTATGACTTTTTAATCACTTTATATTCCAAAAACGGTGAATCGGCCATTTGGATGCTTTTTTCCATTTTGCTGTATGGGGAATATATTTTTATATTTTTATACTATGGGGGTTTTCGCACATTGCGACACCCATGATGCGTATTTTTTAATTTTTTATTTCTTTTATTTTTATTTTGGGAAAAGGGGGATGATTAGAATTTTCATGTTTGTTTAATTTATTTATTTTTTTAAACTTTTTTATAGTTCCCGTAGGGAACTATAACATGTAATCATCTGATTGCTATTATCATAGACTCCAATGCACTTGCATTGGAATCTATGATGATTTCATTACTTTTCTTTGGAGCCCTATTACAGGCAAGGGCTCCATAGGAAATACTATTCAGCACCCTCCTGTCATTCATAAAGACCGGGGCTGCTGCCTACATGCTCCGGCTCCTCCATTCGCCACACAGGGGAGTCGGAGCACAACTGAAAGGGAAAGCTTTCGATTGTCAGCGCGCTCAGATGCCGTGGTCAGGATTTACCACAGCATCTGAGGGGTTAAATGTCCATGATCAGCATTACTGCCAATTGTGGACATTAGCCACGGGTTCCTATGCTCGTTACACCTGGCAGTGCATGGCCATGGTCACTTGCACCTCAGTGACTGGCTTCAGAAGTGACATGCTTCTTGTGTCCACATCACCGCGTAAGCCAGTCATTGGCTGGAGTGGTGTATGACAATGTCCATGCACTGCCAGGTGTAAACAGCGGGAGCAGTGCAAAGGACCGGAGCGGTGGGGAGCAGGTAAGTCTAACTCTTCGGTTTCAGGGACTATGCTGCAGCACAATGTTTGGGACAATTACTGGGAACAAGTGTTCATAGGAACACTCATATCTTATATCTGGCCAGTATAATTGTGCAGCTGATCAGTTGATAAACAAGGAATCGCTCATTTGTTGGCTTATTTACATATTTTATCAGGATGAAAGCACATCTCCCTGTGTAATCTAAATGAAGGTGGAATGACTGGGGCAGCGATCACTCCTCCCAGCCACTTTGCACTGGCTTGTGTAATAGGCAGCAACATTTTTTTTATTTGCGGCCCCTTGAAATAGAGCGATGTGACAATGCAGCCCCAGACTAAAAAAGGTTGTGCACCCCTGATTTAGACCATATGGGGTCAGGCTGTTAAGTTTATAGATCCAGTACATCTCGTGGCGTCTGATGTGTTCTAGACTCTTGTGTTGGTGTTGGAATTTGTTCATTGGGAGTAATTACAAACCCAAGAAATACTGGCCCTGTAGCATTCAGTATTGTGTCGTGATACACTGTGTATTTTATTTTTGATGTTTGACTGATGTTTATTTAGTCTGTTGCGTAAAGTTTGTATTGTGCGTCCCACAAACTGTAGGCCACAGGGGCATTCATGAATGTTCATGTAAATCACATAGGTGGAATTGCAGTCCAGGGTACCTAATATTGGAAAAGATTTATTGTTCCTTTTATTCTTTAAACAGGTTGTTTGCCTGATGGTTTTGCAACACAAACATCTAGACTGCCCGCACTTTATACTGCCTCTGTGCTGGGCGTTACCACAGCTCTTCCCCGTATTAGTAGTGTTTTTCAGCTTGCTTGGAGCTAGAATATTGTTCAAAGTGCATGCCCTTCTAAACGTGAGGCATGGTGCCTCTGGAATGATTTTAAAAATTGGATCTTTCTTAAGAATGTGCCAATGTTTGGCTAGAACAGATTTAACAAGATTGTGATTCTGGTTATAAGTGGTAATAAAATTCAAATGGTGAAAGATCTCATTGGTAATCGGTTTTGAGCTTGGAAGTAAGCACTCATACTGTGTCAGTGCTGATGCACGTTTGTGTGCCTCAGTGACCACGGGGTACCCTTTCTCATGAAATCTTGAATATAGAGTTTCGCTTTGTTGTCTGAAATCTTATTCCTGAGTGCAATTCCGCCTGATCTTCTTAAACTGGCTAAACTGAATATTTCATTTCCATTTCTTGTAATGTGTACTTCTAAAATCCAGATAGCTATTGCTATCAACTTTCTTAAAGAAAGTGTGAGCCAGGATGTCATTCCCCTGAACAAAAATTTTAAAATCCAAATATTCTGTTCTGGTCTGATGGTATGCTCTTGTAAATACTATGCCCCACTTATTATTGTTAAGGTGAGCGATGAAGTTTTCTGTGGTTATTTCGTCCCCCATCCAGATGAAGATCAGATCATGAATGTATCTTCCGAATAAAATGATGTTGTCTGCCCAAAAATCAGTTTTGTAACTGTGGATTTCCTCAAAAAGATCCATGAACAGGTTTGCAAAACTAGAGGCAAATCTAGTGCCCATGGTGGTCCCTCATATTTGTTTGTATATTTGATCTTGAAATTCGAATGTGTTGTGGGTCAGTATAAACTCGATGCCCCTAAGGATGAATTATTTTTGTTGTATTGACATGGACTCAACTTCCATTAGGAAATGGGCAGTACATTTTAAACCTAGGACAAAAAACGTATCTGTTGGTGGCTCACCTAAACGTATATCAGGACCTAACGGTGCTCACCCCTTTGGTTCTCCCAAATGAACCGTGGAACAAGGTACTATAGTTAAAATATAAAATAAGTGGGGGGCACTCGGTGCTCTGACAGTATATAGATACAAAAGGTGTGGTAATAAATTAGGAATTTTATTCTAATAATTTAAAAAACAGGCAATCTTCTAGACAGGAGAGATATCATAAAATAAGCAGTTGAATTGTCATAGTAGACAGGGAGCAGCAGTTGCAAAGAAACCGGTGTAATTGCAACGCCCTGTTGCTCCTAGAGGCTCATTTGTATAAATTAAAACATCTGTCACGAACGTACCGAGACATATGGACGTCCCCGTGACAGTGAGTGACAGGAGATCTTTGAGACTGGCAACACGTGGTTTGGTTTGACATGTTTACCTTGTGGATCAATTGGCGTCTGTGTGGTTTCTGGTACTGGCCACAAACTTAAACTCCAGGTTTTGGTATTGTGGTCATTTAACTTTCCCGATTTATAGTTTTTTCTCCCACAATGCTGTGCAGTTTATGGCTTCAGTTGGACCTGTGGATAGCTGGTGTTTGGACCTCGGCTGAGTTCCTGGTGCTGCCATAGCTTCTTGGAAGTTAAGTGTTACATTTCCCTTTGTATTTTGGCTTTTCTATTTGTTGCATTTCTTTGTTGTTTTGTATTAGGCCTTAGGGAGACTCCCGTTCATCCTTCCTTTTGGAGGAACAGGATGTCTCATTCCTGTCATTAGTACCGCGGTGCTTTAGGGTTAAATAGGACTTCCTATTCCTGTGTATGAACTCGCCTACCTCTGGGGTCTGTTCATACTGGTAGTCAGTCAGGGCTTTGATTAGGGTTTTTACTAGGAGGTCTCCAGCTTCCTTCCCTAGTTCTCAGGCCTTATTTCCTTTTCCCTTTCCTCCTATGTTCGGTGTGGGGGTTTCCCGCCCACACTAGAGCGTGACAACATCATTTTTCTCAGCAATGCGGGTACATATGAACATGGGACCAACACAGATGCCTACAGCTGCCAAGCACACATGTAACAGGTCAGCCAGTTTTATACCTACAAATCTGCTGACAGACGCCCTTTAAAGCAGTTGTCGGGGTTCAAAGATGACCCTGGACGTATCCCCTTCTTCCCCCACTCATCCCCTCTGACATTTCATACTCCGATGCTCTCACTTGTCCTGCACTGTAAAGCGTAGGGTAAGGGCTGTTTTGTTTACAGCCCTAGCAACATTCCCGGTGATGTTACTGGCATTGATGGGTAGCTTTACATGCTAATGCATAATAAGGCCAATCTATAAGACTGCCCACAGTATTTATAATGTTCCCTGCGGTGCCCCCTATAATTATAATAACTGCAAAAAAAAAGGGGGGTCAGTCAGCACATCTCATTGTGCAGGTGCACGCTGCCATGGCTGGAAACACATTTGCCAAGTATCTCTAATTTATAAGCGTAGCATAAGCACCAAAATGTTTTCTATAATTATGGCATTGTTGTGCTTTATTTGTGTTTGCAGAGTGCTGTTGCATTTTCCTTTTTTTTTCTTTGTGTTTCTAGCCATGACAGCGTGCACCTGCACATTGGGATGTGCTGACTGATCCCCCTTTTTTTGCAGTTGTACTGGAGCTGGAGGTGTGTCTGACTCCAGTTGGTCTTGCACCCCTGACCAGCTTGTCTGCCCCATAGGCTGATTTTAATTAGAGTAAGCATAAAGCTGTAGCTTGCTCCCATTGTATTAATTGGAAGCCATTTGGCACCAGGAGAAGTATAGAGTGGGCTCAGCATGCATGTTGGTACCTGCATCCCTGGATTTAATGGAGGCCATTATGGCACCAAAAATGGTAAAAAGCAGAGTGGACCCAGCATGCATGTGAAACCTGCACTCCCTGAATTTTATGGTGGAAATTTTGGCACATTACGGGTAGTATTTAGTGTTAGGTTCCCGTCTGATAGAGATCGCCTTGACATTTGGCAGACGGGCTCAGATCATTTTGTACAAAATGTATTTGCTAAGTATCTCTAATTTATAAAGCATAAGCACCAAAATGTTTTCTATAATTATGGCATTGTTTTACTTCATTTGTGTCTGCAGAGTGCTGTTGCATTTTCCTTTTTTCCCTATAATTATAATGCCTCCTGCCATACCCCCTGGTCAGCATGGGGTTAAAAAAGTGAGCTTGTGAAATTTTCTTCAACATTTTTAAAATTGCTTCTAAAACTCTAAGCCCTCTAATGTCCTAAAAAATAAGAGACATTTGAAGGGGATATCCAAAGCTGTAAACCCCCCTCACCACCACCACAATGCCTGGGCCCCTCATACAGACAATACTCACCTGGTCCCCGACGCCTATGTCCTCCTTGTTTCCTCCATGGCTAATAATAGGCAGAGACAATGACCTGCCCCCTTGCGTCTAATTTTTCAAAATTTTCAGTACATTTTTTTATAAAGGTAAAACATTCACCCAAATTTATAGATAATATGAAGTACAATGTGTCATGAGAAAGTAATCCCAAAATCGGTTGGATACGTAAAACCATTCCAAAGTTATTGGCACATAAATTGACATGTCAGATCTACAAAATTTGGCTTGGTTCATAAGGAGAACTGGTCTTAAGGGATTAAAAGCATTGGGCATGTGGGCAGGGGTACAGCTACTCCCCCTTACACTGACGAGCAAAAGGGCAACAATGTTTTAAACTTTTGACTTTTAGGCTCCATATCTCGCCATCCACTACAGCTTCAAATGTGAGACTACTAGTGTTGTGCGAATCAAAGTTAACAAAATGGACTTCGATCCAAATTTCAGGGAAAATTTGATTTGCCGTGAAACAGAATTTACCCTAAAATGGCAGTAAAACATCTCATCCATTTGCACACAGAGTCCACTGTGGCCATCTTCATTGAAGACCCCGAGTGAAATTTCGTGCGCTATGACATATGCCACTACACACCGGGCGAGATTTCGCACTGGATCTTCAAGCAAGATGGCCACAACGGCCTTTTCGCGATCAAATAGATAAAGTCAGTGTTTTTAATTTTTAAGTTAACAGATTAACCCCTGACAGTCCTCAATGGTTATCTCAGATGCAGTGATCAGCGATGAACGGGGCATCTGAGGGGTTCAATGATGGGGGCGGGGGACTGGGGTGAAATTGCCGTTCCCCGTCATTGCACCCACTACTCACAACAAAATGATGAAGTAATTAGTGACAAAACAAATTGCTTTGTGAAAATTAACGAAGCAGCCGAATTAAAGGTTTGAGAACTTCACTCATCTCTAGAGACTACCATCATTTTATAGACAATCATCTCAAAACTGTACTTGCAACTATTTAGGATATGGTTAGTTGTGCAGATTCTTGTCATGTAACTGCATTGTTACTGCTTTGCTCCTGGTAGTGGAACAATCTTTTTCTTCTTGTATACTACAAATTATAACCTGTTCTCACATTCCCTAATAGCTCAGTGTGTTATTAGGTTGATGGTCAATAAAAAAGGTCACTGGTTCGAATCAAGGAGCAGCCATGAAGAAGATTTCCCAGGAAAAGAGAAACAGCATCATCCAGCTCATTGATAGCGGTATTTCGGCCAAGAAAATTGCCATACTGCATCATGTGAATGCCGTGACAGTTGAAGAATATGAAATGAAGTTTCATGACAAGAATCTGCATAACTAATCATGCTAAATAGTTGCAAGTCCAATTTTTGAATGAGATAGCCAAGATAATTGTCTATAAAATGATGGCAGTCTCATGTACGGTGTTCACTTTAGGACATGGTCAGATATCATAGTCAACTATCAAAATAATGCCAGTGTGACACCTGACCCTGACACCTGACTCTGACACCTGACCCTGACACCTGACCCTGACAACTGAGTTTGAATTATGCTCTTCATAGGTCAGGGTCAAAGTGAAAATGAGTTATAGATATACTATGTATTTGTATGCAAAATCACATAGCTGAATAAAATCCCAGCCTGTCACTAATCAAGCTTGTAGCTCAGTGGTAGTGTACTTGTCTTGAGTCCAATGGGCCTGGGTTGAAGACCCCTTTCAACCTTTAAACATTTTTACATTTTATTAAGCCCTAGATATGAGGCAAATTCAAGTCACGTGTGACGCTGATGTCTGACTTCTGACCTAAGTTAGGCGTCAGTCTCACTCCTAATTTTAGTTTCATTCTACTTTTCATATACTGAATGGCATAGAGGAATAAAATGCCAGAGTAACCCTAAGCAAGTTTATAGTTCAGTGGTAATGTATTTGTCTTGAGTCCAGTGAGCCTGCATTCAAGTCTCCTTTTAGCCTTTAAAAAATGTAACATTTTATTAAGCCGTAGATATGAGCCAAATTCAAGTCATGTTTGACGCTGATGACTACTGACCTAAGGGTACTTTCACACTAGCGTTTTTGTTTTCCAGAATAGAGTTCCGTCCATGCATTCTGAATGGAGAGAAATCCGTTCAGGATGCATCAGGATGTCATCCGTTCAGTACCCAAACGTTTTTTGGCCGGAGAAAAATCTGCAGCATGCTGCGCATTTTCCTCCAGCCAAAAATCCGAAGGACTTGCTGTAACGCCAGATCCGGAATTAATGCCCAATGAAGTGCATTAATCCGTATCCGTAAGTAAGCTAAACGTCATTTCTGCGCATCGCTGGATCCGACGTTTAGCTCTGCGCATGCGCAGCAGCAGTTCCGATCGGGGCCCCAGTGTAAGCTGGGGCTCCGATCGGTTACCATGGCAGCCAAGACGCTACTGAAGTCCTGGCTGCCATGGTAAGTACTCCACAGCAGTGTACTTACCTGCGCTGCGGCCGCCAGGCGCTCCTTCATGACGTCAAAGGTCCCAGCGGCGCATAGTCAGACATCAGCATCACATATTACTTGAATTTGGCTCAAATCTAGGGCTTAATAAAATGTTACATTTTTTAAAGGCTAAAAGGGGTCTCAAACCCAGGCCCACTGGACTCAAGACAAGTACACTATCACAGAGCTATAAGCTTGCTTAGGGTTGGCCTGGTATTTTATTCATCTATGCCATTCAGTATATGAAAAGTAGACTGAAGCTAAAGATAAGAATGAAGCTAAAAATTAGGAGCGAGGCTGACGCCTGACTTAGGTCAGTAGTCAGATATCAGCGTCACACATAACTTGAATTTGCCTCATATCTAGGGCTTAATAAAATGTTACATTTTTTAAAGGCTGAAAGGGGTCTTGAACCCAGGCCCACTGGAGTCAAGACAAGTACACTAGCACTGAGCTACAAGCTTGCTTAGTGAAAGGCTGGGATTTTATTCATCTATGTGATTTTGCATACAAATACATACTATATCTATAGCTCATTCTCACTTTGACCCTGACCAATGAAGAGCATAATTCAAACTCAGTTGTCAGGGTCAGGTGTCAGGTGTCAGGTGTCAGGGTCAGGTGTCAGAGTCAGGTGTCAGAGTCAGGTGTCAGAGTCAGGGTTTTGTGTCAGGGTTTGGTGTCAGGGTCAGGTGTCAGGGTCAGGTGTCAGAGTCAGGTGTCACAATGGCATTATTTTGATAGTTGACTATGATATCTGACCATGTCCTAAAATGAACACCGTACTCATGGTCGAAGCTGTAGTGGATGGTAAGATATCGAGCCTGAGAGTCAAAAGTTCAAAACATTAGACCAGCACCTCCAAACACACTACCTTGGCTGACATGCAACAGTAACCAAACATTACAGGTGAAACTAGAAAAATGAGAATATCATGCAAAAGTCCATTTATTTCAGTATTGCAAATTAAAAGGAATTGCATTAAGACAGCTTAAAATTAGAATTTTGTGAAAAGGTTCAATATTCTAGGCTCAAAGTGTCACACTCTAGTTAGATAATTAATCCATACCCCCTGAGCAAAGGGTACCTCAAAATTGTGACTTTGGGGTTTCATAAGCTGTAAGCCATAATCATCCAAATTATAACAAATAAAGGCTTGAAAGATCTCGCTTTGTATGTAATGAGTCGATCTCAAATATTAGTTTCACATTTTAAGTTGCGTTACTGAAATAAATGAACTTTGCACAATATTCTAATTTTTCGAGTTTCACCTGTATATATAACAGCACCCTGCTCTAAACACATGCAAACACTGGAAACATGGATTGCATGTGTACACACATAATCACCTGCAGACATGTTGTAGCTGGAAAACTAGAGGAGGCGAACTGACTGTCAAATGAAGCTATGGGACATGTGGGGACTCGTTCTGGTAGACAGGGTCAGCGGACGCAGTATAGAGGCAAAAACACGTTCTTTGGATCAAACAGTGCAGTGTTTTATTCACACTTTAGGCAAGTGACAAAACAAGCAGTCCAATTCAAGCAAAAAGTCACATTTGTGGTATTGGTGGTAGTTCACACCATGCGGCAATTCTGCCTCAGAGTCCTTGTTCATAGCAGCAGTGGCGTAACTAGAAATGACTGGGCCCCACAGCAAATTTTTGAATGGGGCCCCCTCCCCCAGTAATTTTTTCACAACCCCTTCCTTTCATGCTGCCCCCTTTCCTGTGGCTAGTAAAGATCGCTCTCTCAGACCAGGCCCGGCAGCTGTTCCATCCGTTTTCTACACTGTCTATACTGCCACTATGTATAACTCTTTGTGTAATACTGTTGAGGGGCCCTGACAAAATCTTTTAGTACTTCTCCTCCTCCTCTTGGATGGGCCCCTTCTGGGTCACGGCCACAAAGCAGCCGCTTCCCCTGCTTCCCCTATAGTTACGCCCCTGCATAGCAGCATGAACCTGTTTTCACTCCAAACAAGTAGCAAGCCTCCATACAGTAACAAGACTATCAGATCCCAACACAGAGAGCCCTTTGCATAAACCCAGCTGTCTTTTAATGGCAACTAGGTGTGAACCAAAAACCCGGACCGGCACCTAAAATCCGGACCAGTATTTGCCCTCACCTGGCTACAATCACCCTGCAGCACATACCTGTTTTCCACAACCAAACCTCTCACTGTGTGACAGAGAGCAAGGGAAGGAAATCAGTAGACTGACCTTTCATGAACCACCACAGCTGAACCTCACAGGTCACGGTAGCTGTGGCTGATGTTTCTGACTATGCTGATGACAGAGAGGCAGCCTTGGTACAGACAGTGGTGTAGATAAAGTTCCACTCATCTGTCATATATGTAAGACATTAATGGTTAAAGTTTAAATGCACTAATGAATCAATTAGTGCTATACTTACTATACATGAAAATTTGCAGGTCTTTGCTCACATTTTTGATCAAAATTGTGTCCGGCCCACCTACCAATTGCAAGGTGGCTTCTGCAGATGGGAACCTAACACTAGCAGAATTGCTTCTCTTAGGCATAAAGCCTACGACATTAAGGGCAGTTAAGGATCTAGTTATAGTATACTCTAGTATCTGTGAAGGGAGTTAGACCCGTTTATTTCCCCAGTCTGACCACTGACTGTGCTGCTGCAATTTTTTTTTTGTTGTATAGTATATTCTAGCTATACTATACTATACTATGATATTTGGGATAGGTCATCAATATGAAATCGGTGGGGGTCCGACATCCGTCATCCCTGCCAATCAGTTGTTTGAAGAGAAGGCCGCACTCGATGCCAGTGCTGCTTCTCTTCACTGTTAACCTGCTTGCCGTCACAACAGCAGCAATGAGCCGATATAATTACACCTAAGCCGTCCCATTGAAATAAATGAGAAGGCTTAGGTGTAATTATACCTGTTCACCGCTGCTATTGTGACAGCTGATCAGCGGGGGTGCCAGGTGTCGGTCATAAATAACAATAACCCCTTGGTAATAAATTTAAGAATGATTGTATCAAACAGTAAAACACTGTGTATGACTGTCACATAAAAAGACTTAATGGACACTAACCTTGACTTCAATAACCAGTGCCATGCAGCTGTTGACAAAGCAAACAAAATAATGGGATGCTTAATGGGAAGATGTTAGAAATATTTTCTGAGGCTAAACAAAGGACAGGCAGACAGTCTGTGAGGTTTTACTGACCTCTGCTCGGTAACTGCATGAACACTGAACTCTTTTATTTCAACGACATAGCAAAACGGGAACTTACACAAATGTAACACTGCCATCTAGTGACAATATACAGCCATGACATACAGTGGTTGGTGCATATACAATACAAACCTTGTATGCTAACACCCCCACTCAACAACTACTATCTATGTCAGTCCCATTTCTGATCGAATATCCACAAATCTGTTTCTAGTGAGTGGATTTGTCAAAGAATCAGCAACTCACAATACACAAGTACAATCACTTTCTGATCAACTAAGTCATGAATGTAATGATGTCTGATGTCGATGTGCTTGGTTCTTGCATTAATCTTCTCACTTGTTGCAAGCTTAATGCAAGCCTGATTTCCAGATATCCATTACAGAGATTACCAAATCCACCATATTAAGTGGCCCCTATGTCAAGATCTAGCTTTTTTACAAGCTTTAAGGATGTGACGGGGAAGACCTAAGCCAGTTACCCATCCACAGATGGCTGTTTCAGGGTGTTGCCCCTCATCAGTGTGGAGTAGGATTCTGGCTAACCGGGAGAAATGCCTTGGAAACTACTTAAACAAAAACAATAGCTGATCTCAGGGAGACCAGCGACAAAAAACACAGAAAACACAGCGAAGCCTCATTTAAGAGTCTTAACACAGCAATCCAAAGGGCAAAGCTCCCTGGGAAACAGTAATATGCAAAATAAATGTGGAGCCCCAGTATTGGGTCTACAACACAATGAAAGCCAGATATTCCTCAAAGGAAGGAAAACCAAGCAAAGGGGTGTCTCCATTACAGAGATCACCAAATCCACCATATTAAGTGGCCCCTATGTCAAGATCCCGCTTTTTTACAAGCTTTAAGGATGTGACGGGGAAAACCTAAGCCAGTTATCCATCCACAGACAGCTGTTTCGGGGTGTTGCCCCTCATCAGTGTGGAGTAGGATTCTGGCTAACCGGGAGCAATGCCTTGGAGACTACTCAAACACAACAATAGCTGATCTCAGGGAGACCAGCCACAAAAAAAAAAAAACTGCAGAGCCTCATTTAAGAGTCTCAACACAGCAATCCACATAAATTAGCAGATACAGCCATTCAGCGTCTACTTGTTTAGCGTATAGGCACGGATCAGCTTTGGTTCTTGTAAATCCTTCATTTAGTAGAACTTGATTAATCTTTAAGTTCAATGCTCGAGCTGATTGTTTAAGGCCGTAAAGAGATTTTTGCAACTTGCAGACATGGTCCTCTTGTCCCTTTTTCACATATCCTTCTGGCTGAGACATGTAAATTTCTTCTTCAATATCACCATTAAGAAAAGCTGTCTTAATATTGTGATGTTTCACAATCATTGTACGCATGGCAGCCACTGTCATAAGTGTTCTGAAAGTACTTTGTTTAGCAAATAAATGGAATAATGTGTCAGGTGGCTCAATTGATCAGGATCACATGGAAAAGGTGCTCTCACTCTGAATGACCACCTCGCAAAAGGCCAAAAAAAGCAGAGAAATACGTATGTAAGGAGATTACAGAGTGGGCACTCAATATCAGGACAGGATACAAGGAAACACAAGTAGTAAAATAAAAGTTATTTTAATAAAATGACAGAAAATCTACAACATACTGAAATATAAACATAAACATAAACCCCATGCTAAAACTTTACCAGTAGATGGCATAAAAATGCGGATGTAACATTCGCGGAGTAACAGAATAAAAATACTGACATAAATGGCAATGGAGTCTCCTCAGTGGATGTAAATTGCTGTGACGGTGTTTTACTGAGGTCCAATAACCCCCAAGTTCTCACTTGGAGAATATACTAGAGTCCCACAGTATAAAAAAGAGGTGAATAGAGTATAAGTGGTACTAATGTGCAGAAAAAATGTTACGGCTCCAGTGGTAAATGTTGCAGATGGCGGTTAGGTCATCTGGATACATCACTATCCAGTCAAGGATTCAAAGGCTCCACAAAATTCCCTATACAAGGTGGACTTTAGGACCTGGTCTCCACTCAGAGAACACTTCACCTGGTCGTATGACACGTCATGTGGGACGCTGCATGCAACTGTGTCTGAAGCATTACAGGAAAGTGGATGCCATTTATAGCTACATGTGGAGATCTAGCCGCCATCTGCAACATTTACCACTGGAGCGGTAACGTTTTTTCTGCACATTAGTACCACTTATACTCTATTTACCTCTTTTTTATACTGTGGGACTCTAGTATATTCGCCAAGTGAGAACTTGGGGGTTATTGGATTCTTTATGGTAAGAGCAGTGAGACTATGGAACTCTCTGCCTGAGGAGGTGGTGATGGTGAGTACAATAAAGGAATTCAAGAGGGGCCTGGATGTATTTCTGGAGTGTAATAATATTACAGGCTATAGCTACTAGAGATGGGTCGTTGATCCAGGGAGTTATTCTGATTGCCTGATTGGAGTCAGGAAGGAATTTTTTACTCCCCTTAAGTGGGGAAAATTGGCTTCTGCCTCACAGTTTTTTTTTTTGCCTTCCTCTGGATCAACTTGCAGGATGACAGGCCGAACTGGATGGACAGATGTCTTTTTTCGGCCTTATGTACTATGTTACTATCTTACTTCATCCTTATTGTGAAGTAGAAACACTGTGGTATATCTGGAGTAATCATCAATGAAGGTCATGAAGTACTTTTTCTTTCCTGGAGTTTAGTTTGAATTGGACCACAAAGATCTGATTGAATTAAGTCCAGAGGTTCTTGAGCTTTGCTGCTGGTCTGCTTGGTGCAGATCATTATTTGATCACATGAATTAATATTAATACCACTTGCATAGTTATTCTCAACTATTTTCTTTATTGTATCAGGATTTCTGTGCCCGACGCGTCTGTGCCAAGTGTGGATGCAGTTTGAATGTTTATCCTCTTTGGCTGTTTTAGCCATTTCACTGCACTTCAGCTGATATAGTCCATCTATGATTTTAGCCTTTGCAAGCAAGCAATCCCCTTTTGTGATGATACAACTGTCACCCTGAAATGTGACTACATTGCCTTGGTTAGTGAGTTTCTTTACTGACAAAGGGTTGCTTTCAAGATCTGGCACATACAGAACATTCCTCATATGGATCTTTTTAGTGATATCTGGAGAGATAGGACAGTATAGAAAGCCATCTCCTATTCCCACTGATTTCATGAATTGTCCATTAGCTGCAGTTATCCTTTCTGCTTTGCTTTCATCAAGCTGAGTGAAGAAATGTCGGTCATTTGTCATGTGTCCACATATTACGCTTGCACATAGGAGACACCATTTTTGGATCCGAATGCACACTCCTTTGTTTCTATGACATTCTTAGCTTGGTTCAATCCACTTTGTTTTTGCATTCTAGCTTTTCAGATTCTACAATTTGCCTTTAGGTATCCTAGCTTTTTGCACTCAAAGCATTCCCGCTTTTCTAGCTGCACGTTACTGTGTTTATTTTTGTATTTCATCTTTGAAGCAGTCTCTGAACACACACTTGCATTACTCATGCTTTCTGTTTTGCGCTTGTATTCATACACAAGCTTGCCTTTAACATATTCCAGTGACAGTTCATCTGGACATGCATTTAGTGCTATGATAAGTGTCTCATAACTTTCAGGAAGTCCACCTAATAATAGCGCTGCAACATGGAAGTCCTTTGTATCTTCTCCAATCCCTCTCAGTCTCTCCATCATTTCTAAGGCCTGTCTTATATAGTCCTGCATGTACTGATCTTTCTGCAGCTTAGTCTGATAGAGCTTTCTGAATAAATACAGTTTATTGCTGAGATTAACTCTTTCATGCACTTTTTGTAATCCTTCCCACCAGTGTCGGACTGGGGTACCTAGGGCCCACCAGTAAAATTTATTTTGGGGGCCCACCATACGGATAGTTTTTTTTTTATATGAACTGGTTGAGGTGCCGTATATTGAATATATTTATGTAGTGCAGTAAGTCTACTGTGTTATGTGCCACTTGTGCAGGGGGTGGAAGACTAGGGGCCCACTTTGCTCAGGGGCCCACCGGGGGATTCACCTGTACCCCTGTGGGCCAGTCCGAGCCTGCTTCCTACATGTCTTTGGCAATCTGACGGTTACATATATGTTTAATTTGATCATCATCTATACACAGGGAGATTGTGCTCTGGGCTTTCTGATCTCTGTCTAACCACTCCTCTGTGGACTGTGCAGGTCTGGGTTCATTTATACATATCCACGTACCTTCTCTTATAAGCAGCATTTTTATCTTGAATTTCCAGGATTGGTAGTTCTGATTTGTCAGATTTGCGATGGAGAACTTTGCTGAGGGGATGGTGGCAGCCATTTCTGCTTTTTGTCTTTCTGTGGCTGTCTCCTGCACTCAATTGCTTTATCTTGTTGTATCTGGTTATATCCAGGGGTAATCTGTGTTATATCCTGGGCTTCTTTAGTATGTCCTGGGCCCATAACCCGATATAAATATTTTCTGAGGCTAAACAAAGGACAGGCAGACAGTCTGTGACTGTGAGGTTTTACTGACCTCTGCTTGGTAACTGCACGAGCACTGAACTCTTTTATTTCAAAGACATAGCA
Organism: Bufotes viridis; assembly: GCA_033119425.1. Lineage (NCBI taxonomy): Eukaryota > Metazoa > Chordata > Amphibia > Anura > Bufonidae > Bufotes > Bufotes viridis. Next base: position 353,824,567 of record CM065589.1, read on the forward strand.
AAACAGGAACTTACACAAATGTAACACTGCCATCTAGTGACCATACAATATACAGCAATGACATACAGTGGTTGTTGCATATACAATACAAACCTTGTATGCTAACAGAAGAAGCATAGGCGCTCTTAACAAAAGCATTGTTTTGCATCTATACAAATCAGTGGTCAGACCACACATAGAATATTGTGTACAGTGTATGAGAAGGACAAAGCAGAGCTATAGTGATGCAGAGGAGGGCTGCAGTACCAATATGAAACTTGGCGATCTAATTACAATGTTCACACATACATGAATGGACAGTACAGAGAGATTTTTTAATTATTTATTAATACACAGTTGTAAGCATGACAAGAGAGCATCCTCTATGTTTAAAGGAAAGGTTTAATTATCATTATAGATGGGAATTCTTCTTTACTGTAAGAGCAGTGACTCTTGGGAATTCTCTGCCATAAGATGTTGCAATGGTGACTCATTGAACAACCTGAAGAGAGGTAGGGATGCATGTATACATGATCTTGGCCATGCACTCTCTCCCCTGCTTTACAAACCCCCTTACATACCCCCACTACAAGAGATGGAGTCGAATGACATCTCAAAGAGCCCTTCCACATCACATTCAGGAGATTCAACTGTTTTATATCCAATAAAATAATATTGCACTAGGCAAAATAAAGACCATATGTCACTAAAATATCTTTTTTTGAGAATGGATCAATGATTTTAGAAATATGATACATATATGCTGAACAATGTGAAGTTTATTTTTTACATATAACATGTTTCCTTAAAAAACTGGCAACAGCACACCTGAAAAAAGTAAGCAACATAATTTATCTGAATAATTTAATTGATATAGTGCCCAAAATGATATTGATTGCAGAAGCAAGTGTTATTAAAACTCACTGACAGCATGACCCCCCCACCATGGCAACAGACCCAACACACACAAATACACATGTATTAAGGGGAAACGCCTAAAAGTATTTAAAAATGTGTTATGAAGAAGACATAAGGTATAGATGAAATTGCAATTCTTTATTTATGGTACATCAATGAGCCATTTTAACCTTCAGCTGGGTACAGAGCCCTCTGCCCAGTAAAGTTAGAGTCCCTGCATTCTGCACATGCTGAATGTGCACATATTTCTCAAGGGTAAATATTTAACCTTTTAAAATGTCAAAAATTATCTCACTTTTAAAGTAGACATAGGTGACCTTTGCAATAGATATTCAAAATAAAAATTTCAGAAAAGGAAAAATATCTCAGTGCTCACTTTCTTACAAACTGTGTTCAAAATGTAAATGCAGACTAAGGGCTGGTTCACACGAATGTGCCGTGTTTTGCGGTCCACAAATTGCGGATCCGCAAAACACGGATGCCGCCCGTGTGCCTTCCGCAATTTGTGGAACAGACGGCCGTTTATAGAAATGCCTATTCTTGTCCGCAAAACGGAACGGAGCAACGGATGAGGACAGCGCATGGAGTGCTGTCCGGATCTTTTGTGGCCCCATTAAAGTGAATGGGACCACACCCAAGCTGCAAAAAATGCGGCTTGGATGCGGAACCAAACCACGGTCGTGTGAACGAGCCCTAAATTGGCGCTACAAACACAAAGGGGAACATTAATAAGACCGGCTTTTTAGATGCCAGGAGCAGGGAGAAGTCGCAGATTGTGGCGCAAAGGAATTTTGCGTCAGAATCTGCACCAGAAATACACCTAATTTAGACATATTTCTGTTTGATAAATGACCCCTTAAGTCTGCTAATACCACTCACTATAGTAATTTAGCTCCAGCTCAAAATGGTTTTCTTCTACATTCCCATATTGAGTTGGTTATTAGTGTTGGGCGAGCATGCTCGGCCGAACACCAGTTCAGCTCGAGCATTGCGATGCACGGCACATCGCGATGCTCGATCCGAGTACTTTCTTTGAGTCCAAAGGCAGCACCGAAGGGATATTCCAATCCCAGAAACTCCAATCTAGGACTGCCCACGTAGAAATAATCAAACAATTAACCAGATTGATATCAGGCAACCTTATATAAGGAACCAGAGTACTGCACCAACTTGTGTAATAATATAAACCAAACTAATGCAAGTAAAATTTATTGGGAGGGTTAGTGTGCTGCCTTCAGACTCGAAGAAAGTACAATTACGTAAGTAAAATTCCCACTTTCTTCTTCGTCCTACAGCAGCCCAGAAGGGATATAACATAGAAATTAAAGGGGGTGAAAACTCTCTTTTACTGCTGACAAGACTGCTGTGCTGAAGGCTAAGTTCCTGGTTTGAGTGTCGAGCCTATAATGCTGAACAAACGTGGAAGATGACGTCCAGGAAGCTGAATTGCAAGTGTCCAAGAGATGAACTTGTTGTCTCTCCGCCCGTGATGTCGAGGTCGCTCAGGTGGAGTGAGCTCTTAAGGGTTGAGGTGGCTCTTTTCCCTCTAGACTATAGGCTGCCGAGATCGCAGCCTTTATCCATCGACCCAGAGTGTCCTTTGAAGCCTTCATACCCTTTTCCTGGGCCTGAAAACAAAATTAATAAATTATCTTCTTTTCGAAACTCTCTTACTCTTTTTAGATAGCAAACTAATGCTCTACGAATATCCAGATTATGAAATCTTCTTTCTTCGTCTGATCTTGGTTCAGGGTAGAAAACCGTAAGCACCGATTCTCTATTAATGTTACTAGTAGAAGCAATTTTAGGAATGAATGATGGTACTGTTCTAATTAGGACACCATTTGGCCATTTTGCATTCTTTTCTCCTTCCCCACCACCTACCAGTGGTGGACCACAGAGACGTCCACTATCCAATCCGAAGTCCATGATGAGGCGCCACTTGCCATCTGGTTCGGGGACTGGAAAGACTCTCGAATAGACAACTGAAAACTCTTCTTCTTCTGGAACTCTTTCCAGAGCGCCTTTCTGCAGCTCCTGAAGAAGAGACAAAATTCTTAGATCTTCTGTAGGGTTTAACAGGAATCTTTCTCTTGGAAGATGATTGAACTCGATAGAGTAACCGTTCTTGATGAGGTTCAAGACCCAACTGTCTGAAGTGACACCTTCCCATATCGCAGAAAAGTTTCTCAACCTTGCGCCTACAGTGAGTGCAGGCCTGATGTCAGAACTTTGAGCTAGCGGCAGGGGTATTCCGTCTTCGAAAGGACAGTCTTCCTCTTTGGCCCCGAAATCTTGAGGGTCTAGACCTAAAAGTTTGTGGAAATGTCAATGCTTTTTCCTTTTTATTTTCTTCTAAGATATTGTCTAATTGAGAACCTATCAGTCTACCAGGCTCAAATGGAAGTGAGCAAAAATTTGACTTGGAAGCAGAGCTCCCGTCCAAGGCTTCAACCATATTGCTCTTCTGGTTGACTTTGCTAAATCCATCTTTTTAGCTGCAATCTTTATAGCATCCAGAGGAAAATCGCAGAGGAACTCTACGGCTGTCTTTAGAACAGATACTTGGTCTAACAATTCTTGTCTTGATACCCCCGCTTGGATATCTCTTGAAAGTTCGCTAAGCCAGACCCTTAATGCTCTCACAACCGGTACCGATGACATCGTCCTCTTTTGTACAGAGGCTAGATTACAATGGGATCTTTTAAGGAGGGTGTCAGCCTTCCGATCCATCGAGTCTTTTAGTAGGGTAGAGTCTTCTGAAGGAAAAAAAGATCTCTTAGACAAACGTGCAACAGCCGGGTCAATTCTGGCCAGCAATTCCCATTCTTCTGACGCTGCAGGATCAAGCCTATACAGGGACTTGAAGCGAGGACCTAAGTCCAGGTGTCTGTCTTGCTTTTTCTCTCTCCATGATAGTCTTTAAAACTAGATGAGCAGGAAAAACTCTTGATTTCTTTTTGGGAAAATAATACATATTTCCCTTATCTTGAACAGACTCTTCTTCCTCATTAGTTTCAAGACAACGCTTCACGCGTTTTATCAGCTTATCTGCTGAATCCTTTTTTAATAGAAAAAATTCCTCACTGCCCACATCTAAGTCAGATGATAGCTCAGAATGAGAACAAGTAGCTAAAGAATGTGGCACTTCGTCTGTATCTTGACGATGATGATTACTTTTTGCCTTATTACTGCCAGAATCAGAGGCAACATCCTGCACAGGGCCGCCATCAAGGGGGTACAGCCCATACCCCAGTAAGGGGCCCGGACCCTGGGGGGGTCCGGCCAGTCCAGAGCCTTTTTTATTTTATTTTTATTGTGGCCGCTGGCTCTGGGGCCCAGTGCTCCTCCCCCTCTTCCTTCTGCAGCCTGTCCCTTACCTCCCGGGCCCCAGCTATCTTGTTCTGAGAACAAGATAGCTGGAGTCTCGGCAGATCCTTGTGTAGAATGTAGTTGCTAGAAGGAGGTCTGTGACATCACTGGTCACATGCTCCTTCATAGTCACATGGACAAACCCCGACAGCAGCAGCAGCTTGTGGAGGGAGGAGGGGCTGTTTGGCTGCAGGCTGCTCAGTGAGGGAGGATGTGCTGCAGTCCTGGAGTCCACAGAAGTTCATGGAGATCAGGTGAGGGGCAGCTCACATATAAGGGGGGCAGGTGTAGCACTCAGGGGCAGTGGGGTTCAAGTGGAGTGGAATCTGGTGCAATTAAGGGGGTTTATAGCACAGATCCAGGTGTATTCTGAGGGCCATGGTGTATGTGTCTCTGTCTGTCTGTCCCTGCGTGTGTGTCTGTCTGTCCCTGCGTGTGTGTCTGTCTGTCCCTGCGTGTGTGTCTGTCTGTCCCTGCGTGTGTGTGTGTCTGTCTGTCTCTGTGTGTGTGTCTGTCCCTGCGTGTGTGTCTGTCTGTCCCTGCATATGTGTCTGTCTGTCCCGGCGTGTGTGTGTATCTGTCTGTCCCTGCATGTGTGTCTGTCTGTCTGTCCCTGTGCGTGTCTAAGGCCTCATGCACACGGCCGTTGTGCACCCGCATGCACGAGGCACCTATACACTTGAATGGGTCCGCAATCAGGGAGATGCAGTACAGAACGGGAGCACGGATGGGAAGCACTACGGAGCGTTTCTGTGGTGTTTCTGTCTGTGTCTCCACACCGCAAAAAAATAGAACATGTTCTATTTTTTTGCGGTGCGGACGGATCATGGACCCATTCAAGATGAATGGCTCTCGATCTGTCCTGGTCGCCGCACGGATGTTGCCAGTGCATTGGGGACCACAAATTGCTGTCCCCAATGCATGCAACGGACAACAGCCGTGTGCATGAGGCCTAAGGCATTGCTTAGACTCCATACCACAGTCTAGCCAGTGCCTAATGGGTTACAGTCTGGGGGCAAAATTAACTTGTGTGGGGTCAGTGTGGCGGGCAAACTACATGGAGGGCCGTGTGGGGGTGCAAATTACATAATGCAGGGCTGTCTGGGGGTAAAATTAACTTGTGGGGGGAGGGGCGAATTACTCAGTGGGGGTCAGTGTGGCGGGCAAACTACATAATGGAGGGACATGTGGGGGCAAAATTACTTAGTGTGGGGGCAAATTACTTAGCGGGGCAACTTGCATAATGCAGGGCTGTCTGGGGCAAAATTAACTTGTGAGGGGGGGGGCAAATTAGTCAGTGGGGGGGTCAGTGTGACGGGCAAACTACATAATGGAGGACCGTGTGGGGGCAAATTACATAATGCAGGGCTCTCTGGGGGCGGGGGGGACCAGGCCTTGAGCTGTGTAAGGGGCCCCAAAATTTCTGATGGCAGCCCTGATCCTGCATGTTCTCTCTGAACCAAGCAAAAAACTCTTCTGCTAATCCTCCATCTTGCGGACTACAGTCATTGCAAATGTTAGACACCACATAAGGCGTTAGGGGCTGAAGACAACTAATACATAAATTAGTTCTAGCAGGCTGAGTAACAGACGTGCAGTTTTTCTGCACACAAATCACAGATATTTTCTTGCAAATCATCCGGTATTGGTAATTTACATCCTGCACAAACACAGTGCTTAGATTTTTGCTTTATTTTTTTATGTTCATTCTTATGGCTCGACATCTGTAACAAGAAAAAATATACTAAGTATATTCCTTTATGCTGTATAATAAACATCTGCCCCAAAGAGCAAGATAAATTTAAATAGTAACAACAACTATTACCACCAAATAGCTCCGCCCCCAACCAGAACTACGTCATGCGCACGCAGTACTATCACCGAGACAGATAGCGCATGAGCACGCTAGTCGGAACTTGGGCGGAAGCCGAACATAAAGGGACACAGAGCGCACATACTTAGACCTAAACTGAAACCGCAAGGAAGAGAGCGACGGAACTCCAAAATGGTCTCTGCACTCCACTACTTACCAGGACTCTGTAAGTCTGCAATGCAGATACAGTAGAACACAGCATAGCTGGAATCTCTTTATAATGGGTCCAAGCAGGAATGAATAATAAGCCAGCCACTGCACTGTTTTTTTAAAACATACATACCGCACGCTGTCAAAGGAGTCCTACTCACAGGGACCCTGGTCAGCCAGGCAACCGCACTGAACATAGACAGGCGACCTGGTACAGGCATTACCAGGCATCGCACTGGCAGGACAAGCCACCATACACTATACCAGGTCTGGGCCAGGAACACAGTAGCCAAGCAGATGGAGCCTGACAACGCAAGGCCCTAAGTCCTATCCAGGTGGGCAGCAAGGTGTGGAACACACCTGCCGGAGTGAAGGACTGAAAAAAACACAAGTTGGTGCAGTACTCTGTTTATTTATATAAGGTTACCTAACGTGATATCAATCCGGTTAATTGTTTATTTGTAGGTGGGCGGTCCTAGATTGGAGTTTCTGGGATTGCAATATCCCTTTTGTGCTGCTATAGGATGAAAAAGAAAGTAATATTTTAGGGGAAAAAACTTGTTAGAGGCCCAAAATTCCTTTTAAGGACTATAGTTGTATCTGGCAGCAATATAATTATTAGTGCAACCTGCAATAAATTGCGTGGAATTGTTAGAGAGACCCAAAAGTCCTTTTAAGGACTATTGTTGTATCTGGCAGCAATATAATTATTAGCGCAAACTGCGCTAAATTGCGTGGAATTGTTAGAGACCCAAAAGTCCTTTTAAGGACTATAGTTGTATTTGGCTGCAATATATATTATTAGAGCAACCCGCGCTAAATTGCGTGCAATTGTTAATGCCGCTTCTGATAGTGACACAACCTCTGCTACATCTTTTATTTTACATTTGCGCTGCCTAAATATCAGTGACATTTATTCAGTGTCATTTTTTATGAGCCGGTGGTGACAGCGAAATTACTTGCGCTATACCTCCTGTATAACGTTTGCGCATCCTAAAATTATCTGTGACATTCAGTGTACTTTTTTTATAGAGGCTGCAGACAGCGACATTATCTATGCTACATCTCCTGCTTAACTTGTGCGCATCATAAAAATATCTGTGACATTCTGTGTACTTTATTTGCGCATACACTAACAAAACCTGCGCTACTGTATGTGTGACATACTTGCAAGCATATATAACATTTAATATGCGCAAGGCGAGCAGTAAGGGCCGGGGAAGTGGCCGCGCTGCTGATGGTGAACACAGAGGCTGCGGCCCTGGATGTGGTGAAACTGTTGCAAAATTGAAAAATTAAAAACAGGCACTCACCATCTGGTTCAAATAATAAAAGTCACGTTTAATATAAGTTAAAATATGTTGCCCTAACTTGTTTCGTTCCAATCATATATCTAAGATCAATATATTAACACTGTAGTTGTAATCCTATAATCACTGTCAGAGAGGTCAAGAGATTACAGCGATACCTAAAATAGAGCTATTTCATCCGTGCTTAATGTGATACATCAAATCAAAAATGTGTAACAATAAATATAAATATATATAGCTTAGTGCTCCTTATGAACTGAAGAGAGAAAATATACAATGTAAAAACATAAATATGTGATAACTTGGCAGTGCAGCTGCTTAGTGTTCAAACATTCATCCCCAAAGGGTTTAGTTGTTATATCTGATAGTTAGTATCGCTGATTATATCATGCAGCATTAGTCTCCCTTGAGGCTGGGTAACAACAGTAGGGCTGGCGTCTGGGGCATCCCCCTGATGTACAGCCTCTAACCTCACCCTCCGTTCGGTAGTCACCAGGCTCTATTTCTTTGTCCCTGCGCTTTGCAGGTGAGTAGGCCTTATCACAGTCCTCCGGGTTGTCCGGTATGTTATCTCCGGTCCGTGTAGTATGTGGACCTCGGCGTTCCACGTGTTTCCCTTTAGGGTTTCCGGGCTGCACGAACCTCAGCGTCTCACGTGGTGTGGCAACCCAACTGTGTCACGTGACGTAGAGCAGGTCAGGTGATACCTTTAGCCTGGTCGATTCTGCAACAACTTTAAAGGGCCCAGTCTTTTAAATAAAAAATCCCCAAATAAGGTTTATAGTGAATATCTTGTCTAGAGTCTTAGGTGGGTAGTTCTTATTGATCCGAAATGGCCAGACGCTTTTCGAGTTGACAACCTCTTCCTCAGTGGAAGGCCTACTCACCTGCAAAGCACAGAGACAAAGAAATAGAGCCTGGTGACTATTGAACGTAGGGTGAGGTAAGAGGCTGTACATCAGGGGGACGCCCCAGACGCCAGCCCTACTGTTGTTACCCAGCCTCCAAGGAGACTAATGCTGCATGATATAACCACTTAATCACCGCTAACTTATACTTCCAGTGTTTGCTAACACTATTAGCGATACTAACTATCAGATATAACAACTAAACCCTTTGGGGATGAATGTTTGAACACTAAGCAGCTGCACTGCCAAGTTATCACATATCTATGTTTTTACATTGTATATTTTCTCTCTTCAGTTTATAAGGAGCACTAAGCTATATATATTTATATTTATTGTTACACATTTTTGATTTGATGTATTACGTTAAGCATGGATGAAATAGGTCTATTTTAGGTATCGCTGTAATCTCTTGTCTTGACCTCTCTGATACAGTGATTATAGGATTAACACTACGGTGTTAATATATTGATCTTAGATATATGATTGGAACGAAACAAGTTAGGGCAACATATTTTAACTTATATTAAACGTGACTTATTATTTGAACCAGATGGTGAGTGCCTGTTTTTAATTTTTCAATTTTGCAACCGTTTTTTGATGACATGGTGAGTCATCTAAAAACAGAGCACCCTGACCACAGACCTGATATGTGTGAGCCACGATATACCTTTTATATGTGGTGAAACTGTGCCTGATGCCAAACCACAAGAAACACACTCATCCACGATACCTCGCTTCATGTCCCAGTTTGCAGGGTGGCACAGGACACCACTTTTGAAGTCATGCCATTGTGACCAGGTGGTCGGTTGGATTGCAGCAGATAATGCTTCCAGTCGGTTAAGCACACCCTGTCTTCCACAAAGTCCAGTCTCAGTAGCCAAGAGTCTGGTCAACAGAATCCTCTACCTGATACTCCTTCCACCCACCATGGAGAGTCTTGGCAAACAAGTGATCCCACACTAGGATATTCCGAGGAGCTCTTTTCATTGCCATTCCTCAATCTGGGCCTCTCGACAAGCCCGCTTGAAGAGGGACATGAGGAGATCTGTGCCCTGATTCCCAAACTCTTGAGCATCCATAGTCAGAAGAAGATGATGGGGAATGGCAATTAGTGTTTCACGGGATGGATGATGATTATGAGACACAGTTGCCAATAGGTCCACTGAAAAACTGCAATTACTGTCTCAAGAGGTTCATGATGAGGATAAGACACAGTTGTCAATAACTGAGGTTGTTGTTAGGTGAACAAGTCAGGAGGATGACCAGAGTGAGGAAATGAAGAGGAGGTGGTGGACGATGAAGTCACTGACCCAACCTGGGAAGGTGGCAAGCACAGCGAGAAAAGCAGTACAGAGGAAGAGGGATCCCCAGCACTGCAACAGGCTGGAAGAGGCAGTGGGGTTGCAAAAAGGAGAAGGTGGGCCACACCAAACAGGCCCCAACTGTTCCCTGGAGCACCCCCTTGCAGCAATCTCCCTTGCCAAGGGGGTAGGTGTTCCGCAGTCTGGCACTTTTTTGAGGAAAGTGCAGGTGATAAAAGAATTGTCATTTGCAACCTGTGCCATACCAAAATGAGCAGGGGTTTAGACACTAGCAACCTCACCACCACCAGCATGATCCGCCACATGGCATCAAAGCACCCTAATAGGTGGGCCGAACACCTGGGTCCACAATCAGTGTCTGCGAGTCACACCACTGCCTCCTCTTCCCCTGTGTCTTCCCCACGTGCTGACCAATCCCCTGTCCAAGACGCAGGCCCGGATGCCTCCCGCCATTCACCTGGACCTTTGCAAGCACCATAGGCTAGCACATCCACTTCTGTGTCCCAGCGCAGCGTACAGATGTCTATACCCCAGGCCTTTGAACGAATGCGCAAATACCCAGCCACCCACCCACAGGTGGCCTTTGAACTAAATGCGCACCTTTCAAAATTGCTGGCCCTGGCCATTTAGGCTTGTGGACACTGAGGCTTTCCGCTGCCTGATGGCGGTGGCCATGCCGCATTACTCTGTCTCCAGGCGCCAATATTTTTCATGGTGTGCAGTCCCAGCCTTACACCGGCATGTGTCCCGTATTATCATCTGGGCCCTGACTAACGCAGTTATTGGGAAGGTCCACTTAACGACTGACATGGACAAGTGCTTTTGGCCAGGGACGCTACATTTTCCTTACAGCACGCTGGGTAAACTTTGTGGAGGCCGGGAGCGAGTCGTACTCTGGGATGGCACAGGTGCTACCGACTACAAAGTTTGCGGGCCATACTTCCATCAGGGTTTCCGCCGTCACCTACTTTAGTGGCTGCAATCCCCCCCCCCCTCCCCACACTCCTCTTCCACTTCCACCTCTGAATTATCATCTTGCAGCAGTGTCATTGACATGCTGCAGCAGCGCTTGCAATTGCCAGCTCGCCAACTGTTGTGCAACATGAGCACGTGCTGGAACTGTTTCTGACCGTTTCCTGTGAACAATACACCCTCTTCAGAGCAGGGGGTGCCGTGTTTAATGCTCGGGTTCTCCCATTGACTTCCATTGAGCACCCGAGCATCCCGAGGTGTTCTAGTCGAGCACCAAAGCACCCGAGGACTTTGGTGCTCGACCAACACTATTGGTTATGTTTTGTGTCACTATAGCATATTCCATACAAACTAACAGACATTCTTGTGCATATATCAGAACTACTGTGCACAGAGGAACATGTATCAGTCTAGGCTTCCTCGTGCTGGCCATAGACATTAGATAAATGGTGGCTAAACCTATTGATTTCAGGGGGATTGACCAACCATCTAATGTATATGGGTACTCCCGACTCTCCAGTTAGGGGAGAAAAGTATAGGACAGTCAGATTTCTCCTACCTGATCGTTTTGTTTCTGGGAAGATAAGCCACATCTCACAAGCTTCTGAAACCTCATAGATGGCTGTGTCAGCTGTTTCTGTACGTGCTGTATTACACCAACAGATTATCTGACCGATATCTGTCCAATCAGACCAATAGTTGGCGTGTATAACAAAAGATCTTGGTGCCCAGAGGAACACTCACAAACCAAAGCAATCTCAACCACCAACTCATCGCAAACGGCACTAGCTGTCCCACACAATAAGGAGGCATCGACTGGGCAGGATACCCTGAAAATGATCAACCTTTCTTCACATACTTTGACACAGGTGGAGCAATCTGTCCTTTCTAAGGGCCTCTCCTTCTCCCCTATGTCTAGGCTTGACAAATTTGAGTTTATTAAGGATGTGTATCTTTTTTGCAGGCAGTTATGCTTCAGAAAGTTATATGCTCAACCTGCAACCCTGCCTGTATTTCCAGAGGATGAAACACGTGTTCTTTTGGACTTGATGGACTTACTCCGGGAAAGTGATTCTAGTACAGGTAGGCGTACCTTTACGTTGAGGAGACCCTCTGACATTACTCCCAGTTTGAGTCTGTTTCCAAATATCAATTTATTCTTTCAGGCCATGGTGCAGGAGATCCAACAGTTACAGATTAATATTGTCAGCCATGCTAATCTGAGGTTTGAGGAGCAACGAGCCCTCAGAACTCTACAAAATAATACAGCCTTCACAATTAAAGAGGCTGATAAGGGAGGTAATGTTGTTTTATGGGGCACAGAACTTTATGTGCAGGAAGCAAGAAGGCAACTGAGTAATCGCAAATTTTACACTCCCTTACCATCTGATCCCACACAGGTCTTTCATGGTAAGCTGTTGAAGGTTCTTGATTCAGCTGCCTGCATGCATATCATTACTCCTAAAGAAAGAGAATTTTTAGAAGTCAAGTCTCCAGTGGTACCTACATTCTACATGTTACCTAAGGTACACAAGGACCTGGTGGATCCACCAGGTCGTCCCATTGTGGCAGGCATTGGGGGGCTATGTGAACAGGCCAGTGTATACTTAGATTTTTTCTTGCAACCTTCTGTTTTAGGAGTCAGATCCTACCTTCGTGATTTGATGCAGCTCATTGAGATCCTTGAGAGGTCTCGTTTTCCTTCTGGCACCTTGATCCTGACATGTGATATGGAATCCTTATATTCCATTATCTCCCATGAGGATGGCATCTCGGCAGTCAAATACTTCCTTTCCAAATCCCAGACGGGGGATCCGGCTCATCACATGTTTTTGGTGAGCCTTCTGCATTTTGTTTTACATCACAATTATTTTGTGTTTGACCGCGTTTTTTACAAACAAGTATCGGGGACTGCCATGGGGGCATGCTGTGCGCCCTCCTACGCAAACCTTTTTTTAGGTTGGTGGGAGGAGACACAGGTGTACCCCTTAGCAGAGTTCAACGAACATGTACTTAGATGGTACCGGTACATTGATGATCTTTTGATCTTCTCGCATGGTACACAACAACAATGCATTGACTTTGTACTGCGGCTAAATCGAAATTCTCATAACATCTTTCTCACCCACAGGATTTCAGAAGCAACTATTGACTTCTTGGATTTAAAAATCACTATCAATGGGGACAGAATCCAGACCTCACTTTTCAGAAAACAAACGGCTACAAATAGTTTATTGCAATACAGTAGTTTTCATCCTCCTCATCTTCGCAACAGTATCCCCAAGGGACAGTTTTCGAGGATTCGTCGAAACTGCTCAACTGATCCAAGATTTTAAGGAGACATCTAAAGATCTGACCACCCGCTTTCGAGCAAGAGGTTATCCGAAGAAGGTGGTGGCCCGGGCTTTTGAATATGCTAACACAGTGGAACGCAAAGATCTTCTGCAACCCAAGCTCAGGACACAGTCCAATAAGGTTCGATTGGTCACCAGATACAACAATCAGTGGCAGGACCTGTACAATATGCTGCACACCCATTGGTACTTATTATCCACGGACACAAAACTTTTGGAACATATTGATCCACGTCCACATCTCACAGCACGCCGTGCCCCCAACTTGAAGGACATGCTAACACGGAGTCATTTTCAGAGGCCTTCTTCACGTTTGGAATTAGTGGAATTAGATTACGGGGGACTTTCCCCTGTGGGAACTGTAATGTTTTTCACCTTATGATTGGTAGTAATTCTTTTGATTTACCTGATAACCGCACGTTTACTCTTAGGCAATATGTGAATTGCCGTACCAAAAATGTTGTTTATGCGCTTTTATGTCAGTGTGATAAGGTTTATGTTGGACAGACCGGTCAAGAATTAAGAAAGAGAATACAACAACGTTTATCTGCAATCAGATTAGCTAGACGTGATAGGGAGCGTGGTGACAAAGCCCTCACCTCAGTGGCGACGCATTTTTTGAATGAGCATCAGTGTAATGTCCAGGGTCTAAGGGTTGTGGGCCTTACCAAGATTAGTGTAAATATCAGAGGAGGTTCAGTTACCTCTCAATTGCTACGTTCAGAATCTAGATGGATATTTACTTTGAACTCATTGACACCACATGGCCTCAATGAGGAACTCACATTTGTGGGTTTTTATGGATAGTTTGGATACTTTGACTTGAAACCCCCTAGCTGCCACGTTTTTGTGTTTCCTTTTTTTTTTTTTTTTTTTTTTCTTTTTGTTGTTTTTACTTTTGTCACTTCTACCCCATCTTTGGGGCCTGTTGGTTGTGAATACAGCCTCTGTTCACCAGGTTTACACATGATTCACTTGATCACGGAGATTTTTCAATTGTTGAAAGCAGGTCTTGTACCTGTTCACATAGGCTAGATCACAATTACATAATTATTATCCTTTTTTTTTTTTTCTTTCTTCCATACACATATGTCTTATACATAAGGGATTTTTTTTTATCGTTCTAAATCATGTGTATATTTCAAAGAATTTAGTGATGGATGGATATTTCTGTTTTATTACATGGAATTATTCCCTTTATGGGACACTGGTGTTATATTTATACACATGTGTCTCATGTATAAGGGATTCCTTATTGTTTTAATTATGTGTATAAATTAATGAATTTTGTGATTTATCTTTATTATATGAAATTATTGCATGTTTTTATATATATTTATTTTTTCACAATTTCTCTTCACATATCTTTGGCACTACTATCACTTTGCACTTCAAGCACTTTGCACGGTTTTGCACATGCACTTTTCATGGGTCTCTCACTATATAAGTGTCCCTTTAATATCCATTGCGACAAACTGAATGCTGCCGTCATGTTATGCATTGCGATATACACAACTTATATCACTCCGACATATTGTTTGTTTTCATGTTTCATGTATGCTTTCATGATTCATTTATGGCTGTTCCACATTGATTTCCGGGTCATGGAACGCATTTGCGCTCCAGCGGCAATCAGGTGACCAGTATTTCATGTATGTGGTGCGCCAATCGCGCTCCTGAGCATACTCGGTCACCTGACTCCAGTATATATCACAGGCGCATTCTGGCGCAGGACACGCCGCTTCCGGTATACGTCACACATAGGCATATTCCAGCGCAGGACACGCCGCTTGTAAATACTATTGCTATTATGGGCAGGTGAGAATCATTTATCCATCTTGTTTATGATATATAAGGATGTATGCACATTGGACTTGTTACCCCTGACGAAGCCGGACGTTGCCGGCGATACGCGTGGGGCGTCTTCTCTTATCCGGCGGTAGTCCATGTGTGGGTATTTGGCACAGGGTGTGATACATTGCTCTAACTCTTATTGATGTTGCCAAGTCTTTTATCCTATATTATGCTCATCTTTTGATTGATTGCATGTACATGTTCATGCCTGTGCTCAGCTATTTTGTTATGGTATTTTGACATTGTATTGTGCCCCGGACTCCGCCGCAGTGTTGGGTCATTGCATACCCACACTGGATGCTATTGTATACAATTTTTATTGTTTTTTGTGTGTCTCCTTTTTGTTCATATCAACAAATTGTATTTTACTAGTTGTATGGTTGGATGTGCATTCCTATAATAGTCTTCTTGAACTCTCTTGTAGTCCTTATTTGTGCATATTGTTGTTTTCGGACTATGGATTGCACTCCACTTCATTACTTGTTAGTGTGTGCCCTTGAACTCTTCTGTGTAGCTATAACAAAAGATCTGTGAAAAAATCTGTCAGATAATCTGTTGATGTAATACATGCCTAACTCTTTACTTGTTAGATGTTAAGTCAGTGGGTCCATCCCCGTCCATGCCCTGTTAATCACCATGCTGCCCCACATCCTCTGCAAGCTGCTGTGTCCATTGCTCCAGTCTGTTCCCTTAGGGCACATGCACACTCACCTTGGCCTTTTAATGGGTCAGTGCATACATCTGAAAATCCTTCCCCAGCCAAAGGTTGAGGGTCCCTGAGTATATTAGGAACTTTCTCCAGGCAGAGGGTGCCTGAGCATTAGGTTTACCTGTGACCAGCAAAGGTGTTTGGAAGACTTTTGTTCAGAGACTCTCTTGCATTATCTAGTCTGTATTCCCGTCTGTGTTCCGGCCTTGGACCCATCCTGCCTGTCTACTCCTGACCTCACACTTCATCTTTCAGTTTAAGTTCATGTGTAAGTTCTCCTAATCTGTGTACCCTATCCATTCTACAGTCTTGGCTCCTGCCTGCCTTGTTTCTACATTCACCATTACCCCTCCTGCCACCTACTAGTGTTCTGTTCCCCTTATTGTGAAGAATAATTCGACAGGTAGTTTACTCGCCCTTCAATCACCACACTGTGAAAGTTCAGGTAACTTGTTTCAAAAGAAGGTAAAACTGTGAATACAGACAAAAGCATAGTATCAGACCATACATGCAATGCAAGAGTGTGGATTAATACAATAAAGCATACATCAAAGAAGAGTGATGCATAAGAAGACACTGTGGAACATCTGACATAAAATGTGTCTGCAGATAAAGGAACTATAGCATCATAGCAACTACACAGATCTAGGAGCATGTGACAGGTATCTACTAACATAGATTAGCTAATACCTAAGTATAAAGCTCTAACATAATGCATGTATACAACAAAATATGCATCCTACACTGCAGATATAAGTAAATGATAAGGTTTGACATACCAACGATGCTTGGATTGGCGTGGATGAAGGATAGATGCATGTGGATGCAACAGTACAGTGTGAATCTAGGAAATATGGCTGCTGGCATAAAGAACAACCTGCTTCCTGATCACAGAGAGTCTACTTCCTGCAGTGTCACATAACTTCAGGACAAAACAGAAAAGAACAAATGCAGTATTAAAGGTGTCCACTAGGGGGAATAGAATTCAACAATATAGATTAACATAATCTGGCTGTCGATAGACAGCACAACTAGTGTTTCTATGTCTGTGTTGCCAGTATCTGCAGTTCCAGTATTAGAGACTGTCCAGACTGCTTCTGTGATTGTGGGGCTGTTTCCCTGCATTTCAGCCATCCAGCCAAGTTTCCTCTCAAATGCCACATCAGTATAGGTGAATGTTCAGACTATACCTATAGTCTTGCACCAGAGTCCTTGACTCCAGTGGGTCAGTTGCTAACTTTACTAGGACTATCCCAAGAGGTAGTGGTCTGGTTGCTCCCCAGCAGAGAAGTCCAGATCTGTGTACAGGAGTTACAGGGTCAATACTAGGGGAGCACCAGAATAACGCCCTTAGGGTATGGCCACAGAATCAGGTTTCCTGGTGCAGTTTTAGAAGCGAGAGCGAGAATTTGTGTTTTTCCTTTATACAGTCTCTCATTTTTTGATTTATTCCTGATTTTGGCTTCCAAAACTGCATCAGGAAACCTGACCATGTAGACGTACCCTTAATATTTAGCCCAAAGCCAAACCAATTAGTTGGTATAGTGGGTCCAAACTCGCTGATCTGTGACATAAGGGAGCTACAAAAACAGCATTGCAAAGCCCATTGGCTGTTTCCATAACTCTGACCACCTCTGGTTGCCACATCCAGGTGGAAGGGGATTGTTTTAGAAATGGGTATGGGCCCCGGTGGTGGGACCAAGATCTATTAGACACTAATTGCATATTATGTGTGTATGACATCAATGTTTGAGATGGGAGTACTTTTGAGCTTTGAATGAAATGTTCATAGAGGCATTGAACATTGTGGGAGAAGCCACTGGAATTTCACTTTTGATGAATACTTTAAATCAAGTACAGTATAAACAATAGTTACAGAGTGAAGTACCGCACACCGTTGATGCTGGTGCTAGCAAGGACTTGTCAGTCGTTACACAGTAGTGGAAAGATTGCTGCACACAGCTGATTCAATTTGCCATTCATTAATAAAGTTTATTTAACAACCTTTAGCATGTTGCATACATGATCCAGATAATTGCCCATATATAAATCACACTTTGTAGACTTTTTAGTACCGAACGTTTTGGCCTAAATCGCCTTCATCAGCGGTATGAGATCTGTGATGGAATAGACATTACGTAATATGCTGTATATAATAACATCATAGTGTTATATCCACCTGAACACTCTAACATACTTACCTCTATGTACAATAGAGTTTTTATCACATCTCAAGATCTATACTGTATACTCATCTCTCTAAAACTATATACCTACCCTTACAATTTTCCTCCTTCTATAACTTCATTCTGGCATGAATACAACTCGGTTTCTCCTTCCAAAACCTAGGATACCCCCGCCTGGGATGTTTTCTTTTATATTAACCAAAAAATCTTTAAAAATGTCCTCTAGCATGTTATGTATTTTTTAATTGTATGTTCTCATTACCTCGTATACAAGTCTGCAAATTTGACGTTCCAGTCTATTATCCCTGTCACTTATGTAATGTCTATTCCATCACAGATCTCATACCGCTATTGAAGGCGATTTAGGCCGAAACGTTCGGTACTAACAAGTCTACAAAGTGTGATTTATATATGGGCAATTATCTGGATCATGTATGCAACATGCTAAAGGTTGTTAAATAAACTTTATTAATTAATGAATCTTTCCACTACTGTACAGAATAAACAAGACACAGTGTGGGTGGCGATTTAAAGGGGTTATCCCATGATCAATGTAAAAAATAAAAACCAGACATCATATAGTAATTTATAACCTCTTTCTAACAAAGCTAGAACTAGTAAATCACTGAGTTTTCTAATAGTGGTAAGACCCTTGCTAAAGCAAAACCTGAATCACTGAGGGCAAGAATCTAAAACATAACTTTTATTAAAGGTAATATAAAATTACATCCGCTGGATCAATACTGATCCTTTATATATACAAAATAGCTATCACCTAGAGAGCACTGAAACAGTGTGATGTTTAGCTTGTGGGAGTGGCGGAGATAAATAACGTGTCTCTTTCCCTCTTCTCACCCCTCACACTGATCAGCCCAGAGATGCACCTTGGTGGTAAATGCGGTTGGTGGTAAAATAGTGTCCCAAATCACATAGGATAAATGCATAAAAACCCCTCAAAAAGCAGGGCATGGGACTGAGAACACTTTCTCATGCAGACTATTAATGGATGAGCCCTCAAAATCTGAGGAAGATACCTAAGCCACACTCACTACTGTGGATATTCATGTACCATTCTATAAAGCACAACAGATTACTGATAAAGAGCGGTATATCAAGATAATGCCTATGGTGCAATTGCCACGTCCACAATGTCTACATACAACTCTGCTGGGTGTGGATGATTACTATACTCACAAACCGCCAATATATGGACTTCTAGATATGGACCTCTAGATAGGGTTCCTGGGGCCAGATGAGCTATCATCTGCAGTTCCAGTATTAGAGACTGTCCAGACTGCTTCTGTGATTGTGGGGCTGTTTCCCTGCATCTCAGCCATCCATCCTCTCAAATGCCACATCAGTATAGATGACCCAGTGGGTCAGGTGCCAACTATACTAGGACTATCCCAAAAGGTAGTGGTCTGGTTGCTCCTCAGCAGAGAAGTCTAGATCCATGTACAGGGGTTACAGGGTCAATACCAGGGGAGCACCAGAACAACGCCCTTAGGGTATGGCCACAGAATCAGGTTTCCTGGTGCAGTTTTAGTAGCCAAAAATGAGCTATCATCCGGCCCCAGGAACCTTATCTAGAGGTCCATATATTGGCAGTTTGTAAGTATAGTAATCATCCACACCCAGCAGAGCGGTATGTAAACTGTATGTAGACAGTGTGGATGTGGCAATTGCACCATAGGCATTATCTTGATGTACTGCTCTTTATCAATGAGTGGCATTTAGCAATCTGTTGTGCTCTATAGAATGGTACACGAATGTCTTCTGTCCACAGGAGTAGGTGTGGCTTAGGTATCTTTCTCAGATTTTGAGGGCTCGTCCATTAATGGTCTGTATGGGAAAGTGTTCTCAGTCCCATGCTCTGCTTATTGAGGGGTTTTTATGCATTTATCCTATGTGATTTGGGACACTATTTTACCACCAACCACTTTTGTAAGTTATCCACTGTAAGTTATCTGGACCTCGGTTCTGGCTATCCGTGTGCCAACTATAGCTTTGTTTATCTTGTTTGAGTCCCCTGATGAACCCTCTGTATATCAGGAGGGGGAAACGCATTGGGGTTGGTGACATTTTAGATGTAGAGTGTGGTCCTAGTATAGGTTAAGGACAGACTAAGGAAAGATTAGTCTTAGGCACGAGGACAGAGAGCATCTACCACCAAGGTTCGTCTCTGGGCTGAGCAGTGTGGAGGGTGAGAAGAGGAAGAAAACATCATAAAGAGGGGGCACACCAAATTTTAACAAGAATGTAAGCGCACGGTATAGAGCAAACAATAAACGCCAAAAAGAAAAAAGAATACTGAGAAAAGAGCCACACATTTAAAATTATCAATCAATTTTATTTGAAACAACAGACATAACAGAAGTTGATTAAAATCAGGTTAAGAAGAGGAAAAGAGACACGTTATTTATCCCGGCCACTCCCACAAGCTAAACATCACACTGTTTCAGTGTTCTCTAGTTGATAGCTCTTTTTTTTTATATATAAAGGATCAGTATTCATCCAGCGGATGTAATTTTATAGTACCTTTAATAAAAGTTATGTTTTAGATTCAAAGCTCGAACCAGCCCTGTACCTCACATGGATCTAGAAATCTCTCCATTCATTGCTCTGTTAGATTTATATCAAGCTGAAAGCTGAAGGGGAGTGTCTTTTCTGCTGCAGCTAAAGGGGCGTGTCCACACTCTGCCTATCACAGCTCAGGAGGCAGTTGAAGGATGAAACTGAGCATGTGCGGCCTTCTCAGTGAACAGGTCAAAGAAATAAGAGAAAAAAACAAGTAGTAGATGGCGCTATACAGATATATTTTATTAAATAACTCAGTGGCTATGCTAAATTTTTAATTACATACAATAACAAAAGTGTTCAGGTCCAGGTGCTGGTTTCAAAACTGTAGAATATTTTTTTGTGGGACAACCCCTTTAAGCAGGTATGTTTGAGTACAGCTCAGACAGAGGTCAATTATCATGAGCCTTACCATGCAGTTTAGGTCTAGTTCACATCACAGAAAGAAATGGGCTGTTAAACAGCTCTATCAGAGGACATACACCGATCACTGATCTCATAATATTTCGGTGTACATGTTGGTAAATGTGTCAGGTAGCCAGAAGTAAAGTTGGTTGTCCATCGGTCTTCCAGTTAAAATCTCATGTCTGTGGCCAGCTTTTCTGTAAATAATATGACTATTATACAAATAAAATATGTCCTCAAGGTTCTTTAATTTGTCATTCCCACCATATGGCACTGCAACCACATTGTTCTCTATTAGGATGGCATACAGTTACTGCTGTAGGTTGTGATGTAGGTACACACCAGCCTGCATCCGGCTGATGTAAGCATCTCTATAGCAACAAGAAATCCCTTTCTATTCTCTGACGCTGATGCACTTCTTACACACACAAATATAATCTTCTGGGAGCAGATATTTTTATTCTTATCCACCCACTGGGTTCTATAAATAGATATAGACCATGAAAAAATACCTCAAATTATAGGCTGAATTCGCATGAATTTATCATGTCTTAAAGGCAACAGAACACATTGTAGCATGCCTTCTGCAAAACCAGGAATAACTGTAGTCAGGGTTGGCTGGGGGTTGGCTGGGGTCCATAGGGCCCACCACAGGATGTTATTCTGAGGGCCCACCCTCCATGTCAACATATCACATATTTAGTTTTTAATAATCAGTTCTGAACTTGAAACTTGAAGCTCCCTGAAGCACCATTTTCCTTCTACGCTGCTCATATATTTCATATTGCCAAATGAAAACTGAACATATACACTGGCTACTGCATTTATAATGGAATTGTCTGATTACTAGAGACCTGCCGAAGAGAAATAAATAGTGTGAAACAAATAGGACCATATGCATATCATATAGTGTACAAATAACCAAAAAACCTGCAGTGTCAAATATACCCTACACACATAAAAACAGCTACAAATGTACGTACTGTATAATGTTACCATATTAAACCTATCCATATATATATATATATATGAGCATGCATTTATTTTTGTGAGTCTATTAGTGTCCCACTATATGCCTATACAGTGGAGCATGTCACAGCCTCCGGTCAGAAGTGTAAGGTATGTTGGGGAATTCTTCTAACGTATTTCTCTCAATTATATCAATTCAAATAAAATAGTTTCTTACTGTTAAACTCATACTTCACACCTAGGTTGCTGTAAAACCCTCATAATACATCTCTCAGCTCCTGCAGAACCTCATAATACACACCTCAGCTGCTGCAGAACCTTATAATGCACCCTTCAGCTGCTGCATAATCTTATACATACCCCATTTGCTGCAGAACCTCATAATATACCTCTCAGCTGCTGTAGAACTTTATAATACACACCTCATCTACTGCAGAACCTCATAATACACCATTCATCTGGTGCAGAACCTCATAATACATATCTCATCTGTTGCAGAACCTCATAATACACACCTCATCTACTGCAGAACCTCATAATACACACTTCAGCTGCAGCAGAACCTCATAATACATTCTCATCTGCTGCAGACCATCATATTACAAAAAAGTAAAATCTTGCATTAACATAAATTTTCACACCCTTGGCAGCAACATTGGCAGCGATTACAGCCTCCAATGTTTTTGGGTATGATGCCACAAGATTTGCACATATGGCTTTGGGGATTTTCTGCCATTCTTCTTTGCAGATCCTTTCAAGCTCTGTCAGGTTGGAAGGGAATCAACAGTGGAAATCGAGTTTTAGCTATTTCTAGAGATGTTTGATTGGGTTCTAGTCATGACTCTGGCTAGGACACTCAAGGACATTGACAGAATTGTCACTAGGCCACCACTATGTTGTCTTGGCTGTGTGGATAGGTTCATTGTCTCGTTGGAAGATAAACCTTTGGTGCAGTCTGAGGTCCAGAGCAATCTGGCTCAGGTTTTCATTAAGAATATATCTGTACTTTGCTCCATTCAGCTTTCCCTTAAAGGGGTTGTCCGGGTTCAGAGCTGAAACCGGACATACCTCCATTTTCACCCAGGCAGCCCCCCTGACTTTAGCATCAGAGCAATTCATGCTCCGATGCTCTCCTTTGCCCTGCACTAAATCGTGCAGGGCAGAGGCCTTTTCCAGAGTTCCGGTGACAAACCAGGCTCTCCATGGGACTGCCAGGAAGCCCGGTGACGTCACTGGCACAGATGGGCGGGCTTTAGCGCTGCCCTAGCCTGTACTTCAAAAAGAGAGAGAGAGAATCAAGAAGGTTCAGAATCTGCATGGCCATGCATTGGAATCAGTCTTTAAGGTATTTGCTGATCAAAGCTAATGACTTTACTGCTGAGATGGACATTTTTTAGACACTCAACACTGGGACATGATCTGAATACTAAAATGTGACACTTTGAAATCAAAAGGTAAGTGTGCTGTCCACAAAAAATGTGGACAGCACACGTCAGTGTAAAACGGAAATGTGAACGAGGCCTTAAAGGGGTTTTCTGGGTGTTTTTATATTGATGACCTATTTTCCGGATAGGTGATCAATACCTGATCAGTGAGGCATCCACACTGATCAGCTCCATGAGCAGTGAGGTCTAGTGATGAGCAAACCTGTGGAAGTCAATGGGGACCCGAACTTCACTTTATTATTTTCCGTTATAACATGGTTATATCGGAAAATAATAGTATTCTTAAGACAGAATGCAAAACATTATGGCCATTTAGGGGTTAAAAAAACAAACAATGGGGCAGAGCCTGGCCTTGCTAGATGGTAGCCGATTGAGAGAACTCCCGCTACCAAGCTACTATTAAGCGTGTTCCTGCGCACTATCCCCCTGGTATTGTGAAGATCCAGCCGAAGGATTGCCCCAAAGAGGCATAAAGCTGCGAAATCCCGCTCTGACATGGAGTAATTCCTTCAAAAGCTAGTCTGCCTCACGCACTTCCAAGATCGTGCTGAGACATCCGGACACTGAGCTTGAACGCACAGTAGAACCCAGCGAGGAATCTGAAATAGACGTCGAAGCTAACTCCATGCCGCAGTGGGTGAGTGAATCCTCAGCCCTCACCCGAGATTACCTAGCCCGGGCCCTGCAGAGAGCAGTAGCCCCCTCCGCTGCCGACCTCTTGGCTGTTAAGGTAGAGGCCCTAGAACAGACACTTTCAACTCAGTGGTTGGAAGCTCTTTGGGGACTCACCGCTCCACCATTAATAACTCGCTGATGCTGCTGGAGGATTAGGAGAATAGAAGTCGTAGGAGAAACATTAGAATAAGGGGTCTCCCCCCGAAGCCACAGACAAGGAAGACCTGTTTAACATCATGCAAGCCTTGTTTACCACCTTACTGGGCCCAGACTGGGTGGAGACCATAACATGTGGTCTGTCAAGCTTTCGGGATACTGAGGCTATTTCACAAATCTAGAAAACTGGGGAAGGTAGTACTAGAAGGCTCCACAACACAAGTGTTTCAAGATCTTGCCTTCTCGACGCTCCAGAAGCCGCTCACAGATTTATTGCTCCCTTACCAATGGCTCTTTCCCTTTGGCCTCCTTGTTATATCTGGCAATAGATGCATTACTGTCCGTATACCAGAGGACTTGCATCAGCTGTGGGAGACCTTGAACCTATAACCGGTCGAGGTGCCATCATGGATGCCTCTCCCCCAGGATCATAGGCGTGCGCACGGGGTGTGCCGGGTGTGCCTGGGCACACCCTAATAGGTTTGACACCTCCGTGCTCACTGCAGTGCTCCCCCACCGCTGATACACCTGTGGCCCTGTCTGTTATGCTGGCTGCCGCCGCCCGCCGCGCTGTGATTTAATTTACAATACCTGGCTGTGCTGCTGCGGGCTGTCGGCGGGCGGCGGCTAGTATTCACATATGGGGGAGGAGTCCCGGACCCGGTGGAGGCAGAGAGAGCGGTGCGTGCTGTGCTAGCTGGTGAGGTGAGGGCGGCAGCAGAGGCAGCAGAGGCGGGATGTGATATGTATGTGGATGGGGTGATACAAATTCACTGCCCAGCTGCTCCAATGACGGGTCCAGATACAGTGTATATTCAAAGAAGTATGTACCACCAACAAACGGTAAACGCACAAAAAAGAAGTATGTACCCCCCTGTCTCACAGTGCTACCCTGTTGTCCCCTGTAATACCCTGATATACCCCTCAGTTATATAATATATTTGAGGGGTATCAGGGTAAATTATGGGGGTAT
Source organism: Bufotes viridis (assembly GCA_033119425.1). Classification (NCBI taxonomy): domain Eukaryota; kingdom Metazoa; phylum Chordata; class Amphibia; order Anura; family Bufonidae; genus Bufotes; species Bufotes viridis. The sequence goes on from CM065589.1 coordinate 353,849,674, forward strand.
ATAACTAGGGACGGGTAGGGTACATGATGGGTAATATAACTGAGGAGGGCTACTGGGCTAGGCTACTATCAGACATTATACAGGGTCAGGGGTAATATAACTTATGTATTACCCCTAACCCCTGTATTATGTCACTGATAACCCTCCTCAGTCATGTGTCCTCCACAGATCCCCCATAACAGTGTGTCATCCACAGATCCCCCATAACAGTGTGTCCTCCACAGATCCCCCATAACAGTGTGTCCTCCACAGATCCCCTATAACAGTGTGTCATCCACAGATCCCCCATAACAGTGTCCTCCACAGAAACCCCATAACAGTGCCATCCACAGATCCCCCATAACAGTGTCATCCACAAATCCCCCATAACAGCGTCCTTCACAGATCCCCCATAACAGTGTGTCATCCACAGATCCCTCATAACAGTGTCCTCCACAGACCCCCCATAACAGTGTGTCATCCACAGATCCCCCATAACAGTGTCATCCACAGATCCCCCATAACAGTGTCATCCACAGATCCCCCATAACACGGTCCTTCACAGATCGCTCATAACAGTGTGTCATCCAGAGATCCCCCATAACAGTGTCATCCAGAGATCCCCCATAACAGTGTCATCCACAGATCCTCCATAACAGTGCCATCCACAGATTCCCCATAACAGTGTGTCATCCACAGATCCTCCATAACAATGCGTCATCCATAGATCCTCCATAACTGTGTCATCCACAGATCCTCCATAACAGTGTCACCCACAGATCCCCCATAACAGTGTGTTATCCACAGATCCTCCATAACAGTGCGTCATCCATAGATCCTCCATAACTGTGTCATCCACAGATCCTCCATAACAGTGTCGTCCACAGATGCCCCCTTAGCAGTGCGCCTACCCAGCGCACTGAGGAGAGACTGAAAGGAGGGGAAGAATCCGCGGAAGCAAGTAGAAGACAGCACAGCAGATGACTGAATAGCTTCTTTTGTAAGTAAATTGTTTTATTATAGTGCTGAAACTGCTTTAAACTATAAAGAAAAGTTTTCAAGAGTGTTTCTCTCTTTCTCAGGACTGAAGCAATACCGAGAAAGAAAGGAAAACTCTTGAAATCTTGTCTTTTAAGTATTAGGATAGTACAATAAAAAGGTATCCCTGCGTACCGCAATGCTCTCCTATTTTGTAATCTTATTTATATATACTTATTTAGTTTTTTTCAGTAGTATGATTAAGTGGTGAAAATTATTAGAGCCCCCCCCCCCCCCCATTTTTGACTGTGGTATCTTATGTGCCTCCCCCCTATATATTGTTCCTAGAGTCGCTACTGCGCAGAGGCGGAGTCACGGCAACGTTAGGGTAAGGCCAGGCCTGTATGTATGTGCATATATATATATATATATATATATATATATATAAATACATACACAGGCGCGGCGTGTGTGTTTGTGCTTTAGGGTGCAAACCCTAATGCAATAGGCTGCGCACGCCTATGCCCAGGATGAAGAGCTACCTCCATTGCCAATTCTGCCTGTATGGTCGACGGTCCAGAAGCAGAAAACCGTGACAAGCAAGAGATCCTCTCACAAGGACTCCACCGGCTAATTGCTGAGTATCCTTAAGAAAATATCTCTTGTCTAAAGACAGTTTGAAAGTGTTTTTATGGTGTGCGACACTGTTACCACCCCTTTTCCTTCTCTTTTCTGCCCTGGATAAGAAGAGATGTTGCCCACGCTTATTCAGCTATGCTATGTGCTACTAAATGGGATAGTTCTCCTTTACCTTTCTATAAGCCCATCAGGCTTACCTAGCGGTGGCTTGGGCAGATCAGGTTACACCGATGTTTGTGTCTAGCTCCCCCCTACTAGCTCCTTACAGAGATTTCTGTTATGATCGGAAATCTGCGTGTCATCTCGCGAGAGGCGAGATTTCCTGTGAACGCGCGCGCACGTTCACAGGATCGCTTCGGGAGGAACTTTAACTACAGCCTGCCAGCAGCTCCGCAAATGCTGATGCGGACAGCACATAGTGTGCTCTCCGCACCACCTCTGGCCCAATTCACACTGAATGGGTCCGCATCTATTCCGCAGAATTGCGGAATAGATGCGGACATTTTTGGTGACGTGTGAATGGGGCCTTACTTCGCAAGCACTCCTATGCCCATTTTTGCCCATTTTTTTGCAGAGATTTTTTCATCCACATTGATTGATGCGAATGAAGAAATCTGTGCCGTTCTTTTTTTTTTTCAGCCCAAAGGCTGAACGGAAAAAAAAAATCTCATTACCCGTATGCTCAATATAAGGAGAATAGCAGAAACTCCTCATGCTGGCCATACATGTAATGATTGCGGAGACCCTCAAATGCCAGGGCAGTAAATACCTTGGGGTATTTATACTGCCCTGGCATTTTGGGGGCCCCTAAAGCGTGAGAAGTCGTTTGGAATCCAAATGATTAAAAATGCCCTGTGAAATCCTAAAGGTACTCATTTGAATTTGGGCCCCTTTGCGCATCTTGGCTGCAAAAAAGTGTCACTCGTGTGGTATTGCCGTACTCAGGAGAAGTAGGGCAATGTGTTTTTACATATACCCATGCTGGGTGTGAGAAATATCTCTGTAAATGACAACTTTTTAAAAAATTTTATACAAAGTTGTCAGTTTACAGAGATATTTCTCTCACCCAGCATGGGTATATGTAAAAATACACCCCAGAACACATTGCCCTACTTCTTCTGAGTACGGCGATACCACATGTTTGCCACTTTTTTGCAGCCTAGGTGCGTAAAGGGGCATAAAGTCCAACGAGTACCTTTAGGCTTTAGAGGGTTGCTCACAATTTAGCCACGCCCAAAATGCCAGAACAGTAAACACACCCCACATGTGACCCCATTTCGGAAAGTAGACACCCCAAGGTATTCACTGAGGGGCATAGTGAGTCCGTGGGAGATTTTATTTTCTTTTTGCCAGAAGTTAGCAGAAATGGAAACTTTATTATTTATTTATTTTCTCAGAAAGTGAAATCATACATGAACTCACCATGCCTCTCCGCAAATACTTTGGGGTGTCTTATTTCTAAAATGGAGTCATTTGGGGGGTATTTATACTATCCTGACATTCTAGCACCTGAAGAAACATGACAGGTGCTCAGAAAGTCAGAGCCGCTTCAAAATGCGGAAATTCACTTTTTTGCACCATAGTTTGTAAACGCTATAACTTTTACCCAAACCAATAAATATACACTTATTGCATTTTTTTTTCATCAAAGACATGTAGAACAATAAATTTAGAGAAAAATTTATATAGAAATGTAGTTTTTTTAAAGAAAATTTACAACAGAAAGCGAAAAATGTCATTTTTTTGCAAAAAGTTTGGTCATTTTTTATTAATATCACAAAAAGTAAAAATGTCAGCAACAATAAAATACCACCAAATGAAAGCTCTATTAGTGAGAAGAAAAGGAGGTAAAATTCATTTGGGTGGTAAGTTATATGACCGAGTAATAAACCGTGAAAGTAGTGTAGTGCAGAATTGTAAAAAGTGCTCTGGTCATTAAGGGTGTTTAAGCTAGGGGGGCTGAGGTGGTTAATGTACATGGCTGCAATAACCCAGTTAAAAGGAGCCGCATTTTTCAAATGAGGCTTGCATTACGCTCTACCTGAGGCTTGCATTACTAAGTGGCTGCTTTTATAAGTGGAGTTAAAGAAACCGGAGTTTAAGAAAAGGAGCAAGAAACAAAGATTCTTTAGATCATCCTTTTATACAGTTGGTTTGATTCTAGCTAGTCTTCCTACTACTGTAAGGGGACCACAGTAAGTAAGAATCTTATCACTGCTCTATATTGTATTTTTTTTCTCTTTTCCTGCGTAATCCCCATTTAGTATGACTTCCATTATTGACAACGCCGTCCAGTGCATATCTTGTCTGATGTATGCCGTCCTAGAACAGTCGTTCGAGGGTGTATATGTTTGTTCAAAATGTGAGCAAATTACCCGTTTGGAATCGCACATCGAGTTTCTAAACAGGCGAGTTGCAACACTGAAAGCCACTGACAATTTGGAAAAGAGTTTGCTGCTCACTGAGCAAGCACTCTATGGGGTAGATGTGGGGGAGGGTGGTAGCGAGGAGGCTGAGGAGAGTGAGGTAGTTAGCTGGGTAACAGTAAGAAAGCGGGGTAGAAGGAAGAGTGCCAGCGAGGCTAGCTCTGATCTGACACACCCCAACAGGTTTGCACGGTTGGCAGATGAGGGGGATGACAGTTCAGGTATGGCACTGCTGCAGCCGGACCCTTTCTCTGCCAGTCAGGGGAATGTCAACTCCAGTGAGCTGGGGACCAGGAGAGCAGGGCAAGCCAGACAGGTGCTGGTAGTGGGAGACTCCATTATTAGGGGAACAGATAGGGCGATCTGTCACAAAGATCGTGATCACCGAACAGTGTGCTGTCTTCCCGGCGCTAGAGTTTGACACATCGCGGATCGGGTTGACAGATTACTGGGAGGGGCTGGAAAAGATCCAGCAGTCATGGTCCATATCGGAACCAATGACAAAGTTAGAGGAAGGTGGAGAGTCCTTAAAAATGATTTCAGGGATTTAGGTCAAAAGCTTAGGGCAAGGACCTCAAAAGTAGTATTTTCTGAAATACTGCCTGCACCACGAGCCACACAAGAAAGGCAGCGGGGGATTAGGGAGTTTAACAAGTGGGCTAAGAACTGGTGTAGGAAGGAGAGGTTCTCTGTCGGCTACAGAATCTACCGTAGGGACGGGCTGCACCTTAATGGGGAAGGGGCAGCTGTGTTGGGGAGAAAGATGGCTAAAAGGTTGGAGGAGTGTTTAAACTAGGGACTGGGGGGGAGGGTAATTACATTATACGAGGGGAAGATAGTGCATATAGAGACCAGGGGCGAGGTAGTGTGACTGGGGGAGGAATGGAAGAGGGGACTAGAACAGTTCAGAATGAAAGGGGTAGGGTAAAAAATATACATAAACCTCTCAAATGTATGTATACTAATGCCAGAAGCCTGACTAACAATACTGGTGAACTGGAATTAGTGATGTGTGAGGAGGACTATGACATAGTGGGAATAACAGAGACATGGCTGGATGATAGCTATGACTGGGCAGTTAATATAAAAGGTTACAATCTGTTTAGAAAGGATCGGCAAAACCAGAGAGGTGGAGGGGTCTGCCTCAATGTGAAGTCCTGTCTAAATCCTGTAATTCGAGAATACATCTGTGAGGGACATGAACACGTGGAGTCACTGTGGGTAGAAATACATGGAGCAAAAAACAATAATAAATTACTAATAGGAGTGTATTATAAACCACCTAATATACCAGAGTCCACAGAAAATGTATTACTAAACGAGATAGACGAGGCGACAAATCATAATAAAGTCGTTATTATGGGGGACTTCAACTGCCCAGATATAGACTGGGAAACTGAAAGCTGTACATCCCAAAGACAATTACTTTTCCCAACTGGTTCAGGCCCCACTAGAGGGATGGCCATACTGGACTTAGTATTAACCAATAGACCCGATAGAACATCAGATGTGCAGGATGGGGGACACCTAGGAAATAGTGACCATAAAGTAATAACCCTCCAATTATCCTTCAAACGAGAGTTTCTAAAGGGAGGAACAAAAATACCAAACTTCAAAAAAGCATAATTTAGCCAACTAAGCGAGGGCATAGGCCTAACTAACTGGGACAAAGTCCTTTAAAAATAAAAATACTACCACAAAATGGGAGATTTTTAAAAGCATTGTAACATCTAATTGTGAGAGGTACATACCTTATAGGAATAAAAGGCTGTGAAACAATAAGAAAGCAATGTGGATAAATAGAACTGTAAAGAAAGCAATAAATGACAAAAAGAAAGCATACAAATCACTAAAACAGGAGGGGAGCCAGGAAGCACTGATAAACTATAAGGAAAAAAATAGAATATGTAAAAAACTAAAAAAAATTGCCAATCTAGAGACCGAGAGATTAATTGCCATAGAGAGTAAAACTAACCCTAAAATGTTCTTCAATTATATAAATAGTAAAAAATATAAATCTGAAGGAGTCGGCCCTCTACATAGCAATGAGGGGGGTGTTGCAGAGAGCAACGAGGATAAAGCAAAACTATAAAATATTTTTTTTCTCCACTATATTCACTGAGGAACATAAACTGTCAGATGAAATGCAGAATGTAAAAGTAAATTCCCCATTAAAAGTGCCCTGTCTGACCCAGGAAGAAGTACAACAGCGACTTAAAAAGATTAAAATAGACAAATCGCCAGGACCGGATGGCATACACCCCCGTATCCTAAGGGAATTAAGTGATTTCTGATATTTATGGACTCTATACTGACAGAGAATGTTCCACAGGATTGGCGCATAGCAAATGTGGTGCCAATATTCAAAAAGGGTCCAAAAACAGAGCCTGGAATTTATAGGCCGGTAAGTTTAACATCTGTTGTTGGTGAACTGTTTGAAGGGTTTCTAAGAGATGCTATTTTGGAGTATCTCAATGAAGATAAGCAAATAACGCCATATCAGCATGGCTTCATGAGGGATCGGTCATGCCAAACGAATTTAATCAGTTTCTATGAAGAGGTAAGTTCTAGACTTGACACCGGCGAATCAATGGATGTCGTATATCTGGACTTCTCGAAAGCATTTGACACTGTACCTCATAAAAGGTTAGTATATAAAATGAGAATGCTCGGACTGGGAGAAAATGTCTGTATGTGGGTAAGTAACTGGCTGAGTGACAGAAAACAGAGGGTGGTTATTAACGGTAGATACTCAGATTCGGTCACTGTCACTAGTGGGGTACCTCAGGGGTCAGTATTGGGCCCTATTCTCTTCAATATATTTATTAATGATCTTGGTGAAGGCTTGCACAGTAAAATATCTATTTTTGCAGATGACACTAAACTGTGTAAAGTAATTAACACGGAAGAGGACAATTTTCTGCTACAGAGGGATCTGGATAGATTGTAGGCTTGGGCAGAGAAATGGCAGATGAGGTTTAACACTGAAAAATGCAAAGTTATACACATGGGAAGGAATAATGCAAGTCATCCGTACATATTAAATGGTAAAACACTCGGTAACACTGACATGGAAAAGGATCTAGGAATTTTAATAAACAGCAAATTAAGCTGAAAAAACAAGTGTCAGGCAACTACTGCCAAGGCCAATAAGATAATGGGTTGCATCAAAAGGGGCATAGATTCCCGTAATGAGAACATAGTCCTACCACTTTACAAATCACTAGTCAGACCACACATGGAGTACTGTGTACAGTCCTGGGCTCCTGTGAACAAGGCAGACATAGCAGAGCTGGAAAGGGTTCAGAGGAGAGCAACTAAAGTAATGGAAACTGGATGGGGCAACTACAGTACCCTGAAAGGTTATCAAAATTAGGGTTATTCACTTTAGAAAAAAGACGACTGAGGGGAGATCTAATAACTATGTATAAATATATCAGGGGTCAGTACAGAGATCTCTCCCATCATCTTTTTATTCCCAGGACTGTGACTGTGACGAGGGGACATCCTCTGCGTCTGGAGGAAAGAAGGTTTGTACACAAACATAAAAAAGGATTCTTCACAGTAAGAGCAGTGAGACTATGGAACTCTCTGCCTGAGGAGGTGGTGATGCTGAGTACAATAAAGGAATTCAAGAGGGGCCTGGATGTATTTCTGGAGTGTAATAATATTACAGGCTATAGCTACTAGAGAGGGGTCGTTGATCCAGGGAGTTATTCTGATTGCCTGATTGGAGTCGGTAAGGAATTTTTTTCTCCTTAAGTGGTGAAAATTAGCTTCTGCCTCACAGGGGTTTTTTGCCTTCCTCTGGATCAACTTGTAGGAAACAGGCCGAACTGGATGGACAAATGTCTTTTTTCGGTCTTATATACTATGTTACTATGTTACTATGTTAGAGGTTGTTATGCTCCAAGAAACGCACTTCAGGTGTGGGCATATACCGAAATTGTCACATTTCTTTTATCAGTCCTGGTACCATTCCTGCTATAACGCTCTTTGTCAAGAGGGGTCAGTATCGAGATGTTCCTTTTTCCGTATCATCTGAGGTGGCGGACCCTGAGAGGAGATACCCACTACTAAAAGGCATGTTGGGAAATGTTGAGGTCAAATTGTGTAATCTGTATGTTCCTAACAAACGGACAGTTCACTGGCTGCGGAAGATACTCCATACTATTTCTGGATTTGCTTCGGTCCTGCTAATTATTGGAGGAGACCTCAATATGGTCCTTAATCCTCTCTTGAATTCCTCCATTTATAAGTCTGTCATCTCATATAAAGCACGTGGAGGTATTCATGGAAAACTGTGAGAACTATGTTTGAGCGATGTCTGGAGATCTATACATGCAGACAGGAGGGACTACATATTTTATTTGAACCCCCATAAATCTTACCAAAGGCTTGATTACTTTTTTATTCCCGATCGATACCTATCTGAGGTCCATACTGCAGACATACATTGCATCCCTGTATCTGACCATGCATTGGTTTCTTTTTCTATGAGTATCCCTGAAGTGTCAGGAAGGGAGTGGATATGGACGTTAAACCCTACATTGTTAGATACACCCTCACATACTAGTTCTCTGTCTAAGAAGCTCCATGACTATTTTGAAAACAGTGTTCCGTCAGAGTCCTCGCCTGCCTATGTCTGGGAAGCCCACAAGGCTGTTATCTGAGGGGAACTCATAGCATTAGGGTCTCATATTAAAAAACAACGTGTGGCACACCTAACACAGCTGTTGTCGCAAATAGTGGTCTTGGAACATACTCGTAAGAGGTCTCTGGCTGTAAGGGATCAAGAGGCTTTGCTGGTGCTGAGGGTGGAGCTTAAAGCACTATTTAATGTGAGGGCAGCTAAAGCTTATCTCAAAGTTAAGCATAAACATTATGCCCACGGTGACTAGGGCAACTAAATTATGATAGCACTTATTAAAAAGCCCACTGAACAATCTTATATTAGACAGATAAGACTCTAACAACTACATCGGAAATGGCAAATGCTTTTACCTCTTACTATCAATCACTTTATAACCTTCACCCACAGGAAGCACCTGACACCCTCGCCACTAGATTAGAACATATGAGACAATTCCTGTTCACCCTCAAGTTGCCTACCCTTGCAAACGAGGATTGTGAAGCATTAATAACCACTATTACCTTCACCGAGATCCAGAAGGTTCTTAAGACAACCCCCTCAGGTAAAAGTTCAGGACCCGACGGTCTTCCAATCTCTTACTGCAAAAAATTTTTGCAAGGTTTTGGGACCGCAATTGGTGTCTTATTTCAAAGCAGTACTTTTGCAGCGTCCCACTCGTGTACATGGGTACTGATAAGTTGTCATATCATATTTTATGTCATTCTGTATTGCACCTTTATGTAAAATCCCTGTTAACAGGCTGGTAGGTGCACTGCACATATTCCACCACTAGATGATGATAGCACTACTATATATATATATATATATATATATATAGCTCAGGTCAGGCCTAGTCAGGTAGTTGTAGGAGTGAGAGTGCAGTTGCTAGTTGGTTATGAGACAGTGTTAGTTGAAGTCAGCTCAAGTGATAAGGAGTGAGTAACGTCACAGAGGACTATAGCCATTTTACCAGGCTTTAAGGACCTTTGGATTCAAGTTGAAGGACTTATTAGCTTCCAGCAGCCTCACCATTAATAAGCTGGAAAAGGACCAGAATTAGGACTAAATAACAGTGAGTACACAACCTCCTACCCTAGCCTGAGATATAGCCACCTATACAGTCTGTTACCTGGATTTACAGCATTCAACCTCCATATACATGGGAGACTGTTTATATCTAAATGTAAATTGCTGTCAAGACCCTGCATACATTCTTCCATTTCCATACTGAAACCACTCACATCAAGGTGCTGGTGTCATGATTGTACCTAATTCAGGGGCCCAGAATTCCAATCACCATCAAGGGCACCTCAGTCACCACCTGGCCAATGTCCCCTGTAATAGAGTGTGCCCCGGAGAATCTGGTGCTGTTCTCCCCTTTACTGCAGCCCGGTCCACACACCCCCTGAGGAAGTGAGGCGAAACGCGCGTCGGGGTACCACTCTCCGGTCTGCTCCTGGGTCTCTTTGGAGGTAAGGAGGGTTATTTCTGGTTACAAGTGCAGTTTCTGGGTGATAAGATTGAGTTAGCCCAGGTAGACCATTTTGGGATGGTGATTTTCTGTTGGGGAAGCTTATGATTGTACTTCCTTGACACTCCCCATGTCTCTTCCCTCCCCTCCTTGAACAATAGTATATACCTTGATTCATACTCTTGAGGTGCACAAGGTTGATTTAATTTATATAGGTTATACCCTGTGAGTTGGATCCGGAGTAGTGGGTTTTTAATCAGTCACATTAATCATGCAGTGTAATTGTAATTTTATGAGAATCATGTACTGTGTATCAATGATTGAATAAAGATGATATTTGTTAATACATTGTTTGCCATTATTTCGGTTGTGTTGCAGCCCGGTCCAGGGAGCATCAAAACTGAGTAAAGAACTAACTGTCATTATTTCTCGGTACACCGACACCTCACAAGTTATCCCCCTGTGGCCTGCGTGTTGCACTTTCTGGGTCTCTTCCTGCGAGACAAGCACTTGAGGCTCATATTGCGGTCCTTCCCATACCCGGCAAAGATCCAGAAATCCTATCAAGTTATAGGCCCATCTCTCTTTTAAATACTGACATAAAGATATGGGCAAAGGTCTTGGCCTATAGGATCGCCCCCTTTCTACAGAACCGGATATCCCCTGAACAATCGGGCTTTGTGGGGTGTAGAGAGTGCAGAGACAGTACCCTTATAGTTCAGCAGGCAATAGAATATGCCATAACTACCAACACCCAACTCACATTCCTTAGTACTGATGCTGAGAAAGCATTTGACTGGATGGACTGGAGATTTATGGAAGCCACACTTTATAAATTTGATTTTCCTCCTCAGTTCATATCAGTGGTTTTGTCTCTGTACTCCTCTCCTCATGCTAGGGTCAGGGTGAATGGAGTGCTTTACCCTTCCTTCACAATTTCAAATGGAACACGGCACGGTTGGCTATTGTCACCCTCACTTTTTATACTCTGTCTGGAGATGCTTATATAGGCTATCAGATAGGACCCCTACATACAGAGCCTAGTGGTAGGGCAAGCTCCCTGTGTTTCCCCTGATGAGCTTTATTCTCATCATAAAGCGAAACATGCATGTAGGGACCTGGCAGCAGAGGGCTAATTAGGGTGCATCAATTCCAGGGTTAGGTTCCAGTTGGTACCTGGCCATGGGGCTCCGCGGCTAGGTTACCAGGGCTAGTGTAGGAACCATTTAGGGCCTGATTAGGGCAAGCCAGCCTGGACCTTATTAACCCTTTTTGATTCCTGACATATATACAAGCCTCGGTGGATATCAATCAATTAAGAGGCAGTTACTACTTACAGGAATGAATCGTACAGTGCGGTAGGACCATCTGTTTTATTTGTGGTGCCGCCGTGAATGCTTTTTGTATCTATTTTATGTAATATAGATTACCTGTGGCTTTGCTCATTGAGAGGTGCTCTTACTTTATATTTGGATTGTGTTATGGGTTGTTAAATCTTAAGGGCCTTATTTTAAATCCTGTGACCATTAAAAGTTATGTTTTAATGCCTACAAAATACTCTTTAAGTTTGGATCATCCCTTAGTTTTTTTCTAAAACATATATTCTTACCAAACTGCTCTACCTAATGCAGACCCTTCCAATATATCTACCGGGCTCATACCTGATGTCAGTCCGAAAGCTTTTCTCTGTCTTTGTTTGGAAACATACCAAACCTTGTTTAGCATATAATACATTGATCCTGCCCAAGCATAGGGGAGGTTTTGGTCTCCCAGATATCAAGACATATCATAATTGATACTCCACTCAGAGCTTATAAACCTTCACAGCACTAAATTAGGTTGTCAAATTGCCAACAGTAATCTTTCTCCTAGCGATTCCGCCGACCATATAAAGGAGTCCTTTCTACTAGGAATACTTTATCATCCTTCATGGGCCTCCCTCAAAGACCCACACCATTTATGCCAATACGTCTGCTACCTCATTTCCTCCAGAAGGACTACGTAGATGATCTAGGCATTTGGTCTGTTATTCAACAGTGGGAGAAAGAACTGGAGATAACGCTTTCTGGGGGTGACGTCTCTGGAGTCCTGAGGCATTCTCATGGCTTTTCACTCTGCATACGTATTCAGGAAAATTCCTATAAGTTGATTACGAAATGGTACCAAACCCTAGATATACTTCATAAATTGAATCCCCCCCTTCCTACAGAATGTTGGAGGTGTCATAATGAACAAGGTTCTGCTCTTCACATTTGGTGGACATGCCCAAATATAGCCCCTTATTGGGATGCAAATAACTACTGCCATCAGACAGATATGTTCCTTAGATGGCCCCATTTCGCTCTCATTAGCACTCCTTAATCTAGCAGACCACCACTGTCCTCTTAAAAGATTTTTGCTTCCTGCCCATCTACTCACAGCTGCTAAACTGCTTATCCCTTTATATTGGTTATCTGAGCGAGTATCTCCTTTTAGTGATTGGATCAGTAAGGTACATGAAATATGCAGGCTTGAAGAATTATCCAGTTGAGAAACCTATTCTCATGATAAGTTTCTCAAATGATGGGCTCCTTGGATTCAGTGGAGCAAGAAGACCTCTTCAACCCCCACAAATCGGTAACGCATCAGCATCCAGCACTACCCCATATATAATTCCACTCTTTGCCTACACCTATTTTGTGTCCATGTAGAGGGTAGGCCTTCACAATATTGAGTTGTCTACTCCTTGTCACCTGCTATAATATGACAACCACTATGTATAATGTCTGTAATGCTCACATGACCATTCGGCAATGTTGCCACCCTTCTGTAATTGTTATGTCACATTTCTTGACTGATGTATGTTTGCCAGAAATTGAAATAAAGATTTGTTAAAAAAAACAAAAAACTCACCTCATCCACTTGATCGCGCTGCAGCAGCTTCTTCACATCGCAGGTCCTTTGCTGCAAGTGGAGGAGGTGAGGTTTTTTTTTAACCCCTAAATGGCTATATTGTTTTGCATTCTGTCTTAAGAATGCTATTATTTTTTGATAACATGTTGTAACGGAAAATAATCAAATCACCCAAACACTGAACCGGTCTCTGTACCCAAACTCACAAAGTTCGGTACAAACCCGAACTTTGCAGTTTGGGTTTGCTCATCCGTACTGCGTTCTAATACTAAACTGTCACGTCACGTTCGTCGGTTAACTCATGCAGCACTGAATGTAGATATGTGGTTTGTACTATTTCCTCGAATCTTACAGTTATTTGCAGTTTATAAATTTAGTTTGCATATGTATTTTAGTCTACATTTGAATTTTCATACAATTTTTGCTTATAAATATAATCACTGCTGCAAAGTTGCAAAGATTTTGGTAAAATGGCAGCTGTCTACAAAGTTCAGTGTATATTTATAAAACATTTTTGGATGACTGTCAAATCTTGCATGCTTTTCAGAGCACAAACTCTTGTATGTATTTGTTTGTCATGAATATGATATTTACACACATTAATATATTGTTTTACGTTGTTTTTTTGTGTGCACGCTTCAGCTTGAATACCAGTTTTAGGTGCAAATATTTGCTTTGATGCATTTTTTTAAAATAATTTCTACTTCTCACAAAGTTACTTAAAAGTTGACAACAGCCCACCAAGACAATTGCAATCATCAGGTTGTCTGCTTTCAGAAAATATACATGTTTTGGGGGTGCACTTACTTTTTAAGGCATTGTATTCATTAGATTGTTATGTTTTTAAACTTCCAATTTAGATTTTTGGTCTTTCCAGTTTTGGTGATTTTATGAAGAAGTGATATGTATGAAATCTGTACATGTTGCAATTTTATTTTTCAGAGGTGTGAGCTACATAATTTTTTGCTTAGTTCACACATTTACCCACTGCTATCAATGTTTATGCTATTTGTTTGAAAAATGACCCCTTCATGCAAAATTGCATGAAGGTGTCTGTGTGTTTAAACTGCTAAGGAGCTAGAAGGGGATTTGAGAATATGGGACGGTGCTGGGCTCACTCGGAATGGGCATGGCTGGGCTCCATGATGGTTAGGACAGTCCCTTGGGCTCTTTTTACAGGTGGTTTGCATATATAAAATTGTTAGATTTTTTTCATCAAAATTACAGCATTCATAAGTTACATACTGGTATATTTCTGACATGCTATAGGAGACCTCCAATAACATGTAATTAGGTTTATATGCATAATCTTGCTGAGAGAATCTCTTTAAATCCTTATAAGCCAAAAATGATGGGCTGATTCTTTTCTTAATATAAGAACATCAAATGCCTGCATAAGGCCTTATTCACACGTCAGTAATTTTTCTTTCCAGAATCACGGGCCGTTTTTTTGCGGATCCGTGTTTCCGCAAAATTTTTCTGTTTTGTTTTTTTATTGTCTCCGTATACCTTCCGTGTTTCCGTATTTCCGCAAAAATCTGGAAGAACTTGAAAAAGAAAAAAAAAAGATGTTTCTATGGTAACCTGAAGGAAAAAAAAAAAGGGTTTAAATAGCAGACATTTTAGATTACAGGTGCCATTTTAATGTGCTTGTGGTGTCATTTGGAGCTGTGTGTGAAATCTCTGCTTGGCTGGCATAGTTTCCCACCGTATTATCAGCGAACATCATGACAGAAGACATTGATAAAGTCCTTTTTTATTGCGTTCTCTCTCGGCAATTCGGACAGCCGACATCCATGCTGGACGATGAACCGGGGAGGAAGAGGAGACGGCTTGGGGTCCATCCAATTGTGGCTCAACGTCAACAGAAAGGACAGTTTCATAAACTGTATAATGATCTTCGTCAAGATGCAAACAAATTTAAAAGCTACTGCCGTATGTCCATCGAAACTTTTGATTATCTACTAATTTGTCTTTATCCGGACCTGAATTTTGTGGACACGAGTATGCAGCGTAGCATTTCTGCTGAACAGCGCTTGTTAGTCACTCTGAGGTAAGTAATACTTCTAATGTTGTACACTATATATGCCTTAGATTCTTTTAAATGTTTCTCTGATGTTTTTTTTTTTTTTTTTTTTTCTCTTTTTCAGATTCCTTGCAACTGGAAATTTGTTTGCCTCGCTGCATTTTGAGTTTTTGCTGGGAATCTCTACTATCTCTGGAATTAGAAGAAGTGTGATTGTCCAGCTCACCTGTGCATGAATGTCCTTCTCCCAGGGTGCACGGATAGATCCAGGAGATCCTTCGAAGTAGCAAAAAAAGAAAAGTTCCAGCACTCCAATAAATTCAGTTAAAAAGCCTTGGCATCCTTTATTTTCGGTGGACGTAATCAACATACAAGGATAAGTTTTTCCAGCATAAATACACCCGTGCAGCGGTCTACGCGTTTCGAGCGTTACCGCTCTTACTCATGACCTCCAGTGTATCTGCAATCATAGCAAATAAATACTATGTAGTGAGGGAGGAAACCTTCCTCCAAGTAAAGGAAACGTCAGGTGTTTTAATTTACACCTGATTGCAGAAGCACTGGTGAACATTGCTTGGATAAGTTTTATCACCAACTTAACAAATTCTTAGTTAAAAACAACATTACAAACAAACAATGATCTATTTACACTGAAAGATCATTGAAAGTGTAAATAGATCATTGTTTGTTTGTAATGTTGTTTTTAACTAAGAATTTGTTAAGTTGGTGATAAAACTTATCCAAGCAATGTTCACCAGTGCTTCTGCAATCAGGTGTAAATTGAAACACCTGACGTTTCCTTTACTTGGAGGAAGGTTTCCTCCCTCACTACATAGTATTTATTTGCTATGATTGCAGACACACTGGAGGTCATGAGTAAGAGCGGTAACGCTCGAAACGCGTAAACCGCTGCACGGGTGTATTTATGCTGGAAAAACGTATCCTTGTATGTTGATTACGTCCACCGAAAATAAAGGATGCCAAGGCTTTTTAACTGAATTTATTGGAGTGCTGGAACTTTTCTTTTTTTGCTATCTCTGGGATTGTCTGCCATACCTGTAAAGTAATATGGCAGCGTCTCAGAGAAGCGGTCAAGCCCACCCCCACGGCAGCAGATTGGCTTCGGATTGTCGATGGGTTTTACCAATCAGCGCAGTTTCCTAACTGCATTGGGGCACTGGACGGTAAGCACATTCGTGTAAAGAAGCCGCCACACTCAGGGTCCCGGTATTTTAATTACAAGCAATATTTTTCAGTAGTGCTGATGGCTCTTGCTGACAGTAACTACAAGTTTGTAATTGTAGATATCGGGGCCTATGGGAGCACTTCAGACAGCCGCATCTTGAGTGCTTCCAGAATGGGTGAACGGCTTCGCCAAAACCAGCTTGCCCTGCCAGAGCCCAGTAGGCTACCCGGATCTGCATGTCCGCTGGCTCCATTTGTGATCGTGGCAGACAAAGGGTTTTCATTTTCCCCCCACCTCATGCGGCCCTTCCCTAGACGCGATCTTGATGTCCGGAAGCGCATCTTCAACTATCGATTGACTCGCGCCCGTCGATATGTGGAGTGCGCTTTTGGAATACTGTCCAGTAAATGGAGAGTATTCCAGTCATCCATACAGATGAAACCGGATAATGTCACCCTGGTGATAGAGGCTTGTGTCATGCTACACAACTTCACCAGGATCCACGATGCCTCCACAGATGCTGATTTGGGCCTAAATATGACCTCTTCAGTCAGTTTAGACCTGAGGCGGCCTGGACCACCTGGAACAGCTGGACTAGCTGTTCGGGAAATCTTTGCCGACTACTTCAGCTGCCCTGAGGGGGCATTATCGTGGCAGATGGATGCCATCCGTGGTAGCCATTGATTTCAGCTGAAAAAACTTTAGATTAGTTAGATCCCTTGTGTTTAGTTTAGCTTAGGGACTCGCAAGAGAATAAGGAGCCTTGACGTGGCTTGTGGGCTGAGATATTTTGAAAAATCAAATTTTTTGGAAAAAATACCTTCTAATCTTCATTACTACATATCTATACTTTTAATATTAAATTAAAAATGTATTCTAGTCAAGGATATGTCTTTATTTTAATATTAACAAAGGACATAATCCGTAATGAGTCCTGCAAACTGCAGCAACAATATCACAAATATGAATTGGTAAGTATTTAACATAATCTAACCCATAATGACAATGTGCAAATATGATTAGACCCACCATTTTGAATATGTCCAAACATGCCGGGCTCCTGATGGTGACCAAAATGGTCTGCAATGCGACTTAGAATTGCAAAATGGCAACAAGACTTTGCAGTCTTCTCGCCTTTTGCGCCTAGACCCTCCACTGCACTGCCTCTGTAATCATAGAAATATTTATAACCCAAAAATACACCTATCGCCAGGCATTGCTGACCCTTCTGCAGGGATTCTTCAACGACCCTCTCTCGACATTTCACCCCACCGGTAATGCTGGACCTTGGTGACTGCCCGGGCCTCTCTCCCAGATGTTTCTGGTTGCACGGTGTTCTCTGCCCCTCCATCCAATAGCTGCCCCTCCATTCCTCCATGAGCCACACCCTCTAGTCAGCACATACACAGCAGACATGGCCGATGCAAAATATGCCAACATGACGGGCATTGGGAGTCCGCAGACCCTGCACTACTGGAGAGTAGGACTGCATTGCTTGGGAACTGCCCTCACTGTGCCCCTGTGTGCCAGTGCCCATGTCATGCATGCTACCCATACAGCAGACATGTAGGAGTAGGCCTGGAGGAGGCACCCTGAGACTTGTGGTCCCTCTGATCAACATGAGCTCTGCATGCAGTCCAGTGTGGCCGATGTGATGATTTCTGGACACCCTGCTTTTTACTACAATTTTCCGGTATGGGGGGGCCCTGCTGCAGACAGGACCAGGGTAGACGGTGTTCACACTGGCTTCATAGTAGGCATCCCACACATATATATTTCTGGCCTATTCATCGGTTTGGTTATTAAAGATTGATCATTGGTGGTTACACCTATGGGTACCCACGAGGCCAAGCACCTAGGCATCAAGGAAGCATGATCACCTACGTGAATCTGTGTGTAGGAGAGGTCACTGAAATTCAATTGTGCAAGGATCCATTTTCTATTGTGGCACAGAAAAAGGCTCCTGCAAAATTGACTTTCATTGGGGGTCATGACTGGTCCGTTTTGCTCTTCATCCAAGGACAGAACGAAAACCGCAGCATGCTGCGGTTTTTGCTCCAGTATCACAATGGAACAGAATGTATTTTGAAAGACTCTGTTCAGTTTTGTCCCCATTGACAATGAATGACATAACTGAACCATGACAATCTCTTTGTACTCAACACACATTATTTGGAACATGGTATAAACTCAATTAAAATCAAATCATTGGCGAGCACTCCATCTGGTAAGTGAAAGTCATAAACAATTTATTAAAACAATCTAATGTACAATGTGCATACCCACATGATAAAAGACTAATATAAACGAATAAAAAATGAACAAGAAAATCATATACTCATTACAATGGCAACGATATGTGAATATAGAGTCCTGGTAGATCTCCAATTGGATGTATTGGGTTCTAATTCGATGCTATGCAAACCTAAAACCGCAGTTGTTGGACTACTGCCTTGGTGTCAGAGTCTCTCCCATACTAAACAGCCGTGATTATGTTAATTCAATTGATAGTTGTTCACTGTGCTGAGAAGTATCGCGCACTTTGAGTACTCAGTGCTGTTTAGCCCATATAGGATTTTCTTTCACCAGTCCTTTAGCATATAAAAATAAAAGAAGTTGCTTCCTCTTACCTCTCCTGTATGAGTCGAGAGGTAGATAGAGAATAGCCGCAAGTTTCAAGCGGAGATAGCGTCTCACGCCGTGCTTACCCGACAAGTTCCCCTGAGGTCTCGCGATATTCAGCGTGATTTCTCCTTATCGCCTGGGTAGCGCGTTCCTCAAAGCGGGGATATGATCGTACAGGTTTCAACTTGTATTTCTCTTACAGCATGGCCATGCTTAGACTGTATGGAGGTCTTTAGTTTTTAGGCGATCCAAACCAGACGCGTTTCAGGATATCTCCGATCCCTTCCTCAGTGGTATCGCCAATGTCACTCTGCCTCCATTTTTATACCTGCCAGGGTTTCATCAAATATGTGGTACTGGATTTTTAAGAACCATATTACGTTATTGGTTCAATTGGATTTGCCAAAAGTCCATATTCCGGTTTTTCAACATATCAATTCAATTTGTAACAGATTATACATCTAATAAATAGTGGTCAAGCTTCATATTCTTTGGTCAAAAAATACCCAATATTAAACGTCTGACTATCTGATGAAAAATTGTTTCAAAACGCACATGCGTTTTCAGTGCGGTTTATATGCGTTTTTATTGCCTTTATGCGTTTTTTCAACGGTGTGATCCTTACATGCATCTCTGATCTGTCAATGAAGCTTTTAATTCTAATATGTTGCACACTCAAAATAAATTCAAATGTTCTTATTTTAGAGGATAAGCTGCGAGCCCTCAGTAATTTTCTATACCAGTATACAAGATATATATAAAAATTTCATTATTTCAATAATGATAAGCCATCTTCTACCTACTAATCCACTGATAACATTCACAAAAGCACCAAATTTGGGATTAAAGGTAGCCCCCTCTATTAGAACACATAACTCCAAATCAAAGAATAGTCTATTGAGTTCTTGGTTGAAATTGAAAGGATTTCACAAATGTGGTAAATGTGTGGCTTGCAAACTTAGCAATGCACCACGGAAAACCAGCAGCATTGCTTCCACCCAGAATGACCACATCTGGGAAATCAAGGACTGCCTGACTTGCAATACATCCGGCGTTAACTACCTGATCCAGTGCCCGTGTAGAAAACAGTATTTGGGCAGAACTAAACGTTTATTGAAGATCCGACTGGCTGAACATATAGCCAATATTAGAAAAGGTTATGAGAAACACTGCCTTTCAAAACATTATAATGAAGTACATAATAAAGATCCATCTAATCTAATTTTTGTGGCACTGGAGAAGGTAGACCGCCATTGGCGGGGTGGGAATTATATAAAACAGATGTCAAGAATCGAATCACGGAGGATCTATGAATTTGGAACACTACTACCAATGGGATTAAATTCGGAGGCAGAACTGTTTGGTTTCCTATAGGCTGGGTGCCCATGTGTCGA
Organism: Bufotes viridis; assembly: GCA_033119425.1. Taxonomy (NCBI): domain Eukaryota; kingdom Metazoa; phylum Chordata; class Amphibia; order Anura; family Bufonidae; genus Bufotes; species Bufotes viridis. Next base: position 353,869,923 of record CM065589.1, read on the forward strand.
TCTCGGTGTCGCAGTCTGGCCGTTTCCCGACACTGTGGCACCGTTTCGATCATGGGCCCCCAACCCAACCACTTCTAGCAAAATATCCCGTCATTTAACGATTAAAAGTGAAGGCCATGTACATGTAATTTTACAGAGGGTAGAAATAGAGATTAATTGAGGCAACATGGTATAATCCCCAAGGTAAAAGATTCAAGTCCAATATAAGGCAACACCTGTTTCCGCTTTGTATAATATCTAGTATAAAAAGTTGGATTGGAATAATAGAGATGTAAGGATGGTTTGTACTATGGAAGAAACGCACGAAGGCAATGAAAACGCATATAAAACGCGTCCAAAACGCAGGTGTGTTTTTAAAGGAATTTCCCACTAGATAATTAGTGTTTTAATCACTAAGTATATGAGTTATTATTGTATTTTATGTTTATATTTGGGTTGTTTCTGATAATATACCCAAATATTGAAGTATTAAACTTGAAATAGTGAAGTTTTTATATGGTATAGAAAATTACTGAGGGCTCGCAGCTTATCCTTTAAAATAAGAACATTCGAATTTATTTTGAGTGTGCAACATATTAGAATTAAAAGCTTCATTGATAGATCAGAGATGCATGTAAGGATCACACTGTTGAAAAAACGCATAAATGCAATAAAAGCGCATATAAACCGCACTGAAAACGCATGTGCGTTTTGAAAGAATTTTTCATCAGATAGTCAGATGTTTAATATTGGGTATTTTTTGACCAAAGAATATGAAGCTTGACCACTATTTATTAGATGTATAATCTGTTACAAATTGAATTGATATGTTGAAAAACCGGAATATGGACTTTTGGCAAATCCAATTGAACCAATAACGTAATATGGTTCTTAAAAATCCAGTACCACATATTTGATGAAACCCTGGCAGGTATAAAAATGGAGGCAGAGTGACATTGGCGATACCACTGAGGAAGGGATCGGAGATATCCTGAAACGCGTCTGGTTTGGATCGCCTAAAAACTAAAGACCTCCATACAGTCTAAGCATGGCCAAGCTGTAAGAGAAATACAAGTTGAAACCTGTACGATCATATCCCCGCTTTGAGGAACGCGCTACCCAGGCGATAAGGAGAAATCACGCTGAATATCGCGAGACCTCAGGGGAACTTGCCGGGTAAGCACGGCATGAGACGCTATCTTTGCTTGAAACTTGCGGCTATTCTCTATCTACCTCTCGACTCATACAGGAGAGGTAAGAGGAAGCAACTTCTTTTATTTTTATATGCTAAAGGACTGGTGAAAGAAAATCCTATATGGACTAAACAGCACTGAGTACTCAAAGTGCGCGATACTTCTCAGCACAGTGAACAACTATCAATTGAATTAACATAATCACGGCTGTTTAGTATGGGAGAGAGTCCAACAACTGCGGTTTTAGGTTCGCACAGCATCGAATTAGAACCCAATACATCCAATTGGAGATCTACCAGGACTCTATATTCACATATCGTTGCCATTGTAATGAGTATATGATTTTCTTGTTCATTTTTTATTCGTTTATATCAGTCTTTTATCATGTGGGTATGCACATTATGCATCAGATTGTTTTAATAAATTATTTATGACTTTCACTTACCAGATGGAGTGCTCGCCAATGATTTGATTTTAATTGAGTTTATACCATTTTCAGTTAGAGGGTTGGTGTCCCTCTGCTTGGTTTGTAGCACCAATCCATAATATCACCTGAGTGAGCCACCGCTAGAGATTTTGTTTTATTATTTGGAACATGCCTAATGATGTAAGTACTTACATCACTAGGCATTTGTTCCCATTTTAGAAGGCCATGGTGCTGACAGTAGCAGCACTACAATCTAATATTTCAGATTTGCTGCCTTCAAAATATTCGTACACCAACCAATTGGATTATGATAATCTATACAGAGTATAGATTATCACCCTCAACTATATTCTAAAAATGGATGACAAAAGACAAATTTCGAAAATATAAAAGAACTTTATAATAAAAATAAAAATATCAAGTTTTTGGCATCCCGTACAAAGGACATTTGTGGAGGTAACATTTTAGTGCCAAAATATCTGGCAGATAAACAAAAAAAAAAAAAATTACAAATCATATAACTCCCGCATATATGGTCCAGGTTGACGAACAATAGGATGCGGGACTGGTGGAGGCAGAGCTGGTGCTGGTGGGGGAATATTTAACATCAGGTCGCGGCAACGCAGAAGATAATTTGATAAGTAATGTGACTCTTCGGGGCCCGCAAATAGATCAATTACATAATTCAACGCAGCAATACAACGTGTATGCCGCTCCTGCCACACGGTGCAACCCAGGAGCAAGCCCTTTGAGGGCAGTCTCCTCCTTGCCATCGGCCCGATTCCGGTTCAGATACTCCATTACCATTAAATTAACTTGGCCACAGATATCTGGACTGGAATCTGTCCGATGACCTCGTCTGCCAGAGGAACGGCTTACCTGTGGTATGTCTGCTGGCATTGAGTGCGATGGCCCCGGCTAAATTTCAGATTCCTCAGCAGAGGGAGGGACATCAGCAATGGACAGATCCACAGTGGCATCTTCTTCTTCTTCCTGCACCGAAACCTGACTGGGTCCTTATTCAGCCTGTGATGCAGGAAGAGCTTCCTCGACCAAAGCCGAGTGAGAGGCCTCACTTAGGCTGTCCACAGTTCTACATGAAAAAATAAAAAATAAATAAATACAAGCATACTTTGACTTATACTTTAACATGCTATTGTGTAATACCCAATCTATACTTATGGTCTGACGTCCATTATGTCTCTCAGAAATTGCAAGTGCCTCATATACATGTCAGGTTTCTTTTTTTTGGGGGGGGCCCATCACCACTTTTTTCTTTTTGCATTAATTCCCGGCGGAATTGTTCCCGGCAGGTATTCCAGCGTTTTTTGACTTGGTCCACTGCAAAAACACAATACATGAATAAAACGGTTAAGAATTGAAAAAAAATTAACACAAAAGATGTCGCATAATCTGTGTATACTAGGCCAGTGTTTCCCAACCAGCGTGCCTCCAGCTGTTGCAAAACTACAAATTCCAGCATGGCCGGACAGCTTATGGCTGTGCAGGCATGCTTCGAGTTGTAGTTTTGCAACAGCTGGAGGCACACTGGTTGGGAAACACTGTACTAGGCCAAGCACGAGGTAAGTTATACAAAAGCATATGTCACCAGAGAAACCTATGACGACACATGCTCAAGCATAACACTTCATGGCAGGCCATGTATACAGAGAATTTGTGCAAATATACATTACATACTCCAAAATTAATAAAATACACATTACTTACAAAGTTTTCTTTTTTTTTTCATTGGCTGCTGTGGTCCATTCGATGCCCAACAATTCTGAGCAGACTTCGACCCAGCCCTGGTCCTAAAGCGTCCTCTCATGATAGGACTCACTGCATGAGTCCCATAAAACAGACCTCGCTTGTATTAGGCAAATTAATTTCTCAACATCCAAAATGTCAGCCTTTTTCTCTCAGAGGTAATAGGGATGAGCAGGTTGTCTGGTCTTCTGTCTGCTGTCTAGACAAGCTCTGACATGTGACCTTTTTTTTTTTCATTTCCTGTGGATCCGTAATTACGGATCTGCAAATATGGATGACATGACTTTTGTAACCTTTCCGCATGTCATCCTGATTTATGCAGATCCATTCACTTCAATGGGGCTACGGTCCGCAATTTGCGGACAAAAGTAGGACATGCTCTACTTTTTTTACGGTTCTGCATTGCATTCCGTATGCTCTCCGCATCTTTTGCGGACCCATTGAAATGAATGGGTCCGCATATCTTCTGCATTATTTCCGCATTTTTGTGGAAATAATGCGGAAAAAATATACGGACGTGTGAATTAGGCCTAATAGTGTTGATCGAGCACCAAAGTGCTCGTGTGCTCGAGTAGAACACTTTGCGATGCTCTACCGAGCACCTGAGCACAATGGAAGTCAATGAGAGAACCCGAGCATTAAACCAGGCACCCGCTCCTCTGAAGAGGGGAGGGTGTCGGGACTCTAGTTCGGCTTAGGAGTCCCTGCTCTGACTCCATTTATAGCTATGTCCATATATGGAGTCAGTGCTTGGGGACACCCCAGTGTATTTAACTCTAATTTAGCCTCTATTTCTATGCAGAAGATCTCTGTACAGTGTGAGTCCACAGCTTAGGAGTTCCTGATCTGCCTCCATATATAGCTATGTCCATATATGGAGTCAGTACTTGGGGACACCCAGTTTAAAAAAGTCTCTAAGAACCCTCAAATTTCATTATGGGACCTACAAGTAGCTCTCGACACTTTTGATGTCAAAGTGCATGAGTCTCAGAGCAAGACTAAAGTTTCATCATGAACACCTAGACAAACACTAGGACTTGGCCAACATTTACTAATGTGAATGCATCTAGACCTTGTCATAAAGTGTGCCAAAACTTGGTGTAAATTGGTGCATTTTTGTACAATTTAGCACATTTTACACGCATTTTGGCACATGTTTGACACAATTTGGTACATCTAGCTTTAGTAACATCTCCTGTACCTAGCTCAAAAAGGTATATGCCTTATCAGAAAGAAGGTGTGGCTTTGTGGGAAAAGGGTTGTAGCTTACAATTTTCTGTTTTGGGCCAATATGCCCACCAATTTTATCATCCATCCTATCTATCTATTATAAGCCACTGTGATATACAATAGTGCTTGAAAGTTTGTGAACCTTTCCAAATCCTAAAAGTAGATAAAGATAACCAAATCAAAGAAGTAAGTCAAAAATATTAGACTTGGTAATTGATCAGTTGAGGAAAATTATTTGTTATCTCTGTGAGTGGCAAAAGTATGTGAACCTTTGCTTTCATTATCTGGTGGGTAACCCTGTTCCAATAGACGATTTTTAAGTTCATTGGCCTGTTTAAAATAACCAACATTTGTATCATTTATACGACGTAGTCTGACAAACTGTCAAAAAGGGACAGCAGCGTCTTTTACGGTCGATGAGTGAAAGCTAGTCTGGTGGAGCAGTGAGTTGGTAGCGGTCGGCTTACGGTAGCCAGCTGTGAGTATCTCTCCATTCTCAACAGTCATGCGTACATCTAGAAAATCAAGAGAATCACCCCCAAAATTGAGGGTGAATCTCATGTTCATCCGGTTTCGCATGTTGAGGTAGCTCACAAACTCCTGACATTCCCCCTCATTGCCCGACCAGACCAGGAATACGTCATCGACATAACGTAAAGAAAGATGAATATGTCTAAGAAAGGGGTTACCCACTGAGAATACATATGTCTCTACGAATACTGCCAGGTATAGGTTTGCAAATGTGCACGACACTGGTGTGCCCATTGTCATTCCTAATACCTAGGGGTACCATTTCCTGTCAAACTGGAATACATTGTTAGTCAACACCAAGTCTAGCGACTCTCTTACAAAGCTACAAAAAAGCCTGCCCTTGTCTGACTTGGCCAACACAAAATCTATGGCCTGCAAGCCGAGATCATGGAGGATCCTTTTGTAAAGACTCTCGACGTCCGAGGACACCAGGCGATATTCTTCCCGCCCTCAAAAACCTTGAGTGCACGGAGGAAATCGCTGGTGTCCTTGAGGTACGTCGGAGTACTCAACAATAGTGGCCTAAGAAGCCAGTCAACGTATCGTGAAATTGGCTCGGTCGCCGACCCAATCCGGGCCACAATAGGGTGGCCCGGGGGTCGGGTCGGCGGTTTGTGGATCTTCGGTACGAAGTATCACACCAGCACTTTAGGGAACGAGGAGACTAGCTTGTTAATTATTGCTCGAGGTAAAAAATGGGCTCTAACATATTTGTCTAATTGTGCCACTAACTTGGAAATTATCAGGGGAAGAGAATACTCCTTTAATCTCTGATAAACATTGGTATCCCCCAATTGCCTCTCCGCTTCTTCCAGGCGAGGTGGATTCTGCGCACTGGAGCAATGGAAGCGAACGGATTGAATGATATAAATGACATGTCGGTGTTCCTGTGAAGAGGGATCGTGCTAGTGGTTTTACGTCACCATAATGTGCAGTAGATTTTTTGCTTGAGGCTCTCTAATGCCACTATGTAATCCGTATGCCCGTGTCTGTCGATTGTATTTTTTGGAAGAAGTAATTTTGATGTAACATCTGCTTCCTATTACTCTTTGTGTCAGCATATTATTATTATGTACATTATAGCCGTATTATTCATTTCCGACTCGCATTGCTTTTAAATGTCCCACTATTTGAAAGAACGTCTGGTTGTTGCCTTGACGACGGCTGGGGTGACGTTCCCCTTATAATGTGTGTGGCCACGGCGGGACATCAGTGCGGCCTGACGAAGCGCAAGTTCACGCGCAAAACGGCCATAGCCGCTGACCCGCTGTGATTATTTTTCCGCCCCGAACCTCATGTGAAGCATTCCAATCAATGGAAAAGTAAAGAATGAAGCTTTTACTGCCTGGTGAGTGCCGCAAGTCTTTGTTCCTTCTCTTCTGAATATTGTTTCAATAGCCTTCTGGCTTGTCCAGGTAATCTTTAGCAAACCAAGGTTAGGAAGCAATGTTTATTTTAGAGAGTAGTGCCTTTCTCTTTGCCGTACTGCCATGCACACAATTGTTGTTCAGTGTACTTGTGATGCTTAGAGGATACCTTGGGTTTCTTTATGACCTCCTGTATATTATACACCTTGCTCTTGGCATAACATTTGTTGGTTGAACACTACTGAAAAGGGTAATAATGGTCTTCAATTTCTTCCATTTGTACAAAGAGTCCAAACTCTTTAGATAAGGTTCTGGAACCTTTCTGTAACAGGCAGTGGGTGTGGACCCACTGAACCAATTAACTTTTTTGACTTTGGGATAGTCCTAAAGGCATTATACCAGAGACCCCTGGTTTTCACCAATTAAACCTTATACAGAAATCGGTCCTTTATTGCAGGAGATCCACCGTGCCACTACCTTGTAGCATAGTCCCACTGTAGTTGGCAGCTGACCCACAGGGATCAGAGACACTGGTGCAAAGCATCAAGGGAACAGGCAATACTTAAAGTCAGGCTGAGGTTAGGGTAGCCAGAGTTTGCGTTTTTCTGTAAAACTGGTCTGGATTAAGGCAGATAACAATGGTTAAATACGGTAGTCAGGCTATAATTAGGGTTGATGTGTACCTTCTCTGTATAACTCCAGGGGAAAAGAGTGAGTCTTCTCCTAGGGATGTCTCTCCTATGAACTCTAGGCTTGGAAGTTTTCCGTCTTATGAGGGTAAGTGCAGGCATAGTTTCTCTTGTCTCCAGAATACATGCATAGGTTTTTAGTAAACCTATGCTGATGTTCCTACTTGGACAATTTGACTGTGTCCACCTATATGGGCTCTGGAGTTGAAGTTAAGAAGAACAAGGAATCAACAATTTTTGGAATTTAGCCGCCAATCATGGAGTCCTCCTCTGTTGAGCTGCCTCCCTGGCACACTGCCACAACTGAATGTCAGAGGGGATGGCCAGAGATATCAAGGTCTCCAGAGTGTATAGTATGTCCTGACACACCAGATCATCCTTAGTGTAGTTCACCTTGACATGCCCTTCCAAAAGGCTGCCACTGTAGCTTTGTTTTCCAGGATAGCGCTGAGGCCAAGGTTCAGAAATGGATGGCATATTGGCTAACTGTGAGATTGCCGTGATGTAGTGTCAAAAGAGAGGAAGCAGCAGAGGACATTCATCCAGGTTCTTCAAAAATTCTACGGAATATCTTTAGGAACTCTTGCAAATCACCAGTGACCTAATCCCCCCTCTCCCATAATAGGTTTGCCCAGGCTATGGCCTCTCCAGACAGGTGTGAGATCATAAGTGCCATCTTGGCTCAGTCAGGGAACTGATAGGACAACAGCTTGAAGTTAATTTTTTATTGGTTTATAAATCCACAACACAGCTTGGGATCACCCCCATTATGTGTGGAGGAGATGGCAAACAAGGATTGGAACTCCTGTGGATGTTGCCTGAGAAGGTGGTGATGGATGTTGCTGGTTATGGCAGGTGGACACATTGTACAAATCTTTCAGTATTTCAAGGTTCCTGGTAATCACTCTTCTTGGTCTGCTCTTGAAAAACCTGGTAGACCCATAAAAAGCCGGTCATTGATATCCATGGCCTGAGTTTACTGTAACAAGTAGTGGGTGTGGGTGTGGACCCATTGTACCAACTAACTGTTGGGATTTTGGGCTAGTCCTAAAGTTGCTATCCTAGAAATCCCCTGGTTTTCATCCTTTAACCCCTCTACAGGGATCTGGCCTTTGCTGCAGGAAACCCACCAGGCTGCTACCTCTTGAAATAGTCCAAATGTAGTTTGCAGCAGTGGATGATCAGATTGATGAACAGATGAAGGTATGGTAAACGGGCAGACAAACATATAAGCAGACCTTCACTTAAACACTAGCAAGCTAGGAACCTAAAGCTGAGGAAAATGGGTCAAACAAAAATCCCAGAATAAATAAGAGGGTAGATCAGCACCTTAGTCAGCAGCTGTACAAAAAGGAAGAAGGAAGGTTAACTTTTGCAGTACTATAGAGAAGTCTCATTGAATATTAGCCCCAATACACAAAGGGTGAGTGAAGCAATACCCATACATGCCTAGGAGGCAGAGCAGCGGTAAGCACGAATCATTAGTGCAAACTTTCCCAGCCTAATGAACATCAACAATTTTTCTGAGGTCCTCAGAAATCTCCTTTGTTCCTGCAATGATATACTTCCACATAAGTGTTGTAAAAATCAGACTTTGATAAATCCCCAGATCCCTGTACTTTAAAGGGAGCCTGTCGTGTTGAATTGCATAGCTGCGACATGTGGCAGCACTCTAAAGGTTCAATTTCTTTTGCCACTCACAGACATGTGGGGGGGACTCCTTTCACCCCCGCCAATTGGCAGTTTGAAGAGGAGACGGAGCTCCATTTGAGAGCTGCTTCCTGGTCATCACACTGCATGTCGTCTCCTGTGGGGTAGTGGCATAGTGTAATTATAAGTACTCGCTCTATTCAAGTGAAAAGAACGGGTAATTGCCTTTTAAAGGTTCTTTTACACAAACTGATAATTCAAGCAATTATTGAAAAGAACCAATAATTAAGTAATAAATAAGTAATCTTCCCATTATAGGTCTTGCCAAGTAGGGTGTTTTGCCAATGAACAGGACCAGAACCCCCCTCACATTCTTGCACAACCCCTTTAAATCTCAGCCAGAAGTGTATCTTTTAACATGAGAGTGACAAAAACAACGTAGTAGAATCATCAAGGAATGGCTGGAAAAAAGGACAGCTCTTAAACACCCAAGTCAAAGCCTGGATCTAACTCTGAAAATTAAAAAACAAACATTAAACAAATTGTAAAAAAAAAATGAAGCAGTGGAAACAAAATTCTCTAGTTATAACGATCACATGCTAGAGGATGAGATATAGCCAAGGTTGAGTACCGTTTGTCCAATGTTTTTTTTTTTTTTAAACAAAGATTTTTTATTTATTTTTGATTTTGGTATAACATGAGAGTATATTGAAAGTATAACATGTAAAAAAAATACTTAAATGAAGTTACATTGGAACATCAACATAGGCCCAACTAGATAAGACCATTCTATAAACATGGTTTAAGATAAGCTTACTTTTTTCAACATAAAAAATGACATATCTTTCATTTGTTTCAGTCCCCATAGAAACCTCTGATATGCCTGCATAGTACACAATGACAGCTATTTTAGTACCTGACTTGCACAAATATCCCTAGGTATGAACCAGAGTGAGAACAAACAACGCTATCTTTAAATGATTAATGGATGACAAAATTAATCACTAAACCAAATATAATGGTAAATTAGTGCTGAATTTCATGGATTTTGTTTAAATGCCAATGGTTGCATTGTCTGACTTTCATATTCTAAAAAGAAAAAAAAAAGATTTAGAGCAGTAAAAAAAAAAAATCCTTTCTTTTAGTTTATGTTCTGAATATGGAGCTAATGTTATTATTTAGCTATACACACACACACACACATTTTTGTAAATATTTTATTATATCTTTTCGTGGGACAACACTAAAGATCTGACCCTTTGATGCAATGTAAAGTAGTCAGTGTACAGCGTAAATTTGGTTGCCCTCAAAATAACTCAACACACAGCCACTGGCAACAAAAGTGAGTATACCCCAAATTGTGTGGCCACCATTATTTTCCAGGACTGCCTGGAATTCTTTTCCACTCCTCCATGATGACATCACGGTGCTGGTGGATGTTAGGGCTCTTTCACACTAGCGTTTTTGTTTTCCGGCATAGAGATCCGTCGTCGGGTCTCTATGCCGGAAAAATCCTGATCAGGATTATCCCAATGCATTCTGAATGGAGAGAAATCCGTCCAGGATGCATCAGGATGTCTTCAGTTCAGGACCGGAACGTTGTTTGGCCGGAGAAAATACCGCAGCATGCTGCGCTTTTTGCTCCGGCCAAAAATCCTGAACACTTGCCGCAAGGCCGGATCCGGAATTAATGCCCGTTGAAAGGCATTAATCCGGATCCGGCCTTAAGCTAAACGTCCTTTCGGCGCATCGCCGGATCCGACGTTTAGCTTTTTCTCAATGGTTACCCTGGCAGCCAGGACGCTAAAGTCCTGGTTGCCATGGTAAAGTGTAGTGGGAAGCAGGGGAGCAGTATACTTACCATCCGTGCGGCTCCCGGGCGCTCCAGAGTGACGTCAGGGCGCCCTACATGCATGGATCACGTGATCCATGCGCATGGGGCGCTCTGACGTCATTCTAGAGCGCCCCGGGAACCGCACGGACTGTAAGTATACCGCTCCCCCGCTCCCCACTACTACTATGGCAACCAGGACTTTAATAGCGTCCTGGCTGCCATAGTAACCTGAAAGCATTTTGAAGACTGATCAGGATCCTGATCAGTCTTCTAATGCTTTCAGGCGACTTGCGTTCTGACGGATCCGGCGGGACGGAAGTGCCTGCCAGATCCTCAGAACGCAAGTGTGAAAGAGGGCTTAGAGACCTTGCACTCCTCCACCTTCCATTTGAGGATGCAATACGGTTTAGGTCTGGAGACATGCTTGGCCAGTCCAGCACCTTTACCCTTAGTTTCTTTATCAAGGCAGTGGTCATCTTGGAGGCCCTGCAGCCCAGTTTCCAAAGGGAGAGGATCATGCTCTGCTTTAGTATGTCACAGTATATGTTGGCATTCATTGTTCCCTTAATGAACTGTAGCACAGCTGGCAGCACTCATGCAGCCCCAAACCATGACAATCCAACCTCCATGGTTGACTGTAGGCAAGACACATTTGTTTTTGTACTCCTCACCTGGTTTCTGCCACAAGACAGGCTTGACACCATCTGAACCAAATAAGTTTATCTTGGTCTCATCAGACCACATGACATGGATCCAGTAATCCCTGTCCTTTGTCTGCTTGTCTTCAGCAAACTGTGGGTTTTCTAGTGCATTATCTTGAGAAGAGGCTTCTTTCTGGGATGACAGCCATGCAGACCAATTTGATGCAGTGTGTGGCGTATGGTCTGAGCACGGACAGGCTGACCCCCCACCCATTTAACCTCTGCAGCAATGCTGGCAGCACTCATACATCTATTTAGAAAAGACAACTTCTGGATATGAAGCTGAGCTCGTGCACTCAACTTCTTTGGTCGACCATGGCGAGGTCTGTTCTGAGTGGAACCTCTCTTGTTAAACTGCTGTATGGTCTTGGCCACCATGTTGTAGACCAGTTTCAGGGTGTTGGCAATCTTCTTATAGCCTAGGCCTGTGATGGCTAACCTCCAGCACTCCAGCTGTGGTAAAACTACAACTCCCAAGATACACACTTGCTTGGCTGTTTTCAGAACTCCACAGAAAGGAATGGAGCATGCTGGGAGTCATAGTTTCACCACAGCTGGAGTGCAGGAGGTTAGCCATCACAAAGAGAATTAAATCAAACTTACCGCCTCCATTTGCTGATGACGGGCCGGACGCCACCATCTTGCTTGAAGATCTGGTGCAAAATCTCGCATGGCGCGAGATGACATCATCACGCCAGCTGGTGTGGTGATGTCATATGTCACCACACATAGAATTTCGGCTGAGATCTTTAATAAAGATGGCTGCTGGCAGCAAGTCAAGAGCAAATGGAGGAGGTAAGTAAGAATGCAAGAATTTATTAGTTTTTTTACACTATTTCCAAGTTAAATCGATTTGCTAACACAAAGCACGAGGAAATTTGGCTTTGAGGCGAATCAAATTTATCCTGAAATTCGGATCGAATTCCACTTCGTGGGATTCAATTCGCTCGTCATCTCTATACATAATCAATAATGTTTCTGGATGACCCTTAATCAACCATTAATTATGTTTATATTTGCACAAGGCCTGCAGAATCAAGTGGCTGTTTGAATCTGTTGCACATGATGGAACATGTAGCCGTGAGATTTGGTGTTCTCTTGCCAATTGACAAACATATGGTCCGGTGACATCAATATGATGGCCATGGAGTTCAGCTTCCTGGATTAAAATCTGAATGCAGTGTAGACAGGAAGAACCAGGCAAGACAAAGAAAATTACCATGCAGGATTTACATTTCTGGGCGTGTTCAATTGTGCTTGTCACAATATCCTGGGGAGTAGGGTGTTTTGGACATACTGATCTGATTGCTCTCTATTCAGAATGCACTAGGATAAAACTGATCAGTTTTTTCCGGTATTGAGCCCCTAGGACAGAACTCAATACCGGAAAACTTTAACTCAAGTGTGAAAGCACCCTAAGAAGACATGACTGCTTTCTGCCAAAAACAGTGCCTCATCTGGCTCAACAAGATTGCATGGTTTAGCCATCCTATCCCCTCTGTCTACTGTTGCAGACCAATGTCTATGAAAACATCAGATTTTTTTTTTTTTTTTAAGTATTCTTTCTTTGGAACTCTGATAGTAGACTCTTCTATACTGAGTGCACATGTTCTACATTGACATTGACAACGCATTTCCTGAATTGCTGCTCTACCAGGTTGTTCACAGTAGAAGTAGGGGTATATATCCTCTGTTTATATTCTCTGATATCAGCCTAAAGCTAAATGCAGAGTTCACACTGCCATCCTCCCAAATGTTCAAATACTTGAGTGTTAAATACATTCTTTTTTTTTAAACTCGTTTTATTAAGAGATAATAAAGCAAGCATGGCACAAACATGACAGCGTAGTAGCCCATGCAGGGGCCTATCATAAACACTGCTAATACACATAGAAGGCTGTGATTACATGCTGTGAGGATCATACATGACAAATTTACTGGGTTTATACACAAGTGTCAGGATTATACAATGAGACATTGCAGATACATTACACGCGTATATAGATGTTTCTTAAACCATGGGTGCTGGTAAGTCAGTCATGAAGCATCGTGTGTGGTAAGAGAGCCCTAGGCATCATCCGCAGTTGAGAGCAAGTATGTGGCACGCAACGTGAGTGGGGATGAACACCAATCACCCCATACCCTGTCAAACTTCTGTGGACAGCCCCTGTGCTTATACACAATATTTTCCATGGACACCGTATTGTTCACAAGAGCGAGCCACTGACTCTTTGTGGGGGGGACGTCGCCCATCCATCGCAGTGCTATCGCCTTTCTGGCCAGAAACAGTGTTTCCTCTAGGAAGATTCTTTGATAGTGAGTCCAAGACTCCTCATCCACTATCCCCAGAATGCACATCTTGGGGCACAGCTGCAGCGTCGGAGGGACCAAGGTTCTGAGGACTTCAGAACCGAGTTCCAGTACTGTCGGATATCCGGGCAGTCCCAGATCATATGCCAAAAGTCAGCACCCTCCGCACTGCATCTATGACACCTTGAGTGATCAATCCTACCCATCTTTTGAAGTCTAACAGGGGTCAAATAGCTATAATGCAATATAAAAAGCTGGGTCATTTTATTATTTATGGAGGGGGACACTCTGGTTGGGGCTATCAAGGCATCATTCCACTCTTCAGAAGTAAGGGATGGTATAAGCAGCTTCCATCTACCCTCAACAACCAAGGGAGTTCCCAGCATACGGTTGTTAAGCAGGTGTATATAGAGGGCAGACACAATCCCCCTAGGACCCTGAGAACGTAGAACTCCAATAATAGGATATTTGGAAATGCTTGTGTTCCCGCCTCTGAATTGAGCCTGTAGTACATGGCGCAATTGAAGGTACCGATAAAAGAGGGTGCGTGGCGCTAGAAACCTTTCCTGGACTTGTGAGAAGCTGATCAACTGATTCCCCTCATAGATGTCCCCCAATACTCTAACTCCGAGTCTTAACCACTCTGCAGTCCCGTCTAGCCGTGACAAATGAGGGAACATACAATTATCCCATATGGGGATCTCACTAGGTAGATCCTTGTAGGAGTTCAATTTGGACGCCTGCCATATCTGGTGGGCTAGCTTGTGGATTAGTAGGGTGCGTTTTTGTAAATGCCCAGAGCCTTCCAAAACGAGCCACAGCGTGGATACTTGCAGATATTTATGTAGGTGGAATTCTGCATTAGGCTGAGGGGTCTCAGTGACCCAGGATCTCAAAAATCTCAGCTGGCCCGCTATGAAATATAAAAAGAAATCAGGGAGGGCCGCCCCACCCTGTAGCTTTGATCTCTGTAGGACCAAGAGCGAGAGCTTCCTTCTGGATTTACCCCAGACGAAGGCCGCTATCAGAGCGTGGATGCGCTTAAAGAATCCTCGAGGAATCGGGGTACAGGCATGGGACAGTAAATACAGGGCCTTGGGTAGCAATATCATTTTAACTAGGCCCAATCTCCCCATAACCGACAGCGGGAGAGATTCCCAGGTTTTTGCTTTATCTTGAAACAGGGCTTCCAGGGGTTCAATATTTAGGGCATAGGAAAGCTGCGGCTCCTTGGTGATCATAACTCCCAGATATTTAAACCTATCGACCACAGGCAGATTGTGATGGCACTCCGGCCAATCATGAGACCAAAGGGGCATGATGGCTGACTTTCCCCAGTTAATGTGTAACCCAGAGAACTTCCCAAAGGACGTTATGACTTCGATCACTCTCGGGAGGGACACATCCGGGTCAGACATAAACAAAATCAAGTCGTCCGCGTATAGTCCTACTCTATCCTCCCTGTCTCCTGCAGACACCCCCTTGTAAATTGGATCCTGTCTAAGTCTTATTGCCAAATGTTCTATTGCTATCGCAAACAAAAGAGGCGATAGGGGGCATCCCTGCCTTGTTCCCCTTTGAAGAGTGATCTTGTCGGAGTGTGAGCCATTAAGCTGGAGATATGCCGTGGGGTTGCTGTATAGGATGTTAATCCACCTTATAAATTTAGGGCCAAAGCCGAAGCATCTCAGCACGGCAGTTAGGAAGGGCCATTCCAGAGAGTCAAAAGTCTTAGCGGTGTCTAGCGATGCCAGCGCCCATTTCTCTTTCTCAGCAACTCCCACCTGTGCAATAACTTCCGCTCTCCTAATGTTGTCCGATGTGGACCGTCCGGGCATGAAACCAGACTGATCAGAGTGCACCACAGACGTTATCACCCCGTTCAGTCTGTTGGCCAGAATTCTAGTCAGGATTTTATAATCCAAATTCAGAAGAGATATTGGACGATAAGATCCGCAGTCCAGCGGGTCCTTGCCGGGTTTCAAGATAACTACAATAGAAGCATCGTACATCGAATCCGGCAATGATCCGCAGGAATGTTCCGCCCCATACAACTTCAGCAGCTGTGGGCCCAGGCTGTCCTTATACTTAGAATACACCTCCACTGGGATGCCGTCCGGGCCAGGGGCCTTTCCATTTGGCAGGTCTGCGATGGCCCTCTCCACCTCCTCTAGCGTGATGTCTTCCTCCATGATATCCCTGTCTTGGTCATTTAGTCTGGTATAAGTCACCTCCTGTAGGTACAGTTCTAACTCCTGCTCTGAGTGATTTGACACCGATCTATATAGATCAGCATAAAAGGCATGCAGGCATTTCAAGATGTCTCCAACTGTCTCCACTATGCCTCCGTCAGCCTCCCGCAAGTTAAATACATTCTTAAAACTCAGCTTGGTCTTGGTGCTGTGACATCTTTCACTATAGAGTTAGCAACTGTGCCTCTTTGAGAGGCTTGAGAGAGTGACCAAGGTCTACACCCAAACGTACATCCATAAATGCTGAATGTCTTCCATGGGGTGGAGCAAGACAATGCGACAAGTTACATGGCTAGAAGTTTCTGAGATTGGTTGGAAGAACAAGACTAAGACTTCAAAGTACTACCCTGGCCCCCTAATTCCTCAGACTTGAGCATCTGTGGGACCACCTTGATCATAGTGTTTGCTCTATAGATCCTCCCCCATGCACCCTTCAGCGGTTGTGTAATGCACTGCAGTCAGCATGGCTCCAGATACATGTGACAACCTACCAGGACCTTGAGTCAACCTCAACCCCTCTAGATGCTGGCTGTGCTCCATATGGTGGTTACTCTGGATATTAGCGGGTGGTCATCATAATGTGACTTGACCATGTAGGGAAATAGTCATTTCAAAAAAGATGACCAGTACAATTGTGGAACTGAAAATTTTTCTCAGGAAATTTGGTCTGGATAAGAGGTTGGTCTTCTTAAAGAGGTGTATTTTTATTTAGTGAGGTTTCACTGTATTGTAGTAGGTATTGATGTAGGAGGGCACTTTTGATCTAAAACTATCTGACTGCATATTAGATGAGGTATTGATTTGTATATAGATCATACACAGTTTGAAGAATGCTGCTATGCCTCTGTGACTTTCCTTTTAATTGTGACAGTGCACCTGCATTTTTGTTCTACCATGCAGGATGCACTGATTTATTTTGTTATTGTTTTATGATTAGTGGCTAATTTGCTGATTTTCTAGGCAAATTAGAATACTTTCTGTAAATCACTGCCAAAAAGTGTTTTTTATACTGCTAGGCTTCAGACTCCCAGATGACCCCCTTTAATGTAAAAAGTATGTCCTTCATATATAGTAATAAAATAGTGCTCTAAAGGAGAACAAGAAACTTTCACATATTTCATACACTACACTGCCTTAATGTTTTGCTGCATTTTAGCTTAACAACATAAAAAAATGAAAGTGCAAGTTTCTGGCTGAGATTATTAAATGCTATAATAAATCTATGCAAGAATCTGAGAATTTTATTTTCCAGCCTGCCGTTCAAGCTTTGGACTAACTTCAAGCAAACACAGAGTTTTCTGAAAACAATTAAAAACTTGGAAAGGAAAAATCTCTCAGCAGTTGTGTATTTTTAGCTTGCAAATGTGGACAAGAAATGTGTCTTTAAGCACTTGTGCTGGGATGAAGAGGTTTGATGTGTAAATATCCCTGTCTTCTTCCAACTTTCAATTGCACAGAAGTTCTGAGTCATTGTGGTAAGGAGATAGCTGAAAAAGAGTGTTGACCTGACAGACGGGTAAGTGTTTTTTCAGAATGTAAACACCTCACCAAGTAAACAAGCAGGACTATGTCCTAAAATACACCTAGCCACACACTTATCATTTTACTAAGAAGGGAAACTTCTGTCTTCAAAGACAGGCTTTGGAAATTGTGATGAAATGATTTGTTAGTGGAAAGGGATGTTCTTTAGTTGGCAAGACCAAATAAAAAACTAAATATAGGAAAACTGCAGTTAGGAAAGTGGGAAAACTTTATTTTTATTTCAAATTAATTGAACTAGAAAAACCACAAGTTTGTACCATATATGCTCCAGAAACATAATCATTTTTATGGGGATTGGGATTTTTTCATGGAATTCAGAGTACATGATAATGTATGTGGTATTTTAATCCCTTAAAATCAGTTTTCATCTCTGGAAAAATTCACCAGTTTGTAAAATTTTACTTCTCTGGTTTTAAGACAGATAGGGATACCACATAAAATAGTTACCATTCACCGTATGCCAACTTTATGTAGTCATCATTTTATAAAATTTTAGGTTTTTTAGCATTTTAGAAGGCTTAAAATTTTAGAAGCAAACCCGACTTTTCATAAGACCAATTCAGTTTTGAAGTGAGTTTGAGAGGCCTACATAATAGAAATGGGTAATATCCCATTTTAGAAACCACATCCCTCAAATTATTCAAAACAGATTTTAGAAACTTTAGAAAGCAACATGGAGGTAACATTTAAAAAAATCATTTTTTGGACAGATTTTCCATTATAATCTATTTTGTCCTATAACACAGTAAGGGTTAATAGCAAAACAAACCTTAATATTGTTAACCCTGATTCTGCAGTTTACAGAAACACTACATATGTGGTCATAAACTGCTGTATCGGCACATGGTAGGGTTTAGAATAGAAGGAGCAACGGTTTTTGGAGGGAAGATTTTGCTGAAACGGTTTTTGGGCAGTGTGTTGTATTTGAAGAGACCCTGAGGTACCCCCTACAGTGGGAACCCCAAAAAGGGATCCCCTTTGCAAACTACACCCCTCATGGAATTTTCCAAGGAGTGTAGTGAGCACTTTGACCAAACAGCTGTTTCATACAATTTAGAAACACTTGGAGGTGAAAATGAAAAATGCGATTTTATCAACTAAAATGTCGCATTAGGTCCAAATTGTTCATTTTCACAAGGGGTAACAGGAGAAAATCATCCCACAATTTGTTACCCATTTTCTCCTGAATATGATTGTAAAACTGCTATATGGGCACACCACAGTTTTCAGAAGGAACAAGTTCCAGGTGTTTTTTGGCAGGCTGATTTTGATGGAATGGTTCTCGGCCGCCATGTCGCATTTGAAGAGACCCTGAGGTGCCCCTAAAGTGGAATCCCCCAAAAAGTGACCACATTTTGGAAACCACAGCCCTCAAGGAACTTATCAAGGGGCATAGTTAGCAACACCCCCACAGGTTTGAAATATGTAGTGGATGGTAAAAAATAAAAAATGTAATGTTTTCATAGATATGCCATTTTAGTGCCCAATATGTTGTGCTCAGTTTGTGCCATAGTGATAAGTGAGCTCTCTAATTATTATACTGTGTTTCCTGATTGTAGAAGCACCCTACTTGTGCCCCTAAACTGTTGTCTGGATAAATCACAGGGCTCCAAATTGAAAGTGCACCATGCACACTAGAGACCTAAAATGTGATTTAAACAGCATTGTCTGAAAATTTGGAAACTACACCCCTCAAGGAATTTTTCAAGGGGTGCAGTGAACATTTTCACCCCACAGATGTTTTCTAGAAATGAATGTGTAGTGGATGGTGTAGAATTAAAATTGCACTTTTTTCCAAAAATATGCCATTTCAGTTACCAATATGTTGCACCCAACTTGTGCCACTCCGAAAAGTCAGCTATAATTATATTACTGTGTCATTAGTGTAATAATTAGTGTACTGTGTCCTGGACTCAAAATGGGTAGGGTCAAAGATAAACCTTCCCATAAATTGTTGTTTCAAGGTGGAGTTGGACGTTCCCAGGGGTGGGGTTTTTCAATGTCTTAATTTTTACTAACCTAGATGTTGGTATGTATGCATTTGAGGCCTAATTTGGTGTGAAATAGAAAAGGAGTCCCCCAAGAAGTGATCCCACTTTGGAAACTATACCCCTCAAGAAATTCTTCAATGGGTGTAGTCAGGGCACATCCTTAATGTTAGGTGGTAATGCACTTGGACAGCAGGTTTGTGGCAATTTAGCCTCCAGCCCTGCACTCCTGTGCATTTTGCCACAATTGGCAGTAAAAAATGCAACACAAGTGTCATGTAATCCCCAATGCATAGATATATGTACCACAATCTAAAGGACCTTTGGAATAAAGTAATAGTAGTGTAAAAGACCTTTGATGATGTAAGCATGTCATCTGATCACAGGTCCTTTAGCTTCTAAATAACTCCAGAGGAGAACCTGCTAGAGTTTGTAAGTAAATAAGTTTTTGTAAATTTGTATTTCTCTGTATCCAGTATATTACAGCAAGCCAATACAGTGTGTATTGTAAAAATGTCATTATCTGTGGCCTAGTGTAGTGCCGAAAATTTGTATTTCTCTGTCTCCAATACATTACAGCAAGCCAATACAGTGTGTAGTGTAAAAATGTCATTATCTGTTGCCTAATGTAGTGCCAAAAATTTGTATTCCTCTGTATCCAGTACATTACAGCAAGCCAATACAGTGTGTAGTGTAAAAATGTCATTATCTGTGGCCTAGTGTAGTGCTGAAAATATTTATTTTTCTGTCTCCAGTACATTACAGCAAGCCAATACAGTGTGTATTGTACAAATTTCATTATCTGTGGCCTAGTGTAGTGCCGAAAATCTGTATTTTCCTGTATCCAGTACATTACAGCAAACCAATACAGTGTGTATTGTAAAAATTACATTATCTTATAGGGATATATCTTCTATATCCAGTACTGTCCTGCATCAGAAAACTGTGTCTTTAGCGGACCGTAAAACAATCTGCGCTACATCTACAGACAAAACCATTAATATGAAGAAGGCGAGCACAAAGGGAGGGAGAAGTAGGCGTAATGCTAATGGTGCAAGCAGAGGCTGTGGCCCTGGGCGTTACGCTGATGGTGCAAGCAGAGCACGTGGCCCTAGGCATGATGCTGATGGTGCAAGCAGAGGCCATGGCCCTGGGCGCAATGAAACTGTGCCTGCTGCCAGTGCACCAGAAAAAAACAAAAAATCCACCTTACCCAGCTTTATGTCCAACTTAGCTGGGCGGCGCAGGACCAAGTCGGACCAGTACAAACAGGTGGTCGGTTGGATTGCAGAAGCTAATGCTTCCAGTCGGTTAAGCACCACCCTCTCTTCCATGAAGTCCAGTCTCTGTAGCCAAGAGTCTGGTTAACCGAACCCTCACTCTGATCTTCCTTCTTCCCACCATGTCGCATCTGGCCAAACAAGTGATTCCACACTCGGATATTCACATGGCCTCTTTCCATTGCCAGTACTTGGTTAGGTTCTCTCGCCAAGCATGCTTGAAGAGGTACCTGAGATATTGTGCCCTGATTCCCAACCTCTTGAGCCACAGTCTCAAGAAGATGACGGTGGTGAACGGCAATCATTCATTCACGAGGTGGATGATGATGAGACACAGTTGCCAATCACTAAGGTGGTGGTTAGGTAAAGTCAGGAGGATGACCAGAGTGAGGAAGTGGAAGAGGAGGTGGTGGACGATGAGGTCACTGACCCAACATGGGAAGGTGAAAAGCCAGGCAAGGACAGCAGTACAGAGGGGGAGGGATCCGCACCACGGCAACAGTCTGGAAGAGGCAGTGGGGTTGCAAAAGGGAGAAGTCATCCCACATCAAACAGGCAGGCAACTGTTACACCGAGCACCCCTATGCGTAAATCTACCTTGCCAAGGGGTAGGTGTTCCGCAGTATGGCGCTTTTTTGAGGAAAGCACAGACGACAAAAGAGTGGTAGTTTGCAACCTGTGCCGTACCAAAATGAGCCGGGGTGTGAACACTAGCAACCTCCCCACCACCAGCATGATCCACCACATGACATCCAAGCACCCTAATAAGTGGGCTGAACGCCTGGGTCCACACTCTGCGTCTGCGGGTCCCACCACTGCTTCCACTTCCTCTGTGTTAGACACTGCTGGCCAATCCCCTGTCGAAGGCGCAGGCCCGGATGCCCATCGACCTGCACCTAGACCTTCGCATGAACAGTCACCAACAACATCCACTTCCCTGTCCCAGCGCAGCGTCCAAATGTCGATAACACAGGCATTTCAATGCAAGTGCAAATACCCACCCACCCACAGGACATAGCACTAAATGCGCAACTTTCGAAATTACTGGCCCTTGAAATGTTTCCATTTAGGCTTGTGGATACTGAGGCCTTCCACAGCCTGATGTCGGCGGCCGTCCCTCGTTACACAGTCCCCAGTCTGCCACTATTTTTCACGGTGTGCCGTGCTTGTCTTACACCAGCATGTGTCCCAGAACATCACCCATGCCCTGACCAACACACTTACTGGGAAGGTCAACCTCACCACGGACACATAGACAAGTGCTGGTGGCCAGGGACGCTACATTTCCCTGACCGCAAACTGGGTGAATGTTGTGGAGGCCGGGAGTGAGTCGTACCCTTGGATGGCACAGGTGCTAACCACGCCCAGGAATGCGGGCCCTACGTCCATCAGGGTCTCCGCCAGCAGCTATGTTATTGGCTCCACTTCTCCTCCGCCGCCTCCTCCTCCACTTCCACCTCCAGCAGTCAGCTATTAGTCGCTAGCTGGAAGCAGTGTAGCACTACTGTGGGTAAGCGTCAACAGGCTGTGCTGAAGCTGATCTGTTTAGGGGACAAACAGCACACCGCTGCAGAGCTGTGGCAGGGTATAAGGGACCAGACCGAGCTGTGGCTCTCGCCACTCAACCTTCAAACAGGCATGGTTGTGTCTGACAATGGCCGTTACTTGGTGGCGGCTTTCCAGCTTGGCAACCTGACACACATTGCATGCCTAGCCCACATCTTAAACTTAGTGGTTCAGCGGTTTATCAAAACCTACCCCAATTTACAGGAGCTAATAGTGAAGTTGCACCGCTTGTGTGCCCATTTCCAAAAGTCGTCCACAGTTTCAGCCGGTCTGTCAACGCTGCAGCAGGGCTTGCGGCTTCCAGCTCACCGACTGTTCTGCGATGTGAGCACGCGGTGGAACTCTACGTTCTACATGTTGGCCAGGCTTTGTGAGCAGCAGAGGGCAGTTGTGCAATACTAGCTGAAACATGGTCGTCCAGTCAACTGCCACATGGTTCCAGTCAACTGCCACTATTCACTAGCGAGGAGTGGGCATTGATGTCAGACCTATGTGAGGTTTTAAAAAACTTTGATGAATCCACACAGATGGTTAGTGGCGATAACCCTATTATCAAAGCAACTATCCCACTGCTGTGTCTACTCAAATGATCGCTGATCACAATTAAGGAGGATGCTTTGAATGTGGCAGACGAGGTAATGGGGGAGGAGATGACACAGGGTGATAGCCAGACCTCCCCCAGTTTGTCTTCTCAGCGCAAATTGGGCCATGAAGAGGAGGAGGAGGAGCTGGAGACACTTGCCTCTGTTACAGAGGCTAGTACCCATGGAACTTTAATTCCATCTCTTCAGCGTGGATGGGCAGAAGAGGAGGAGGAGGTAGATGAGGGTATGGAGTCATCCTGAAGTTGACATCGACATCTTGCCCGTTGGTACTCTGGCACACATGGCTGACTTCATTTAAGGCTGTCTTTCCCGCGACCCTCACGTTATGCGCATTTTAGGTAACACAGATTACTGGGTGTTCACCCTTCTTGACCCCCGCTACAAAGAGAACTTCTCATCTCTCAATCCTGTGGTGGAGAGGACGAGTAAAACCGTGCAATGCCAGAAGGTACTTGTTAACAGATTGCTCCAAAATTTTCCATCTGACAATGCGGCCGTGAGTGTCCGTACTTCCTTAGGCAACCGAGGAAGGGAGACAAGGGGAACACACAGTAGTTCCAATAGAGGCAGGGCAACACTTTCCAAGGCATGGGACACTTTCATGACACCCCGCCAGCAACCTCACCCTGAAGCGCGGCCTAGTGCTACAAGGAGGGAAAAGTTTTGGAAGATGGTGAAGGAATACATTGCAGATCGTGTCAGTGTCCTAAATGATCCCTCAGTGCCTTACAACTAATGGGTGTCCAAGCTGGACATGTGGCACGAACTTGCGCTCTACGCCTTGGAGGTGCTGGCCTGCCCTGCTGCCAGCGTTTTGTCTGAGCATGTTTTTAGTGCTGCTGGTGGCATTATAACTGATAAGCGTATCCACTTGTCCACTGACAATGCTAACAGGTTGACTCAGATAAAAATGAACAAGGCATGGATTTCCCCTGACTTCTCAACTCCACCAGAGGAGAACTGAGATGATGATGAACATAAAGGCAATTTCAATGTATTGTTTATAATGTATTCAGTATACTGTAGTGTATTCCCATGCACCTTTTCCACCACAAAAAAAAGTGTATATAGTTGAATCTTTTTTTCTACTCCCTCCACTACAATTTTTAAAGAGGGTCAGCTCACCAGCGGGCCCTCAACCATAATATTTTTGAGGGTCAGCTCACCAGAATTCCCTCACCTATAATGTCTTAGAGGGCCAGCTCACCAGCAGGCCCTCAACCATAATATTTTATAGGGTCGGCTCACCAGCAGGCGCTACACCACAATGTTTTACAGGATCAGCTCGCCAGAAGGCCCTCAACAATAATGTTTAACAGGGTCAGCTCACAAGCAGGCCCTCAACAATAATGTTTAACAGGATCTGCTCACCAGCAGGCCCTCAACAATAATGTTTAACAGGGTCTGCTCACCATTAGGCCCTCGCCCGTAATGTTTTAGAGGGTCAGCTCAGCAGCAGGCCCTCGCCCGTAATGTTTTCGAGGGTCTCCAGCAGTCCACCAATCAATAATTTTTTAAGGGTGTGTATGATGCCCTCCTTTGTGTGCAGTCTTTTCACTTAGTGCATTGGCTTTATGAGTGTAGGAGTCCCTCTACCTGAACAATTGTACCACAATGTGAACGGTGCTCTCCTTTATGTGAGATACAGGTTGTTTCGGAGTGCCTCTTGCTTGTAATTTTTGGCAGCACTTGCACTTTATATACAATTGAATATACAGGAAACAATGTTTCCTAACAATTTTTCTAGTAAAAAATCTCCCCTCCAAAATCCATATGTTGCTCCTTCCCTTTTGAGGGTACTTTCACACTAACGTTAAAGTTTTCCGGTATTGAGTTTCCGGATTACCCCGGTGAGTTGGATCCTGTATTGAAATGCATTTGTCAGCTGGATCCGCATCCAGATCCGGAAACAAATTATATCTGTTTGCATCTGGTTGGAACTGCCTGCCGGATTCTTCTAACACTAGTGTGAAAGTACCCTGAGCCTTGCCATGTGCACATGCAGCAGTGTATGGCCACATATGGGGTATTTCTGTGTACTGCAGAATAACAAAAAGTGAAATTGTAAGCCCCACAAAGTGACTTCATGACTGAATTGGTTCCTTAAAAAGTTAGTTTTGGTAATGTTTTTAAAAATTGCATCTAAAATTCTATGCCTTCTAACGTCCTAAAAAATAAAATAAAATTGACAAAATGAGGTATCACTATCTGTCTTACAAGCAGAGAAAGTGAAAATTGTGAATTTTTCCAAATTTTTGCGAAAAGTGGCCCGATCAACAAGGTGAAAACTGGCCCAGGGTAGAAGGGTTTAAACATATAGTAAATCTCTGAGCAATGATAAGCAATTCTGATCATTAGAGCTCATTGGCTCCCTCTAAATCAGGGGTGCTCAACCTGAGGCCCTCCAGCTGTTGCAAAACTACAACTCCCAGCATGCCCTAATAGCTGTAAGCTGTGCAGGCATGCTGGGAATTGTAGATTTGTAACAGCTGGAGGGCCGCAGGTTGGGCATTCCTGCTCTAAATGAACAGATCTTTGTATTGAGCAGAAACAAATGTATCCTAATATTCTATGAGATTCAAGATTCAAAAAAATATTGACCTCCACCCCAATAAAACATTGGGGATGAATCGAACACCAATTAAGTCAAACTGTGTTGTCCAACCTAGATCTTGATGACCATGGTCTTAGAATAAAAAGAAAATAAGAATAATATCATGAAGATGTATGATTCTGGTGCCCACATAATTATCTTTATTAAAAAAAAAAATCATAACCTAAAACAAATAAAAGTTACTGTCAAACCATAGCAAACTTAACACAAGTTAAAAAAAAAGCCACCATACCATCGTCTTGGTTGCAGTTTAGACAGAGCATTGAAACAAGAATTTACAAATGAGGTTTATCTGGTAATGAACACAGTGTTCTCTAGAAGTTGCAGGTGGTTGCAATTTCCTGTTTTATTGTTTGATGAAAGGAGGAGTAGAGAGTGAGATTCCATAATTCAAGTTGTTTGTGCACTGGATACTACTTCATAAAGCTGAGGCAACCATTCTTTTTTAAAGGTCTTGTAAGGGAAAGGTTGCACAATGATCTGAAGAGGACTTTTAACTGACTCTGCAAACAGGAACTGAAGTATTTACAGTGAAGAGGAAAAGCATACTAGTCACATTTTTATTCTCCATTTCTACCTACTAAAAATTAATTCTACACATTCCCTAAGGCCTAATTCACACATCCGCAATCTACGTCCGCACCCGTTCCCAAATTTGCGGAACGGGTGCAGACCCATTCATTTTGAATGGGGACGTAATGGATGCGGAGAGCACACACTGTGCTCTCCGCATCGGTATTTGCGGAGCGCGCCGCCGATCTTCCGGACGGCGGCTCCGCAAAAATATAGAGCATGTCCTATTCTTGCCCGCAATTGCGGACAAGTCTAGACATCTCTGTAGGGCTGATGGCAAGGTGTTTTGCGGATCCGCAAAACACTACGGACGTGCGAATAAGGCCTAAAACTGGCATAGCACAAAGCTCCATTTTGCTTTGATGACAGCTTTGCATACTCTTGGCATTCTCTCAGCCTGCAATGGTTTTCAATTAACAGGTATGCCTTGACAAGGGTTAATTTGTTGAATAACTTATGCTCAAAATGTGTTTGAGACTATAAATTGTGTTGTGCAGAGGTACCCTAGGATTGGTACACAGTTCCACACAGCATTTAATCCTATCCTACTACTGTTCTAATCCACATTAGGGCTCATTCAGATGACCGTTAGGGCTCCGTGCCCATATTGCAGACCACAAACTGTGAGTTCGCAATATACGGGCACTAGCCATGTGCACTCCGTGCTGTAGACTAGTGATGAGCGGCAGGGGCAATATTTGAATTTGTGATACTTAGCAAATATTTGGTAGAATATTCGTCATATATTCAAGAATATGGTCTTGTTTGCAAAAATCGGCAATGTAATATGCGCGTAATGCGTGAGCAATACAGGTGTGGGTCACTATAGCTACATTTTTTAAGCTGCTAGAAGTTTCCTGAAACTGGACAAAATGGTTGGCACGGCAGATCATTACAATAGCTTCATATGCAGACAGAGTGCTCCAATATATTCGCGATTGTGAAATCGGCACTAATGATGCGAATATTTTGGCGCAATACGTGCAACTTCACATTTTAACAGGTCTGACTAGATAATAGTGATTGGTGCACTAAGTATTGTTGTGATCTTGTGACATCATAGCACTATGTATGTATGTATGTATGTAATATACATACATACATACAGCACTATGTATGTAGCATGAATGTATGAACAGCAGAACCAGCTACACTATATCACTATCTAACCTACACTGAATATCTGCCACTAACTATCTGTAACATATATATATATATATATATATATATATATATATTAACTAAGTATCTAATGTAATGTGACAGCAAAACACAGAGCACAGCGATGACACTGCTGTCTCTCTCAGAACTGTAACAAAATGCAGAAAATGCCTGCTGGGGAGGATCTTATATAGTAAGGAGTAGGCAACTTTCCTATTGGTTGCTAGGGATGTTGCTAAGCTCGGACAAAGACATTGCTGCCTTCTCATTGGCCCACAAGCAAGAAGCAGGGAGGGATCATGGGTTCAGATGGAAAAAAATCTAGAATATTAAAAAATTACGAATATATATCACTATATTCTAAATATTCACGAATTCTCGAAGTGGCGATATTCGCAATTAAAATTCGTGATTTAAATATTCGCGCCCATCACTACTGTGGACTCATTGACTTAAATGGGTCAGAGATCTACAAAATACGGCAAAAGATAGGACATGTCCTATCTTTTGCAGAGGGGAGGCATGGATTGGAAGCCAGCGGAAACACTTTAAATCGCTACAATGGGCTTTCGGGTCCATGCTTCCGCACTGCAAAAGATAGGACATGTCCTATTTTTTTCCGTATTTTACGTTCGCTGAAGCACTCATGTCAATTGCGGACGGGCATGGCGACTATACAGTCATGTGAATGAGCACTTATAGCAAGAACCAATCAATTAAGTAAAGAAAAACAACAGTCTATTATTACTTGAAGAAGGTCAGTCAATCCGGTAAATTTCCAGAACTTTAAAGACGTCCTCAAGAGCAGTCATAAATCGGGTTTGGATTTCCGTGATAGAAGCGAGCCGTAGTAAGTCTCACGATATTTGCTGAAACCTCGGAAAGACCTCCACAGAGGCAATACATTTTACAGTAGGACGGAGCCAATATTCTCAACAAAGTTTTTAAAAGAATTGGGTTTGGATACAGCAATCCGAACCCAATTCGCTCAACCCTAATGAAAACCATCAAATGCCATGATAAAATTGGCTCATGAGGAAGGCATCAGGGAAGAAAGATCAAGAGTTACCTCTGCTGCGGAAGATAAGTACATTAGAGTTTCTAGCCTCAGAAACCAGAAAATAAAAGCACCTCATATTACAGCCTAAGGACTGTATTACACCAACAGATTATCTGATACATTTTCTGACCAATTATTGGTCAGATGGCCGTTTAAACACACAGATCTTTTGCTATACACAGCAATTATTGGTCTGATTGGACAGAAATTGGTCAGATAACCAGACTTCTTAAAATCAATTGTTCAGAGAAGAATATGTAAATCAGGCCTTTATGGTCAAATTGTTGTAAAGAAGCCACTACCGAGGAACAACAAGCTTGGGCCAAGAAACACAAGTAATAAACATTAGACCAATGGAAAACTGTACTCTGATCTGATGACTCAAAAGCCGAGATTTTTGGTTCTAATTGCCATGTCTTTGTGAGCTACAGAAGAGGTGAGTGGATGGTTTCTACATGTGTGATTCCAACTGTGAAGCATTGAGGGTGATACTGTTGGTGATTTCTTTTTAAAATGTAAGACATACTAAACCAGCATGGCTACCACAATATTCTGCAGCGACATTCCATCTGGTTTGCGCTTCGTGGAATTTGTCTTTCAACAGGACAATGACCCCAAACACACCTCCAGGCTATATAACCCTGGGTTCACACCTGAGCGTTTCTGTCGCGTGTATTACAGCGTGTTTTTGCAAATAGGAAACGTGCGTCATACGCGCGTTCGTGACTCTGGAGACCAATTGAAAAAGGCATATCTACACTTAACGCGCTCAAGAACTTCTTTGAGCGTAGGGCGTTTTACAGCGCGTTCAAACGCGCTTTAAAATGCTCAGGTGAGAACCATGCCCATAGAGAAACATGAGTTTTCTCCTGTCGAGCGTTTTACAGCGCGTTCGAAAGCGCTGTAAAACGCGCAAGTGTGAACTGAGGGTAAGACAACAGCTCTGTCCTGTCTGAATGTGAGCTGCTGGGGGAAAGTCACCGTCCCTCCCACCTCTGCAGGGAAGAGGGCGTGGTCTAACCGAATCAGAGGCATGGTTTAGATGGACCTGGGGGCGGGGTTTTAAGGGTGACTTGAATGGCCACCCTACTTTCCCCCTGAACTGTGACCTCCACAGCATTTCGCTCCCTTAACAGTGTCATCCACAGCGACCTGTCCCTTTAAAGCTAATCTGCAGCAGTGGAGAGAAATGGCCGAGTTGTTATGGCTTCCCGATTATCCTGGTGACAGATTTCCTCATCTCATCTACAGCAATGAACATGGCTGGGGGTTGTTATGGTTACCCAACTGGCAGGGAGCAGTACATGACAGTTTGGATTTAAGTGAAAGGCTTGCTGGCTTGTATTGGCTATAATGCAGGCCATTTTTTGTGAATATCTAAGGAACGGTACGTCCTAGAGAGCTGAGACCCGATCTAAAACCTTCCTGGACACCTGATGTACCCGTGTGCCAAATTTTGTAAAGATCGTTCCAGTCGTTTAGACAGAAATTTATTTTTATATATATATAAGAGATAAGAGACTAGCAGAAGGACACTATACGGACGGATATATTTCATCTATTTCATTTCATGTTTCCGTGTGTCATAAAAAGATATCAACTGTATCCCCCATAACAGTGACCTCTACAGTGCCCGCCCCTTTAACAGTGACCTCCACAGTACCCACCCCTTTAGCAGTGATCTCCACAGTGCCCAACCCTTTAAGAGTGACCTCCACAGTGCCCGACCCTTAATAGTGACTTCCACAGTGCCTGCTCATTAACATTGACCTCCACAGTGCCCGTCCCTTTAACAGTGACCTCCACAGTGTCTGCCCCTTTAACAGGGACCTTCACAGTGCCCGTCCTTTTAACAGTGACCTCCACTGTGCCCGCCCCTTTAATAGTGACCTCCACAGTGTCCGCCCCTATAACAGGGACCTCCACAGTGCCCGTCCCTTTAACCCCTTAAGAACCGGGCTCATTTTTACCTTAAGGACCAGGCCATTTTTTGCAAATCTGACCAGTATCACTTTTTATATGTGAACAGGGGTGTAGCTAGAAATGCATGGGCTCCATAGTAAAATATTTTTATGGGCCCCCCCAATCTCCCACCCCCACATATCTATCGGGCCTCCGACCACCCCTTCCAGAGCTCCCACCCAAACATCCATCCTAGATCTCCCACCGCCATGAGCATAGAAAAGTCAGAGGAAAAAACAAATAAGTATATGAACCTTTTTATTCAAAATTGAAAACCATCCCCATTATAGTCAATGGGGACAGAGCAGCAGTCCAGTGAAAAAACGGCAGGACGGATCCGACAGGCTGAACCTGCCAGATCCGTCCTGCCGGAAGTGTAAAAGTACCCTTAGTCTGTCATATAAGGGGGGGGGGCAGAAGAAACCCCAGAACTAGAGTGTGCTCCTTCCTTCTTTTGGGGGGCACACTCTAGTTCTGGGGTTTCTTCCCTCCCCTGTCTGATGGTGGACACTACAGGGGTGTGTGCTGTAAATTTGTGATTAGTGAGAGTCTGATGATCTGAATTCTGAAATGCAAAGGAGGGCGCCCCTTGCTTCACTTGGGGCCGTGCCCTCCTTCACTTCAGGTCTGCAGGCAGCTCTTTTTAACTTCAGAATTCAGATCATCATTATCAACATCACTCAGTATCTCATAATCATTCTTCTCACTTTCTTTCACTTACTTTTAGAGCACACTGACTAGTCACTCACAAGAACAGCAGGCAGGCACAGAGGCAGAACTGGACTGGAGACTGGAGTGGAGACCAGTTGAGGAGGAGGCAGGAGCACCGAGCAGAGAGGAGAAGAGGATCGGTGACCGGTCCCACAGCGCAGGCAGGCACAGGCTGGCAGCAGTACTGTGAGACTGAGACACTCTCACTCAGTCAGTCTCAGTCAGACACTGCTGCGCTGCTCAGACTGGTTTCTGGCAGTCAGAGAGCAGGAATCTGACTGGCGCCATGGCGGGACCACTCCCTCCCTAGTCCCTCCACTCCAGGTACACCACGGCCCAGCCCCCTCCACTGCCTACCTCATCTACTGCCCTGCTCCTGACTCCTTCTCCGCAGCCGGTCCCGAGCCGGCCCCGGCTGCGGACCGCCCACTAGTGTAAATAAAAAAATAAAAAATCAACAGAAGGTGGCCCGGGCGGGCCCCCTGTGGCGTAGGGCCCCATAGCCACTGGCGATCCGTACGCCACTGTATGTGAAACACTTTAAAACGCTTTTACTTATCCAGGCCATTCTGAGACTGTTTTTTCATCACATATTGTACTTCATGACACTAGTAAAATGGAGTCAAAAAAATTAATTTTTATTTATAAAAAAAAATACCAAATTTACCAAAAATGGGGAAAAATTTGCAAATTTCCAAGCTTCAATTTCTCTACTTCTATAATACATAGTAGTACATCCAAACATTGTTATTACTTTACATTCCCCATATGTCTACTTCATGTTTGGATCATTTTGGGAATGCCATTTTATTTTTTGGGGACGTTACAAGGCTTAGAAGTTTAGAAGAAAATCTTGACATTTTTCAGAAATTTTCCAAAACCCTCTTTTTAAGGACCAGTTCAGGTCTGAAGTCACTTTGTGAGGCTTACATAATAGAAACCCCCCAAAAATAACCCTACTTAGAAACTACACCCCTCAAGGTATTCAAAACCGATTTTACAAACTTTGTTAACCCTTTAGGTGTTCCACAAGAGTTATTGGCAAATGGAGATAAAAGAGCTTACAAATGCCAAAAAATATTCTAGGATCTGCGTCCACTGTTTAATGCTATATCACTGAGAGATAAATTGTGCAAACGCTAAAATTTAACTTTTAATAGTAATCATTAAAATAACAAACCACCTTCATGGGGAATACAACTCAACAAAGCAGTATCAGTGATCAATCACCAGATTAGCAACATTACGACCCTGACATTTGTTAATCGCAGGGTACGTATAGTGGTGATGCACTGATGCTGAGGGAACCAACAGCAAGTCAGCGATCAGAGGCTGCCTATGCTGCGGATCCAAAACATGTAATAACATAGACAGGGTAAAGCCTCACAAATGCACTTGGATGATACGTGATCAGTCCAAGTGTGCTTAAATAGAAACACACAATGGCCCCAATGCGGCTGTGTTCCCACAAAAATATAGCTATGTGGGCTCCCTTGCAGGTCTGTAAATATCAAAGAAGCAGCATCCCATATATTAGTATCGCTCAACGCGTTTCTTTTTAAATATAAAAATTCATCAGGAGCGCTTATGGGGGTGATTTTAAGCAAAACCTGCCTAGCATGCCGCCACGCTAATGTGTTCGTGGCAGCATCACCGGCGCTATAATTCCCCTTTAATTGCTATACAAGTTCTGCATCTGCTATCCCTCGACCAGTGACAAACACAGTGTTCGTTCTCCCTCCTGTAAGTGATGTTTACACTGCCTAATTAGATCCCGTTCTTATCTTGTCTTCTGGCCGGCGAGCGTACTGTTTACATCGGCACCATGGTAACGGGGGTGTGGCGCTCCTGCACTCTCTTCGGCCCTGGTTCACTGCCGATGCACGCTCCTGGCCCCCTCCTTTGTGGGGAGTGGCTTGTAATATTTAACCCCGCAGTTGGCGCGGCCGTTTACTGACCATTATAGCGCCGGTGATGCTGCCACGAACACATTAGCGTGGCGGCATGCTAGGCAGGTTTTGCTTAAAATCACCCCCATAAGCGCTCCTGATGAATTTTTATATTTAAAAAGAAACGCGTTGAGCGATACTAATATATGGGATGCTGCTTCTTTGATATTTACAGACCTGCAAGGGAGCCCACATAGCTATATTTTTGTGGGAACACAGCCGCATTGGGGCCATTGTGTGTTTCTATTTAAGCACACTTGGACTGATCACGTATCATCCAAGTGCATTTGTGAGGCTTTACCCTGTCTATGTTATTACATGTTTTGGATCCGCAGCATAGGCAGCCTCTGATCGCTGACTTGCTGTTGGTTCCCTCAGCATCAGTGCATCACCACTATACGTACCCTGCGATTAACAAATGTCAGGGTCGTAATGTTGCTAATCTGGTGATTGATCACTGATACTGCTTTGTTGAGTTGTATTCCCCATGAAGGTGGTTTGTTATTTTAATGATTACTATTAAAAGTTAAATTTTAGCGTTTGCACAATTTATCTCTCAGTGATATAGCAAATAGAGATTACATTTCAGAATTTAAATTTTTTAGCAAATTTTCCATTTTAATCCATTTTTTCAAGTAACAAAGCAAGGGTTAACAGCCAAACAAAACTCAATATTTATTGCCCTGATTCTCTAGTTTTTTTAGACACACCCCATATGTGGTAGTAAACTACTGTATGGGCACATGGCAGGGCGTAGAAGGAAAGGAACACCATATGGTTTCTGGAAGGCAGATTTTGTTGGACTTTTTTATTTATACCATGTCCGATTTGAAGCCCCCCTGATGCATCCCTAGAGTAGAAACTCCAATAAACGGACCCCATTTTGGAAATTACGGGATAAGGTGGCAGTTTTGTTGGGACTATTTTTAGGGTACATATGATTTTTGGTTGCTCTATATTACATTTTTGTGAGGCAAGGTTACAAAAAATAGAAATTCAGAAATCTCATCTCCATTTGCCATAAACTCTTGAGGAACACATAAAGGGTTAGCAAAGTTTGTAAAATTAGTTTTGAATACCTTGAGAGGTGTAGTTTCTTAGATGGGGGGTCACTTTTATAGAGTTTCTACTCTAGGGGTACATCAGGGATTCTTCAAATGGGATATGGTGTCAAAAAAAAGCCATCAAAATCTGCCTTCCAGAAACCATATGGCGTTCCTTTCCTTCTGCGCCCTGCCGTTTGGTCATACAGCAGTTTACGACCACATATAGGGTGTTTCTATAAACTACAGAATCAGGGCAATAAATATTTAGTTTTGTTTGGCTGTTAACCCTTGCTTTCTAACTGGAAAAAATGGATTAAAATGGAAAATTTTTAAAAAAAATTTAAATTCTGAAAGTTCATCTCCATTTGCCAATAACTCTTGTGGAACACCTAAAGGGTTAACAAAGTTTTTAAAATCAGTTTTAAATACCTTGAGGGGTGTAATTTCTTACATAGGGTAACTTTTATGGAGTTTATACCCTAGGGTTGGATCAGGGGGGCTTCAAACGGGACATGGTGTCAAAAAACCAGTGCAGCAAAATCTGCCTTCCAAAAAACATATGGCGCTCCCTTCCTTGTGCCCCCTGCCGTTTGGCCATACAGCATTTTACGACCACATATGGGGTGTTTCTGTAAACTACAGCATCAGGGAAATAAATATAAAGTTTTGTTTGACTGTTAACCCTTGCTTTGTTAACGGACAAAATGGATTAAAATGGAAAATTTGGAAAAAAAATAGCTGTTTTGGCACCGTTTTTATTTTATTTTTTTGACTGTGTTCATTTGAGGGGTTAGATCATGTGTTATTTTTATAGAGCAGATTCTTACAGATGCGGCAATACATAATATGTCTACTTTTTTAATTTATTTAGGTTTTACACTATAATATCCTTTTTTAAACAAAAAAAATAATATTTTAGTATCTCTATTGTCTGAGAATCAGTTTTTTTGCTAACGTTTTTATCCGATTGTCCCTTACAGTGACCGTCCCTTTAACAGTGACCTTTATAGCGGCTGCTCCTTTAACAGTGACTTTCACAGTGCCTGTCCCTTAAACAATGACCTCCACAATGATCGCCCCTTTAACAGTGACCTTTACAGTGCCCGCCCTTTAACAGTGACCTTCACATTGGCCACCTGTTTAAGGCTAGGGCTACATGACGACATATTTTGCACGAAAATTTTTATAATGATAGGCTATAATGTCACACTTTGATATTTAACATGCTACGACTGCGACACAACAGTAGCAAAAAATCCATCCAAGATGGATGCATGTAGCAGTGTCGTTGTGCCCTATGTGTCGTGCAACTTATCAAGGTACCACTTGGAACCGAACCCGAGTTTGGGAAATGTTTTTTTACAATACAAATTAATTTATGAGTATGGATGAGCGAACTCGAACTGGATAGTTCGGGTTCGTACCTAATTTTGGGGTGTTCGGGACCCGGACCCGAACATTTTCAAAAAAGTTCGGGTTCGGGTCTGTTGTTCGGCAATTTCTTCCCGCTTTCTGAAGGGCTGCACAGCAGCCAATCAGCTAGCGTTTTGCTTCTTGCCCTAAGAAGCCATCACAGCCATGCCTACTAATGGCATGGCTGTGATTGGCCAAGTGCAGCATGTGACCCAGCCTCTATTTAAGCTGGAGTCACATAGCGCCGCACGTCACTCTGCTCTGATTAGTGTAGGGAGAGGACACAGCTTCTGTGAGGTCAAGATTAGGCAAAATAGCAATACCCTTAATGTGGTGTTCAAGCTGTTGCAGGCCTAGTTTAAATCTGTCCGTAAAAGGGTATATTTTTTTCTGGGGTGAAATTTATTTGCCAAAATAGCAATACCCTGAATCTGGTGTTCCAGCTGTGACTGGACAATTTCCCTAGTGTCCGTCAAAGGATATATTATTTTCTGGGGTGAAATTCAGTTGCCAAAATAGAAATACAGTAAATCTGGTGTTCCAGCTGTGACTGGACAAGTTTAATAGTATCCGTCAAAGGATAGATTTTGTTCTGTGGTGGAATACAGTTGCAAAAATATAAATACAGTAAATCTGGTGTTCCAGCTGTGACTGGATAATTTTCATAGTGTCCGTCAAAGGATAGATTTTGTTCTGGGGTGAAATACAGTTGCAAAAATAACAATACCATAAATCTGGTATCCCACCAGTGGCTGGCCAAGTTTAATAGAGTCCGTCAAAGGATTTATTATTTTCTGGGGTGAAATTCAGTTGCCAAAATAGAAATACAGTAAATCTTGTGTTCCAGCTGTGACTGGACAAGTTTAATAGTATCCGTCAAAGGATAGATTTTGTTCTGTGGTGAAATACAGTTGCAAAAATATAAATACAGTAAATCTGGTGTTCCAGCTGTGACTGGATAATTTTCATAGTGTCCGTCAAAGGATAGATTTTGTTCTGGGGTGAAATACAGTTGCAAAAATAAAAATACAGTAAATCTGGTGTTCCAGCTGTGACTGGACAAGTTTAATAGTGTCGAGCAAAGGATATTTTTTTTCTGGGGTGAAATTCAATTGCCAAAATAGCAATACCGTAAATCTAGTATCCCAGCAGTGGCTGGCCAAGTTTAATAGAGTCCGTCAAAGGATTTATTATTTTCTGCGGTGAAATTCAGTTGCCAAAATAGAAATACAGTAAATCTGGTGTTCCAGCTGTGACTGGACAAGTTTAATAGTATCCGTCAAAGGATAGATATTGTTCTGGGGTGAAATTCACTTGCCAATATAGCAATACCCTGAATCTGGTGTTCCAGCTGTTGCAGGCCAAGTGTTAATCTGTCCGTAAAAGGGTATATTACACTCAGCGTGCATCTCCAAGTATATTTCTTTCCGTAAAAGGGTATATTACAAAAAGTGTTACATTACAATTGCTGAAAGCATAATACTGTAAATCTGCACACACTATTGTGCATCTCATAGTGTATTTCTGTCCGTAAAAGGGTATATTACACTCAAGGTGTATATACAAGTGCTGAGAGGGTCATCCTCAATAACTTCACACGCTACCGTGCATCTCCAAGTGTATTTCTGTCCGTTAAAGGGTATATTACACAAAGTGTTAAAATACAATTGCTGAAGGCATAATCCTACATATTTTTTCACAAGCTACTGTGCATCTCCAAGTGTAAATCTGTCCATAAAAGGATACCTTAGGGCCTAAAGACTAGCCCTACAATTGATATTCCCCTAAATCAGTGATTACTGCTGTGCCTGGATTAGTGTAATATGGTACATAAATAAATAGGCAGATAGTGTAAGGTGCCTGTAAAAAAAAGGCCTGAATTTGAAATCAATACATTGGGCCAAATATTTTTTGTCTCTTTGTGGTGCTTGGTGAACGGTAACAATGAGGAAAACATCTAGTAAGGGACCCGGATGCGGTTGTGGTGGTATTAGTGGACCCTCTGGTGCTGGGAGAGTACGTGGCCATTCTGCCACAGCCACACGTCCTAGTGAACCAACTACCTCAGGTTCCAGTACCCGCCAGAATTTACAGGGATATTTGGTCGGGCCCAATGCCGTTCTAAGGATGGTAAGGCCTGAGAAGGTACAGGCGCTAGTCAATTGGGTGGCCGACAGTGGATCCAGCACGTTCACAACATTATCTCCCCCCCCAGTCTTCTGCAAAAAGCGCACAGGTGGTGCCTGAAAACCAAGCCCATCAGTCTGTCACATCACCCCCATGCATATCAGGGAAACTGTCAGAGCCTCAAGTTAGGCAGCAGTCTCTTATGCTGTTTGAAGACTCTGCTGGCAGGGTTTCCCAAGGGAATCCACCTAGCCCTTCCCCAGTGGTGGAAGACATAGAATGCACTGACGCACAACCACTTATGTTTCCTGATGATAAGGACATGGGGAATACCACCTCATCGGAGTCCGCACGTCTCTGATGATGACGAAACACAGGTGCCAACTGCTGCGTCTTTTTGCGGTGTGCAGACCGAACAGGAGGTCAGGGAGGAAGACTGTGTGGAATACGATGCAGGGGACAATGAGGTCCTAGACCCCACATGGAATGAAGGTCGTGCAACTGACTTTCATAGTTCAGAGGAAGAAGCAGTGGTAAGACCGAGCCAACAGCGTAGCAAAAGAGGGAGCAGGGGGCAAAAGCAGAACAGCCGCCGCCAACAGAGTACGCCTGCTACTGGCCACCGCCACCAGGGACCGAGCACCCCAAAGGCAGCTTCAAGGAGTTCTCTGGCATGGCACTTCTTCAAACAATGTGCTGACGACAAGACCTAAATGGTTTGCACGCTGTGCCATCAGAGCCTTAAGCGAGGCATTAACGTTCTGAACCTTAGCACAACCTGCATGACCAGGCGTCTACATGCAAAGCATGAACTGCAGTGGAGTAAACACCTTAAAAACAAGGAACTCACTCAGGCTTCCCCTGCTCGCTCTTCTGCTGCTGCCTCGGCCTCTTCCTCCGCCTCGGGAGGAATGTTGGCACCTGCCGCCCACCAAACAGAGGATGTGCCACCGACACCACCACCTGCATCACCAAGTATCTCCACCATGTCACAGGGCAGCGTTCAGCTCTCCATCTCACAAACCTTGGAGAGAAAGCATAAATTCCCACCTAGCCACCCTCGAGCCCTGGGCCTGAATGCCAGCATTTCTAAACTACTGGCCTTTGAAATGCTGTCATTCAGGCTGGTGGACACAGACAGCTTCAAACAGCTGATGGCGATGGCTGTCCCACAGTATGTTGTTCCCAGCCGCCACTACTTCTCCAAGATAGCCGTGCTTTCCTTGCACAACCAAGTATCCGATAAAATCAAGTGTGCACTGCGCAACGCCATCTGTGGCAAGGTCCACCTAACCACAGATACGTGGACCAGTAAGCACGGCCAGGGACGCTATATCTCCCTAACTGCACACTGGGTAAATGTAGTGGCAGCTGGGCCCCACGCGGAGAGTTATTTGGCGCACGTCCTTCCGCCGCCAAGGATCGCAGGGCATCATTCTTTGCCTCCTGTAGCCTCCTCCTCCTACTCGGCTTCCTCCTCCTCTTCTTCCACCTGCTCATCCAGTCAGCCACACACCTTCACCACCAATTTCAGCAAAGCCTGGGGTAAACATCAGCAGGCCGTTCTGAAACTCATATGTTTGGGGGACAGGCCCCACACCGCGCTGGAGTTGTGGCGGGGTATTGAACAACAAACCGGCCAGTGGTTGCTGCCGGTGGGCCTCAAGCCCGGCCTGGTGGTGTGCGATAATGGGCGAAATCTCGTCGCAGCTCTGGGACTAGCCGGTTTGACGGACATCCCTTGCCTGGCGCATGTGCTGAATTTGGTGGTGCAGAAGTTCATTCACAACTACCCCGACATGTCAGAGCTGCTGCATAGTGCGGGCCGTGTGTGCGCTCTTCCGGCGTTCACATCCTGCCGTTGCTCGCCTATCTGCGCTACAGCGTAACTTCGGCCTTCCCACTCACCGCCTCATATGCGACGTGCCCACCAGGTGGAACTCCACCTTGCACTGTGCGAGCAGCAGCAGGCCATAGTGGAGTTTCAGCTGCAGCACGCATCGGTCAGTCGCACTGCGGAACAGCACCACTTCACCACCAATGACTGGGCCTCTATGCGAGACCTGTGTGCCCTGTTGCACTGTTTCGAGTACTCCACCAACATGGCCAGTGGCGATGACACTGTTATCAGCGTTACAATACCACTTCTTTGTCTCCTTGAGAAAACACTTATGGCGATGATGGAAGAGGAGGTGGCCCAGGAGGAGGGCACTTTCAGGCCAGTCTGTTAGAAGTGGCTCAGAGGGAGGTTTTTTGCAACAGCAGAGGCCAGGTACAAATGTGGCCAGCCAGGGCCCACCACTGGAGGATGAGGAGGAGGTGGAGGAGGATGAGGATGAAGCAGGTTCACAGCGGGGTGGCACCCAACACAGCTCAGGCCCATCACTGGTGCGTGGCTGGGGGGATACGGAGGACGATGACGATATGCCTCCCACAGTGCTTACCTCTGGGCAGCCTGGCACACATGAGCGTCTACATGCTGCAGTGCATGCGCAACGACAGCAGAGTTGCCCACATTTTAACGTGTGCGGACTACTGGGTTGCCACCCTGCTGGATCCCCGGTACAAAGACAATGTGCCCACCTTATTTCATGCACTGGAGCATGATAGGAAGATGCGCGAGTACAAGCGCACGCTGGTAGACGCGC
This sequence comes from Bufotes viridis, assembly GCA_033119425.1. Lineage (NCBI taxonomy): Eukaryota > Metazoa > Chordata > Amphibia > Anura > Bufonidae > Bufotes > Bufotes viridis. The sequence continues at coordinate 353,910,098 of CM065589.1, forward strand.
TCCTGAGATCTCAGCTCCTCTGAGGGCAGGGTTAGCATGGAAGAAATGTGGAAAAGTTTTGTCTCCACGTGATACGGAACGCGTTAGCAGGAGGCAGCATTTCACTAACATGGTTGAACAGTACATGTGCACACCCCTCCACGTACTGACTACTGGTTCGGCCCCATTTAACTTCTGGGTCTCCAAATTGTCCACGTGGCCAGAGTTAGCCTTTTATGCCTTGGAGGTGCTGGCCTGCCCGGCGGCCAGCGTTTTGTCTTAACGTGTATTCAGCACGGCAGGGGGTGTCATTACTGACAAACGCAGCCGCCTGTCCACAGCCAACGTGGACAAGCTGACTGGGTTCCGTGGGTTAAATAACTGAAAGTGGCCTTCTCCAGTGGTGGGTAATATGAGGCATGATTCTCTGCTGTGGGACCTCTCTCCTTTGTCTGGGTGCTGGGGCCTAAATAACTGAAAGTGGCCTTCTCCAGTGGTGGGTGACTTGAAGCCTGATTCTCTGCTATGGGACCTCTCTCCAATTGATATTGGTTAATTATTTTTTTTATTATTCATTTCTCTATCTACATTTGTTTGCAGGGCATTTACCTACATTTTGCTGCCGTTTGCAGCTTTCTAGCCCTTTCCTGGATTATTTTACAGCCTTTTTAGTGCCCAGTTTGGGTCCCCATTGACTTCAATGGGGTTCGGATGAAGTTCGGGTCGAGTTCGGATCCCGAACCCGAACATTTTCGGGAAGTTTGGCCGAACTTCTCGAACCCGAACATCCAGGTGTTCGCTCAACTCTAATCGTAATGAATAAAGAACCTAAGTCCCAACGCACGCGCATGAATAGTACAGATGGGGAAAAAACTCCATGTTGACGCATGCATAAGGGAACTATAGATGGTCAGCTCTGAAGAGCAGTGTGGGACTATCTGAGACTGAGTTCGGACGCAAGCGCCGACTAACGTAGCTGATAAGGTGACTGGGAGGGTAAGTATGACGCTTAGGAGGAGGGCGATACCCCCATAAGCCCGTTGACCTATAAGATAAGAAAGTGAGAAGGGGGAAAGTGTTACAACGAATGTAATAGGTGCGTCTAAAAAATTGTCACACACCTACCTTATAAAAGAGGGTCCCTGCCCCCAACACACCGCCTATGTTATCCGGCACCGGGTGTTGAAGTAGATTTCCGGATAAACCCCCTCTAGACATTCTCCTTGATGTAATCAGACATCGCTTGGGTCTCAGGAAGTGAGAGTGGGTAGACTCGACCACGAGGAGGAGTGGCATCAGGCAAAAGGTCAATCGGACAATCATAAGGACGATGAGGAGGCAGGGTCCCGGACTGTTTCTTACTGAAGACATCTGCAAAACTAGCATACTGCTGCAGAAGTCCAGGCAGGTCTACAGGTACAGTAGGCGAGGATGAAGGTCGGACCTCTGATAAGCAGGTAGACTGGCATGATGATCTCCAATGCAGAATCTGACCGAGTGCCATTCCAGATCCAGAGTGTGCTGACGCAACCAAGGATAACCAGATTCAGGCAGCACATAGAAGGAGATAATCTCTGAATGCAGAACCCCTATTTGCAACATAAGCGGCATAGTAACAAGAAGCACAGGTTAGGGAGGTGGCAGTCCATTTACAGAAGCCACTGACAGAGGCCTTTCTAGACGGATGGTAGGTAGCCGGTACTGATGGACCAGAGATTGCTGAATTAAGCTACCTGCTGACCCAGAGTCCTAGACTGCAGGCACAGACAGTGTGACTCCCTTGTGAAAGAGAGTCACCAGAACTGAAAGTTTCAGAGAGGACTTCTCCTTGTCCTTGCCACCTCTCTAACTGACCCTAGACATTGGCTTTACCCGGCTTCTGTGGACAATTACGCACAAAGTGGGCCTTGCCTCCACAATACAGACACAGATTCTCTGCTTTGCGGCGTATATGTTTCTGGTCAGATCGAAGGCGCTCTATTTGTATAGTCTCTTCAGATGGGGTGGACACTAGAGGAAGAACTGGCCTCTGGAACGATGGAGCCAAGAGAGGTGGTCTTCTGGTGCATGCGACCTCTTTAGAACGTTCCCTGAAACACATATCTATGTGGCCAAGGTGATCAGGTCATTCAGAGTAGACAGACTGTCGCAACCAGCTAATTCATCCTTAATCCGGTCAGAGAGGCCCTCCCAGAACACCGCCAGTTGAGCCTCATTGTTCCATGCAAGTTCGGCAGCCAGGGTACGAAACTGGATGGCGTACTGTCCCACAGACGAGGAACCCTGTCATAGACGCAGCAGAGCTGATGCAGCGGAGGACATGCGGCCGGGCTCTTCAAAGACCAGCCAGAAGGTGGCAAGGAAAGACTGCAGATTACTGGTCTCTGGACCTCCATGTTCCCAAATAGGATTTGCCCAAACAAGGGCCTCATCAGACAGCAGGGACACAATGAAGGTAACCTTAGACCACTCAGTGGCAAACTTCTGTCCATGCAACTCAAATGGATCAGGCACTGGTTCAGGAATCCACAACAGGTTATTGGATCTCCACCATAACGGGATAGGAGAGGGAGTTGCACACCAGCAGCACACAAATCTGGATTCAACAGTGTGGGTATTGCAGGGGTAGCAGAGGCTCGTGACCCTGCTGTAGCTGGAGAAGAGATGGCATCCAGATGAGCAGCAACATTTTGCATGAACTGCATCAGGACATCCAGAAGTTCGATCTGACGCTTCATGTAACAATTCCTGAACAACAAGCTTGGGGTGACCAGCGGAGTCCATGGCCTCAGTGTAATGACGCGAACCAGCAGGTGTGAACCCACTGTGCCACGTGTCCTACCTCCTCTAAGGGAGTTGTCTAAGTGAACCCCTGGATCTTCACAGTACCCCTGATGGAGGGGATAGACTTTCCCGAGGGGAAAGATTTTGTAAAACTTTATACATTTATATCTCTGCTTTTTCAAACTTAAAGGGGTGTCTCACTATGGCAAATGGCATTTATCATGTAGAGAAAGTTAATACAAGGCACTTTCTAATGTATTGAGATTGTACATATTGCCTCCTTTTCATTTTTCCATCACATTATACACTGATTCCATGGTTACAACAAAATAACAACAAAATCCAAAAAATCATGAACAGTTAACACTACCATTCATCAACCATACAAACTTTGTTTTATGAACAACTTCAAATAAATTTCACCTTTTAGAACGTTACATTGTAAATTTTTTCCCTTAAATCTTCTGCAAAATTATTAAAATTAGACAAATAGTATGAAACAAAATGGAAAGACAAGCACCAATTATTAGGGTACAATTATTACAATACACAATAATCATTGCAGGGTAGACTCTAAAAATATGCAACTCAACTGGTACCCAGCATAGTCAGAGGATTGGTCAAAAAGTTGGAAGTTTTAAATTATTTTTGTGTACCAATTTAATATAAAGAGCCTAACTGAACTTCCGGGTTGTGAGTGTTCCAGAGATGAAGCCAGTAGGCATATTGCAGTGCACTGCCATATCTGCTGCAATTGTATTCGTCCACTCCACTTTGCATTCAGTCACAGCATATGACTAATGCACTTCTGCTGTACTCCTATCTGCTCCATTTAGCTCCTCCCCTACATCCTCTGCCTTGCGCTATAGGGAAATTGTAAGACCCTGCCACACGGTCCTGTGGTGTCGTGGGCAATAAGTCCATTTGGGAGCTGATAAAGCTGCAGAGCATAATGGGAGGCATGGTCATAACATCAGTTGGACTAAGAAGAAGCAGGGAATTGAGACCATGACGGGCACTGCGTTCTTGGAACATTTTGGATTTTAAAAATGCAAGTACACTGACTGACAAAAAAGTAATGTATCAAGTTGTTGTTATCGAATTAAACTTTATATGTGTTAATGTAATGATGATATATGTAGGTGATTACAATTTTAAAGCAAAATGTTAAGTTTATTGGGGAAAACTGTACAATTAAAAGGAGGCTCTAGTACCCTGCATTGCCGCATCTAGCCTGGATACAACATGAGCTACAGATAGGCATGGAGGCAGACAGGTTCCATATGGTATCCTGCAGGACATTTACTCACAGTTGTTTCAGCTGGTGCGGCACACTCATAGGTTGTACAAGCTGGCATCTAAGCTGGTCCTATAAATGCCAGATTGGTGATAAATCTGGCAACTGAACAGGCCAAGGAAGCACTGCAACCTGGAAGAGACATACTAGCTGGAGGCCCTGCCACGAGAGACAACACATATGTCCGCAGGATGTCCAGCATATATCACTGAGCGGTTAGTGTCCCTCATACTAGGGTTGACTGACTCATATGCAATGGCTACCCAGATCATAATACCAGCAGTTGAGGCTTTGTGTTGCCCCACAGCAGAGGCAGGATTGAATCAATCACCATGAGGCCTCCATACACAATGCCGATCCCTGTGGGATCCCAAAAAGAACCTGGATTTATCGTTAAAGTCAATATGGTTCTAATGCGTAGCAATCCAGATTTCACAACAATGTTCACAACACCACTGCAAATTAAGGCCATGGTGCCTGCCTGGCAGTGAAAGCACATGCAATGGGCGCTGTGGCACCATATTCCCTTCTGCTAAGTACCTGATTATGGTCTGACTCTAGCCAGAAACAGGGGTGTGTAATTAAGGTGCCACCTGTGACTGGATGGTGGACAATGAAACTGTGATAACTGCTTGTGTTTTTCTGCAGATCAAACAGTCCTCTCTAATGGTGGGCTGTCCAGACCCTGTTCACCGTGTGTGCATGCCCTCCCTTAACCACTACTCCCAACATCTTCTAACAACTAGGTCAGAAAAGCCTAGATGGTGGCCAATTTGTCGAAAGGACTATCCTGCTTCTCTTGGCAAATTGTATTCAAGCGTGACAGAGGCATGTTTAGCAAACAATGATGTCTCTTCAAGAGGTACACTACCCAAAAATAGCCTCTAAGAGCCTTTTTATAGGGCAGTGAGGAAAGCACTTTAATGCAAGATCCTATGTCTAATCGGAACACAACTGTAACATTTACATAATCTGCCTGAAGCATAACTGCATGTAGAGTATGGCACAATCTGACAATTCTATAAGGTTGCGTTATTTTTATTTTTTTTGTCATTGAGTGTACAATAGAAAGTTTACTGCGTCAGTGGGTGTAAATCATTGCAGAGAAGTTTAGTCCTAATCAACTCATTTAACTCCACAAGGACACAGCCAACTTTTACCTTAATGGCGGGGCAAAATTTTCCAAATCTGGCATGCCACTTTATGTGGTAATAACTTTGGAATGTTTTTACTTATCCAACTCATTATTTTCCATGAAAGTGGTACATTTGGTTTGATATATTTATTTATTTAAATTTAGGGAAAAGTTAGAGAAAAAAAATCATAATTTTCTAAATTTCAATTTCTATGCATTTGAGACAGATAGTGATCCCTCACAAGTTATTAACATTCACCATAGGTCTACTTTATGTTGGCATCATTTTGCAAATGTCATCTTATTTTTTTAAAAATGTTAGAAGGCTTAGAATTTTAATCACAATTTTTCAAATTTTCAAGAAAATTTCCAAAATGACTTTTTTTAAATGGTATGTACCACTTCAGAAAATGGCATTTATTATGTAAAATAAGTTAAAGGGGTTTTTCGGGATTTTTATACTGATGACCTATTCTCAGTATATGATCGGTGAGGATCCGACACCCAGGATCCCTGACAATTAACTGTTTGAGAAGGCATGGGCGCTCCTGTGAGCTCCATGACCTTCTCTCAGCTCACCAAGCACAGTAACATAGTAACATAGTAACATAGTATATAAGGCCGAAAAAAGACATTTGTCCATCCAGTTCGACCTGTTTCCTGCAAGTTGATCCAGAGGAAGGCAAAAAACCCCTGTGAGGTAGAGCCAATTTTCCCCACTTAAGGGGAAAAAATTCCTTCCCGACTCCAATCAGGCAGTCAGAATAACTCCCTGGATCAACGACCCCTCTCTAGTAGTTATAGCCTGAAACATTATTACGCTCCAGAAATACATCCAGGCCCCTCTTGAATTCCTTTATTGTACTCACCATCACCACCTCCTCAGGCAGAGAGTTCCATAGTCTTACTGCTCTTACCGTGAAGAACCCTTTTCTATGTTTGTGTACAACCCTTCTTTCCTCCAGACGCAGAGGATGTCCCCTCGTCACAGTCACAGTCCTGGGGATAAATAGATGATGGGAGAGATCTTTGTACTGACCCCTGATATATTTATACATAGTTATTAGATCTGCCCTCAGTCGTCTTTTTTCTAGAGTGAATAACCCTAATTTTGATACCCTTTCGGGGTACTGTAGTTGCCCCATTCCAGTTATTACTTTAGTTGCCCTCCTCTGAACCCTCTCTAGCTCTGCTATGTCTGCCTTGTTCACGGGAGCCCAGAACTGTACACAGTACTCCATGTGTGGTCTGACTAGTGATTTGTAAAGTGGTAGGACTATATTTTCATCACGGGCATCTATGCCCTTTTGATGCAACCCATTATCTTATTGGCCTTAGCAGCAGCTGCCTGACACTGGTTTTTACAGCTTAGTTTGTTATTTATTAAAATTCCTAGATCCTTTTCCATGTCAGTGTTACTGAGTGTTTTACCATTTAGTATGTACGGGTGACTTGCATTATTCCTTCCCATGTGCATAACTTTACATTTGTCAGTGTTAAACCTCATCTGCCATTTCTCTGCCCAAGCCCCCAATCTATCCAGATCCCTCTGTAGCAGAAAACAGTCCTCTTTAGTGTTAATTACTTTACACAGTTTAGTGTCATCTGCAAAATTGATATATTACTGTGCAAGCCTTCTACAAGATCATTAATAAATATATTGAAGAGAATAGGGCCCAATACTGAACCCTGAGGTACCCCACTAGTGACCGTGACCCAATCTGAGTGTGTACCGTTAATAACCACCCTCTGTTTTCTATTACTGAGCCAGTTACTTACCCACATACAGATATTTTCTCCTAGTCCAAGTGTTCTCATTTTATATACTAACCTTTTATGTGGTACAGCGTCAAATGCTTTGGAGAAGTCCAGATATACGACATCCATTGATTCGCCGCTGTCAAGTCTAGAACTTACCTCCTCATAGAAACTGATTAAATTAGTTTGACATGACCGATCCCTCATGAAGCCATGCTGATATGGTGTAATTTGCTTATTTTCATTGAGATACTCCAAGATAGCATCTCTTACAAAACCTTCAAACAGTTTACCCACAACAGATGTTAAACTTACCGGCCTATAATTTCCAGGCTCTGTTTTTGGACCCTTTTGAATATTGGCACCACATTTGCTATACGCCAGTCTGGTGGAACATTCCCTGTCAGTATGGAGTCCGTGAATATCAAAAATAAGGGTCTGGCTAGGACATCACTTAATTCCCTTAGGATACGGGGTGTATGCCATCCGGTCCTGGCGATTTGTCTATTTTAATCTTTTTAAGTCGCTGCTGTACTTCTTCCTGGGTCAGACAGGGCACTTTTAAAGGGGAATTTACTTTTACATTTTGCATTTCATCTGACAGTTTATTTTCCTCAGTGAAAACAGTGGTGAAGAAAATATTTAATAGCTTGGCTTTATCCTCATCGCTTTCTGCAACTCCCCTCATTGCTATGTAGAGGGCCGACTCTTCAGGTTTATATTTTTTACCATTTATATAATTGAAAACATTTTAGGGTTAGTTTTGCTCTCTTTGGCAATTAATCTCTCAGTCTCTAGTTTGGCAGTTTTTATTAGTTTTTTACATATTCTATTTTTTTCCTTATAGTTTATCAGTGCTTCCTGGCTCCCTCCTGTTTTAGTGATTTATATGCTTTCTTTTGTCATTTATTGCTTTTTTTACGGTTCTATTTATCCACATTGGTTTCTTCTTATTTCTTAGCCTTTTATTTCTATAAGGTATGCATCGATCACAATTTGATGTTACAATGCTTTTAAAAATCTCCCATTTTGTGGTTGTATTTTTATTTTTGAGGACTATGTCCCAGTTAATTGGGCCTATGGCCTCTCTTAGTTGGCTAAATTTTGCTTTTTTGAAGTCCGGTATTCTTGTTCCTCCCTGTAGAAACTCTCGCTTGAAGGATAATTGGAAGGTTATTACTTTATGGTCACTATTTCCCAGGTGTCCCCCGACCTGCACGCCTGTTGTTCTATCAGGTCTATTGGTTAATACTAAGTCCAGTATGGCCGTCCCTCTAGTTGGGTCCTGAACCATTTGGGAAAGGTAATTGTCTTTGGCTATTGCCAAGAACCTGTTTCCTTTATGGGATGTACAGGTTTCAGTTTCCCAGTCTATATCTGGGTAGTTGAAGTCCCCCATAATAACCACCTGATTATGGTTTGCCACCTTGTTTATCTCGTTTAGTAATAGATTTTCTATGGACTCTGGTATATTAGGTGGTTTATAGTAAACTCCTATTAGTAATTTATTATTGTTTTTGGCTCCATTTATCTCCACCCACAATGACTCCACATTTTCGTGTCCCTCACAGATGTCTTCCCGGAGTGTGGGCTTTAGAGAGGACTTTATGTAAAGGCAGACCCCTCCCTCTCCGGTTTTGACGATCCTTTCTGAACAGATTGTAACCTTGTACATTAACTGCCCAGTCATAGCTATCATCCAGCCATGTCTCAGTTATTCCCACTATGTCATAATCCTCCTCACACATCACTAATTCCAGTTCCCCAGTTTTATTAGTCAGGCTTCTGGCATTAGTATACATACATTTGAGAGGTTTATGCATATTTTTGCCCTACAACTTTCCTTCTGAACTTTTCTAGGCCCTCCTTCCATTTCTCCCCAGTCCCACTACCTTGCCCCCGGTCTCTATCTGCACTATCTTCCCCTCCTATAATGTAATTTCTTACCCCCAGTCCCTAGTTTAAACACTCCTCCAACCTTCTAGCCATCTTTCTCCCCAACACGGCTGCCCCTTCCCCATTGAGGTGCAGCCCGTCCCTACGATAGAGCCTGTAGCCGATAGCAAAGTCGGCCCAGTTCTCCATGAACCCAAAACCCTGCTTCCTACACCAGTTCTTGAGCCACTTGTTAACCTCTCTAATCTCCCGCTGCCTCTCTTGTGTGGCTCAGTGGTACAGGCAGTATTTCGGAAAATACTACCTTTGAGGTCCTTGCCCTAAGCTTTTGACCTAAATCCCTGAAATCATTCTTAAGGACGCTCCACCTTCCTCTAACTTTGTCATTGGTTCCGATATGGACCATGACCGCTGGATCTTCTCCAGCCCCTCCCAGTAATCTGTCAACCCGATCTGCGATGTGTCGAACTCTAGCGCCAGGAAGACAGCACACTGTTCGGCGATCACGATCTTTGTGACAGATCGCCCTATCTGTTCCCCTAATAATTGAGTCTCCCACTACCAGCACCTGTCTGGCCTGCCCTGCTCTCCTGGTCCCCTGCTTACTGGAGCTGACATTCCCTGACCGGCAGAGGAAGTGTCTGGCTGCAGCAGTGCTGTCCCTGAGCTGCCATCCCCTCATCTGCCAAACGTGCAAACTTGTTGGGGTGTGTCAGATCAGGGCTAGCCTCCCTGGCACTCTTCCCTCTACACCGCTTCTTACTGTCACCCAGCTAGCTACCTCACTCTCCTCAGCCTCCTCGCTACCACCCTCCCCCACATCTACCCTTAAAGACTGCTTGCTCGGTGAGCAGCAAACTCTTTGCAAATTGTCAGTGGCTCTCAGTGTTGCAATATGCCCGCTTAGAGACTCGATGTGCGATTCCAAACGGGTAATTTGCTCACATTTTGAACAAAGATATGCACCCTCAAACGGCTGTTCCAGGACTGCATACATCATGCAAGATGTGCACTGGACGGCATTGTCAATTGTGCAAGACATACTAATGGGGATTACACCACAAAAACAAAAAAAAAATACAATATAATCTAGTTACAAGAACTGGCGAATTTCAGTCCCCCACTGAAGTCCCTGAATCTGAAGTCACTTAATCTTAAGTCACACTTACACAACCACACACTTAATCAACCACGCGTCGCGCCCAACCTCGCGTTATATATATATCTACTTATATAAGTATGCTGTAAATGAAACTCAAATACACCAGCCTGTTTTTTTTCCCTCTGGATTCAGTGCCGTACATTGTATAGCAGCTGTGCTTGGTATTGCACTCAGCCCCATTCACTTCAATGAGACTGAGCAGCTCCTAGGCCACATGACCGATGAACATGTCATCACTGGCCTAGGAAAAACAGAGAGAAGGCCGCGTGCTACTGCCTTCTCAAACAGCTGATCAGCAAGGGTCCTGGGAGTGGGACCCCCATAACCGCTTGTATATGTGGCAAGCATTGGTTATTCTACAAGGGTATTTCCGAGATCTGTGAACCAGGTCACTGATTTAGCTTTTTCCCGAGACTTTCCAGCAGTGGTTTCTGAAACTTAAGGGGTTTCTCCAATACCGACCACAGGGTGTGTGTATTCAGATAGTGTTTCAAAAAATATTCTGAAGTAACTCATCAGTGGTGTACCAGGTGTGAATGAGGCATAACTGCCCTGCTAAATAATATAGAAAATAAGCCGGTAGTGCCATTCCACCTTCAGTTTTTGGAAGGAGTGCAGATTTTGATGGAATGATTATTACATCACGTTTGGAGAGTCCTAGAGGCTTTGTTCTCCTACTTCTGGCAACGCCCTGCTTCACTAGATTAACAGGGCCAGGCAGCGTTGGTGTCCTACCTCCGGCCCTGTCTGCAGTGTCAATCTCGCGCCTGCGTAGTTCCGTTCAGTATACGGCGCAGGCGCAGTGAGTGAAGGGGGCAATGCTCCCGGCTCCTAGAGGCTAATTAGCATATTATAAAAGTTCTTTTTTTTCAATAACGGCAGCAGGCAGTGAGATGGCAATAACATAGTTAATACCCATAATTGATTAATTAATACCCTTAAATGATTAATACCCTTAATCCCTTTAAATTGTTAGGTAGGTTTGATTGAGTATTGAAATGCCATAAATGTGGATGTAAACTGGTGTTTGAGTATGCTGCAGGGTTCAGGGGGAAAGACCACCTTTTGGCTTTTGCAACGCAGATTTTGATGGATTGGTTTACAGGTACCATGTTGCTTTCGCACAGCCTCTGGGGACCAGTATGGCTATTTTCTGAGACCATTACACTTCTTATTTTCCTCTCATTGGAGTTCTGTGAGGGCTCATTTTTGCGTAATAAGTTACCATTGGTACTATTTTGGGGTACATACGACTTTTTATTCACTTTTTGAGAAACAGGATTAAGAAACAGCAAATCTGACATTGCTGTTTGGGTACACCGTGCGGGTAAAAACATGTTAATTTTATTGTGCTCATTAGTATAACAGGGATACCAAATGTATATACTTTTTTTTTTATAGTTTTGCACAATAAAAGCATTTGAAAAAAAAATTCTGTTTTTGTGTTGCATTAGTGTTGAGCAAATCAAAGTTGACGAAGTGGAATTTGATCAGAATTTCAGGAAAAATTTGGTTTGCCACAAATCCGAATTTCCTGGGGCTTCGTGGTAACAAATACATTTTTCTTGAAATGGCGGTAAAATAAAGAAAACAAAACATTCACCTCAGCTTGATAGCGGAGAGGCCATTTTGATTGAAGAAAACGCGGCAATTCTCACGCGTGGTGATGGAGTCACTGCGCCGGCTCAGTGTGATGACGTGGTGACATCATCACGCTCGTGAATTGCCGTGTTTTCTTCAAGCAAGATTAGGGATGAGCGAGTCGACTTCGGATTCACATAAAACTTTGTTCTAATACTGTACGGAGCAGGAGCTCTGTACAGTATTAGAATGTATTGGCTCAGATGAACTGAAGTTATTGCTTTGCAAAGTCTCACAAGACTTTGCGCAATAACTTAACATAAATTAATTTGTACTGCAAAAAAAAACATTTCCCGTACTCTGGTTCGGTTCCAAGTGGTACCGAAGTAGCCAAATCAAATTTTTGAAAACTTCGCTCATCACTAAGAGGCTTTTTTTTATTTCTGGTGTATGGAGGAGCAGAGCAGGCTCAGTCCAAGATGTAGCTGCCTTTCTTTCCTCTGGGCCCTGATCAAGCCTGGAGCGGACAAACAAAGTATTCACAGCAGCCCAGCCCAGCACAGACAAGTGAGTCTATGTACGAATATAGAGAAAGTCTAGTGAAGATTAGAGCCGAGTCTAGCCAAGGGACTTCACAAGCACCAGTAACCGGGAGGAACTTAAAGGTACCTGGACACAACTGGATGATTAGTGAGCAGAATTATCCTTTTCCCCTACATGCCTTCTGGGACATAGTGAACCTGAACATTTTCAGGAGAGCATCCTGCATAAAATAATGTAGCAGAGAGTTTGCCTACTATGAGGGAGAACACCCTTATTGGATTGCTCGATATAAAAGTAAGGAAACTATTATATTTAGTACCTGAGTGCTAGAGATTGGACTTAAAGTAGAACCATCTATGATAAGAACTTTTCTTGCCTGTAAAGTGAGAGCATTAAGAAAACTTCTCAACTGACAATTACCAGACCTGTTGTAAGGATTACAGCTAAACTAATTTCAGAAGCCTCCTTTATACCATATAAGTGCACTGTACTGATGAACTGTACCAACGCTCCTGAGACATTTGATTTAAGTAAATGTTCAACTGTTTCTACTACAACTGACACCTCATCCTTTCTACTACCCTCAACATTTGTACCTTACAGTGATAGCGTCACGAACACAGGGGCCCAGCCACCAAGGCACCTATACCATTAAGGGCACCTCAACTTCCAGCTGGCTGGTGTTTATTCGAATAGAGAGGGCCCCAGAGGATTTAGTGCGGTCTTCCTCTCCACTGCAGGCCAGCCCAAGCGACAACTGAACTATGAGTACTACTCAGCACATCATCACCATTACACCACTCATATACCACCCCTATGGCGCGGGCGTTGCAGCTTGATGAGGAAAGGTAGCATTTTTTACATTTGAAACTTATTTATCACCTTTCGTTTTACACTTTGTGTCCCTGAAAGGTCATTTAAGACCTTTGGAGGATATTTAGTTTTACATTTCTTCCCGATTTCTCCTGAAACTCCGGCTGAATACAGCCCCCAGAGGTTGTACAGCACTATACAGCTTTACTGCAGAGCTAATCTGTGTCTGATAATACCCAGCAGTTCGTGCAGACTCCCGGTGCTCACATGCACTTCCTGATCTCTATGGTCTATGGGGAACCCTGCTGTTACTGACAGTGCCCCCCCCCCCCTCTACTCAGCAACTGCATGATAAGCGTGCAGCTACGATCTATGATGAGCCATTTTCAATCAAAGCTAAGCCCCGACCACCCAGACATTTATATTCTATGTTCGTGAACAGGATACTAGATCTTCCATTGCCACAGCCACTCACTATTTCACTGCAATCATCACAAGGAGGGAGGAAGGGGCATGGTGAGGTCTGTAACTGTCATAAGTCCCTGAGATGTCACGGTCGCTATTAACATTTAAGGGGTTGAAAGTCATGGGTCAGAGTTCTTTCCAATCACTGCCACCGCAGTGGAATCAGTGGTGGATTGACGAAAAGGCTTTAAGGCAGAAGGGCTTTTTTTTTTCTAAAGCAACAGATAGCACTGTATAAATCAGGGGTTTCAACAATGAAGTGTTGTCCTGATAGGGCAAAAACAAATGACAGCCTGCAACAGGTATCTTTCTCTTTACCCTCTCACTCTCCAGGAATCCCTGGGGTATGATACAGAAGTTTTCATTCATGCGATCACCCCTGCTTACTGATCAGTACAGATCTCTAATCTCCAATTTATCACCTTTTTCCACAAATCAACACAGTTTTATGCTAAATTGTATGAAGGTGTCCATAAGTGTAAAGTGCTGAGTAACATTTTGACAGCGTGCTAGGTATTTACCATCACAGTATATATGGATATAGAGCATTGTGATTTTTTAATTTTATAATTTACTAGCAGAAGGACCCGGCTTTGCACGGGTATATTTCACTTAATGTTTGTGTGTGTCGTTAAAAGACAGTATCCACTATAACAGTGACATCTATAGTACCTCGCACCTTTAACAGTGACCTGCCCCCTTAACAGTAAAATCCACAGCACCCTCCCCTTTAACAGTGACCTCCACAATGGCCGCCCCATTTTTAGTGACCTTCACAATACCCTGTCTCGTTAACAGTGATTTCTACAATAACACGCCCCTTTGACAGTGACCACCACAGAGCTCCGTTCCCTTAAAATGTGACATCCACAACACCCCGCCCCCTTAACAGTGACCTCTACAGCACCTCGCCCCTTAACACTGACCTCCACAGCAGCCTGTCCCTGGGCTAGACAGTCCTCCATCCGGCGCAGGGATGTCCTTTTGAACAGCTCATGCTCAGACAGCAGCACTGTGCTGTCTAAGCGTGACCTGCAGGGGGAAAGTCACCCTCCCTCCCACCCACCCCTGCAGCTGACAGAAGTTGATTTTTACCTTCATTTTTTCAATCCCCGTTGGCTGTGGAGTGGGCATGGCGAACTGGGTCAGGGGCATGGCTTAGTGGAACCTGGTGGAAGGGTTTTTAAGTCTGTCTTTTGTGGGTGGCCACCCTACCTGTGGCCACCCTACCTGCGACCTCCACAACATTCTGCTCCCTTAAGCCCCTTTCACACAGGCGAGTTTTCCGTGCGGGTGCAATGCGCGAGGACGCATTGCACCCGCTCTGAATCCGGACCCATTCATTTCTATGGGGCTGTGCACATGAGCTGTGATTTTCACGCATCACCTCTGCGTTGCGTGAAAATCGCAGCATGCTCTATATTGTGCATTTATCATGCAACGCAGGCCCCATAGAAGTGGATGGGGCTGCGTGAAAATCGCAATCATCCGCAAGCAAGTGCGGCTGCAGTGCGATTTTCCCGCATGGTTGCTTAGCAAAGGGACCAGATCTTTATTATTTTCCCTTATAACATGGTTATAAGGGAAAATAATAGCATTCTTAATAAAGAATGTTTAGTAAAATGAAGATGAAGGGGTTAAAAATAATAAAAATTAACTTACCTTAGCCACTTGATCGCGTAGTTGCGATCTGTCCTTTCTTTTCTAGCATCAGCTAACAACTAAAGGACCTGTGATGACGTCACATCACATGGTCCATCTTACCATGGTGATGGACCATGTGATGTGACGTCATCACAGGTCCTTTAGTTGTTAGCTCATGCTGGAAAAGAGAAGACAGATCGCAACTACGCGATCAAGTGGCTAAGGTAAGTTAATTTTTATTATTTTTAACCCCTTCATCTTACTATGCATTCTTTATTAAGAATGCTATTATTTTCCCTTCTAACCATGTTATAAGGGAAAATAATAAATTCTCCAGAATGCACACGTGCGTGCAAAACGCATTACAAACGTTTGCACCCACGCGAAAAAAATCACGCATATTCCCGCAACTCACCCGCCTCTTATCCGGGCGTCAAACATGACGCCCATGTGAAAGAGGCCTAACAGTGTCATCCACAGCACCCTGCCCCTTTAAAGCTGCCCTGCAGCAGTGAAGAAAAATGGTTGGGTTGTTACGGAAATCTGGTGTAAAACTGTGTGTATGAGAAAACTAAGGGCCTGCAAGCTTCTTTTGGCTGATAAGGGTCATGTGAGAGCAGAGCAGAGATCCGGTCTAAAACCTTCCCAGACACCTAATGTACCTGTGTGCCAAATGTCGTGATTGTAAATGCGACGGTGCGGACTCCTTTAGCGGACATACACACACAGCTTTACATATTAGATGTATTATGTTATTTGTGTATGTCAAAATGTAAAAATTGTCCCAAAACCTCTGGTTGTAATTAAGTTTCTTACTCAAGTCGGTTTAAAGGGGCTGTCCAGCCTTGGAGCTGACAAAGCCCCTGGGGCTCTATTCTCTCTTTCCTTGAACATAAAAAAAAAAAAACCTCACCTGTGTTACAGACTTTTATACTCCACTTCCTGTCTTGACCTTAGCCTATTTCACGCATTGATCCATTGCTACCTGCCCTGACCTCAGACTAGTCACTTGTATAAATAAACTCCGCCTTCCCTGGCCTTGGCTGTTACTCAGTTATGAATTTTTCCCAACCCCTTGGCATTTCATAGTGGTTTTTCTTGCCAAGAGGTAGCAACTAGATCACTATATTGGGTTAAAGGGTAAAAACCAGGGGACTGTCAGGATAACGCAGCCCTTTGGGATAACCCAAAGCCAAACCAGTTAGTTGGCACAGAGGGTCCATCCCCACTGCAAGTTACACTGTACATTTTAAAAGAAAAATGAACCAGCTTTGATAAATGTTTAATCAAGTCTATTTACATTTTCTTCTTTATGGCTTTCCTATACAGACGTAATTGAGTATCACTGCAGGACCAGTGCACATGTACTGTACACACTGAAGACGAATGGATCACTATTATATGCAGAGGCAGGCTTCTGAGCCTGCCTCTAGTCTCCCTGCTGCAAATATATCACCTGTATATATAACTATGAGTGAGTGATGAATAATGTTCCCTCCTTGATGATGATACGGGCAGCTCTGCTCCCATTAACAGTCTTTCATGTCCTCTATCTCTCTGGTACATCCACTAATTAGCTGCCAGAAGCCACTATAGGAATAGCACTGATCGCTGAAAGCCAGTCTCTACTCTGACAGTCAGTGCAGAAGTCATGGAGAACATAAAATATTTGTGTACGTGGATTCAGCCTTTATTTTTTTTATAACCAACCAATAAAAAATAAAAAAATACAAGGAGTACCAAGATCCCCAAACGGACATGTTTGTACTTTTAATGGAATTATGGCACTTTGGTCATATTACAAAAAATGTTAAGTGCATTTCACCTTTATTCAGGTATTCCACATTACAAAAATAACAATTTTAACCAAATACACATGATTTTGAACTAAACCATGTATACCAAAACAGCAATTGTAGCTGTAATTCCAGTGCGTGAAGCATAACAAGTATCTGAATATGTTCAGTATTTAACATCTTACAAAAAATAACTGAAAAAAAAAAAAATCATTGCTGTACTTGGCAACCAGGGACATAGAAGCCTTTTGCACATGCTCCTTTAAAGGAGAAAAACTACATTTTCTTTAGAGAGAAAAAAAATAAAAAAAATGATTAGCTCATGTTGCCATGACTACTCCAAAATATTTGAGCACATAGCCAATGCAATTGAGGAATTGCGACCTCTATTTGTTTAGAACATTCCTAACTAGACACAAGTGGAGAAATGTGCTTTGCATGTTCCTGGTGGGGAGGGGGGGATCTATTCAGTGAACTTGAACTCTCCAGAGAGATGGATTTATGATCTTGGAGAAAAAACAGAACAATTTAAAGTTTTACTTTTGGTACAAACTGCTGGTGCCAATCAGAGAAATTAGACCTGGATTCTTTTTTTTTTCTACAGGATATTGTATTACACATGAGGTAATCTGGGAAGATTAACTATTTAAGAACCAGCAGTTTTTTGTTAATGCTCACACTTGCATTTAAAGAAGTACTGGTAGTTTGTTCTTTTATTTGACATATATTGCTACCTACCACTAGTATTCTAGCAGCGTATGGGTACTCTGTTTCCTCTATACATTTTGAACTTTCATTATTGGAACCTGGTCATTTGCCCTTAAAACTGACCATTCGCCGGGAGCTTGCACTAATGTGTAAGCAGGAACTCTGCCTCTCCCTGAGGCTTACTTCTGGTGAACTACAGGATGCCATCACCACTAATCAAATTTCTCCTGGCAGCTCTTAGGCCCTGCCTCACCCTCCATGTTCCTCTGTATGTACCTGTATTCTGTTAAAGATATGTCCCCCTTAGCTAGGACCTGGAGTGCAAAAATATAGTAGGCGAGTGTATACAGTAATTAGCTGCAGTTTTATAAACCTCTTGACTTACACTGCCTGTACTATCTGTGTGTGCCGACTCTCCAGTGTAGTTCTATGAGCTTCACACTGACCTCCCTACCTCCTGCATGTGAGAACTGACAGAAGAGATGACAAGGCAGAGAGTCAAGTTGTACCATGTATGAAAACATGGAGACCCTGCAGTGTGAGGAACAGCAGTTCCGTGTCACTGATCTGTCATGGCTGCAATTACACAGACCAGTGCAGTTTGGAGAGACTCCACCTTCTCTGCCTCTGAAAAGCCAGGTATGATGGGAAATGTAGGATTCATTAAATATATCTGAGGGGAGAAGGAATCAAGATGGCAGACAACCTACAAAAAAAAACAGGTATACACAACATAGACAAGAGCCTCTAACTTATTCTTTAATAATAGCCTATCCGGCACTTATATAGGCAAAGAAAAAAAATCCCATAGTGCTTCTTTAAAAGAACCTCAGATCTACAATAAACCACACATTTTAGCCAACTTTAGAATTCAAGTGACCAAAAAACTGAATTCAGTTTCCTCCCACTGCTGCCGATTCCTGTCATGTGGACCAATGCAGCCATTCACTTGCCCTAGCAGCACAAGACCCCAGTGGTTCAGCAGACACGTCACTAAGCAATTGCGGACAAGAATAGGCATTTTCTATGATAGTGCTGGCCATGTGCGTTCCATGTTTTGCGGATGCGCAAAACACTTATGGACGTGTGAATGTACCCTAACACAGCTCAGCATTTTGGTGAGACAGCTCCTTTAAGGGGTCATCCAGAAATTGATAAAGATGACATCCTCAGAATAGGTCATTATTATCATATAGGTGCGGGTCCAAGTCCCGGCACCCCCTCCAATCAGCTGTTTCAGGGAGCTACCACGCACACTGGAGCTCTGATGAGTGCAGCCGGCTCCCAGCAGCTTTCCAAGTATGAAGCATAAAATTGTATACAGGCTAGTTGCTTTGCAACTAGGTCATGTGACCAATGTATGGTGGTGTCAAATTGCCTAGGAAAAAGCTACAGCGCTCACGGAGCACCTGGGCTCTTCTAACAGCTTATTGGTGGGAGCCCAGGGTGTCAGATCCCCACCAATCCGATATTGATGACCTATACAGAGGATCTACATAAATTCCCGGATAACCTCTTTAAGTCTAGGGCTCTACAGTGTCCAAGAGTCCTTTAATTTTCTTTAAAATTTCATGATTACCACAAGACAACAGTGACTAGGCCCATTCAAACCCAAACAAGAACATTTGGTAAGCATAAAGCAAAACAATTATTTTTTTTTAAAGTTCTGTTGTCATCTGAAGGTCAAATATCTAGAACAAAAAAAAGAAAAAAAACTTTACACAGTTGTTACAAGTGATGTGTTCCCCACTATTTCAGATTCTCTGCTAGATCCTAGAAGATTGTTCAAAACCTGCTTTACGAAACATCATTTACAAAATCTAATATTATCCTCCAAGATGATACATTCTGTAGAAGTGAAGCGCAGGCAGGTCATTCCGTTTAAGTTTGGAGTGTTCATTGCTACCACAGGGGGCACATATTACTAGAGAACTATCAAAATGATTATTAGCCGTTGGGAAAAAAGCTGACTCAGGGTTTATTTTGTATATGCTAGTAAATTTTGAAACCCCACTCATTATATACTTTGACAAAATAAGGCTTGTCCAAACAGATGTTACCAAGTGAATCTTTTTTGGAAAAAAAAAAAAAGCCCAATGTTCATTAAAAGTTCACTGTTTTCCTGCTTGTCGTCCCGGTTTTTTATCTTGACCCCCTCGGCCTCCACCTGGCATTCCTCTACCTCGGCCTCCAAAGACACCTATGGTAAAAAGAAATTATAATCAGTAAAGGGGTAGAAGAAGATGACAAATCAAATAAGTTAAGGACACAACACTTAGGCCTCTTTCACACAAATGTATTTGTTCCGTTCATTGGGGACCGCACGGGCAACGTCTGTGCGGCGGATCCGTGATCCATCTGTTCCACAAAAAGATAGAACAAGTTCTATTTTTTTGCGGAACGGAAGCACGTATCGGAACCCCACAGAAGCACTCAGTAGTGCTTCCGTGGGGTTCAGTTCTGTGCTTCCGTTCTGCATCTACTGATTTGCAGACCCATTCAAGTGAATGGGTCCGCATCCGTGATGCGGAATGCACACGGCTAGGGCCCTGTGTATTGCGGAACCGCCGTGTTCAATTAAAAAAATAATATATATATATATATATATATATATATATATATATATATATATATATATATAAGCAAAAATGAGGCAGCACTCCTCCAGTATAGTTAATCCAATGGTGCACGCGTCCACCCCTGGTAGCGGGATCTCTTTACAAATCCAACAAACTGGCGCAGCACTCCTTAGATAAAGTGAACAAAGAGGTGTTTATTCACACATGTTTAACACAGCAACGTTTCAGCTCTCTCACAGAGCCATTTTCAAGCCAAGTGAATAATACATATCAACATAATATATTTATACAAAATTCATTATTAGTTACACCTGTGTGTCATTAAAATCACGTGATAAATACTTTTAGAGGAATTCAACGTGTCCTTAATTCATTTTGTGCGAAGTTCATCCAAAAGTCCCCCGTCCCGCTCCAACGGGACCGCTAGTGGTATATGATAACACTCATAATACAAAAAGTGAAAGTGCGCTTGTGCATACATTTAAAAGCAATCAACCTGGCTTGCATTCTATCCAGGGTGTACTAGAAAATAAGATAGGAGAACAATAGTTGTATACATTAGTTTTACCTTAGACTGGATCACTTTACACAAATTCAATGAAGATGGAGACTTCACCATCCTTGGCGTGTGTCTCCTCTCACTGCGCATGCCCTACGTTCCTCCCGACGCACGCCACCTTGTATTCATGTCTCGTCTCGCGGGAAGAGATGCGCTTACCGCGACTGAACCATCGCGCCTGCGCATCCTACCTCCACTACGGACTCGTCCATGTCACTAAGGGCAATAAGTCGGGCAAACCAGCACATTATATATATATATATATATATATATATATATATATATATATATATATATATATACACCCACTGTGGATCTACCATTATATTAAATAAAGTCACCTTATGTTATATCCAGACTACCCAAAATATATCACAATCTTAAACATAAGATTGCCTCCTATCCTTTTCTGCTACTATAATAATGTGATCTCACAACCTTTATTAAAAAACTTTTTTTTTTTTAAAAACTTTTTTAAACACAATTGATGTGAGGAATTGCATAATTCACCTGCTACAATGATCCGGAAAATCAAAAGGCCGCATTGAGACTCGGTTTTAAAGGTACCCCAGACAGATTTTTATCTGAACATACCAGTGGTAACCCTAAAATCTACGTTGAGCCCATTGGGCTTCAGCGTATTGAGACTAAAGATCCACTTCAGTTCACATTTTTTGAGGCGAACCTCCCTATCGCCTCCTCTTTTGGACATCTCTGTAAACACCTCTTTGTTCACTTTATCTAAGGAGTGCTGCGCCAGTTTGTTGGATATATATATATAGTTCTGTGTGCGACACCGTTCTCTGGCTGTGGAGAGGGAGGGGAGGGGAGGGGAGGGGAGGGGAGGGGAGGGGAGGGGAGAGGAGAGGAGAGGAGAGGAGAGAGAGAAAATATTTACATGGAGAATCATTTCCTCAGTATAGCTGGGGCAAACCAAAAGTAAAAACTTAATATTGCCATCTAGTGGCTTTGCAAAAAACAAAATATGACCAGGAAGATCCTGAAGACTTTTTTAACTTCATGGAAATTACACTTTACAGTTGTTTCTAATGGTTACAATTATATTAAAAACCCAAAATAAGCTGCAACTGGAAGCCCCAAGTGACTGTATTCATGAGACCCAAGTAGTAGAGGGAGAACAGCACTAATTGTCGCTTGTATAGACAGCTTTATTCCTGTCGAAAGAAATTACAAGGCAGGTCAGTCCTCACAGGCCACAAAGTTCAACCCACTTCCTGACCAGACACATTTTCTGTTTTCTTAGCACGTATCTTTGAAAGCAATAACTTTTTTCCATTGTTTAAACTGTGGCGTTTGTCAGTGATTCTTGTTCAAAGTGCAATGAAACCTTTTTTTTTTTTTCTTATTAATATATCCCTTTCCCGTAATGGTCAATTTGCTATACGAAGACAGAGTTTATAGCTATCTTTGTAAGAGCAGGTGATAAATGTGGGATGATCTATATTATTTTTTTTTATTTGGATCATCTATTACTTTAATTAAAAAAATGGGGGGGGGGGGGGCTGGGGGGGTTTTGACGGAAAGAGTGTAAAAAACAGCAATTTGCTAATAATTCCATTATGCGGTTGACCATATTGGATAAATTGCAGGGTTATCCATTCATTTTTATATGTAAAGTACCTATGTCTTTATTCGCCTAGGGATTTGAACATGTAATTGTTAGATCCACCAGGTTTACCAATGTTGCCATGTTTCTATTAAGCCCTGCTATAGGACTCAGTTATTGCAGGCCTGGGAGCTTTCAAAAGGCCCCAGGCAGCCATAGTGACAGAACAGCTTCTATAATCTTGTTCCGCGATCCCATTGCCCTGATATATGAACCCTCAGCTGCCAGAAAATTTTTCTCCGAACACAGACACTGTTGGCATATGTCAATAGTTGGCTAGGGCAACCATTTAGCTGAGTAGGCGCCATGTTTTGTATCTGAATGAATAATCATGTACATATATATCATTTTTGTTAAGGGGTTGTATGTAGCAAGCTCACAAGCTGAGCTTGCTCTACACACAGAGGGAGGTTGCTGCATTATACAGCAGACACCTACTGGCAGTGACTGGATTAGAGAAGGCTCAGATCCAGGTCATTTATCCCCTCTGATGCCACCGTCAATAGTGAATGTAGCATCTGAGAGGTTAGACTAAGGAAGGGGTCTACTTCTACAACTTGACCTCCAGCAGTGGAATCAGGGTGACCCATTCAATTGCTAGGGCAGCTGAAGCCTCGTGAAGGCTCCAAGGCGTTCCACAGGAAGATGCTCGTTAGTTCATGCCTGATGTAAGGCTTCACAAGAAGCCTGATGAAATCTCAGAATGCGACAGTACAAGAGATCAGAAGATCGCATATTCACCTCCCCTAAAGAGATTAAAAATGAAAAGGGTTAAAGATACTGTTAGTCACGCATATAACAGGTGAATGTAGCAGCATCTCATGATGTCTGTCAACATAGGTGAAGCAGCTCATACATCCTTCAACTCCTCAGCATGTTGTATTTATTTATTCGTTAGCGTTAATAAAGTTAATATCACCTACAGACAGGCAGCCATGCTTTGAATCACAGTGTCATCCGTGTGCTGTCCGTTTCTGTGTGTCCGTTTTGCAAATTACAGAAAAATGTCCAATTCTTTACTTTATTGCAGGCACATTGGCCATAGACACAATGGACACAAGGGGACTTCATTTACTTCTATAGGAGAGTTTTCTAGGCATGCTCTGTGACCTGTACAGAGGTCACTGTAAAAGGAAGAATAGATAAGCTTTGTCAATCACCTATTGTGAATGGTGGACCCTGTCTTGATATCATTACAGGCAGGATTAGAATTACAGATAAGCAGGTGACTGCAGTAAAGTGATCTGTACAGACCAAGAAATGGCGTATGTCATTAGGCTTCGTGGTGACCACGACATGGTCAGTGCCAAAACTGCAGGATGTTAATATACATATTTTAGTTGGTTCCATTTTGGGGTACACAAATTATTGATTAGCTTTCCTTTTGTGATTCTGACTTTTTTAAAAATGTTTAATCTATGCTATGCATCATGTGGAATAAAAATTTTCTATTTGTTATAGAGGCAATAGCAAATATTTCTAATGGAAAAATATTTGTTTTAAAATAAACTATCATTTTGAACAAAAAAAAAAAAAAAGTATTTTTTCTTCTTGGGATTTTTTTTTAAAATATAAAACATTTCAAATTTCTTTTTTGTCCCACTAGAGGACTTGTACCAGCGCTCTCTTTTATAATGCATTGTAATATCCAGTATTCCAAAGTGCAAGTAGGAGTCCGCATCCAGCCCCTTTGTGTTTTACATGTGGCCCTTAGGTTGCCATGTCCCAAAAATCCAAAAATGTAGCTAGAGTTCAGAGCATCACAGGGGTAGGTTTGAAAAATCAATTTCCTGTTTTTCTGTATTACTGGCTTGGCTCTGCTGCTGATCGTGTGGTTACAGTGACAATGCCACATGATCAGAGTAATGTAATACTAAACCACGTCCTCCATGACAATGTTGCAGGTCTTCAAAGGGCTAAACAAAACCTAACTAAAAATGCATTTCAGTCAAATTAGGGATATGTATTAAATATGAAAGGGGAAGCTAATTAAATTCTAAAACACAATTCTGAAATGGAGATTGCACAACAGAAAATCTGATTTATTCAATCATTCACGGACAAACCTAGGAACTGACATAGTCAATATTAGTGCCAATAGAGTATGACAAGACATGTTCTAGAATTGTTATTTCATGGGGAATAGTAAACCATTAAAAGTTAGGGTTGAGCGGACCCGTGGATGTTCGGGTTCGCAGGGTTCGGCTGAACTTTGGGTCAAAGTTCGGGACCGAACTTGACCCCGAACCCCATTGAAGTCAATTGGGGATCCGAACTTTGGTGCACTAAAATCGCTAGAAAATAGTCATAGTAAGGGCTAGAGGGCTAGCAAAATGGTAAGAGCAGCACAATTGCCCTGCAAATAAATGTGGCTAGGGAAATGACTTGAAATAACATAGAATAGAAAAATAATATAAAATAATAATCTTGAACTAGGAGGCGGAAGATAAAGTAGAGTAGGAGGTTGAGGAGGCGGTGGACGTGGTGGTGTAGGTGGAAGCGACAGTGGAGAAGGTAGCCAAAACCGTTTTCGTTTTATTTATTTTTTTCCTTTAATTTTTTTTTTATAAATTTGGGAAGGCCATTTACATTGGGAAATAGAAAAGAGAATGCAAAGAAAAAAGTGCGCTGGAGTCTAACAACGGCTGGGTGCGGCCAGTATACTTGTTTATTCAGCACAAGATCCTGTGGGATCCATGACTGGTTAATTTTAATGAACGTGAGCTTGTCCACGTAGGCTGTGGACAGGCGGCTGCGCTTGTCTGTGATCACCCCACCCGCCGTACTAAACGCTCAGCTCAGGCCAATGTGGAGACCCAGAAGTTGAATGGGGCAGACCCATCAGTCAGTAAATGTAAACGTGTGCACACGTACTGTTAAACCATGTTGCTGTAATGCTGCCTCCTGCCAAGATGTTCCGTATCAGCTGGTGGTGCAGGATGTTGTGGCGCGCTGACAAAGCTTTTCCACATTTCGGCCATGCTAATCCTCCCTTCTGAGGTGCTGGCAGTGCCCCAGCTGCGTTGCCGACTTCTTCCGCCTCCTCTGCCTTGTGCTTCCACTGAGCCCCCGCTGTCAGGTGGGAATGCCATTAGCAGCACATCTACCAGCATGAGCTTGCACTCATACATATTCCGATTATGCTCCAGTGACAGAATTAAAGATAGCACGTTGTCCTTGTAGTGGGGATCCAGCAGGGTGGCCACCCAGTAATTCACATTGGTAATATGTGGTCATTGCAAAGGCATTGCAACATGTAATCGCTCATGTGTACCAGGCTGCCCAAAGGCAACGACAAGTTTTCCTCTGTGGGAGGTGTATCATCTGTGTCCTCTGTATCCCCCCAGCCACGCTCCAGTGATTGCCATCAACTGATTTGGGTGCCTTACTGCTGTGAACACAGTTCCTCCTAGTCATCCAGCTGCATAGTCTCTCCAGCATGTGCAAGGTGGAGTTCCACCTTGTGGGTACGTCACATCAGGCGGTGAGCGGGAAGGCCGAAGTTATGCTGCAGCACAGATAGGCGAGCAACAGCAGGGTGAGAACGCCAAAAGCGCGCAGAGACGGCCTGCACTTTCTGCAGCAGCTCTGACATAACGGGGTCATTTTTCAGGAACCTCTGCTCCACCAAATTTAGCACATGCGCCAGGCAAAGGATGCCTGTCAAACCAACTAGGTCCAGAGCTGCTACGAGATTTTGCCCGTTATCGCACACCACTAGGCCGGGCTGAGGCTCTGTGGCACCAACCACGGTCTGTTGTTCCATGCCCGTCCACAGCTCCTGTGCGGTGTGTGGTTTTTTCCCCCAAACAGGTGAGCTTCAAAACAGCCTGCTGTCGTTTCCCCCTGGCTGTGCTGAAGTGTGTAGTGCAGGTGTTACGCTGACGGCATGAGGAGGTGGTAGAGGAGGAATCGAGGAGGAGACAACGAAAAACGTCCTGCAATCCTGGGTAGTAGAAGGACATGCGCCAAACTGCTATCCGTCTCAGGCCCAGCCACCACTGCATTAACCCACGTATCGGTGGTTATATGGACCTTGCCACAGATGGCGTTGCGCAGTGCACACCTGATTTTGTCAGCCACTTTGTTGTGCAGGGCAGGGATGGCTCGCCTGCCACTGCCATAAGGCATTTAAAAGTCTCCGTCTCCACCAGAGGGAATGTCAGCATTTCAAAGGCCAGGAATTTTGAAATGCTGGCATTAAGGGCCAGGGATCGCGTGTGGGTAGGGGGGTACTTCTTTCTCTCCAGTGTTTGGGAGATGGACAGCGGACATGCTGGGTGATGGTGTTGTTGCTGCCACATCCTCTGTTTGCGGGGTGGCAGGTGCCACTGTCACTCCAGAGGGGGAGCAAGAGGCCGAGACTGCAGCAGAAGAGGGAACAAAAGGAGCCTGAGATCTTTTGTGGTTTTTGAGGTGTTTACTCCACTGCAGCTCGTGCTTTGTATTTAGATGCCTGGTCATGCAGGTTTAGAACATTTATGCCTCGCTTCTGGCTCCAATTGCGCAGTATGCAAACCACTCGCATCTTGTCGTCAGCAAATTGTCTGAAGAACTGCCACGTCACTGAACTCCTTGGAGCTGGCTTTGGTGTGCTCAGTCCCTGGGTGCGGTGGGCAGTAGCAGGCGTACTGGCTAGGGGAGGCCACTCTGCAATTGCACCCTGCTCCCTCTTTTGCTGTGCGGCTGGCACTGTGTGACCAACACCTCTTACTCTGAACTGCACACGTCACTCGCATCACCTTTATTCCATATGGGGTCTAGGACCTCATCATCCTCCACATCATCTTCCACCCACTCTGTACCCCTGCCCTCCTTGCCGGTGGCCGCAGCACAGAAAGCCGCAGCAGTTGGCACCTGTGTTTCATCATTATCAGAGATGTGCTACGGTGGTCCTCCCATGTCCACATCCTGAAACATAAGTGGTTGGGCATCAGTGCACAGATGAATTATCGATTATGTTTTTGTGTCAGGGGTACAAAGATGGTGCATTCCAAAAAAAAAAAAAAATCGCTATAGGTCAACCACAGAACTAACAGCTAGATTAATTATCATACTTCTTTATCAGGGGTGCAAAGCTGGTGTATAGCATCCAACTTTTTTTTTTTTACTATAGGTCACCACAGTATAAATAGCCAGGTGAGATTCTTAACACTCTCCCTCACTTCAGCTGCCTGCTTCCTGTCCCTGCAATACTCAGAGCTGATGGGCGGGGCTACACGTAATCTAGCTTTTATAGAGGCTGGGTCACATGATGCACGGGCCAATCACAGTCATGCCATTAGTAGGCATGGCTGTGATGGCTTCTAAGTGCCCACAGCTTAAAAGCAGGTGGCAAAATTCCCAACAGGTGTTTGATCCATGAATCGTCCAATACATTTCCTGGTTCAATTAGAAATGTTGTCAGATGGAAGAGGCTACTGAACTTGTCACAGAGTGTCATCAGCAGGTTGCAACAGAGATACAAAGAGACTAGAAGAGTCACAGAAAGGCATAGAAGTGCACATCCTTTGGCCACATCCCACACTGACCGCTTCATTGTGAACAATGGCCTGTAGAAATGGATGATGAATGCCACAACTCCAGGCACATTTAAGAGAGGTGAGCAGATCCCAATTTTCACATTAAACCATTGGAAACCGTTTAAGTCTGCATGCTAGATGACCTGTTAGGGTACCTGACCACAGACATCATCTTGCATGGGCCAGGGAGCATCTACACTGGACGAGCAACCAGTGAGCTTCAGTGCTGATGGCCGCCAACGACGTTGGAGACGTCAAGGAGGGCGCTATGCTTCAGCCACTGTTGGTGTGTTACAGTGTGGGCAGGTGTGTCCAGTCAATACAGAACTGCCCTAACCTTTGTGAATGGTACAGTGACAAGCCCAGACTACTTGAATAACATTAGGGAACGGCTGCTGGAGATTGGGCTTCCTCAAATGGAGTGGCCTGCACTTTCTCCAGACCTGGATTCGATTGAAAACCTATGGGATTAGCTGAGTCGCCATGTAGGGGCTCGTAACTCTGTACCCCAGAACCTCAATGACCTGAGGGCCACCCTGCAAGAAAAGTGGGATGCCACGCCTCAGAAGACAATAAGTCGACTTGTGAACAGCATGAGGCGCCGTTGTCAAGCTGTAGTTGATGCTGAACGCCACATGACAAGTTATTGAGACAGTGACAATTTTAGTGGGGGTATAACCACCACTGTTGTTGGCTTTTGTTTCAATAAATTGTTTGAGATGAGGAAATCACCATTGCATTCTTCTACTTAAATGCCCTACTTTCATGACATATCATCACTGTAGCCTGAACTTTTTATGTTTTCCATAAATTTCACCCGAAAGCCCAATATTCCTAACTTTTTGTTAGTAGTGTATATATTCTGTATAAGGGCTCATGCACATGGCTGTAGTTTTGGTCCACATCTGATCCGCACCCATTCATCTCAATAGGACCGCAAAAGATGCAGACAGCACATGGGCACGTCTGTTCCACAGACCCGCAAGAAACAATATATAAAGGGTCCTATTCTTGTCCATTTTGCAGACAAGGACAGGAAATTTCTGAAGGATAAAAAAAAAAGTGACAGAAGGTTCTCGGCCGATATCCATGTTTTGCGAATACCATGCGCAGGAGCCCTAATTATATTATTAGAAACTACATTGCGTGACATGGGGGAGGACAACAGTGCTTTGAACGTTCATGGCCGGGGAAGAGCTGTGGAAAAATGACGACAGCAGTGCAACCTGTACTTCGTAATAATGAGCCAAGTTATCTGGTTACTGTTCAGAAAATGGGTGTTGGGTTTTATGCCAAGTGCACTGCCATTACAAAGCTTCCAGAAGTCATGACCACAGTTGTCAGTGGGGAGGCCAGTAGTGGCAGTCTGCTTGTACAATCTACACAGTGGGCAAGTATGAACCTAGAGCAGGCTTGCCCTCTCACCTGCCGTAATGGCTGACTGCAGTGCGAGATCAGGAGAGGTGTAGTTACTAGAATTAGGCTCCAGATGACACGTTCATTCTACACAACTGTGTAATGCAGGTCCAGAAACAAGAAGCAAACAGGTAATAGTTTGTGTGCAGGTAATTTAGGTTTTGGAAAGCGAGATGTAAGTTACCTCTCCCAGCTCCACCAGCTCCTCTGCCTTTCATCTGCTTTTGCTGCTGCATTCCTCCACGACCTCTGCCCTTTGACATCACTTCCTCCTTCACCATATCAATAATTTCATCTGGGATTCGCAGGTATTTAATTGTGCTGCCACGGATGTAGCATTCAGGCATTCTCCAGAATTTGTCACCATCCTGTTAAAGATGTCAGAGATCATTTTAAAATATTGTTCTCTGGTGTAGAATGTCTCCTGTTAGCTGAGGCAGAAACCCACCATCATCACCAGAGAGACTCCCAACATCCACAATAAATCACGCCCCCAGTAGCCCATGATACTGGAGACCGTGCGATGTATGCTGTATACCTAAGGCCTCTTTCACACTTGCGTTGTGAAGATCCGGCGTGCACTTCCGTCGCCGAAATGCACGCCGGATCCGGCACAACGCAAGTGAACTGAAAGCATTTGAAGACTGATCAGTCTTCAAAATGCTTTCAGTGTTACTATGGCAGCCAGGACGCTACTAGCGTCCTGGTTGCCATAGTAGCAGTGGGGAGCGGGGGAGCGGCATACTTGCATTCCGTGCGGCTCCGGGCGCTCTGAATGACGCCAGAGCGCCCGCGCGCATGGATCACGTGATCCATGCGATCACGTGATCTATGCACTGGGGCGCCCTGACGTCATCCTCGAGCGTCCCGGGAGCCGCATGGAATGTAAGTATGCCGCTCCCCTACTTTTACTATGGCAACCAGGACTTTAGCGTCCTGGCTGCCATAGTAACCATTGACAAAGCTAAACGTCGGATCCGGCGATGCGCGGAAACGACGTTTAGCTAAAGGTCGGATCCGGACTAATGCCCTTCAATGGGCATTAATTCCGGATCCGGCGTTGCGGCATGTCTTCCGGATTTTTGGACGGAGACAAATCCGCAGCATGCTGCGCTTTTGTCAACGTCCAAAGAACGTTGACATACTGAACTGATGCATCCTGAACGGATTTCTCTCCATTCAGGATGCATGGGGATAAACCTGATCAGTAGCTTTCCGTCCTAGAGATCCGAGGACGGATCTCTAGGACGGAAAGCTAAAACGCTGATGTGAAAGAGCCCTAAGCCTATTATGTGTAATGCTGGAGTACCTCCCACAGTATCACACTTCATAGAGTTAAATATACTGTCTGAGCAGCACAGTAATACACATTACAAGCTGAGATACACTGGGTACATAGCACTGTCT
Source organism: Bufotes viridis (assembly GCA_033119425.1). Classification (NCBI taxonomy): domain Eukaryota; kingdom Metazoa; phylum Chordata; class Amphibia; order Anura; family Bufonidae; genus Bufotes; species Bufotes viridis. Next base: position 353,940,769 of record CM065589.1, read on the forward strand.
CAAACGTCATGAGATTAGATACATTTCTGAGGCTGTGCTGCTGCTGCTGCTCCCATGTACTGTAATTGATACTGTGCTTCTTAGCTAGTGGACACAAGTCTTTCACGTGTCATACTAAGCAGCTGTATCTAATTCTAGCAGATGTGATACAATGTACAGTATCTCACAAAAGTGAGTCCACCCCTCAGATTTTGGTAAATATTTTATTTTATCTTTTCATGGGACAACACTGAAGATCTGACACATTGATACAATGTAGTCAGTGTACAGCTTGTATAACAGTGTCAATTTGGTGTGCCATGTAACTCATTAGTGTTACAAGGGCTCAGGTGTGAATGGGGAGCTGCTGTGTTAAATTTGGTGTTATCACTCTTACACTCCCTCATACTGGTCACTGAAAATTGAACATGACAAAGTTCTCTGAGGATCTGCAAAAAAGAATTGTAGCTTTACATAAATATGTCATAGGCTATAAGAAGATTGCCAAAACCCTGAAACTGAGCTGCAGCACAGTGGCCAAGACAATACAGCGTTTTAAGGCTAGTTTCACACTAGCGGCAAGGAACTCCGGCAGGCTGTTCTGGTGGATGAACAGCCTGTCAGATCCATGCTGCCGCTAGTGCACACATGCCCCCGGGCTACCAATCCGGCCCCATTGACTATATTGGGAGTGGGCCAGAGTTCTGGCGGCAGCACGGCAAACATGCCGAGAGGCGGGCGAAATAAAACGAATTGTAGGTTTATTCCGGCCACCTCTTGGCATGTTTGCCGTGCTGCCGCCAGAACTCTGGCCCACTCCCAATATCAATGGGGCTGGAGTGGTAGTCCAGGGGGCACGCGTCCCTCAAGAACAGACCGCATTTCCTGCTTTATCACTTCCCTTAGTTCATCCTTAAGGGAAGGAACAATATCTTTTGCTAACTGCTTAAGGAAGATTCTGATAATATAGAAGAACATACGGCACACTTCCTAACTTTAGCAGTAGTCTTAGCTTTGTGAGAACTGTCTATCACTCTACATACACACAGGAAGAGACGGAGAAAAAAAATAGATATGCTATTAAACCAAGTTTGCTTTAAATAGGCAAAGCATATTCCTATAAGGGAACTCACAGCAGAAGGGCCTAGAGGGGTCTCCATGGCTTCAGCTCCCAAGTCAATCATTGTGACGTCTGATGGGAGCAAAACTATGCCAGAATATATACCCCCTTTTTACTCTCAGACCTCAGATCAGCTGGGCTTCCCTCTGTGATCAGCGCGCTCTCTTTTCACTTTATCCCTGCCCCCCCGCACAGCGCGGCCGCACGCCGGGGGAACGCTGCCAGCCGAAAACCACATGGCCCTGCGCTCTTCACATGGATCCCCACTACAGCCAACATAATGGATAGCAGGGAGGGCTTTCACTTGCTACCGGAGGGACTCCATGAGTGTCCGGCACTGCTCGGGTCTTCCGGCCGCGTCCCGGAAGGTAGGAGAAGACAGGTACCCTAGATAGAGGTTAGGGCTACCATCTGCCTCCGTGCAGGTGGGGAGATTTAATCTTCTTTCTTCACCGTTCCCACCCAGTACTGCCCCCTGAGTGGTCTCATAGCATGTGCCATGAGAGATGGCCTCTCACCATCTAGAGGGACAGGAAAACACTGCAGGTGAATTGAAGGAGGGCCCACTTTTAAGCTTCCTGTCCCTACCTGGTTGGAGGAGGGTCATCTCTCATGGTATGCTGTCGTGGAGGATGAAATGGAAAAAACCATGATTCACAACGTATATACACAATACGGACTCCGTGCAGGAGGAACCCTATACAAGCACGGTGCAGTAAGAGCCTCCGTACCAAGTATCCAGCGTTTCAACAGAAGGGGGAGGGGTAAGTGCACAACCCCATATACCGCAGTATTGCAAGTGCACTAGAAGTGACAACGCTGATGTTAGACAGCTAATTCTATCTACCCAGCACAATTAATCAGCTAATTAATCAGTCATTTGCAGAATATTGTGGAACGATTATTCCATATCTCGTTATTTAGCTACTGATTACCAGAGACTATGGATTAACCAAAGCTTCATTTAATTTGCAATATATCAACACTGATAAGCTATACTTCCATACTCATACTTGGAACCAGCTTAGTCTGAAGTACCATTTGATATGATCTGCTGATCTGGGCCATGGATATGAATTAACAAATGGACTATGTGTATAGAACATTTCAATAATCAGTCTTGCCTTTCTAGCCTCCATTGTTGTTTGAAATGACATATGAACTGAAAGGATTCAAGAATCGATATTGATCATTTGAGGATAACATTGAAAAACCGTATGAAGTGATACAATGGATTGATATAATGAAATAACATTGAACCTATAAATTGATACATCGGATCATTATTGATTCCATGAATTGATGCACTGAATCGATATCGAGGATATATTAACCCCTTCTACCACGGGCCAGTTTTTGCCCAGGTTGTTTATTTATCCTAGCCATTCTGAGACTTTTTTCTTGTACTTCATGATAGTCATAAATTTGAGTCAATATATTTCACCTTTATGAAAAAAAAAATCCCAAATTTACCCAAAAATTTCAAAACTTTGCAATTTTCAAGATTTTAATTTCTCTGCTTTTAAAACAGAAAGTGATACCTCATAAAATATTTATTACTTAACATTCCCCATATGTCTACTTCATGTATCGATCATTTTGTAAATGTCATTTTATTTTTTTAGGACATCAGAAGGCTTTGAAGTTTAGAAGCAATTCTTAAAATTTTTAAGAACATTTCCAAAACCCACTTTTTAAGGACCAGTTCAGGTCTGGAGTTACTTTGCGAGGTTTATATAGTAGAAACCCCCAAAAAATGACCCCAAGGCAGAAACTACACCCCTCAAGCTACTCAAAACTGATTTTACAAACTTTGTTAACCCTTTAGGTGGTCTCAAAAATTAAAGGAAAATGGAGATGAAATTTCTTAATTTCACTTTTTTTTAGCAGATTTTCCATTTTAATCCATTTTTTTCTCGAGGGTTAACAGACAAACAAAACTCAATATTTATTACCCTGAATCTGCGGTTTACAGAAACACCCCATATGTGGTTGTAAACTGATTTAAGGGCACATGGCAGGGCGCAGAAGGAAAGGAACGCATATGGCTTTTGGAAGGCAGATTTTGCTGGAATGGTATTTAGATGCCATGTCACATTTGAAGCCCCCCTGATGCCCCCCTACAGTAGAAACTCCCAAAAAGTGACCCCATTTTGGAAACTACGGGATAAGGTGTCAGTTTTATTGGTACTATTTTGGGGTACATATGATTTTTAATTGATCTGTATTACGTTTTGGCACTTTATTTTTTACAACATTCATCTGAAAGGTACATCATGTGCTATTTTTATAGAGCAGGTTGTTACGAACGCAATTATATCAAATGTGTCTACTTTCTATGTTGGTTTGTTTCAGTTATGCATAATAAAGCATTTTTGAAAAAAATATGTTTGTTTTTGTGTCTCCATTTTCTGAATGCCATATTTTTATTTTTCTCCCGATCGTCTTGTGCAGGGGCTCATTTTTTGCAGGAAGAGTTGACGTTTTTATTGGTACCATTTTTGGGTGCATATGATTTTTTGATCACTCATTATTAAACTTTATAGGGCAAGGTGACAAAAAAAATTGGTTGTTTTAAAATTTTTTTTTTTTTTTTTTTTTTTACAGCATTCATCTGAGGGGTTAAGTCATGTGATATTTTTATAGAGAAGATAGTTACGGACACAGCAATACATAATACTGATAATTTTTCATATTTGAGTTTTACACAATAGAATTTTTGAAACAAAAAAAATTATATTTTAGCGTCTCCATAGTCTGAGAGCCATAGTTTTTTTTATTTTTTGACTAATCGTCTTAGGTAGGGTCTCATTTTTTGCGGGATGAGTTGACGGTTTGATTGGTACTATTTTGGAGGGCATACGCCTTTTTGATCACTTGGTGTTGCAATTTTCATGATGTAAGGTGACAAAAATGGCTTTATTTGACAGTTTTTTTTGTTTCTTTTAAGGTGTTCATCTGGGGGTTAGTTCATGTGATACGTGGTAATACCTTATGTATACTTTTTTTTTTATTTCACTTTAATAGCATATTTGAAAGAAAAATTATGTTTTAGTGTCTCCATGTTCCGAGAGCTTTAATTTTTTTATTTTTTGAGCGATTTTCGTATGTAGGGTCTAATTTTTTGCAGGATGAGGTGACGGTTTTATTGGTACAATTTTGTTTCACATACGCCTTTCTGATCGCTTGGTGTTGCACTTTTTGTGATGTAAGGTGACAAAAATGGCTTTTTTGAGTTTTTAATTTTTATGGTGTCAGGCTGGGTGGATCATGTGATATATTTATAGAGCCGGTCGTTACGGCTCTTTTTTTTTTTAAATTAAAAACACAACTTATTTTTTTACTTTATTTCTGTCCCACTCTGGGACTAACTTTTGGGGGTCTGATCCCCTCTTCGATGCATTACAGTACATCTGTATTGTAATGCATTGCCTGTTAGTGTATTACACTGAGTCATACACTAACAGGTTACATAGGAGACCAGGCCTGGGGCTGGATCTCCTCGGCCGGCGTAGAAGGCAGATCCCGATGCCGTGCAAGGCATTGGGCAGTGTGTGCACGGCATCGGGCTGCCTCGTCACCCATCGGGTCCCCACCACAGCAGCGCGGGGACCTGACAGGCTCCCTCACCTGCCGCAAACTCCTATGTCACAGCACGGTCAGTGCTGATCGTGGCATAGAAGTGGTTAATCCGCCAGCATCGCTGTTTACAGCAGGGGCCCGGCTATCAGGGACTGCCAGACCCCTGCAGTGATCGGGCGCACACCGCTCCGGTGCCCACCCGATCACCATGACGTACTATTACGTCAAAATGCGGGAAGTCACTGAATGCCATGAAGTAATAGTATGTCACATGTAGGGAAGGGGTTAATACCACTGACTAATAATTATATATGATATTTCTTTAACATAATTGAGTACTAGTTCACAAAGGGATCATGTTCATATATGGATTTCAACTGATTAACATTTTATAATATATGTATTTTTACTATTTTTATATATTTCTTATTTTCCTTTTTTAATTAGTCTATATTATTTGCCTAGTGTTTAATAAATGAATAGTGCTGCATGCAAAACCAGTAAGAGGAGTGCCTACCAACTTTTTTTCTCATTTTTATAACCTTACACGTACTGGGACTGGGTGACCCAGTAGGTAGTAAACCCCCTATATCCATCACGTCATAGTGTGAGCCCCTCAATACAATTTGATTTATATTAATGGCTGTGTGTTGAGTTATTTTGAGGGCACACCAAATTGACAGAGTCAATTCAAAGGGTCAGATCCAGGGCTGTGGAGTCGGTAGATAAATTTTCCGACTCCGACTCCTCAGATTTTGAAACTTCCGACTCCGACTCCTCTGTATTTAATATGCAAATACGAAGCTGTTCCACCAAGTTCTTCTAATCTCCTCTAGCACAGAGAGGTAGTTGAGCAGAAGCTGCTGCCTTCTCCTTTGTGTGCTGATCTTCTGCTGAAGATAGAGCAGTGGGAGGATCCAGGAAGGGGCAGGGGAAGGGGCATTTATTTTAAAACATGATTTTCCTAGTAGAATCCCATAGTCATGTTTAAAATTTAAGCTAACAATCTGAGTTTACATGTTTTATAGCCTTAGCTGAATGATAGCAGTTTTTCAAATGGTTTACAGCTTCAGTCTTGAACTATTGACTATCCATTCCCTTCACTTATACAAGTGTCTCCAGTCCTTAATCAGTTATCAGTGAGAGGCGAGGATAACCATGGGTTCCCTGTAACAGCAGACCACAAGACAATGGAAAGTGTAAGTATTGCCGCTCCTTAAAGGGACACTGACAGGCTGATTTTCCAGCTAAAGATTTATATATATATATATATATATATATATATATATATATATATATATACTGGTATTCATCAGAGAATTAGGAATAAAACTATACTAATGTTACCCCAGTTAAGCTGTACTTGTGTTTAAAAACATTTTAATCTGTATGCAAATTCACTATCTTTGTGCCCAATGGGGCAGCGTCTCCTGCGGCTTTGTGCCCAGCCGCGCCCGAGTACAGCTTCCCAGCGCTGTTCCCCTCGTTATTATTCACTGCACTGGCCTTTTTTACAGGCTAGCCGACGCTGAATTCCTGCGCAGGCGCACGTGTAGAGTGCTGGCAGCAGCCTCGTCTGGCTATGCTGAGGCTGTGCCAGCTTTCTCTCTTCCTCCTCGCTACCTAGTCCTGTCTAGTGCTGCCAGTACTCTACATGTGCGCCTGCCCCCTTGGGCACAAAAGTAGAGAATTTGCATATTGATTAAAACTTTTTTAAACACAAGTAAACCTCAACTGGGGGTAACAGTCGTCTAGTTGTATTCCTAATCCTCTGATGAATACCAGCAGATATATCTTTAGCCGGTAAATCAGCCTGTCAGCGTCCCTTTAACTGCATAGTAAAGCATATGAAAAGCAGGCTTCTTCACGGTCACTTAACGTCTTTGTTTAGCGGTAACGTGACGCACTGCATGCATTGGCCTTTATTCTTACAGTAGAGAAGTAATTAATTATAACTTTATCTGAATTGGGACATTTAAACTTGCTTTTTTTTTATTCCAATTTTTTTTTATTCCAATTTAAAGCTAGTAGGAGTCGGAGTCGGTTCATTTTTTGCCGACTCCAGGTACCCAAAATTGCCTCCGACTCCTCGACTCCGACTCCACAGCCCTGGTCAGATCTTCAGTGTTGTCCCATTAAAAGATATGATAAAATATCTTCCAAAAATTGAGGGGTGTACTCACTTTTGAGAGATACTGTAACATAGTATATAAGACATTTGTCCATCCAGTTCGGCCTGTTTCTACAAGTTGCTGTATCTTATAGAGTACGTATATGGCCCCATCCACACGTCCGTGGTGTGTTGCGGATCCGCAACACACCTGGCCGGCACTCCCCATGGAGATGCCTATTCTTTCCCGCAGGCTGCGGACAAAAATAGGACATGCTCTATCTTTTGCGGAGCCGCGGCCGGATGTTTCGGGGCTGAAACCCAGAAGTTCAGGGCCGCGGCTCCGCAAATGCGGAAACGGAGAGCACATAGTGTGCTCTCCGCATCACGTCCGGCCCTATTCACAATTAATGGGTCGGCATCTATTCCGCAGAATTGCGGAATAGATGCGGACTAAAATGCGGATGTGTGAATGGGGCCTATATATTGTATTTTCCAACTTGTAGCCAGTTAAGAGCTGTAGACTAGACTAGTAGACTGCATATCACTGTACATTATATATATACACACATAGAACTACACATGGAGCACACATCTTTCACACTTGCTGCATCAGATTTGTGGCTTTAATGTGGTGATGGGGAGGGCAGTGGGGTCAGCAGGAACAGAGGAGAAATCTTATCAAATGCTCCATGCTTACATGAAGACGGGGGAGGAACGACAGAAATATACAGTGCAGCCTTCCATTATTTAATAAAGTAATAAAAAAAAAAAAAAAGCAGGGGGCACTGAAAAATAAAAGAAAAACCCTTACGTACCTTTTAAATGTCATGTCGCTCCACTGCTAGTCCCAGGCACTCTGGACATTGCTGGTCCCGCCATGATGATGTCATATCCATCTTTCAAGAGACCACTTAGGCCAGTGATTGCCTGCAGCAGTCACATGAACACTGCAGACCCAGCAGGGACCAGAGAGGTGGCACATTTAAAGAGTGTAAGGCCTCTTTCACACGGGCATTCCCGATTTGCTCCAGATGTGTCCCGGGTGAATTGCAGGAAACTCGCGCAAGTGCAATTTCAGTCCGTTTTTCCCGCTCGAGTGCAATGCATTTTGCACGCGCGTGAGAAAAAACTGAATGTGGTACCCAGACTTCTTCACTGAAGTTCGGGTTTTGAATCGGTGTTTTGTATATTTTATTATTTTCCATTATACCATGGCTATAATGGAAAATAATATTCTTTAATTCCGAATGCTAATTAAAAGATTCATTGTGGGGTTAAAAAAAAATTAAAATTAACTCCCGCTTGATCGTGCAGCCTGGCTTGTCGTCTTTCCTCTTCTTCTTGCAGGACCTGGCTGGAAAAGGACCTTTGGTGACGTCATCACGCCCGCCACATGGTGAGCGCGGTGACGTCAGCGCGGGTCCTGCTGAATGAAAACAGAAGGTTCTTCTATCTTCATTCAGCAGGACCTGCGCTGACGTCACTGCGCTCACCACTTGGTGAGAGTGATGACGTCACCAAACGTCCTTTTGAAGGTCCTGAAAGAAGAAAGAAGATGATGCCAGCTGAGCGATTAAGTGGTTGAGGTGAGTTAATTATATATATTTTTAACCCCTTAAGCCACATTTAAGTAAGCATTCTGTTTCCAGACAAGTTATAAGGGAAAATACAGTAAATCGACTTTAATCAATTTACTTACATCTTCATGTAACCATGCGTGAAAAATCGCATTGCGTCCGCACTTGCTTGCGGTTTCTATATGATTTTCACGCAGCCCATTCACTTCTATGGTGCCTGCGTTGCGTGAAAAACACAGAATATAGAACATGCTGCGAATTTCACGCACAAGTGATGCGTAAAAATCACCGCTCATCTACACAGCCCCATTGAAGTGAATGGGTCCGGATTCAGTGCGGGTGCGCATTGCACCCACGCGGAATTCTCGCCCGTGTGAAAGGGGCCTAAGGGTTTTTTGTGTATTTTCTATGTCCTCTGTGTCAAGTTGTTAAAAAACTTGGGAAACTTCTTAGGTACCATCTCAAAAAAAAGAGTTATATGAGAAAATAGTTGGGGAACAAGACAAAGGTGATGTGAATTATCAGTAATGACAGGAACAGGGCATACCCTCGACGTGCAAATGACTTCTCGAAGATTGATGTTCATCCAGTTGTCACAGCTGACCAAGTGCCCGTTGTAGGTTTCACCATTCTTTAATTCAACCAGCTATTTCAAAGAAAATACAGAAGAAATTATTGGCGATCATGGACAACAGGATGCAGCAACTAAAAGGGGTTTCTAAGGGGTTGATTCTGATAACTAATTCTCAGGATAGGTTATCAATAACTGGAAAATGGGGGTCCAACTCCTGGCATCCGTGCCAACTGGCCGTTTAAGGAGACCATGGCGTTCTAGTGGGCTCTTCCTATGCCAGCGATGTCACACACCTATGTGCAGCTCATTCAAATGAATGGGACTGAGCTGCAATACCAAGCACAGTCACTATAAAATGTACTACTGTGCTAAGCTGTCAAGAGGCCGCAGCGCCATCAAAAAGCTGATGGGGAGGGATGCCAGGAGTCAGAACCTGCTGATCTGAGTAACAACCTATCCTGATGGTGGGTCATCAATAAACTCCCAGGAAACCCTTTTATATAGGAGAGTCTCTTACATAGATGAGATCAGTGACCAGGCATTTACAAAACCTCATTCTCACTATGTAGCACAGACGCAGGCTGCCTGTACGGATAGTCTTTCTGCATTATGTGTCTTCCCATTTCTAAAAGCCTACTTATGTTGCATACATGCCATGGGCAAAATAACCTAATGCATGCAAGGACTTGATAAATCTGATTTCACATGGTCAGTATTTTGTACAGTGGAACCTACAGTGGTAAACCATATTCAACTTAAATGGGTCCGTGATCCATCCGCACCGCAAAAAACTAAACAAGTTCTATTTCTTTGTGGTGCAAAGGCACACAGAGAAACCCCACGGAGTCACTCTGTAGTGCTTCCGCGGGGTTCCGTACTGCACCTTCTGGATTGTGGTCCCATTCAAGTGACCCGCTGTTTACGGGCCACAATATGGGCCCAACCAAGAGATGGCCATGTGCATGAGTCCTTAGTGTGTGATCAGTGATTGTTAGCCAAAACCAGGAGTGGAACCTACCCTGTTCTGTGAACTAAGCCTAAGGCTGCATGCCCACGACCATGTGCAGTCCAGGAAACACCCATCCCCCACACGGACGGCAGCACCTCTCCTTCAACTCTTTTCACGGATGAATCACTAACCATCTCACAGGTTTCATCATGGACATAGATGTCTGAATGAGGCCTTAGCTTTTATTTTCTGAACACAGCCATATGAGAGCTTAATTTGTGGAATGGGTTGTATTTTTTATATAGTACAATCCCAGGTACATATAATGTATAACTTATTTCTCGGGGACTGTTAAAAACACAGCAATTTTCCCATTGTCTTGTTTTTATGATGTTATGTGTACGGTGTAAGAAACACGAGAACTATTCTGTGGGCCATTTTATTGTTGCTACTTTTATTTAATAAAAGCTATTTTTGTAAATTTGTCACAACATTCAAAGACTTAACACTTTTCTTCTAAGTCACAGTAGGAGACTTGAAAATGCAGTCCTCTGATTGCTCGTATAACACCCCACAATAATTCTGTGTTGCAGTGTATTATGTCGGTTACTGTAAATCTGACCTATTAGGGAGGGATGTCCTAACAAGCATCCATACATTACAGGTCTGGAGGGCACAATTAGGCCTCTGGCTGCCCAGGCAAACCCCCTTCCTCTTTCTAACCACTTAAATGCTCAGTATGCATTAACTGCAGCATCTAAGGGATGAAGAGTCCAGAATCGGGGTTCTATAGTACAGCGAGCACCCACAAGTTACGAGTACCAGGAAACACAATCTTTATGTTCTCCATTATCTCCATATAGAGATAATGGATAAAAATGATCCAATGATAAAATCCCACATTTTGACAGTCAGCTTTGTAGAAACGTGCATTCCTGTAACTAGGGCCAAACTGATAAAATGCCACATGATGCTTGACAAATTTGGTACATCTATAATCTTAGTAACTACCCATATGCCTTTTTATGGCAGTCACTAAGGGGCCTTCACGTTTACAGCGGCCTAGTCCAAGTGCTGCATGGGTCTCCTGGGACCAGCAGAGGTGCCAATCCGGGCCCTCAGACGATGCAGTCAATAGTGACCACAGCATCTAAGGGGTTTATAGAGAGGAAATGCCACCCGGCTCCCATCGGCACCCCATAAATGAGATAGCAGGGTGCCAATGTCTTTGCATGGCAGTCTAGGGCCCAATGAAAGAGCCTGGAGCCTAATGGCACTGTGAAAAGTCTCAGGGTGGGTTCATATATTTTTTAAACAGAAAAGTATACCAGCTCCAGAAGTTAGCTAAAAGGCTGTGGGAATAATGAAATTCCGTATGCGTCAATGTTTTTAAATGCAGCATGTTGACAACAATGGTAATTTTTCAGGGAAGAAAACTGAAAACACACAATTTACATACCATATATACACTCGAGTATAAGCCGACCCGAGTATAAGCCGACCCCCCTAATTGTACCCAAAAAAAACTGGGAAAAGTAGTGACTCGAGTATAAGCCGAGGTGGAAATGGATGTCACTGTTATGGGGGGATCTGTGGATGACGCACTGTTATGGGGGGGATCTGTGGATGACGCACTGTTATGGGGGGATCTGTGGATGACGCACTGTTATGGGGGATCTGTGGATGACGCACTGTTATGGGGGATCTGTGGATGACGCACTGTTATGGGGGGATCTGTGGATGACGCACTGTTATGGAGGGAGCTGTGGATGACGCACTGTTATGGAGAGGGATGTAGATGGCACTTATGGGATGGGGGGATGTGGATGGCACATGTTATGAGGATGGACTGTGGATGTGAGCACTATTATGGGATAGGAGGGATGTGGATGGCACTTATGGGACGAGGGGATGTGGATGGCACTTATGGAGATGGGGGGATGTGGATGGCAACTTATAGGATGGGGGGATGTGGATGGCACTTATGGGATGAGGGGATGTGGATGGCACTTATGGGATGGGGGATGATGGATGACATTATTATGGGATGAGGGGATGTGGATGGCACTGTTATGGGATGAGAGGGATGTGGATGGCACTTATGGGATGAGAGATGTGGATGGCACTTATGGGATGAGGGGATGTGGATGGCACTTATGGGATGAGGGGATGTGGATGGCACTTATGGGATGAGGGGATGTAGATGGCACTTATGGGATGAGGGATGTGGATGGCACTTATGGGATGAGGGGGATGTGGATGGCACTTATGGGATGAGGGGATGTGGATGGCACTTATGGGATGAGGGGGATGTGGATGGCACTTATGGGATGAGGGGGATGTGGATGGCACTTATGGGATGAGGGGATGTGGATGGCACTTATGGGATGAGGGGATGTGGATGGCACTTATGGGATGAGGGGATGTGGATGGCACTTATGGGATGAGGGGATGTGGATGGCACTTATGGGATGAGGGGATGTGGATGGCACTTATGGGATGAGGGGATGTGGATGGCACTTATGGGATGAGGAGGATGTGGATGAGCACTTATAGGATGAGGGGATGTGGATGGCACTTATGGGATGAGGGGATGTGGATGGCACTTATGGGATGAGGGGATGTGGATGGCACTTATGGGATGAGGGGATGTGGATGGCACTTATGGGATGAGGGGATGTAGATGGCACTTATAGGATGAGGGGGATGTGGATGGCACTTATGGGATGAGGGGATATGGATGGCACTTATGGGATGAGGGGATGGATGGCACTTATGGGATGAGGGATATGGATGGCACTTATGGGATGAGGAGGATGTGGATGGCACTTATGGGATGAGGGGATGTGGATCGCACTTATGGGATGAGGGGGATGTGGATCGCACTTATAGGATGAGAGGGATGTGGATCACACTTATGGATGGATGAGGGGATGTGGATCACACTTATGGGATGAGAGGGATGTGGATGGCACTTATGGGATGAGGGGATGTGGATGGCACTTATGGGATGAGGGGGATGGATCGCACTTATGGGATGAGGGAGATGTGGATGGCACTTATGGGATGAGGGGATGTGGATGGCACTTATGGGATGAGGGGATGTGGATCGCACTTATGGGATGAGGGGGATGTGGATCGCACTTATGGGATGAGGGGATGTGGATCAGCACTTATGGGATGAGGGGATGTGGATGGCACTTATGGGATGAGGGGGATGTGGATGGCACACTTATGGATGAGGAGGATGTGGATGGCACTTATGGGATGAGGAGGATGTGGATGAGCACTTATGGGATGAGGGGATGTGGATCACACTTATGGGATGAGGAGGGATGTGGATCGCACTTATGGGATGAGGGGATGTGGATCACACTTATGGGATGAGGGGGATGTGGATCACACTTATGGGATGAGGGGATGTGGATCACACTTATGGGATGAGGGGATGTGGATCACACTTATGGGATGAGGGGGATGTGGATCACACTTATGGGATGAGGGGATGTGGATCACACTTATGGGATGAGGGGGATGTGGATCACACTTATGGGATGAGGGGGATGTGGATCACACTTATGGGATGAGGGGGATGTGGATCACACTTATGGGATGAGGGGATGTGGATCACACTTATGGGATGAGGGGATGTGGATCACACTTATGGGATGAGGGGGATGTGGATCACACTTATGGGATGAGGGGGATGTGGATCACACTTATGGGATGAGGGGATGTGGATCACACTTATGGGATGAGGGGATGTGGATCACACTTATGGGATGAGGGGATGTGGATCACACTTATGGGATGAGGGGGATGTGGATCACACTTATGGGATGAGGGGGATGTGGATCACACTTATGGGATGAGGGGATGTGGATCACACTTATGGGATGAGGGGGATGTGGATCACACTTATGGGATGAGGGGATGTGGATCACACTTATGGGATGAGGGGGATGTGGATCACACTTATGGGATGAGGGGATGTGGATCACACTTATGGGATGAGGGGATGTGGATCACACTTATGGGATGAGGGGGATGTGGATCACACTTATGGGATGAGGGGGATGTGGATCACACTTATGGGATGAGGGGATGTGGATCACACTTATGGGATGAGGGGGATGTGGATCACACTTATGGGATGAGGGGATGTGGATCACACTTATGGGATGAGGGGATGTGGATCACACTTATGGGATGAGGGGGATGTGGATCACACTTATGGGATGAGGGGGATGTGGATCACACTTATGGGATGAGGGGATGTGGATCACACTTATGGGATGAGGGGGATGTGGATCACACTTATGGGATGAGGGGGATGTGGATCACACTTATGGGATGAGGGGATGTGGATCACACTTATGGGATGAGGGGATGTGGATCACACTTATGGGATGAGGGGGATGTGGATCACACTTATGGGATGAGGGGGATGTGGATCACACTTATGGGATGAGGGGGATGTGGATCACACTTATGGGATGAGGGGGATGTGGATCACACTTATGGGATGAGGGGATGTGGATCACACTTATGGGATGAGGGGGATGTGGATCACACTTATGGGATGAGGGGATGTGGATCACACTTATGGGATGAGGGGGATGTGGATCACACTTATGGGATGAGGGGGATGTGGATCACACTTATGGGATGAGGGGGATGTGGATCACACTTATGGGATGAGGGGGATGTGGATCACACTTATGGGATGAGGGGATGTGGATCACACTTATGGGATGAGGGGGATGTGGATCACACTTATGGGATGAGGGGATGTGGATCACACTTATGGGATGAGGGGGATGTGGATCACACTTATGGGATGAGGGGGATGTGGATCACACTTATGGGATGAGGGGGATGTGGATCACACTTATGGGATGAGGGGGATGTGGATCACACTTATGGGATGAGGGGGATGTGGATCACACTTATGGGATGAGGGGATGTGGATCACACTTATGGGATGAGGGGATGTGGATCACACTTATGGGATGAGGGGGATGTGGATCACACTTATGGGATGAGGGGATGTGGATCACACTTATGGGATGAGGGGGATGTGGATCACACTTATGGGATGAGGGGGATGTGGATCACACTTATGGGATGAGGGGATGTGGATCACACTTATGGGATGAGGGGGATGTGGATCACACTTATGGGATGAGGGGGATGTGGATCACACTTATGGGATGAGGGGATGTGGATCACACTTATGGGATGAGGGGATGTGGATCACACTTATGGGATGAGGGGATGTGGATCACACTTATGGGATGAGGGGGATGTGGATCACACTTATGGGATGAGGGGGATGTGGATCACACTTATGGGATGAGGGGATGTGGATCACACTTATGGGATGAGGGGGATGTGGATCACACTTATGGGATGAGGGGGATGTGGATCACACTTATGGGATGAGGGGATGTGGATCACACTTATGGGATGAGGGGATGTGGATCACACTTATGGGATGAGGGGATGTGGATCACACTTATGGGATGAGGGGGATGTGGATCACACTTATGGGATGAGGGGGATGTGGATCACACTTATGGGATGAGGGGATGTGGATCACACTTATGGGATGAGGGGATGTGGATCACACTTATGGGATGAGGGGGATGTGGATCACACTTATGGGATGAGGGGGATGTGGATCACACTTATGGGATGAGGGGGATGTGGATCACACTTATGGGATGAGGGGGATGTGGATCACACTTATGGGATGAGGGGATGTGGATCACACTTATGGGATGAGGGGGATGTGGATCACACTTATGGGATGAGGGGATGTGGATCACACTTATGGGATGAGGGGATGTGGATCACACTTATGGGATGAGGGGATGTGGATCACACTTATGGGATGAGGGGATGTGGATCACACTTATGGGATGAGGGGGATGTGGATCACACTTATGGGATGAGGGGATGTGGATCACACTTATGGGATGAGGGGGATGTGGATCACACTTATGGGATGAGGGGATGTGGATCACACTTATGGGATGAGGGGATGTGGATCACACTTATGGGATGAGGGGGATGTGGATCACACTTATGGGATGAGGGGGATGTGGATCACACTTATGGGATGAGGGGATGTGGATCACACTTATGGGATGAGGGGGATGTGGATCACACTTATGGGATGAGGGGATGTGGATCACACTTATGGGATGAGGGGATGTGGATCACACTTATGGGATGAGGGGATGTGGATCACACTTATGGGATGAGGGGGATGTGGATCACACTTATGGGATGAGGGGATGTGGATCACACTTATGGGATGAGGGGGATGTGGATCACACTTATGGGATGAGGGGGATGTGGATCACACTTATGGGATGAGGGGATGTGGATCACACTTATGGGATGAGGGGATGTGGATCACACTTATGGGATGAGGGGGATGTGGATCACACTTATGGGATGAGGGGATGTGGATCACACTTATGGGATGAGGGGGATGTGGATCACACTTATGGGATGAGGGGATGTGGATCACACTTATGGGATGAGGGGATGTGGATCACACTTATGGGATGAGGGGATGTGGATCACACTTATGGGATGAGGGGATGTGGATCACACTTATGGGATGAGGGGGATGTGGATCACACTTATGGGATGAGGGGGATGTGGATCACACTTATGGGATGAGGGGATGTGGATCACACTTATGGGATGAGGGGATGTGGATCACACTTATGGGATGAGGGGATGTGGATCACACTTATGGGATGAGGGGGATGTGGATCACACTTATGGGATGAGGGGATGTGGATCACACTTATGGGATGAGGGGGATGTGGATCACACTTATGGGATGAGGGGGATGTGGATCACACTTATGGGATGAGGGGGATGTGGATCACACTTATGGGATGAGGGGATGTGGATCACACTTATGGGATGAGGGGATGTGGATCGCACTTATGGGATGAGGGGATGTGGATCACACTTATGGGATGAGGGGATGTGGATGACACTTATGGGATGAGGGGATGTGGATCACACTTATGGGATGAGGGGGATGTGGATGACACTGTTATGGGATGAGGGGGATGTGGATCGCACTTATGGGATGAGGGTGAGGTGGATGACATTATGTGATGGGGATGGATGGCACTTATGGGATGAGGGGATGTGGATGACACTGTTATGGGAAGGGGGATGTTGATGGCACTTATGGGATGAGGGGATGTGGATGACACTGTTATGGGATGAGGGGCTGTGGATGGCACTTATGGGATGGGGGCTGTGGATGGCATCCACAGATCCCCATCCTATAACAGTGCCATCCACATCCCCCATCCCATAACAGTGCCATCCACATCCCCCATCCCATAACAGTGCCATCCACATCCCCCCATCCCATAACAGTGCCATCCACATCCCCTCATCCCATAACAGTGCCATCCACATCCCCTCATCCCATAACAGTGCCATCCACATCCCCTCATCCCATAACAGTGCCATCCACATCCCCCCCATCCCCCCATTACCGCCATGTATAGTTTTTAAATTTGATTATACTGTACACTTATTCTACTATAATTCTTGCCCCTCTGTACCTCATCACATGCGGCAGGCGGGCAGTGAATACTTCAGGCCGGGCGGGAGAGCGAGCGCAGTGTGACTGACGTCACGTGCCTGCGCCGCCTGCTTCATTCATAAAGCAGGCCGGGCAGGCACGTGACATCAGCAAGTCACGCTGCTCTCGTCCGCCCGGCCTGAAGTATTCACTGCCCGCCTGACGCATGTGAAGAGGTACAGAGGGGGCAAGAATTATAGTAAGAATAAGTGTACAGTATAATCAAATTTAAAAACTATACATGAGTGGTGGGGCCGGAGCGCAGTGAGCGCATCGGCCCTGCCGCAAATGCCCGCCCCCAGCTCCTCCCCCCGCTCCTCCTCCCACTCCGCTCTTCAGAGTTTTATTTATGACTCTAGTATAAGCAGAGTTCGGGTTTTTCGGCACAAATTTTGTGCCGAAAAACTCGGCTTATACTCGAGTATATACGGTATGTGTTAACTCAAAAACAGGCCATGAAAAACAGATAAGATATGGTTTTTATGAGGATTCTTTAAGCAGCAAAAACTACCAGACCAAATTCACGTGTGACGGGGTCTCAAAGATTTGACGTTTCCCCAAGTACAAAACCATGCAAATCTCAATGAAAACTTACCATAGGGTGGTTCTGGGCAGTCTTCAGTAAAGATAAAGGGAGCTGCAGAAATAAAGGGGAGAAGATGTCAGAAAATGTGAGGGAAGTGAAGCTTTTTCACTAAAATTACTTCTAGAGAAATCTAAGCGTCTGTTCTGTGCTCTATCACGCATGTTGCGCTTTACTCCCTATATCAGCCATTCCTAACCTCTTGTAATGGGCCCAAGAGGTAGCCAACATTTAGTAAGAATCACCTAGGCCCGTTCTCTCCTCATCTTTAGGACTTTTCAGTTTTGTGGTCCACAAATCGTGGATCTGCAAAACACGGATCCTGGCCTAGTGCATGACGCTATTTCTTTCAAACTACTGTAGAAAAGTCCTTCCTTGTCCGAAAAACTGACAAGAATAGGACATGCTTTCTTTTTTTGCAGGACTGCAGAATGGACATACGGATGCGGCAGCACACAATGTGCTGTACCCAACTTTTGCGGCCTGCTTGAAATTGCCGCACAAAAAAAAATGCAGATCGGATGTGGACTGAACGTACGGCTGTGTGCAGGTGGCCTTCTACTGAATTCAGTGTAGTTCCTGGATTATGGTAGAGTCAAAGGCAAAAAGGAAAATATGTTTTGGTAGGACAGGAATGTGCAATTACTGCCCATTTTTCTCTCCTATTGCCACAAAATTCCTGAATATAAAAATGGCGCCACCACTACTCAGAACCTGTGATGGAAAACACACAGTGTTTGTGGCATAATGAAAAGGGCAGTAACAAGCCTCTCATAGATATAGTAATGTACACACCTGCCAGTCATGTTTACTTATAAATGACTGCATCTAGCCTTTGCCCATCAACGCAGTGGTCACCCATTCCCTGTACAGTGGAATCAACAATCCACATGCCCAGTAAGCTCTCCACCATTGGGCTTTAAATGCACAATGTGCTCTCTCTTCTGAACCCTTCAGTGTGCCCATACAGCAGTTTATGACCACATATAGAGTGTTTGCTGTGTTCAGAAGAAAATGGGTCACACATTGTGGGGAGCCTTTTCTCCTGTTACGCCTTGTGAAAATGAAAAATATTGCTTTAGTTCCAGATTTCATTAGGAAAAAAAACATAATTCTTCATTTCCACAACCAAATAATTCTAAATTCTATGAAACCCTGTGGGGTCAAAGCCAGGGCTGTGGAGTCGGTAGATAAATTGTCCGACTCCGACTCCTCAGATTTTGAAACTTCCGACTCCGACTCCTCGACTCCGACTCCTCTGTATTTAATATGCAAATACGAAGCTGTTCCACCAAGTTCTTCTAATCTTCTCTAGCACAGAGAGGTAGTTGAGCAGAAGCTGCTGCCTTCTCCTTTGTGTGCTGATCTTCTGCTGAAGATAGAGCAGTGGGAGGATCCAGGAAGGGGCAGGGGAAGGGGCATTTATTTTAAAACATGATTTTCCTAGTAGAATCCCATAGTCATGTTTAAAATTTAAGCTAACAATCTGAGTTTACATGTTTTATAGCCTTAGCTGAATGATAGCAGTTTTTCAAATGGTTTACAGCTTCAGTCTTGAACTTTTGACTATCCATTCCCTTCACTTATACAAGTGTCTCCAGTCCTTAATCAGTTATCAGTGAGAGGCGAGGATAACCACGGGTTCCCTGTAACAGCAGACCACAAGACAATGGAAAGTGTAAGTATTGCCGCTCCTTAAAGGGACACTGACAGGCTGATTTTCCAGCTAAAGATAGATATATATATATATATATATATATATATATATATATACTGGTATTCATCAGAGAATTAGGAATAAAACTATACTAATGTTACCCCCAGTTAAGCTGTACTTGTGTTTAAGAAACATTTTAATCTGTATGCAAATTCACTATCTTTGTGCCCAATGGGGCAGCGTCTCCTGCGGCTTTGTGCCCAGCCGCGCCCGAAGTACAGCTTCCCAGCGCTGTTCCCCTCGTTATTATTCACTGCACTGGCCTTTTTATTCAGGCTAGCCGAACGCTGAATTCCTGCGCAGGCGCACGTGTAGAGTGCTGGCAGCAGCCTCGTCTGGCTATGCTGAGGCTGTGCCAGCTTTCTCTCTTCCTCCTCGCTACCTAGTCCTGTCTAGTGCTGCCAGTACTCTACATGTGCGCCTGCCCTCTTGGGCACAAAGGTAGAGAATTTGCATATTGATTAAAACTTTTTTAAACACAAGTAAACCTCAACTGGGGGTAACAGTCGTCTAGTTGTATTCCTAATCCTCTGATGAATACCAGCAGATATATCTTTAGCCGGTAAATCAGCCTGTCAGTGTCCCTTTAACTGCATAGTAAAGCATATGAAAAGCATGCTTCTTCACGGTCACTTAATGTCTTTGTTTAGCGGTAACGTGACGCACTGCATGCATTGGCCTTTATTCTTACAGTAGAGAAGTAATTAATTATAACTTTATCTGAATTGGGACATTTAAACTTGGTTTTTTTTTTTATTACAATTTTTTTTTTATTCCAATTTAAATCTAGTAGGAGTCGGTCCATTTTTTGCCGACTCCGACTCCAGGTACCCAAAATTGCCTCCGACTCCTCGACTCCGACTCCACAGCCCTGGTCAAAGCACATACTTCATCCCCTCAGTAAACTCCTTGAGGGGTGCAGTTTTCAAAATGGGGTCACTTTTTGGGGGTTTCCACTCTAGGGTTATCTCAGGGTCTCGTCAAAGGCATCTAAAAACCATTTCAGCTTTATCTGTCCACCAAAAAACATATTACACTCCTTCACTTGAGCCCTGCAGTGTGCCCATACAGCACTTTACGACCACGTATGGAGTGTTTCTGTAAACTGCTGAATCACGGTTATAAATAGAGGCTTGTTTTGCTGTTAAACCTTGCTGCGTTGCTGGAATAAAATGCATTAAAATGTAAAGTCTGCAAAAAAGTGACCTTAAGTTTCAACTGTTTTAATACTTGTGAAATACGTAAAAGATTATCAAAGTTTATAAAATCCGTTTTGAATAAACTGAGGGGTGTAGATTCTAAAATGGTGCCATTTATGGGTGGTTTCTATTGTGCAAGCCCCTAAAAGTCATTTCAGAACTGAACCGATCTGTAAAAATAGTTTTGGAAATTCTCTAAAAAAAAATAATATATATGACTGACAAAATGATGCCAACATAAAGTAGACATACGGGGAAACATCAAAATAGATATTAAAGCGTTTGTCTCATCGCAGACAATGGGGGCATATCGCTAGGATAGGGAACAGGGCCCTGCAAGGTGGTGGCTGGAGGACTCCGGTCTGGTCACCACCAAGCCAGCTCCCCATAGAAGTGAATGGGAGCGTACCACACATGACCGGCCACGGCTCCCACTCACTTCTATGTGCCCGACGGAAATAGCCGAGCTAGTGCTCGGGTATTTTTGGTGGCCCCATAGAAAATGAATGGAGGGCGGCTGCACATGTGAAGTGCAGTGCACTCTCCACCACTTTTGGAGCTCCATTCTCGATATAGGTGCAGGACCCGCACCTATAAGATAATGGGGGCATATCCTAATGATAGGTCCCCATTGTCTGTGATTTCCATTGGTTGACTTTGCAGTGCTACAGATGGCGACCAATGCGACTTAGAATTGCAAAATGAGTCTTTCACCTCCCCTTGGCTAGTAATTTTTTCCACCCGTTGTTCGCACAATCACCGCCCCTTCATGTGTATTCGCTGCTGCACGAACGACGTTCATTTCTATTGGACGGTTGTGAGTCTTCTCCTGTGTCCTGCTCGCTGATTGGCTTGTGAGTGTGATGGGCGGTAGCGTCGCCTGTGTGTTGTCCTGGCTGGCGTGCACATAGATCCTAGGAAGGGAACTGGCCAGATTATGTGCTGGGCGAGTACATGTTCTTGTAGTGGCCTACACTGTGTATATTGACGCTGACCAGTCCAGACAAACCTTTATCTTCAAAATGGAACTCCCTTTTAAACTCCTCTTGCCACACTGCATCAAATTGAAGATGTCTGCTTGCTGTCGGTGAATGCAGACGCTAATTCTTACATTCAAAACCTGCAATCCAGTGGTAAATGCCATGCTTTATCTACACTGATACATTGTAACGTAACCTCAGCTGTAAGTAAAAAGTTACAATAGTTTTCAGTGTCCAGTGGCTGCAAGCAGAGAGTTTGAAAATAGTGAGGTAGTAACACACAGTGAATAAACACATGTACAGAGGCTAAAAACCCATCCTGGTGACAGAGCTGTAGGTTTGTTACAATGTGTCAGTGTAGCTTGGTGCTGTACTCCTGGGGAGGGTAAGAGGGGTTGTACCACAGCGCCTCTTAGTGGCTAAAAGCTTGGAGAGGAGAACATAGCATCCAAATCTAAATTATGTGTTTTAGGGCTCATGCACACAACCGTATGTATTTTGCGGTCCGCAAAACATACAGCTGACATCCGTGTGCATTCCATATTTTGCGGAACGGAACAGCTAGCGCCTAGAACAGCACTATCCTTGTCCGTAATGCAGACAATAAGACATATTTTATTTTTTGGCAAAAATGAACAAAAATACAGAAACGGAATGGACACGGAGTAATTTCCGTTTTTTTTTTGCAGCATTGAAGTGAATGGTTACACATACAGTCCGCATGAGCCCTTACACTGTCAAGGAAAGTTTTTGTTTGGGTGAGATTCTCGAAGGCCTGGAAGCGAATGAGCCAGGACCCAGCACCTAGGGATTACCAACACCAATCTGGCTAGTCTGACAGGTCATGGAAATGAGTGCACGCCCCCTTTAACTGCGGGGCTGTAGCTTAGAAAACCCCATGCTCCTAAGGCCCCATGCACACGACCGTTGTTTGTTTCCGCGTCCGTTCCATTTTTTTTCACGGATAGGATGCTTCCCCATTCATTTCAATGGGTCCGTCAAAAAATGCGGATGGTCAACCATTTTTGATCCGCATCCGTGATCCGTGTTTTCATTCCGTCAAAAAAATAGTGCATGTCCTATTTTTTTCACGTTTGCGGACAAGGATAGGCATTTTTACAACGGATCTGCCATAAAAATCGGATCCGTCAAAAAAAACGGTCCGTCATCCGTTTTTTTTGACGGACGCAAAATTTCAAGGAGGAGCGGACGCAGAGGCAGGCAACGGTTGTGTGCATTTAGCCTAAGCATCCCAGCAACATTATATGGAGTTTAAATTTGGCGACTACTAATTTCATTTGGCTCCTAAATTTTTCAGGTTAGGAGCCAATGGCTCCTTGATATTTTTTTAGTCTGGAGCCCTGTCCTGATGGACTTATGTCTTTTTTCAACCGTACTAACTATAATATATCAACTATGTGTAGGGCTCATGTACACCTACGCATTTTCTTTCCGTGTCTGTTCCGTTTTTTTTTGCGGACTGTATGCGGAACCATTCATTACAATGGGTCCACAAAAAAGCGGAAGTTACGCATTTGTGCATTCAGTTTCCATTTGTCCGTTCCGCAAAAAAAATATAAAATGTGCTATTATCGTCCGCATTACGGACAAGGATAGTACTGTTCTTTTAGGGGCCAGCTGTTCCATTCTGCAAAATACAGAATACACATGGACGTCATCCGTATTTTTTGCGGATTTGCGTTTTTCGTGGGCATGAGGCTTTAAAGAGGACCTTTCACCGGTCCAAAGTTTGTTAGTCAAAGGTATGTACATGCAGAGTGGCACCCAGGGATGTCCTTGCACTTACTTGTATCCCTGGGTGCCGAACCGTTCGCCCGCTGTAGCCCCTGGTACCGGCGCTCATGCTGCTGATAATTTTGCCTTGGGAGGAGACATCCTCTTTTGCCCTGGGCGTCTCCTTCTCCCAGGCTGGAGCGCTGGCCTATCGCAGGGCTCAGCTCATATCCTGGGAGGTTGCAGGATGGCCAATCGCAGCGCTCAGCTCATATCCTGGGAGGTTGCAGGATGGCCAATCGCAGCGCTCAGCTCATATCCTGGGAGGTTGCAGGATATGAGCTGAGCGCTGCGATTGGCCAGCGCTCCAGCCTGGGAGAAGGAGACGCCTAGAGCAAAAGAGGATGTCTCCGCCCCAGGCAAAATTATCAGAAGCACGAGCGCCGGTACCAGGGGCTACAGCAGGTCAATGGAGCGGCACCCAGGGATAATAGTAAGTGCAAGGACATCCCTGGGTGCCGCTCTACATGTACATACCTTTCACTAACAAACTTTGGACCGGTGAAAGGTCAACTTTAAAGGAAGAAATAAAAAAATGTCCAAACCTTCTGTAAATTTATATTTTTTTAAAAATAAAAGGAAAAACATAGCAACTCTAACTGTCTCATGTAGCTGACTTTAAAATGTCACAAATTTTGCAGTACCCCAATTGTTAGCAAGTACTTTATGCCAAAATTGAAATTTCGGTGGAAAGCGGATGCCAGACTTATCAACGGCAATGTTTGAAAATGGCGAACAGAAAGGCGCAATGTGACTAGTAGGGGACTGTGTACAAAATGGAGTAAGACCTCAAGACAAATGTGTTTTTTGTGACATTAGATAATTTGGTCCAAATTATGCTACAAGGACTGAAGGGAAACTCATGAGAATTTTTTGAGCAGGGCTATGAAAGGGTTATTCCTCCATAGGAGCCTACATGTGTCAGGCTGGTCCACATTACCACCTTTGCAGGAGGAAGGGGCATGGAGGCCAGTCCATACAGCAATGTGTATAGCCTGGCATCTGTGACTACACTGGGGAGGAGAAACCACATCCCGCCATATCCGCAGGAGCGGTGCACGGAAAACCCTGCACTCTGCATAAATACATGCGAATGCTTTCAACCCGCTTTGGACTCCCTGAAAGCAAGCATCATGGCCTCACCATTTTCCCCACGACCCACGTTCCCTGGCGGCGACTTCCGTTCAGTTGCTTAGAGGACTGCTATACTACAATATACCGGCAGCCTGACTGCTGACTGACCGCTCACAGCGCCAGTAGAGACACACGTGACTCCACAGAGAACGTCATCGCACGCGTTCATGTACAGCTACACTGGCGACCATTTTTCCGGAGTCAGATAGTATGCGAAGCTTGCAGCGAGTTAGCCAAAATGGCCGCTTTACTGAGGACATTTTGCAGCGCAATCTCAGATTTCGCATAGTTATATATGAAGATTTGATATTACGCTAAAGTAGGCAGGGCTGATAATTAGCTTCTTTTGTTTCTAATGGACAGGACCAGTACTGATGTCGTTTTATATAGGAGCGTGATATTTCCCATCCTTTCAGGGGATCTCTGTCCTCTAGTGCTGAAAATAAGATATACAGTATGGCTAAGTCAGTCACAAGAAACAGCTTTCCCAGCTTTTGAAAGGTCCTTTCCTTGCTCTCTCTAGAGCAGGTACCAGCAACCGCTGACACTCCAGCTGCTGTAAAACTACAACTCCCAGAATCCTTCTTTCAGTTCTGTGGGAATTATAAGAACAGCCCAGTAAGTTTGAATGCTGGGAGTTGTAGTTTCACAGCAGCTGGCGTGCGAAGGTTGCTGATCCCTGCTCTAGAGGTACTGGGATGGAAACAGTTCCACATTCACTCAGTTACCAATTTTCATGAGCTTTTGGCCAGGTTCAAAATAGCCCAGGTTCACACAGTGCAGTATTTGATGCACATATTTGTAGTGAATTAACAAAGGAGAGAAATAACTCCTGACTTAAAAATGCTTTAAAAAATTCCAGCTGAATGTGGCCTCAGGCCTGGAAACCATTCCGTTCATATAAGGGTAAATTATCTCCTTTCTGGCAGCCAAGAATTTTATTAACCTTTTAGAGTCTGGCTGTTTTGTCTTTTAGAACACAAAAAGCCTTTACATTTATGCACACAAACTTATTTTTTTTCCATGTCCATTCTTTATTTTTTTTTTTGCGTCCCATATGTGGAACCATTAACTTCAATGGGGCCGCAAAAAAACGGAAATGATTTGTGTGTTTTGTCCGTATATAACCGTTCCGCAAAAATATAGAACGTCCTATTATTGTCCGCATTACGGACAAGAATAGGACTGTTCTATTATAGGCTGGACCGTCCATTCAGCATAATGCGAAATGCACATGGCCAGTATGGGACCGCAAAACAGCCAAAGGTCGTGTGCATGAGCCCTTATATTTCAATGTAGCACCATAAGACTATATTAGGCGGTGGTTGAAACAAATTGGAAAAACCCACGTATTTTTACCATAGCATATTTGCATGCCACCCGAGTGTCCCTCTTTTGGAGGGATAGTCCATTTTATGAAGTCCCTCTTTGCTCCTTAAAGGTCCCTCTTATTGACCTGGGAAATAGATGTGCATTAACCTCTTTCCGACCGCCTCACGCAGGATTGCGTCCTGCGGGCGGTCGGTCTGTTCCTCCTTGACGCGCCCGCGCGTCATCTCGCGAGAGGCAAGCACGCGTTCACAGGATCACGTCGGGGACAAGGTAAGCTACAGCCTGCCAGCGCTGATCGTGCGCTGGCAGGCTGTAGAAGTTAAAAAAATGGCATATCAGACGCTGTTTTGTTAACAGCGTCTGATATGCTTGCTGATCGTTCCTTTGGTGGTCCCTTTTTTGCAGCCTGGGTGCGCAAAGGGGCCCTAAAACCAATGAGTACCTTTAGGATTTCACAGGCCATTTTTACGCATTTGGATTCTCACGCTTTAGGGGCCCCTAAAATGCCAGGGCAGTATAAATACCCCACATGTGACCCCATTTTGGAAAGAAGACACCCCAAGGTATTCCGTGAGGGGCATGGCGAGTTCACAGAATTTTTATTTTTTGGCACAAGTTAGCGGAAATTGATATATATTTTTTTTTATTTTGTTTTTTACAAAGTCTCATGTTCCACTAACTTGTGACAAAAATAAAATTTTACATGAACTCACCATACCCTCACGGAATACCTTGGGGTGTCTTCTTCCAAATGGGGTCACATGTGGGTATTTATACTGTCCTGGCATTTTAGGGGCCCCTAAAGCGTGAGAAGAAGTCTGGAATCCAAATGCGTAAAAATGCCCTGTGAAATCCTAAAGGTACTCATTGATTTAGAGCCTTTGCACCAGGCTGCAAAAGTAGCACATATGGTATCGCCAGTACTCAGGAGAAGTAGGGCAATGTGCTTTGGGGTGTATTTTATATATACCTATACTGTGTGTGAAAATATCTCTGTAAACGACAACTTTTAAAAATTTTATACAAAGTTGTCAGTTTACAGAGATATTTCTCTCACCCAACATGGGTATATGTAAAAATACACCTAAAACACATTGCCCTACTTCTCCTGAGTACGGCAATACCACATAAGTGACACTTTTTGCAGCCTGGGTGCGCAAAGGGCCCAAATTCCAACGAGTACCTTTAGGTTTTACATGGCGGCTCACAATTTAGCCCCGCCCAAAATGCCAGAACAGTAAACACACCCCACAAATGACCCCTTTCGAAAGTAGACACCCCAAGGTATTCACTGAGGGGCATAGTGAGTCCGTCTGAGATTTCTTTTTTTTGCCAGAAGTTAGCAGAAATTGAAACTTTTTTTTTTTTTTTCTCAGAAAGTGTCATTTTCCGCTAACTTGTGAAAAAAATGAAATGATACATGAACTCACCAAGCCCCTCCGTGAATACTTTGGGGTGTCTTCTTCTAAAATGGTGTCATTTGGGGGTATTTATACTTTTCTGACATTCTAGCACCTGAAGAAACATGACAGGTGCTCAGAAAGTCAGAGCTGCTTCAAAATGCCGAAATTCACTTTTTGCACCATAGTTTGTAAACGCTATAACTTTTACCCAAACCAATAAATATACACTTATTGGACTTTTTTTTATCAAAGACATGTAGAACAATAAATTTAGAGAAAAATTTATATAGAAATGTAGTTTTTTTTGAAAAATTTTACAACAGAAAGTGAAAAATATCATTTTTTTGCAAAAATTTCGTTAAATTTGTATTAATGGCAAAAAAAGTAAAAATGTCAGCAACAATGAAATACCACCAAATGAAAGCTCTATTAGTGAGAAGAAAAGGAGGTAAAATTCATTTGGGTGGTAAGTTGCATGACGGAGCAATAAACGGTGAAAGTAGTGTAGTGCAGAATTGTAAAAAGTGGCCTGGTCATTAAGGGTGTTTAAGCTAGGGGGGCTGAAGTGGTTAATAAGGTTACTAAACTCTTCCAGAAACTGGATGGTTCCTGCCTGTATATTAGACCTCAGCTTATATACGTTATCAATATTAGTGCCAATTTGGACCCTACAATTTCTATAATCAGATGATTTTTGTGCTAATATTTAAAGCGGTGTTCCACGATGTCCAAGGGTTTGCACATGCTGTAAAAATAAAACTGAATTACCCGCCCCACCCCACTTCCTGCTACTGCCTTACCATGGCAGGAAATGTATGTGAATGTTGCTCAACCAATCATTGGCTGAAGTCATAACCCGCCTCAGCTTGTGATTGGATGTTACACACAAAGCCGCAAGTGTCCCTCTTTGACTATCCATAAAGTTGGGTGGTATGTACTTGCCAACTTTTCTGATTGCTCACGCAGCAGTGTGCTGTGCCAGTGTTGCCATGCTTCTTTACACAATCCATACCTTTGGTAGTAGGCGAGCCTCTTTACGCCACACAACCCCTCTCCGTCAATGTGTGGGTACCACACAAGGGGCCGATTGCTAGAAGGCATCTTTGTCTTCTGGAGAGATCTCCTCTTTTTCCAGAAGCCTTCTGGGTGTTCTGCTTTCTCATACAGGCCGCCCTGCAGTGTCTTCAGAAGGATGGCTTTCCTGCTCATAAATCTGACAGCTACCATTTTAACTCCTTCACTAACTGCCTCTAGACGAAACAAGCCATTATAAATAATTAAAGGCATTTAAGAGTTTATTTATAATGCCATGTTTTTTGAGTATTTTCATTTTTATCTTTCCCGGAGAACCCCTTTAAGGTGAAAAATGTCTGGGTCCTAAAGGGGTTAAATAAGTGTTTATGAGCTGTAAGGAGTTCAGAGATATGGGGTAGGGATGAGCGAATCGAGCATCGGATCCAATATCTGAAGTTGATTCACTCTAAACTGTGTTTTAATGCTGTACGGAGAGAGAGATCTCTTTACAGCATTAAAATGTATGGGCTCCAGCGAGGAAAATTTGCTATCACCGAAGTCCCATGAGATAACTTTGACATTTGATTTTTCAACTTGAAAACCATTTTAAAACTTGATTTCCGAAGTTGGCTTCAGTACCGAGGTTCCAGCCGGTACTGAAGCTGACTTCGGATTCCTGTTTTAAAATGGTTTTCAAGTTTAAAAGTCGAAAGCTGAAGTTATTCACCGAAGACTCATGAAACCTCTGCGATAACTCATTTTAACTCGCCAGAGCCCATACGTTTGAATGCTGTACGGAGACGAATCTCTGTACAGTATTCAAGCAAAATTTTGACCAAAGCGACTTCGGACCTAGGATCCAAAGCTCGCTTCGCTCATCAATAATAAGTGCTACAAATAGAACAGCAACTGATAAAAGTTCAGTTATCCTGCAAGTTGGTCAAGAGGAAGGACAAAAAAAAAATACTGTAAAGTAGAAGCAAATTTATTCTCACTTTAGTAGAAAAAATCAGGCAGTCAAAATACAGTAACTCCCTGGATCAACAACCCATCTCTAGTAACTAATATATATCCTGTAATATTATCACACTCCAGAAATACATCCAGGCCACTGTTGAACTCTTTTAGCAAATTCGCCATCACCACCTTTATAGTCTCACTGTTCTTACCGTAAAGAATCCTCTTCTATGTTTGTGTACAAACCTTCTTTCCTCCAGACGCAGTGGATGTCCTCTCATCTAGTGTTGATCGGGCCGAACACACCGGGATGCTTGGATGCTCTACAGAGCACCCGAGTATAATGGAAGTCAATGGGAGAACCCGAGCATTAAACCAGGCACCCCCTGCTTTGAAGAGGGGAGGGTGCCTGTTTCATAGGAAAAGGTCAGAAATTGATGGAAATACCACCAAAATGGTTCGGGAACAGCATGGGGAGGATGTCTGGATGCATCTTGGACTCCACTTTTACAACACTTTTACAGACTGACAATAATCACACAAAACCAAAGATAAAATCGATTTTAGAGGAAAAATTGTTAGGAAACATTCTTTTCTGTATATTTACTTGTATATAAAGTGCAAGTGCTGCCAAAAATTACAAGGAAGAGGCACTCCGATACAACCTGTATATCACATAAAGGAGGGTCTCATTCACATGGTGCTACAATTGTTCAGGTAGTGGGACTCCTACAAACACAAGTGAAAGGACGGGCAAAAATTACAAGGAACCGGCACTCCAATACACCCTTTATTACACATAAAGGAGGGCATCATACACACCCTTGAAAAAGTATGATTGATGGTGACCCTCAAAAACATTTGGAGCAAGGGTCTGCTGATCTGACCATCTAAAACATTAGGGGTGAGGTTCTGCTGCTGAGCTGACCCTCTAAAACATTAGGGGTGAGGGCCTGTAGGTGAGATGACCCTGTAAAAGATTGTAGATGAGGGCCTGCAGGTGAGCTGACCCTGTAAAACATTATATGTGGGGGCCTGCAGGTGAACTAACCCTGTAAAACATTATATGCGAGGGCCTGCAATATAGCTGACCGTATAAAAAATTATATGCGAGGGCCTGCAGATGAGCTGACCCTGTAAAAGATTGTAGGTGTGTGTGTGCTGGTGAGCTGACCCTCTAAAAAGTTGTAGGTGAGGACCTGCAGGTGAGCTTACCCTGTAAAAGATTATATGCGAGGGCCTGCAGGTAAGCTGACTCTGTAAAAGATTGTAGGTGAGGGCCTGCTGGTTAGCTGACCCTCTAAAAGGTTGTAGGTGAGGGTCTGAAGGTGAGCTGAGCCTCTAAAAGGTGGTATGTGAGGGCCTGCAGGTGAGCTGACCCTGTAAAACATTATATTCGAGGGCCTGCAGGTGAGCTGACCCTGTAAAAGATTGTAGGTGAGGGCCTGCAGGTGAGCTGACCCTCTAAAATATTATATGCGAGGGCCTGCAGGTGAGCTGACCCTGTAAAACATTATATGTGAGGGCCTGTAGGTGAGCTGACCATGTAAAAAATTATATGCATGGGACTGCAGGTGAGCTGATCCTGTAAAAAATGATATGCGAGGGCCTGCAGGTGAGCTGACCCTGAAAAGATTGTAGGTGAGCTGACCCTCTAAAAGATTGTAGGGGAGGGCCTGCAGGTGAGCTGACCCTGTAAAGCATTATATGCGAGGGCCTGCAGGTAAGCTGACCCCATAAATCATTATATGCGAGGGCTTGCAGGTGAGCTGACCCTGTAAAAAATTGTAGGTAAGGGCCTGCAGGTGAGCTGACCTTGTAAAACATTATATGCGAGGGGCTGCAGATCAGCTGACCCTGTAAAAAATTATATGTGAAGGACTGCAGGTGAGCTGACCCTGTAAAACATTATATGCGAGGGCCTTGGCTACTGAGACTGGACTTGGTGGAAGACAGGGTGGTGCTTAACCGCCTGGAAACATTATCTGCTGCAATCCAACCGACCACCTGGTTGAACTGGTCTGACTTCAAGAGTGGTTTCCTGCACCGCCCTGCAAACTGGGACATGAAGTCCTGGGTCAGAAAGGCTACATTTAAAGGGGTTGTCCGGGTTCAGAGCTGAACCCGGACATACCCAGAATTTCACCCAGGCAGCCCACCTGACAAGAGCATCAGAGCAGTTCATGCTCCAATGCTCTCCTTTGCCCTGCACTGAATCGCCCAGGGCAAAGGCATATTGTGAAGTTCTGGTGACGAACCGGGCTCTCCTTCAGGCTGCCAGGCGGAGCAGTGAGCCTGGTGACATCATGGGAATTGATGGGCGGGCTTTAGCGCTGCCCTAGCCTGTAAAATGGCCAGGGTAATGCTAAAGTCCGCCCATCAAAGCCGGTGACGTCACCGAACACACTGCTGAGCGGAAGCCTCCGCCCAGCACTGTGTTATTGTAAATAAAGGAGCCCTTACCCTGTGCAATCCTGTGCAGGACAAGGGAGAGCATCGGAGCATGAACTGCTCCGATGCTCATGTCAGGGGAGCTGCCTAGGTGAAATTATAGGTATGTCCGGTTTCAGCTCTGAACTCGGACAACCCCTTTAATGGGGAATTTACTTTCACATTCTGCATTTCATCTGACAGTTTATTTTCCTCAGTGAATACAATGGACAAAAAAGTATTTAATAGCTTTGCTGTCTCCTCGTCGCTGTCTGCAGCTCCCACCCTCATCACTCTACAAAGGGCCAACACCTTCAGATTTATACTTTTTACCATTTACATAATTGAAGAACAATTTAGGGTTAGTTTTACTCTCTTTGGCAATGAATCTCTCTGTCTCTAGTTTGGTTGCTTTTATTTGTCTTTTACATATTCTATTATTTTCCTTTTATTTTTTCAATGCTTCCTAGCTATCCTCCTGTTTTAGTGATTTAAATGCTTTCTTTTTATCATTTATTGCTTTCTTCACAATTCTATTTATCCACATTGGTTTTTTCTTGTTCCTTAACCTTTTATTCCCATAGTGTCACGTTCGGGTGTGGGAGGGAAACACCACACCAAACGTAGGAGGGAAAGGGTTGAGGGAATAAGGCCTGGCAACTAGGGAAAGGAGATGGACACCTCCTAGTAAAACCCTAATCAAAGTCCTGACTAACTACCAGTATGAACAGACCCCAGAGGTAGGTGAGTTGATACACAGAAATACCTAATGTCCTAACTCACCCTACAGGACCCTGGTACTTATGTCAGAACTGAGAAGGAAGGACAAACAGGAGTCTCCCTCAGGCCTTAATACAAATGACAGGGAAATGCAACACACAGAACTCAAAACAAAATACAAAAAGGGAAAAGGAAAGACTTAACTTCAAACGAGCAATGGAAGCACCAGGAGCTTCGCCGAGATCCACACACCAGCAATCCACAACTAAAACTATAAACCACACACCGTAGTGGGAGAAAAAACTATAAATAAGGTAGGTTAAATGACCACATTAGCAACACCTGAGGCAAGGAATGTGTCCATTACCAGAAACAACACAGACGCCTATTGATCCACAAGGAAACCTGTCAGATCAAACCACGTGGGGCCAGTCTCACTGATTTCCTGCCACTTGTCACCGTCCTACCCCCCCCCTCCCCCCCCCCCACACACACACCTTTTATGGGTGACTTCCTCTCCTTTGGTCCATACCCCTTGCAGTGAACAAGATACTGAAGAGATCTACAGAGAACTTGAGAGTCAATTATCTTGGCGATCTGAAATTCCAAACTACTGTCCACCATGACAGGAGAGGGTGGCAAGGAAGACGGGTCCAAAGGTTCAACATATCTCTTCAACAGAGATTTATGAAACACATTATGAATTTTCAGGGCCTGGGCCTGGGGAAGTTCAAGACGAAAAGCTACAGGATTAATAATGGCAGTGATCTTATATGGACCAATAAACCTTGGACCCAACTTCCAAGAAGGTACATTCAACTTAATGTTTCTTGTGGACAGCAACACAGAATCACCCACTCTTAGGTCTGGGCCATTCATACGTTTCCTATTAGCCACACGTTTATACTTGTTGCCCATATTCATCAAGTTATTTTGAATTTTCCGCCATATAGATGACAATGATGACAAAAAACCTTCCTCCTCAGGGATACCAGAAGTATCAGAACCAGAAAATGTGCCAAACTGCGGGTAAAACCCATATGCCCCAAAAAACTGTGACTTACCAGTGGACTCCTGTCTACGATTGTTTATGGTAAACTCTGCCAAAGACAAAAACGAAGACCACTCCTCCTGGTTCTCAGAGACAAAACATCTCAAGTAAGTCTCCAGACTCTGATGAGTGTTCCTTCTGTCCGTTCGACTGAGGATGAAAAGCCGAAAAAAATGACAGTTGTACCCCAAGTCGAGTGCAGAATGCTCTCCAGAATCTGGAAACAAGCTGAGTCCCATGATCCGAGACCATGTCAGAGGGAATGCCATGGAGTTTTACAATGTTGTCAACAAACACTTGTGCAAGTGTTTTAGCATTAGGTAGGCCCGGCAACGCTATAAAGTGCACCATTTTACTAAAGCGATCAACTACCACCAGAATAACTGTCTTTCCTGAATAATTAGGTAGATCAGTGATAAAATCCATGCATAAGTGAGTCCATGGTCTGTACGGGATGGGCAACGGAAGTAGAGATTCGGAAGACCGAGTATGTGTCACCTTATCACGTACACAGGTACTACAGGCTGACACATAGTCCTCAACACACTTATGCATCCCCGGCCACCAGAATCTACGAGAGATGAGGTTGGCAGTGGATCTATTCCCAGGGTGTCCCGTAAGAACTGTACAGTAATGTTCCTCAAACACCTTGTGACGCAATTCCGATGGCACAAACAGTTTCCCAGAGGGACAAGAATCCAGTGCGCCTCCCTGGGCCTCTAACACCTTCACCTCTAGTTAAGGGTAAAGAGCGAATATCGCCACCCCTTTCGACAGTATAGGACCCGGATTTTCAAAATCACCACCTCCAGGAAAACTACGTGATAAGGCATCTGCCTTGACGTTTTTAACCCCAGGACGATAGGTAACAATGAAATTGATATGAGGTTGTGTTTGTGGTGGCATACCTGTCCAACAGAATGAAATCAGGTGCACTCCTCTAGGTCCACCCGCAGACCCCAAAAAAGAAAGGATATTCAATATTAGTGAGTAGAGGGGCACTCAGTATATCCCAAACCACAAGCCGGTATAATATAAAGTGCTAGAATCTCTTTATTACCAAATAATTAATAAATAATAAATTCCGGTTGCAATTAGCAAAAACGAAGTATGCATTAATTCTATATCACATAAAAACACTATGGGTGGCTATTCAATCCATATATTCTGTCTCGAATGCGTAAATCTATATATACAACATGTGATACTGGAACCTTACAAAATGATAAAATATATATATAGCTGTATACCAATACATAGAAAAATGGAGGACATCCTTGTGCACAATAATATCGCCTGTTGATACCCTCAATGTCCAAACAGTGATCCGTTATAAGTCCTCCAAAAGAGACCAGGTGAAATAAGGGTGATGTGTATGCTCAGTATCCTGTTTGTATTGATGAGTTCAACTATCGAACAACACTGGTGCCAGATATTTGAACCTGATCACAAGTCACTGGTGTGTAGCCATGCACTCATTTAATTATGAACTTTGGTACTTTACCGCTCCTCTCGAAAAGAGTATGGTTGTTCGTGAATCAGCCTCTATCGCCCTTGCAGGACCTGCCAGGAATTTCTGGACCTAAACATATATGTCGAGGGTACCAAGATGTTGTGTAATACATTTCAAAAGGAGGTACAGTAGCAAGAAATGTTTTTTTGAGATATTCAAGCTGTCACCTCCCGAAGTGGTTGTCAAATGTCCCAACAAGCCAATTTAGACGGTTCAAGCGCAACTGTACCAGAATAGATGATTTTAAAGAGGAGGCGAATGTTCTTAGGCAACAATTTTTAGATAGGGATTACCCAGTTCAGATAGTGGAGGACTCTCTCACAAAAGTAAAATTAACACTGCGTTCGTGACTCTGGAGACTTTTTTTAATTGGTCTGGAGACCAATTAAAAAAAGGCATCTCTACACTTAACGCGCGTTAAACGCGCGTTAAACGCGCGTTCCCATAGAAGTCTATGGGAGGATAAGCGCGACACACGCCCAAAAAAACGCTCCTGAACGAGCTTATGCATCGGGCGTTTTACAGCGCGTTTTTACGCGCTGTAAAACGCGCAAGTGTGAACCACTCCCATAGGGATGCATTGGTTTTCATGTGTTGAGCGTTTTACAGCGCGTTTGAACGCGCTGTAAAACGCTCAGGTGTGAACCCAGGGTAATGGATAGAGAGACTTTTTTCGGTAAGAGTATCAAAGAAAGAGACGAAACCATTCGATTAATACTACTCTTCAAGGCAGATTACAAGAGAGTAAAGAAGATTATTAAGAAGCACTGGTGCCACCTATTGGAAGATAAACATATTGGGGCACTGTTAACCAGTGTACCACAAATAGCCTATACGAAAGTACCCAATTTGGGTCTAGGAATAGCGTCCTCGGTGAAGAATAGAAGGAAATCCAAATGCACTACCTGGTTATCAATGAAAGAATTTTATAGGTGCAATAAATTCTCCAACTGTAAGACAAGTGTATTCCCTAAAAAAACAACTGAATACATTCCACACAGAATGCCTTCAATATGGAAATCAAAGACACACTCACTTGTGATACAGCAGGAGTAATTTATCTGCTTGAATGTCCCTGCTCTAGACAATATATAGGCAGGACAAAGAGAACATTCAAGAAAAGAGTTGCTGAACACATGAATAATATTAGAAAGGGGTGTATGACACACCCTTTGTCCAATCATTATAAGGAAAAACATAACAGTGACCCTACTTCTTTACGTTTCGTGGCATTTGAAAAAGTAGACAGACCATGGAGAGGGGGGAACTATATAGTTCAAATGTCGAGATTAGAGGCAAGAAGAATCTATGAAAT
Source organism: Bufotes viridis (assembly GCA_033119425.1). Classification (NCBI taxonomy): domain Eukaryota; kingdom Metazoa; phylum Chordata; class Amphibia; order Anura; family Bufonidae; genus Bufotes; species Bufotes viridis. Next base: position 353,977,435 of record CM065589.1, read on the forward strand.
TGAATAATTGGTACCCAGAGGTCTCAATGCCGAGATAGAACTGTTTGGCTTCTTATAAGGCACGGTGGCCGAGGGCGACGTGACATCGGCAACAGGCTGTTTACCAGCTTGCCGATCTCTCCTCTCCTTTGGCTCCCGAGCCCACATACTTCTATCTTGGGTATCCAAATACAGAGAAATAAAATAAAATCTGATGACATTGATAGCTGCAATGATCACAATACGGAACTACTGTCTTCACAATTGTGTAACCTTTTTATTATTATTATTATTATTATCATGTTTATTATGTACCTTTTATTGTGTACTTTTTATTAGGCAATTTTTTTTTTTTTTACCATACAGCTTTTTATTACGTAGCTTATGAGCATGTAGTATTCTATTTTCTATTTTTAATAATATGTATAGCTCATAAATAATGTACAAAGTCTCATAGGGAAGACATATATGTACCCTCTGATCACCCGGTAGCCACCTTTTGAACCACTCAACTAGGACCCAATATGGTTCCAGGTCAGATTTTGGAACAGATTTGCAGCTAATCTCCCACATCCAATGGGAGAACCATGGCAATTAAGAAGACACCTATAAATAGACTCTCACTACACTCTCACTACTGTTACCACTGAGGAAGGGACATAAATACCTCCCGAAACGCGTCTGGGCCAGTACAGTAGTGAGAGTTCATGAATAGGACGTTCTGCACTTTGGAAAAGTTATAAAGTCTCCGCCGCATCACTTATGACTACTTATCACTACTATCTACAGCCTATCGAAACCAAGAGCCCGAGTCACGTTGGATGCCACGGTTGTTGATGTAAGGAATCATGTGGGACGCCGCGGCAGGTCCTGCAAGGGCGATAGAGGCTGATTCACGAACAACCATACTCTTTTCAGAGGAGCGGAAAAGTACCAAAGTTCATAATTAATTGAGTGCATGGCTACACACCAGTGACTTGTGAACAGGTTCAAATATCTGGCGCCAGTGTTGTTCGATAGTTGAACTCATCAATACAAACAGGATACTGAGCATACACATCACCCTTATTTCACCTGGTCTCTATTGGAGGACTTATAACGGATCACTGTTTGGACATTGAGGGTATCAACAGGCGATATTATTGTGCACAAGGATGTCCTCCATTTTTCTATGTATTGGTATACAGCTATATATATATTTTATCATTTTGTAAGGTTCCAGTATCACATGTTGTATATATAGATTCACGCATTCGAGACAGAATATGTGGATTAAATAGCGACCCATAGTGTTTTTATGTGATATAGAATTAATGCATACTTCGTTTTTACTAATTGCAACCGGAATTTATTATTTATTAATTATTTGGTAATAAAGAGATTCTAGCACTTTATATTATACCGGCTAGTGGTTTGGGATATACTGAGTGCCCCTCTACTCACTAATATTGAATAACAATGAAATTGAATCTGGTGAAAAACAAAGCCCATCTGGCTTGTCTTGGGTTCAGTCGTTTAGCCGACTCCAGGTAAGCCAAATTTTTCTGATCTGTGAACACCGTGATCGGATGAATTGCCCCTTCCAACCAATGACGCCATTCCTCAAAAGCCAACTTAATGGCCAGTAACTCTTTGTTACCCACATCATAATTTCTCTCTGCAGAAGAGAGTTTTATTAGAGAAAAAAGCACATGGACGCCATTTACCAGGTGACGGGCCATGTGATAAAACTGCTCCTACAACCCACATCGAATGCGTCCACTTCCACAATGAAAAGTTGTGAAACATCCGGCTGCACCAATATATGGGCAGAAGAGAAGCATTCCTTAATCACAGAAAAGGCTTGCAACACTGAATCAGACCACACTGAGACATATTTCCTTTTCTTAATCATGTCCATTAAGGGTTTTATTATTGTCAAATAATTCTGAATACATTTTCGGTAATAGTTGGTGAACCCCAAAAACAGCATAAGAGCCTTCAGATTTTTGGGTCAATCCCAGTCCAATACAAAACACGAGATAAATTCTTGATGAAAGTCACCCACTCTTAATCTGATATCATGCACAACTTAAAATAAACACTTCTGAGCTAGAGGTGCAGAATCAATAGCAAAAACTGAAATGTTGCTTGTCTAATGCACTCGGTGACAACCCGTGCATACGGACGAACTAAGCATTAATCAGGTTCACCCCAGCCCCGCCGTCGATAAACACCTCTATCCCCACAGTTGTTTACTCTAGCGCCACCACAGCAGCCAGGAGAAACTGGGTACTACCAGTAGAAGACAAATGCACATTTTCTAACTCTCCTCTCACCCCTCCAAGAGTCAGATGGGAATTAAATGTCCCTTTTTTTTTCTTTTTGCCGTTGAATACATGAACATACTCAGATAAAATGTCCCTTTTGTCCGCAGAAAAAACACACTCCCTTCCTATTACCAGTATGCTTAAAAGCGGATCCAGGAGTAGCTCCCCCTAATTGCATGGGTTCGTCCCCAGACATAAACCCAGGATTATCTTCACCCAAAGTGTCAGAGGAAGACGATACGTTATGTGATAGTACGTCCTGAGAGTGGGGGCCCCTAGATCTCTCTTTCAGGCATCTATCAATGCATATAGCAAGAGACATAGCGGTTTCCAGAGACTCAGGACTCTCATGAAAAACCAAAGCATCCTTCAGCCTCTCTGAAAATCCCTGACAAAACTGATTATGGAGAGCCGGATCGTTCCACTCAGTATCCGTATCCCCCCTCCTAAACTCAGAGCAATAGATCTCAACAGAACGTTCTCCTATGTAGCTTGGTCTCGGCCAGGGATGTTCGATCCGGGTCATCATAGATGAGACCCAGAGCTTAGAGAAATTCATCCACCGACCGGAGAGACTGCGATATGGTTGCCAGAGAAAAAGCCCATGACTGAGCGTTCTCTTTAAGCAACAAAATAACCACACCAACTCTCTGAATCTCATCCCCAGATGAGTGTGGAAGTAGCCTTAAATACAATTTTCACGCTTTCCTAAACTAATGAAATTATCACTTCCCCCTTAGAATCTTTCCAGGAGGGCAACTTTAGGCTCGAGCCTGTGGTCTCTGGATCTGCGAGACGGTCGTGCGGAGGTCAGCTATCTCCGAAGACAGCCCCTGCTGCTGTCCGGCCAGTGCAGCATTAGGATCCATGGCTGAAACAAGCAAAAAATGACAGTTTTGGCTGTTTATAATGTCACATTCGGGTGTGGAAGGGAAACATCACACCGAACGTAGGAAGGAAAGGGGTGAGGGAATAAGGCCTGGTAACTAGGGAAAGGAGATGGACACCTCCTAGTAAAACCCTAATCAAAGTCCTAACTAACTACCAGTATGAACAGACCCCAGAGGTAGTGAGTTCATACACAGGAATACCTAATGTCCTAACTCACCCTACAGGACCCTGGTAGTAATGTCAGGACTGAGACAATCTGTTCCTCCAAAAGGAAGGACAAACAGAAGTCTCCCTCAGGCCTTAATACAAATGACAGGGAAATGCAACACACAGAACTCAAACAAAATACAAAAAGGGAAAGGAAAGACTTAACTTCAAAGGAGCAATGGAAGCACCAGGAACTCCGCCGAGATCCACACACCAGCAATCCACAACTGAAACTGAACCCATAAACTGTACAGCCTAGTAGGAGAAGCAACTATAAATAAGGAAGGTTAAATTACCACATTAGAAACACCTGAGGCAAGGGGTGCGGCCATTACCAGAAACAACACAGACGCCTATTGATCCACAAGGAAACCTGTCCGATCAAACCACGTGTTACCAGTCTCACCGATCTCCTGCCACCTGTCGAGGGAACGTACGTGACACATAAGGTATGTACCTCTCACAGTTAGAGTTTAGGATTGGTCACGATTTCCCAGGTGTGCCCCAACCCGCAAATCTGTTGTTCTGTCAGGTCTATTTGTTAAGTCCACTATGGCTGTCCCTCTTGTTGGGTCCTGATCCAGTTGGGAAATTGTCTTTGGTTATTGCTAAGAACATGTTTTCTTTATGAGATTTACAGGTTTAAGTCTATATCTGGGTAGTTGAAGTCCCCCATTATGATTGGCCCCCTCATCTATCTCATATAGTAGTAGATTTTCTGTGGACTCTGGTATATTAGGTGGTTTATAAAAAAAACAACTCATATTAGTATTTTATTATTGTTTTTGCCTCCATGTATTTCTACTCACAGTGACTCCACATGTTCATGTCTCTGGCTTATATCTTCCCAGGGTGTGGGCTTTAGAAAGGACTTTACATAAAGGCAAGCCCCTCTTCCTCTATGGTCTTGACGATCCTTTCTAAACAGACTGTAACCCTGTACGTTAACTGCCCAGTCACAGCTATCATCCAGCCATGTCTCAGTTATTCCCACTATGTCATAGTCCTCCTCACACATCTCTAATTCCAGTTCACCAGTTTTATTAGGGCTCTTTCACACTTGCGTATTTCTTTTCCGGCATAGAGTTCCGTCATCGGGGCTCTGTGCCGGAAAAATCCTGATCAGGATTATCCCAATGCATTCTGAATGGAGAGAAATCCGTTGGATGCATCAGGATGTCTTCAGTTCAGGACCGGAACATTTTTTGGCCGGAGAAAATACCGCAGCATGCTGCGCTTTTTGCTCCGGCCAAAAATCCTGAACACTTGCCGCAAGGCTGGATCCGGAATTAATGCCCATTGAAAGGCATTAATCCGGATCCGGCCTTAAGCTAAATGTCGTTTCGGTGCATTGCCGGATCCGACGTTTAGCTTTTTCTGAATGGTTACCATGGCAGCCAGGACGCTAAAGTCCTGGTTGCCATGGTAAAGTGTAGTGGGGAGCGGGGGAGCAGTATACTTACCGCCCGTGCGGCTCCCGGGGCGCTCCAGAGTGACGTCAGGGCGCCCCACGCGCATGGATCACGTGATCGCATGGGGCGCTCTGACGTCATTCTGGAGCGCCCCGGGAGCCGCACGGGCGGTAAGTATACTGCTCCCCCGCTCCCCACTACTACTATGGTAACCAGAACTTTAATAGCGTCCTGAATGCCATAATAACACTGAAAGCATTTTGAAGACTGATCAGTCTTCAAATGCTTTTAGTTCACTTGCGTTGTTACGGATCCGGCGGGCACTTCCGGCGACGGAAGTGCGCGCCGGATCTCAACAACACAAGTGTGAAAGAGGCCTTAGTCAGGCTTCTGGCATTAGTATACATACAATTGAGAGGTTTATGTATATTTTTTACCCTACACCTTTCCTTATAAACTGTTCTAGTCCCTCCTTCCATTCCTCCCCCAGTCACACTACCTCGCCTCTGGTCTCTATCTGCACTATCTTCCCCTCCTTTAATGTAATTACCCTCCCCCCAGCCCCTAGTTTAAACACTCCTCCAACCTTCTACCCATCTTCTCCCCCAAAAAAGCTGCACCTTCCCCATTGAGGTGCAGCCCATCCCTATGATAGAGCCTGTAGCCGACAGAGAATTCGGCTAAATTCTCCAGGAACCCCAACCCCTCCTTCCTACACCAGTTCTCGAGCCATTTGTTAACCTCCCGCGTGATAAAAAACTGAAGGTTTACAAACAACATCTCCTAGCAACCATCAGTGAAAATCGCATTGCACCCGCACTTGCTTGCAGATGCAATGCGTTTTTCACGCAGCCCCATTCACTTCTATGGGGCCAGAGCTGCGCGAAAAACGCAGAATATAGAACATGCTGCGATTTTCACGCAACGCAGAAGTGATGCGTGAAAAAAAAAACGCTCATGTACACAGAACCATTGAAATTAATGGGTCAGGATTCAGTGCGGGTGTTATGAGTTCATGTCACGCATTGCACCCGCGCGGAAAACTCGCTCGTGTGAAAGGGCCTTAGGCTACTTTCACACTAGCGTTTTTTGCTGATCCGTCATTGATCTGCAAAAACGCTTCCGTTACAGTAATACAACCGCATGCATCCTTCATTAATGGATCTGGTTGTATTATGTATTCTATAGCCATGACGGATCCATCTTGAACACCATTGAAAGTCAGTGGGGGACAGATCCGTTTTCTATTGTGCCAGATTGTGTCAGAGAAAACGTTTGGCTCCGCTTCGTCAGCTGACATGTATGGTGGAAGTAGTCAGTTTAAATATGGCGCCTGCTAGCACTGGTATAATGTCTGTAATCGGCAATAACACAGATTCCAGACATTTAGCCCCTCAGATGCCATGGTCGCATATGACCATGGTATTTAACAGCTAAAAAGGCTGGAACATACTCCCTTCTCTGACAAGTGGTAATAGGCCTAAGCCACTGCAAGGATTCCAGGTCTATTAGTTGTATATTCTCATGCAGGCCTACATGCACTGGAATATACTGAATTTTATATTCAGTAATTGAATAAATTCAATTACTGAATTTATATGGCAATCTAAGTGGAATTAAATGGAATTGTGTTTTTTTTTTTTCCTAATTCCACCCCATTTGGAATTTGTTCCAACTTCCCACTACATTGTATGCAATAACAAATGGTGCCATTAGAAAGTACAACTTGTCCCACAAAAAAACAAGCCTTCATATGACCAGGAAGGCAGGGTATAAAAGGGTGTAAAGGTATAAATAAAAAGGAAAAGCTTGAGTCCTGATGCACCGAAGAGGAAAGAGATTGGCTGCAGCCGGGATCACATGTTATTATATAAAGGTAATGGGTGGCTCACTCACTGGTTCGTACTGGTAGGGTGCATAGTCCGGATTCAGGGTCTCACCCAACCCCCATAAATTATCATGAAAGAATATTTAGTGGACTGGCACACCACAATCTGGCCAGATAGAGATAAATCAAATAGGTGAAGTCAACTTTATTCTGTTTATTCTTTATTCTGTTTATTTACATATACACAGTAAAATCCACAAATACACAATTCATATAAAATAACCACGTATATATTGGCCACACTGTAAAACCACTTCAAAAACAACTTTAAAAGTCTTGCAATAAAACATATGTGCAATTTCAAATAGAACGGCCGATCTATGTTGTAGCGCTATATAAAGTCATAGACTCCTCCTATGATTACCGAGGAGTAGCAAGGAAGTCCTCATATAAGTCAATATAAATTCCTACAAAATATCATAAAATGATCCTCTAGATCTTCTATGCAGTCCTCATTTACTCCTCTGTGAAAGCCTCCTATGTCACAATTTGCCAAGTTGCCACCATATATTTTCCAATTAAATCAATCAGTCCGCAACCATATGTAATGTCCATTCAGCATCGTAGGTGACACTGTTACTTCTTATTGAATTAACTATATCAATATTAATCCTTATTTTTACCGCATGACATACCCCTCATCGCAGCGCAGCTCCCGTCTCATACACTTCAACACAAAAACAAAAAAACAAAAAAAAATATAAAAAAAAAATATATAAAAAAATAGCAAAAATACTATACAAATGGTGTGAGGCTACGCGTAGCCTTAATACTTGTGTTCGTGGCTACGGGGAAGAGGGTGTAACGAACCCGAACTTCCTAACAAACTTACCTGGATGGATTAACAAAAGCTCTCGCGATTTCCTGCTGTGGGTTTGGCACGTATTGGGTATAGCAGGAGGATTGCCAGCGACCCATGTTTTTGATAATATGCACTGGGACGCTGTGCTTTGAAGCCGCCGAGGCGGCACCGATCCGAAAAGAATGTCCGGTAATAGAATGCGGGTCGCGCCCTAGTCCAGACATAAGAATTCTGATGTGCTTGATGAGCTTTTTTAACACCTAAGCAGCCTAACCTGGCCAAAAAAATTGCTGACCGGACACCCTCTACTTGACCGGCCACCTCAAGGAATCCCTGAAGAAGGGCGAGCGGCCCTGAAGAACACATAGGGCCCCCCCAGGTGGTGTCAAGGCGGGTGAGGGACCCGGCTGGCTCAGACTTTTTTTTTGTGTAACCAAAACTAAGTAGAAGGTGCTCCAATTATTTACAACGGACATTTGTTCATTACATACCAAGCAGTACTGTAAAAAATACAGCCATTATCTACTCTGTTTTAATTGAATAACCATAGACATTTAGATTTTTTTTAATAATATGATCAATCTTTGAAAAAACAAGGGACGCTAATACCATCCAATAATTGCTGCCTCTATTATTACACCTGCCTTGGACTGCTCAGCATTTGCCCCCTCCCGGTGTAGTAGAAACCATGCTCCGCAGCTATAAATGGTTATTGAACCCATACACAGCACCATTATGCAATATTTAAGACCTAACTGTAGAGGCCTCACATGCACCCTGCATGTGGAGGACTAAGCTATAAGGGGGACTGGGCGCACAGCATCGCCGCCCGGAGTCAGGCAGACGCGAGCGGGGCAGAGGGAAGGGGAAGAGCCGCAATCCAGTAATGCAGAGGCACCCGGAAGGACGCGTCGCCATGGAGACCCGATGCCTGGGAAGTGAGAAGGCATTGAGGCCGACGTCTGCCCGGGAGCCATGGCGCCACGAGCCTGTGGAGTGAGTACCCCTGATAAAACAACCCCCCTTTTTCTCCCCGCGCAACTTACCGCCGACCGATGTTGGTACCTGCATCCCTGGATCTAATTAAGGCTGTTATAGCACCAGAAAGGGTTAATAAGTACGGTTGATCCACTCATGAGGCAGCCTTGGCATGGCGAGTGGCTTATTATCTTTTGATCAAAATGTACACTAATGTCCTCTGTGGGGAGTCGCTCTGGTAGACAGCGGTGCGGGTGCAGTACCGAGGCAAAACAAAGAGTCCAGGATGTGCAATAAACAGTGTTTTATTCACACTGACACAAAAATAAACAGCAAACAGTCTTTTGGTGGTAATTCACACATGTCAGAAACAAGGAGGCAAAACAAAACAGTCCAACACAGGTTCAGTCACCTGGGAGGTGTAGGTGCTGGTTCGCACCAGGCTGTCGGCCCAGCCGCAGGAGAATCCACCTTCAGGTAGCCAGGAACAAAAGCCACCTCCTTGCTGAGCTCTTTCCTCCAGGACAGAGAACTCCACAGCCCTGTTATCAGGCTCCAGGATAATCACCACCCTCAGCTGCTAAGGAGGCTGCCTTTTAAAGGCCCGGATAAAGTCCGGCCTGGACCGTGGGGAGTAGGCACCCACCCAACTCTTTGCCTACTCCCAGTAAGAGCCGGCCCGGATTAGCTTTGCAGCCAAACTAAGTAACAGAGTCCAGCAGCACTAGCTGCTGCAGACCAAAAAACCCGGCTCTTACCTCACCGAGGCCAGCAACCTCGGTGACACGTACCTGCCATCGAATATGACACCTTGCACCCTCTTACACACCCCCTTTGTTCAACCCTGAGGGGTGAACACACGTGAGGCAGTGGACGCGGGACAGGGCATCTGCGTTACCCTGCAAGCGGCCTGCCCTGTGTTCCACGGAGAATTTGAAATTTTGAAGGGATAGGAACCACCTGGTGACCCGAGCATTCCTCTCCTTGGCCTGACTCATCCACTTGAGAGGGGAATGGTCGGTCACCAGACGGAACCTCCTCCCTAACAGGTAGTAGCGGAGAGATTCGAGTGCCCACTTGATAGCCAGGCACTCCCTCTCCACTATACTATACCTGGACTCGGCGGGACTGAGCTTACGGCTCAGGAAGACAACGGGATGTTCTTCCCCGTTGACCTCCTGAGACAGTACCGCACCGAGGCCTACCTCCGAGGCGTCGGTCTGTACGACAAACTCCTTGTTGAAGTCGGGTGTCACCAAAACCGGGGACCCACACAGGGCCGACTTCAACGCGGCGAAAGCCTCCTCCGCCTTCTCACTCCAGCTAACCCTCCCAGACTTTCGCCCCTTCAACAGGTCTGTCAATGGCGCTGCTATTGTGGCAAAGTGGGGCACAAACCTCATGTAGTATCCTACAATCCCCAGGAACGACTTTACCTGCCTGGTGGTGACCGGTCGGGGCCAGTTACGAATGGCCTCTACCTTAGTTACCTGAGGTTTGATGACTCCCCGCCCGATTACATATCCCAGATATTTGGTCTCTTCCAACCCAATCGCACACTTTTTTGGATTGGCGGTTAGTCCAGCTTTCCTCAGGGCATCCACTACCGCCTGCACCTTGGGTAAATGGCTTTCCCAGTCGTTGCTGTGGATGACTACATCATCTAAGTAGGCCGAGGCGTACCGACTATGTGGTCGCAGCACTATGTCCATTAACCTTTGGAAAGTGGCGGGGCGCCATGCAGGCCAAAGGGTAACACCTTGTAGTGATACAGGCCCTGCGGGTAACAAACGCGGTTTTCTCCTTAGCCGACTCCGTTAAGGGTACCTGCCAGTACCCTTTAGTGAGGTCCAGCACAGAAAAATAACGGGCTTGTCCTAAATTTTCAACAAGCTCGTCTACTCGGGGCATGGGATACGCGTCAAACTTGGATACTTCATTTAACTTGCGAAAGTCGTTGCAGAACCGCAACGTCCCATCCGGCTTGGGTATTAGGACTATGGGACTGGCCCACTCACTTTTCGACTCCTCAATGACATCGAGCTTCAACATTAACTGCACTTCCTCCGCGATGGCCCGCCGCCGAGCCTCGGGTACCCGGTATGGTTTTAACCGGACCTTGGCCTGAGGCTCAGTGGCGATGTCATGTCGGATGAGAGACGTGCGGCCAGGGAGGTCCGAGAACACATCCGTGTTCCGACTGAGGAACTCCCTGACTTCCTGAACTTGTTTGGAAGACAGGCTGTCTGCAATTTTTACCGTGGTTACGGCTTCACAGGCCTCGAACTGTGGGCCTGGACCCTTTTCACCTAGAAGCCCTGGCCGGGGGCTGTGGTCGTCGGCCGCGTCCCTATCTTTCCACGGCTTAAGTAAATTCACGCGGTACACCTGCTCCGGCTTGCGCCGCCCTGGCTGGTGTACTTTGTAATTTACTTCCCCTACCTTCTCGATCACCTCATAGGGGCCCTGCCACCTAGCTAGGAATTTGCTGTCAAGGGTGGGTACCAGAACCAAAACCCGATCTCCCGGATTGAAGTCCCGTACCCGAGCCTGACGATTGTACACCCTACTCTGGGCCTGTTGCGCTGCCTCCATATGCTCCCGGACCAAAGGCAACACCCTTTCCATCCGTTCCTGCATCTGGGCGACATACTCAATGACACTTTTGTGGGGGACAGGCTGTTGTTCCCATGCTTCCTTGGCGATATCCAACAGGCCCCGAGGCTGTCTGCCATAAAGCAGTTCGAAGGGCGAGAACCCAGTAGAGGCCTGGGGCACCTCTCGCACTGCGAACATGAGATAGGGCAGAAGCAGATCCCAGTCCTTCCCATCTCTAGACACCACCCTCTTTAACATATTTTTAGAGTTTGGTTAAACCTCTCCCACAAGACCGTCTGTTTGCGGATGGTAAACGGACGTCCGTAACTGCTTTATACGCAACAATTTACACAGTTCCCTCATTACTTTGGACATAAAGGGGTCCCTTGGTCTGTCAGAACCTCTTTTGGCAGGCCCACACGGGAAAACATCTCCAATAACTCTTTGGCAATGAGCTTAGCTGAGGTATGTCGCAGAGGCACCGCCTCCGGATACCGAGTGGCATAGTCGAGAACTACCAGAATGTGTTGGTGGCCCCTGGCAGACTTTGGTACAGGCCCAATTAAATCCATAGCGATTCGCTCAAACGGTACTTCAATAATTGGCAGAGGTACCAGAGGACTACGGAAATGTGGCTGGGGGCTAGTTATCTGACAGGTTGGACAGGACTTACAATAATTTTCTACCTCCTTGAACACACTGGGCCAATAAAACCGCTGCAGAATGCGGTCCTGGGTTTTCTGCCACCCCAGGTGTCCCCCAAGAACATGTTGGTGGGCAAGCTCCATGACAAGCTTGCGATACGCTGTGGGCACCACCAACTGTTCAACAGGTTCACCTCGGATTTGGTTCACCCGATACAACATATCCTGCAGAACAATAAATCGTGGGAACATTAATTCAGCCCCTGGTTTCTGGGGTTTACCATCAATTTCCAGCACATTCTCCCAGGCCCTGGTTAGGGTTTGGTCCCGGTGTTGTGCGGTCCCAAAATTTTCCCCGGAGACATTGAGGTCTGCCAACTCAGGTCCCGGTGGCAAGTCCTCCGTGTCTCCCACCATTACACTCAGTGGGGTTGTCTCCCCACTACCGCTGCAGCAGTGGTCACCCCTACCGCTGGCCCTTCAGACTCGGGCTCCCAGGGTTCTGGCCTTCCAGTGGTATCAGGCCACTCTGCTAGGGTTACCCCTGTCTCAGGGCTATTAGACACTTTCACCTCAGGCCACAGTGACGGAAAACCAGGGAAGTCTCTCCCAATTATCAGTTCATAGGGTAGCTTTGTGGAGATCGCCACTTCACAAGTCCAGGTGCCGGCCGCCGTGGACAGAGACATTACAGCAGTGGGATAGTCCTTTAAGTCTCCGTGAATGCACACCACACCCACTTTCCGGCCCGTATACTGGGTGGGCTGTACCAGGGCAGCACTTATCAGGGTTACCAGGCTCCCTGAGTCCAACAGCGCCACTGGCAGGTTATCCCCAACCTGCACCCGGCACAGATGACGATTGTCTATTGTCTCGGGGGTGCCGGTCGCACACAGTCTCCGGGCGTACAAGGAGTGGCGACCCCCGTAGTTCACCTCCATCGGCTCATCCCGATGCGGACAGTCGGCCCTGATGTGGCCTGGCTCCTGACACCTCCAGCATACCACGGGAGGCGGACTCGCAGGGGGTATATTCCGTGCAGGCCGCTCTGTCGCCGGACGTTTGACTGACCCCTTCCCAGCAAGACTCCCCTGCAGGTTTCTGGTGGCCTCGTAACGCTCCACCAGGTCGACCATCTCCAGGGCATTGGTGGGCGATACCTGGCCGATCCAGTGCTGGAGGGGATAAGGCAGGGCCCTCCAAAAGATGTCCGCCAACAGTCGATCCAGCATGGCAGTGGGACTTAGTAGATCGGGCTGCAGCCACTTTTGCAGCCTGTGCAGCAGGTCGTAGTACTGCGGCCTAGCGGGATCAGTCGTTTTAAAGTCCCACTGGTGGACTCTTTGAGCGCGGACCAGCACGTTCACCCCCAGTCGGGCTAGGATCTCTCCTTTCACGGTGTCATAATCTGCCGGCTTAGTCGTCCGACAAGTCGAAAAACACCTGCTGGGGTCCGGAAGCCAGGAACGGAGCGACCACCTCAGCCCACTGGTCACGGGGTAACTTTTCCCTCACGGCGACCTTCTCAAAGACCGCCAGGTATGTCTCAACGTCGTCTGCGGGGTCATTTTTGGGATCGCCGCACGGACCGCTTTCCGGGCATCATGGACGTGGTGGGACGCTCCTGCCGCCTGTAACGCCATCACATGTTGTAGCAGTAGCTGGTTGGTCTCCCGCTGCTGCACGTTAGCCTCTATGAGAGCCTTCACAGCAGCCTCCATGTTGCCAGAAATTCCTGCTTGCAACTTTGCTGGCTTAATATATTCCATGCACTTTAGCAAAAAAAACTTGGCGTTCCCGCCAGCCTCACTGCGCATGCCCGCATCCGACACCAAATGTGGGGAGTCGCTCTGGTAGACAGCGGTGCGGGTGCAGTACCGAGGCAAAACAAAGAGTCCAGGATGTGCAATAAACAGTGTTTTATTCACACTGACACAAAAATAAACAGCAAACAGTCTTTTGGTGGTAATTCACACATGTCAGAAACAAGGAGGCAAAACAAAACAGTCCAACACAGGTTCAGTCACCTGGGAGGTGTAGGTGCTGGTTCGCACCAGGCTGTCGGCCCAGCCGCAGGAGAATCCACCTTCAGGTAGCCAGGAACAAAAGCCACCTCCTTGCTGAGCTCTTTCCTCCAGGACAGAGAACTCCACAGCCCTGTTATCAGGCTCCAGGATAATCACCCCCCTCAGCTGCTAAGGAGGCTGCCTTTTAAAGGCCCGGATAAAGTCCGGCCTGGACCGTGGGGAGTAGGCACCCACCCAACTCTTTGCCTACTCCCAGTAAGAGCCGGCCCGGATTAGCTTTGCAGCCAAACTAAGTAACAGAGTCCAGCAGCACTAGCTGCTGCAGACCAAAAAAAAACCGGCTCTTACCTCACCGAGGCCAGCAACCTCGGTGACACGTACCTGCCATCGAATATGACACCTTGCATCCTCTTACACCTCTTATAGCATGGGTGCTCAACCTTTTCTGGTTGGGGGCCACATTCTCCACCTGAACCAATTCCAAGGGATGAAAATAAAACGTAAAGGGGTATTACCAACTAAAATACTGTATTTTTGGCATATTGAACATACAGTATATGCTATAAATGTCTAGTTACAGTTCTAGGACTCCCATCTAATAGGAGAATACATGAAAGATACATGTAAGAAGCCATAAGACATAGACCTACATGGCTTTCACCAGATGTTTAGGGGCCGCACAGAATGGTATCGAGGGCCGCATGTGGCCCCCAGGCCGCAGGTTGTGCACCCCTATCTTATAGCTTCTATCTTAGAGGCAGGGCAGAGTTCTGGTTGCAGAGTGCTGTTGCATTTTTTTGTTTGTATGTATATGTGCCATAGCTACGTGCACCTGCATATAGGGACGTGCTGACTGACCCCCCCCCCCCCCTTGTGTTTCTGTTTAGTATGTGTTGGAGGTGTGGCAACCTCCCTTTCAGTTGTGCACACCTGACTAGTTTGTCTGCCTTAGAGGCTGGTTTTAATCAGAGTGAGTATAAAACTGAACTTGCATTCATAGTACCTGCTAGTAACCATCTGGCTCCAGGAGGAGTACACAGTGGGCTCAGCATGCAGTTGGTACCTGCATCCCTGGATCTAATGGAGGCTGTTATAGCACCAGAAAGGGTTAATAAGTACGGTTGATCCCAGCATGCATGCTGGGCCCGCACTCCCTGGATTTTATGTAGCTGTCATGGCCCATAACAAGTAGGATTTAGCATTAGGACCACTCATGAGGCAGCCTTGGCGTGGCGAGTGGCTTATTACCTTTTGATCAAAATGTACACTAATGTCCTCTTATAGCTTCTATCTTAGAGGCAGGGCAGAGTTCTGGTTGCAGAGTGCTGTTGCATTTTTTGTTTGTATGTATATGTGCCATAGCTACGTGCACCTGCATACAGGGACGTG
The DNA here is from genome assembly GCA_033119425.1 of Bufotes viridis. NCBI lineage: Eukaryota > Metazoa > Chordata > Amphibia > Anura > Bufonidae > Bufotes > Bufotes viridis. The sequence goes on from CM065589.1 coordinate 353,992,559, forward strand.
CTGACTGACCCCCCCTTGTGTTTCTATTTAGTATGTGTTGGAGGTGTGGCAACCTCCCTTTCAGTTGTGCACACCTGACTAGTTTGTCTGCCTTAGAGGCTGGTTTTAATCAGAGTGAGTATAAAACTGAACTTGCATTCATAGTACCTGCTAGTAACCATCTGGCTCCAGGAGGAGTACACAGTGGGACTCAGCATGCATGTTGGTACCTGCATCCCTGGATCTAATGGAGGCTGTTATAGCACCAGAAAGGGTTAATAAGTACGGTTGATCCCAGCATGCATGCTGGGCCCGCACTCCCTGGATTTTATGTGGCTGTCATGGCCCATAACAGGTAGGATTTAGCATTAGGACCACTCATGAGGCAGCCTTGGCGTGGCGAGTGGCTTATTACCTTTGATCAAAATGTACACTAATGTCCTCTTATAGCTTCTATCTTAGAGGCAGGGCAGAGTTCTGGTTGCAGAGTGCTGTTGCATTTTTTGTTTGTATGTATATGTGCCATAGCTACGTGCACCTGCATACAGGGACGTGCTGACTGACCCACCCCTTGTGTTTCTGTTTAGTATGTGTTGGAGGTGTGGCAACCTCCCTTTCAGTTGTGCACACCTGACTAGTTTGTCTGCCTTAGAGGCTGGTTTATAATCAGAGTGAGTATAAAACTGAACTTGCATTCATAGTACCTGCTAGTAACCATCTGGCTCCAGGAGGAGTACACAGTGGGCTCAGCATGCATGTTGGTACCTGCATCCCTGGATCTAATGGAGGCTGTTATAGCACCAGAAAGGGTTAATAAGTACGGTTGATCCCAGCATGCATGCTGGGCCCGCACTCCCTGGATTTTATGTGGCTGTCATGGCCCATAACAGGTAGGATTTAGCATTAGGACCACTCATGAGGCAGCCTTGACGTGGCGAGTGGCTTATTACCTTTGATCAAAATGTACACTAATGTCCTCTTATAGCTTCTATCTTAGAGGCAGGGCAGAGTTCTGGTTGCAGAGTGCTGTTGCATTTTTTGTTTGTATGTATATGTGCCATAGCTACGTGCACCTGCATATAGGGACGTGCTGACTGACCCACCCTTGTGTTTCTGTTTAGTATGTGTTGGAGGTGTGGCAACCTCCCTTTCAGTTGTGCACACCTGACTAGTTTGTCTGCCTTAGAGGCTGGTTTTAATCAGAGTGAGTATAAAACTGAACTTGCATTCATAGTACCTGCTAGTAACCATCTGGCTCCAGGAGGAGTACACAGTGGGATTCAGCATGCATGTTGGTACCTGCATCCCTGGATCTAATGGAGGCTGTTATAGCACCAGAAAGGGTTAATAAGTACGGTTGATCCCAGCATGCATGCTGGGCCCGCACTCCTGGATTTTATGTAGCTGTCATGGCCCATAACAGGTAGGATTTAGCATTAGGACCACTCATGAGGCAGCCTTGGCGTGGCGAGTGGCTTATTACCTTTTGATCAAAATGTACACTAATGTCCTCTTATAGCTTCTATCTTAGAGGCAGGGCAGAGTTCTGGTTGCAGAGTGCTGTTGCATTTTTTGTTTGTATGGATATGTGCCATAGCTACGTGCACCTGCATACAGGGACGTGCTGACTGACCCCCCTTGTGTTTCTATTTAGTATGTGTTGGAGGTGTGGCAACCTCCCTTTCAGTTGTGCACACCTGACTAGTTTGTCTGCCTTAGAGGCTGGTTATAATCAGAGTGAGTATAAAACTGAACTTGCATTCATAGTACCTGCTAGTAACCATCTGGCTCCAAGAGGAGTACACAGTGGGCTCAGCATGCATGTTGGTACCTGCATCCCTGGATCTAATTGAGGCTTTTATAGCACCAGAAAGGGTTAATAAGTACGGTTGATCCCAGCATGCATGCTGGGCTCGCACTCCCTGGATTTTATGTGGCTGTCATGGCCCATAACAGGTAGGATTTAGCATTAGGACCACTCATGAGGCAGCCTTGACGTGGCGAGTGGCTTATTACCTTTTGATCAAAATATACACTAATGTCCTCTTATAGCTTCTATCTTAGAGGCAGGGCAGAGTTCTGGTTGCAGAGTGCTGTTGCATTTTTTTGTTTGTATGTATATGTGCCATAGCTACGTGCACCTGCATATAGGGACGTGCTGACTGACCCCCCCCTTGTGTTTCTGTTTAGTATGTGTTGGAGGTGTGGCAACCTCCCTTTCAGTTGTGCACACCTGACTAGTTTGTCTGCCTTAGAGGCTGGTTTTAATCAGAGTGAGTATAAAACTGAACTTGCATTCATAGTACCTGCTAGTAACCATCTGGCTCCAGGAGGAGTACACAGTGGGATTCAGCATGCAGTTGGTACCTGCATCCCTGGATCTAATGGAGGCTGTTATAGCACCAGAAAGGGTTAATAAGTACGGTTGATCCCAGCATGCATGCTGGGCCCGCACTCCCTGGATTTTATGTAGCTGTCATGGCCCATAACAGGTAGGATTTAGCATTAGGACCACTCATGAGGCAGCCTTGGCGTGGCGAGTGGCTTATTACCTTTTGATCAAAATGTACACTAATGTCCTCTTATAGCTTCTATCTTAGAGGCAGGGCAGAGTTCTGGTTGCAGAGTGCTGTTGCATTTTTTGTTTGTATGGATATGTGCCATAGCTACGTGCACCTGCATACAGGGACGTGCTGACTGACCCCCCCTTGTGTTTCTATTTAGTATGTGTTGGAGGTGTGGCAACCTCCCTTTCAGTTGTGCACACCTGACTAGTTTGTCTGCCTTAGAGGCTGGTTTTAATCAGAGTGAGTATAAAACTGAACTTGCATTCATAGTACCTGCTAGTAACCATCTGGCTCCTAGAGGAGTACACAGTGGGCTCAGCATGCATGTTGGTACCTGCATCCCTGGATCTAATTGAGGCTTTTATAGCACCAGAAAGGGTTAATAAGTACGGTTGATCCCAGCATGCATGCTGGGCTCGCACTCCCTGGATTTTATGTGGCTGTCATGGCCCATAATAGGTAGGATTTAGCGTTAGGACCACTCATGAGGCAGCCTTGGCATGACGAGTGGCTTATTACCTTTTGATCAAAATGTACACTAATGTCCTCTTATAGCTTCTATCTTAGAGGCAGGGCAGAGTTCTGGTTGCAGAGTGCTGTTGCATTTTTTTGTTTGTTCTGAATCAGGCAGACGCGAGCGGGGCAGAGGGAAGGGGAAGAGCCGCAATCCAGTAATGCAGAGGCACCCGGAAGGACGCGTCGCCATGGAGACCCGATGCCTGGGAAGTGAGAAGGTATTGAGGTAGGCGTCTGCCCGGGAGCCATGGCGCCGCGAGCCTGCGTAGTTAGTACCCCTGATAAAACAACCCCCCTTTTTCTCCCCGCGCAACTTACCGCCGACCAAGCCTCCCCGAGGAGATGAGTAGCGCTATCTTGGCTGTCAAGTGAGATTCTGATGACACGCAGCCTCCCGACATCTGCTGAGGCACACAAAGCGCGCGTGACGGGGAGCACCCGTCTTGCTCATAAGTACCCCTCCGCCCCTCCCACAAATTTTGGCTGCGCGTAGCCTTAATACTCATCCTCTGAACTTTCTTTACATTTGCACTCTCACACCTGGATTAGAGGAAGCAGGCTGCCTTTTTTACCCCTTGTCCACTATCTCAGGGACTATAGGGTAAATATAGTCTTAGGCACGAGGGCACGTTTATTCCCACCTTTGGGGTCTAAACATGTGCACAGCGGTCTAGAGTCAGCTGATAGGATCTTGTCAGGAGGTGATCATTATCCCCAGCTTTTGCCTAGACGCTTGTTTGTTGTTTCTTGTGTTTGTATTGTATCTTGTACCCTTCCCAGCGTGACATTATAACCCGCCCGCCATAATAATTCCTAGACTGCCATTTCTCTGCTGCTAGGAAATGGAGTCTGTTGATGCATTAGTGGATCGCATGCAGGGATTATCCCTGTAGGTTGCTGATCTGCGTAATTTTGTTACATGTTGTCAGAATGCTCTGCCATCAGGTGCTATTGGAGGCGGTCAAATTTATGGGGAGCCTAGAGTCGCTCTTCCTGATAGATTTTCAGGGGATATGGATGACTTTATCCGCTTTAGAGAGTCATGCAGGCTATACTTTTGGTAGTCAGAGAGTGGGGATAATTATTTCCTTGCTTAAAGGGGACGCTTAATCCTGGGCCTTTTCGCTGCCGACCAGTTCTCTGGCACTTCGGTCGGTGGATGAATTTTTTAAGGCCTTGGGATTGATTTATGACCCAGATCGAGTCTCGATGGCGGAATATAGGTTGCGTAATTTGATTCAAGGAGAACATACTGCAGAGGTGTACTGCGCTGAATTTCGGAGATGGGCTACGGAGACTGAGTGGAATGACCCCGCGCTGCATAGTCAGTTTTGTCAGTAGTTATCAGAGAGATTGAAAGATGCCCTTGCTTTTCATGAGTATCCAGATGCATTGGAAAATGTTATGTCTTTGGCAGTGCGCTTAGATAGACGCATTAGAGAGAGGAATAAGGCCCCTTCAGTGCGAGGGATTCCTTCTGACAGTGGTTTTGTCTCACCGATTCCCCAGGTTAATATGACATGTAATTCTGGGATGGGGGAGGAACCCATGCCGCTGGGTCAGGTGTCTTTTCATTCAGGTAATAGGAACTTTACGAGGTTGCATAAGTTATGTTTTTACTGTGGAGCAAAGGGTCATTTTGTTTATGCTTGTCCTTTGCTGAAACCGCAAGTTGATGAGAATGGTCCACAAAGAGGTTTACGTAAAAAAGAAAAAGAAACATTCCTGACTCTTGGTAGTGTGAATGGGGTGCCGGAGCAAGCAGGAATGCAATCTCCCTGCAATACCCGTTTTCTCCTTCCAGCTATAGTGGCGCTAGAATCAGGAGAATTTAGGTTTGAAGTGTTTATTGACTGTGGTGCTGGTCCCTCAAAGTCTCCGGTCGCAGTTGGTTTTTTCTTTGTAAAGAAAAAGGATGGATTGCTTAGACCTTGCTTGGATTTTCGAGAATTAAAACTCATTACGGTCCGTGATCCGTATCCCCTTCCTTTGATTTCTGACCTTTTTGATCAAATTGTTGGAGCCAAGATTTTCTCCAAGTTATTTAAGAGAGGCCTACAATCTGATCAGAATCAAGGAGGGGGATGAGTGGAAAACGGCCTTCAACATGCACGAAGGTCATTTCGAAAATCTGGTTATGCCTTTTGGGTTAACGAATGCGCCAGCTGTGTTTCAGCGATTTGTAAATGACATTTTTCATCATTTGGTGGGAAGGTTCATTGTAATTTAATTGGATGACATATTAATTTACTCCCCTGATCTGAAGACACATTAGGATCACATGAGACAGGTTTTGACGATCCTTCGGGAGAATAAATTATATGTTAAGTTGGAGAAATGTGTGTTTTCTGTCCTGGAGCTTCCGTTTTTGGGATACCTGCTTTCTGGTTCTGGTTTTCGGAAGGACCCCGAAAAGGTCCGGGCGGTTCTGGAATGGGACCAACAAGAGAATCAGAAAGCTTTGATGCGGTTTTTGGGGTTTACTAATTTTTATAGAAAATTTATTTTGAACTACTCTACCATTGTAAAACCGCTGACCGATATGACTAGGAAGGGCGCCGACTGCTCTGTCTGGTCAGATGAGGCATTGCAGGCCTTCTCAGCTATTAAGGAGTGTTTCGCGTCTGCTCCCAATCTGATGCAGCCTGATGTGTCTCAACCATTTGTTGTGGAGGTTGATGCATCAGAGGTGGGGGTTGGAGCAGTGCTGTTGCAGGGTCCATCGCCTGGCAAGTGGCGTCCATGTGCCTTCTTTTCCAAGAATTATGATGTAGGAGATAGGGAATTACTGGCCATCAAATTGGCCTTTGAGGAATAGCGTCACTGGTTGGAGGGGGCGTATCATCCCGTTACTGTATATACTGATCATAAGAACTTGGCTTATTTGCAGTCCGCCAAACGCCTAAATCCTAGACAGGCTAGATGGTCACTGTACTTTACTAGATTTAATTTTGTGGTTACTTTTCGTCCGGGGATTAAAAACGTCAAGGCAGATGCTTTGTCTCTTAGTTTTCCCGGGGGAAGTGATTCGGAGGATCCTGCTCCGCTTTTGGCTGATGGAGTGGTTGTCTCCGCTCAGTACCCCTAGTTGGAGATGGAGGTGTTGGAAGCCCAGGAGGCGGCTCCTGATTCTTGTCCCCCAGGGAGGTTGTTTGTTCCTTCTAGACTGCGATACAAAGTATTCAAGTAACATCACGATACCGTCCTTGCTGGACACCCTGGTGGCAAGTCCACCTTTGATCTTATTTCTCAGAGGTTCTGGTGGCCTGAGTTACGTAAGAGTATTGAGGATTACATGGCAGCTTGTGAGACCTGGGCACGGTCAAAAGTTGCTCATACTAGACCTTCTGGTTCACTTCTTCCTTTTCTATCCCTTCTCGTCCTTGGATGCACCTGTCTATGGATTTTATTACTGATCTGCCAAGTTCCTCCGGGAAAACTGTGATTTTGGTGGTTGTGGACCGTTTTAGCAAGATGGCTCACTTTGTATTGTTAGCTAGTCTGCCCAATGCTAAGACTTGCTCAGGTTTTTGTTGATAACATTGTGAAATTACATGGTATTCCCTCGGATGTGGTTTCTGATAGGGGTACTCAGTTTGTTTCCAGGTTTTGGAGGGCGTTTCTCTCTCGTCTTGGCATTCAACTTTCGCTCTCTTCGGCTTTTCATCCGCAGTCGAATGGGCAGACAGAGCGTACTAACCAAAACCTGGAGACCTACTTGAGGTGTTTTGTGGCTGAGAACCAGGAGGACTGGTCCTCATTCCTATCTCTAGCAGAGTTTGCCTTGAATAACCGTAAGCAGGAGTCCACAGCGCATACGGTTTCCATCCTCAGTTTGGTACCTTTTCTGGGACTGGTTCCTCTGGGATGCCAGAGAAGGAGAGATTCTCTTCTGCCTTGTCTTCTATCTTGCGGGGAATCCAGGGCAATTTGGAGAAGATGGGTGAGAGGTATAAGCGAATGGCTGACAGGAGACGTGTGACTGGTCCGGACCTGTGTGTGGGTGATCTGGTGTGGTTATCTACTAAAAATATTAAACTAAGAGTACCATCTTGGAAACTGGGTCCAAGATTTATTGGACCTTACAAAATATCTGCGGTTGTCAATCCAGTTGCGTTTTGTTTGGATCTTCCACAGACCTGGAAGATCCATGATGTGTTTCATGGATCTTTACTTAAGAAATATGTGAGACCAGTGAAACCATCGCCATTGCCTCCTCCCCCTGTTCTGGTTAATGGTAACTTTGAGTTTGAGATCTCTAGGGTTCTTGACTCGCGTGTTCTTCGGGGTTCCCTTCAGTACTTGGTACACTGGAGGGGATACGGTCCCGAGGAGAGGACGTGGGTCCCAGCTGTGGATGTTAATGCCAGCCGACTGGTGAGGGCCTTTCACAGGTCCCACCCAGATAAAGTTGGTCCTGGGTGTCCGGAGGTCAACCGTTGAAGGGGGGGGTACTGTCATGCCCTGCTCTGGTGAGGTGCAGAGGTCTGTCAGGTTTGCAGCACGTGTGTAGTTTTCTGTTTACTTGGAGTGAGCTGTACCTGCCTCCCTTCAGGTGCACTGGGTGGGATCGTTTGTGTGAGTTTAAATCAAGCACCTACCCAGTGTCCCTTGCAGGTTATAGCTTTTTTCTTACTCTGAGGAAAGTTGGATTGCTGTTTCTACTCTGCTTCAAAGATAAGTGTGTGTTTTGGTTTCCATTTGTGAACTGTCTAGGCTGTTAGTTAGACACTTGCTGCCTCCAGGATTAGAGGAAGCAGGCTGCCTTTTTTCTCCCTTGTCCACTATCTCAGGGACTATAGGGTTAATACAGTCTTAGGCACAGGGGCACGTTTATTCCCACCTTTGGGGTCTAAACGTGTGCACAGCAGTCTAGAGTCAGCTGATAGGATCTTTTTAGGAGGTGACCATTATCCCCAGCTTTTGCCTAGACGCTTGTTTGTTGTTTCTTGTGTTTCTATTGTATCTTGTACCCTTCCCGGCGTGACAGGTTCTTTACGGATGTGTATATTCTGTCTGAATTTGCTAATAATATAGTTTTTAGCCTGAGGTCTAGTCCCCTGTTTGGGAACTGGGGCTGGGGTGGAGGTTCATTCCTGGTCAGAGGACTCCTTGTTCAGGACCTCTCTTGACACGTATAATCATGTCTATCCCTCTCCAGTTTTTTGTCTTTTTTTTGTCTATGAGTTCCTTTTTAGGTTTCATTATGCAATTACCACCAAAACAACCCTTTAACTGCCCATGTTGTTTCTTTCTAACATTGTTGTACTTCCTTGATGACACCGAAACGCATTGTTTTAACATGAATAAAGTTAATATCTTCACAAGAGATCATGGAACTCCTTTCATGCAGCGCTGCCACCACCTCCTTCTTCTCTCTTCCAAAACCGCAACTACATACTCTATGTATAATCATATTAATAGCGTCGCATTGGCTGTAGGTGGTGCTGGTCCTTCATAAAAACCCTTGTGCTCTCAGGCTGGGATGTGTTTTTGGAATGCTTGCTTTATAGAGCTGTGTGTTATGTCAGGATTCCTTTCGGTTGCCAGGAAAAAAAAATCACAAATTTTTCGCTTATAATGAGGATCCAAGAAGTGTCTATCCAGTACTCATCCCTGTTTTTGATTATAAGGATGTGCTTATTAATATTTGTTCAGTCAAGGACAGAGTGCTGGAGGACAGCATAGCCTGTGTGTTCTTCCCTTCTGCTTATGACTAGTGATGAGCGGCAGGGGCAATATTCGAATTCGCGATATTTCGCGAATATTTGGGCGAATATTCGCCATATATTCGAAAATTCGCAAATTCGTAATCTCCAGACATTGTTTTCTTGTTTGCGAAAATTCGCATAAAATTCGCATAAATTAGCATAAAAATTCGCATACATTAGCATAAAAATTCGCATAAACTGGCATTTAAAAGGTATTTTACTAATGACATTATTTTCTTGCTTGCGAATATTCGCAATTGCGAATATATTTTGCAATATTCTAAATATTCGCGAATTTTCGAAGTGCTGATATTCGAGATTAAAATTCGCAATTCGAAAATTCGTAATCATTGTCAACACTACTTATGACACTAAGCTGGGGAGCTATTGAGGACACTACTTCCTGCTCCTCTTGGGGATTCCCATACATACACAGTGATGTTGCCAGAAGACCACCAAGCCATTTATGGTGGTGTACATGTACCTGGCAGTGTACCTAATGGCATTCAATTATCACTGAGAAATAGAACCTTAAAAAAATACCAATCCAATAGTTTTCGTATTCTCATATTGCATTTCATTTGGATTTATCAGCCTCCAGGTCTATGCAGTATATTGCTGGCCTGTTATTGGTCACCATGATGCCTACCATAGATTTACTGACCAGACTGTTTTTAAGGCAATGCATAATTACACATTATTTTAACCCCTTCTACTCCATGCCTGTTTTCACCTTCCTGCCCAGGCCATTTTTTAAAAACCTGACGTGTCACTTTATGTGGTAATAACTTTGGAACACTTATGCTTATCCAAGCCATTCTAAGATTGTTTTCTTGAGACACATTGTACTTCATGACAGTAGTAAACTTCAGTCGAGATATTATATAAAAAAAAAGCTCATTACAAAAAATTCTGAAAAATTTACTATTTTCTAAATTTGAATTCTCTACTTTTAAGACAGATAGTAATACCTCATAAAATAGTTATCAATCAACATTCCCCATATGTCTACTTTATGTTGACATCATATTGTAAATGTCATTTTTTTTTATTTGGATGTTAGAAAGTTTAAAGTTTCAAAAATCAAAAATAAATTCCAAAACCATTTTTTAAAGTACCAATTCAGTTAGAAAGTGATTTTGAGGGACGTAAGTAATAAAAACCACCCATAAATGACCCTATTTTAGAAACTACACCACTAACATTATTCAAAACTGATGTTACAAACTTTGTCAACCCTTCAAAATTTCATTTATTTTTGCAGATTTTTTATGTTAATCAATTTTTTTCTTGCAACACAGCAAGAGTTAACAGCAAAATAAACTGTAATATGTATTACTCTGATTCCGCAGTTTACAGACATACCCCATATGTGGTGGTAAACTGCATATGGCAGTGGTCAGAAGGAAAGGAAAAAAAGCAAATTCACCACAGTTTTGCGGTAAACTAATCGGTTACTTTTACTCTACAGGTCAGTACGAATCCGGCGATACCCTATATGTATAGGTTTTCTTGCGTTTTGATAGTGAAAAAACAATTCAAAAGTGGGAAAAAAGTCAGTTTTACTTTTTTGTCACCATGTTTTGACCCCTATAACTTTTTTGTAATTATATGTACAGAGCTGTATGGGAGCTCATGTTTTGCTTCATAATCTTATCTTTTATTGATACCATTCTGGGGTGTGTATGACTTTTTAATCACCTTTTATGTAATTTTTTGTGGAAAATGAAGTAACCAAAAATGGCGAATCCGCCATTTGGACGCTTTTTTCCGTTTTGCTGTTTGACGTATGGGGAATATTTTTTTATATTTTTATAGTATGGGCGTTTTCGCACATTGCGACATCCATGATGTGTATTTTTTTAATTTTTTTTTTTTTATTTTAGCAAAAGGGGGGTGATTTAAACTTTTATGTTTTTTTTATTTATTTATTTTTTAATATTTTTTTTTTTTTACACTTTTATATAGTTCCCATAGGGAACTATAACTTACAATCATCTGATTGCGATTTTCATACATTCCAATGCAATAGCATTGGAATATATGAAAAAATCGCATATTTCCTATGAAGCCTATTACAGGCAAGGCTCCATAGGAAATACTACAGCGCAGCCTGGGTTTCATTCATAGAAACCCAGGCTACTACAGGCGCGCTCCGGCCCCTCCAATCACCACACGGGGGATCCGGAGCGCAAACCGAAAGTAAAAGTTTCGGTTTGTGCGCACTTAGATGCCGTGGTCAGGATTGACCATGGCATCTGAGGGGTTAAATGTCCACGATCGGCATTGCTGCTGATCGCGGACATTAGCCGTGGGTGTTTGCTACAAGAACCATGCGGACACCCGCGGCTAAGGCGCCCGCAGGAAGCAGGAGCTGGCGCCATCTTTAGAGACAGGAGACACAGGACGTACGGGTACGTCCTGTGTCCTTAAGAGGTTAACAATGTAAAAAACTCTAAAAAAGATTATATTTAAAAAAATTATAATTTTTTTTAAGTTAACATTTTTCCAATAAAATGTTGCTTTAGCCCCAAATTTTTCATTTTCACAAGGGGTAACAGGAGAAAAAGCACCCCATAATTTGTTACCCATTTTCTTCTGAATAAGGTAAAACCCCATATGTGGTGGTAAACAGCTGTAGGGGCACAAGAGAAGGAGTGCCATATTGCAGGGCAGATTTTGATGGATTGGTTCATGGGCTCCCTTGGTTTTTATTTTTTGGGCAATATATAATATGTCTATTTATTTATTTTTGTTGAGTTTTATATGGTAAAAGCATTTTTTAAAAGACAAAAATTCATTTTTATGTTGCCATTTTCTGAGAGCCCAATTTTTTATTTTACTGGCGATTGTAGGGGCTCATTGCTGTATGAGATGGTGTTTTCATTGGTACCATTTTGGGGTACATATAACCTTTTGATCACTCAATATTACGCATTTTGTATGGTGAGGTAACATTTTTTTTTATTCTAGCACTGTTTTAATTACCGGTAACTTATTTTTGCAGCATTCACCTGACAGGGTAGATCATGTGATATTTTTATATATCCGGTTGTTACGGAACATCTCATATACCTTTTATTTTTGTTAAGTTTTATACAGTATTTTTGGAAAGAAAAACATCTTTTTTGTGTTGCCATTTATTGAGAGCCATATTTTTGTTATTTTTCGGGTGATTGTAGGTAGGGGCTCTTTTTTTTTTGTGGGATGAGATGACGGTTTGATTGGTACCATTTTGGAGTACATAACACTTTATGATTGCTTGGTATTAGACTTTTTGTGAGGCAAGGTGAACAGAAGATGACTATATATATTTTTTTTTTTTTTTTTGTTAAAGAGGTTCTCCGGGCTTTGAATATTGATGACCTATCCTCACCCAAAACCCAGCAACCCTGCAGATCAGCTCAATGAAGGGAATGCGCATGTAGTGTGCATGCGCCGTTTCCCATCTCTCTTCCTGCTGCTGCTATGTCTATGGCAAATCAGCAGTGAATAGGAAGTCAGAAGGGAGATGGCACGTGCACATTGCGCCCGCCATGTGCTCATACAGCTGATTGGCGTGGGGGTGTCGGGTGTCAGACCCCCGTCCATCTGATATTGATGACCAATCCTGAGGAAAGTTGGCAACCCAGATAAGAGCTGCTAACATCTTTCCTTTAGAAAGTGGGATGGATGTCCTTGTAATACCTCATTGGAGCCCCCATTGGCAGAGCATAATACATTGTTTATAAGTAAAGCACTAAAAAGCAGGGTATTGCACAGTCAAGTTCTACTTGTACATTTTAATTCCGTACCATGCCCGCTTGCTGGGCAGGTACTGGCGGAATTTAACCCTTCCTTTAAAATGTGCAAGGGACTAGTCTATGCTAATTTCTTTTTCTGGGAGAACACCTCTGTAAATTTAGAGTTGAGGTGCTCCAGGAGGGGTCTTATTTTTACTAGAAAAAAAAAATCACTGAAACCCGAGCAGAAGCTGTCAGTAATCTACAATACTGACAAGCACTCAGCAGGTGCAGGACCCACGCACGCAGACGGCACATGGTTGCAGGGGGGGCCCACTGCTCCTGGGGGGGCCCACGGTGCCCGCTCACTCCTCCAGCTGCATAGGTCCCTGGCTGCCTGCATGTCCTGGCTAATAATCAGCCCGGCCATGCAGGCCGTGTCCTGCCTCTTACTCACTGTGCCAGTCTGCGATGCTGCGTCCTTGGCCCCGCCTCCTCACACAGCCAGGGAAGAGAGCTCGGGAGCCTTGAGAGAGAGAGACTTGCAGAAGGAGGGGCCAAGTCTCAGAAAAATAACCCGATCATTGTCTCCTCCTTCTGCAGTCCTCCGTGCTCCTGACATGCCCCAAGTTCTTCTGTGATCGCCAGAGGGTGACCACTCAGTGTGGCTACTGCCTGCCTTTCTCCCATCACTGCAGAGTTGGTTCCTGTCCTGCTTGCTGCTGGCCTGTCTTCAAACTAGTAAGGTCCTTTTTTTTTTTTTTTCTTTTGTTCAGTTGTTTAATTTTAACCCCTTCAGGCTCAGTCATGTCACAGTGACTGAGCTTTTTCCATTAGCCAAATAGTGAGTCAGCAACACTCTCGTCCTATGATGTCCGATTTACTTATAATTAGGACACGCTGTAAGATTTAGCATGGACAAGTAGTACTTGTCCATGCAAAATCTTTAGAGCTTGTCCTTAGTAGGTGTTGTCAGTAGTTACTGTCACTCAGCGCTGCTGTCACAACCAAGTGTCACTGATGACCCACCTTCAGGGTCCAGTCACACGACCATAATTCTGGGTCCGCATCCGTGCCTCAATTTTGCGGAATGTGTGCGGACCTATTCATTTCAATTGGGCTGCAAAAGATGCGGACTGCAAAAGTTGATAGTGTTCCCTGTACAGAGAGAGAAGAGAAGAAGCCCGTATAGAAAGGATCAATATGAGGCTTCGTTCAAATCACAGTTCAGCCTTTCCGTTCTCCTGCTCCGTTCAGGAACAGGAGAATGGAAAGGATAGAATCGGCACATAACTCAGCCGAACGGAGCCTAAGGCTGGGTTCACACGAGCGTGTCCGGATTAGGTGTGGATGCGTTGCGGATGCGTTCAGTGAAAACTGTGCGATTTCACAGGCAAAGCCATTAAGTTTTGCCTGCGATTGCGTTCAGTTGTTCAGTTTTTTCCGCGCGGGTGCAATGCGTTTTGGTGCGTTTTTCACGCGCGTGATAAAAAACTGAAGGTTTACAAACAACATCTCCTAGCAATAATCAGTGAAAAACGCAATGCACTTGCTTGCGGATGCAATCCTTTCTTAACGCAGCCCCATTCACTTCTATGGGGCTAGGGCTGCGTGAAAAACACAGAATATAGAACATGCTGCGATTTTCACACAACGCACAAGTTATGAGCGGTTTTTTTCACGCATGTACACAGCCCCATTGAAATGAATGGGTCAGGATTCAGTGCAGGTGTAATGCGTTCACATCACGCATTGCACCCGCGCAGAAAACTCGCCCGTGTGAATGCAGCCTAAGGACCCCATAGACTATAATTTTGGAGCTGAGACAAAAGTAGTGCATGCAGGACTTCAATAATCTTCTTCTAAGCGGACACCCAACGGACCCCATTATAGTCTATGGGGTCCTTAGGTTCCATTCGGCTACGTTATGTGCCGAATCCCTCCTTTCCGTTCTCCTGCTCCTAATTGGACCAGGAGAACGTAAAGGCTGAATGGTGATGTGAACGAAGCCTAAGCTGTCACTGGGTTTTCACCGCTGTCCCATGCGGCTGCCTGCATGGCCCAGCTTATGATAAGCCGGCCCATGCAGGCAGTGTTGTGCCCTACTCACTATACGATGCTGAGACAATGGATGGAGCAGACTGCGGCGGCGAGCCTGTCCCATACACAGTGACAATCTCACCATCGTATAAGTGTCTGTCCATATGTGTGTGTCTGTCCATATCTGTGTGTCTGTCCATATGTGTGTGTGTGTGTGTGTCTCTCCCTGTGTGTCACCATCACAATGCCCACAGTGTTCCTATGCCTTGAAGCAGCTGCATCAGGATGTTCTGTGTGGGGCAAGAAGAAGATGGAAGAGGAGGCAGTGCCCCCAGCATGGTGTCACACAGGCGAGTTTTCCGCACGGGTGCAATGCGTGACGTGGACGCATTGCACTGGCACATTCATTTCTATGGGGCTATGCACATGTGAGGTGATTTTCACACATCACTTCTGCATTGCGTGAAAATCGCAGCATGTTCTATATTCTGCGTTTTTCACGCAATGCAGGCCCCATAGAAGTGAATGGGGCTGCGGGAAAATCGCAAGCATCCGCAATCAAGTGCGGATACAGTGCGATTTTCCCGCAAGGTTGCTAAGAGACGGGAGCCGATCTTTATTATTTTCCCTTATAACATGGTTATAAGGGAAAATAATAGCATTTTCACTACAGAATGCTTAGTAAAATGTGCATTAAGGGCTGCCACCTAAAGGACCTGTGGTGACATAAAACTAAAAAAAATAAACTCACCTTATCCACTTGATCGCGTAGTTGCCAATCTCTTCTCTCTTCTTCAAGCATTAGCTGCCGGCTAAAGGACCTGTGATGATGTCACTGCGCTCATCGCATGGTCCAATCACCATGTGATGAGCGCAGTGACGTCATCACAGGTCCTTTATCTGATATATATATATATATCTGAAAATAAAGAGCAGCACACAACAAAAATGGGTGCAAATCCTTCCAATAGTCCTTCAGTATATATGAAAAATGGAATGCAGCACTCCAAATAAAGTTAATAAAAGTGGGTGATTTATTACCCCATGTGATAGCAACATTTCAACTGCTCCATGCAGTCTTTGTCAAGCTATAAAGTTATGTGCAAACATCCTGTGCAATTATAGCAATCTCAACTACCGATACATTACATGATTATTCAATTATCAACAAAAAACAGGATTCTGACATATAATTCCATATAAAAACGTGAAAGCCCTTATGTGGCAAAAAGCAATACAACGTCCATGATAGTACTATACAGCTTAAAATTATTCTATGAATCGTAATTCTTGTCTTTAGTGTCTCAACAATAAAGTCCCATGCTGTGAATAAGGTGACAGTAAGGTGAAACCACAGATCCCAGGACCATGTCGGCGTTCATGAAGGCTCATAGCACAGGCCCCTCCGTTCCTGTCCTCTCGCGAGAGACGGGACTACATTTCAGTATCTAACAAACCATAGTTGTAATGGACTTGGTGTCTCGACAAGCCCAATGCGCATGCGCCTAGCCGGAACCGCGATACCATTGTCAATAAGTACCATGGATACTACAATAAAGATGGCCACCATGTCCAACTCGATATTGTGTGCATGCTCATATCCACAATGTATTATCTATTCAAATCAGCATTGTATTATCTATTCAATGCTTGTGTCATTGTGAATAGCCAACTGACGTCTATAAGACTACTATACATATATGTATGGTCGGGAATCGAAGGTTTAATCGGGTAACTCCCCAGTCAAACCAAGTCCCAGGTTACGCTAGGTCACGGATGACTTTCCTGCTGGCCGTGTACCCATTGTTTCCATAACAACCTCAATGTTTCACAAAGTGGCAACGTATCAACAGGGGACAAGAAGTCAACCCAGGGGCCACCCTGTCAGCAGACAACTAGTCCTGTTAGGAAAGGGGGATCACTGGTCTCACATTCGTGTTATCCAGGTGTGGCCCCCCCCCCCCCCAATTCCTGTTTAACGTTGCCTCTAAAATTTTAAATCATCAGCTTTAATTCACTCCACAATAATAATGTGTAACTGTAAACTACAAGGTCTTCAGTCAGTTCCCTGCAGACCCCATAACGGGTAGAACAAGGATCTAAGTCTTGACCTGGTGTACATCTGTCAAAATTCACTATTAGATCCATAAAATCCTCATTGTAGTATCCTATTGTTGATAGGTAGTATATATCAATAACTTAATAGCCCTTTTCGTCCTATCGTCTGCTTCTCCAGTGAGTCCCAAGCATATCTAAGTATTTATGTCTGTAGGTTTTACATATAGGTCAGTATTTTGCCACTGTTCTTGAATGTTAACTTCTGTATCCAAAAATTGTATTTTCTCACGGGACTGTACCAGGGGGGATTTTCACTAGGGTCTATTTCATTTAAATAAGTATAGAACGCGATGAGGTCCTCTGCGGCGCCCACCCAAACCAAATAAATATCGTCTATGTAATGCCACCACCCCAGTACATGACTGAAGTGGTGGCTCACATAGACAAAGGTATAAGATAAAATGAATGTCGCACTAGGTAGAATGAGTGCCTCTGGAGGTGCTCCTATCCACAGTTTCACCCAACTGTGCAAAATGCTAGGAATAAAATGAATAAATAAATAATAGGGCACTCTCCCTATCAAATCCCTAACAAATGGGTGTCACAAGAGGCAAATTATTTATTGAAATACTCACTAAAAATAATCATAATAATTTTGGTTTATCACAGTCCCCCTTTTGGATGAGACACCCTGATTGCCGACAAAGCCAGACAGCAGAGGATATATACCGGCGTAACTTCACCCGTGCGAACGTAAGCAGTGGGCGGGCCTACAGCATTCACGGGCCGACACCGTTTGGCGTGGTGAGCCGAGAGCTAGGAAGCCCTCGACACCAGTACTAGAGGTGAACCTGTACGGAGAGGGCAGCATTCTCTACACCAGCGCCCTGGTAAGAATTTTCTATTTTTTTGGCATCAGACCCAGCGAGTGCACTGTCACTTTATACAGCAGGACGCCGCTGAATTGAAGTAAGAGCGGGACGCCGCTCCAAACTGGGACATTATTTGAACATTGCTCTACTATTAGGGGATACTTCATTATCACCAGCAACAGGTAGACTTTTTGAGTGTGACCTTACACGATACATTCCGCTACAAACGGAAATTTTAAGGGACACTAATTATCCAGCAAGAGACATATCTGATTACCATTGGTTTGCAGACTGTTACAATTCAGTTACTGTGTAGCACTTTATTGGCCTATTTTGCACACTGGTTTATATTTGTTGATTATTGTATTTTATTGATAAGTTTTATGATTATTTTTAGTGAATATTTCAATAAATAATTTGCCTCTTGTGACATCCATTTGTTAGGGAGAGTGCTCTATTATTTATTTATTCATTTTATTCCTCTCATAGACAAAGGCCTCTTTAAGATGTTAGCGTAGGTGGGCGCCACATTGGACCCCATCATAGTCCCCTGTAACTGTATAAAAAAATCATCTTGAAACAAAAAATAATTTCTAGTCAAAATAAACCTCTATAATGTGAGCAAAAAGTCTCTACATTCAGTGGTGTAGTAAGTATTCAACAAACATTGTTGAACCACCCTAAGGCCCAACTCATGCTCAATGGACGTATACAGACCACAGACATCAAAAGATGCCAAAATGGCATTTGTAGGTATTTTGAGATTAATAAGTTTTGACAAAAAATCACTTGTGTCTCGTATGTAAGACTTAGCTGTGATGGCATGTGAATGTAATATTCTATCAAGGAAAATACCTATATTACAAAATGAAGAACCCTTCCCTGATACTATCGGACGTCCCGGTGGGGCAGTTACCGATTTGTGTATTTTGGGTACTGTATATAGTATTGGTGTTCTGGGTTCATCACAATACAAATAAGAGAATACTTGATCATCAATAATGTCACCATCCCTCGCCTGGTTCAATATCTCCTTGATAAATTTAGGGTCGTTTTGTACTTTCTTATAGACATTATCATCACTCAATTGTGCCCTTATTTCATCCACATGGTACTTGGTATCCATTACCACAACCCCCACCACCCTTATCAGCAGGCTTGATGGTGAGGTTGTGGTCGGAGACCAAGTCTCTAAGTGCATATATCTCTTCAGTGGTCATATTAGGATTGATCAATGGTTGATTATTCACATTCATCTTAAGTTTTCCTATGTCCCTTTTCACAGCTAGATTAAAAGTCTCTATTGCAGATGATGTATAACAGGACTAAAGTCACTCTTTAAAAAAAGACCAATATTGTGCAAATTCAACTCGCGTAAGTTATCAATGTCAGCCATGGGTCTGTGCTGTTGCTCCGCAAACCATATTTTTAACCTAATAGAGTGGAAAAATCTGTGGAGATCCAGCTCCACATTAACCCAATCTGTTTTTGCCACGGGACAATAGGACAGACCCTTGTTCAATACAGAAATCTGTGTTTGATTAAGATTAACTTTTATGTACCACTATTTCTTTCTCAAAGTCCTCGTTTTCTGAGCTCTGGAGTTTCCCCCTCTCCCTTTCTTTGTGTTGTCGTTTATATCAACAGTGGAAGGTGTAGATAGAAAGGTCACATCTCTCACCGTACCGTGCAGGATCCGCTCTTCATCTCCTTTTGTGTAGGTGAACACATCAGAGTTGTTAATACTTTGTCCAGTTAAATCCTCCATTCTCAGGTGCTAAGCTCTTCAGGTCAAAATTTACCACAAAAAAAAAAAGAAAACAAAGAGCAGCACACAAACAACAACAAAATGGGTGCAAATCCTTCCAATGACCTATACCAAAGTCCTTCAGCATATATGGAAAAAACGGAAGGCAGCACTCCGCTACAGTTTATTATATGTGGGGGAGACGACTTGGGAGGTAAAAACCCGTTTAAACCAACATAGATATTCCATCAGAAAACAAAAAATGGATCTACCTGTGTCCACATTTTAAGGAAGCTAATCACACAGAATCAGATCTAAGGTTTAGAATTTTGGAACAGATACCAATATCGAGAAGGGGAGGAGATAGTACAACTTTATTGAAAAAGAGAGAACTATTTTCGATCTATACGTTACAGACCTTGAAACCTAATGGTCTCAATGTGGAATTTAAAGTGATTTAGGGAGAAACACATACTGCTGTATAGTTGGGGATCTCTCTTTATCTACATAATGTATAGTAATAGATATGTGCAACAATATAAAACTATTTTTTGTTGCTTTTTGCTGTTTTTTTTTTTTAATATGTCATTTGTCTGTCCTTTTTTTAGATAAATGTTCGAACAGCCATATGGATGAAGGGACTCACTGGAGAAACAGACTATAGGACGAAAAGGGCTATTAAGTTATTGATATATACTACCTATCAACAATAGGATACCACAATGAGCATTATATGGATCTAATAGTGAATTTTGACAGATGTACACCAGGTAACATAGTAACATAGTATATAAGACTGAAAAAATGACATTTGTCCATCCAGTTCGGCCTGTTTCCTACAAGTTGATCCAGAGGAAGGCAAAAAACCCCTGTGAGGCAGAAGCCAATTTTCCCCACTTAAGGGGGAAAAAAATCCTTCCCGACTCCAATCAGGCAATCAGAATAACTCCCTGTAACTAGTAGCTATGGCCTGTAATATTATTACACTCCAGAAATACATCCAGTCCCCTCTTGAATTCCTTTATTGTACTGATCATCACCACCTCCTCAGGCAGAGAGTTCCATAGTCTCACTGCTCTTACCGTGAAGAATCCTTTTCTATGTTTATGTACAAACCTTCTTTCCTCCAGACGCAGAGGATGTCCCCTCGTCACAGTCACAGTCCTGGGGATAAATAGGTGACTTAGGTCATGACTTAGATCCTTGTTCTTCGCATTATGGGGTCTGCAGGGAACTGACTTAAGACCTGGTACTTTACAATTAAACGTTATTATTGTGTAGTGAATTAAAGCTGATGATTTACAATTTTATAGGCAACGTTAAACAGGAATTGGGGGTGCGGAGGGAACCTGGATCACATGAATGTGAGACCAGTGATCCCCCTTTCCTAACAGGACTAGTTGTCTGCCCCTGGGTTGACTTCATGTCTCCTTATTGATACGTTGCCACTTTTTGAAACATTGTGGTTGTTATGGAAACAACGGGTACATGGCCAGCAGGAATGTTGTCCGTGACCTAGCGTAACCTGGGACTTGTTTTGACTGGGGAGTTACCCGATTAAACCTTCGATCCCCGACCATACATATATGAATAGTAGTCTTATAGACGTCAGTTGGCTATTCACAATGACACAAGCATTGAATAGATGATACAATGCTGATTTGAATGGATAATACATTGTGGATATGAGCATGCACACAATGTCGGGTTGGAGTCTCTAGGATCCCATATCTACAGACCTCTTCATGTATAAACTTTTGACTGTGGTTTTCGTAGTTGCCTTGACCACCAGCCAGGCTTCAGGCCATCCCGAGAACAAGTCTACACAGACCAGGACATACTCGTAAGTACCCACCTACGATAGCTGTATGTAGTCCATCTGCAATCTCTGGAATGGGTAATCTGGTCTTGTGGTGCGTTTTCTGGGTACTCGGTAAGCCTTACCAGGGTTATGCCTTGCACATGTAAGGCATCCCTGTACACAATTTTCAGCCACATTCTGAAACCCTGGGGCAAACTAGCTCTGTAAAACTATGGCCCTTGAAATTATGGACCACTGACTGGGACAGGGCGGCCAACATGGAAAACAAACAATGGGACAAACCTTAGTGTGAACACACCACAACCCAACTTCTCCTTGCATGGCACCTACCTCCAGCCATACCTTTTTCTCGTAAGGGGATGTCTGGTTCTGGAGGGCCTGTAGCAGTTCTACGTCTACTGCAGGCATGGCCGATGGGGAAGCCACCATCAAGGGGAGTAATACTGCCTTTCTGGCCAGCTGATCTAACAATGTATTACTATTCATCAGAGTTTCAGGGGTCTGCTCTTTGGTGTGTGCTGACACCTTCACCATGGCTGCCCTTTTATGAATCCAATAGCTGTCATACAGTCTCAGCATTCTTTATAGGCTTACCTTCAGAGCTCAAGAAATTGCGGCTCCGCCAAATGGCTCTAAAGTCATGTGCTACACCTAACGTATGGATGTTCACCTCTTTTTCCTTACCCAGATTACATGCTGAAGTGGTTGCCTTCAGCTCCACCTGTTGTGCCAAGCAACTAGAAGGGAGTGGTTTCTGTATCTTTGCCTCACCATTTTGGACTAGGGAATACCCAGTGAGGAATCTTCCTTGATCATTGACCTATGATCTTGAGCCATCTACAAAATACTCAGCAGAAGGGTTTTTGAGTGGTACACCAGTAATATTTGCCAACTGATTTGTTTCCATACCCATTGATGCTTGACAATCATGTTTCGTTTCATGTCAAATTGTCATTCCTCACTGGCTAACTTGAAAAATTAGGTGCTGCCTTTCACCTTGTTCCCCGCTCTCTCCAGGCCCTCCCCCTTTTTCTGAATGCATCAGCAACAAGGTGGCTGGCTTCTGAACACTGCAACATGCAATAACTAGATTGGAGGGTGAGAGAAGTGAAACCTCATATTAAGGGAATCTAGCCCTGGACAGGTGTCTGGTTTGTGGTTGCTTTAAAATTTCAGACACTATGTGAGGCACTTGCAGCACCAAATAATTGCCAAGAACTAAATCTTCGGTCTTTTTAACAAGTTCAGCTGTAACCGCTCACACACAAAAGTGGAATCCCATAACTACAGGGTCAATAACTACTCAGTAATACCCCAACAGTCTCTGCCTACCTCCATGGTTTTGGGTGAGGACTCTTTTTAGCTTGCCCTACTTGTTCATGGAAAAATAATACAAAAGTCTTGGAGTCAGGGATGCCCAGTGCAAGGAGCAGCAGTCAATGTACATTTCAGGGTATAAATGGTGTCTATTGCCTCTAGAGTAATGTTAAAATGGCCCAACTTGAGACACTCAAACAATGGGACCATTGTACTGAACGCATTATGGATCCAGCGGTGACAATAATGCATAAGGCTTAAAAAGGCACATAGTGACTTTAAAGATTTTTGGTAGTGGATCTTTGGCATAATCATGACATTGTTCCACTGCAGCGCAACACAAGCACAAATTAACTGTAATGGATTCATGTTGTGGTTCCCAAGTGTCTAATAGGCTTTTGCAAAGTTCTTGAGAACAGGGAGGGGAAGGTGAGCTGCTCCCGCCCCTCTATGTCATCTAAGTCCACCCCTCTTAGTTGGGCTGTGGGAACTTCCTCTACTAGTCAGTTTTCTGTTTGGCAAGGCACGAGCCCAGATCTCTGGTCCACACATAACATTCAACGTAGAACAGACATAGAACCAGACAAACATATAGAAATGCATTAACACACACGAGTCTTTGAACTCATTAAAGGGCTTCTGTCACCCCCCAAATTTTTAGTATTGGACTTAATATAATTGCTAATGTACGCAGAGTCCATATATACCCCTCTTACCTCTGCCTGTGCTTTAAATTCTTTAAAAATAGTACTTTTGTGATATGCAAATTTCCTCACTACCAGCAAGTTGGGCGGTTACTTGCTGGTAGCCGCCGCATCCTCAGTCTAAAAACATGCCCCCTCCTCCACTTGATTGACAGGGCCAGCGAGCGCTCTCCTCCTCCCGCTGGCCCTGTCTGCAGCTGAAATCCCGCACCTGCACTGTACCGGTCCTCATTCGATGCAGGCGCTCTGAGAGAACGAGCAGCCAAGCGATCGTCTTTCTCTCAGAGCACCTGCGCCAAATGAGGACCGGTACCGCACAGGCGTGGGATTTCAGCTTCAGGCAGGGCCAGTGGGAGGAGGAGAGCGCTCGCTGGCCATGTCAATCAAGTGGAGGAGGCGGCGTGTTTTTAGACCGAGGATGCGGCGGCTACCAGCAAGTAACCGCCCAACTTGCTGGTAGTAAAGAAATTTGCATATCACAAAAGTACTATTTTTAAAGAACTTAAAGCACAGCCAGAAGTAAGAGGGGTATATATGGACTCTCCGTACATTAGCAATTATATTAAGTCCAATACTGAAAATTGCTGTTTGGGGGGTGATAGAAGCCCTTTAACAAATACAATTTTCTGGAGCTCCGTACACACACTCAGCACCTCAATGTTAATATGCCTTGTTATTATCTCTTAGTATTGCAGACATTGTACTTGCTATCACACATTCCAATGCCGCGACGTCACTCCACTCAGAGCTACAGCCCCCGCTGTCTCTTCACACAAGTACCCAGCTTTCCTGTAACTCAACAAAACATTCACACACAGATATTTAGCGAGAGAGAGAAAGATATTATAAACCTAATTGCCCATTTCTGGCTAATAATCACATTCTTCTTATCTTCTCTCCTGCAAACAGAAAGTTACTACAGATACAAATCCAATTATTCAAGACAAAACATTAAAAATGCATATAACAGGATAAACAAAATCCATACAATGCCACGTGGACTTAATCATTATATAAGGTTTATTCCATATTATATACAAACAGTCATCATTAAATTCATGTATTATTTAAGCACACATAAAAGTACAGTGCTCTTTTTGCTGAAAGAATTTGCTGAAAGAAATAATTTCCACTCCGTTTCTTCTTGTGGTTGTGAATGCTCTGTAAAAACCAAAATAAAAGCAATTCATGACCGAATTTCAAGCCTTAGTTTAATCACTCACTTTAACTGCTGTTTTACCTTTCATGCGCTCGACCAAGTTACATGCTCGGACAAATATAGATACCCTAAGGCCCCTTTCACACGGGCGAGTTTTCCGCGCGGGTGCAATGCGTGAGGAGGACGCATTGCACCCGCACTGAATCCGGACCCATTCATTTCTATGGGGCTGTGCACATGAGCGGTGATTTTCATGCATCACTTCTGCATTGCGTGAAAATCGCAGCATGCTCTATATTGTGCGTTTTTCACGCAACGCAGGCCCCATAGAAGTGAATGGGGCTGCGGGAAAATCGCAAGCAAGTGCGGATGTGTTTAGCATTCTTAATAAAGAATGCATAGTAAAATGAAGTGGAAGGGGTTAAAAATAATAAAAGTTAACTTACCTTAGCCACTTGGTCGCTAGTTGCGATCTGTCCTCTCTTTCCCTGCATCAGCTAAGAACTAAAGGACCTGTGATGACGTCACATCACATGGTCCAATCACATGGTCCATCACCATGGTAAGATGGACCATGTGATTGGACCATGTGATGTGACGTCATCATAGGTCACTTTAGTTCTTAGCTGATGCAGGGAAAGAGAGGACAGATCGCAACTATGCGATCAAGTGGCTAAGGTAAGTTAACTTTTATTATTTTTAACCCCTTCCACTTCATTTTACTATGCATTCTTCATTAAGAATGCTATTATTTCCCCTCATAACCATGTTATAAGGGAAAATAATCAATTCTCCAGAAGACCCGAAACCGGACTTCAGTGATGAAGTCCGGCTTCGGGTTGGGTACCAAACATGGCGATTTTTCTCACGCGTGTGCAAAACGCATTACAAACGTTTGCACCCGCGCGGGAAAATCGCGCATATTCCCGCAACACACCTGCCTCTTATCCTGGCGTCAAACATGACGCCCGTGTGAAAGAGGCCTAAGGGCTCTTTCACACGAGCGGATCCCGTGTGTGGAATCCACTGCATGAAAGGAGCCAAGCACCGCTCCGGACAGCAGAGACACGGAGCATTAACATGATTGATAATTCACTTTGTCTCTCTGTAACCTTTTTACTACAAAATCACAGTGACAACTTTATCTCACTGTGATTTTGTAGTAAAAAGATCATAGAGAAGCATGGAGCATTATTAATCATGTTAATGCTCCGTGTCTCTGCTGCCTGGAATGGGGCTTGGCTCTCTTTCACGCAGCAGATTACCCACATGGCATCCGCTCTTTTGAAAGAGCCTTAAGTCTGCCCGACTCTTTCACTATTGGAGTCTCACTTATTGAGACAGACCTAAGTCTCCCCAGGTACACGGCACTCGCAAGGAGATTCTTAGTTCAGGGCAATCTTAATATGGGCAGTCTTATCATCGCTGCCGGTCGCGGACATTAGCCGCGGGTGTCTGCTACATGAACCATGCGGACACCCGTGGCTAAGGCGCCCGCATGGAGCAGGGGCGGGCGCCATCTTTAGAGACAGGACACAGGACGTACAGGTACATCCTGTGTCCTTAACAGGTTAAATAGCGTCACTACTCTAGGTTTCTACTGTAGGGGTGCATCAGGGGGGCTTCAGATGGGACATGGTGTCAAAAAACCAGTCCAGCAAAATCTGCCTTCCAAAAACAATATGGCGCTCCTTTCCTTCTGTGCCCTGCCGTGTGGCCATACAGCAGTTTACGACCACATATGGGGAGTTTCTGTAAACTACAGAATCAGGGCAATAAATATTGAGTTTTGTTTGGCCCCTAAAGGGTTAACAACATTTGTAAAATAAGTTTTGAATACCTTGAGGGGTGTAGTTTCTAAAATGGGGTCATTTTTGAGTGGTTTATATTATGTAAGCCTCACAAAGTGACTTAAGACCTAAACTGGTCCTTAAATAGTGGGTTTTGGAAATTTTCAGAAAAATTTTAAGATTTGCTTCTAAACTTCTAAGCCTTGTAACATCCCCAAAAAATAAAATGTAATTAGCAAAATGATCCAAATATGAAGTAGACATATGGGGAATGTAAAGTAATAACTATTTTTGGAGGTATTACTATCTATTATAAATAAGAAATTTTTTGACTCAATTTTACCACTGTCATGAAGTACTGTATAATATGTGACGAGAAAACAATCTCAGAATGGCCTGGATAAGTAAAAGTGCTTTAAAGTTATCACCACATAAAGTGACACATGTCAGATTTGCAAAAAATGGCCGGGTCCTCAAGGTGAAATATGGCCGGGTCCTTAAGGGGTTATAAAATGGCGAATGTGTTTTGAATTATTTTTTTTTCGTTATGGCGTTCACCGCACAGGAAATAAATATTTTAATGCAACAATAGCTGATCTCAGGGAGACCAGCTACAAAAAACACCACGGAGCCTCACTTAAGAGTCTCAACACAGCAATCCAAAGTGCAAAGCTCCCTGGGAAACAGGAATATGCAAAATAAATGTGGAGCCCCAGTTATGGGTCTACAACACAATGAAAGCCAGATATCCCTCAAAGGAAGGAAAACCGAGCAAAGGGGTGTCTCCATTACAGAGATCACCAAATCCACCATATTAAGTGGCCCCTATGTCAAAATCCCGCTTTTTTACAAGCTTTAAGGATGTGACGTGGAAAACCTAAGCCAGGTATCCATCCACAGACAGCTGTTTCGGGGTGTTGCCCCTCATCAGTGTGGAGTAGGATTCTGGCTAACCGGGAGCAATGCCTCGGAGACTACTCAAACACAACAATAGCTGATCTCAGGGAGACCAGCTACAAAAAACACCACGGAGCCTCACTTAAGAGTCTCAACACAGCAATCCGAAGTGCAAAGCTCCCTGGGAAACAGGAATATGCAAAATAAATGTGGAGCCCCAGTTATGGGTCTACAACACAATGAAAGCCAGATATCGCTCAAAGGAAGGAAAACCGAGCAAAGGGGTGTCTCCATTACAGAGATCACCAAATCCACCATATTAAGTGGCCCCTATGTCAAAATCCCGCTTTTTCGGGGTGTTGCCCCTCATCAGTGTGGAATAGGATTCTGGCTAACCCCGAAACAGCTGTCTGTGGATGGATACCTGGCTTAGGTTTTCCCCGTCACATCCTTAAAGCTTGTAAAAAAGTGGGATTTTGACATAGGGGCCACTTAATATGGTGGATTTGGTGATCTCTGTAATGGAGACACCCCTTTGCTAGGTTTTCCTTCCTTTGAGGGATATCTGGCTTTCATTGTGTTGTAGACCCATAACTGGGGCTCCACATTTATTTTGCATATTCCTGTTTCCCAGGGAGCTTTGCACTTCGGATTGCTGTGTTGAGACTCTTAAGTGAGGCTCCGCAGTGTTTTTTGTAGTTGGTCTCCCTGAGATCAGCTATTGTTGTGTTTGTGTAGTCTCCGAGGCATTGCTCCCGGTTAGCCAGAATCCTACTCCACACTGATGAGGGGCAACACCCCCGAAACAGCTGTCTGTGGATGGATACCTGGCTTAGGTTTTCCCCGTCATATCCTTAAAGCTTGTAAAAAAGCGGGATCTTGACATAGGGGCCACTTAATATGGTGGATTTGGTGATCTCTGTAATGGAGACACCCCTTTGCTTGGTTTTCCTTCCTTTGAGGGATATCTGGCTTTCATTGTGTTGTAGACCCATAACTGGGGCTCCACATTTATTTTGCATATTCCTGTTTCCCAGGGAGCTTTGCACTTCGGATTGCTGTGTTGAGACTCTTAAGTTAGGCTCCGTGGTGTTTTTTGTAGCTGGTCTCCCTGAGATCAGCTATTGTTTTGTTTGAGCAGTCTCCGAGGCATTGCTCCCGGTTAGCCAGAATCCTACTCCACACTGATGAGGGGCAACACCCCGAAACAGCTGTCTGTGTATGGATGCCTGGCTTAGGTTTTCCCCGTCACATCCTTAAAGCTTGTAATAAAGCAGGATCTTGACATAGGGGCCACTTAATATGGTGGATTTGGTGATCTCTGTAATGGAGACACCCCTTTGCTCGGTTTTCCTTCCTTTGAGGGATATCTGGCTTTCATTGTGTTGTAGACCCATAACTGGGGCTCCACATTTATTTTGCATATAAATATTTTAATAGTTCAGACATTTCTTGACACAATGATACCTAATATGTTTATTTATTTAATTGTTTATATGTTTTTAGATGTAAAATTGGGCAAGGTAGGTTAATACATTTTTTTACATTTTGGTTTTGCTGTTTTTTTACTTTTCTTCACTTTATATTTAATAACTATTAGCCAGAAACCAAGGGATTAGGCTAGAACCTGGGATCTTTTAATCCCTTGTCCAATTCACTCTAAGGGCTCATGCACACGTCCGTTCCCTGCATATTGCGAACCCACAATGGGTTCGCAATTCGTAAGGTCGGTGCGGAACGGAGGCACGGAGAGCTTCCATGAGGTTTATGTCTGTGCCTCCGCACCACAAAAAAATAGAACATGCTCTATATTTTTGTGGTGCGGGCGGATCACGGACCCATTCAAGTTGAATGGGTCTGGATGTTTTGCAACAGCCGCACGGATGTTGCCCGTGCATTGGGAAACGCAAACTGCGGTCCCCAGAGCCCGGAACGGCCGACCGACGGTCGTGTGCATGAGCCCTAATAGAGATCTATTACAGTCAATGGGATTTTGATTTATTCCCTGCTGAGCTATGCCTCTTGTACAGCTTAGCAAGGAAGTTACTACGACACCCCTGGGAAGCCTTAGTAGGCCCCAGGCTGTTGTGTCGTGGTAGCCGTTCAGAGCCACACAATTTCACTGCAGAGGCTCCAATCGGAAAGCAGAGGGAGCCGCGTCCCTCTGTCTTACCTCAGAGATGCTGTGATAGTGGTTGATTGTGGCATCTGAGAGGTTAAATGATAGGTTTAGGTGCGATCGTCATTCCCTGTGATTTCAGCCGGGTGCCTGCTGTATTTGTACCCTTTCCACCGCTTAAAATGTTCGTACGGCGGTGCTCTTTTTAAAATGGTCACTACTTGGGGTTTTTAATTTCTGGGTGCTCAGGAATTTTTTAACATGCGACATGGCACCTAAAATCCATTAACAGTCACTTCTTGGGGTTTTTCATTTCTAGGGACCTCAGAAATTTTTGGAATGCAACATAGTACCTAAAATCCATGTCTGCCAATTCAGGCCTGCAAAATTCTAATTTTGCAGTTTAAATCTAGAGTCCAGCTGTGGGCCCATATAGCAGGCTACAATCACACGTGGGGTGTTGCCGTATTCAAGGAATAATGGGTTACAAATTGTGGGGTGCATTTTGTCCTGTTACCCCTTGTGAAAGTGAAAAATTTGGGTGTAAAGCAACTTTTTCTGGAAAAATTTTTTAATTTTTAATTTTCATATACAAGTGTTTCCTAATTCTATGAAACACCTTTGGAGTCTAAGTGCTTACTATATGCCTTGAAAGATTCCTTGAGGGGTGTAGTTTCCAGATGGGGTCACTTTTTAGGGGTTTCCACTCTAGGGGTACATCATGGTGTGTTCAATTGCAAGATGGCGCCTGTCAATTATTCCGGTGAAATCTGCCTTCCAGAAGCCATTTGGAACTCCTTTCCTTCTGACCCCTGTGGTATGCCCATATAGCAGTATACAAGCAGATATGGATTATTGCTGTAAACAGGAAAAAATGGGCAACAAATTAGAGGGTGAATTTTCTCCGGTTTCCACTCTAGGGGTACATCAGGATGTGTTCAATTACAAGATGGTGCCTGTCAATTATTCAGGAGAAATCTGCCTTACAGAAGCAATTTGGTGCTCTTTTCCTTCTGACCTCTGTGGTACTCCCACATAGCAATATACAAGTAATTGTGGGGTTTTGCTATAATCAGGAGAAACTGGGCAACAAATTAGGGGGTGCATTTTCTCCAGTTCCCCCTTGTGAAAGTGAACAATTTGGGCCTAAATTCACTTTTGCTAGAAAAAAATATAATTTTTCATTTTCAAAGTCAAGTGTTTCCTAATTCTATGAAACCCCTTTGGGGTCTAAGTGCTCACCACATGCCTTGAAAGATTCCTTAAAGAGTGTAGCTTCCAGAATGGGGTCACTTTTTGAGATTTTTTACTGTAGGGGTGCATCAGGGTGTCTTCAATAGTGACATGGCGCCTGAAAATTATTCCAGTGAAATCTGCACTCCAAAATCCATATCTTGCTCTTTACACCCTGTGACCTGCCATGTTCCTATACAGCAGTTCACGGCCATAAATGAGGTGTTTCTATAAACTGCAGAATCAGAGTAATAGATATTGACTTTTGTTTGGATGTCAACCAGGGGCGTAACTATGGGGGAAGCGGCTGCTTTGGGGCCCTGACCCAGAAGGGGCCCATCCAAGAGGTGGAGAAGTACTAAAAGATTTTGTCAGGGCCCCTCAACAGTATTACACAATGAAATTATATACAGCGGCAGTATAGACAGTGTAGAAAACGGATGGAACAGCTGACAGGCCTGTTCTTAGAGAGTGATCTTTACTAGCCACAGGAAAGGGGGCGGCATGAAAGGAAGGGGTTGTGGGGCCCAGTCATTTCTAGTTACGCCACTGATGTCAACCCTTGTTGTGTTATAGGAAAATATATATGAAAATCGAAAATCTGCCTAAAAAAGCAAAATTTTCATCTACTTTTCATTTCATTCTTGTGAAACACCCAAAGGGTTAACAAAGTTTGTTAAATCAGTTTTAAGTAACTTGAGTAGTGTAGTTTCTAAAATTAGTTCATTTATTGTCAATTTATATCATGTAAACCCCTAAAAGTCAAATTTGTGAAAAAGTGAAAATGTCAAATTTAAAAAATAGTGAATTTTTCAGAATTTTCAGTAAATTTTGATGTTTTTTCCAAATAAAGGAAAAAAATATTGAATCAAATTTATCACTTACACAGTACCATACAATGTGTCATGAAAAAAAAGAATCGGTTAGATAAATAAAAGCATTCCAAAGTTATTACCACATAAAGTGACACAGGTCAGATTTGCGAAAATAGGCCTGGGCAGGAAGGTGAAAACAGGCCTAGGGTAGAAGGGGTTAAAAATTCAGACCTGTATGGAGGGGCCATAGTTGTCCTTGGTGGAATGTCCACCTACTGCCTTGTACTTGGTTTGAGTCACCCCTAGAGGAAAGGAGACACTGTCTACATATGGAATACTCTTTGGCAGTGTCCCAAAGACAGGACTGTACTTTCCCCAGCAGCTGTCTTAGTAGGTACTACATAGGCATCTAACTAAAACCTATAAAAACATATTCTTTCTTCCATCCAAGATCTCAATTGCATGCAGGGAACACGTAGTTTGAAAGCAGAAGATTGGGTGGTTATCCGGAGGACCTTGAAACAGATACAGTGAACCAGCTCAGGTCCAAGCTGGTCACCGCCAATTCTGTAAAGCTCCAGGTTATGGACACTTGGACGCATGCTAGCCACTGCAAGAGGATCCTGATTCCTAAAGCCATGCTGGATGCACCTACTGAAAGTGTGTATTCTGGGACTGACCATGCTGCCACCATGGACTATATATAATGTGTTAAATAAAGACTGTGACAATAAGTTTGTCAACCATCATCCAGTCCCAGAAAATGTAGAAATTTTGGTGGGAGCTGGATTTTGGGAATACTGTGGGTTGTATTTCAGGTCTTATTTGGTAGTTTGATATATGTATATATAATGTCACGTGCCGAATGTTCCAAGGGGGACCTCCGAGACAACAGACGAGCAGGATACAAGGAAAACAGGCCAAGGAGCACGGAACACATGGAACCAAGGCACGTGATAATGATTATAACAGAAGACCTCAATGTACTGAAACGGATCAGTGGGCATAACTAAGCAGCTACCTGGTCTTTGAAAGAGCCTCAGATGGTGAGGATAGGCTTCGGTCATTAGGGTAGTTGCCAGGGGCTACAGCAGAGCATAAACCGAGTCAGTGGCAGCAAGATCAGGTGGCATGGAGATACCAGACAAGGTACCGACAGTACATGAGTCCACAGACAGGCAGGCAGAACGGAACAGAGGCAGAAGCAGGTACCTGCGCCCCAAGCACAATAGAAGCAAGGCGGCCCCAGGAAGAGCTGCACAGAACAGGCAGAGCAGAGACAGAAGCAGTTACCTGCGCCGCAAGCAATAGAAGCTAAGCCGCCCCAGGCAGAGCTGCACATAGAGAATGGGGCATAAAGGTAACAGGAACATAGATCAGAAACAGATAAGCTCTGCTAGGCTATACAGATACAAGGCAGATACAAGGAGAGGTACAGGGCATAAAGGTAACAGGAACATAGATCAGAAACAGATAAGCTCTGCTAGGCTATCGAGACGCAGATAAGCTTTGCTAGGCTATCCAGGCGCAGATACAGTTCAAAGACAGAAATACTGTGTTTCCCTGAAAATAAGCCATAATATATGTATTTGCGCAATATAAGCCCTACCATGAAAATAAGACATTGTGATAGGCGTCGCTAAGTGTACTGGTGGGGAGCAGGAAAGAAGATGGGCAGCCCTTCTCATCTGCCCCATCGTGACAGCTGCCATCTCGGAGGTGACCGGAGAGGTGCGGGCAACCCCATCAACAAAGTCGGCTCCTCCTGTCAGGTCCCGGTCCTTCTGTGTGTGCTGCAAGCTGAGGCATAGAGGAAGACATTGAAAGTAAAAGTCTCCTCAGTGAAGTGAGGAGCAGGAAGTTCTGCTTTAGGCCTCCTGCACACGACATTTTGCGGAACGGATCCGGCCCGTTTTCAGCTTTCCGTGGACAGACCCATTCATTTTAATGAGTCCGCATAAAGAACGGAATGTGTTCCGTATGCATTCCGCTTCCATCGTTCCGTTCGAATATAGAACATGTCCTATCTTTGGCCGCAAATCACGTTCCGTGGCTCCATTGAAGTCAATGGGTCAGTTTAAAAACGGAATGCATATTGAACACCTTCCATTTGTGTTCCGTTTTTTGCTGATTCATTTTTTCATAATGATAGGGCCAGCGGGACGCTCTTGGATCAAGTTTAACAGCTTCTCTACATCCATGGTGGGGCTTTCCAGACAAGGTATGAGCTGGTTTCAGCACCTGCACATGTGCTTGGCTACAAGTTTGGCTGGGGGACCAGCTATGGGACACCCGTCAAGAAGCATATCATGACAAATTTCTTAAGGAGCGTGGCTGGGAGGAGGTTACCCTGCAAATGCTGTCCAGACACTGGAAGGGTGAATGCAGCCAAGCATGAAAAATGAGGTAAGCGAAGCCATGTGTCTGGATATTGGCTGTAGTAAATTTGTGTTTATTCCATATAAGAACTATGATGCAGTGGTGTGTATGTATACCAATCGAAGGTAGGTGCCTGTTTGGTTGTAGTTAAAGGCCAGTACAATGAAGTTTGAATGAGCCTTTTTTCTGCAAATCTATACATCAAGTGCATTGTATATGTTTGTCTCCCTTACTGATCATGCATATGTTTCAATATATAAATATACGTATTTGGCATAATGCTTGTCCCCTGTCACTTTGCCATAGTTACACCAACACTGCTATGCAGCAGTATTAGCCATGCTTTGTGAGTATTATAAAACATTGCTGCCGACTGCATTTAGTTGTATACTAATCTTTATTTCCCGGGAATGTATTTGCATTGTGGGTATTGGTACAAATCTGTCTTTCTATATTTTGCCTGTGAGCACGTGAACTATAGGAAACGTGTGTCAGATATCAAGTACAGTGCAAGTGTGATGGATGTAGTGGTAGTATTGTCCTTATTTTCACAAATGTGCATTTATAAAGTAAGTAATGATATAGCCCCCCTAAATGCTTGTGTGCTTATATTTTTAAGCAGTCTAACGTGTGAAAACCCGATGGCAGTCCTGCCGAGATCAGTATCGCCGGGAACTGGTGCAGTCGATGCTACATAGTGGCGATGGTGGCCTGCGCAAAAAGCCGTACTTGTATACGGGCCAACTGAGCTTCCTCAGACCTGTGCTGGATCTAAGGCCGTGAGTATGAAATTTATTTAGCTGTATGTATGCGATTATACTGGACAGGTTAAAAACGTGTTCTTTGTATGAACATAGAAGGGATAGTACTGCTATAAACCTTTCTTCCAAACACATGAACAGAAAGGTACCTTCCCTCTCTCCAAACATTGAAAAGTCAATAAATGACACCGGTTCATCTGTTTCACTCCTCCGGAAACCAATCAGGTATAAAGAAAGGGTCGCAAGATAGTGAGGTACCACATTCACAGTCTCCATGTGATATAATTATTTAACTCTCTGGAGATCCCCTTGGAGCGAGGCATGTCAAATCATCATGACCCACGTCTTACGCTCCTCCAAGACACGCATTAAAACCAGGCTCTCAGGCTGTCAGACTCATATTTCTTGGCTTATATGTTGTCTGGATTATAGCATGGATGTCATTTTTCCAGTGTAGCGTGTAAGTTAGCCTTTATTACACAGGCCTTGTTGTTGAATTGTGGTTTATGTAATATACCGGCCTTGTGGTAGTATGGCATTGTTGGTACAGACTTGATCTACAGAACTGATCCTGATTTTCTAAACAGCAATCTGTGTCGCTCCCTTTATAGACAGGGCACCCACATTGCTAGGCATCAGTCAGTGTGTAATGTGTACCATAGTGTGGCCTATGACAGTAGATCACTGACACTAAATACATATATATTTCCCTCTTCAATGCACCACATGGCTATTTGTAAATATGGACCAAGTAAATTTTAAGAATCTTGCGATTTTCAGCCATGAACAATATCTATCTTTTTCACAACAGGACTGTTGATAGCCTGGACCTACCAAGGGATCCTGGCTCCAGCAGCACTGAATCTGAGTCTGCCACAGCTGGCCAGCACTCCCTTTGTCTTAGGTATCCAGAGTTGGAACATCAGCAACAGCTCGACCAGCAAGTGAGGGAGGAGTCCTCGGCTCTGGAGGGACCTTCGGCACCGCAAGTCTCCAGCCCAGAGACCAGAAGGAGACCGCCACTGCGGAGAAGGCAGGCCAACCCACCACTCGAGGTGACCACTACCAATCAGCAACTCATTCAGACGGAGGTCCTTGATTATTTGAGGAAGCGTCATAATGAAGGCAGTGAGGAACGAATGCTGAGTGGCCTTGCACATTTAATCAAAGACCTATCATTATATAGGCAAACCATTTTTGCTGATATAATGACTTCAGTGGCCACTATTTTGAAGACCAATATTGATCCAAATGAGCTGGTGTGCTGTGTCGACAATTTTAAAAAAAGAGCATTTAGGGTACATGCACAAGCACAACCTGGGACCAGCATGGTCCCTCCACATACTAGGCCAAGCTTAGGGTCTCAGACACTGTTTTCCCCGGAGCCACAATTCATGGCCCACCAAAATGTTCCTGGCCCCACATATAATTACCCACACCAAAGTCAAGGCTCTGCCCCTCATCCACAGGGTCCAGGTCCTTATAGCCAGGACCTATTAAATCTCTGATATTGAAGTTATTTTTATACATAACTGTATGTATATTGGCTGAAGATTAAGCCATTTGTTACTTGTATATTGTTTTTGTTTCATAAAAATTTATTGAACAAACAAAAAGCCTCGCATTTGATTTGTGAAAAAACATTTTACAGACATCTTTATTTTTATATATAGTCAAATATAAAATTTCTCACATTTTTTTAAATAAAAAGTAGGATTATACAT
Source organism: Bufotes viridis (assembly GCA_033119425.1). Taxonomy (NCBI): domain Eukaryota; kingdom Metazoa; phylum Chordata; class Amphibia; order Anura; family Bufonidae; genus Bufotes; species Bufotes viridis. The sequence goes on from CM065589.1 coordinate 354,028,491, forward strand.
ACATACACATATGCCTGGATATAGACTTTAGGTATGTGATGGTCAAGCTTTGCCTCTCCAGCTGTTGTATAACTACCACCATGGCCTGTTTTAGGCTGATAACTGTAGTTACTATGGGCATGGTGGGAGTTTCAGTTTGGAAACAGCTGTAGAGGCAAAGTTTGGCAAACAATGTGGAACGACAACTATGCTTAACCGACTGAACCAGAACTGTATGTCATTTAATTATTACGCCATCGAATATTATTTTTAGCTTTTATTGCAATGCATTTTTAGCATTTTTTAAACAGGACTTCAGTGGCACAGGTTAGTCATTAAATGCAGCTACTATCCAAACAGACAAAAGGCTCCGGAATTACTAGGCAATTGGTTGTAAGTGCTGTTATCCTCCGAAAAGCCAGGACCTGGGACAGCGTCAATGAAGTAATCTGCAAGCATAAAGGAACACAAGAAAAAAAATTAACAATGGTAAGACATTATTCGAGGCCATGTCTGCAAAAGAATATTTTGTTATAAACACACTCTAGACATGCGAGGTATTAGAGTGTGATTGTAGTCATACACTACATGATGCAAGTATGTTTTTGGTGCCTACATGTTCACCCCAGCCCACAAGCCCACGTCAAGGGTCCTCTTTGTCTTGTGAGTCCCTACACTATCTACAAATAACCCACCCCCACACCAACATAATATAATTAACTGGAAAATAACAAATACCAAGATGACCAGATTCCAGACACTTCAGAGTCTACCAGGATCTACGTCCATCTACCATGGCAATGCACCCTCAGGAGACGAAAAATATTGCTCATAAAGGGCCCGAACTGCAAATCCAGCAGTTCCAGGTCGTCCATAAAGGCTCTGGTCCAAGCCTACAGATGAAGAAGAGGTTCCAGGTGCAATATCATCAACTTCTGTGGGAGCATCATTAATCCTAACAAAGTTGTGCAGGGTCACACATGCTTGAATAACCAGAGTGGCATTATCCAGCGACATCTGTAAGGATGACAGTAATACTCTCTACTTGTGTGAGAGTATCCCAACCGCACATTCAACATAGCCGACGGGCTTGACTCAGCCGATAGTTAAACATACGTCTACTGTCATCCAGGTTGCTTCTGGGGAAGGGCCGCATGACATGGGGTGTCAAAGCAAACCCTTCATCAGCCACAATAACAAATGGAGCCGGTGGTCTTGAAGAACCTGGAAGCATTCTGGGCTCTGTGAGGGCAAGCTGGTTGGCCCGAAGTCTCTCACCCATTCTAGAAGAACTGAAAATGCGCTCATCCGCAGTGCTCCCATAGGCCCCAATATCCACAATTATAAACTTGTAAGCACTGTCAGCCAAGGCCATTAGCACAACAGAAAAGAACTGTTAATTAAAATACCGGGACCCTGAGTGAGGCGGCTTCTTCACGCGTATGTGTTTGCCATCCAGTGCCCCAATACGGTTTGGAAACTGTGTATGTCCATGAAAACCCTCTACAGTTTTGACCCAATCCTCAGCCTTGGGCTCCGGCATCACCGCTCCCCGGAGTCGCTGCCAAATCACATCACATAGAAATAGTGATGAACGAGAAATAGTCGAGACTCCCAGCAGGAACTCAAAATGCAGAGATGCATATGAATTCCCTGTTGCCAAAAATCTGCAAAACACTGATAAAACACTGTCATTTCTAGAACATATATGCAGTAACATCCAACATTTCAAAAAATTCTACTTTGGAAATATACGCCATTGCTAAAACACTATCACACATAACTACATGAGAACATTTATTACACGTTATACTAGGCACATTCATCAAGATATACGATACAAATACATTACATACCTTAACGTAACGATTAGCCGTTTCTCAGGAGAAATGCAGCGCCTCATATTTGTGTCCTGGTAGGTGAGGCCAGGGGGCAGAGTCGCTAACAACAAGTCAAAGCTGTTCACAGACATATGACAATACCCATGAAAATGTTTCAGGATGCTTTCGCAGATCCATGTACAGCGTGTGGAAATGACCCTTCATGCGCTGCTGAGAGACAATAGGATGAACCCAATGCCTTCTCCTCCTCGGTTCAACGCTCAGCATAGTTGGATGCTGTTCGTGTCCCTGAGAAAGCAAGCACAAGAGAACCACTTCCTCCTCAGCCATGATACAACAGAACAGTGTACTCCAACCAATGTGTGCCAAACACTGGATTCAAAGTACACTCTCAATGCTGCAAGAAGCTGAAGAAAATGGAGTCACTACTATCACATGACCAATTTAAATAGGGGGAGTGAAAAGGGGATGTGACCAAAACTAATGATGTCAATGTTTATTTTCATTCCGTTTATGATCCGTAAAAAAACGGATCAGATACGGAAGCAAAACAGATATGTTTCAAAGTACATATGGCACGGAAACGGAACAGAAACACAAAACGGAACAACGGATCTGTAAAAAACGGACTGATCAATACTGAAAAAGCAATACTGTCATGTGCAAGAGGCCTTAGGTATTGTGTGTCCTTAAGGGGAACAATAAAGCTGTGGCTGCCGTTTTACTCAGCACTGTGGGTCTCTCTCACCCAGCACCAACCAGCAACAGTGTGTGGGTCTCTCTCACCCCCCCACAAACACCAAGACGACTAAACTGTATTTGAATAAATGAAGTTTGTTGTACCATACTTAATAAAAATAAGACATCCCCCGAAAATAAGCTATAGTATGTCTTCTTGAGGAAAAATAAATATAAGACAGTGTCTTATTTTCAGGGAAACACGGTAGCAGCCTAACGAGCGCACCTGAAAGGACACACCCAGGAAACGACCAGGGGAGGATAACCCCCATCAGAATCAAACAGGGAGGTACCAAATCGGGTCAGGGTTAACCAGAAACCATAGCATACAAAGCTACAATACAGGATGTTGCCCCTAGCAACCAGCATGCACCAAACACGGCAGCCAGTACGCAAGAGCGCAACCAACCTGACACACCCACAGGGAGACGATACAGCCAAAGAGGGTACACACACACAGGGGCAGGTTCACACTAGATACCGCAGCCAGCACGCAGCCAAAAACAACCAGACTACACGGAATCATCCGCAGCCAGTACGCAAAAAGCGTGCAGCCAGCCTGCACGGCAAACCACGTCATGGTGAACCGCACCGTGGCATATAATATAGAATTCTTGTTTTGGCTTATTCCTAAACTATGCAAGAAAGGCTAAGTACATAGAACAATATAATCTAGGTAGGCAGGGTGAGAAGTTGATGACTACTACTCCTCCCAGGTATAATACTCTTTACATACAGGATACAGTTTGATGAATGGGAGATTGGGCCAAGTTCCTCTATTGCCCTTAGTGTAATGAAAAGGAGTTAACTGTAGATGTGAATGGTGTCTGTATAATAGTAGCTTAACTGTCTCTGTGATAGCTGCCATGTCAGTGCATGGGAAAACATACACTTATAGACTGCTGGGCGACATGTATTATGTTTGCCGCCATATATATTATATATATTTATATGTTAGATTTTAGGTATAATAGATGCAGTGTTTATAGAAATATATTCTATACAGCGATGTACAGATATGTGATGTACGAGGTATAATACATGCAGTGTGTACAGATATATTGTATATCCAGCAGTGTACTAATATGTGAGGTACAAGGTGTAAAAGGAGCAATGTATGCAGGTATATAGTATATACAGCAGCGTACTGATATATTAGGTAAAAGGTATCATAGAGGTAGAATAAATGCAGTCCATACAGGTATATAGTATATACAGCAGTGTACTGATATGTGAGGTACAAACTGTAATTTAAACCTCATACCTCACATGTCAATAAAATAAACTGCTGTATATATTATATACCTGTACACACTGCATCTATTATACCTCTTTTGTGTACCAGGGCTGTTTTGTAATCCTAGTCCGGCCCTGATGGCACATAATATAACACGCAGCAGCAGTAGAGTTCTGTCAGGCAGCTGGGGAGCCAGACGCAGTCTCACTGGAAGCATGTCACCACGTAAAGACGTGTCTCTCATTCCCCCAGGTGGTCTCTGGCCCTTCGGCGGGACATCCCTCGTCCCTCGACGGCCACGAGGGGTGGGGTGTCGCCCCTGGAGGGCGGAGTTAATAAAGGTTTGCGCTTTACGCACACGTGACTCTGTGAGATTCCCCCCGGATCTTGGTACTGCTGGGAGACGGGGACGCCGTCATTCCCAGCACTGATGCTGGTCAGGGATCCCGGAACCCTTAGCATCAGCTGTTGCCAGGGAACCTCTATTGCCATGTCTCTTGACTTACATATGTGGTGGGAGGTTTCCTCCTCTGCACATTCTAAGCACTCGCCTGTGCTTCCCTGGTCTGAGGGTGGACATTGGGTGTGACCTCAACAGTGTCAGCTGATCTGTGGAGGGATAATTAAACCTGGTCTTTTCCCTCACTCACTGCTGATTATTCAGTTGCTTCCCTGGTTCTGGATCTGAAGCTATCTAGTGAGTGGTTTCTCTGGTTATTGACTCTGGCTTTGGTTGTCTTCTGGTTCATATGCCCTGGCTTACGTTTACTGACCGTTCTCGTGTTTCCCTATTGATCAATGCATCATGTATATTTAAAAGAGCCTAATTAAACCTAATTAAAGGTAATATGATGCCCATAGGGCACACATGCATACAGTACATATATGTATATAGATGAATACATACAGTGGATATAAAAAGTCTACACATCCCTGTTAAAATATCAGGTTTCTGTGCTGTAAAAAAATGAGACAAAGATAAATCATTTAAGAACTTTTTCACCTTTAATGTGACCTATAAACTGGACAACGCAATTGAAAAATAAACTGAAATCTTTTAGGTAGAGGGAAGAAAAAATATAAAAATAATATGGTTGCATAAGTGTGCACACCCTTAACCACCTCAGCCACCCCAAGCTTAAAAACCTTTATTGACCGGGCCACTTTTTACAATTCTGCACTACACTACTTTCACCGTTTATTGCTCGGTCATACAACTTACCACCCAAATTAATTTTGCCTCCTTTTCTTCTCACTAATAGAGCTTTCATTTGGTGGTATTTCATTGCTGCTGACATTTTTACTTTTTTTGCTATTAATCAAAAATGACCAAAATTTTTGCCAAAAAATGACACTTTTCACTTTCTGTTGTAAAATTTTTCAAAAAAAACTACATTTCTATATAAATTTTTCTCTAAATTTATTGTTCTACATGTCTTTGATAAAAAACATAAATCCAATAAGTGTATATTTATTGGTTTGGGTAAAAGTTATAGCGTTTACAAACTATGGTGCAAAAAAGTGAATTTCTGCATTTTGAAGCAGCTCTGACTTTCTGAGCACCTGTCATGTTTCTTCAGGTGCTAGAATGTCAGGAAAGTATAAATACCCCCCAAATGACACAATTTTAGGAAGAAGACACCCCAAAGTATTCGCAGAGGGGCATGGTGAGTTCATGTATCATTTCATTTTTTTTCACAAGTTAGCGGAAAATGACTCTTTCTGAGGAAAAAAAAATAATAATAAAGTTTTCATTTCTGCTAACTTCTGGCAAAAAAAAATAAAATCTCCCACGGACTCACTATGCCCCTCAGTGAATACCTTGGGGTGTCTACTTTCCGAAATGGGGTCATTTGTGGGGTGTGTTTACTGTTCTGGCATTTTGGGCGGGACTAAATTGTAAGCAGCCATGTAAAACCTAAAGGTACTAGTTGGAATTTGGGCCCCTTTGCGCACCCAGGCTGCAAAAAAGTGTCACTCATGTGGTATCGCCGTACTCAGGAGAAGTAGGGCAATGTGTTTTGGAGTGTATTTTTACATATACCCATGTTGGGTGAGAGAAATATCTCTGTAAATTGTCAACTTTGTATAAAAAAAATTAAAAAGTTGTCGTTTAGAGAGATATTTCTCTCACCCAGCATGGGTATATGTAAAAATACACCCCAAAACACATTGCCCTACTTCTCCTGAGTACGGCGATACCACATGTGTGACACTTTTTTTGCAGCCTGGGTGCGCAAAGGGGCCCAAATTCCAATGAGTATCTTTAGGATTTCACAGGGCATTTTTACAGGGCAGTATAAATACCCCACAAGTGACCCCATTTTAGAAAGAAGACGCCCCAAGGTATTCTGTGAGGTGTATGGTGAGTTCATGTAAAATTTTATTTTTTGTCACAAGTTACTGGAATATGAGACTTTGTAAAAAAAAAAAAAAAACAATTTCCGCTAACTTGTGCCCAAAAAAGTTTTTTTTCTGTGAACTCGCCATGCCCCTCACGGAATACCGTGAGGTGTCTTCTTTCCAAAATGGGGTCACTTGTGGGGTATTTATACTGCCCTGGCATTTTAGGGGCCCTAAAGCGTGAGAATCCAAATGCGTAAAGATGCCCTGTGAAATCCTAAAGGTACTCATTGGTTTTAGGGCCCCATCTTGGCTGCAAAAAAGTGTCACACATGTGGTATCGCCGTACTCAGGAGAAGTAGGGCAATTCGTTTTAGGGTGTATTTTTATATATACCCATGCTGGGTGAGAGAAATATCTCTGTAAATGACAACTTTTAAAAAAAATGTATACAAAGTTGTCAATTTAGGCCTCATGCACACGACCGTTGTTTGATTCCGTGTCCGATGCTCCATTTTTCATGATTTTCGTGGTTTTTCAATGGGTCCGTGGAAAACTCGGCAAATGCACCGTTTGTCCTCCCTGTCCGTTGTCCGTGATTCCAGTCCGTCAAAAAAATATAACCTTGCCTATTCCTGTCCGCAAAAAACGTTTCACGGACACATTCAAGTCAATGGGACCGTGAAAAAATGCGGATGGCCACCCGTGTGTTATCCGCGTTCCGCGTCCGCATTTTTTTGCGGATCCCTTGGCAGTCATTTGGAAAATTGTCAGCCAGTCTTTTGGTAATATCTTTTGGGTCATGTCTGCTAAAAAAAAACGGAAGACACATGGAAGCACAACGGAAGCAAAAACGGACACGGATCACGGAACATCGGAACACCGTTTTGCGGATCGCAAAAAAATACTGTCGTGTGCATGAGGCGTTACAGAGATATTTCTCTCACCCAGCATGGGTATATGTAAAAATACACCCCAAAACACATTGCCCTACTTCTCCTGAGTACGGCGATACCACATGAGTGACACTTTTTTGCAGCCAAGATGCGCAAAGGGGCCCTAATTCCAATGAGTACCTTTAGGATTTCACAGGGCATTTTTACGCATTTGGATTCCAGACTTCTTCTCACGCTTTAGGGGCCCCTAAAATGCCAGGTCAGTATAAATACTCCACATGTGACCCCATTTTAGAAAGAAGACACCCCAAGGTATTCCGTGAGGGGAATGGCGAGTTCACAGAAAAAAAAAATAATTTGGCACAAGTTAGCGGAAATTTATATACATATATATATATATATATATATATATATATATATATATAGTCGCTCAGAGATGAGGCAGCACTCCAATGCAGATAAAGGTGACCCCAATTTTATTCCAAAGCTACGTTTCTGCCTTCTCAATGAGGCCTTTGTCAAAGCTTGACAAAGGCCTCATTGAGAAGGCAGAAACGTAGCTTGGAATAAATTAGGTCACCTTTATCTGCATTGAGTGCTGCCTCATCTCTGAGCGACTATATGTGAGGAAGATTGTCCGTTTTCCTGAGGAATTGCACCCATCTACACCCCTACAGTGCTGCTTCATTTCGGCGTTTGTATATATATATATATATATATATATATTTTATTTTTTTTTTACAAAGTCTCATATTCCACTAACTTGTGACAAAAAAATAACATTTTACATGAACTCACCATACCCCTCACGGAATACCGTGGGGTGTCTTCTTTCTAAAATGGGGTCACATGTGAGGTGTTTGTACTGCTCTGGCATTTGAGGGTCTCCGCAATCATTACACGTATGGTCAGCATTAGGAGTTTCTGCGATTCTCCTTATATTGAGCATACGGGTAATGAGATTTTTTTTTTTCCGTTCAGCCTCTGGGCTGAAAAATAAAAATAAAATGAACGGCATAGATTTCTTCATTCGCATCGATCAATGTGGATGAAAAAATCTCTGCCAAAATCAGTGACTGCGGTGCGGTGGGCTGGGCGCTAGCTACCTAACAAGTAGCTAACTAACTGGCGGTGATAAGGGACCCTTATGCCCCATTCACACGTCCGCAATTCTGTTTGCAAAACGGAATTGCGGACCCATTCATTTTATATGGTAGATTGTTGTCACATGTATCACTCAGCCAGTATTTGCCAGATATTCCTGCAGCTCCTTTAGGCCCCTTTCACACGAGCGAGTTTTCCGCGCGGGTGCAATGCGTGATGTGAACGCATTGCACCCGCACTGAATCCTGACCCATTCATTTCAATGGGTTTGTGTACATGAGCATTTTTTTTCACGCATCTCTTGTGCGTTGCGTGAAAATCGCAGCATGTTCTATAATCTGCGTTTTTCTCGCATCCCTAGCCCCATAGAAATGAATGGGGCTGCGTGAAAAACGCATTGCATCCGCAAGCAAGTGCGTGTGCATTGCGTTTTTCACTGATGGTTGCTAGGAGATGTTGCCTGTGAAATCGCACAGTTTTCACTGAACGCATCCGCAACGCATCCGGGCCTAATCCGGACACGCTCGTGTGAAAGGGGCCTTAATGTTGCTGTAGGCCTCTTGGTAGCCTCCCAGACCAGTTTTCTTCGGGTCTTTTCACCAATTTTGGAGGGACGTCCAGTTCTTGGTAATGTCACTGTTGTGCCATATTTTCTCCACTTGATGATGACTGTCTTCACTGTGTTCCATGGTATATCTAATGCCTTGGAAATTATTTTGTAGCCTTCTCCTGACTGATACCTTTTAATAATGAGATCCCTCTGATGCTTTGGAAGCTCTCTGCGGACCATGACTTTTGCTGTGGGATGCGACTAAGAAAATTTCAGGAAAGACCAACCAGAGAAGGTGAACTTTATTTGGGTTAATCACGGGCACTGTAAGGCCCCTTTCACACGAGCGTGTCCGGATTAGGTCCGGATGCGTTGCGGATGCGTTCAGTGAAAACTGTGCGATTTCACAGGCAAAGCCACTCAGTTTTGCCTGCGATTGCGTTCAGTTGTTCAGTTTTTTCCGCGCGGGTGCAATGCGTTTTGATGCGTTTTTCACGCGCGTGATAAAAAACTGAAGGTTTACAAACAACATCTCCTAGCAACCATCAGTGAAAAACGCAATGCACCCGCACTAGCTTGCGGATGCAATGCGTTTTTAACGCAGCCCCATTCACTTCTATGGGGCTAGGGCTGCGTGAAAAACGCAGAATATAGAACATGCTGCGATTTTCACGCAACGCACAAGTGATGCGTGAAAAAAAACGCTCATGTACACAGACCCATTGAAATGAATAGGTAAGGATTCAGTGCGGGAGCAATGCGTTCACATCACGCATTGCACCCGCGCGGAAAACTCGCCCGTGTGAAAGGGGCCTAAATGATGGCACGTGTATGCTGAATCCTAATTAACATGATTTTGAATGTGATTGCTTAATTCTAAACACAGCTACATCCCCAATTATAAGAGGATGTGCACACTTATGCAACCACATTATTTAAATTTTTTTGTGTTTTCTTCCCTCCACCTAAAAGATTTCAGTTTGTTTTTCAATTGAGTGGTACAGTTTATAAGTCACATTAAAGGTGGAAAAAGTTCTGAAATGATTTATCTTTGTCTCATTTTTTTACAGCACAGAAACCTGACATTTTAACAGGGGTGTGTAGACGTTTTATGTCCACCGTACACACATTTAAATCAATAAGTAATTCATTAGATGAAAGGTAAAACTAATGGAAAATATAGAGACTAAAATGGTAGAAGGCAAATAAAAAATGGGGCATTGTATCCACATTGAAATTGACTTATACAGTAGCGCATAGAGTGATAATCAGGCAAAGTACAGTCACCATGATAAAATAAAAAAAATTGTACGGGAGGCATATACTACAATAAGTAAAAATAATAAATATAGTGTAATATATACTGGAAAAGTATCGCTTGTAAAATCTAGTAAAAGCTTAAAAGCTAATATAAATATATATATACTGTATATATATATATATATATATATATATATATATATATATATATATATATTTTTTTGTCAGCACTCCTCCTCATTTGGACCAGGTGTTTTTAATTAGCCTTAGTCAACTAGTGGTCTATAAATTTCTACTACGTCTCATTGGACTTCCTGGGAGGCATGAATGGGTGATCTCTTTGCATCTGTTCACATGACGCAGTACTGCGTGGCGGCTATTGGTGCCTGTGTGCTGTGCTGGTGGGGTGGTGGGGCCCAGGGCCATGGTGGTTTTGCCGCACAGTGGGGGCACTGTGTGGTTTCTGGGTCCCGCCCACCTGCTGGTGCGGAGCTGTGGTGCTCGTGGCCGCCGCGCTTCGCTGCGCCATAGCTAGAGTAGTTTCCCACTTGATAGAGGCAACCTTGTCGTGGTAAGTGGGCCTATGCGCTTTGATCAAACTGTATACCAATGCCTCATGTTTATGCATAGCATACTTTTACATAAATTATGAATTGTGCTTAGAAGCCCATTTAAATATGGTGAGAAACAGTTGCTATATCAAAAGCATAGTGTTTGAGGATGTGCAACCCAGATTCACTCTCCTACATGTATGTATGTGTGTGTATATATATATATATATATATATATATATATATATAATAAATAAGGAAATACATATATTTATGAATACATATACAGGAGGTGTGTGATCTTTTGTTATGTGTTCAGCAAGAGTAGGAAAAATTATCCCTATTATAAGTGCTAAGTAGCCCTTAGAGGGCCCTGCTTTTTTCGATTTTTGCATTTTCGTTTTTCACTCCCCGCTTTCACAAAGCCATAACTTTTTTATTTTTCTGTTCACATTTCCAAATGAGGGTTTGTTATTTATTACACCATTTTGTGATGTAATCATGTAAGGTGATAATAAATGTTTTTTTTTTTTTTGGCATAGTTTTAATTTTTTATTTTTTTACACCATTCACCAGACGGGTTGGATCACGCGATATTTTTATAGAACAGGTTGTTACAGACATGGTGATACCTAATATGTGCATTTATTTTATTTTATATTACACAATAAAAGCATATTTTTTTTAAATAATGTTTTTGTGTCTATATTTTCTGAAAGCCATATTTTTTTTATTTTTTGGGCAGTTGTCTTATATAGGGGCTCATTTTTTGCAGGATGAGGTGACAGTTTGATTGGTACAAATTTTTTATCACTTTTTATACCATTTTTTGGGAAGTGAGGTGGGCAAAATTGCTATTCCATCATAGTTTATCTTTTTTTTTTTTATGGATTTCACTGTGCAGTAAAAGTAAAGTGATCCCTTTATAGATCAGGTCGCTACATGTTCAGTATTTTTTTATATTTTATCCAGTGTGTGGATATAGAAAGAAGTTTGGTTTTTCACTCTTTTTACACTTTTTTGACTCAGACCCACTTGGTTCTTGAAGATCCAGTGGGTCTGATGGCTCTACAATACACTGTATAGTGTACTGCAGGGTATTTTCATTTACACTTAGCCTGATCAGGCTCCTTCTTAGGCCTCTTACACACGACCGTATGGCTTTTTCAGTGTTTTGCGGTCCGTTTTTTTTGCATCCGTTTTTCCATTTTTTGCTTCCGTTGTGTTTCCGTTTCGTTTCCGTTTTTCCGTATGGCATATACAGTATACAGTAATAACATAGAAAAAATTGGGCTGATCTTAAAATTTTCAATAGATGGTTCCGCAAAAAACGTAACGGATACGGAAGACATATGGATGCACTTCCGTATGCTTTCCGTTTTTTTTGCGGACCCATTGACTTGAATGGAGCCACTGAACGTGATTTGCGGACAAGAATAGGACATGTTCTATATTTAAACGGAACGGAAAACGGAAACGGAAGGCATACGGAGACACTTCAGTATTTTTTGCAGACCCATTGAAGTGAATGGTTCAGTATACTGTCAGTATACTGAACTGAAAAAACGGCCAGTATACGGTCCGCAAAATACTGTCGTGTGCATGAGGCCTTAGCCTGTGTCCGGCAGCCTTGTGAGGGGGAGAGGCTGGAGGACTGCCATGCCGGTCATTCTGAATGGGGGTGGGTGTGGTGGCATGATCCCGCAGCATCCCCATCAGGATGCTGCCACAGCAGCGCAGCAGCCCGATGGGGGAGGAAGCTCCCTCTGGAAACCCTTCAAGCTTCGGGTCGCTGCCATGGCAGTGCCGAAGCCCAGTGGTAAGTCCCTTCCATACAGTGGTCCCTAAAGCTGACACTGCACCCCTCGGCCATCCTGTTGAGGGGGCGAGGGTGGAGGGAGGACCGCTGCAGGGGAGGGAGAGACAATGCGCACTCCCAAGTGGAGACAGGAGGAGTTACAGAAAATCCGTCAGATGGGCAGCCTGCTGTGCATAGGAAGCACATGGAGCTGTAGAACAAAAACAAAAAAAAATTAAAAAAAACACAGCCAAAACACAAAATAAAATTAGTGTTAAAACTTTTTTTTTTTTTTTTACAAGTGTCATTAGCCTTTAATTATTTTAATCTTTCCTTAAAACTAAGACCCTCCATGTCCCTTATCAGTTAGGCTACTTTCACACTGGCGTTTTGGATTCCGTTTGTGAGATCCGTTTCAGGGATCTCACAAACGGTCAAAAACGGATCAGTTCAGCCCCAATGCATTCTAAATGGATAAGGATCTGCTCAGAATGCATCAGTTCGGCTCCGTTCAGTCTCCATTCCGTTCTGGAGGCGGACACCAAAACGCAGCTTGCAGCGTTTTGGTGTCCGTCTGACGATGCGGAGCCGAACGGATCCGTTTTGACTTACAATGTAAGTCAATGGGGACGGATCCGTTTTCAATGACACAATATGGTGCATTTGAAAACGGATCCGTTCCCCATTGACTTTCAATGTAATTCAAAACGGATCCGTTTTTACTTTGCCAATTTTTTTTAAAGCTAATGCAAACGGATCCGTTCTGAACGGATACAAACGTTTGCATTATAGGTGCGGATCCATCTTTGCAAATACCAGACGGATCAGCACCTAACGCCAGTGTGAAAGTAGCCTTAGTTGCTGTTCTCTGTACTTTGTCCAGCTCCAGGGCATCCTTTCTATGGACTGGTGCCCAGAACTGAACTGCATATTCCAGATGAAGCTCTACTAAAGCTTTGTAAAGTGATAATGTTACACACCTGTCCTGTGAATCCATACCTCGTTTGATACATGACTATATCCTGCTAGCCTTAGAGACAGCTAATTAACATGTTATGTTTTTATTTAATCTATGATCTACACCTAAGTATACCTAAATCATTTATACACATGACTCTCCCTGTGTTACCCTAGGTTAGGCATGCTCAACCTGCGGCCCTCCAGCTGTTGTAAAACTACAACTGCCACAATGCCCTGCTGTAGGCTGATACCTGTAGGCTGTTCGGGCATGCTGGGAGTTGTAGTTTTGCAACAGCTGGAGGGCTGCAGGTTGAGCATGCCTGCCCTAGGACATATGATGCATGTAGATTATTACTACCTAGATGCATAAATTTACATTTATTCATCTTGAAACTCATTTGCCAGGTTGATGCCCAAACACTCAGTGTCCTAGACAGCTTTTAGTTTTTAGACATCTTCTATAGACTGCACAGTACTACCTAGCTTGATGTCTTTTGCAAAACTAGAGAGCTATCAATCCATCTTAGCTGCAAAAAAAGTGTCACACATGTGGTATCGCCGTACTCAGGAGAAGTAGGGCAATGAGTTTTGTTGTGTATTTTTACATATACCCATGCTGGGTGAGAGAAATATCTCTGTAAATTGACAACTTTGTATAAAAAAAATTAAAAAGTTGTTGTTTACAGCGATATTTCTCACACACAGTATAGGTATATGTAAAAATACACCCCAAAACACATTGCCCTACTACTCCTGAGTACGGCGATACCACATGTGTGACACTTTTTTGCAGCCAAGATGCGCAAAGGGGCCCTAAAACCAATGAGTACCTTTAGGATTTCACAGGGCATTTTTATGCATTTGGATTCTCACGCTTTAGGGCCCCTAAAATGCCAGGGCTGTATAAATACCCCACAAGTGATCCCCATTTTGGAAAGAAGACGACCCAAGGTATTCTGTGAGGGGCATGGCGAGTTCACAGAATTTTTTTTTTTTTGGCACGTTAGCGGAAATTGATTTTTTTTATTTTTTACAAAGTCTCATATTCCACTAACTTGTGACAAAAAATAAAATTTTACATGAACTCACCATACCCCTCATGGAATACCTTTGGGTGTCTTCTTTCCAAAATGGGGTCACATGTGGGGTGTTTATACTGTCCTGGCATTTTAGGGGCCCCTAAAGCGTGAGAAGAAGTCTGGAATCCAAATGCGTAAAAATGCCCTGTGAAATCCTAAAGGTACTCATTGGAATTAGGGCCCCTTTGCGCACCCAGGCTGCAAAAAAGTGTCACTCATGTGGTATCGCCGTACTCAGGAGAAGTAGGGCAATGTGTTTTGGGGTGTATTTTTATATATACCCATACTTTGTGTGAGAAATATCTCTATAAATGACAACTTTTTAAATTTTTTTATACAAAGTTGACAATTTACAGAGATATTTCTCTCGCCCAACATGGGTATATGTAAAAATACACCCCAAAACACACCCCACAAATGACCCCATTTCGGAAAGTAGACACCCCAAGGTATTCACTGAGGGGCATAGTGAGTCCGTCTGAGATTTAATTTTTTTTTGCCAGAAGTTAGCAGAAATGGAAACTTTATTTTTTATTTTTTTCCTCAGAAAGTGTCATTTTCCGCTAACTTGTGAAAAAAAAGGAAATTATACATGAACTCACCATGCCCCTCCGCGAATACTTTGGGGTGTCTTCTTTCTAAAATGGTGTCATTTGGGGGGTATTTATAATTTCCTGGCATTCTAGCACCTGAAGAAACATGACAGGTGCTCAGAAAGTCAGAGCTGCTTCAAAATGCCGAAATTCACTTTTTTGCACCATAGTTTGTAAACGCTATAACTTTTACCCAAACCAATAAATATACACTTATTGGATTTATTTTTTTATCAAAGACATGTAGAACAATAAATTTTGAGAAAAATTTATATAGAAATGTAGTTTTTTAAAAAAAAATTACAACAGAAAGTGAAAAATGTCATTTTTTTGCAAAAATTTCGGTCATTTTGGATTAATATCAAAAAAAGTTAAAATGTCAGCAGCAATGAAATACCACCAAATGAAAGCTCTATTATTGAAAAGAAAAGGAGGTGAAATTCATTTGGGTGGTAAGTTGCATGACGGAGCAATAAACGGTGAAAGTAGTGTAGTGCAGAATCGTAAAAAGTGGCTTGGTCATTAAGGGTGTTTAAGCTAGGGGGGCTGAAGTGGTTAAACTAAACGTCGTTTCGGCGCGTCACCGGATCCGACGTTTCGTTTTCTGAATGGTAAACATGGCAGCCAGGACGCTACTAAAGTCCCGGCTGCCATGGAAAAGTAGTGGGGAGCCAGGGGAGAAGCTACTTACCGTCCGTGCGGCTCCCGGGTGCTCCACAATGACGTCACATCGCCCCTACGTCGCATGTGAGCTCTCTCCTGCCCTGACCGTGGGTGCTGGACGTGAGCACACACAACATATGCTCATTAGAGTTAGCAAAATACAGCTGCTTTCTTCCAGAAATGGCACCATATCTGTCAACAGGTTGTGTCAGGTATTGCAACTGCACCCCACTGAAGTAAATGAGGCTGAGCTGTAATTCCCCACACAACCTGTAGACAGGTGTGGCACTGACAGCCCTGATTTTCTTGTTTGAGGCCTGTAATCCTCTCAAGTTAGGCCTTATTCACACGTCCGTAGTGTTTTGCGGATCCGCAACTTTGCGGATCCGCAAAACACCTTGCCACCAGCCCTATAGAGATGCCTATACTTGTCCGCAATTGCGGGCAAGAATAGGACATGCTCTATATTTTTGCGGATCCGCCGCCCGGAAGATCGGTGGCGCGCTCCGTAAATGCGGATGCGGAGAGCACAGTGTGTGCTCTCCGCATCCATCACGTCCCCATTCAAAATGAATGGATCCACACCCGTTCTGCAAATTTGCGGAACGGCTGCGGACATAGATTGCGGACGTGTGAATTAGGCCTAAGGCCTTATTCACACATCCGTAGTGTGTTTTGCGGAAACACGGATCCGCAAAACACGGACGGCTGCAATGTGTTTTCCGCATTTTGCGGACCGCACATTGCTGGCACTATATAGAGAATGCCTTTTCTTGTCCGCAATTGCGGACAAGAATAGGACATGTTCTATTTTTTTGTGGAAGCGGAAACACGGATGCGGACATCACATAGTGTGCTGTCCACATCCATTCCTGCCCCTTTAAAATGAATGGGTCTGCATCCCTTCCGCAAAATTGCGGATGGGATGCGGATCCTTTTTGCGGACGTGTGAATTAGGCCTCATAGTTAGTTGGTGACCTGTGTACCCCGAGGTGGTGAGATCCTAGTATAGTATAATCATCTGACCCAAAATTTCCTGTGGAGTTTACAAGTGATTTGAGCACACATACAGCTTACACATCATTTGGTTGGGAATGGGGTGTGAATTCATATGAAGCAAAAACCCTGATGCCCACATTACTCTCCCATTGAGCGGTTTTCTTATGTTCAAGATCTCTGCTGTAAAGCAAATATCTGGTGATGCTGTTCGCAACTCGGGTAACATGGCTGTCAGCTCAAGGCCATCAGGCTCTAAGATAACGCCGCCACGCCTCCACATTACCTCGCCTCACGCCTGGCTGCGCCTCTCAGACAGTCCTCGCTCCTCTCCTGTTCTTCCAATCAGAAAAAGTAGGAGCCGCAGCAGCAGCGCGGCAATATGTATAGGCAGCACTACGCTGAGCCGTACAGGTCATATGGAAGGACCAGACAGACGTCATCTTGAGTGGACATTTTGCCGGAGGCAGGGTGAGTGAATTTAAAAAATAAAATAAAATCCTCAGTCAGCCGGCGGCCCGGTCCCCCAGTGGCGTAGGGCCCCATAGCCATTGCTATGGCGATCCCTTCACCACTGAGATGTACAGTATGCTGTGACAGAACACTGTGCTTACAGATCGAACTATCATAGAAAGGAAACAAATGATTTCCATGGATTCCAACAGTGTGATTAGTAGCTTGGGTTAGCTCAGTCAGCTAGAAGGGAAGAGAATGGAGTTATGTACTTTACATGTTAGAAGGAGAAGCTCCAAAGAGCTGTGCTGGCCTAGCCGGTGTGTTGGCAAACAGAGGCACATGCTCCTGTGCGCCTGTTTTAACAGGCAGGGGCAGTGTTTGAGCGTAATATTCAGGAGGACGCATTGAAGGGCAGCAGAGTATGTAATTGGAGGAGTAGGTGTGTGTGTGATGGGAATGGTAGGAAGGTGGCTATAGATATTTATGATTGGTGACTATACAGTGGATATAAAAGGTCTACCCAATCCTGTTAAAATGTCAGGTTTCTGTGCTGTAAAAAAATGAGACAAAGATAAATCATTTCAGAACTTTTTCCACCATTAATGTGACCTATTGTCACGACCGCTAACCCAGCAGCAGTCGTGTCGCACCAGACGGAGGGGAAGGGGGACCCTTATCTATGGATGGGAAATAGAACGGCCACCCCTGACAAACCCTAAGCTGGCACCTGTCTGCCCTGATACCCTAGACGGGGTGTAAACCCGTGCGGCGAGCAGGATGCCTAAACCCTGAGTCACCCTCAGAAGACTAGACTGGGGAAAGGCAGATGGGAGCACTAGTCACCATCACTCATGTCTAGGAGAACAACAGGGGAAGACAGCAACAAACAAACAATCTCCAGCAGAGATAGACTTATCCAGTCACGAGCAGAGAAGATGATCCCAATAACGACAGTCCACGCCAGACAAGAGCTCCACAGCAATACCGTCAAACGATCTCCTTCAAAGGTCAGAATAGCACTGGAAGTAAGGACTATATCTGGCAATGACTGCAAGTGAAACTGAAACTAATATAGTAGCTGGGAGTGGCAGACAGCACTCACCTGAGAAGAATGCCTACAAACTCCCAGTCAGGACAAAAAGGTTCACAAGGCAAAACCCGGATGACATACCCTGAACCACGGAGCAAACTCACAAGCTATCACGAGTAGCAAGTCGCTGCGACCTTCTCCTCCCAGACCGCTGCGACCTTCTCCTCCCAGACCTGTCTGGATCAGTCACAGTCGTGACACCTATAAACTGTACCACTCAATTGAAAAACAAACTAAAACCTTTTAGGAGAAGGGAAGAAAATAAATAAATAAATGTGGTTGCATAAGTGTGCACACCCTCTTATAACTGGGGATGTAGCTGTGTTCAGAATTAAGCAATCACATTCAAAATCATGTTAAATAGGAGTCAGCATGCCATCATTTACAGTGCCTCTGATTAACCCCAAATAAAGTTCAGCTGCTCTAGTTGGTCTTTCCTGAAATCCACAGCAAAAGCCATGGTCCACAGAGAGCTTCCAAAGCATCAGAGGGATCTCATTGTTAAAAGGTATCAGTCAGGAGAAGAGTACAAAAGAATTTCCAAGGCATTAGATATACCATGGAACACAGTGAAGACAGTCATCATCAAGTGGAGAAAATATGGCACTCAGTCTTTTTGGGTATAAGTCTATCAGCATGGCACATTTTGATGTGGCAAGATTTGCCCACTCTTCATTGCAAAAACACTCCAAATCTGTGAGATTGCAAGGGCATCTCCTGTGCAGTTCCCTCTTCAGATCACCTCACAGATTTTCAATCGTATTCAGGTCTGGGTTCTGGCTGGGCCATTCCAAAACTTTAATCTACTTCTGGTAAAGCCATTCCTTTGTTCCTTTAGGCTACGTTCACATGACGACAATTGTCGCACGACAAATCGGGAACCACTACACTGCAACATTTGTAGCGCGACATTGATGTCACATTAATGTCGCGCGACAATTTTTATAATGGGAGTCTATGGTGGTGTCGCACGTACAACATGCGACATGTTGCGACTGCGACAAAACAGTCGCCAAAAATCCACCCCAGATGGATTTTTTTCCGACTGTCGTGTCGCAGTCGCAGCATGTCGCATGTCGCAATGCGATACCATAGACTCCCATTATAAAAATTGTCGCGCGACAATAGTCGTCGTGTAAACGTAGCCTTATTCCTAGTTATAAGAGGGAGGGGTGTGCACACTTATGCAACCACATTATTTTAGTTTTTTTTGTTTTCTTCCCTCCACCTAAAAGGTTTTAGTTTGTTATTCAATTGAGTGGTACAGTTTATAGGTCACATTACAGGTGGAAAAAGTTCTGAAATTATTTATCTTTGTCTCATTTTTTTTACAGCACAGAAACCTGACATTTTAACAGGTGTGTGTAGACTTTTTATATCCACTGTATATAGTGAAGATAGGAACCCTTGATGATATAATAATGATACTAATACAAAGCATGAGATGAATATTGAAGTGTAGTGTTGAGCGAACAGTTCGAGAATAGCTCGGGTTCGTACCGAATTTTGGGGTGTTCGGGACCCGGACCCGGTCCCGAACATTTTCAAAAAAGTTTGGGTTCGGGTTCGTTGTTCGGCGATTTCTTCCCGCTTTCTGAAGGGCTGCACAGCAGCCAATCAGCTAGCGTTTTACTTCTTGCACAAAGAGCCCATCACAGCCATGCCTACTAATGGCATGGCTGTGATTGGCCAAGTGTAGCATGTGACCCAGCCTCTATTTAAGCTGGAGTCACGTAGCGCCGCACGTCACTCTGCTCTGATTAGTGTAGGGAGAGGACGCAGCTGCTGTGAGGGCGAGATTAGGCAGGGAAAAGTCTGCAAAAGCACCTAATGAAGTGATCGATCTACAGCTGTGAATGATTGAACTTCTGCTAGTTACATGCTCACTGGTTTTTAGGCTGCACAGAGCGTTTTTCTGTCACTTATTTTCTGGGGTGATCGGCGGCCATTTTGTGACTTGTGGTGCACCAGAACAAGCTGCCACCAAGTCCATCAATCCATCAATACTAGTTTTTTTCGCTATATCCTACATCAGGGGCTTGGCTATGCTAATTATCACCCCTAGAAACTCAGGATAGCAATTTCTATATTTTATTAAGGGGTTAAATACAATTGCCAAAATACCAATCCCCTAAATCTGGTGTTCCAGATTTGGCTAGCCAAGTATAATACTGTCTGCTGTTTGGCAAAGGATAGATTATTTTCTGTGGTAAAATTCAATTGTCAAAATAGCAATCCCCTAAATCTGGTGTCCCAGCACTGGCTAGCAAACTATAATAGTGTCCGCCAAAACATATATTTTGTTCTGGGGTGAAATTCAATTGCCAAAATAGCAATACCATAAATCAGTGGTTTTAGCTGTGGCTGGCCAAGTTTCATAGTGTCCTGCAAAGGATATATTTTGTTCTGGGGTGAAATTCAACTGCCAAAATAGCAATCCCCTAAATCTGGTGTCCCAGCACTGGCTGACAAACTATAATAGTGTCCGCCAAAACATATATTTTGTTCTGGGGTGAAATTCAATTGCCATAATAGCAATACCATAAATCAGTGGTTTCAGCTGTGGCTGGCCAAGTTTCATAGTGTCCGTCAAAGGATATATTTTGTTCTGGGGTGAAATTCAATTGCCAAAATAGCAATACCATAAATCTGGTGTCATAGCTGTGGCTGGCAAACTATAATAGTGTCCGCAAAAACATATATTTTGTTCTGGGGTGAAATTCAATTGCCAAAATAGCAATACCATAAATCAGTGGTTTCAGCTGTGGCCGGCAAACTATAATAGTGTACGCCAAAACATATATTTTGTTCTGGGGTGAAATTCAATTGCCAAAATAGCAATACCCTGAATCTGGTGTTCCAGCTTTGGCTAGCCAAGTATAATACTGTCTGCTGTTTGGCCAAGGATAGATTATTTTCCGTGGTGAAATTCAATTGTCAAAATAGCAATCCCCTAAATCTGGTGTCCCAGCACTGGCTAGCAAACTATAATAGTGTCCGCCAAAACATATATTTTGTTCTGGGGTGAAATTCAATTGCCAAAATAGCAATACCATAAATCAGTGGTTTCAGTTGTGGCTGGCCAAGTTTCATAGTGTCCTGCAAAGGATATATTTTGTTCTGGGGTGAAATTCAATTGCCAAAATAGCAATACCATAAATCTGGTGTCACAGCTGTGGCTGGCAAACTATAATAGTGTCCGCTAAAACATATATTTTGTTCTGGTGTGAAATTCAACTGCCAAAATAGCAATACCCTGAATCTAGTGGTTCCAGCACTGGCTGGCAAACTATAATAGTGTCCGCCAAAACATATATTTTGTTCTGGGGTGAAATTCAATTGCCAAAATAGCAATACCATAAATCAGTGGTTTCCAGCTGTGGCTGGCAAACTATAATAGTGTCCGCCAAAACATATATTTTGTTCTGGGGTGAAATTCAATTGCCAAAATAGCAATACCCTGAATCTGGTGTTCCAGCTTTGGCTAGCCAAGTATAATACTGTCTGCTGTTTGGCAAGGAAAGATTACTTTCCGTGGTGAAATTCAATTGTCAAAATAGCAATCCCCAAAATCTGGTGTCCCAGCACTGGCTAGCAAACTATAATAGTGTCCGCCAAAACATATATTTTGTTCTGGGGTGAAATTCAATTGCCAAAAGAGCAATACCATAAATCAGTGGTTTCAGCTGTGGCTGGCCTAGTTTCATAGTGTCGTGCAAAGGATATATTTTGTTCTGGGGTGAAATTCAATTGCCAAAATAGCAATTCCATAAATCTAGTGTCATAGCTGTGGCTGCCAAACTATAATTGTGTCCGCAAAAACGTATATTTTGTTCTGGGGTGAAATTCAATTGCCAAAATAGCAATACCACAAATCAGTGGTTTCAGCTGTGGCCGGCAAACTATAATAGTGTCCGCCAAAACATATATTTTGTTCTGGGGTGAAATTAAATTGCCAAAATAGCAATACCATAAATCAGTGGTTTCAGCTGTGGCTGGCCAAGTTTCATAGTGTCCTGCAAATTATATATTTTGTTCTGGGGTGAAATTCAATTGCAAAAATAGCAATACCCTGAATCTGGTGTTCCAGCTTTGGCTAGCCAAGTATAATACTGTCTGCTGTTTGGCAAAGGCTAGATTATTTTCCGTGGTGAAATCCACAGCAAAAGCCATGGTCCACAGAGAGCTTCCAAAGCATCAGAGGGATCTCATTGTTAAAGGTATCAGTCAGAGAAGAGTACAAAAGAATTTCCAAGGCATTAGATATACCATGGAACACAGAAGACAGTCATCATCAAGTGAGAAATATGGCACTCGGGCCTTTTTGGGTATGTCTACTAGCACATTTTTGATGTGGCAAGATTTGCCCACTCTTCATTGCAAAAACACTCCAAATCTGTGAGATTGCAAGGCATCTCCTGTGCAGTTCCTCTTCAGATCACCTCACAGATTTTCAATCGTATTCAGGTCTGGGTTCTGGCTGGGCCATTCCAAAACTTTTAATCTACTTCTGGCAAAGCTATTCTTTGTTCCTTTAGGCTACGTTCACATGACGACAATTGTCGCACGACAAATCGGGAACCACTACACTGCAACATTTGCAGCGACATTGATGTAAACTATGAATGACTGCGCGACAATTTATAATGGGAGTCTATGGTGGTGTCGCACGCATAACATGCAGACATGTTGCGACTGCGACAAAACAGTCGCCAAAATCCACCCCAGATGGATTTTTTTCCGACTGTCGTGTCGCAGTCGCAGCATGTCGCATGTCGCAATGCGATACCATAGACTCCATTATAAAATTGTCGCGCGACAATAGTCGTCAGGTAAACGTAGCCTTATTCCTAGTTATAAGAGGGAGGTGTGCACACTTATGCCAACCACATTATTTTAGTTTTTTTGTTTTCCCTCCACCTAAAAGGTTTTAGTTTGTTATTCAATTGAGTGGTAGAGTTTATAGGTCACATTACAGGTGGAAAAAGTTCTGAAATTATTTATCTTTGTCTCATTTTTTTACAGCACAGAAACCTGACATTTTAACAGGTGTGTGTAGACTTTTATATCCACTGTATATAGTGAAGATAGGAACCCTTGATGATATAATAATGATACTAATACAAAGCATGAGATGAATATTGAAGTAGTAGTGTTGAGCGAACAGTTCGAGAATAGTTCGGGTTCGTACCGAATTTTGGGGTGTTCGGGACCCGACCCGACCCGAACATTTTCAAAAAGTTTGGGTTCGGGTTCGTTGTTCGGCGATTTCTTCCCGCTTTCTGAAGGGCTGCACAGCAGCCAATCAGCTAGCGTTTTACTTCTGCTCTAAGAGCTCATCACAGCCATGCCTACTAATGGCATGGCTGTGATTGGCCAGTGCAGCATGTGACCCAGCCTCTATTTAAGCTGAGTCACGTAGCGCCGCACGTCACACTGCTCTGATTAGTGTAGGGAGAGGACGCAGCTGCTGTGAGGGCGAGATTAGGCAGGGAAAAGTCTGCAAAAGCACCTAATGAAGTGATCGATCTACAGCTGTGAATGATTGAACTTCTGCTAGTTACTTGCTCACTGGTTTTTAGGCTGCACAGAGCGTTTTTCTGTCACTTATTTTCTGGGGTGATCGGCGGCCATTTTGTGACTTGTGGTGCACCAGAACAAGCTGCCACCAAGTCCATCAATCCATCAATACTAGTTTTTTTTTGCTATATCCTACATCAGGGGCTTGGCTGTGCTAATTGTCACCCCTAGAAACTCAGGATAGCAATTTCTATATTTTATTAAGGGGTTAAATACAATTGCCAAAATACCAATCCCCTAAATCTGGTGTTCCAGCTTTGGCTAGCTAAGTATAATACTGTCTGCTGTTTGGCAAAGGATAGATTATTTTCTGTGGTGAAATTCAATTGTCAAAATAGCAATCCCCTAAATCTGGTGTCCCAGCACTGGCTAGCAAACTATAATAGTGTCCGCCAAAACATATATTTTGTTCTGGGGTGAAATTCAATTGCCAAAATAGCAATACCATAAATCAGTGGTTTCAGCTGTGGCTGGCCAAGTTTCATAGTGTCCTGCAAAGGATATATTTTGTTCTGGGGTGAAATTCAACTGCCAAAATAGCAATCCCTAAATCTGGTGTCCCAGCACGTGGCTGGCAAACTATAATAGTGTCCGCCAAAACATAT
This sequence comes from Bufotes viridis, assembly GCA_033119425.1. NCBI lineage: Eukaryota > Metazoa > Chordata > Amphibia > Anura > Bufonidae > Bufotes > Bufotes viridis. Next base: position 354,052,810 of record CM065589.1, read on the forward strand.
ATTTTGTTCTGGGGTGAAATTCAATTGCCAAAATAGCAATACCATAAATCAGTGGTTTCAGCTGTGGCTGGCCAAGTTATCATAGTGTCCGCCAAAGGATATATTTTGTTCTGGGGTGAAATTCAATTGCCAAAATAGCAATACCATAAATCTGGTGTCATAGCTGTGGCTGGCAAACTATAATAGTGTCCGCCAAAACATATATTTTGTTCTGGGGTGAAATTCAATTGCCAAAATAGCAATACCATAAATCAGTGGTTTCAGCTGTGGCTGGCAAACTATAATAGTGTACGCCAAAACATATATTTTGTTCTGGGGTGAAATTCAATTGCCAAAATAGCAATACCCTGAATCTGGTGTTCCAGCTTTGGCTAGCCAAGTATAATACTGTCTGCTGTTTGGCCAAGGATAGATTATTTTCCGTGGTGAAATTCAATTGTCAAAATAGCAATCCCCTAAATCTGGTGTCCCAGCACTGGCTAGCAAACTATAATAGTGTCCGCCAAAACATATATTTTGTTCTGGGGTGAAATTCAATTGCCAAAATAGCAATACCATAAATCAGTGGTTTCAGTTGTGGCTGGCCAAGTTTCATAGTGTCCTGCAAAGGATATATTTTGTTCTGGGGTGAAATTCAATTGCCAAAATAGCAATACCATAAATCTGGTGTCACAGCTGTGGCTGGCAAACTATAATAGTGTCCGCAAAAACATATATTTTTTTCTGGTGTGAAATTCAACTGCCAAAATAGCAATCCCCTGAATCTGGTGTCCCAGCACTGGCTGGCAAACTATAATAGTGTCCGCCAAAACATATATTTTGTTCTGGGGTGAAATTCAATGCCAAAATAGCAATACCATAAATCAGTGGTTTCAGCTGTGGCCGGCAAACTATAATAGTGTACGCCAAAACATATATTTTGTTCTGGGGTGAAATTCAATTGCCAAAATAGCAATACCCTGAATCTGGTGTTCCAGCTTTGGCTAGCCAAGTATAATACTGTCTGCTGTTTGGCAAGGAAAGATTACTTTCCGTGGTGAAATTCAATTGTCAAAATAGCAATCCCCAAAATCTGGTGTCCCAGCACTGGCTAGCAAACTATAATAGTGTCCGCCAAAGTTTAATAGTGTCGTGCAAAGGATATATTTTGTTCTGGGGTGAAATTCAATTGCCAAAATAGCAATACCATAAATCTAGCGTCATAGCTGTGGCTGCCAAACTATAATAGTGTCCGCAAAAACGTATTTTTTGTTCTGGGGTGAAATTCAATTGCCAAAATAACAATACCATAAATCAGTGGTTTCAGCTGTGGCTGGCAAACTATAATAGTGTCCGCCAAAACATATATTTTGTTCTGGGGTGAAATTCAATTGCCAAAAGAGCAATACCATAAATCAGTGGTTTCAGCTGTGGCTGGCCTAGTTTCATAGTGTCCTGCAAATTATATATTTTGTTCAGGGGTGAAATTCAATTGCCAAAATAGCAATGCCCTGAATCTGGTGTTCCAGCTTTGGCTAGCCAAGTATAATACTGTCTGTAGTTTGGCAAAGGCTAGATTATTTTCCGTGGTGAAATTCAATTGTCAAAATAGCAATCCCCTAAATCTGGTGTCCCAGCACTGGCTAGCAAACTAAATAGTTTCCGCCAAAACATATATTTTGTTCTGGGGTGAAATTCAATTGCCAAAATAGCAATACCATAAATCAGTGGTTTCAGCTGTGGCTGGCCAAGTGTCATAGTGTCCTGCAAAGGATATATTTTTTTCTGGGGTGAAATTCAATTGCCAAAATAGCAATACCATAAATCTGGTGTCACAGCTGTGGCTGGCAAACTATAATAGTGTCCGCAAAAACAAATATTTTTTACTGGGGTGAAATTCAACTGCCAAAATAGCAATCCCCTAAATCTGGTGTCCCAGCACTGGCTGGCAAACTATAATAGTGTCCGCCAAAACATATATTTTGTTCTGGGGTGAAATTCAATTGCCATAATAGCAATACCATAAATCAGTGGTTTCAGCTGTGGCTGGCAAACTATAATAGTGTCCGCCAAAACATATATTTTGTTCTGGGGTGAAATTCAATTGCCAAAATAGCAATACCATAAATCAGTGGTTTCAGCTGTGGCTGGCCAAGTTTCATAGTGTCCTGCAAAGGATATATTTTGTTCTGGGGTGAAATTCAATTGCCAAAATAGCAATACCCTGAATCTGGTGTTCCAGCTGTTGCAGGCCTAGTTTAAATCTGTCCGTAACAGGGTATATTTTGTTCTGGGGTGAAATTCAATTGCCATAATAGCAATACCATAAATCAGTGGTTTCAGCTGTGGCTGGCAAACTATAATAGTGTCCGCCAAAACATATATTTTGTTCTGGGGTGAAATTCAATTGCCAAAATAGCAATACCATAAATCAGTGGTTTCAGCTGTGGCTGGCCAAGTTTCATAGTGTCCTGCAAAATATATATTTTGTTCAGGGGTGAAATTCAATTGCCAAAATAGCAATACCCTGAATCTGGTGTTCCAGCTGTGGCTGGCCAAGTATAATACTGTCTGCAGTTTGGCAAAGGCTAGATTATTGTTCTGGGGTGAAATTCAATTGCCAAAATAGCAATACCCTAAATCTGGTGTCCCAGCACTGGCTAGCAAATCTAAATAGTTTCCGCCAAAACATATATTTTGTTCTGGGGTGAAATTCAATTGCCAAAATAGCAATACCATAAATCAGTGGTTTCAGCTGTGGCTGGCCAAGTTTCATAGTGTCCTGCAAAGGATATATTTTGTTCTGGGGTGAAATTCAATCTGCCAAAATAGCAATACCCTAAATCTGGTGTCCCAGCTGTGGCTGGCAAACTATAATAGTGTCCGCAAAAGCAAATATTTTGTTCTGGGGTGAAATTCAATTGCCATAATAGCAATACCATGAATCAGTGGTTTCAGCTGTGGCTGGCAAACTATAATAGTGTCCGCCAAAACATATATTTTGTTCTGGGGTGAAATTCAATTGCCAAAATAGCAATACCATAAATCAGTGGTTTCAGCTATGGCTGGCCAAGTTTCATAGTGTCCTGCAAAATATATATTTTGTTCTGGGGTGAAATTCAATTGCCAAAATAGCAATACCCTGAATCTGGTGTTCCAGCTTTGGCTAGCCAAGTATAATACTGTCTGCTGTTTGGCAAAGGATAGATTATTGTTCTGTGGTGAAATTCAATTGTCAAAATAGCAATCCCCTAAATCTGGTGTCCCAGCACTGGCTAGCAAACTAAATAGTTTCCGCCAAAACATATATTTTGTTCTGGGGTGAAATTCAATTGCCAAAATAGCAATACCATAAATCAGTGGTTTCAGCTGTGGCTGGCCAAGTGTCATAGTGTCCTGCAAAGGATATATTTTTTTCTGGGGTGAAATTCATCTGCCAAAATAGCAATCCCCTAAATCTGGTGTCCCAGCACTGGCTGGCAAACTATAATAGTGTCCGCAAAAACAAATATTTTTTTCTGGGGTGAAATTCAATTGCCATAATAGCAATACCATGAATCAGAGGTTTTAGCTGTGGCTGGCAAACTATAATAGTGTCCGCCAAAACATATATTTTGTTCTGGGGTGAAATTAAATTGCCAAAATAGCAATACCATAAATCAGTGGTTTCAGCTATGGCTGGCCAAGTTTCATAGTGTCCTGCAAAGGATATATTTTGTTCTGGGGTGAAATTCAATTGCCAAAATAGCAATACCCTGAATCTGGTGTTCCAGCTGTTGCTAGGCCAAGTATAATACTGTCTGCTGTTTGGCAAAGGCTAGATTATTGTTCCGTGGTGAAATTCAATTGTCAAAATAGCAATCCCATAAATCTGGTGTCCCAGCACTGGCTGGCAAACTATAATAGTTTCCGCCAAAACATATATTTTGTTCTGGGGTTAAATTCAATTGCCAAAATAGCAATACCATAAATCAGTGGTTTCAGCTGTGGCTGGCCAAGTTTCATAGTGTCCTGCAAAGGATATAATTTGTTCTGGGGTGAAATTCAATTGCCAAAATAGCAATACCATAAATCTGGTGTCACAGCTGTGGCTGGCAAACTATAATAGTGTCCGCAAAAACAAATATTTTTTACTGGGGTGAAATTCAACTGCCAAAATAGCAATCCCCTAAATCTGGTGTCCCAGCACTGGCTGGCAAACTATAATAGTGTCCGCAAAAACAAATATTTTTTTCTGGGGTGAAATTCAATTGCCATAATAGCAATACCATGAATCAGAGGTTTTAGCTGTGGCTGGCAAACTATAATAGTGTCCGCCAAAACATATATTTTGTTCTGGGGTGAAATTAAATTGCCAAAATAGCAATACCATAAATCAGTGGTTTCAGCTATGGCTGGCCAAGTTTCATAGTGTCCTGCAAATTATATATTTTGTTCAGGGGTGAAATTCAATTGCCAAAATAGCAATACCCTGAATCTGGTGTTCCAGCTTTGGCTAGCCAAGTATAATACTGTCTGCTGTTTGGCAAAGGCTAGATTATTTTCCGTGGTGAAATTCAATTGTCAAAATAGCAATCCCCTAAATCTGGTGTCCCAGCACTGGCTAGCAAACTAAATAGTTTCCGCCAAAACATATATTTTGTTCTGGGGTGAAATTCAATTGCCAAAATAGCAATACCATAAATCAGTGGTTTCAGCTGTGGCTGGCCAAGTTTCATAGTGTCCTGCAAAGGATATAATTTGTTCTGGGGTGAAATTCAATTGCCAAAATAGCAATACCATAAATCTGGTGTCACAGCTGTGGCTGGCAAACTATAATAGTGTCCGCAAAAACAAATATTTTTTTCTGGGGTGAAATTCAACTGCCAAAATAGCAATCCCCTAAATCTGGTGTCCCAGCCCTGGCTGGCAAACTATAATAGTGTCCGCCAAAATAAATATTTTGTTCTGGGGTGAAATTCAATTGCCATAATAGCAATACCATAAATCAGTGGTTTCAGCTGTGGCTGGCAAACTATAATAGTGTCCGCCAAAACATATATTTTGTTCTGGGGTGAAATTCAATTGCCAAAATAGCAATACCATAAATCAGTGGTTTCAGCTGTGGCTGGCCAAGTTTCATAGTGTCCTGCAAAGGATATATTTTGTTCTGGGGTGAAATTCAAATGCCAAAATAGCAATACCCTGAATCTGGTGTTCCAGCTGTTGCAGGCCTAGTTTAAATCTGTCCGTAACAGGGTATATTTTGTTCTGGGGTAAAATTCAATTTCCAAAATAGCAATACCATAAATCAGTGGTTTCAGCTGTGGCTGGCCATGTGTCATAGTGTCCTGCAAAGGATATATTTTTTTCTGGGGTGAAATTCATCTGCCAAAATAGCAATCCCCTAAATCTGGTGTCCCAGCACTGGCTGGCAAACTATAATAGTGTCCGCCAAAACATATATTTTATTCTGGGGTGAAATTCAATTGCCATAATAGCAATACCATAAATCTGTGGTTTCAGCTGTGGCTGACAAACTATAATAGTGTCCGCCAAAATATATATTTTGTTCTGGGGTGAAATTCAATTGCCAAAATAGCAATACCATAAATCAGTGGTTTCAGCTGTGGCTGGCCAAGTTTCATAGTGTCCTGCAAAGGATATATTTTGTTCTGGGGTGAAATTCTATTGCCAAAATAGCAATACCCTGAATCTGGGGTTCCAGCTGTTGCAGACCTAGTTTAAATCTGTCCGTAACAGGGTATATTTTGTTCTGGGGTGAAATTCAATTGCCAAAATAGCAATACCATAAATCAGTGGTTTCAGCTGTGGCTGGCCAAGTGTCATAGTGTCCTTCCAAATATATATTGTTTTCTGGGGTGAAATTCAACTGCCAAAATAGCAATCCCCTAAATCTGGTGTCTCAGCACTGGCTGGCAAACTATAATAGTGGCCGCCAAAACATATATTTTGTTCAGGGTTGAAATTCAATTGCCAAAATAGCAATACCATAAATCAGTGGTTTCAGCTGTGGCTGGCCAAGTTTCATAGTGTCCTGCAAAGGATATATTTTGTTCTGGGAGGAAATTCAGTTGCCAAAATAGCAATACCCTGAACCTGCTGTTCCAGCTTTTGCAGGCCTAGTTTAAATCTGTCCGTAACAGGGTATATTTTGTTCTGGGGTGAAATTCAATTGCCAAAATAGCAATACCATAAATTAGTGGTTTCAGCTGTGGCTGGCCAAGTTTTATAGTGTCCTGCAAAGGATATATTTTGTTCTGGGATGAAATTCAATTGCCAAAATAGCAATACCCTGAATCTGGTGTTCCAGCTTTTGCAGGCCTAGTTTAAATCTGTCCGTAACAGGGTATATTTTGTTCTGGGATGAAATTCAATTGCCAAAATAGCAATACCATAAATCAGTGGTTTCAGCACTGGATGGCAAACTATAATAGTGTCCGCCAAAACATATATTTTGTTCTGGGGTGAAATTCAATTGCCAAAATAGCAATACCATAAATCAGTGGTTTCAGCTGTGGCTGGCCAAGTTTCATAGTGTCCTGCAAAGGATATATTTTGTTCTGGGGTAAAATTCAATTGGCAAAATAGAAATACCCTGAATCTAGTGTTCCAGGTGTTGCTGGCCTAGTTTAAATCTGTCCGTAACAGGGTATATTTCGTTCTGGGGTGAAATTCAATTGCCAAAATAGCAATACCATAAATTAGTGGTTTCAGCTGTGGCTGGCAAACTATAATAGTGTACGCCAAAACATATATTTTGTTCTGGGGTGAAATTCAACTGCCAAAATAGCAATCCCCTAAATCTGGTGTCCCAGCAATGGCTGGCAAACTACAATAGTGTCCGCCAAAACATATATTTTGTTCTGGGGTGAAATTCAACTGCCAAAATAGCTATACCATAAATCAGTGGTTTCAGCTGTGGCTGGCCAAGTTTCATAGTGTCCTGCAAAGGATATATTTTGTTCTGGGGTGAAATTCAATTGCCAAAATAGCAATACCCTGAATCTGGTGTTCCAGCTGTTGCAGGCCTAGTTTAAATCTGTCCGTAACAGGGTATATTTTGTTCTGGGGTAAAATTCAATTGCCAAAATAGCAATACCATAAATCAGTGGTTTCAGCTGTGGCTGGCCAAGTTTCATAGTGTCCTGCAAAGGATATATTTTGTTCTGGGGTGAAATTCAATTGCCAAAAAGCAATACTATAAATCTGGTGTCACAGCTGTGGCTGGCAAACTATAATAGTGTCCGCCAAAACATATATTTTGTTCTGGGGTGAAATTCAATTGCCAAAATAGCAATACCATAAATCAGTGGTTTCAGCTGTGGCTGGCCAAGTTTCATAGTGTCCTGCAAAGGATATATTTTGTTCTGGGGTGAAATTCAATTGCCAAAATAACAATACCATAAATTTGGTGTCACAGCTGTAGCTGGCAAACTATAATAGTGTCCGCAAAAACATATATTTTGTTCTCGGGTGAAATTCATTTGCCAAAATAGCAATACCATAAATCAGTGGTTTCAGCTGTGGCTGGCAAACTATAATCGTGTCCGCCAAAACATATATTTTGTTCTGGGGTGAAATTCAACTGCCAAAATAGCAATACCATAAATCTGGTGTCCCAGCACTGGCTGGCAAACTATAATACTGTCCGCCAAAACATATATTTTGTTCTGGGGTAAAATTCAACTGCCAAAATAGCAATCCCCTAAATCTGGTGGCCCAGCACTGGCTGGCAAACTATAATAGTGTCCGCCAAAACATATATTATGTTCTGGGGTGAAATTCAATTGCCAAAATAGCAATTCCATAAATCAGTGTTTTCAGCTGTGGCAGCCCAAGTTTCATAGTGTCCTGCAAAGGATATATTTTGTTCTGGGGTGAAATTCAATTGCCAAAATAGCAATACCCTGAATCTAGTGTTCCAGCTGTTGCAGGCCTAGTTTAAATCTATCCGTAACAGGGTATATTTTGTTCTGGGGTGAAATTCAATTGCCAAAATAGCAATACCATAAATTTGGTGTCACAGCTGTGGCTGGCAAACTATAATAGTGTCCGCTAAAACATATATTTTGTTCTCGGGTGAAATTCATTTGCCAAAATAGCAATACCATAAATCAGTGGTTTCAGCTGTGGCTGGCAAACTATAATAGTGTCCGCCAAAACATATATTTTGTTCTGGGGTGAAATTCAATTGCCAAAATAGCAATACCATAAATCTGGTGTCCCTGCAATGGCTGGCCAAGTTTAACTGCTTCCAGGACCGCCGTACGCAGGATTGCGTCCTGCGGGCGGTCCTGCTCTTCTGTTCGGACGCGCCGGTGCGTCATCTCGCGAGACGCAGAGTTCCTGTGAACGCGGCGCTGTCACAGCGTCGCAGCGTCTCAAGAGTTGGACTACAGCCTGCCAGCGATGATCAATCGCTGGCAGGCTGTAGATGCGATATAAATCGCATCAAACAGCTATATCAGACGCTGTTTTATGAACAGCGTCTGATATAGCTGCTAGCCTGGTCCTCTGGTGGTCCCATTTTCTGGGATCGACCACCAGAGGACCAGGTAACACAGTAAAGTTGCACCAAACACTACACTAACCCCCCACCCCCCTCACCTATTAACCCCTTGATCACCCCATCTAGACCCCCTGATCACCCCCCTGTCATTGATCACACCCCTTGTAAGGCTCCATTCAGACGTCCATATGTGTTTTGCGGATCCGTGGATTCACGGATCCGTGATTCTCGGATCCGGATCCGATCCGCGATCCGATCCGGATCGATCGGATCCGATCTCGGATCCGATCCGCAGATCCTCAAAACACGGACAACGGCAATGTGCTTTCCGCATTTTGCAGATCCGCACATTGCCAGAACTATATAGAAAATGCTTTTTCTTGTCCGCAATTGCGGACAAGAATAGGACATGTTCTATATTTTTGCGGAACGGAAGTGCAGACCCGGAAGCGCGGATCCGTAATTCCGGATCCGAGCGGGACAAAGTCTGTCCCCATAGAAATGAATGGGTCCGCAATTCCGTTCCGCAAACAGAATTGCGGACGTGTGAATGGGGCATAAGGGTCCCTTATCACCGCCAGTTAGTTAGCTACTTGTTAGGTAGTTAGCGCCCAGCCCACCGCACCGCAGTCACTGATTTGGCCGAGATTTTTCATCCACATTGATTGATGCGAATGAAAAAATCTGTGCCGTTCATTTTTTTTTTCAGCCCAGCGGCTGAACGGAAAAAATCTCATTACCCGTATGCTCAATATACGGAGAATCGCAGAAACTCCTCATGCTGGCCATACGTGTAATGATTGCGGAGACCCTCAAATGCCAGGGCAGTACAAAAACCCCACATGTGACCCCATTTTAGAAAGAAGACACCCCAAGGTATTCCGTGAGGGGTATGGTGAGTTCATGGAAAATTTTATTTTTGTCACAAGTTAGTGGAATATGAGACTGTAAAAAAAAAAAAAAAAACAATTTCCGCTAACTTGTGCCAAATTTTATTTTTCTGTGAACTCGCCATACCCTCACAGAATACCTTGGGGTGTCTTCTTTCCACAATGGGGTCACATGTGGGGTATTTATACTGCCCTGGCATTTTAGGGTGCTAAAGCGTGAGAATCCAAATGCGTAAAAATGGCCTGTGAAATCCTAAAGGTACTCATTGGTTTAGGGCCTTTGCGCATCTTAGCTGCAAAAAGTGTCACTCATGTGGTATCGCCGTACTCAGGAGAAGTAGGGCAATGTGTTTGGGGTGTATTTTTACATATACCCATGTTGGGTGTGAGAAATATCGCTGTAAACGACAACTTTTTACATTTTTTATTCAAAGTTGTCAATATACAGAGATATTTCTCTCACCCAGCATGGGTATATGTAAAAATACACCCCAAACACATTGCCCTACTTCTCCTGAGTACGGCGATGCCACATGTGTGACACTTTTGCAGCCAAGATGCGCAAAGGGGCCCAAATTCCAACGAGTACCTTTTAGGAGGGTATTTTTACGCATTTTCTTCTCACGCTTTAGGGCCCCTAAATGCCAGGGCAGTATAAATACCCCACATGTGACCCCATTTTGGAAAGAAGACACCCCAAGGTATTCGCTGAGGGGCATAATGAGTTCATGAAAATTAAACTTTTGTCAAAAGTTAGCGGAAAGCGAGACTTTGTGAGAAAAACAATAAAAATCAATTTCCACTAACTTGTGCCAAAAAAATATTCTATGAACTCGCCATGCCCCTCACAGAATACCTTGGGGTGTCTTCTTTCCAAAATGGGGTCACATGTGAGGTATTTATACTGCCCTGGCATTTTAGGGGCCCTAAAGCGTGAGAAGAAAATGCGTAAAATGTCCCTCCTAAAAGGTACTCATTGGAATTTGCCTTTGCATCTTGGCTGCAAAAGTGTCACACATGTGGTATCGCCGTACTCAGGAGAAGTAGGGCAATGTGTTTTGGGGTGTATTTTTACATATACCCATGCTGGGTGAGAAATATCTCTGTAAACTGACAACTTTGAATAAAAAATGTAAAAAGTTGTCGTTTACAGCGATATTTCTCACACACAGCATGGGTATATGTAAAAATACACCCCAATACACATTGCCCTACTTCTCCTGAGTACAGCGATACCACATGAGTGACACTTTTTGCAGCCAAGATGCGCAAAGGGGCCCTAAAACCAATGAGTACCTTTAGGATTTCACAGGGCATTTTTATGCATTTGGATTCTCACGCTTTAGGGGCCCCTAAAATGCCAGGTGAGTATAAATACCCCACATGTGACCCCATTTTAGAAAGAAGACACCCCAAGGTATTCCATGAGGGGCATGGTGAGTCCACAGAATTTTTATTTTTTGGCACAAGTCAGCGGAAATTGTTTTTTTTTTTTCTTTTAATTTTGTTTTTTACAAAGTCTCATATTCCACTAACTTGTGACAAAAAATAAAATTTTACATGAACTCACCATACCCCTCACAGAATACCTTGGGTGTCTTCTTTCCAAAATGGGGTCACATGTGGGGTATTTATACTGTCCTGGCATTTTAGGGGCCCCTAAAGCGTGAGAAGAAGTCTGGAATCCAAATGCGTAAAAATGCCCTGTGAAATCCTAAAGGTACTCATTGGTTTAGGGTCTTTAGCATCCAGGCTGCAAAAAGTGGACACATGTGGTATCGCTATACTCAGGAGAAGTAGGAAATGTGTTTTGGGGTGTATTTTTATATATACCCATACTTTGTGTGAAAAATATCTCTGTAAACGACAACTTTTAAAAGATTTTATACAAAGTTGACAATTTACAGAGATATTTCTCTCACCCAACATGGGTATATGTAAAAATACACCCCAAAACACATTGCCCTACTTCTCCTGAGTACGGCGATACCACATAAGTGCCGCTTTTTGCAGCCTGGGTGCGCAAAGGCCCAAATTCCAACGAGTACCTTTAGGTTTTACATGGCGGCTCACAATTTAGCCCCGCCCAAAATGCCAGAACAGTAAACACACCTCACAAATGACCCCATTTCGGAAAGTAGACACTCCAAGGTATTCACTGAGGGGCATAGTGAGTCCGTCTGAGATTTTTTTTTTTTGCCAGAAGTTATCAGAAATTGAAACTTTTTTTTTTCTCAGAAAGTGTCATTTTCCGCTAACTTGTGAAAAAAATGAAATGATGCATGAACTCACCAAGCCCTCCGCGAATACTTTGGGGTGTCTTCTTTCTAAAATGGTGTGATTTGGGGGTATTTATACTTTCCTGACATTCTAGCACCTGAAGAAACATGACAGGTGCTCAGAAAGTCAGAGCTGCTTCAAAATGAGGAAATTCACTTTTTGCACCATAGTTTGTAAACGCTATAACTTTTACCCAAACCAATAAATATACACTTATTGGATTTTTTTATCAAAGACATGTAGAACAATAAATTTAGAGAAAATTTATATAGAAATGTAGTTTTTTTGAAAAATTTTACAACAGAAAGTGAAAAATGTCATTTTTTTGCAAAAATTTCGGTAATTTTTGATTAATAGCAAAAAAAGTAAAAATGTCAGCAGCAATGAAATACAACCAAATGAAAGCTCTATTAGTGAGAAGAAAAGGAGGTAAAATTCATTTGGGTGGTAAGTTGCATGACGGAGCAATAACTGGGTAAAGTAGTGTAGTGCAGAATTGTAAAAAGTGGCCTGGTCATTAAGGGTGTTTAAGCTAGGGGGGCTGAAGTGGTTAATAGTGTCCTGCAAAGGATATATTTTGTTCTGGGGTGAAATTCAATTGCCAAAATAGCAATACCCTGAATCTGGTGTTCCAGGTGTTGCAGGCCTAGTTTAAATCTGTCCGTAACAGGGTATATTTTGTTCTGGGCTGAAATTCAATTGCCAAAATAGCAATACCATAAATCAGTGGTTTAAGCTGTGGCTGGCCAAGTTTCATAGTGTCCTGCAAAGGATATATTTTGTTCTGGGGTGAAATTCAATTGCCAAAATAACAATACCATAAATTTGGTGTCACAGCTGTAGCTGGCAAACTATAATAGTGTCCGCAAAAACATATATTTTGTTCTCGGGTGAAATTCAATTGCCAAAATAGCAATACCATAAATCAGTGGTTTCAGCTGTGGCTGGCAAACTATAATCGTGTCCGCCAAAGATATATTTTGTTCTGGGGTGAAATTCAACTGCCAAAATAGCAATACCATAAATCTGGTGTCCCAGCACTGGCTGGCAAACTATAATAGTGTCCGCCAAAACATATATTTTGTTCTGGGGTGAAATTCAACTGCCAAAATAGCAATCCCCTAAATCTGGTGTCCCAGCTGTGGCTGACCAAGTTTCATAGTGTCCTGCAAAGGATATATTTTGTTCTGGGGTGAAATTAAATTGCCAAAATAGCAATACCGTAAATCTGGTGTCACAGCTGTGGCTGGTAAACTATAATAGTGTCCGCAAAAGCATATATTTTGTTCTGGGGTGAAATTCAATTGCCAAAATAGCAGTACCATAAATCAGTGGTTTCAGCTGTGGCTGGCAAACTATAATCGTGTGCGCCAAAACATATATTTTGTTCTGGGGTGAAATTCAACTGCCAAAATAGCAATACCATAAATCACTGGTTTCAGCTGTGGCTGACCAAGTTTCATAGTGTCCTGCAAAGGATATATTTTGTTCGGGGGTGAAATTCAATTGCCAAAATAGCAATACCCTGAATCTGGTGTTCCAGCTGTTGCAGGCCTAGTTTAAATCTGTCCGTAACAGGGTATATTTTGTTCTGGGCTGAAATTCAATTGCCAAAATAACAATACCATAAATTTGGTGTCACAGCTGTAGCTGGCAAACTATAATAGTGTCCGCCAAAACATATATTTTATTCTGGGGTGAAATTCAATTGCCATAATAGCAATACCTTCAATCAGTGGTTTCAGCTGTGGCTGGCCAAGTTTCATAGTGTCCTGCAAATTATATATTTTGTTCTGGGGTGAAATTCAATTGCCAAAATAGCAATACCATAAATTAGTGGTTTCAGCTGTGGCTGGCAAACTATAATAGTGTCCGCCAAAACATATATTTTGTTCTGGGGTGAAATTCAACTGCCAAAATAGCAATCCCCTAAATCTGGTGTCCCAGCAATGGCTGGCAAACTATAATAGTGTCCGCCAAAACATATATTTTGTTCTGGGGTGAAATTCAACTGCCAAAATAGCAATACCTTAAATCAGTGGTTTCAGCTGTGGCTGGCCAAGTTTCATAGTGTCCTGCAAATTATATATTTTGTTCTGGGGTGAAATTCAATTGCCAAAATAGCAGTACCCTGAATCTGGTGTTCCAGCTGTTGCAGGCCTAGTTAAAATCTGTCCATAAAAGGATACCTTTCATCCAGGACCTAAATACTAGCCCTAAAAGAGATATTCCCCTAGATCAGTGGTTACTGCTGTGCCTGGATTAGTGTAATACGCTACATAAATAAATAGGCAGATAGTGTTAGGTGCCTGTTAAAAAAAGGCCTGAATTTGAAATCAATACATTGGGCCAAATATTTTTTTTCTTATTGTGGTGCTTGGTGAACGGTAACAATGAGGAAAACATCTAGTAAGTGACACGGATGCGGTCGTGGCGGTGTTAGTATACCCTCTGGTGCTGGTAGAGGACGTAGCCATTCTGCCACAGCCACACATCCTAGTGAACCAACTAACTCAGATTCCAGTACCCGCCAGAATTTACAGCGATATTTGTTGGGGCCCAATACCGTTCTAAGGATGGTAAGGCCTGAGCAGGTACAGGCGCTAATCAATTGGGTGGCCAACAGTGGATCCAGCACGTTCACAACATTATCTCCCACCCAGTCTTCGGCAGAAAGAGCACAGGTGACGCCTGAAAACCAAGCCCATCAGTCTGTCACATGACCCCCATGCATATCAGGGAAACTGTCTGAGCCTCAAGTTATGCTGCAGTCTCTTATGCTGTTTGAAGACTCTGCTGGCAGGGTTTCCCAAGGGAATCCACCTAGCCCTTCCCCAGTGGTGGAAGACATAGAATGCACTGATGCACAACCACTGATGTTTCCTGATGATGAGGACATGGGAATACCATCTTATCGCAGTCCGCCGTCTCTGATGATGACAAAACACAAGTGCCAACTGCTGCGTCTTTCTGCAGTGTGCAGACCGAACAGGAGGTCAGGGAGGAAGACTGTGTGGAAGACAATGCAGGGGACGATTAGGTCCTAGACCCCACATGGAATGAAGGTCGTGCCACTGACTTTCATAGTTCAGAGGAAGAGGCAGTGGTGAGACCGAGCCAACAACGTAGCAAAAGAGGGAGCAGGGGGCAAAAGCAGAACAGCCGCCTCCAAGAGAGTTCGCCTGCTACTGGCCACCGCCACCAGGAAATGAGCACCCCAAAGGCAGCTTCAATGATTTCTTTGGCAGGGCACTTCTTTAAACAATGTGCTGACGACAAGACCCGAGTGGTTTGCACGCTGTGCCATCAGAGCCTGAAGCGAGGCATTAACGTTCTGAACCTTAGCACAACCTGCATGACCAGGCATCTACATGCAAAGCATGAACTGCAGTGGAGTAAACACCGTAAAAGCAAGGAACTCACTCAGGCTCCCCCTGCTCCCTTTTCTGCTGCTGCCTTGGCCTCTTCCTCCACCTCGGGAGGAATGTTGGCACCTGCCACCCACCAAACAGGGGATGTGCCCCCAATACCACCACCTGCGTCACCAAGCATCTCCACCATGTCACACGGCAGCGTTCAGCTCTCCATCTCACAAACCTTGGAGAGAAAGCGTAAATTCCCACCTAGCCACCCTCGAGCCCTGGGCCTGAATGCCAGCATTTCTAAACTACTGGCCTTTGAAATGCTATCATTCAGGCTGGTGGACACAGAGAGCTTCAAACAGCTGATGTCCATGGCTGTCCCACAGTATGTTCTTCCCAGCCGCCACTACTTCTCCAAGAGAGCCGTGCCTTCCCTGCACAACCAAGTATCCGATAAATTCAAGTGTGCACTGCGCAACGCCATCTGTGGCAAGGTCCACCTAACCACAGATACGTGGACCAGTAAGCACGGCCAGGGACGCTATATCTCCCTAACTGCACACTGGGTAAATGTAGTGGCGGCTGGGCCCAGGCGGAGAGTTCCTTGGCGCACGTCCTTCTGCCGCCAAAGATCGCAGGGCATCATTCTTTGCTTCCTGTAGCTTCCTCCTCCTCTGCTTCCACCAGCTCATCCAGTCAGCCACACACCTTCACCACCAACTTCAGCACAGCCCGGTGTAAACGTCAGCAGGCCATTCTGAAACTCATATGTTTGGGGTACAGGCCCCACACCGCGCAGGAGTTGTGGCAGAGCGACGAGTGGTTTCTGCCGGTGGGCCTCAAGCCCGGCCTGGTGGTGTGCGATAATGGGCGAAATCTCGTCGCAGCTCTGGGACTAGCCGGTTTGACGCACATCCCTTGCCTGGCGCATGTGCTGAATTTGGTGGTGCAGAAGTTCATTCACAACTACCCCGACATGTCAGAGCTGCTGCATAAAGTGCGGGCCGTCTGTGCGCGCTTCCGGCGTTCATATCCTGCCGCTGCTCGCCTGTCTGCGCTACAGCGGAACTTCGGCCTTCCCACTCACCGCCTCATATGCGACGTGCCCACCAGGTGGAACTTCACCTTGCACATGCTGGAGAGACTGTGCGAGCAGCAGCAGGCCATAGTGGAGTTTCAGCTGCAGCACGCACGCGTAAGTCGTACTGCGGAACAGCACCACTTCATCACCAATGATTGGGTCTCCATGCGAGACCTGTGTGCCCTGTTGCGCTGTTTCGAGTACTCCACCAACATGGCCAGTGGCGATGACACCGTTATCAGCGTTACAATACCACTTCTATGTCTCCTTGAGAAAACGCTTAGGGCGATGATGGAAGAGGAGGTGGCCCAGGAGGAGGAGGAGGAGGATGGGGGGTCATTTTTAACACTTTCAGGCCAGTCTGTTAGAAGTGGCTCAGAGGGAGGTTTTTTGCAACAGCAGAGGCCAGGTACAAATGTGGCCAGCCAGGGCCCACTACTGGAGGACGAGGAGGATGAGGATGAGGATGTAGCAGGTTCACAGCGGGGTGGCACCCGACACAGCTCAGGCCCATCACTGGTGCGTGGCTGGGGGGATACGGAGGACGATGACGATACGCCTCCCACAGAGGATAGCTTGTCCTTACCTCTGGGGAGCCTGGCACACATGAGCGACTACATTCTGCAGTGCCTGCGCAACGACAGCAGAGTTGCCCACATTTTAACGTGTGCGGACTACTTGGTTGCCACCCTGCTGGATCCCCGGTACAAAGACCATGTGCCCACCTTACTTCCTGCACTGGAGCGTGATAGGAAGATGCGCGAGTACAAGCGCAGAGGAGGAGCAAGAGGTCGCCAACGCAGCAGTGTCGCGGCCAGCTCCTCCAAGGGCATGGTTAGCATGGCAGAAATGTGGAAAAGTTTTGTCTACGCCACAGCTAACTGCACCACCACCTGATACGGAACGTGTTAGCAGGAGGCAGCATTTCACTAACATGGTTGAACAGTACGTCTGCACACCCCTCCACGTACTGACTGATGGTTCGGCCCCATTCAACTTCTGGGTCTCCAAATTGTCCACGTGGCCAGAGTTAGCATTTTATGCCTTGGAGGTGCTGGCCTGCCCGGCGGCCAGCGTTTTGTCTGAACGCGTATTCAGCACGGCAGGGGGCGTCATTACTGACAAACGCAGCCGCCTGTCCACAGCCAACGTGGACAAGCTTACGTTCATAAAAATGAACCAGGCATGGAGGCCACAGGACCTGTGCCTCCCTTGTGCTGAATAGACATTTATAACTGCCTCCCCCTAAACCATGTATTCTTGTACTCTGGGGCACTTCTTTATTGAATCCTCATTTTTTTAACTTTACCATGATCTTGCGGTGCAACCCAAAGTTGAATGAACCTCTCCTCTGTCTGGGTGCTGGGCCGAAATAACTGAAAGTGGCCTTCTCCAGTGGTGGGTGAAATGACGCATGATTCCTTGCTGTGGGATCTCTCTCCTCTGTCTAGGTGCTGGGGCCTAAATAACTGAAAGTGGCCTTCTCTAGTGGTAGGTGAAATGACGCATGATTCCTTGCTGTGGGACCTCTCTCCTCGGTCTGGGTGCCGGGCCGAAATAACTGAAAGTGGCCTTCTCCAGTGGTGGGTGATATGATGCATGATTCCTTGCTGTGGGACCTCTCTCCTCTGTCTGGGTGCTGGGCCCAAATAACTGAAAGTGGCCTTCTCCAGTGGTGGGTGATATGACGCATGATTCCTTGCTGTGGGACCTCTCTCCTCTGTCTGGGTGCTGGGGCCGAAATAACTGAAAGTGGCCTTCTCCAGTGGTGGCTGATATGACGCATGATTCTCTGCTATGGGATCTCTCTCCAATTGATATTGGTTCATTTTTATTTATTTTATTTTATTTTAATTCATTTCCCTATCCACATTTGTTTGCAGGGCATTTACCTACATTTTGCTGCCTTTTGCAGCCCTCTGGCCCTTTCCTGGACTATTTTACAGCCTTTTTAGTGCCCAAAAGTTCGGGTCCCCATTGACTTCAACGGGGCTCGGGTTCGGGATAAAGTTCCCGAACCCAAACATTTTCGGGAAGTTCGGCCGAACTTCTCGAACCCGAACATCCAGGTGTTCGCTCATCTCTATTGAAGTGCATGTGATGCAAGTGAGGGCATATAGGCTAGAGCAGTACAGGGGGCATTATAATACTGGGGGCACTACAGGAGGGTGCATGAATACAGGCCAGAGCACTATGGGCATAGAGGGACATTATAATACAGTGGGCACTAATTAAGGCTGGAGAACTACAGGGCACAATACAGGGGGGAAATTTTATGAGGGGGTACTATAGAGTAAGTTTAGAAATACTGAGGCTACTACAGGGACATTATAGCTACTGGAACTACTGCAATGGGGGTAATAAACACTGGGGCCACTATAGGGGTTTATTACTACTGTGCTACTAGACTCTATAGGGGTGTCTTATAGTTCCGCCTAATTACTATTGGAGGCTCTAAAGGGGTGCCTTATAAAGGGTCATGTTACTGCTGGGGGCACTATAGTGGAGCCTTTTTTCTACTGAGAGCACTGTGGTGGCATTATTACTACTGGAGGTACTCGGGTAACAGTATCATTATGGGGGTACTGTAGGGGGCACTATTGAGAGTAGCACAGCAAGTAAAGTATTGGGGGAATCAGCGGGATAACAGTGTTGAGGCACCATGAGCCGAAGGTTAATGGAAAAGTGAAGAATCTAAGATATCCACTTGGCAAACACTGTAGAGACGAGCTAAAAGAAGTCATCCTAAATTTGATTTGATCCTAAATGGAGAACAGGAGAAAACATAACAACTAAATTAGAGGAGACACGGGGGTGCTGACCCTGGCAGTGGAGCTGAGTGCAAGCAGCTAAGTGAGCTCTGCTGTAGACCGACTAGAAGCGGGCAATTATAGGCTTTCCAAGTAAGACAAAATGGGGAAACTTAGCAAAGAAAAGTCCAGAGACACCCCTCTATCCCTGAAAACAGGCACTGGACATGGGGCTTTGGATTGATTTGTTAAAAAGACGGGATCCATCTTCTTTAGGCTCGTGGACAAAATGGCGCCGGGAGGTGACGCACCAACTCAGCCTGAAGCCACGGAAGATTCGGAGGGAGAAGAGGACAGCGATGTAGCATTCCTGGCACCACAAGACCACTTACCTGTGTCCAGATCCTTTATGAGACAACGACTAGCTGAAGCGCTAGATCCCCTGGTGTAGAAGCTAAAAGATTTCAAGCAGGACTTCCAGCAGCTAAGTGATAGAGTGGAGTCGGTGGAAACATCACAGGCCACCATAGCCACGTTTGAATCGGCGGTCTCCAATACCCTGGATCACTCACAAGCCCACTTAAACTATCACTACAACCTATTAGAGGACCAGGACAATCGCGGACAGCGAAACAACCTGAGGATAAAAGGCTTCCTGGAGTCTATTCCACCCAACGCCATAATGGAAACTGTAAAGCCTTTATTAGATGTCCTAAGAAACCATAAGCTGACATATCGATGACTTTATCACTTCGGTCTGCTCATTAACACCACTAATCGGAAACTACTAATCAGGGCCCATGCAGACCTCAAAAGAGTCTACGACTACTTGAACATTGAAGATCTCGCTGATTGGAACCCGGTCATGACTATGACTGACCTGCCACCAATAACCCTTATACTAACATGGTCCTCAGCAGGACAAGGGGGGCCTCAATGGCAAAAGAGGAAGGCAAGCAAGCCTTTTCCGAGTAAACTACATATGGACAATGTCTGAAGAGACGCTGGTGGCAGCAATTTACTAACCATACTTATTGGAAGTTGTTGAATCTGCTCTGCTTTACTGCCTTAAATTGCTGAAGACCAACTATATCTTAAATAAGTGTTGTATTTATTTACAAATAGGGATATACATACATTCTAAATAAAAATAGGGGAATTGGAGAGGGGATTGGAGGGGTTGGGATAATTGAGCTAGCTACACCATTCTCTCTCTCCCAGTCATACATGCCATGAGTTTTGGCAGACAGTCCTGGCAGATCTTCCTTTCATTAGTGTCCTGTCCCAAGAACCCTTTGATGGTCCTCATTTGCATATCAATTAGACCTGGGCTGATTCTGTTCAAGATATCAGGGAACATCTTTGCATCCAAGCTGTATCCATAGATGTCAGTTTTATCGGTTCCAACAGAAGTGGTGAGAGTTTTGATTTTGTTTTGTTAAGTCTGCATTACCTTCACTATAATGTTCTTAACATTTAGAGGACCCATTCTTCCAAAGAGACCCGCACCTGCAAGACGGTCTAGCTGTTGACAGCCTATGCCTTACCCACACCGTTGTGAACCACAGCGAACTGCTTTAGATACACTCAGGTTTAATATTTGCACTTCGCCAGTACCAGTGAACGTTATCACTGTCATGTCAAAATTCTTATCTGGCAAATGTTGCGTTATATACTTTACCCCCCCTTCCCCTTCCATTCTCCTTGGGGAACCCAACCGCAACCCTTGGGCCATACTCTCATAAAGGATATCGGAATAAGCCTTACAGGTCTCTACAACAGCCTTTATATGACCCCCTAATCACTTACTATGGCTACTGTGGGGAGTCGCTCTGGTAGATAGCAGTGCGGGTGCAGTATAGAGGCAAAACGGAGTCCAGAAAGTGTAGCAAACAGTGTTTAATTCACACTTGTAGCAAATACACAGCAAACAGTCACTTGGTGTTAATTCACACCCATCAGAAAACGTGCAGCAAAACAAAATAGTCCAAAACAGGTTCCAGTCACCTGGGAGGCTTTAGGTGCAGGTTCGCACCTGGCTGTCAGTCCAGCCGCAAGGCGATCGACCTCCGGCTTCCAGGCCGTCTGCACTCCTCCTTGCTTGGGGTCTTGCTTCCAGCCTAGAGAACTCCACACAGCACAGCATGGATCAGAACTCCCAAACTCAAGTGAATCCACAGCCTAACAGCAGCTCCAGGACGATCACACTCAGCTGCTGAGGAGGCTGCCTTTTAAAGGCCCGGATAAAGTCCGGCCTGGACCTAGGGGAATAGGCACCCACCCAACTCTTTGCCTACTCCCAGTAAGAGCCGGCCCGGATTGGCTTTGCAGCCAAACTAAAAAACAAGGTGTCAAACAGCACTAGCTGCTGCTGACACACGAAAACCCGGCTCTTACCTCACCGAGGCCAGGAACCTCGGTGACACGTACCTGCCATCGACCGCGGTACCTTGCACCCTCTTACACTACGCTTAAAATGTGGTTATTCAAGTTAGGGGGCTGAGTACACCGACCAAGAGGTGCCACATTTGTACTCTTATGAAAAAACGCCAAGTAGTCTTACTCTTGCAAGAAACACATTTCAAAAGAGGTAATATACCTCGATTGAACCACCTAGTGTACAATCATTGGATCCACAGTACTGCCCCACATTCATCTATTAAAGGCACGAGCAGAGAAGCAATGAGCACTTCCATCAATACAGATACACACTGTGGAGGGGCACGGGAGTGCGTAGTTCCGTGCCCGCCGCTGATCACCGCCCACCATAGGCTTCAGGCCTAGTAGGCCTGAGGCCTATGCGGTAGTGAAATCCCGGCACAGGCATGCGTGATGACATCATTGCGTAGGCGCAGATTGTTTTACTGTCCACTAAAGACACAGTTTTCCGATGCAGGACAGTACTGGATACAGAAAAATACAGATTTTCGGCACTACACTAGCCCAGAGATAATGTAATTTTTACAGTACACACTGTATTGGCTTGCTGTAATGTACTGGATACAGAAAAATAAATATTTTTGGCACTACACTAGTTCACAGATAATGAAATTTTTACACTACACACTGTATTGGCTTGGTGTAATGTACTGGATACAGAGAAATACTAATTTTCGGCACTACACTAGGACACAGATAATTAAATTTTTACACTACACACTGTATTGGCTTGCTGTAATGTACTGGATACAGAGAAATACAAATTTTTGGCACTACATTAGGCCACAGATAATTAAATTTTTACACTACACACTGTATTGGCTTGCTGTAATGTACTGGATACAGAGAAATACACATTTTTGGCACTACACTAGGCCACAGATAATGACATTTTTACAATACACACTGTATTGGCTTGTCCCAAATAAGATGTATTCTCTGCAGGAATACTGTATATACGGTTGCGGCTTAAACGCACACACAGATGTGCCCAAAACTAGTTAACTATAGCCAAAATATAAATCACTCTCTGCTGGAGTAATTAATATAACGGTTGCGGATTGAACGAACACACAGATGTGGCACTAGTTAGATCAATTTCCCCAGAACAAATAATTTCTCTGATGGTGCAGTATATATCTCAGTAGCAAGCACACTGTAGTAAATAAGCCCCTTTTTAAAATATCTGCCCAGCACACTGCTTAATGATGGCATATTGTAGATGTCACTAATCTGAAATCTTTCTGTCTTTTAGAACTTAAAAAAGCGATTTTTAAGCCCTGCAGTATCTGTCCCTTCCTGGTGTCCCTGATAGTGCTAAAGCAAACCCCTTCTTCAGAAAAAAAAAAAAAAGGTAATGCACTTCTGTCAAACACACATTCTAGTTCTTAAAAGGACTGTTAGGTCTTTCAATAAGGTTTTTGGAGTTAAATCAGTCAGTTTAAAGCAAAACGCTATCTGTCCCTGCCTACTGTCTGCTCTCCCTGACGCTGAATGAGCCGAGCGCCGGACCTCAGCTCCTATATAAAATGGTATCACATGTTCCGGCCAGCCAATCAGTGTATAGCTAACATGGCTAGGGCCTTACACTGAGGGGAATTACTTACCTGGACCTTCATTGGCTGCTTAGAAGGCGCCAGACGTGTGGGGAGGAGACTCGAGCAATGCTACGAATACATGTGGTGCTCGGCCGAGTAAAGCCGAGCACCGAGCATAGCGATGCTCGAGCTGAACCAATACTCAGCCGAGCATGCTCGCTTATCACTAATACTCACTACTGACGCATGAACAATCATCTCCAACACCCTTCTTCATTAGGCAATGGGAAACAGACTTAAAGGGGTTGTCTCATCATAGACAATGGGGGCATATCGCTAGGATATGCCCCCATTGTCTTATAGGTGCTGGTCCCACCGCTGGGACCCGCACCTATATAGAGAATGGAGCCCCGCAAAGTGGTGGCTGGAGGACTCCGGTCCGGCCACCACCAATCCGGCTCCCCATAGAAGTGAATGGGAGCGTACCACGCATGTGCGGTCCCCACTCCCATTAATTTCTATGGCGCTGATGGAAATAGCCGAGCCAGCGCTCGGCTATTTTTGCCGTCCCCATTGAAAATGAATAGAGGGCGACTGCGCATGCGCAGTATGCCCTCCTTCACATGCGGGGCTCCGTTCTCGAGATAGGTGCGGGTACCAGCAGTGGGACCCGCACCTATAAGACAATGGGGGCCTAGCGATATGCCCCATTGTCCATGATGAGACAACCCCTTTAAAGAGGGTATTTAATACAGAAGAAGTACAATATTTGCTTTCACAAACCCCAAAGGTCTCCAGATGTGCTAAGGTACAGGAGAACTACTATAAATTGCTAATAAGATGGTTCGCCTACAAAAGATCTACCCAACCACCTCCCCAGTCTGTTGGAGATGTGGCAACGAGCTAGGAACCTTTCTGCACATATGGTGGACGTGTCCTCTACTACAACATTACTGGAGAGAAGTGTGCTCCACACTGTCACTTCTATATAAGAAAACAGTCACGCCCACACCCCAATTTTGCCTGCTAGGTGTTCCTGACTCTACAAACAATGAACGATATGAGATGCAGTTATACCGTCACTTCCTTGCAGCAGCTAGAATCCATTTAGCAGCAAACTGGAAGACCACCTCTCCACCATCCATAGAGCACTGGTTAACCAGATGTGACCATATCTATAGAAAAGAGCAACTAGCACACTGGGAACAGAACACACCAAATTTATTTACACACCCTGGAAACGCTATAGAAACTTTTCTTCCCCCTGAGAGATCCCTGGGACCCCTTCATATCCTTTCATGAAAATACTCTTATTGCTACAATTGACTCGTAGAGAACATACAGGAGCGCTGAGCAATGTATTAGTCTTGAACCACCTAACCCATGGGTTGCATCACCCCCCCTTCCACGCCCTTTCTCCTCCACCCACTTACCAAGTTCGTTGACCTAAATAATGTTTCTCAACATATGCTGTTTGTTTATAAAAAAGTGAAACATGTTTAACATTGTCTTTGTATGCTGACTACTCTTTGTATTCAACTGTTCACTGTATATTGTGTTTTATACAAATACAATGGTAATTTTTCTTAATAAAATGTTTTAAAGAAAATTAGAGGAGACATCACTTAATGGAATAGGTATGTGGTGCTATATTCTACTAACAATAAATTTGCATTGTATTGTATATGAAATGAATGCGGTTTATCAACTGGAAATTTTTGGTACGTGTCTCCCATACAATATCTCACAAAAGTGAGTACACCTCTCACATTATTCATGGGACAACACTGAGGATATGACACTTTGATACAATGTAAAGTAGTCAGTGTACAGCTTGTATAACAGTGTCAATTTAGTGTGTCCTCAAAATTACTCAAGATACAGCAATTAATGTCTTTTACTTCTGGGAACAAAAGTGAGTACACCCCTAAGTGAAAATGGCCAAATTGTGCCCAAAGTGTCAATGTTTTGTGCGGCTACCATTATTTTCCAGCCCTGCCTTAAAGGGGTTGGCCACCATAAGTATAAAAACAAATAAAGTGCTCCGGACAATAACTGAAGCTAAGAGGAATCTGCATCATGACAGATATACTGTATATACTGTATCCTTTTTCTACTGCATTTAGCATAGCATGATCCCATTAACCAGTCCCGGACCGCCGTACGCAGGATTGCGTCCTGCGGGCGGCCGGGATCTTCTGTTTGGACGCATCGGGGCGTCCTCTCGCGATGCGCGAGATTTCGGGCACAAGCGCCCGCGCATGCGCAGATCGCGCATCTAGGTGAATTCACAAGAACTTGGTCATCAGCCTGCCAGCCAATCGGCAGCGCTGGCGGGCTGATGACATTCAAAAAAACGAATCAGGAGCCATTTAACCCATCATATTAGTAAATATGATGGATTAAATGGCTTCTGTGCTCTCTCCTGGGTCCTTTTCGTCGGTTGGACCCAGGAGAGAGCACACCTTACTGTGAGTACACACAAGCACCACACATTAGCCCCTGATCAGCCCCCGTCACCCAAATTAACCCCTTGATCACCCCTTTCAGCACCTGTCAATCATCCAGTGAAAGGGAAAAAAGTGATCAGTGTAAACTGTCACTTTTTTTTTCACTAAGATTGATTGTTAGGTTTAGCTTAGTTTAGTCCCCTTTGGTAGGTAGTTAGCGTTAGCGCCAAGCCCACCGCACCGCAGTCACTGGTTCGCTGATTAGCGTAGCGCTAATCAGCGTTTGTACTTTTATAGTATCTGTAAGTGATCAGAACTGATCACGGTCAGATATATAATAGTACTAGTGTCACTTTAGTTCGCCCTCCACCCCAAACGCAGTGTTTGCCCGATCAGGCCTGATCGGTCGCCCACACGTGCGTTCACCCACGCCCACCCCGCCGCAGTGACAAAAAAATTTTTTTTGTAATCACTGCACAATCCCTTCACAAGCGCTGCGGCGATAAAAAAATCAGTTTTGATATTTTTATCAATCGCAGCGGCTTCTGTACTTCGCTACCCTCTCAATTGTAAGACAGGCTTGCTTTTTTCTTGGGTAGTCTCAGGGAATACCCCCTAAATTTAGACGGCCAAATGTCAAACAAGGGGTATTCCTCTGAAGAGGCCTACAGGATTCTGACCCAGTCGGATGAGGAGTGGGAACCCTCATCTGACGAATCCAGCGGGTCAGAATACCAACCTGTAGAAAGCAGTGGCAGTCTGACCCAAAGTTCTGACGAGGAGGTGGAGGTCCCTGATAGAACCAGGCGTACCCGGCCCCGTGTCGCTAGACCACAGGTTGCGCAGGATCCGCTTCAAGGGCAGCAGAGTGGGGCTGGCGCTGCCGGATTACGTGGTGAGGCATACACCAGCAGCGCAGCCCGTCCTGGACCTTCTACCAGCACTGCCGTAGAACATGGTGAAGTGGCGAGCACCAGAAGGGCAGTAGAAGCTGGTACGGTGGCACGTGCAATAGTTTCCCCGTCGCAGCCACCGCAAAGACAACAGGCCCGTAGAGCCCCTAGAGTCCCTGAGGTGCTGGCAAACCCTGATTGGCAGCCCCCATCTTCAGCCGCACCAGTAGTTCCCCCTTTCACCGCCCAGTCAGGAGTTCGGGTGGAAACAGCTCAGATAGGATCGGCGCTGGGGTTTTTGAGCTGTTTTTCACTGCGGAGCTCTTTGACTTAGTCGTGGCAGAAACAAACAGATATGCCACTCAATTTATCGCCGACAACCCGGGAAGCTCTTATGCCCAGCCTTTCCGGTGGAAACCAGTCCAAGTTTCCGAACTTAGAACTTTTCTGGGCCTTCTCATCAGCATGGGCATAACCAAAAAACATGAATTGCGGTCATATTGGTCCACGAACCCAATTCATCACATGCCCATGTACTCTGCTGCCATGTCCAGGACACGTTTTGAGACCATCCTGCGTTTCCTGCACTTTAGTGACAACACCACCTCCCGTCCCAGAGGCCACCCAGCTTTTGACCGGCTCCATAAAATTCGGCCCCTCATAGACCATTTCAACCAGAAATTTGCAGATTTGTACACCCCTGCTCAAAACATCTGCATAGACGAGTCCCTTGTACATTTTACCGGGCGCCTTGGCTTCAAGCAGTACATCCCGAGCAAGCGCGCCCGGTATGGGGTCAAATTGTATAAGCTCTGTGAAAGGGCCACAGGCTATATGCACAAATTTCGGATCTATGAGGGAAAAGATCAGACCCTGGAGCCGGTCGGTTGCCCTGACTACCTGGGGAGCAGTGGGAAGATAGTCTGGGACTTGGTGTCACCCTTATTCGGCAAGGGGTACCATCTTTACGTGGACAACTTTTACACAAGTGTGGCCCTCTTCAAGCATTTGTTCCTAGAACAGATTGGCTGCTGCGGCACCGCAGCGACCTAGTCGCCGGGGCTACCCCAACGGCTTCTTACCACCCGACTTGCAAGGGGGCAGAGGGCTGCACTGTGTAACGACGAACTGCTCGCGGTGAAATGGAGAGACAAGCGTGACGTTTACATGCTCTCCTCCATTCACGCAGACACGACAGTACAAATTCAACGGGCAACCAGTGTCGTTGAAAAGCCCCTCTCAGTCCACGACTATAACCTCCACATGGGAGGGGTGGACTTCAACGACCAGATGTTGGCTTCTTATTTGGTTTCCCGAAAGACCAGACGCTGGTATAAAAAAGTGTCTGTTTATCTGATTCAATTGGCTCTATATAATAGTTACGTTCTCTACAGTAAGGCTGGGAGAACTGGATCTTTCCTAAAATTCCAGGAAGAGATCGTCGAGAACCTCCTGTACCCAGGAGGTTCCGTGGCCCCATCCACCAGTGTAGTTAGCCGTCTACACGAGCGGCACTTCCTAGCGTTGTGCCGGGTACCTCAAACCAACCGCCACCCGAAAAAATGTCATGTCTGTAGCAGGAGTGGAATAAGGCGTGACACCCGTTATTTCTGTCCTGACTGTCCTGACCACCCTGCCCTATGCCTTGGAGAGTGTTTCCGGAAGTACCACACTCAGGTACACTTAGGGACCTAGGGACAGCACTACACAGGTAGTTTTTTTCCACTCAGGCTCTAGGGTCTCTCAGGACACTAGGTTTTGAGAGACCCTAACACATAGGGACGGTGCTGGTGTGCTACTGCAGAAGTGTGAAAGCGGTAGAAACGTCTCCTTTCACTTGGGATACTTGCGTATAATGTACTTCGCACCATCTCTGTGTGATTTACACTTTACACATTGTCCCATGGGAAAGGAGAGGTTTCTGCTAGGAAAATAAAGAGTGAAATGGTAAAAAAAATAAAAAAATTAAACAGGT
The DNA here is from genome assembly GCA_033119425.1 of Bufotes viridis. Lineage (NCBI taxonomy): Eukaryota > Metazoa > Chordata > Amphibia > Anura > Bufonidae > Bufotes > Bufotes viridis. Next base: position 354,080,959 of record CM065589.1, read on the forward strand.
AGCAAGAAAAAAATCTTGAGTTAGTTCAGGTTTTTATGTTCATGTTTTATAAAAGTTTTAAAATGTTCTGGTTTTATAAAGTTTGCAACGTTCAAGTCATGTGCCTGCTGCCTGTTTTTCTTCTTTTTTTTTTTCCCCATAACCACCCTTTATTTTCCAGGTATACCAACAGACCAACGGACCAACCGATGCAAACGCCGCAGCACTGATGTGAATTCTGAGAGAAGCATTGCGCTTCTGTCAGAAGACACGTGAAGTCAGTGTATGCGGCGCTGCAAGACGAGATTTCTCCTCTGCAGGACAGGTACGTTTGCCCTGGCATGTGAGCTGAGGAGAGGTGTTGGAGTTCATATGCTTTGGCAAACACTTTGTATCAAAAATCTGGCAAAGATGTCTTCCTCCACACCGATCGATTGATCGATGTGAATGGAGAAATCACGTTTGCCAGGACATAGGAGCTGAGTGGGTATGGATGTTTGGGCGGAGCCCCTATGTCCTGGCAATCGCCAGGCCCCTCTTTTTCTTGCATATTTTTGGCAGAGATTTTTTCATCCACATCGATCGATGCGAATGAGGAAATCTGTGCCGTTCATTTTCTTTCAGCCCAGAGGCTGAACGGAAAAAATCTCATTACCTGTATGCTCCATATAAGGAGAATAGCAGAAACTCCTAATGCTGGCCATACGTGTAATGATTGCGGAGACCCTCAAATGCCAGGGCAGTACAAAAACCTCACATGTGACCCCATTTCGGAAAGAAGACGCCCCAAGGTATTCGCTGAGGGGCATATTGAGTCCATGAAAGATTGAACTTTTTGTCACAAGTTAGCGGAAAGGGAGACTTTGTGAAAAAAACAAAAAAATCAAATTCCGCTAACTTGGGCAAAAAAAAAAATCTTCTATGAACTCACCATACCCCTCACAAAATACCTTGGGGTGTCTTCTTTCTAAAATGGGGTCACATGTGGAGCATTTATACTGCCCTGGCATTTTAGGGGCCCTAAAGCATGAGAAGAAAAAAGTGTAAAAATGCCATCCTAAAAGGTACTCCTTGGATTTAGGGCCCCTTTGCACAACTTGGCTGCAAAAAAGTGGCACACATGGGGTATCGCCGTACTCGGTAGAAGTAGGGCAAAGTGTTTTGGGGTGTATTTTTACATATACCCATACTGGGTGTGAAAAACATCTCTGTAAATGACAACTTTGTACAAATTTTTATACAAAGTTGTCATTTACAGAGATATTTTTCACACCTAGTATGGGTATATGTAAAAATACACCCCAAAACACATTGCCCTACTTCTCCTGAGTACGGCGATACCACATGAGTGACACTTTTTTGCATCCAAGATGCGCACAGGGGCCCCAAATCCAATGAGTACCTTTAGGATTTCACAGGACATTTTTACGCATTTGGATTCCAAACTGCTTCTCTCGCTTTAGGGGCCCCTAAAATGCCAGGATAGTAAAAATACCACACAAGTGACCCCATTTCGGAAAGAAGACACCCCAAGGTATTCTCTGATGGGCATAGTGAGTTCATGGAAGTGGGGACACTATGGGACACGGAGGCTACTTTGACACTCGTGTTTTTGCGGATCCGTCATGGATCTGCAAAAACGCTTCCGTTACCATAATACAACTGCATGCATCCATCATGAACGGATCAGTTTGTATTATGTCTTCTATAGCCATGACGGATCCGTCTTGAACACCATTGAAAGTCTGTGGGGGATGGATCAGTTTTCTATTCCTTTGGCCAGTTTCGTCAGGTGGCAAGCAGCGTTTTGGTGTCCTCCTCCAGAACTGAATGGTGACTGATCGGAGGCAAACTGATGCATTCTGAGCGGATCCTTTACAATTCAGAATGCATTAGGGCAAAACGGATCCATTTTGGATCGCTTGTGAGAGCCCTGAATGGATCTCACAAACGGAAAAACAAAACACGAGTATGAAAGTAGCCTAATACTAAGCGCGCCGCGGCAGATTTTTTTCAGCAATGATTCCCCCTTTATGCCAACAAACAGTAGTTATGCCAGCATTGTGCCCACTTCACAGATTATGCCTAGATATGTGCCCCTTACAGTAATATGCCCAGGATTATGCCCCCTCACAGTAGTTATGCCCAGATTTATCCCCTCACAATAATATGCCCTGTTGTGCCCCCTTCACAGACAGTTAAAAAACAACGCAGAAGATATGTAGAAAAACGGCTTCACATTCAATAAACGTCCTCTAAAACTTCACCTTTATTTTGCTATAAAATATTACAGCAGACACGCGTTTCATACACTACGTCCTTAGTCATAACAAAGTATCATAATGGAGAGCATGAATTTAAGTGTGCTCTAATCCCTCCTCTCCAAAATCAAGGGGAGGGAAAAGCCTCCACCATTGGTCACTCCATCATGTTTAACACCTGTCACCTCACATAATCAAATCATAGATGCCTTTCACACTTGTGCACAGGTTTCTTTCCCAGATTAACCCCTATTTATCTCTGATCGTGGGGCACTGACAATCTCCACCTCCAAACTTCCAACATCTGACTGGACAAAAAACTGCACAGTGTGAACAGCATGCTACCTAATAAAACATATGGTAACTAACAGTTATATGGCCTTCCCTCATATCAAATAACAACCCTTTTTCACAGGGATCCAATATGGCCAGTCTGGAAAGACATCTGTTTGCTGACCTTCAATGCACGTTATTGATAAATATACATTAGCTCCTTTTTTAGATTCAGGCCCGCAGGAACTCTGCTGTTCAACCTGAATATCCAGTACGCCTCACGAAGGAGGAGTTTTTTGGGGTGGTCACCACCTCTTGGAGGTGCAAAGACCCTTTCAACTGCAAAGGCACAGAAACCTTTTGTCCTGCGGACGTGAACCTGCACAAAATGTCTCGCTACATTGGAGATGTTTACAGCATTAGGATTACTAATATAGTTGAGATGTTCCAGTAACCTGTTTTTAAATTTGCGTATGGTGCTTCCTATATACATAAGGTCACATTCAGTGCAGCGAATCATATAAACCACGCCTGTGGTATTGCAGTTGATATAACTTTTGATTGGGAAACTGCAGTAATGGTCAGAATTCTCAAAGGTTTGTAGTGGAATTACATAATTACATGTTTTACATGGGCTACCACCACATTTTGTCAAACCTTTGTAACTAAGCCAATTATGTCTTTTTTTGACATTTGTGTTGGATGAGAATAATGACGGTGACAGGGAGCAGGACAGCGTAGGAGCCCTCCTTGGCAGTATTTTGCATCCAGATTTGAATGCATCGTATAGTATCTGGTCATCATATAGAATCGGCAAACAGCCGTTTACTACCGGTATATTCCGTATTTTGCTGAATTGTTTACTATATGTTAGTCAAAATGGGGACACAGTCCTGCCCCCTCTCACCACGATCACCCACATCCTTCAACCAGTTTGTGCTATTACTTCTACCATCTTTTGAACCAAAGAGCATATGTAATCTACTTTTTTGTATTGCTATATTTCTGCCTCTCTGGAGCATCCAGGCCGGATAATCTCTCACCTTTAGTCTTTTATCTATCGCGGTAAATTCCCCTTCAAGAGAAAGGGACGAACTACAATCTCTGACTGAACGGCTGGGCAATTGGGCAAGAGGTGGTGACCACCCCAAAAAACTCCTCCTTCGTGAGGCGTACTGGATATTCAGGTTGAACAGCAGAGTTCCTGCGGGCCTGAATCTAAAAAAGGAGCTAATGTATATTTATCAATAACGTGCATTGAAGGTCAGCAAACAGATGTCTTTCCAGACTGGCCATATTGGATCCCTGTGAAAAAGGGTTGTTTTTCCCTCTCATCCTCCATGACGGCATACAATGAGAGATGACCCGCCTCCAACCAGGTAGGGACAGGAAGTATAAATTTGACTCTCCTCTGGCTCCTCCTCAGTGTTTTACTATCCCTCCAGGTAGGAGATGGGGTTTTCTCTCATGGCCGCAGCACTAAGAAGGATTAGAGAAGAAAGTGACCATATGAGGAGGCAGCAGAGTCCAGGCACTAGTTGGGTCACGGGCGCTGAGAAACTGTCTCATACCTGTTGCTGGTGCGGGCAGACAGGTCCATGTGGGGCCGGACACTCAGGGAGTCCCTCCGGTCAGTCACAAATTCCACACTGCGATCCGGCATGGCTGGCGATCACAGTGTCGTCACCAGAAGTGGACATGCTCCATGCTGTCCACGATGCGTTCCACGGCTACTTCCGGTCTGGGGCCTGAGGGCACTTCCGGTCGGCGAATCGCATGCCGGGGATGGCGGGAGATTTGAAAAATCGTGCAGGATTATGACGGAGGTCGTCCTCTGATCTGAGGTCTCAAGGTAAAAAGTTATTTAAAAAGGGGGAAAAAGCGTTTTTGTCCACCCTAAGCATGTTGGATCCAAGTGGAGTAATGGAGACCACTCAGGGATCCACACTTAAGCAGTATATTCTGTAATTAACCCCATGTGTATTTTTCTTTCTGTATGATTGCAGAGTGAGAAAGAGGTTGCTCAGAAAGCTAAAACTAGTCAGCGGTCAAGAAAGCACAGTATTTGTTCTGTGAAACTTTCGGATTCTTATACTAGGAAAGTTTGCGTAAAATGTACTGACAATATTACCAAAGATCTAGTTCCGTCTTTAAAAGAAGAACTTAAAAATACAATTAGGGAAGAAATCAGGTCTGCTATGTCAGATCCCTCGTTATTACCTTCCTGCTCTAAACAGACGACAAAAACCTCTGATTCTGATTCCTCTTCGGATTCAGATGAAGATTTAGAATCAGGAGAGTTATGTTCTAGAGTCTCATCTGGATCTGATTCAGAATTTAAAAATTAACAACTTGTCCTAAAATAGACGTATCCCTATCAAAATTGGTTAAAGGTCCCAATGCTTTACCGTTTGAAGATATGGGATCCTTAAGGGATCCCATGGATAAAAAAACGGACCAAACTCTTAAAAAGGCATGGGAAGCTTGTGCGGCCCTGTTTAAACCAAACCTAGCGGCAACGTCAGTTTCCAGGTCTTTAAAGAAATGGCTCATGCAATTAGAATCCTTACTAAAAGACGGTAGTACATATGATAATCTAAAATATTCCTTTCCCCTGTTAATTAAAGCTGTGGATTTTCTGTCTGATTCTACTGCAGAATCAGTTAAGATGACCGCAAAGACTACTGGGTTGGCGGTCGTAGCAAGGAGATCTCTCTGGTTAAAATCTTGGTCTGGAGATGTCAGTTCAAAACTGAAGTTATGTAGCCTGCCTTTTCACGGGAATTTATTATTTGGAGAGGATTTAGAAACTATCCTAGAAAAGGCTTCTGACTCACAGAAAACCTTTCCCAAAGAATCTGGTAAAAGGAAATTTCCCTTTCGAAGAGTTAAAAAAGGAGCTCCCTTTCAAACGAAGAAAACAAATAGGGATTCTGGCTGGTCAAGGGGAAAAAAACAAAATAGTAGAGGGTTCTTGTTCACTTCAAAGAATACGGAATCTTCAAAGCAATGACGCCAGATCTCAGGTAGGAGGAAGATTAAGTTTTTTTTTTAGACTATTGGGCAAATATTACAACAAAACCTTGGGTCTTAAATATAATAGCAGAAGGCTACAAAATTGTGTTCCGTCTTCCTCCTCCTTCAAATGTCCTCAGGATTACTCAGCTTCAAAAAACAGACGTTCAAAGGAATCTGGAAGAAGGGATTCGGAAGTTGCTGGCTTAAAAAGTCATAGTTCCGCTTCCCCCTTCTCAGCAATGTCAGGGTTATTATTCAACCGTATTTCTAGTAAAAAAAAGCCAGACGGGAAATTTCGGTTAATAATAAACCTAAAAAACTTGAACAGGTTCATACAATACAACAAGTTCAAAATAGAAATGATAAAATCAACTGTGAATCTGCTGAAAAAGGGAGACTTTCTGGCCTCCATAGACCTAAGAGACGCATATTACCATATTCCTGTATGCAAACAGTTTTAAAAAATTCCTACGAATAGCAGTCTATTTGGGGAAAGATCTTTTCCATTTTCAATTTCAGGTACTTCCGTTGGGCATAACTTCAGGCCCCAGGGTCTTCACCAAGGTGATGCTGGAGCTGGTGGCACATTTGAGAAGAAGAAATATCCTGATTGTCCCTTACCTAGACGACCTACTGATAGTAGGCGAGACAAGACAGTCTCTAGAAGACAATCTCTTCATTACCTGTCAGACGCTGTATCTGGCGGGGTGGTTAATAAATTGGCAAAAGTCAAAACCAGTCCCATCCCAGGAAATAATTTTCTTGGGCCTCTCCCTAGACTCCACTCGTCAGATGACGTCTCTTACAGAGAAAAAAGTGTCAGGAGTGGTAGAAAAAGTCACAGAGTTCTAAAGTCATCCATCTTGTACGATACGAGAGGCTATGAAACTTCTAGGGACCTTGACTTCTTGCATCCCTGCAGTGAAGTGGGCTCAGTTCCACACTCAAACTCTGCAACATTGGGTATTAACCTGCTGGGACAGAAACCAGAATTCACTAGAACAAACAGTTCTGATCCCCTTAGCAGTAAACCAGTCTCTTCTATGGTGGAGACAAGTAAATCACCTACGTCAAGGAATTCCATGGAATTTGGAGGAGCAGGTAATTGTCACAACAGACGCAAGTCCTTGAGGTTGGGGAGCGCATTGCTCTCATCTCTGTTTCCAGGGGACCTGGGCAGACCACCAAAAAACTTGGTCATCAAACCAGAAGGAATTGATGGCAGTTTGGGAAACAATAATAGTTGCGAGTCGATATATAAAAGGAAAGGATGTTCAGATAAGATCCGACAATACAACAGTGGTGGCATATTTAAATTACCAAGGAGGAACAAGAAGCCAGATAACAGAAAATATTTTTTACTGGGCAGAAGAAAATATAAAATCCCTTTCATCAGTCCATCTAAAAGGAAACTTAGATTCAAAAGGCAGACTTTCTAAGCAGGGTCGAGATAAAACAAACACAATCGAGTTTGAAGGAGCAAGTTTTTGCCCAAATAACAAAAAAGTGGGGGGTTCCCCAGATAGATCTCTTTGCGTCTGCCGCAAACGCAAAGGTGAATCGCTTTTTTTCTCTCAATCCAAAATACAGGAATTTAGGGATAGATACTTTATCAATAAAATGGGATATTTATCTGGCATATGCCTTCCCACCTTTGCAACTAATATCTCGAGTGATAAAAAAGATACGGCAAGACAGCGCTCATGTGATCCTGATAGTCCCCTTATTGCCCAAGAAATCATGGTTTCCACTGTTGAAGATGATGTCCATTCAAAGTCCGTGGATTCTTTCTTGGGATCAGGATTTGTTGTCTCAGGAACCAATTCACCATCCCGAGGTGGAAAGGCTGCATTTGGCAGCCTGGAACCTGAAAGGATGATTCTAAAAGCTAGAGGCCTTTCAGATTCTATCATCAATACTATGTTGGCCAGTAGGAAAGAAATAACCTCCAAAATCTATGGTAAAGTGTGGAGATCTTTTAATACGTGGTATATTAAAGAAAAACTATCCCCTGAGAAATTTTCCATTCTATCAATTCTAGGTTTTTTACAATATGGGCTGGAAAGAGGTCTACGTCCCAATACACTAATGGTTCACGTGTCGGCTCTTAGTACAGTTTTTGATGAAAAAAATTGCCAATCATTCCTGGATTATCAGGTTTCTGAAAGAGGCAGACAGACTAAGGCCATTGTTGAGATCTACGATTCCCCCTTGGGATCTCAATGTGGTTTTATCAGGTCTAATAGAAAGTCCCTTAGAACCCTTGCCAGATGTATCAGTAAGATATATAACGCTAAAAACCCTGTTCTTAGTGGCAGTTACGTTAGCTCGCAGGGTTAGTGAAATACAGGCCCTAATGAGCCTTTCTGTATTAATTCTTCAGATAGAATTACATTTAAATTAGATAACTTCTTCCTTCCCAAAGTTGTGTCTAATTTCCACAGGCAAGGAGAAATAGTGGTACCCTCGTTTTGTGATGACCTGAAAACGGAAGGGGAAGAAAGGTTTCATAAATTGGATGTACGCAGAGCAGTTCTAATATATTTAGAAGCTACGAAAACCTTTAGAAAGATGGACTCTCTATTTGTTCAGTTTGTAGGGACAAATAAGGGACAGAGAGCGACAAAAAATACTGTTTCCAGATGGATAAAAACAGCTATTTCAGAATCATATACAGCTCTAGGGAAATTCCCTCCAGAAGCCTTTACAGCCCATTCTACGAGATCAATTTCTGCCTCTTGGGCAGAAAATGCTAACGCTTCACTAGAACAGATCTGTAGAGCGGCCACTTGGTCTAGCCCTAATACATTTATCAAACATTACAGAGTTCATGTTAAGGCAGGTCAAGAGCTAGCCTTTGGGAGGAAAGTACTTCAAGCTATAATCCCCTCCTAGTTGTTTAATATGTTATATCTCATGGTATGCCGTCATGGAGGATGAAAGGGAAAAACCAAATTACTTACCGGTAATTCCCTGTTCATGAATCCTCCATGACGGCATAGGGGTTTTCCACCGCAAAAAAAAAAAAAAAAGATATATACTGTATATATAAGTAAGGACTACACATAGGTGACAGCGGTGTGACTGGTGTGCAAAAAAAATAAAAGAAACAAAGGAATAAATTAAAAGTTTCAAAACAGACTCTCTAGGCTGTCGGTCCAGAAAGACACTGAGGAGGAGCCAGAGGAGAGTCAAATTCATACTTCCTGTCCCTAGCTGGTTGGAGGCGGGTCATCGGTCATGGTATGCCATCATGGAGGATTCATGAAAAGGGAATTACCGGTAAGTAATTTGGTTATGTGATATAAGGGGAGGCCATATACGTGTTAGTCGCCATATGTTTTATTAGGTAGCATGCTGTTCACACTGTGCGGTTTTTTGTCAAGTCAGATGTTGGAAGTTTGGAGGTGGAGATTGTCAGTGCCCCACGATCAGAGATAAATAGGGGTTAATCTGGGAAAGAAACATGTGCACAAGTGTGAAAGGCATCTATGATTTGATTATGTGAGGTGACAGGTGTTAAACATGATGGAGTGACCAATGGTGGAGGCTTTTCCCTCCCCTTGATTTTGGAGAGAAGGGATTAGAGCACACTTAAATTCATGCTCTCCCTTATGATACTTTCAAACAAAGCAGGGTGAGACAGCACCATCAATGATCTCTTAAATCAATAGTCCATTTAGTGTCGGTGCAAAGCGATGTTAGGTCCCGGCCTTCGGACCCCCAACGTGTGTCAATAAATTGAAGAAGATCGCAGCACTCCAATATCTTTCAAAGAATTTCCTTTATTCTACCTCAGAGACGAGGTAGACGTTTCAACTCACTTGGAGTCTTTATCAAGCATAAAGTGTACAGCAAGTAACAGTCATATATACCCAGTGCATACAAACAATTGGTCTAGAGGGGGGGGGGTCAGCCCCTCCCCTTTTTTGACATCATTCACAAACAGTGTAAAGAAATCACCTAATAGAATAAGTAAAACAGATCACCAACTATCTCATATGTTCCAAGATAGGAGCGCATACCTTGCTTTATCCATAAGGCGCAATAACCAGTTATACTGGACGAGCATTCTAGTAATCCTCCCATAAAGCGCGCGTGCTTCTGTATTGGATCCCGATGCTTCCAAAGTTCAATCTCAATCCCAGCCGGGTATTCGTCATATAAAGGTCATGTGACCTGATATGTCATTGAGGAGTGTCCATGAGTCTAACAATAGCCTGTCCCTGATCTTGTCGTCAGCAAGAGGCTGATCAAATGCCGATTATGTGACCGGACGCGCCACCAGGGAGTGTCCATATACTAAACGTAGGCTCACCCTATCACGTGAGGGAGCCGATTTTCCATGTATAAAGTGTATGGGTGGAATTGATGTATTTCAATGTAATGAGAAGCAGGTTTTAACCCCTTAAGGACCGGGCTCATTTTCACCTTAGGACCAGGCCATTTTTTGCAAATCTGACCAGTGTCACTTTATGTGGTGATAACTTTAAAACGCTTTTTCTTATCCAGGCCATTCTGAGATTGTTTTTTCGGCACATATTGTACTTCATGACACTGGTAAAATTAAGTCGAAAAATTTCATTTTTATTTATAAAAAAATATCAAATTTACCAAAAAGTTTGAAAAATTAGCAATTTTCCAAGTTTCAATTTCTCTACTTCTATAATACATAGTAATACCGCCCAAAAAAGTTATTGATTTACATTCCCCATATGTCTACTTCATGTATCGATCATTTTGGGAATGCCATTTTATTTTTGGGGACGTTACAAGGCTTAGAAGTTTAGAAGCAAATCTTGAAATTTTTCAGAAATTTTCAAAAACCCACTTTTTAGGGGCCAGTTCAGGTCTGAAGTCACTTTGTGAGGCTTACATAATAGAAACCATCCAAAAATGACCCCATTCTAGAAACTACACCCTCAAGGTATTCAAAACTGATTTTACAAACGTCATTAACCCTTTAGGTTTTCCACAAGAGTTAATGGCAAATGGAGATAAAATTTCAGAATTTCGATTTTTTGGAAAATTTTCCGTTTGAATCCATTTTTCCAGTAACAAAGCAAGGGTTAACAGCCAAACAAAACTCAATTTTTATTGCCCCGATTCTGTAGTTTTCAGAAACACCCCATATGTGGTCGTAAACTGCTGTATGGCCAAAGGGCAGGGCACAGAAGTAAGGGAACGCCATATGGTTTTTGGAAGGCGGATTTTGCTGGACTGGATTTTTGACACCATGTCCCATTTGAAGCCCCCCGATGCACCCCTAGAGTAGAATCTCCAAAAAAGTGACTCCATCTAAGAAACTACACCCCTCAAGGTATTCAAAACTGATTTTACAAACTTTGTTAACCCTTTAGGTGTTCCACAAGAGTTATTGGCAAATGGAGATGAAATTTCGGAATTTCTATTTTTTGTTACCTTGTCTCAAAAAAAGTGTAATATAGAGCAACCAAAAATCATATTTACCCTAAAATAATACAAACAAAACTGGACTGGATTTTTTACACCATGTCCCATTTGAAGCCCCCCGATGCACCCCTAGAGTAGAATCTCCAAAAAAGTGACTCCATCTGAGAAACTACACCCCTCAAGGTATTCAAAACTGATTTTACAAACTTTGTTAACCCTTTAGGTGTTCCACAAGAGTTATTGGCAAATGGAGATGAAATTTCGGAATTTCTATTTTCTGTTACCTTGCCTCAAAAAAAGTGTAATATAGAGCAACCAAAAATCATATTTACCCTAAAATAATACAAACAAAACTGCCAACTTATCCCGTACTTTCCAAAATGGGGTCACTTTTTTGGAGTTTCCACTGTAGGGGTGCATCAGGGGGGCTTCAAATGGGACATGGTGTCAAATTACCAGTCCAGCAAAATCTGCCTTCCAAAAACCATATGGCGTTCCCTTCCTTCTACGCCCTGCCGTTTGGCCATACAGCAGTTTACGACCACATATGGGGTGTTTCTGCAAACTAGAGAATCGGGGCAATATATATTGAGTTTTGTTTGGCTGTTAACCCTTGCTTTGTTACTGGAAAAATTGATTAAAATGGAAAATTTGCAAAAAATAGCTATTTTCGGACCGTTTTTATTTTTGTTATTTACATCGTTGAACTGACAGGTTAGATTGTGTGCTATTTCTATAGAGCAGGTTGCTATGGACGCGGCAATACCAAATATGGCTACTTTTTGGGGGGTTTAGTTTCAGTTTTACATAATACAGCATTTTTGAAAAAAATGATTTTTTTAGTGTCTTCACATTCTGAAAGCCATATATTTTTTTTATTTTTTGGGCGACTGTCTTATGTAGGGGCTCATTTTTTGCGGGATGAGATGGCGGTTTGATTGGAACTATCTTGGGGTGCATATGACATTTTGGTCGCCTGCTATTACACTTTTTGTGATGTAAGGTGACAAAAATGGCTCTTGACACCGTATTATTATTATTTTTTTTGTTGTGTTCACCTGAGGGGTTCGGTGATGTGTTATTTTTATAGAGCAGGTTGCGATGGACGTGCCGATACCAAATATGTATACTTTTTTTTTGTTTATTTAAGTTTTACACAATATTATAATTTTTTAAAACAAAACAAATCATGTTTTAGTGTCTCCATAGACTGAGAGCCCTATTCATTTATTTTTTTTGGGGGTGATTGTCCAATGTGGGGTATCATTTTTTGCGGGATGAGATGACGGTTTGATTGGCACTATTTTTGGGTGCATATAACTTTTTGATTACTTGCTATTACAGTTTTTGAGATGTGAGGTGACAAAAATATTTTTTTTTTACATTGTTTTTATTTTATTTTTTTAACAGTATTTACCTGAGGGGTTAGATAATGTGATATTTTTAAGAGCAAGTTTTTACGGACGCGGCGATACATAATATGTATACTTTTTATTTATTTATTTTACTTTAAAACAATAATAGCATTTTAGAAAAAAAACATTATGTTTTAGTGTCTCCATAGTCTGAGAGCCATATTTTTTTATTTTTTGGGGCGATTGTCCTATATAAGGACTCATTTTTTGCGGGATGAGATGGCGGTTTTATTGGTACTATTTTGGGAGGCATACGCCTTTTTGATCACTTGGTATTACACTTTTTGTGATGCAAGGTGACAAAAAATGGCTTTTTTACACCATTTTTTTGTGTTTTTTTTTACGGTATTTGTGTGAGGGGTTAGGTCATGTGATATTTTTATAGAGGAGATTTTTACGGACGCGGCGATACCTAATATGTGTAGTTTATTTGTTTTTTTTTTATTTTTATTCAGTGATATGTATTTTTCTTATTTTTACTTTTTGACATTTTTGACCCAGACCCACTTGGTTCTTGTAGATCCAGTGGATCTGGTGTCTATATAATACAGAACAGTACACTATATAGTGTACTGCACTGTATTTTTACTTTTCACAGTCTGCTCAGACTTCTGCCTTTAGCAGAAGTCTGACCAGAGTTACTATACCATGGCAAGCAGGGCGCTTCTGAAAGCGTCCTGCTGCCATGGTAACCATCACCCGCTGCCATTACAGAGCAGCGGGTGATGGGAAAAGAGGTGAGCTCCCTCCCTCTACTTTCCTCTCCTGTCGGGGGGGGCTGCAAAGGTACGGCAGCCCCCCGATGGGAGAGGGAGGGAGCTCCCTCCATGTTAACACCTTCTATACCGCGGTCCGTACGGACTGCGGTATAGAAGGGGTTAAACTGCTGACATCTGCAGCACAGATGTCAGCAGTTTATAGCAGGGGGTCAGCAGCCTGCTATACCCACTAGACACCAGGGAAATGGATTGAAAGGAGGCCTCCCGCGCCGCCCACCCGCAGCACCGCCCGCAAATCCCCCCCCCTGCACCGCCCGGGGGGACAATAAGATGGCGGGGTGCAGGGGGGGGGTTAAAATTTACCATTGGGGGCATATTTTAGTCTCTGATCCCCGCGGTCACAGACCGCGGGGATCAGAGATCGCACATAGCGCAGCAAACCGCAGGTCTGAATTGACCTGCGGTTTGCTGCGATCGCTGACATGGGGGGGTCACAGGACCCCCCTGGGCATTGTGCCAAGATGCCTGCTGATTGATTTCAGCAGGCATCTTGTTCCGATCACCGCCACGTGCGCAGCGGTGATCGGAACTTCTCAGGGCGTACATGTACGCCCTTGGTCCTTAAGGGGTTAAGATATGATATGATATAAGCTAAGATTATGATACTTTGTTATGGCTAAGGACGTAGTGTCTGAAACGCGTCAACAATCACTGTATACAAGGTGGATGTGTCTGCTGTACTATTTTATACTAAAATAAAAGGAGAAGTTTTAGAGGACGTTTATTGAATCTGGTGCCGTTTTTTTTTCTACATATCTTCTGCGCTGCCTTAAACTGGGACACACCCAAGGCTTCAGGAGTCGAGAGCAATAAAAGACCAGGGAGGTGAGCTGGATAAAGTATGTGTGCAAGTTAAAAAACAAAAACAAAAAAACACATACTTACCTCATTCCCCAGCAGCAGGATTATACACGGAGCTGCCAGCCGGCCTGCCCCCTGCCCAGACCAGCAGTGTGGAGTGCAAACAGGGAGAGGAATAATGGAGCTGATAGCTGATGGACGACTCTCTACTTCATCATTACAGACAGCTGGAAGGAAGCAGAGACAGCTGCCTGACAGCGGGACATAGCTCCCTCATACCAGGACCGCAGGACAGCCACTGAAATTCTGGACTGTCCTTCCGGATACTGGAAGAAGGTATGGCTTTAGGCCACATGTACATGACTATAGCCTGCCTGTGCCTATATTGTGGCCCGCGAACAGGGGGTCCGCAATATACAGGCACCAGCCGTGTGTGCACCGTATCAAGTTAATTGGTCTGAAATCCGAAAGATACTGTGTGGTGAATGGAAGCACAGATCGGAAACCTACGGAAGCTCTATAGAGTGCATCCTGGAGTGGAGTGCATTTTGTCCATGCCTCTGCACTGTGAAAAAGAACTGTTGGATGCAGATTGCAGACCCTATTTAAGTGTAAGATATAATCAATATATCAAAGTTTCTGGCTAGATGTCCTGCTTACCCTGTTGGTTACAGAGGACGTGGTTTAACGGACCGATGGACGTGGCTTAACGGGTCGGCGGGGTGGTAGTAGTGCAGGGGGGATGGGGATTGACTAGGTAGCTATGACAGTAGGGACTCTGAAGGTTTTTATTACAGCCAGCTTCTGACAGGAATCAGCTGTTTATAGAGAGGGAACAAGCAGCTGATTCCTGTCAAAGTTGAAGCTGGAAGCAGGGAGCCCACCACTGACAGGAGCAGATTGCACATGCGCATGGACGGGCTCACTCTCAAGCTCTTCCATGTCACGTGCAGCCTTGGACGAACTCAGCTGCAAAGTAGAGCAGGACTGAGGGGGCGTGGCTTATAATTAAAAGAAAAGCAGGCAGATGTGTCTAATGAAGTATATTAGGAACTTCATTTTCTTCCTGCCTGCCACACAATAGTGGAATGTATTTAACCAGTACAGGACCGCCTAACGCAGGGATGCGTCCTGCGGGCGGTCCTGTAGCTCTGAGATGACGCGTCGGCGCGTCACCTCGTGAGAGCCGAGATTTCCTGTGAACGCACGCGCTGCCATAATTTTGGAAAGAAGACACCCCAAGGTATTCGCTGAGGGGCATAATGAGTCCATGAAAAATTAAACTTTTTGTCAAAAGTTAGCGGAAAGGGAGACTTTGTGAGAAAAAACAATTAAAAATCAATTTCCACTAACTTGTGCCAAAAAAAAAATCTTCTATGAACTCGCCATGCCCCTCATGGAATACCTTGGGGTGTCTTCTTTCCAAAATGGGGTCACATGTGGGGTATTTCTACTGCCCTGGCATTTTAGGGGCCCTAAAGCGTGAGAAGAAAAATGCATAAAAATGCCCCTTTTGGGCCCCTTTGCGCATCTTAGCTGCAAAAAAGTGTCACACATGTGGTATCGCCGTACTCAGGAGAAGTAGGGCAATGTGTTTTGGGGTGTATTTTTACATATACCCATACTGGGTGAGAGAAATATCTCTGTAAATTGACAACTTTGAATAAAAAAATGTAAAAAGTTGTCATTTACAGCGATATTTCTCACACGCAGCATGGGTATATGTAAAATTCACCTAAACACATTGCCCTACTTCTCCTGAGTACGGCGATACCCATGAGTGACACTTTTGCAGCCTGAGTGCGCAAAGGGACCCTAAACCAATGAGTACCTTTAGGATTTCACAGGCCATTTTTATGCATTTTGGATTCTCACACTTTAGGGGCCCCTAAATAGCCAGGTGAGTATAAATACCCACATGTGACCCCATTTTGAAAGAAGACACCCCAAGGTATTCTGTGAGGGCATGGTGAGTCCACAGAATTTTTATTTTTGGCACAAGTCAGCGGAAATGATATTTTTCTTAATTTTGTTTTTACAAAGTCTCATATTCCACTAACTTGTGACAAAAATAAAATTTCACATGAACTCACCATACCCCTCACGGAATACCTTGGGGTGTCTTCTTTCAAAATGAGTCACATGTGGGGTATTTATACTGTCCTGGCATTTTAGGGGCCCCTAAAGCGTGAGAAGAAGTCTGGAATCCAAATGCGTAAAAATGCCCTGTGAAATCCTAAAGGTACTCATTGGTTTTAGGGCCCCTTAGCTACCCAGGGGTGTATTTTATATATACCCATACTTTGTGTGAAAAATATCTCTGTAACGACAACTTTTAAAAATTTTTATACAAAGTTGACAATTTACAGAGATATTTCTCTCACCCAACATGGGTATATGTAAAATACACCCCAAAACACATTGCCCTACTTCTCCTGAGTACGGCGATACCACATAAGTGACACTTTTTGCAGCCTGGGTGCGCAAAGGGGCCCAAATTCCAACGAGTACCTTTAGGTTTTACATGGCGGCTCACAATTTAGCCCGCCCAAAATGCCAGAACAGTAAACACACCCACAAATGACCCCATTTCGGAGAGTAGACACCCCAAGTTATTCACTGAGGGGCATAGTGAGTCCGTCTGAGATTTTTTTTTTTGCCAGAAGTTATCAGAAATTGAAACTTTTTTTTTCTCAGAAAGTGTCATTTTCCGCTAACTTGTGAAAAAAATGAAATGATACATGAACTCACCATGCCCCTCCGCGAATACTTTGGGGTGTCTTCTTTCTAAAATGGTGTCATTTGGGGGTATTTATACTATCCTGACATTCTAGCACCTGAAGAAACATGACAGGTGCTCAGAAAGTCAGAGCTGCTTCAAAATGCCGAAATTCACTTTTTGCACCATAGTTTGTAACGCTATAACTTTTACCCAAACCAATAAATATACACTTATTGGACTTTTTTTATCAAAGACATGTAGAACAATAAATTTAGAGAAAACTTTATATAGAAATGTAGTTTTTTTAAAAAAAAATTACAACAGAAAGTGAAAAATGTCATTTTTTTGCAAAAATGTCGTTAAATTTGTATTAATGGCAAAAAAAGTAAAAATGTCAGCAACAATGAAATACCACCAAATGAAAGCTCTATTAGTGAGAAGAAAAGAAGGTAAAATTCATTTGGGTGGTAAGTTGCATGACGGAGCAATAAACGGTGAAAGTAGCGTAGTGCGGAATTGTAAAAAGTGGCCTGGTCATTAAGGGTGTTTAAGCTAGGGGGGCTGAAGCGGTTAAAGAGTGGCCAACCCCTTTAACTCTTTTCGGGATGGCGTTCACTAGAGCTTCATAGGTTGCCACTGGAATCCTCTTTCACTTCTCCATGACGACATCACAGAGCTGCTGGATATTAGTGAGACCTTGGGCTCCTCCACCTTCCATTTGAGGATGCCCGACAGATGCTCAAACGGGTTTAGGTCTGGAGAAATGCTAGGCCAGTCCAGCACCTTTACCCTCAGTTTCTTTAGCAAGGCAATGGTCGTCTTGGAGGTGTGTTTGGGGTCGTTATCATGTTGGAGTACTGCCCTGCGGCCCAGTTTCCGAAGGGAGAGGATCATGCCTTGCTTCAGTATGTCACAGTACATGTTGGCTTTCATGGTTCCCTCAATGAACTGTAGCTCCCCACAGCAAGCAGCTCTCATGCACCCCAAAACCATGGCACTCCCACCACCATGCTCGACTATAGGCAAGAAACACTTGTCTTTGTACTCCTCACCTGATTGCCACCACACACGCTTGACACCATCTGAACCAAATAAGTTTATCTTGGTCTTATCAGACCACAAAACATAATTCCTGTAATCCATGTCCTTAATCTGCTTGTCTTCAGCAAACTGTTTGCAGATTTTCTTATGCATCATCTTCTGGGACAACAGCCATGCAGACTAATTTGATGCAGTGTGCGCTGTATGGTCTGAGCACTGACAGGCTGACCCCCCCACCCATTTAACCTCTGCAGCAATGCTGGCAGCATTCATACGTCTATTTTGAAAAGTTAACCTCGATATTATGCTGAGCACGTGCACTTAACCTCTTTGATCAACCATGGCAAGGCCTGTTCTGAGTGGAACCTGTCTTGTTAAACCGCTGTATGGTCTCGGCCACCATGCTGCAGCTCAGTTTCAGGGTATTGGCAATCTTCTTATCGCCTAGGCCAGTGATGGCTAACCTTGGCACTCCAGCTGTGGTAAAACTACAAGATGCCCACCATGTTTGGATGCTCTCAGAACTCTATAGAAATAAATGGAGCATGCTGGGAGTCGTAGTTTCACCACAGCTGGAGTGCCGAGGTTAGCCATCACTGGCCTAGGCCATCTTTATGTAGAGCTGCAATTCTTTTTTTCAGATCCTCAGAGCGTTCTTTGCAATGAGGTGCCATGCTGAACTTCCAGTGATCAGTATGAGAGAGTGTTAGAGCGATGACACCAAATTTAACACACCTGCTCCCCATTCACACCTGAGAACTTGTCACACTAACGAGTCACATGATACCGGGGAGGGAAAATGGCTAATAGTGCACAATGTGACCATTTTCACTTAGGGGTGTACTCACTTTTGTTACCATCAGTTTAAACATTAATGGACGTGTGTGGAGTTATTTTTTTGTGGGCACACCAAATTTTACCTGTTATACAAGCTGTACACTGAGTCCCTCCTACATCTACCTGTAATAGGCCACTCCTAACAAACCCCATACAGCTGAAATTATATTTTTGAAGATGAAGGTAAGAGTCTCACCCTCATCCTACATGGACACACTGCACTTAATACCCAGGGCCCCAACATAAAGCTACTGTACTCAAACTATTCTTTTTTTCCTCCCTGTGACAGGAATCGCCATCCAGTTCTGTTTCACAAACTGCCCACTATGTGGCTCCGTGGCAGGAGCTGTTGCAGCTTAATTTCCTCCCTCCTAGTCCTGAAGGCACCAAAAGAGGAGTGGAGGAGGACTTCACGATTTTTAAGAGGTGTAGGTCCGGGTGGAGGAGCCCAGCTCTACACATCATACATAGAGAAGAGGGCCTGCCCTGGCTGCACTGCCTGCTTTACATTTATACAATAGGCAACAGCATGCTACAGCCAGGAAGTTCCTCCCTCCCTGGATACTGCTCTCGGTCTGTGGTTCCCTTCATCATCCACCACCCGCCCATGGCCTGCTGTCTCCTCAGCCGTCCTTACTAGGCCGAAGCCCTCTGCTCTATTTGCAGCCACCACCATGCTTATTGCTGTCCAGCTCTAAATCCTCCGTCTGCAAATGGCTGAAAATACTAGTACCACAGAGATAGTGCTCCCTTCAATAACTATTGACACACAGTGCTCTAAAAAAAAATAACTGCACCCAATAAATAGTATCCTGAACACTAATATACTATTATAAACATAATGTCCCCCAAAAATAATTGTGCTAAGCTGATACTGTTCCGGGGTGCCCATCAAAGTAGCAGTGCTCCCCAAAATCCCACCAATAAAAATAATTATTTGCCAGAGCACACTTAGTAATAATAATGCCCCCATTGTGCCCATACTAGTAATTATGTTTCCCAAAGCCCCCCAGTAGTGGTTAGGCTCAGCATAATGCCCCCTAGTAGTAATAATTCTCCTTATAATGTGACAGTAGAATGTACTGAAATGTCCCATTAAAATGTGTGCCAGTGCAAAAAAAATCCCCCTAATTATGTGAACTAGTACAAAAATGCCTCCGTTCTGTGGGCCAGTACAAAAAATATCCCTTCTTAGTGCCGCAGTTGAGCTAATGTCCCATAGTGCCCCCATAATGTATGCCAATATAAATTCCCCTATACAGTGCTCCTAGTAAATGCCCCCATGGTGCTCCTCTCCCCTTTCTTATAGTGCCCCCAATAATGTGGCAGTAAAAAATACCCCATCTTATTTTCCCCCAGAAGATGTCCCCATAATGTGCCAGTAAAAAATACCCCTTCTTAGTGCCCCCAGCAGATGCCCCTATAGTGCTCCTCTCCCCCATAGTGCCCCCCAAAATGTGACAGTAAAAATGCTCCTTCTTAGTGTCCCCAGAAGATGCCCCTTTAGTGCTCCTCTCCCTCATGGTTCCCCTCATAATGTGCCTGTATAAAATGCCCTCAGTGCCACCAGATGCCCCATAGTGCTACTCTCCCCATAGTGCCTCCTATAATATTCCAGTAAGAAATACCCCTTTAGTGCCACTAGATGCCCCCATAGTGCTCCTCTCCCCCATAGTGCCCCCCATAATGTGCCAGTAATAAATGCCCCTGTAGTGCCACCAGATGCCCCCATAGTGCCCACCATAATGTGCCAGTAAAATATGTCCCTTTAGTGCCACCAGATGCCCCGTAGTACTACTCTCCCCATAGTGCCTCCTATAATATGCCAGTAAGAAATACTCCTTCAGTGTCACCAGATGCCCCCATAGTGCTCCTCTCCACCTTGTGCTCCCATAATGTGCCAGTAATAAATGCCCCTTTAGTGCTCCTCTAGTGCGCCAGTAAAAAATGCCCCTTCTTACTGCCCCTATATGCCCTCATAGTTCTTCTCTCCTGTATTGTGCCAACTAAAAAAAATAAATAAAACACTAATACTTCATGTGGCTGTCAGTGATGCGATGCAGACTTCTTCTGGCCTGTGTCCCACACTGCATGCTCCCCAGCTCAGGCGGCGAAATGATAATGACATCATCGTTTCGCCTGAGCCGGATTCTGATAGGCTGTAGACACTAGCCCATCAGAGGAACAGGGAAGGGAGGCCTCTCCCATACCCCGCCGCAACAGCGTCCTTAGGACCGCGATACAGATGAATATAGAGATGAGTGCTTCCACAATGGAAGAGCTCATCTCCACTCCTACTGCCCTACCACTTTCCCCTCTTAGATTCAAGGCCACGCTGCCCAAGGCGATCTCCTCACCTAATTCGCGGTGTGCACCTAACTGAAAAATAAATAAATAAAAGACTGCTTCTAGGGGGGGTCCAGACCTGTTGGACCCCCCCCCCCTGTCGGTGCACTCCTGTTGCTTGTAGTAACAACAGCATGGAGGCAGTTTGGGAAAGAGAGGGAGGTGGAGAGCAGTATGTGTAACAGAAAGGGGCAAAGAAACAATCTGTAGGAAAAGGGGGCATGACAGCAATCTGTAACAAAGGGACTATGGAGAGCAGTCTTTGGGGGAGGAGATCATGGGGAGCAGGCTGTGAGAGAGGGGGCATGACAGTCTAACAAATTAGACATGGGAATCAGTTTGTAAAAGAGATGTGTGCATGGGAAACAATGTAACAGAGGGTAGCAGATGATAGATAACAGTCATAGGGCATTACCATGTTGCATCCGAAAAGGGGTATTATTACTGTCAAAGCCACATTATTAATGTTTAGGGGGCACAAGCAGTATTATTACTTTGTAAGGAACACAACAGTGAACATTATCATTACGTAGGGGCACAAAAGGGGACTTATTACTGTGCAGGACCTTAATAAGGCACTATTACTGTGTGGTGCATTATTATCATCTGGGGCACAATATTCAGTATCTAGTAGTAATATTTGGTCCTGATATAGTGGTATTTTTTGATAACTAAATACTGTATGTATTTAAAAAAATTTTGTGGGGGGAAGGGAGACAACATATGGTTTGAGGCTCCTGCCTCTATAATTTTAAGACCATAGTATTATCCATAGAATGAATTGACTGAATGTTTCTTGAAGTAAAAACATGATGTGAACCTAACCTGAGTGCTATATAAATGGTTAATGTTTTTTATTAGGCATTTGTAGGGAGAAGGATGTGCTAAGCTGGGTGTGTTTATTGTTAGAAAATTTGCATGTACACTGACAATGATAGCATACTGTATATATTGTTTGGCCGGAAATTTTTAATGCTGAGTATAAAGATGTACAGAATTGGTTACACAAAACTTTTTATGGCATTTTTTTGTATAATTGTTATTTTTATCTTCTGCCTCAAAATCATTATATTGGACACATACTTTGAAAATATGGACACCGCAGCTTATTCAGTACACAGTAAGTTTTTGGATATCTACTTTAACATATTTATATGTGATGTACACTCGATCCGCACGGGGAAAGGTTCCCCGCGGCTGATCGAGCATGTTCATAGCGTGCATGATGGGAATCCACGTTGCCTGTCCTTTGCGGGAGTAGAGGTGGTGAGAACCATCCATCGCGGGGGGGACCAGCACCGTCTACTCTTGCAGAGGGAGGCAAGGTGGATCCTACTTACAGGAGCAATGGGAGCAAATGGACTCAATGACAAAAATGATATGTCAGTATTTTTGTAAAGGTTGGTGACTCGCGATTTATGTGGAGTCCGTGATAACTCAGTGCCGATACAAATAGCAGGAGTATGCTCATAACAAGCCATCTACATGTTTAGGCTTAAAATGTTAAAGTCAACTATGTTTGCTGAATGTATCTTTTTCATACGCAAGTTGTTTTCAATGTTCCCAATCATGTTGAAGCGTCCCAGTGTCGTCATGACAATTGGGGAGGCGTTCCTAATAAATAGCGTGGAGTCATGCCGGGACGTCAGTGCGGCCTGACGAAGCGCGTGTGTGCGAAACGGCCGTAGCTGCCGACTGCCTGTGGATCGTGTCCGCTATCTATTCCCTTGACTTGCTGTCCTACATCATATGAAGAAATAAAGAGAAGTTTTAAGCGCATGGCGAGTGCCGCATGTTATTCTATATTCTTTTTGTAGAATCAGATGAACTTCCTTCTGCTTATTGATTGCCGAGCACCGCGATATTGCGCCACCATACTGGGTGCATATTCAGCTGTATGCACTTTGGACTGTGCGACTTTCAAGTGTGGTGTTCTTGGAATAGCAGTGCCACTGTTTTCTCCTCTCCCTTGCTAAATATTCATATGTGATATTTGTAGTAGTTAAACACTGATAAAGTGTCATAACAAATGTTTCTTTTATTAATCTGATGAGATGTAATACTATCTGAAATGAGGGCCTTGTAAATTATACTATTTTAACATGGTGTTAAAATAAAGTAGTGTAAATTACATATGTATCTGTCATTTTAAAAGCACCTAGGCATTTCTATTTGATTGCTTTAATTCTTCAAAATATTTTGCACATGCTTGAACGTGCTTTTGGACGTCAAAGAGGGACATTTACGGTATAGATACAGATAGAAAACAGACACTTTCTAGATCAATATTGTAAATGTATAATGCAAATCTACACCTCACATCAAAAAGAGAGACAGGGGACTTGGGAGGTCTGTAATACACACATAATATTGTGTTTACTTTTATGAATCTGCCTTTTGTCTTATAAAATACCTAGAAGAAAAGGAGAAATATTTAGTATGCCAAAAGATCATTTCCTGTTATCAGACTTTGTGATTTGGTACTGTTTTCAAGATGTATTCTTAACACCTATATATCTATCATATAAATGTGAGTAACAATTGATTTAAAAAAATGTAATTAACTCGTTCATGACTGGGCCTAAAAAAGGCCTGAATGTCCAGGCAATTCTTTGTGATTTTGTGCATGTGGTGGTTTAGTGACCCTAACTTTTTTTTATTTTTTTGACTACCAAAATAACTTTTGCCATGTTTTTAACTTGAAACCTTTTTTTTTGTTTTTTAGAGAATTGTATTCCTTTTTTAGGTTTAACTTGTTGTAAAACTGTTAAGTCTTATTAAATTATAGCTTTCCATTTCTTATATATTAAAACTGACAAAAATTAATTATTACAATGGGTTCCCTATTTTGTGACAATAGTTGGCAACTAGTGGCAGATTTGTGTTTTTTATTATTTATATTTTAATTTATTTTTGGCGCATTATATATCCCCCAGGAGGTCATTAACATACCTCTGGAGGACACAGATTTTTTTTTTCACTGCTTCCACTGTAACTGGGGCATACTCAGGAACCCCAGTTACAGAGCAAAACAGCCCCTTGTGGGGGCATTATACACGGGCAGAGCTGATCAGGGTCTCCTTAGACCATGCAGCTCTGCTCCTGCCCCAAGACACCCAGCAGTCACATGACCACCGGGACTCCCTGCTCTCAGGTACTGCTCTGCTGCCAGTACTGGAGAAGGCAGAAGCGGTAATAAACTGCTCCTGTCTTCTCCTCAGGGTCCCCGCTGTGTCTCACAGCCAGGACGCAACCTGTTCTTGCTAGATTGCGCTGGGATTAAAGCACTGCCTGGCCATTTATATACGTGCTATCTGCACGGGGTATTTGTATATATCCAGTGGGCAGTCGGAAAGGGGTTAAGATTTTGAGCTTGAAGAGTTAGCAAGAGTTTTTAGCACAGCATGCTCTATTTGTTGTTATTTTGTGGTGATTTTACCCTAATGACTGGATTTCTTCTTAGGTTAAATTAGTATTCATGAGAATGCAGTTTTAGAATTGGGACATCACTGATACTATCACAAAAATGCTGCCTTGAAGTACAGGTTATTGTGTAACTGTAAAGGCTAAGTACACCTTTGGAGGCAATTTTTGTTTATGATTGCATCTTACTCATTTTTGGCTAAAA
Organism: Bufotes viridis; assembly: GCA_033119425.1. Lineage (NCBI taxonomy): Eukaryota > Metazoa > Chordata > Amphibia > Anura > Bufonidae > Bufotes > Bufotes viridis. Next base: position 354,105,471 of record CM065589.1, read on the forward strand.
TTATATTTTCAGTTGGCCTTTATTAAAAATAATGAATGAGCCATCCTGTCAAAACTGGACACAACTGTGTGACTGGCACTTTCACTTTCATTTTGTGCTGGGTCATCTAATAAACCATTTCTCAACCACTAAGAGGTCATAAACACTTATTTAAGCCACATTATTATCAGTAAGATAAGAACTGAGCTATAATGAGTGTTTTGTAAATGTCAGACAGTAAAGGTAAGGAGCCCGTGTGCTCCCCAACTGATGGAAAAGACAGAAAATCCACAGGCTGCTACTACAGCATCTCAGCTCTGTACTCAAAAAAGATTCCATATTGTTAATAAAGACCAATTGAAAAAATGTTTTTAGCTCAAAATAAGTACAACGAAATAATGAAATTAAAAAAATTGTCCCCAAAGGTGCCTTTAGTTATAGCAATTGAAAATGAGAACATTTGGCTGACAAAACTCTAAGGCCTCTTTCACACGGGTGTCACGTTTGACGCCCAGATAAGAGGCTAAAGGACCTGTAATGACGTCACTGAGATCATCACATGGTCCATCACCATGGTGATGGACCATGTGATTGGACCATGTGATGTGACGTCACCACAGGTCCTTTAGCTGGCAGCTAATGCTTGAAGAAGAGAGAAGAGATCGGCAACTACGCAATCAAGTGGATAAGGCGAGTTAATTTTTTTATTTTTAACCCCTTAATCCACATGATTGGACCATGTGATGTGACGTCACCACAGGTCCTTTAGCTGGCAGCTAATGCTTGAAGAAGAGAGAAGAGATCGGCAAGTACGCAATCAAGTGGATAAGGCGAGTTAATTTTTTTATTTTTAACCCCTTAATCCACATTTTACTGAGCATTCTGTAGTGAGAATGTTATTATTTTCCCTTATAACCATGTTATGAGGGAAAATAATATAGATCTGGTCCCGTCTCTTAGCAACCTTGCGAGAAAATCGCACTGCATCCGCACTTGATTGCGGATGCTTGCGATTTTCACGCGGCCCCATTCACTTCTGTGGGGCCTGCGTTGCGTGAAAAATGCACAATATAGAGCATGCTGCGATTTCCACGCAACGCAGAAGTGATGCGTGAAAATCACCGCTCATGTGCACAGCCCCATAGAAATGAATGGGTCCGGATTTAGTGCGGGAGCAATGCGTTCACATCACGCATTGCACCTGCGCAGAAAACTCGCCCGTCTGAACGGGGCCTAAATAAATAAGGTTTGTTACTGGTTGGATATACAGTGGTGCTTAAAGGTTTGAGAACCCTTCATATAAGGTAGATAAAGATAACCAAACCAAACAAATGAGTCAAAAATCATAGTCATTTTTTTATTAAGGAAATTGATCTAATGTCACATGTCTGTTTAGATAGCACGATCTGCACCTAAAAAATTTCTTCCGATGAGCGAGTCTTTCACTTGTTCACAGTGATCGGCTGCCCATTTAGATGGACAGATTGTCAGGAACGAGCGTTGGCAAGAACATTCATTCCCAACAATCTGACCAATTATCTGGCTGTCTAAATCCACCTTAACAAATTGGATTTCTGAGAACCTCAGAAGAAGATTTGTTGATGCCAATCAAGCTGGAAAAAAAGACTCCAATCCACAGTCAGAGATCTTGTGTAGGGCAGTGATGATGACCATTTTTGTAATATACTTTAATTACTGAGCACATTTCTAATAAAAAAAAATATAGCTCTGAAGTGGCATTAATATCATTACCCATCTTCTATTTACTGAATTGTGGAGATGCGCCCCAGGGTGACTACTGCTGCCTCCACTGCCTCTCCTCCCTCCTATATAGCCCTAAAACTGGCTATAGATATACAGACAGCTAAATTAATTACTGGGCTGAGTGCTCATTATTGAGAAGTCAAGGTGACAAGTAACAGCTGTTCTACACTATATAGGGACTTCTGTATATTGCAACTGTCCCTATATAGTGTAGAACAGGGATCAGCAACCTTCGGCACTCCAGCTGCTGTAAACTACAACTTCCAGCATGCACACATGGCTATTCTTGTAACTATCATAGAAGTGAATGAAGGAATCTGGGAGTTGTTTCAAAGCAGCTGGCGTGCCGGAGGTTGCTGATCCCTGGAGTAATACATTTGTTACTTGTCTCCCTGCCTTCTCAATATTGTGTGCTCAGCATCTAGCTGTCCACATAATTCCCAGCTTAAACAGGAACAGAGATAGCAGCCAGGTAGGGAAATTACTATATATATATATATATATATATATATTTTGTAAGGGATTAGCTCTGGTCTCGGGGATCATTCACACAAAGATCTTCATCACCACTTGATTTCCGGTCCAAAGAGTGTGATTTATTTTGGCACACAGCATAATAAAATAAACATAAACAAAAAACACCTTGCCCGTCTGGGCTATGCCTAAACATTTACGGTTCCCTACCTCACCTCTAAGTAGGGCTTAGTACCGGTCAGTGTCTCAGGCTCCAAGCCTTAGCAGGTTTTGCTTATCAGCGACAGTCCACACCGCGGATAGATCAGGCTTTGCATAGCTTTGTGGTCACACATTCCACCTGACTGAGACCACTTCACACAGAGCCTCTGCTCTAGGCCTCTGTGTCACCAAAGACTCTCTCCCCAGAGAAAGCACCAACAAAGTCCAGCAAGCAGACTAAATTGAATTGCCGGCAGTGAGCAAGTCCCGGACTGGAACATGGGAAACAGGCACCCACCCAGCACATTGCCTGTTCCCAGTAAAAGCCTGTCCTAAACTAGCTGGAACCATCTATGCTATGTATTATGGTGTCTGCTAACTACTTTAGTGGACACCCAAACTAGGGCCTTTACTTCACCAAGGCCGGGAACCTTGGTGACACGTTTCTTGGTGACAAAACCCCGCTTTTAAATGCTTCATTTTGACTTCACTGCCCATAACACTATTCACATTGCCACAATATATATATATATATATATATATATATATACACTTTAAGGGCTATATAGGATAGGAGAGAGGCAGTGGGGGCAGCAGCAGTCAGCCTGGAGCTCGTCTCCACAGTTCAGTAAATAAAAGATGGAGAGTGCTGCTAATGTAAGAAATGGGCCACTTTTTTTTAATAGAAACGTGCAATTTCAGAAAAAAAAACTCATTTAGAACTTGATAACAGCAATGCATCTCAAAAAGTTGGGATGGCCATAAAAGGCTAGAAAAGTAGGTGGTACTAATAAAAAACAGCTGAAGGAGTAATTTGTTACTAAGTCACATGATTGAGTATAAAAAGAAAATGTAGTAGAGGCTGAGTCTCTCAGAAGCAAAGATGAGCTGAGGCTTACCAGTCTGCACCTCTGGTGGTATGGAGTCACATTAGTGTCTATGGCATGGACAGCTTGCATATCTAGAAAGGCACTATCAATGCTGAGCAGTATATAAAGGTTTTAGAACAATGGATGCTACCATCCAGACAATGTCTCTTTCAGAGAAGGCCTTGTATATTTCAGCAAGACAATGTTAAACAAAATACTGCATCCATCACAACAGCATGGCTTCAGAGAAGAACTAACCTGCTTGCAGCGTAGACCTTTCACCAAAGGTGAAATGAAAAAATCCAGCAAAGAAGACTCAAGACTGTTGAGTAGCTACAATCCTACCTCACACAATACATTTTTTATGTAGTTGTACTTTCAATTATTTAATTTTTGTAAGTGTGGTTCACACATTCCAGCTGGCATGTGCTGGGGACAAAACTTTGAAGTTAATACTGTTGCTCTACTCACAAAATCATGCACCCATTGGCTGCACAGGGTAGCATGCGGCAGCCGGAGGGTGTAACCCAGTCTTAGAGGCTTTATTTCCAATGATTTCTCATTTTGCATTTATAAGGTGTGATTCATATTTGTTTTGCATTAATAAGTCTTATCGATGATGTATGTTTTCAAACTTGATATGCCATAAATGTCCCACATGGGTCAACCCTTTTCATTGTTACAGTCTAATTTATTTATTATCATTCATGGGCGTAGTGAAAAATGCAAATAATATGTGGGCTGGTAAAAAGTGAAGTAGTGTACTAAGTAAAGTAGGTCAGTGTAGTTAAAACTAATGTATACATTTTTAAAAGATTAACTAGAATGGTAATGAGTCTATTTATTTAAATGTTTGAGTATAATCAAAATGCTAAAGAGGAATTCCAAAATATATAAAGATACATCATAAGGCATTCAAATTCAACATTAAATATCTGGAGGAGTTTATCATGAGGGAAATATCCGGAGTCAGTTTTGCTTGAGTCTACATTGTAATACTTTATGCCAAATGTATGCCAAACAGTCACATGTTGGAAGAAATTTATCAAGACCAGAATGTGCCGAGTCAGTCTTCATACTCCTTGCACTGCCAGAGGATCCACCGAATTTATGGTGAGGCACAGGTCTTGTCATAAATTAGGCGCATCCTCCAGCAGTCCATGTTCCTAAACTGAAATCTATGGCATCTCAGAGCTGCCGAAGATTTCTGTCTTCATTTACGCCAGAAAACTGGCATAAAAGAAAATATATTCTCTGGGCAAAATAGCCTGTCCTTTCCCCATCAGTCCCCCTTTTTCGGAAAGTGAAAGTGATGGGGACTGTGTGAAATGCCACTTGGGACTAAATGTTTTCACAGTGGTGTTTAAAAAATTGCAGTCTCTCCAAATGTCCAGACTTATAACCTTCTATGCTTTTTCATTTCATACTCACAAGCCACGGGTGACTTACAACTTCGGGGGCTGAAGTTGATTTCTTATTCATCAGTTTCTTATTCATCATCATTTGTATTTTTTTTTATTTTTATGAATTTTGAATACGGGCCAGTGATCTCACACTGCCAAAATACAGAGGGTGATGCCCTGCATCAGATACATTTGAGTTAAGCCTGGCCCAAACAGGTTCTGGCCATGAAAACTGGCATAGAAGTGGGCAGACTGACACTTTTCACTGAGTTGAAGAAGAAACTGGTGTTTTTAAGGGGTTAAATGAATTCAATCTAGTCATCTACACTGCCAACATACAGAGAGTGATGCCCCGCATCAGATGTAGTTAAGTTCAGTATGGCCCAAACAGGTTCTGGGCATGAAAACTGGCATTAAAGGGCTCCGTCAAATTCAAAATTGCGTAGGGCCCGGGCCTTTGTCATTATCTCCTCTTTGAGGGTATAATCATGGACAGAGCAGATTATGTGCCCTTCGGTTTAAGCGCTCTGTGGGCTCTGTCCAATTTAATCTTGTGCGAGGGAAGCTCTCCTAGAATCATATTGAAAATAGCCTCCAAGGTGACAAAAAGGTCCTCGTCGCCAGTAGCCTACGGGAGACCCTGGACTCTGATATTATTTCTACGACCCCTGTTGTCGAGGTCCTCTGGATGTCGGCCCATTTCCCTGAGGGCTGCCGATTGAGCTGTTATGGACTCATGAAGCGCTGAGATGTACTGTTTGGTCTCGTCATGTGCTTTTTCAAGGGAGTCCACCCGGTCGACAATGTGTTCAATGTCGGTGTGGACGGCGGCAATCTCTGATCTGCAGGCCCCCTTAACTTCAGATATGAGTATCCGAAAGTCCTCTTTAGTAGGGAATTGGCTGAGGTATACTTCCCAGGAATGTGGGGGATCCCGCGCTCCCACTCGAGCGCTATGTCGCGGTGGTGGGAGGGAGCAATGGTGGGCGGCTCCTTGCTGTGTGGAGCGCCGCACTGGGAGAGTCGTTCTAGGAGCCCTTGTCCAGCACTCCTCCAGCATCCTGGGCAGAGAGGGAGATCGGGAAGGAAAGGACCTCCTGGGAGCTGATTTCTTCCCCATGCGGTCGGCTATTCAGGTGTGACAGGCCAAAGCGTGGAGGTGCAGGCGGGAGCCGAGCGCCTAAGCGTCCATGTTAGCCAGCATCCGGAAACGCCCCCCCCAGACTGCCTTTTAATACTGCGCTGTCCCTGCAGTCTCCCTATGCTCCCCCTTTGCTCTCCCTACAGTGTGTAAAAACTTTTTGGGGACTTTTTGATCACTTTATATATATATATATTTTTTTTTTTTGGGAAGGCGAGGAAACGAAAAAACTGCTAAATTGAATAAAATAAACGCCAAAAAAACCCTGAGATAAATCATCTGGTAAATTTACACAATAGTGTTTGGGCATCCACTTGGCAAATGAGTTTCAAAGTTAATAAATGTAAAGTTATGCATCTGGTTTCTAATCATGTACATGCAACATGCCCTAGGGGGAATAAAACTGCGAGTCACTTTTTGAGAAGGAACTTGATGTACTTGTAGATCATAGGCTAAACAACAACATATAATGTTGATCAGCATGCAGTGTTGGCCAGCAGAATATAAGTATAAAAATGACCTGTACAAAAAATATGGTCAGAAGCTGTTGCTTGGAAAGGACAAGGAGAGCTAGGAATCTGTGCAAGAGTCTTCCTCAGGAGGTGGTCGCAGCAGGAAAAGTTGACGGCTTCAAAAAAGGCTGAGATAATTCTTAGAATAAAATAACATTAAAAGGGGTTTCCAAGTTATGAAAACAAAATAAAATATTGTAGAGGAAAAGAGAGGTGGTGGCACACCTATCCAACAGTCACAGAAAAGGTGCACACCTCAAGGGTTACCCGTAAATCCCAGTGGGATGAATATATATGTGAAAGGAGGGGCACTCAAATATCGAGGTCAAATGTGCCGATAATAGTATTTAATACATGCAATTATTATATAAAATATAAAAAAATATATAAAAACACCCTAAAAAGAAGAAAATATTAAATGAAATATACAAATAGTTGCACCATTAGATGAATCAACTGTCTCCCTATGGCTGTAATTGGACCGTCTGGATGAGTCCACACACACCTCTATTGATATTAAGTCCCCTTGGTAGGTGGTGACAAATGGTTCCGTCTATTAATATTGTCTTTAGGTGCAAACCCCGCTGGAGATATTTATACTTGTTGTACGGATGAAAGTTCCAATACTAACATAGGTATTGTAATTACATGCGATATTGCATATGCAGTACTTTACCGCTCCTCGAGACACCGCCGGCTGCTCGTGCGTTGGTATGTACGCTCTTCCAGGACCTTTCGCGGCGTCCCACGTGGTCCTCCGCGTCATATACCGTGGCGTCCCACGTGACGCGTGTTTCAAGTGCTGATTGGTTCAGCTTCCACTCCCATGGGGCTATTGGTGCCGGTCAAATTGTAACAGCGCTTTCTCGGTATGCGGTTGGTGTGCGATTGTAGAGTGCGGTATTTGGACGTCCAACTTCTGCTCTCACTACTGTATAACCCAGACGCGTTTCGGGACGTAACACTGTCCCTTCCTCAGTGGTAACAGTAGTGAGTGAGTGATGAGAGCTTTTTATATCCATTTGTTCCTAATTTGTCACAGTCATTCATTGGAGCTCCTCAGGTCCGCCCCAATTGATCGAGATGTTGGGTGGGTCATCCTTAATTGTGTATTGTTTTATTAGAGGAGTAGTCAACCCCTCAAAACATACATGAATGTTTAAAAAGACCATATAAAGGTTATGAAATTAAATTATACATATTGCTATAATCCCAAGGTCGATTTGGAGATGGCTAACACTTGATGCTCTTTAGGTGAGGTAGACACGGAGGCACGAGGAGGAGGAGAGATCGACAAGCTGATAAACAGCCGGTTGTCGATGTCTCATCGTCTCCGGCCACCGTGTCTTATAAAAAGCCAAATAACTCCGTCTCGGCATTGAGGCCATTAGGGATCATGGTTTCAAATTCATAGATCCTCCTTGCTTCCAACCTAGACATCTGTGCAATATAGTTTCCTCCTCTCCATGATTTTTCCACTTTCTCGAATGCCATATATATCAAGGAAGAGGGGTCACTATTATGTAGTTCCTTGTAATGTTTGGACAACGGGTGTGTCATACAACCTTTTCGGATATTATTCATATGTTCTGCCACCCTTTTTTAAACTTTCTCTTTGTCCTACCTATATATTGGCGGGCACAGGGGCATTGTAGAATGTAAATCACTCCCTCTGAATCACAAGTCAATACATCCTTGATTTCCACATAAAATGTATTCTGAGTGGAGTGAACCTTTGCTGTTTTTCTTGGAAAGGAGCTAACTTTACAATTGGAGCATCTATTACACCTAAAAAAACCTTTCAAAGACAACCAAGTATCCCTTTTCCGTTTATTTATATTTTTACAGAAGGTGCCACCTCCAGGCCGATGTTAGGTACCTTGGTATAGGTGATCCTTGGTCTGTCGGGTAATAATGGACCTATGTGTTTATCCCCTAATAGGTGACCCCAATGTTTTTGATGATTCTTTCTACCTTCTTATAGTCTTTTTGAAAGGGTAGTATTATCCTAAAGGTGTCATCATCTCTTTGTTCCTTTGGTTGAAAAAATGTAGTTCTATCCATTGCTTCCACTTTTATAAGTGATTCCTCCACTACTTTCTCAGGGTAATCCCTATCTAAGAACTGTTGTTTTAAAATAGTAGCTTCTTCCCTAAATTGTTCCTGTTTCGTGCAATTCCGTTTGAGCCTTCTAAATTGGCTTACCGGAACATTTGATAGCCACCTAGGTAGGTGACAGCTTGTGTATCTCAAAAAACTGTTTCTGGCCACCTCCTTCTGGTGGGTACTACAGACCATCCTGGAATCTTCAATATTGATGTTTAAATCTAAAAATTGAATAGATGTTTGGCTGACCGATGCTGTGAATCTCAAATTTAAAGTGTTGTTGTTAATCTCGTGTAAAAAGCAATCCAATGTCTCCCTTGTGTCCCTCCAAATGAAAAAAACATCGTCTATATAACGGCGCCAAAGGACCAGACTCGTCCCCAGCCTGGGACCGATCTGGGCGGTCTCCCACTGTGCCATAAACAAATTGGCATAGCTGGGGCGAATCTGGTCCCCATGGCTGTGCCCTGCCGTTGGACAAAAAATCTCCTTCGAAATAAAAATAATTGTGCTCCAAGATATACTGGATCCCCTCCAGTAGGAAGGTTAATTGGGCCTCTTGTATTTTTGTACTGAGTAAGAGTTGTTGTTTGACTGCATCTAGCCCTGCCGTATGTTCTATGATAGTATACAGGGTACTCACATCTAAGGTTCCCATGTACCACTTTGCATTCCACTCCAGCGTCTCTACCAATTTGACCACTTCCGTAGTGTCTTTGATATATGAAGGCATAACCTTAACTGCCGGTTGTAATAACTTGTCAATATATTGGGAGAGGTTGGAGGACAATGAACCAATCCCGGACACTATTGGTCTCCCCGGTGGTCTAACGGGGTCTTTGTGTATTTTTGGAACACAATAGAAAATGGGGATCCTTCTATCAGTGTCCAGTATAAATTTCTCCTCTTGTTCCAAGAGGAAGCCCTCCCTTCTGCCTTTTTGGCAATAGTTCTGCAGTTGTCTGTAAAATGTGTCAGTGGGGTCAGATTCTATTTTTTTATATGTAGTTTCATCTTGTAATTGTCTCTCACATTCCTTCAGATAGTCTATTGTGTTCAGAATTACAATTGCCCCTCCCTTATCAGCTGGGCGTATTGTTATGTTGTTATTTGTCTGTAGTTCTCTCATTGCTTTTTGTTCATTTGATGTCAAGTTTTTACGTCTGTTGGGAACACCAAGATCTCTAACATCCTTCTCTACATTCATCTTAAATGCCGCTATTTCAGGGCCAATTTCCTGTCTGGGATATTTCTTTGATTTAGTTTTCAATTTTGTATGTATGTATTGCTGTGTCGTTTTGTATGTATGTATTGCTGTGACGGATTGAGATTTCAAATGAACTATCAGAGAAAATTGAATCTCTCAAAACACAAATTGGACAATTTGCAGGGGATGAACAATCAGAAAAATGGAAAGAAAGGATATGTAAAGGGTTGGATAATGTAGAACAAGAGATAATACGTAAGAAGGTAAAAAAGGCACATAATTTTACACACGCAAGTGAAAAAGAACGAGTGAGTGAGTATTTGGGAGGTGAGAATTATGAACAAGATGTGAATGGTTATGAAAATAGGAGTAAAGATAATCGAAAGAGGAAAGAAAAACCAAAAATACTATTAACAACGACATTCAGAATGTCACACACACTAAGGATAAGGGGAGTGGGAAGAAATTAATCCCAAGGGGGACACGAACAATACAATGTACCTATTAAAAACAAATATGAAGCACTCACTTCACCACTTTTTAGACCAAACACCGCCCCACCACAGAACCAGGAAGAGAGACGATTACCACAAAAGTACACAAAAATCAGTGAGGGATTTCACTCAGATGCACCCTTACAACCTGAGACAGAGACACCGGGACAGGGACACACTTCAGGATCCAGAGTACACACAGAGGGGTTATCACCAACAAAGTCGACAGAACCAGGACACATACGGCAGACCACAGAGATACCACAGAGGAGACAAATACGAAGGGGCAGACACTCAAAGAAGGGACACGATAAGGTATTAAAAGAAGAACCAAATATTATAATTAATTTAAGTGAGACACAGTTATCGGAAGCACACACTTCACTATTGAATAAAGGGTTGAAATACGCTCCCACACAAATCCTTGACAAGTTCTCCACCCATATAGGGGTGGAGAAATTTGTCAGAAAATTATGCTTGAAGAAGTATTTTTTGAAAAATCCGATTATTAGAGAACAACAAGTAACGACACAGCAATACATACATACAGAATTGAAAACTAAATCAAAGAAATATCCCAGACAGGAAATTGGCCCTGAAATAGCGGCATTTAAGATGAATGTAGAGAAGGATGTTAGAGATCTTGGTGTTCCCAACAGACGTAAAAACTTGACATCAAATGAACAAAAAGCAATGAGAGAACTACAGACAAATAACAACATAACAATACGCCCAGCTGATAAGGGAGGGGCAATTGTAATTCTGAACACAATAGACTATCTGAAGGAATGTGAGAGACAATTACAAGATGAAACTACATATAAAAAAATAGAATCTGACCCCACTGACACATTTTACAGACAACTGCAGAACTATTGCCAAAAAGGCAGAAGGGAGGGCTTCCTCTTGGAACAAGAGGAGAAATTTATACTGGACACCGATAGAAGGATCCCCATTTTCTATTGTGTTCCAAAAATACACAAAGACCCCGTTAGACCACCGGGGAGACCAATAGTGTCCGGGATTGGTTCATTGTCCTCCAACCTCTCCCAATATATTGACAAGTTATTACAACCGGCAGTTAAGGTTATGCCTTCATATATCAAAGACACTACGGAAGTGGTCAAATTGGTAGAGACGCTGGAGTGGAATGCAAAGTGGTACATGGGAACCTTAGATGTGAGTACCCTGTATACTATCATAGAACATACGGCAGGGCTAGATGCAGTCAAACAACAACTCTTACTCAGTACAAAAATACAAGAGGCCCAATTAACCTTCCTACTGGAGGGGATCCAGTATATCTTGGAGCACAATTATTTTTATTTCGAAGGAGATTTTTTGTCCAACGGCAGGGCACAGCCATGGGGACCAGATTCGCCCCAGCTATGCCAATTTGTTTATGGCACAGTGGGAGACCGCCCAGATCGGTCCCAGGCTGGGGACGAGTCTGGTCCTTTGGCGTCGTTATATAGACGATGTTTTTTTCATTTGGAGGGACACAAGGGAGACATTGGATTGCTTTTTACACGAGATTAACAACAACACTTTAAATTTGAGATTCACAGCATCGGTCAGCCAAACATCTATTCAATTTTTAGATTTAAACATCAATATTGAAGATTCCAGGATGGTCTGTAGTACCCACCAGAAGGAGGTGGCCAGAAACAGTTTTTGAGATACACAAGCTGTCACCTACCTAGGTGGCTATCAAATGTTCCGGTAAGCCAATTTAGAAGGCTCAAACGGAATTGCACGAAACAGGAACAATTTAGGGAAGAAGCTACTATTTTAAAACAACAGTTCTTAGATAGGGATTACCCTGAGAAAGTAGTGGAGGAATCACTTATAAAAGTGGAAGCAATGGATAGAACTACATTTTTTCAACCAAAGGAACAAAGAGATGATGACACCTTTAGGATAATACTACCCTTTCAAAAAGACTATAAGAAGGTAGAAAGAATCATCAAAAAACATTGGGGTCACCTATTAGGGGATAAACACATAGGTCCATTATTACCCGACAGACCAAGGATCACCTATACCAAGGTACCTAACATCGGCCTGGAGGTGGCACCTTCTGTAAAAATATAAATAAACGGAAAAGGGATACTTGGTTGTCTTTGAAAGGTTTTTTTAGGTGTAATAGATGCTCCAATTGTAAAGTTAGCTCCTTTCCAAGAAAAACAGCAAAGGTTCACTCCACTCAGAATACATTTTATGTGGAAATCAAGGATGTATTGACTTGTGATTCAGAGGGAGTGATTTACATTCTACAATGCCCCTGTGCCCGCCAATATATAGGTAGGACAAAGAGAAAGTTTAAAAAAGGGTGGCAGAACATATGAATAATATCCGAAAAGGTTGTATGACACACCCGTTGTCCAAACATTACAAGGAACTACATAATAGTGACCCCTCTTCCTTGATATATATGGCATTCGAGAAAGTGGAAAATCATGGAGAGGAGGAAACTATATTGCACAGATGTCTAGGTTGGAAGCAAGGAGGATCTATGAATTTGAAACCATGATCCCTAATGGCCTCAATGCCGAGACGGAGTTATTTGGCTTTTTATAAGACACGGTGGCCGGAGACGATGAGACATCGACAACCGGCTGTTTATCAGCTTGTCGATCTCTCCTCCTCCTCGTGCCTCCGTGTCTACCTCACCTAAAGAGCATCAAGTGTTAGCCATCTCCAAATCGACCTTGGGATTATAGCAATATGTATAATTTAATTTCATAACCTTTATATGGTCTTTTTAAACATTCATGTATGTTTTGAGGGGTTGACTACTCCTCTAATAAAACAATACACAATTAAGGATGACCCACCCAACATCTCGATCAATTGGGGCGGACCTGAGGAGCTCCAATGAATGACTGTGACAAATTAGGAACAAATGGATATAAAAAGCTCTCATCACTCACTCACTACTGTTACCACTGAGGAAGGGACAGTGTTACGTCCCGAAACGCGCCTGGGTTATACAGTAGTGAGAGCAGAAGTTGGACGTCCAAATACCGCACTCTACAATCGCACACCAACCGCATACCGAGAAAGCGCTGTTACAATTTGACCGGCACCAATAGCCCCATGGGAGTGGAAGCTGAACCAATCAGCACTTGAAACACGCGTCACGTGGGACGCCACGGTATATGACGCGGAGGACCACGTGGGACGCCGCGAAAGGTCCTGGAAGAGCGTACATACCAACGCACGAGCAGCCGGCGGTGTCTCGAGGAGCGGTAAAGTACTGCATATGCAATATCGCATGTAATTACAATACCTATGTTAGTATTGGAACTTTCATCCGTACAACAAGTATAAATATCTCCAGCGGGGTTTGCACCTAAAGACAATATTAATAGACGGAACCATTTGTCACCACCTACCAAGGGGACTTAATATCAATAGAGGTGTGTGTGGACTCATCCAGACGGTCCAATTACAGCCATAGGGAGACAGTTGATTCATCTAATGGTGCAACTATTTGTATATTTCATTTAATATTTTCTTCTTTTTAGGGTGTTTTTATATATTTTTTTATATTTTATATAATAATTGCATGTATTAAATACTATTATCGGCACATTTGACCTCGATATTTGAGTGCCCCTCCTTTCACATATATAAAATAAAATATTGCACTGTAAATCTGATGGTCACCAATATATACATAAGTTAAGCAAGTGTTAGGCAAAAAAAAAATCTATTTCCTCATTTCCCTAGTTCTCTTCTGGCTTTTGCTTACCTGCAATAGCAACAATCTCAGAGGTTTTCCTAATGAATATTTGTGCCTGTTCAGCTCTTTCCGTAAACCTGGACACCTGTGGCCAGCACTTAGTCCCATCTCATCATAGAAACTCCTAAAACATCATTGATTCCCCACTGCTGCCATTCAGATGCTGCCGTGGTTCCTGCTACTCTGCACTTCATGTCCTAGCTTGAGACAGCCAAAATAGGAAAGGCAGATCTACATAGCTTTGTGGGATTGATGGAGGCAGGTAAAACTTCCTTTATTTTTAAAATTATTCCTTTGGCCCTTTTTTTTTTTTTTTTTAAATAAAACCCCTTTGAGTGGATTGATGCCTGATGGATCAACAGTGGAGAGAGTAAGTGTATGGCCACATGGAGAGGCCGTGCTTTAGTTATGAACCGCACGGCCAATTAAGACGTAGCTTCCTTTTATTTAACTAAGGACCGCACTGTTTAGTCTGCCTTCATTGTTATTGAAGGTGCGTCACGGCCATTAACCCCTTAAGGACACAGGGTTTTTTCATTTTTGCGTTTTCGTTTTGCACTCTATGCCTTCCAAGAGCCATAACTTTTTTATTTTTCCGTTCACATGGCCATATGAGGGCTTATTTTTTGCGGGACAAGTTGTACTTTCCAATGCCATCATTTAATAATGCATACGGTGTAGTGGGAAGCGGGAAAACAATTCCAAATGGGGTGAAATTGCAAAAAAAAAAGCAATTTCACCACAGTTTTACGGGTTTCTAAATTACGACGTTTGATTTTATTCTACAGGTCAGTACGAATCCGGCGATACCCAATATGTATAGCTTTTCTTGCGTTTTGATAGTGAAAAAAAATTCAAAAGTGGGAAAAAATTTTTTTTTTTTTTGTCGCCATGTTTTGACCGCTATAACGTATTTGTAAATAAGTGTATGGCGTTGTATGGGGGCTTATTTTTTGCGGGGCGATCTTAACTTTTAGTTGATACCATTATGGGGTGTGTAGGACTTTTTGATCGCTTTTTATTTAATTTTTTGAGGAAATGAAGCGTCCAAAAGCGGCAAATCGGCCATTTGGGCGCTTTTTCCGTTTTTCTGTTTACCGTATGGGAAATATATTTTTATATTTTTATACTATGGGCGTTTTCACACATTGCGACACCCATGATGTGTATTTTTTTTATTATTTTATTTTTATTTTGGGGAAAGGGGGGTGATTTAAATTTTTAGGTTTTTATTTATTTATTTATTTATTTTTTTTTACACTTTTATATAGATCCCATAGGGACCTATATAAATCAGTTACCTGATTGCTTCTATCATAAACTCCAATACACTAGTAAGTGATAGCCTTAAGCTGAATGAAAGGCTTGAGGCTATCCCTTACAGCGCTCGATTCTCCCGATCACCACCAGGGGGAGCCGGAGCGCTGCCGAAAGTTTTACTTTCGGTTTTAGCGCGTGCAGATGCGGTGATCTGGATTGATCACGGCATCTGCGGGGTTAAATGATCGCGGTCGGCAGCGCTGCCGACCGCGATCATCAGCTGCGGGGGTCAGCTACAGGAATCAGCCGGACCCCCGCAGCGATGGTGCCCGCAGCGGCCAGGAGCGGGCGCCATCTTCAGGGACTGGACACATGATGTACCCATACGTCATGTGTCCTTAAGGAGTTAACAATGAAGACTGGCTATACTGTGTAGTCTTCATTAGTTAAATTAAAGAAAGCTGCGGGCAAATTGGCCACATGGTGCATTGCCGCAGCACAGCCGCAACCCGACTTGAGAACAGCCGATCCATGTGGCCGTACCCTATGGTACCCTCCACAAATGGTTAATTGGGCACAATTTGGCCATTTTCACTTAGGGGTGAAAATGCTTCCACTACTAATGCTTCCGCTACTTTTGTTGCCAGCGGTTTAGACATTTATGGCTGTGTGTGGGTACTCTGTTAGGGTACTTTCACACGTGTTGCTGGATTCCGGCTGGCAGTACCGTTGCAGGATCTGTTCAAATAGCCAGCATTTGCAGATGGATCCGGATGCGGAACCGTCTCACAAATGTGTTGCAATACCAGATCCATCTCTCAGGTTGTCACCTGGAAAAACGGATCCAGGATTTTTTTTTTTTTTTCACATGCGCAGACTGGATCCGTCAATGCAGCAATTTTAATGCCGGATCTGGTATTAATACATTTCAATGGAAATTAATGCCAAGTGTTCCGGAATATTGGACGGAGATAAAACTGCAGCATGCTGCGGTATTTTCTCCGTCCAAAAACCGTACAGTGACTGAACTGAAGACATCCTGATGCATACTGAACGGATTTCTCTCCATTCAGAGTGCATTAGGAGAAAACGAATCAGTTTTTTTCTGGTATTGAGCCCCTAGGACAAAACTGAATACCGGAAAAGTTTAACACAAGTGTGAAAGTACCCTTATACAAGCTGTTCACTGACTACTTTACATTGTATCAAAGTGCCATATCTTCAGTGTTGTCCTATGAAAAGATATAATAAAATATTTACAAAAATGTGAGGGGTGGACTCACTTTTGTGAGATACTGTATATATCAGCAGTAAGGAGGTGTTTTTCCCCTATAAATATGTGGGTATATAATGAAGGGGCGTGTGTTGAAGCCCCGAAACGCGTTGAGTGTCTTTAATAAAGCCATCTGGTACCCGAACTACAGAGAATGTTATTTCCATCCTTGGGCCATGGAAAGGGTCCACTACCATTTAACTGACCCGGCACGAGGGGATGGTGACAAGTGTCTTGAGTTTATTTTGTACATCCCCCTCTCGAGTCGAGTGAGCATAGCCAAAAATTGGGAATACTAAGATTTTTTAATAATGTTTTTTTTTAAATGTTCCTTTTATAAAAAAAAGTACCTGTATTCACACATTTCTGCATTTTTGCTCTTTTTTGTGGCATGTATTGCACCTGTGTGTTTTAAAGCAATTTTTTGCGGTAAGCAGAAGGTACATGGGAAATATGAAATACAGGACACAGGACCATATCTACCACTAGTCACTGGTGCAGTGGCTAGGAAGGGTCCTGTCTAGGGGCCTTCCCCCCTAGACCATTTACACTACCCAAAGAGGATCTTGTTTCTCTGGAAGCATGTTCTCCATGGAGTAGTTCCTGTGTGCCGCTGCTGGAGCCTGAAGAGAAAGTGCTGTTTTATTTAAAAAATATACAATTTATATATGATTTGCTATATGATTTTACCTATAACACAGAGCGCCTCTATAGATTCTTTGCTTTTTTGGGATTCCGAATTTATATTATGATGACTATCCCCTCTACAGGAGGATCAGGATTATAGAGAGTAGCTAAGTGTGTTCTTTGGGAATGTCATTAGTTTTATTATATATCTGTTCTAAACCTAGGTATATAAACACCCATATTTCTCTTTTTTCTTCTCCCTTGTCTTGTATACTGTACTTTCTGTTTAATTGTTCTTCACATGGCCATAAACTCGCCCATGAATTTGAAAGTAATGCCTCTGTTAACATACATATTTGTGCACCCATTGTCCTCTAGAGATGGGCAAAGATACAGCCACCCTGTGAAGACCAAGCCTAATAGGGGCATACTTAACTTAGTAACTAGGGCAGTGACAGCTGTAAATATGTTTCCAGATGTTCCCACTTATTCCACATAGATTGCTACAGAACCTGTTCTGTTACCCACTGATATAAGTAGTGGGCCCATGAGTGGAGAGGGTGCCAGCAGTAAGTATGTGTTGACGTCACTGTTTATTTTTCCCTTGTTCTGAATTGCTTATCTATTAACTAAGGGAGGCACTGTTCAATTAGCTCTTGCGCTCTCCCTATGCTCTCCCTATAGTGTGGATAAAATCTCCCTATGATCTCCCTATTATCTCCCTACACTGTCCCTGTGCTGTCCCTCAACTCTTCCAAGCTAAAATTTTACAAATAAAGGCTTTCTTAATCACTGTCCCTAGCGCCTGTCACATCTCTCCCTCACAGTAAAATTGTGCAGACTGGACAGGATAAGGCTGCTGATATGGATGTGGAAGCCAAGTCAGAGGAGAAATTATGCCAAAAGGATCAGATAGACACAGCTTAGGTCAAGGAGTCAGTGCTAGAAACAGGGGAGACCCAAGTGGGTTGAATTAATGGGCAATGTCATCTAACTCAGGTAAACGCCAAGAGCATGGAACAACTGGAATATTGAAGGACCTGAACGATAATATTTTGTTAGAGCAAAATTGCTGGGGACACAGTTCAAAGTAAATGGTACATTGATGATTGACCCTCTACACACCTTCGGGATCCCCATCATACTGTAGCAGAAGATGAAGTGGAGAAAAGGCTCTGGTTGAGTGATCACAATGGAGTTCTGGTGAACCACAGAGGCTGCGTTTGCAACCACAGACAGTTGTATGATATGCAAATGACTGGAAATTCCCAAGAGTGTCTGACCGATTTCTTGCTGTCGAGACAGACATGTCCCTTCTTGGTGCAGCTTTGACTATATGCTGGGATCCTCAGTGCTGACTCCCATTGAGCTGGGAACATGGCCATCAGCAGGTTGGCTGTCTGCACTAAAACTCCACTGAAAAATCCATTGTGTGAATGTTCCCTTACACTTCTATTAACAAACATTTTGAAAAGAATTTAGGATAGTCAGGAATAGAGCTAACCAAGGATTGAAGCCAGAAGTAAAAGAACAAGTACCTAGTACAGACTCTAAAAGGACAAGACAGGATCACAACTGGAACAAGGTCAAGGTCAGGGTTAAATTCAGGAGAATACAATATCAGAACCACACGAATAGGAGCTAGGAAAGGATGAACAACATTAGTTATTAGATTTCTGGAGAAGGGTTGTTGATCCAGGGAGTTATTCCGATTCCCTGATTGTAGTCGGGAAGGAATTTTTTTCCCCTAAATTGAGGAAAATTGGCTTATACCTCACAGGGTTTTTTATTGCCTTCCTCTGGATCGACTTGCAGGATAACTAGGGGTGCACCACCAATGAGGCCAGGTGAGGCAATCGCCTCAGGCAGCACCAGGTAGGGGCAAGAGGGGGGCAGCGGAAATGAGCACTTTCATTGTGGCAAAGGGGTTAGGTTCCGTTTTTGCCTCAGACAGCAGAAAGGCTAGGTGTACCCTGAGGATAACAGACTGAACTAGATGGACAGATGTCTTTTTTCGGCCTTATAAACTACAGTATGTTACTATGTTACTATCATAACAGGCAAATCAAAGCCTGATGCCGGTGTAGATCAGGAGCAGCAAAACTGGAGCTGAAACAGGAGTGGAGAAAGCATCCTGTTGCTTAGTAAGACTGCGTTCTAGAATGCACTGGGCCTGGGTGAGGTAAATTACAAACATGTTCCAAATCCTATAGCTCTTAATCCAATAGAGCGTCTATGAAATGTGTGAAAAAACAAGTCCCATCTCTGGTGGCCCTGGTGTCTGATATGGCTGCAGAAGACTGCTTAATTGGTTTTATTTTAATTAAAAAAAAACTTTTTACGTAAATTCATATCTTTTGTAACCACAGTACACAGGAAGGGACAGACAGTAAGCCCTAACTGGAACCATACCCGCTTTAACTGCCTACTTTTAGTGCAAGCCCTAGGTGGCAAGTCTGCAACTGGTCGACATTCTCTACTCTACAACAGTGGAAGACAGACACACAAAGAGACAGAACAACACAGAGACAGTGTCATAAAGGAATGGGTCAGATCCAGGAGGGCCAATCAGTAAAAAGTCGTGAAACAGAGGGTAGTCACAAAGCCAAGCCGAGTGCTCAAAGGCAAGCCAAGGTCAATAACAATAATAGCAATCCACATGCACACAGAGCCAGGAGCACAGCTAGGGAGTCTTAAACTATCACTGGCAAAGGCGTATTGCCAGCAGGGGATTTGACTAGGACGCTGAGTCCCTGGATCAGAACCTGATAGGTCCATGGACTCGGCAGCCAAATGGACCAGAACACATGTTGCACAGATATAGGATGGCTAAGCTGTCTCTCAGGCCTGACTGAAGAAGAACCAAACACACCTAAACATAATAGCTACTAATCTCCGCCAGCGCATTTATGCTGCAGGGAAAAGCAGAGCATTGTGCTCTGTTGCTGTGCACGTCACCAGGGGGCACGGCCAGGCAGCTCTTCAAGGGGGGGATTGTCTGGCAGCACATTTCATGCAGCCATGCTGCACCCACAGACTGCAGTACTGGAGCCCGGACAGCTAAGTTGATGACAGAAATAAAAGTATGATCTTGGTGTCTTAGGCCAGTACCTAAACAATATTAGGTATTTTTAATGTTGTGGCTGATATGTGTATATTAATTTATTTGTTTTAGCTTTCTGATTTGTTTGTGAAAATGTTCGTTGACCATTATTTTTATATGTTTTCTAGTTAAAAAAAATAATAAGAATAATGTTGGCAACCCTGTTCTGAAGCATGTTTTTTCTTATAGGTGCAAATAAAACTACAAAAGGAGTACGAGATTGGTTGTCAAAGCTGAAAATAGATGGCAGTTATATATATAAAAAACACCACAAATTGCCAAACTGCACTCTACCTCTCGACTTGGGTAAGCTTGTTTTGTTTATTTGAATTTTTACTGAAGCAGAATTATAATATACAACATACATTTAAACAGAGTTTGGAAAATGTTGAGATTCTGTTTTTAGATAAATTCTATATAGAATTGGTTATCATATCAATTGTACAATGAAAATTTTTAAAATCACAGTAAAAGATACAACACATCTGCACGATATGATAAATAAATATGTGGATGTACATGGCAACATTTATAAAAGAAAAATCACAGAAAATAATGCACTATATCACAATAGATGCAAACATTATATATGGACTAAGCCCTCACTCTCATATGATAAACCCTGAGACTCTCAGCCAATATATTTTGATCAAAACACATCTGTGTCCGCCTACTCACGCCAAGGTGGTCTCAGTGAGGCAGGTCCTACTCTAAACCTACCAATGTCGTTTGCAATTACGTTCAGGAGAGCAGACCCTGCACATATAGTGAGCTGCTCCTAATTACCTCTGTGTGCCCCAAGCAACCAGTGAGAGGAGGAGCACGCACAGCTATATGTACCACCTAATCAAGGTCGCCTGTGGGATAAGCGGGGCAAAAGTGCACAAAAATGCTATCACAAAAAAAGATACAAAACATCCTGCACAATGTAATAAATGAATATACAGATGTGGATGGCAACATGTATAAAAGAAAAATCACAGAAATGAATGCACTAACACAATAGATGCAAGCATTATATATGTACTAAGCCCTTATTCTGATATGATAAAATCTGACACTTTCAGCCAATACATTTTTATCAAAGCACATCTGTGCCCTCCTACCAGCGCCAAGGTGGTCTCAGTGAGGCCTGACCTACTCTAAACCCACCTATGCCGTTGGGCATCTACATTCAGGAGAGCAGCCCCTGCACATATATTGTGCTGCTTCTTGTTACCTCTGTGTGCACCGAGCATCCAATAAGAGGAAGAGCACGGACAGATATATGTACCACCTAATCAAGGTTGCCTGTGGGCTAGATGGGCAAAAGTGCACAAAAATGCTACTCCCAAGAGAAAATACAAGCGCATTCACACTTGAAGGTGCCACTCCTTCAAGTGTACACTTTAAACTATCACAGAAAAAGATACAAAACATTGTCCCCAATATGATAACTAAATATACGGATGTGCATGGCTACATTTATGAAAGAAAAATCACAGTAAACAATGCACTAATACAATAGATGCAAACATCATACATGAACTAAGCCCTCATTCTGATATGATAAAATCTGAGACTCTCAGCTGAGCATTATTTTCTGATGAAAATTTTAGCAACTTTCTAAACTTTTGCTGTGTGTTCTTTCATTTTATAAGATCCCTTTACATACTGCCTTACTTAAAGAGGACCTGTCACAACAAAATACAGTGCAATCTGAAAGCACCATGTTATAGAGCAGGAGGAGCAGACCAGATTGATATATAGTTTTGTAGGAAAAGATTCAGTGAAACTTGCTATTTATACATTTATATCTTTGCTTCTCCCTCTTCCTGTGAACAGCTATTGGTACAGAGAGGAGGTGTTATCAGTGACTGACAGCTGTCTCTATATGCACACTGATAACACCTCCCTCCCGTACCCATAGGTATTCACAGAAGGTGAAAAAAGAAAAGATATAAATGTATTAATTACAGATTTTACTGAATCTTTTCCCACAGAACTATATATCAATTTGGCTCAGCTCCTCCTGCTCTATAATGTGGTGCTTTCATATTGCATTACGGTACATTTTGTGGTGACAGGTTCTCTTTAATGACTGCATGCCCATTATTTTCAAACAATATATGAGGCTTTGGCATTATAAGGCCACACTGTGTTGCCACACTACATTTTTTCTACCTTGTAAAAAGCATCTTAAAATTCATGTGTTTTTACAAGCCTTTTTGGGTCATGTTTTGTAGTCACACAACATTTTACTTGTTTACGTGTTTTTAAGACTTTTTTCCCTTTAGATAAGTCTATGAGAAATTTACTGCAAAAAAACACTGTATCCAGAGCATGTTGCAATTTAAAAAAAGGCCAAGGGACAAATTTAAAAAAAGAGGCACTGGAGCTTAAAAAATTGCATCACCATGGGGTTGTTCCGATGAATGAAAAAATATTAATGTGCATGCACCCTAAGGGCTTGTTCACATGGATGATATTGCAGCTGAAATTTGGCGCGGACGGCAAAATTCCACCGGCAGCTACATGGTGTTTTTCGCACTGTCGGCGGCCCAGCGTTCATTCGTACTTTAAGGCTGTGATGCAGTGGCCAGACAGACGCAGTTTGAAGCCACACAGGGTATCTGCTCAGGCTTTTGTTCCATTCAATGGGGGCAAAACCACAAGTGGGTCCACAGCATCCGAAGTGAACCACTGCGGCAGAAACCACAGTGGCAGAATACACAGCCGATTTTGACAGTGTCAAAATACACCATGTGTACATACACCATGTGTACATACTCTAAAGTTATATTTTCTAAGACAATTTAATGTTTAAATCACTTGTATGTCTTCATTTTAAATAACAGGTCCTTACAATATTGAACTGAATGTGTCTTTTGATTACTCAAAATTACAAAATGAAAATATACCCTTTGGAGGCCACAACAAGCCTGACAACTGTACAGCTCTACAGAAAATTGCCATAGTCATCCCATTTCGAAATAGAGAACCACATCTTAAGATCTGGCTGTATAACATGCATCCCTTCCTACAGAAACAACAGGCAGACTACGGTATTTATGTTGTGGAGCAGGTAAAATTTAATTATATAAATTTAGTGAAATGTTGTGAAATAACTAAAGGGGTAATCCAGTTAGTTATTCTCTATCCATAGGATAGGGCTATTCAATCCGTCAGGGTCCTACCACTGGGACCCCCTCTGATCACGAGAATGGGGCCCCATAACCTATGGAGCTCCCCTGGAAAAGTAGGAGCAGCTGATCGGGAATGCATGACGGTATTCCATTCATTTCTATGGGAGCAACGGCGATAACCAAGCGTTGTATTTGGCTATCTCTGGAGCTACCATAGAGAAAATTGCCGCGGCGGCACACGTTTCTGACCAGATGCTCCATCACTTTTAGGGGGCCCAATGGGGTACTGGTGCCCCGTTATCCTGATCCGTGGGGGTCCCAGCATTAGGACCCCTAATAACCTCCTGTGGATAGGGGATAACTTTCTCTAAATCACGGAATACATTGGTCTAAATGGCAAAAGATGCTCGAGACCCCAAATGTTGTTGTGCATTGCTACCCGGGGGAGCAAATCATACCCATGTGATCCGTTGCTAACAGCAATCCCCAGCAAAAATGCATACAATGGAGGCTGCCGGCAGCCAACCACATCTACCACAAAAACATCCTACACAGGTCTTAAAAGCAGAAAATACTCAAGACTCCATGTGCTGTGGTGCATTTCTAATCGGGGGAGTAAATCCTGCACATGTAATCCGTTGCTAACAGCAATCCCCAGCAAAAAATGCATACAATAGAGGATGCCTGCAACGGACCACATGTAAGACAAATGTGCGTATGGGGCCATAAAAACAGAAAATCACTGAAAATGGTGCACTACAACGGTAAATGCAATTGACAATATATGGCTTAACCCTCACACTGATATTAAAAATGAGACAGTTCGCCAATATATTCTTATATCCGGAACATACCAGAGCCCGCACACCCCATCAAGGTCTCTCAATGTGGCACAGGACCTAACGCTAACCTACCTATGCCGAATGGACAGTTTATGATAGGTGCATAAAGTCCGACACAGCCAGCAGCTCCCAGTTACCTCCAGTGTGAAATCATACATACAATGGGAGGAGTGATTTTCTGTTTTTATAACCCCTTTCACACATTTGTCTTACATGTGGTCCGTTGTGCGCATCCTCCATTGTATGCATTTTTTGCTGGGGATTGCTGTTAGGAATGGATCACATGTGCAGGATTTGCTCACCCCTGGTAGAAATGCGCAACAGCATTTGGGGTCTTGAGCATATTTTGCCATTTAGACCAATTTATTCCGTGATTTTGTCTGTATATGTATTCCCAGAGGTGGGGCAACCTCAGGTTTGAATGTGCCTTTAATTTTAATCTATGGGTTACATTCAGGTGCACTTGGGCAGCCTGCGTCACATGAACCCGTTATAGGTGAGACTCACAGCCTCCTCCCTCCTCCCATTGTATGTGTGATTTCACGCTGGAGGTAACTGGGAGCTGCTGGCTGTGTCGGACTTTATGCACCTATCATAAACTGTCCATACGGCATAGGTAGGTTAGCGTTAGGTCCCGTGCCACATTGAGAGACCTTGACGGAGTGCGCGGGCTCCAGTATGTTCTTGATCTAAGAATATATTTGCGAACTGTCTCATTTTTAATATCAGCGTGAGGGTTTAGCCATATATTGTCAATTGCATTTACTATTGTAGTGCACCATTTTCAGTGATTTTCCGATAGCTTTCTTTAACCAGAATACCCCTTTAACTCAATTTTTGTAAGTACTCCCTTAACACATCCCAAATTACACCCACTTGGGACTTTGTTAAATTAGGCTTTATTCAAAAATTGCATGTTTGGCCAGTATTTCGAATCTGTTCATGTAAGCCAAAATCAGAAATGCGTATTAAACATACTGGAAATATAATGCAAAGATGTATAATTGTTTTCTTTAGTATCTGCTTCTGAATTTGGTTTCAAAGGACTAAATAGGGCAGATTGGTCATTGACTCTGCAGGGAGACATCCCTGGTTGGGTTATTACATTGCTGGTTGGGTTATTACATCATGAAGCCAGCTGTCCTCACAATCTATTGAGCAGCTGTGTATTCCAAGGGTGTAGGGTGCTATGTACTATTATAGAGTTATATGCATAATAATCGTGCTCCATATATCACTATAATGCCTCATTCACCCGTAAGTGTTTTGGTCAGTGATTTTAAGCCCAAACCAGGAGTGGCTCTAAACACAGAATAGGTGCAGCTTTTTTCTATATACCTTATGTCTGTGGAGGCTCCAATCCTGGTTTTGCCTCAGAATTACTGATGGAAATCACTGACCAAAATACTGACGCGTGAATGAGGCTTATGGCTGTAATTATAATTCTCAACCTCCGTATCTCACTATAGGGCTCTACCGTATATAGAATCTTTAATATGTAGAAGTACAGTAGAATTTGAGAATGTAATCAATATTCTCTATGAGAGCTATATTTTGTATTATAGCTATTTCAAATGGGTTCTCATGTATTTATCACTCGAAGGCAATATAACAGACTTGTTCTAATTTATCTTCAAACCAATTAAATTACCACATTTTTTAAATAAAAATATAATGCTTAAATACATTAAAAATCATTGGCATATAATGGGATCTCTTACATTTCCATACATAAACCACTTGATTTTAAAGGGGTTGTGTGAAGTAATTAAAAATCTTAGACAAAACCTAAAATGACTTAAAAACAATACTTATACATACCCTTTCTCCAGTGCTCAGGGATGGACTGGCCATAGACCCTGCAGGGAAATTTTCCGCTGGGCTGATGCCCAGGGGGCTGCCCAATTCCCTACTCACAGCTGCTGACCAGGTACATAATGATCTGATGCTCTCAGCATTAATTAATGCTGTGGGCATCAGGAATTATGCACCTGACCAGCAGCCATGTGCCGTCCAGAATTTAACTGTATCACTGTCCACAGTATGGTGATAGGGCAGTATTTTATTTTACAATGTGGTATTTGGTTCTGCTGGGGCAGTAGTTTGTGTTGCACTATGATATTGCTGGCCCCACCTACTTCTGTTGTCCCTACCTATTTTTGGATTGTGCTGGCCCTGCCTACTTATGTTGACCCTGCCTTCTGTCAGTTTGGACTCACCTACAACATCGGGCCACTTTTAGGTTTTTTCCAGGGCTATGTTAAGTTTCCATTCTGCCCCTGCCAGTGCTGGTCCTTTTCTACGGCTGAGGACAGTGATTGGCAAATATAGGAAGGTCTTCTGGAATTACAAACTAGGTACCATCAGTCCCAATGTCTGCATAAACTAACGGAAACCATCATCTAAATATACCTCACAGACCCCATAGGTATACCCCTCCCCTTTTTAGTGGATCCTCTTTTATTGTCCAGTGTCAATGATTTGCTAGGACAGAGTTTATCTGACTTCTGACCTATACCCCACTCACACATAAGAGGGACCAAACAATATCCATTAGTCTCTAAGGCTACTTTCACATGTGCATTTTTAATTCTAGTTTTGAGATCCAGCAGAGGATCGCAAAACCTGAATTAACCCTTTCGCTACCAATGCGTACACAATGTTTAAACATGGCGCGTTTAAAGGGTGCCATGGCCGGCTGGTCTTTGTTTCAAATAGCAGAGGCCAATGGCTAATGAACGCAACCAGCAATATTGCTGATCTTGGTTATTACAGCCTTTAGATGCCTTGATCAAGTGTGATCACAGCATCTAAAGGGTAAAAAAAAAATGAACGTGCAAGCTTCCTGGTTAATACCGGCATCCCCGTGCGGCGATTGGGGATGCCGGTAATGAATTCTAATATTACCATATTAGAAGTGCAGTTCCTATGTTGGCCAGCAGGTAGTAGGCCAACATAGGAAATCGGTAATTCACTTATTACTATACACCCTATGGGTGCATAGAAATAATTTTTAAAAGAAAAAAATGCTGAACATTGTAGGCTCATAGACTGGCTTCAAAAACATTTAAGAAAAGTTGAAAACATTTTGAAAAAAATATGTAAAAAAATGTAAACATTTAAATCACCTCTAGGGATGATCGAACCCGAACTGTATAGTTCGGGTTCGTACTGAATTTTGGGGTGTTCGGGACCCGGACCTGAACATTTTCAAAAAAGTTTGGGTTCGGGTTCGTTGTTCGGCGATTTCTTCACGCTTTCTGAAGGGCTACACATCTGCCAATCAGCTAGCGATTTACTTCTTGCCCTAAGAAGCCATCACAGCCATGCCTACTAATGGCATGGCTGTGATTGGCCAAGTGCACAAGCTGCCACCAAGTCCATCAATCCACCAATACTAGTTGTTTTTTTTTTTGCTATACCCTACATCATGGGCTTGGCTGTGCTTATTGGCACCCCTAGAAACTCAGGATAGAAATTTCTATATTTTATTGAGGGGTTAAATTCAATTGCCAAAATAGCAATCCCCTAAATCTGGTGTTCCAGCTGTGGCTAGCCAAGTGTAATACTGTCTGCTGTCTAGCAAAGGATAGATTTTTTTCTGTGGTGAAATTCAATTGCCAAAATAGCAATCCCCTAAATCTGGTGTCCCAGCAGTGGCTGGATAAGTATAATAGTGTCCGGCAAAGGATAGATTTTGTTCTGGGGTGAAATTCAATTGCCAAAATAGCAATACCATAAATCAGTGGTTTCAACTGTGGCTGGCCAAGTTTAATAGTGTCCAGCAAAGGCTATATTTTTTTCTGGGGTTAAATTCAATTGCCAAAATAGCAATACCGTAAATCAGTTGTTTCAGCTGTGGCTGGCCAAGTTTAATAGTGTCCGGCAAAGGATAGATAATTTTCTGGGGAGAAATTCAATTGCCAAAATAGCAATCCCCTAAATCTGGTGTCCCAGCTGTGGCTGGCCAAGTTTAATAGTGTCCGGCAAAGGGTAGATAATTTTCTGGGGTTAAATTCAATTGCCAAAATAGCAATACCGTAAATCAGTTGTTTCAGCTGTGGCTGGCCAAGTTTAATAGTGTCCGGCAAAGGATAGATAATTTTCTGGGGTGAAATTCAATTGCCAAAATAGCAATACCCTAAATCTGGTCTCCCAGCAGTGGCTGGCCAAGTTTAATAGTGTCCGGCAAAGGATATATTTTGTTCTGGGGTGAAATTAAATTGCCAAAATAGCAATCCCCTAAATCTGGTGTCCCAGCAGTGGCTGGCCAAGTTTAATAGTGTCCGGCAAAGGATATATTTTTTTCTGGGGTGAAATTCAATTGCCAAAATAGCAATACCATAAATCAGTGGTTTCAGCTGTGGCTGGCCAAGTTTAATAGTCTCCGGCAAAGGATATATTTTGTTCTGGGGTGAAATTGTATTGCCAAAATAGCAATACCATAATTCAGTGGTTTCAGCTGTGGCTGGCCAAGTTTAATAGTGTCCGGCAAAGGATATATTTTTTTCTGGGGTGAAATTCAATTGCCAAAATAGCAATACTGTAAATCTGGTGTCCCATCAGTGGCTGGCCAAGTTTAATAGTGTCCGGCAAAGGATATCTTTTTTTCTGGGGTGAAATTCAGTTACAAAAATAGAAATACCATAAATCTGGTGTTCCAGCTGTGACTGGACAAGTTTCATAGTGTCCGTCACAGGATATTTTATTTTCTGGGGTGAAATTCAGTTGCAAAGATAGAAATACCGTAAATCTGGTGTTCCAGCTATGACTGGACAAGTTTAATAGTGTCCGGCAAAGGATATATTTTGTTCTGGGGTGAAATTCAATTGCCAAAATAGCAATCCCCTAAATCTGGTGTCCCAGCAGTGGCTGGCCAAGTATAATAGTGTCCGTCAAAGGATATATTTTTTTCTGGGGTAAAATTCAGTTGCCAAAATAGAAATACCGTAAATCTGGTGTTCCAGCTGTGACTGGACAAGTTTCATAGTGTCCGTCAAAGTATATATTATTTTGTGGGGTGAAATACAGTTGCAAAAATAGCAATACCATAAATCTGGTGTCCCAGCAGTGGCTGGCCAAGTTTAATAGTGTCCAGCAAAGGATATATCTTTTTCTGGGGTGAAATTCAGTTGCCAAAATAGAAATACAGTAAATCTGGTGTTCCAGCTGTGACTGGACAAGTTTCATAGTGTCCGTCATAGGATATATTATGTTCTGGGGTGAATTCAATTGCCAAAATCGCAATACCATAAAATCAGTGGTTTCAGCTGTGATTGGACAAGTTTCATAGTGTCTGTCATTGGATATATTATTTTCTGCGGTGAAATTCAGTTGCAAAAATAGAAATACCGTAAATCTGGTGTTCCAGCTGTGACTGGACAAGTTTCATAGTGTCCGTCATAGGATATATTATTTTCTGTGGTGAAATTCAGTTGCAAAAATAGAATTACAGTAAATCTGGTGTTACAGCTGTGACTGTACAAGTTTAATAGTGTCCGGCAAAGGATATATTATGTTCTGGGGTGAAATTCAATTGCCAAAATCGCAATACCATAAAATCAGTGGTTTCAGCTGTGGTTGACCAAGTTTAATAGGGTCCGGCAAAGGATATATTTTGTTCTGGGGTGAAATTCAATTGCCAAAACAGCAATACCGTAAATCAGTGGTTTCAGCTGTGGCTGGCCAAGTTTCATAGTGTCCGTCAAAGGATATATTATTTTGTGGGGTGAAATTCAGTTGCAAAAATAGAAATACCGTAAATCTGGTGTCCCAGCAGTGGCTGGCCAAGTTTAATAGTGTCCGGCAAAGGATAGATAATTTTCTGGGGTGAAATTCAATTGCCAAAATAACAATCCCCTAAATCTGGTGTCCCAGCAGCGGGTGGCCAAGTTTAATAGTGTCCGTCAAAGGATATATTTTTTTCTGGGGTGAAATTCAGTTGCCAAAATAGAAATACAGTAAATCTGGTGTTCCAGCTGTGACTGGACAAGTTTCATAGTGTCCGTCAAAGTATATATTATTTTGTGGGGTGAAATACAGTTGCAAAAATAGCAATACCATAAATCTGGTGTCCCAGCAGTGGCTGGCCAAGTTTAATAGTGTCCAGCAAAGGATATATCTTTTTCTGGGGTGAAATTCAGTTGCCAAAATAGAAATACAGTAAATCTGGTGTTCCAGCTGTGACTGGACAAGTTTCATAGTGTCCGTCATAGGATATATTATGTTCTGGGGTGAATTCAATTGCCAAAATCGCAATACCATAAAATCAGTGGTTTCAGCTGTGATTGGACAAGTTTCATAGTGTCTGTCATTGGATATATTATTTTCTGCGGTGAAATTCAGTTGCAAAAATAGAAATACCGTAAATCTGGTGTTCCAGCTGTGACTGGACAAGTTTCATAGTGTCCGTCATAGGATATATTATTTTCTGTGGTGAAATTCAGTTGCAAAAATAGAATTACAGTAAATCTGGTGTTACAGCTGTGACTGTACAAGTTTAATAGTGTCCGGCAAAGGATATATTATGTTCTGGGGTGAAATTCAATTGCCAAAATCGCAATACCATAAAATCAGTGGTTTCAGCTGTGGTTGACCAAGTTTAATAGGGTCCGGCAAAGGATATATTTTGTTCTGGGGTGAAATTCAATTGCCAAAACAGCAATACCGTAAATCAGTGGTTTCAGCTGTGGCTGGCCAAGTTTCATAGTGTCCGTCAAAGGATATATTATTTTGTGGGGTGAAATTCAGTTGCAAAAATAGAAATACCGTAAATCTGGTGTCCCAGCAGTGGCTGGCCAAGTTTAATAGTGTCCGGCAAAGGATAGATAATTTTCTGGGGTGAAATTCAATTGCCAAAATAACAATCCCCTAAATCTGGTGTCCCAGCAGCGGGTGGCCAAGTTTAATAGTGTCCGTCAAAGGATATATTTTTTTCTGGGGTGAAATTCAGTTGCCAAAATAGAAATACAGTAAATCTGGTGTTCCAGCTGTGACTGGACAAGTTTCATAGTGTCCGGCAATAGATATATTTTGTTCTGTGGTGAAATTCAATTGCCAAAATAGCAATACCATAAATCAGGTGTCCCAGCAGTGGCTGGCCAAGTTTAATAGTGTCTGTCAAAGGATTTGTTATTTTCTGGGGTGAAATTCAGTTGCCAAAATAGAAATACAGTAAATCTGGTGTTCCAGCTGTGACTGGACAAGTTTCATAGTGTCCGGCAAAGGATATATTTTGTTCTGGGGTGAAATTCAATTGCCAAAATAGCAATATCGTAAATCTGGTGTCCCAACAGTGGCTGGCCAAGTTTAATAGTGTCCGTCAAAGGATTTATTATTTTCTGGGGTGACATTCAGTTGCCAAGATAGAAATACAGTAAATCTGGTGTTCCAGCTGTGACTGGGCAAAGTTCATAGTGTCCGTCAAAGGATATATTTTGTTCTGGGGTGAAATTCAATTGCCAAAATAGCAATACCCAAAATCTGGTGTTCCAGCTGTTGCAGGCCAAGTGTAAATCTGTCCGTAAAAGGGTATATTACACTCAGCGTGCATCAGCAAGTGTATTTCTTTCCGTTAAAGGGTATATTACAGTAAGTGTTAAAATACAGCATAATCCTCTACATTTGCACACACTGTTTTGCATCTCTAAGTGTATTTCTATCCGTTAAAGACTATATTACACAAAGTGTTAAAATACAAGTGCTGAAAGCATAATCCTATATATTTTTTCACACGCTACTGTGCATTTCAAAGTGTAAATCTGTCCATAAAAGGATACCTTTCATCCAGGGCCTAAATACTAGGCCTACAATTGATATTCTCCTAAATCTGTGGTTAGTGCTGTGCCTGGATTAGTGTAATACGGTATATAAATAGATAGCCAGATAGTGTTAGGTGCCTGTAAAAAAAGGCCAGAATTTGAATTCAATACATTGGGCCAAATAATTTTTTTCTTATTGTGGTGAACTGTATCAATGAGGAAAACATCTAATAAGGGACGCGGACATGGTCGTGGTGTTGTTAGTGGACCCTCTGGTGCTGGGAGAGGACGTGGCCATTCTGCCACAGCCACACGTCCTAGTGAACCATCTACCTCAGATTCCAGTACCCGCCAGAATTTACAGCGATATTTGGTGGGGCCAAATGCCGTTCTAAGGATGGTAAGGCCTGAGCAAGTACAGGCGCTAGTCAATTGGGTGGCCGACAGTGGATCCAGTACGTTCACAACATTATCTCCCGCCCAGTCTTCTGCAGAAAGCGCACAGGTGGCGCCTGAAAACCTAGCCCATCAGTCTGTCACATCACCCCCATGCATATCAGGGAAACTGTCTGAGCCTCAAATTATGCAGCAGTCTCATGCTGTTTGAAGACTCTGCTGGCAGGGTTTCCCAAGGGAATCCACCTAGCCCTTCCCCAGTGGTGGAAGACATAGAATGCACTGATGCACAACCACTTATGTTTCCTGATGATGAGGACATGGGAATACCACCTCATCGGAGTCCGCACGTCTCTGATGATGACGAAACACAGGTGCCAACTGCTGCGTCTTTCTGCAGTGTGCAGACCGAACAGGAGGTCAGGGAGGAAGACTGTATGGAAGACGATGCAGGGGACAATGAGGTCCTAGCCCCCCAAATGGAATGAAGGTCGTGCCACTGACTTTCATAGCTCAGAGGAAGAGGCAGTGGTGAGACCGAGCCAACAGCATAGCAAAAGAGGGAGCAGGGGGCAAAAGCAGAACAGCCGCCGCCAAGAGAGTTCACCTGCTACTGGCCACTGCCACCAGGGGCCGAGCACCCCAAGGGCAGCTTAAAGGAGTTCCCTGGCATGGCACTTCTTTAAACAATGTGCTGATGACAAGACCCGAGTGGTTTGCACGCTGTGCCATCAGAGCCTGAAGCGAGGCATTAACGTTCTGAACCTTAGCACAACCTGCATTACCAGGCATCTACATGCAAAGCATGAACTGCAGTGGAGTAAACACCTTAAAAACAAGGAACTCACTCAGGCTCCCCCTGCTGCCTCTTCTGCTGCTGCCTCGGCCTCTTCCTCCACCTCGGGAGGAATGTTGGCACCTGCCGCCCACCAAACAGGGGATGTGCCCCCAATACCACCACCTGCGTCACCAAGCATCTCCACCATTTCATACGGCAGCGTTCAGCTCTCCATCTCACAAACTTTGGAGAGAAAGCGTAAATTCCCACCTACCCACCCTCGAGCCCTGGGCCTGAATGTCAGCATTTCTAAACTACTGGCCTTTGAAATGCTGTCATTCAGGCTGGTGGACACAGACAGCTTCAAACAGCCGATGGCGATGGCTGTCCCACAGTATGTTATTCCCAGCCACCACTACTTCTCCAAGAGAGCCGCGCCTTCCCTGCACAACCAAGTATCCGATAAAATCAAGTGTGCACTGCGCAACGCCATCTGTGGCAAGGTCCACCTAACCACAGATAAGTGGACCAGTAAGCACGGCCAGGGACGCTATATCTCCCTAACTGCACACTGGGTAAATGTAGTGGCGGCTGGGCCCCAGACGGAGAGTTCTTTGGCGCACGTCCTTCCGCTGCCAAGGATCGCAGGGCATCATTCTTTGCCTCCTGTAGCCTCCTCCTCCTATTCGGCTTCCTCCTCCTCTTCTTCCACCTGCTCATCCAGTCAGCCACACACCTTCACCACCAACTTCAGCACAGCCCGGGGTAAACGTCAGCAGGCCGTTCTGAAACTCATATGTTTGGGGGACAGGCCCCACACCGCGCAGGAGTTGTGGTGAGGTATTGAACAACAGACCGACGAGTGGTTGCTGCCGGTGGGCCTCAAGCCCGGCCTGGTGGTGTGCGATAATGGGCGAAATCTCTGGGACTAGCTGGTTGGACGCACATCCCTTGCCTGGCGCATGTGCTGAATTTTGTGGTGCAGAAGTTCCTTCACAACTACACCGACATGTCAGAGCTGCTGCATAAAGTGCGGGCCGTCTGTGCACGGTTCCAGAGTTCACATCCTGCCACTGCTCGCCTGTCTGCGCTACAGTGTAACTTCGGCCTTCCCGCTCACCGCCTCATATGCGACGTGCCCACCAGGTGGAACTCCACCTTGCACATGCTGGAGAGACTGTGCGAGCAGTAGCAGGCCATTGTGGAGTTTCGGCTGCAGCATGCATGGGTCAGTCGCACTGCGGAACAGCACCACTTCACCACCAATGACTGGGCCTCCATGCGAGACCTGTGTGCCTTGTTGCGCTGTTTCGAGTACTCCACCAACATGGGCGATAATGGAAGAGGAGGTGGCCCAGGAGGAGGAGGAGGAGGAAGAGGGTTCATTTTTAGCACTTTCAGGCCAGTCTCTTAGAAGTGGCTCAGAGGGAGGTTTTTTGCAAAAGCAGAGGCCAAGTACAAATGTGGCCAGCCAGGGCCCACTACTGGAGGACAAGGATGAGGAGGTGGAGGACGATGAGGATGAAGCATGTTCACAGCTGGGTGGCACCCAACGCAGCTCGGGCCCATCACTGGTGCGTGGCTGGGGGGAAACGGAGGACGATGACGATATGCCTCCCACAGAAGACAGCTTGTCCTTACCTCTGGGCAGCGTGGCACACATGAGCGACTACATGCTGCAGTGCCTGCGCAACGACAGCAGAGTTGCCCACATTTTAACGTGTGCGGACTACTGTGTTGCCACCCTGCTGGATCCCTGGTACAAAGACAATGTGCCCACCTTACTTCCTGCACTGGAGCGTGATAGGAAGATGCGAGAGTACAAGCGCATGTTGGTAGACGCGCTACTGAGAGCATTTCCAACTGTCACAGGTGAACAAGTGGAAGCCCAAGGTGAAGGCAGAGGAGGAGCAAGAGGTCGCCAACGCAGCTGTGTCACGGCATGGCAGAGATGTGGAAAAGTTTTCTCACCACGCCACAGCTAACTGCACCACCACCTGATACGGAATGTGTTAGCAGGAGACAGCATTTCACTAACATGGTGGAACAGTACGTGTGCACACCCCTCCACGTACTGACTGATGGTTCGGCCCCATACAACTTCTGGGTCTCCAAATTGTCCACGTGGCCAGAGCTAGCCTTTTATGCCTTGGAGGTGCTGGCCTGCCCGGCGGCCAGCGTTTTGTCTGAACGTGTATTCAGCACGGCAGGTGGCGTCATTACTGACAAATGCAGCCGTCTGTCCACAGCCAACGTGGACAAGCTGACGTTCATTAAAATGAACCAGTCATGGATCCCACAGGACCTGTCCATCCCTTGTGCAGAATAGACATTTATAATTACCTCCCCTTAACCATATATTTTTGTACTCCAGGGCACTTCTTTATTGAGTCCTCTTTTTTTAATTTTACCATTATTTTGCGGGGCAACCCAAAGTTGAATGAACCTCTCCTCCGTCTGGGTGCCAGGGACCTGAGTCTGTAAATGAGGCCTGTGGCACTGCAGGCAGACATGAATCCTTTTTGGCTGTGATGAGAACATCAACTCCCATAGCATTCCCACCTGATGCTACCCCAACCTCCTATTCCACCTCCTCCTCCTCCAAGTTGCCAATTGATATTGGTTAATTTTTATTTATTTTATTTTATTTTTAGTCATTTCCCTATCCACATTTGTTTGCAGGGGATTTACCTACATTTTGCTGCCATTTGCAGCCTTCTAGCCCTTTCCTGGGCTGTTTTACAGCCTTTTTAGGGCCCAAAAGTTCGGGTCCCCATTGACTTCAGTGGGGTTCGGGGTGAAGTTCGGGTCGAGTTCGGATCCCGAACCCGGATATTTTCGGGAAGTTCGGGCGAACTTCTCGAACCCGAACATCCAGGTGTTCGCTCAACTCTAATCACCACCCTTTCCTTAGAATAAAAAAATAACTACATAAATAATAAAAAATATAAAAATCATGGGCATCACCACAACTGAAAACACCCGTACTATTAAAATATAAAAATATGTTTCTAATACGGTGAATGGCAAAACGGAAAAAGTATCAAAATGGCCAATTTGGCATTTTTTCATCGCTTATCTTACCCCAAAAAAAATATAAAATGTGATCAAAAAGTCACACACTCCAAAATGGTATCAATAAAAACCACAAGATCAGAGTATGGCACTCAACTTATCTGGGAATATGCAGGCAATAGATATTTTTCAAATAATTGTAGCATTTATTAAAACACATAATAAAACAGATATTACAAAGATGAATAAAAAATACAAATTAAAAAATAGAGTGAGTTCATGAAGAATCCATTAGCTCGATTGTACTAAAGAAACATAGTCTGTACAAACTTGGCTATAGAACCACTCCAGATAGTTAAAACACTGGGAGATATAAGATGTGTCCGTACTTGATTGGACCGATTCTCCGTTGGTGTATTATATCAAATATTTACTGAGTAGGTGGTGGCGTCCCACCACAAATCTTACCTCCGTGAATTGGTCAGTGTCAGTACCAGTAGTCACTTTCTTTGCGAAACAGTCGACTCAAATAGACAGTTATTTGGAGGCGATTCAGCATGGGCTTTCTTTGCGGAAAAGTCAACTCAAATCGACGATTGTTTGGAGGCAATTCGGCATGGACACTTAACTTTAAAACAGCGACCTTTCCCGGGCATCGATTTATAAGAGACCACTTAGTTTGTAGTATCAAGCGGTATACTCTGCCATAAATGGCGACAAACCTTTCATTCGCCCGGAGGTCTGTTTGTCCTTTTAGACTCCAGAAATGCGTATTTCTCCACTTCTAATAGCAGCGCTGCAAGGAGGTTCTGAGTAAGTGTAGTCACCAAACGCGTTTCGAGGTCTCAGTAATGCTGACCTCTTCCTCAGTGGTATATTTGTATTCAAATGAACATCTCCTTATATAGCCCAAACTGACCCCAATTGATTTAATTGGATCTCTCCTCCCCTTTGGGGGAAGTCTGTTAGAGTTGTAAATCAGAACAAAATCACACACAGGTGTATTCTCCTTATTCATCGACTGTTTTGCACATTTCAGACCTAAAGTAATCTTATCAAAAGGTCTGGACCATCAAAAATGAACATTATACCCAGTATATAAAACCTTTTTATAAAAAACATGATTAACACATAGTTTAACTTCTTTGCGTTTTATCTGCGATTTCTATCAATCAATGCGTTTTCTTTACTATAACTGCTGTTATATAAAGGTGCATATATGTAATAAAAGAAAAGTCTATCTTATCCTCTATTAGGGTTATATAATTACAAATTCAAGACCATATTTGGAGCTTTCCACATTATATAAGGAGCTTTCCACATTATATAAAAAAACAAGCACGTATACATTATTCTTTCTTTTCAATTAGGACACACTACCTCTTTAAAACTCAAAAGCCCTTGACCAAACGAATTCCAAATAATGGATACCGCACATTGCTACTTTTGTGTCTGACTTGCGTTTTTAGGGTCATCATGCGTTTTTTTTTTTTTTTTTTTTTTACCATAGCTGCTGTTTAGTTGAGGTGCATACTTCCAATAAGGGAAAACTTCATATTACCTTCTGTTCAAATTTTACAGTAAAAAACATACTTGAATCATTCGTGAATATTCGCTCTTTTGTGCCTGAAAGGGAGTCGGTTCTTATTTGAAATTCTCGCACAGCAAAGGCATTCTTGCCCAGCAGAGGCAATCGTGAAGAGATAGTGTGAACCAGTCATCAAGACCCGGTCAGATGTACGTAGAATACCAGCCGACCAAGTGTCGATGACTGGTCCCCACCACTTATAGAAAGCCAAAAATTTCCAAATCTGTGTTTAAACCATAAGGTACCCGAGAGTCAAGATCGAAGATCCATCTTGACTCAACTCGAGACATCCTATCGATGTGGTAACCTCCTCTCCAATCATGTTCCACTTTCTGAATTGCACTAAAGGTAAGACCCGCTACCTGTTGTGAATGGAATTCCTTAAAGTGTCTAGAAAGTGGGTGATCTACCTTACCCTTCTTGATGTTTTTAAGATGTTCGGCGATTCTAGTTTTTAGCATTCTTTTGGTACGTCCGACGTAGATTTTATTACATGGGCATTTTATTTGGTAAATTACACTCGTCGTGCTACATGTCAAATATTCTTGTATTTTATATGTGAAGGAATTTACTGGAGATATTATTTCTGTAGTTTTCCTTGGAAATTTAGTTAGTTTGCAGTTAAAGCAGGTACCACATCTATAAAAGCCCTTCCATGCTGGGTAAAAAAAAAAAAAAAAAAAAAAAACGCATGATGACCCTAAAAAACGCAAGTTAGACACAAAAGTAGCAATGTGCGGTATCCATTATTTGGAATTCGTTTGGTCAAGGGCTTTTGAGTTTTAAAGAGGTAGTGTGTCCTAATTGAAAAGAAAGAATAATGTATACGTGCTTGTTTTTTTATATAATGTGGAAAGCTCCTTATATAATGTGGAAAGCTCCAAATATGGTCTTGAATTTGTAATTATATAACCCTAATAGAGGATAAGATAGACTTTTCTTTTATTACATATATGCACCTTTATATAACAGCAGTTATAGTAAAGAAAACGCATTGATTGATAGAAATCGCAGATAAAACGCAAAGAAGTTAAACTATGTGTTAATCATGTTTTTTATAAAAAAGGTTTTATATACTGGGTATAATGTTCATTTTTGATGGTCCAGACCTTTTGATAAGATTACTTTAGGTCTGAAATGTGCAAAACAGTCGATGAATAAGGAGAATACACCTGTGTGTGATTTTGTTCTGATTTACAACTCTAACAGACTTCCCCAAAGGGGAGGAGAGATCCAATTAAATCAATTGGGGTCAGTTTGGGCTATATAAGGAGATGTTCATTTGAATACAAATATACCACTGAGGAAGAGGTCAGCATTACTGAGACCTCGAAACGCGTTTGGTGACTACACTTACTCAGAACCTCCTTGCAGCGCTGCTATTAGAAGTGGAGAAATACGCATTTCTGGAGTCTAAAAGGACAAACAGACCTCCGGGCGAATGAAAGGTTTGTCGCCATTTATGGCAGAGTATACCGCTTGATACTACAAACTAAGTGGTCTCTTATAAATCGATGCCCGGGAAAGGTCGCTGTTTTAAAGTTAAGTGTCCATGCCGAATTGCCTCCAAACAATCGCCGATTTGAGTTGACTTTTCCGCAAAGAAAGCCCATGCTGAATCGCTCCAAATAACTGTCTATTTGAGTCGACTGTTTCGCAAAGAAAGTGACTACTGGTACTGACACTGACCAATTCACGGAGGTAAGATTTGTGGTGGGACGCCACCACCTACTCAGTAAATATTTGATATAATACACCAACGGAGAATCGGTCCAATCAAGTACGGACACATCTTATATCTCCCAGTGTTTTAACTATCTGGAGTGGTTCTATAGCCAAGTTTGTACAGACTATGTTTCTTTAGTACAATCGAGCTAATGGATTCTTCATGAACTCACTCTATTTTTTAATTTGTATTTTTTATTCATCTTTGTAATATCTGTTTTATTATGTGTTTTAATAAATGCTACAATTATTTGAAAAATATCTATTGCCTGCATATTCCCAGATAAGTTGAGTGCCATACTCTGATCTTATTTTTTCACTTTTATATTTGTGGTGCTTTGGAAGCTTACACCATCTGAGTATTGAGCACCATAGTCCAAGCACAGATCAGTGGAGCCGTCTCTAAACCACTTCAATAAAAACCACAGCCTGTCTCACACAAATGAGCTCCCACACAGCACTGTAGACA
Organism: Bufotes viridis; assembly: GCA_033119425.1. NCBI lineage: Eukaryota > Metazoa > Chordata > Amphibia > Anura > Bufonidae > Bufotes > Bufotes viridis. The sequence continues at coordinate 354,145,330 of CM065589.1, forward strand.
TAACTATAAAAAAAAGTTATGGGGGTCAGAATATGGTGATGTAAAAAAAAAATTTTTTAGGACACAGGTCAGTTTTGCTGCAAAGGGAATGCCATAGGGACAAAACCTGTAAAACTGTGGAGGAATTGCGTTTTTTTTCCAATTCTACCCCATTTAGAATTTTATTTCCGCTTTCCACTACACAGTATGCCATATTAAATGGTGGCATTAGAAAGTACAACTTGTCCCGAAAAATCAAGCCCTCATATGGATATGCTAACGGGAAAATAAAAAAGTTGTGGCTCCAGGAGGACAGGGAAAAAAAATGAAAATGCAAAAACAAAAAAACTCCTGTATTCTAAGGGTTAAAAGGACATGTTCCATTTAATACATCCTGATGGCTGTGTTTTGGCTGGAGCTGGTTATATTAAAGGGGTTGTCCAAGTCATTTTTATTGATATCCTATAATGAGGATAGGTCATCAATATGAACAGCCCGGACAACCCCTTTGAATCAAAACTGAACAAACCTGATCAGGCAGGAACTATTGACTATTGCAAAACACGAAAGCTGCTCCACGTTCCGCTCCGCAATTTGCGGAAACGGAACGCGGCCCATTGTAGAAATGCCTATTCTTGTCCGCAAAACGGATAAGAATAGGACATGCTCTATTTTTTTTTGTGGGGGCACAGAACGGAGCAACGGATGCGGACAGCACACGGAGTGCTGTCTGCATCTTTTGCGGCCCCATTGAAGTTAATGGGTCCGCGGCCGAGCCACAAAACATGCGGTTTGGAAGCGGACCCAAAATACGTTTGTGTGCATGAGGCCTTACATTGATTTTCAGGCCTGATCAGGTTTGTTCAGTTTTTCAAACCAGACACAAAAACACTTCTTGCAGCAGTTTTGTGTCCGGCTCCAAAATGTGACTGAACTAAACTGATGCATATGCACCCTGATCAGGTTTGTCCCCATTGACAATGAATGGGGACAAAACGGATCCCTTTAATTCAGGTTTTGAGATCCTCTTAAAAATGCAGATGTAAAAGCAGCCTAATTGGGATAAATAAAGGTCCTCATACAGTGTTACAGATTCCTTCATAATCCCTTTTGAATCAGTTATATAAAATCTGTTCTCATTTTTCATCCCACCATCTTTATTTCTAAGATAATCTTATCCAACTGTTTTCTCAGGTATACGACTTCTTCGTATATACATTTGCTAAACAATGCTTTTTATCTGTGCTTTCTGAAGCATATTATGTAATGCTCTCACCTTTTCATATTTGTCGGGTGATAGATCCTTTATATATCATTATAAAGGATCTATTGACACCTTTTAGCCATGACACTTAATCTTGTTTTACCTTTAAAGGCTATGTACACCTTTGGGGCCAATTTATTTTATGATTCCATTTTACTCATTTGAGGCTAAAAGTCATATTTCTTATTGGTCTTTATTAAAACTATTAAGATGTTCAGTCACAAAGTGTTAACTGTTTTTCTAGTTGTGTGCATCCTACTTTCGCTTTCACTTTGTGCCAGGGTCATGTAATAACCCTTATGTCTAAATTACTAAGAGGTCATAAACACATTCAGTATTTAAGCCAGATTCTTATCAGTAAGATAAGAAGTGATCCATAATGAGTGTTTATAAGGTCAGAGAGTAGAAAAAAGAAGCCCATAAGCTCCTTGTCTGACAGAGCAGAGAGAAAATTCAGATCCTGCTTGTAGAGAATCTCAGCTCTGTACAGAGTAAAGGACTCCATATTTTTAATAAAGACCAACTGAAAAAATGATTTTTATCTCATAATGAGTACAATGCACTAATAGAATGTGTGCATCCATCACTGGATATTTTGATCCGCAAGACAGGGAGCAGCGGTGACTGTGAAGGCATCAGAAGCCACGTGAGTTCTGGGGAGCGAGGTAAATACAATCTGTGTCAGGGGCCCGGGCCTTTGGGGGGGGATTATAGGTCTCAGATAACCCCTTTAAGTCTATTTCCCATGCTATTATTGGTGATGCTTTCTTCTAGTTACCTCAAAGAAATCTGTAATTATAGCTATATTTTAATTTCCTTCTAGCAAAGTAAGCCTATATGGATTTTAATTTTTTTTTAAGTATTTTCCACCAACTTATTCTGCAGAATTTCAAACAACAAAGGTGCATGGTCAGAGATGCACCTAGTACAGTATTTATTCTTTTTGGGGAATCAGGATTACCAAACTTATGAAAAGTCAAATGATATCTAACCCCCTACCTAACTATTTTCTTGTATTAAACCTGTTTCCTGCAAGCAGATGCAATCTCTTTATCCTGTCATCCAAACTAGTACTAGTATCAGAAATATGAAAAGATAAAAAGGAAGTAAAAAAAAAAAGTGAAAAAGCATCCCCCACCTTGATCATATTACTCTACCAACCAAACAACTCCCATTACTCTCAGCTGAATTCATAATTATTATTATTGTAACAAAGAGAAACAACAGAGAGAACTAAATGTATGAATTACTTAGTGTGGAGGTGTCCAAAATCATACCAGTGATAGAGCTTATGCGGTAACAGTAAGTGAAGTATGAAAGTATGATCTGGGGTTAGGAATGATGTTACAGGAGTTTTATGGTGTAACCTCTGCAGAAGTGGGGTTTAAGTATTCAAAAGACAACCAAGGCGACCAGGTTCGCAGGAAGGAAGTTCTATTTTTATTCTCCCATCCTGCTAGTTTCTCCATCCTTCAGATCGACTTTACTCTGGCTACTTGCATGTCCAAGGTGGGAGGGTTCGGGTCAAGTCAGTTGCTTTGCGGGAAAAACAGCCTCTAGGGAGCCAAAGAAAAATGTGCTCTGGTGCCAGCATGATAGTAACCGAGCATACCTTATTGATGGCAGCATTAACTTAGAGCCGAAAGGGTCTGATTTTACAACAGTCCCAAAATAAATGCTTGTAGGATCTGGAACTTTCTCTGCACCTCCAAAACGTTTCCAGTGGGACAAACCCTCTTTTGGTTAAAAATTAAGGCATTCGGTACCACCTAGTTATTGATTTGTAGAGTTTCCTAGTATGTGGACTCATCGGGAGAAGCAAATGCAAGCTCAATAGGACATACTGAACATTTTCCTTAGCTTTAGAGATATCTAATTCATTTTCACACTCCACTAGAAACTTTGATTTAGCTATGGACTGTTCCAGGCGTAAACCTTGGTTGTAAAGAACCTTTTAGGTAGATTAGGCAGAGGAAAATAATTATCCATGAAGTTGGGGTCTGTGCGGATGGCTAAAAATTTTGGTTTTAATTTGTTAACGGTTCCAGTGAAATCCCATTTTTGGAAACAGACCATAAAAGGTAGGCCTAAGTTGCCAGGGAGAACAAAGTGCAATTCACTTGTATTCTAGCCAAGGGGGAGAGTATAAAGTAGAAACTGCATGGAGAAATACAGGTAAAGATTTCAGTTTTTCCAATACCCTCTTCATGCATAACCAGTTAACTTTGTCAAAAGCATTCCTGGCATCTGTGCCAAGGAAGAATAAGAGTATTCTTGTTTTTCTTGCTACTTATGTCAAGTGTATCACCCAAGAGGTATTATGTTTCCCCTCTCTATTTCAAACAAAGCTGCATTGTTCAGGACCTATGATAGGGGGCAGAAGGGGAGCTAAATGAGAGGCCACTACCTCAGGTTGCAGTTAAGAAGTAAAATGGGTCTAAAGCTGTTATATAGTTGTAAGTGTTATGAATCCACTTATTACAGATCAAGACTGATCAGTGGTAATGTGGAATCACTGTGCCAACTGGTTTGACATTGGGTCAAACCCTAAGGGCGTTATTCTCGTGCCTCCCCATTATTCAACCTTTAACACTTATACAGGGATGTGGCCTTCGCTGCAGGTTACCGACCAGACCGCTACCTCCTGGGATGGTCCCGATGTACTTAGCAGCTGCTCCTTGGACTCAGGAACACAGGCCGGATCAAGAAACATACAAAACCACAGGCACAGTCTGAACAGAGTAGCAGACAGACCACAGCAGGAACTCAGGCTGGGTCGGGTCAGACATGAAAACGGACACAGATCAGACAGGCATACACACTGGCAAAGACTAGACAGCGAAAAGGGCAACAGAAGCAGATAGAGGGGCTATTGTTGGGAACTATTGATGCCCACAGGTGCACACAAAGAGAAAGAGGGATTAACTCTACATGGAACAGAGAACACACAGAAAGCAAGGGCAATTAAACTCTGACTTGCTGAACAGAAAGGAGAGACCTACCAAGGGTCATGTTCACACCACAAGGTATTTGCGGCCAGTACACATAACACAGAGATGGATATGAACTGCCACACCGACATATGAACCTAAATACAGTATATATTCATCAGTATCCAGCAACAAGCACACATGGCATACAATGGAACACATGAGCAGATCTAATAGTAAGTCTTTTCCTTCCTCGGGAAGTATAGTGATATAGGCAGTTTATGAAGTGCACATCCTTGTAAAAGGGAAAGGAGCAAAAGCAGATCATTAAACTTTTTATAGTAAATAATAGGTAAACTGTCTGGGCCAGTGCTCTTGCCATTTGGAATTGAGAAGGGGGACACAAGATATTTCTTCTTGAGTGAAGGGGTGCATCAGATCATAGGAGCATAGGAGACTAATGAAAGGTCAAGTGAAGAGAGAAAATCAGCTATTAAGGCATCGTGTTCTGAGGGCGCACATTGCGGGTCAAAATATGCAAGATTGTACAGGTTCACATCACAGTTTTGATTTCCATTCTTCTGATCCACAAAAAAGAAAAAAAAATCTTTATTTTGAGCATCTATTATGCTCATTTTGCATCTGTTTTACCCATTTCAGTCTGAGATCTGTTATTTTAGGTTTAGGGTTAAGAAGGAAGAAAAAGAACTTCATGAAGGACTTTTCCTGCAATCTAAAATAATAAATCTCAGATAGAAATGGCTAATATAATGAGCATAACTGCTGCTCATAATAAAGAATCCATTTTTGTTTTTTGTTTGTTTTCTGTTCTTCTGACTGATCAGAGGAATGGAAAATGAGACAGTGATGTGAACCAACCCTTAGGCCCCTTTCACATGGGCGAGTTTTCCGCGCGGGTGCAATGCGTGAGGAGGACGCATTGCACCCGCACTGAATCCGGACCCATTCATTTCTATGGGGCTGTGCACATGAGCGGTGATTTTCACGCATCACTTCTGCGTTGCGTGAAAATCGCAGCATGCTCTATATTCTGCGTTTTTCACGCAACGCAGGCCCCATAGAAGTGAATGGGGCTGCGGGAAAATCGCAAGCATCCGCAAACTGGCGCGGATGCGCTGCGATTTTCCCGCATTGTTGCTTAGCAACGGGACCCAATCTCTATTATTTCCTTATAACATGGTTATAAGGGAATAATAGCATTCTAATAAAGAATGCATTGTTAAATGATGAGGAAGGGGTTAAAATAATAAAGTTAACTTACCTTAGCCACTTGATCGCGTAGTCGCAATCTCTCCTCTCTTTCCTGCATCATCTATGAGCTAGGACTGTGATGACGTCACATCACATGGTCCAATCACATGGTCCATCTTACCATGGTGATGGACCATGTGATTGGACCATGTGATGTGACGTCATCACAGGTCCTTTAGATCATAGATGCTGCAGGGAAAGAGAGGACAGATCGCGACTACGCGATCAAGTGGCTAAGGTAAGTTAACTTTTATTATTTTTAACCCCTTCCTCATCATTTAACAATGCATTCTTTATTAAGAATGCTATTATTTCCCCTTATAACCATGTTATAGTAGACTCCAGTAGACCCGAAAGCGGACTTTAGTGATGAAGTCCGGCTTAGGGTTGGGTACCAAACATGGCGTTTTTTCTCACGCGCGTGCAAAACGTGTTGCAAACGTTTGCACCCGCGCGGGAAAAACGCACATATTCCCGCAACGCACCCGCCTCTTATCCGGGCGTCAAACATGACGCCCGTGTGAAAGAGGCCTTAGAGTAGTATTATTTAAATTCCTGGGCTATCATATCTGTGGATATGAGGATACAGTGTGTACACATTGGGGCAATTTTTTATGATTGCATTTTACTACTTTTGGGCTAAAATCATTGTTTCAATTGGTCTTTATCAAAAATTATTCATCTGTTCTGTCACAAAGGTTAAACTGTTATCTAGCTTTGTGAATGGCTTTCACTTTGTGCTGGTCATGTAATAACTAGAAGGTCATAAACACTTATTTAATATACATTCTTATAAGTAAGGTAAGAATTGAGCTATAATAAATGTTTAGGAGATCAGAGATAAGTATCCATCGGCTGAACTGCTTGATGGAACTGAGTGAAAACAGACAGCATGCTACTTGACAATCTCAAGGCTGTACAAAGAAAGGGGCTCAACGTTTTTAATAAAGACCAATTGAAAAAATGATTTTTACTCAGTTCAAAGTGAGTGCAAAGCAATAATTAAAAAAATTTTTGCCCCAGGTGTAAATAGCCTTTAAACTTTCAAATTTTAATAGATAAATTTCCTGGAGGAAGTCATCAGTGGCAGATGCCCTTCAGCAATGAATAAATAGTGCAACCGGTGAAAAGTGTGGTGGACAGGGCAGAAATATGTGTAATCCCTATTTGAGGGATGGAAACTTGTCCAAATATCTCTTTACATAATTATAAGAGAAGGTGAGTTTTTGTAAAGGTAGACTTAAAGGAAGGGTCTAGAAACAGGTTCAGGTCATTCCCCAATATTATAATACCTTCAGTGAATTGGTCAAGGAGACACAAAATATGGAGGATCCATGGAATTTGAAGCTTGTTAGGAGCAAAAATGCTCCCTTAGGAAACTACATTATTAGCTATAGTGCCTTAGATAAAGTGAATCGGACATCAGGGTCAATCTGAGGGACAGTGTGAGTAAAAGGGAAACGTTTAATAATTAATGAAGAGTAATAGAGAGTAATAGAGTCATTAATGATACATGTGATACCAATGATTGTGATACTAATGACTGATGGGTGGAATATGGTGATGTCAAAGGTGTTATTTCTGTTTTAGTAATCTTACCAAATGGCTGCGTTTTTTAGGTATATTTTGTTATCTTACTTTGTATGAAGAAAATGTAATGGTGGCCATATTGGGCATGTTGATTGGTGAAAGCATCTGCAAATATGCTAAGGCTCCTCCATAACATTGCACAAATAAACTATAAACAAACCAACATAGACAAATGTAAAAATTGAGTAGTAAACAGTATGAATACAAGATTGGTATACAACTCGCTGGACTCTACATCCACAAGCTCATACAAAAACAATCTGAGCACAATCTGGCTCAGATGCTGAGCCATACCAAGCCATGGGAATAATAGCCAGCAAACTGCTGTTACATTGTATTGTCACCAAACTCCAATAAATCGTATAAGAATCGATGCTGATAGGGAAAAAGTGACTGAGTAGTCTTCAAACAAACCAAGGGCTCAGAGTTGGGGGGTTGGAGGTTCCCTCGTTCCCTCGTGCACCAAAAGCATATATAGTTCCAAGAAAGATTTATACCCCAAAGTAGACATCTACCGCTCTCACTATATGCCGAAACATACAGAAAATAAATTACAAGCCCTGTCAGGGGAAAGAAAATAACGGATAGTATGGAGATTAACATTTTTCATGAATAATACCCAAGTAAGATAGAAAAATATATATTTGTCTTACAAAAATCAAGCCCCACCTCTATAGTGAGAAGGGGAAAATAAACAGTTTTACTCAGTGACTCTGTGTTTCTTATTGTGGGCCGACTTGGTTTTTGAACCAGGTTTCCAGAAGTCCCCCTGGGGTAAAGAAAGGAGAGCTTCAGTCAGCTGGTGTCACGGATGTTCCCGTGGCTGGTACCAGGAAATCACTGAGACTGGCATCACGTGGGTTAAATTGACAAGTTCCTTGTGAATCTTTTTGTATCTGTGTTTTGGTGAATACCACACCGCTTGCTTCAGGTGCTGCATGTTGGTAATTTACCTTCCCCTAAAGTAGCTACCTCTCACTCTTGGAGGTGCAGTTTATAGATTTTCCCCCTGGACTTCTAGCTAGTTGGTTGTTGGAACTCTGCTGTGCTTCTGGAGCTGCCGTTGTTCCACCTGAAGCTAAGTCTTGTCTTCTCTATTTGTATTTTGTTGTTTTATTCCCCGTTGTTTGTATCTTGGCCAGAGATAGAGACTCCTATTCATCCATCTGGGGAGGAATAGGTTGTCTCTGATCCTGACCCTATTTCTGGGCCCTATAGGGAGAGCTCAAGGTTTAGAGCATATGAACTTTCCTAACCATCAAGGTGTGTTCATATTAATAGGTAGTCAGGGCTCAAATCAAGGTTGGGCTAGGGTGTGACCTGTTCCTTCCCTAGTTTCCTGGCCTAGTTGCTTTTTCCCTTCCCTCCTGTGTTCAGTGTGGTATTTTACTCCCACACTGATCGAGACAGCTGGGCTAGGAGCCAGGAGGGTATATTGATTGGTGAGATGTCCAACTTCTCCCATGCTTTCTCCAAATCTTCTGGGGAACAAACAGTAACCTGGCCGCTATCTTTAATCGTAACTACATCAACAAATAGGGTAGTGATAATAGTAGATGAGAGAATTAAAATATAACTTTCATTATACTTGTGTCTAAAATAACAGACAGAAATAGATAATCAAAAAAACATGGAATGGTCTGGTGGAGGGGGCGGGGGGGAAGATATAGTGAAAACTCTCCCTAAATTGTCCTGTCTGGTCTGTTGCGCCCTAATGTCCTCCTAAATATGGAGTCATCACCCTGGGGTCAGCTTCTCCATCTCTAACAATATTTGCATAAATCTAATTGAACTATTGGTTGCCTCTCTTTCCCAGTTATTTATCAAGGTGGAAGTCCTGCAGCATTTAGCCGGGGTTAAGGTGATCCGTAGGTCCCTAGGTATGATGCTTTGCTTAAAGGGTTTCTGTCACCAACTTTTGACATTATAAGCTGTCTGACATTAGCTATGTGCTAATGTCAGACCAGCTTGATAATGTCTTTTTTATAAAAATCCGCTGTATATATAGTCTGAAAAACTTACTTTTATATTATGTAAATTAGCCTCTAGGAGCAGGCGTTGCCTGCTCCTAGCGGCTCGTCCGGCAACCTGCTGGCACGCCTTCACACTTTGATTGACAGTGCAGGGCAGCGATCCTCCTGCACTGTCTCGTTCTGATCGCGCGCCGCCGCTCTGATTCGGCGCAGGCGCGGTGAGCAGAGGACAGCAGGCACCAGCGTCCTCTGCTCACCGCGCCTGCGCCGAATACAGAGCGGCGGCGCGGGCGCGCGATTTCAGAACGAGACAGTGCAGGAGGATCGCTGCCCTGCACTGTCAATCAAAGTGTGAAGGGGCGTGCCAGCAGGTTGCCGGACGGAGCCGCTAGGAGCAGGGCAACGCCCCCCCTGCTCCTAGAGGCTAATTTACATAATATAAAAGTAAGTTTTTCAGACTATATATACAGCGGATTTTTATAAAAAAGACATTATCAAGCTGGTCTGACATTAGCACATAGCTAATGTCAGACAGCTTATAATGTCAAAAGTTGGTGACAGAAACCCTTTAATATCAATGTCAAGCTCTGCACTTCCCACCATGATAAAATATGTTCTTTGTATCTTTTAGTTACTTCTCTGAAGGCTGCCCCAAAAGTGGGGGTATAAAATTTTTGCACAAATGTGCCCCCCGAGAACACCTCTTCTACCTCTGTTAAGCAATGTTCCCTCTCCTGTCCCAAAGAGATAAATCCTGCCATGTCCCTTAAACAATACAAATCAAACTGAAAATGGTGTAAAAAATGTACAAGAAACTAGTAGTAGTGTACAACACTCCCTAGAATATTTCAAAACCACATCAACAAATAGGGTAGTGAGTAGTGTGTAAAATATAAGAAAAAAGTACTGGATCGCACATCCTCAATACTATGCTTTTGTCTAATAACTGCTTCTCAGCATAATTAACATGGCTTCTCAGCACAACTTATCGTATACCTATGCTGCATGCTGTACATGAGGCATTAGTATACAAAAAGCATAGGCCCACTCACCCCAACAAGGCTGCCTCTGTGAATGCGACCCAATTCTAAATTTTGGCGCAGTGCTGGACAGTAGATGAGTGAATTAAAATATAACTTTTATTATACTCGTGTCTAAAATAACAGACAAAAATAAACTAGATAAAAAAAACATTGAATGGTCTTATCGGTAAGTAGTTAAATCGATAGACACTCAGTTTGCAGGCCGTTGGGGCTTTGCTGGCATGGGGAAGGGGAGGAGAAATATACTGGAAACTCTCCCTAAATTGCCCTGTCAGGTCTGTTGCGCCCCAATGTCCTCCTAAATACGGAGTCATCGCCCTGGGGGGATATGAACACAGCCCCAAAAAGTTAGGTTTTGTCTTGAAGATGTTGCCCCAGACTCATCAGGGGACCAGGGGCTACCAAAAAAGGAGAAAGGGTGATTGCCACAGTCTACCAGTCCGGTATCACCTAGTGCACCAAGCGGGGAGCTGATAACATGTCCCACTCCTCGTGGTGCGTACAAGTTGGTGTTACCTGTGTGTTGTGTCTGTCAGCCACATAGAACACGGAAGACAATTGTTACGGTATAACCCGGTATAGTAAGGGTTAATATCATTCGGGCGATTCCCCTGGCGAAGAGCACAGCAACCCACAAACACTGAAATCCACCGAACTGGAACCATACAAATGTAAGGGGATTACAGAGTGGGCACTCAATATCAGGACAGGATGCAAGGAAACGAGTAGTAAAATAAAAGTTATTTTAATAAAATGACACACTATGCTATGCGGTTTATAGCTTCTGTTGGACTTGTGGTTAGCTTGTGTTTGGTTCTCGGCTGAGTTTCTGGTGCTACCAAAGCTTCATTGAGGATAAGTGTTTCCTTTCTTTTTTGTATTTTGCTTATATATATGTGTGTTTTGCCTTTCCCTGTTGTTTGTTATTAGGCCTGTTCATCCTTCCCTTTGGAGGAACAGATAGATTCAGTCCTGAAATTAGTTCCAGGGTCCTATAGGGTGAGATAGAATTCTAGGTATGCGGTGTATGAACTTGCCTACCTTTGGGGCCTGTTCATACTGGTAGTCTGTTAGTACTGGAGTTAGGGTCTTCTTTAGGAGGTGTCCATCTTCCTTCCCTAGTTTCCAGGCCTCATTCCAGTATCCCCTTTCCCTCCTATGCTCGATGTGGTGTTTTCCTCCCACATACGAGCGTGACATTGGTGAGCCATAGCTGGGAGAGTTTCGGCAGCTATATGTGACACCTCTTAGACGGATATTGTGTCTCTTGCTATGGCTTTCTTGATCTTCTATCAGTAGTAATGATGAGCAAAACAGTTCGGACCAAACTGTTTTCGCTCCGAATGTTGCTATTTTTCGGATGGCAGATAAAGGCAAATATTTTCAGGTTAGTTTCAGATAAATCCACTAAAATGGCTTGTAGTGCCATTTTAATGCACATGTCAGCGGGACAAAAGCACTAGACAGGAAGAAGAAGGGTTCTCTCACATTACTCTGAGAGGAAGTGTGTGTGTGTGTGGGGGGGGGTTAATTTTTTTAAGCAGCATAAATATACAGTATATGCTGCATGCTGTGGCCTGCAATGTGCCACTAATGCCTCTCAAGCATCAGTTTTACATGCATTCAGTTTCAGTTCAATTGAATTAAGCTGCATATATACATGATTACTGCAGCAATTGTTGCAGCAATTTATTAGTGTGTATTAAGGTGAAATTTGGTGTTAAGCCTCAATCATCAGTTTATGTATATTCATTTTCAACATGGTTGAAATGTAAAAATATTTTTTGGGGTTAAAGCAGCATACATATGTGATTACTGCATCAAACCGATATTTTCTCACATCTCATGCTGATTCCGATGAATAGACCTTGTTTTGCCTGCGGTGCCCCATCTTGCCACTATTGTGCCTACCATCATGTTCTGTATGGCTGCTGGACTAATGCCTTAATCGTCCATTCATGTGTATACAGTTTCCACACGTTTGAGATTTAAAATAAAAATTTTTAGGAGGGGGGTCAATTTCATTAAGCAGCATACATACAGTACATCATTACTGAATCAATCCTAACATTGCGATGCACACATCGCCTTGCAGCCGGTGGCCCATCTTACCACTTTTGCTGTCTGTCCATTTGCCTACATACCATCACGCTGTGTACGGCTGCTGCATGCTGCGGCCTGCATCATGCCACTTAACAACTATCATGTTCTGTACGGCTGCTGTTGTGGCCGGCATCATGCCACTAATGCCACTTTTTTCTTTATTTTTTTATCCCATAACACCATGTGTGTTTAAATATCATCTGCCCCTGATAAGTGACAATTTTTGGAAGCTTTGGAATATGAAAAAGCATGAGACATGTGCCGATGTGATGTTTTTTAAACACGTTGTATTAATGCAATTAAACATGCATTTACCCATAGCCATGTATGTCAGTGTCACTCAGACATCATTTACTATTGCTGTCATTGCTTTCCAGAGCTTGGGGAGAGGGGATTAAAAAAAAAAAAAAAATGAAAATAGACAACAAGTTTTCCAAAAATGTATGAGTCGTAGGAGGTTAGAGGGGGTTATATATTAACTTTCAGAGCAATTGGAGCAACATTGGTGTTTATGTGTTGCTGGTGAGAGAGGGTGATCTTCTGCAGGGGTTCACCATAATTAACCCCTTCAGGACCAGGACGTTTTTTGGAAATTTGACCTGTGTCACTTTGTGTGGTAATAACTTTGGAACGCTTTTACTTATCCAAGCCATTCTGAGACTGTTTTCTCGTGATACATTGTACTTCATGATTTCAGTCAATATTTTTATTTTTTATTTTAATTAGCAACTTTCCAAATTTCAATTTCTTTGCTTTTATAACAAACAGTGATACCTCATATAATAGTTATTACTTTACATTTCCCATATGTCTACTTTATGTTTGGATAATTTTGTGAATGCCATTTTATTTTTTGAAGTTTATTTTTAGAAGTTTAGAAGCAAATCTTGAAATTTTTCAGAAAATTTCCCAAACCCACTTTTTAAGGACCAGTACAGGTTTCAAGTCACTTTGTGAGGCTTACATAATAGAAACCACCCATAAATGGCCCCATTTTAGAAAATACGCCCCTTAAGGTATTCAAAACTGATTTTACAAACTTTGTTAACCCTTTAGGTGTTCCACAAGAATTAAAGGAAAATGTAGATGACATTTCAGAATTTGACTTTTTTTCAGCAGATTTTCCATTTTAGCAGAGCTGAGTGTGCTCGGGCAGCAGTCATATATAGAGATGCAGAAGGTCATGGGTTTGAATCCCAGCAGAAATACAAGCTAAATTAGATTTCCCCAAGCACTGACTCCATATATGGACATAGCTATATATGGAGTCAGAGCAGGGACTCCTAAGCCCCAGACTCACACTGAGCGATTTCCTCATTGAGAGTCCGGACTCTAGCCTGTTCGAGCACGCTATGCTTGAGCGGTGAACTAGTGGTCGGCTAAGCATGCTCGCTCAACACTAGACAATACCAAATATGACTACTTTTTTGTTGTTGTTTGTTTCAGTTTTACATAATAAAGCATTTTTGAAAAAAATATAAACTTTGTGTCTCCATATTCTGAAAGCCATAGTTTTTTTTTTTTATGGAAGCAGGTGATTGGACCATGTGACCCAGTGATGTCACGGAAGGTCCTTCACCCCCTTCCCGGCTGAATACAGAGCAGGAGACCGGTAACCGGCTGCTACGCGATCAAATGGAGGGGGTAAGTTTATGTTTTTATTATTTTTAACCCTCTAGTGCCCCTTTTACTTTGCATTCTCTATTGAGAATGCTATTATTTTCCTTTATAACTATGTTATAAGGGAAAATAATAAAGATCGGGTACGCATCCCGATCTTTTCCTAGCAACCATGCGGGAAAATCGCACCGCATCCGCACTTGCTTGCAGATGCTTGCGATTTTCCCGCAGCCCCATTCACTTCTATGGGGCCTGCTTTGCGTGAAAAACGCAGAAACTGGAGCATGCTGCGATTTTCACGCATGCAGAAGTGATGCGTGAAAATCACCGCTCATGTGCACAGCCCCATAGAAATGATTGGGTCCGGATTCAGTGCGGGTGCAATGCGTCCACCTCACACATTGCACCCGCGTGGAAAACTCGCCCGTGTGAAAGAGGCCTAATTCAATCAAACAAATCCAAAAATAGACTGTGAGCTTAAAGGGGTTCTGCAGTTTGTTTTAACTAATGATCTATCCTCTGGATAGATCATCAGCATCTGATCGGCGGGAGTCCGACACCCGGGACCCCAGCCGATCAGCTGTTTGAGAAGGCAGCGGTGCTCCTGGAGCGCCGCTGCCTTCTCACTGTTTACCGCAGGCCCAATGGTATCAATAAAATGATAAGATTAAGATGCAAAAAATGAGCCCCCATACAGCTCTGTACATATAATTACCAAAAAGTTGTTATAGAGGTCAAAACATGGCTACAAAAAAGTAAAATTGATTTTTTTTCCCACTTTTGAATATTTCTTTCACTATCAAAATGCAAGAAAACCTATACATATAGGATATCGCCGGATTCGTACTGACCTGTAGAATAAAAGTAACCGGTCAGTTTTATCGCACATCGAATGTCGGAATTAAAAACCCGCAAAACTGTGGTGGAATTGCTTTTTTTTAAAAAATTTCATCCCATTTGGATTTTATATCCCCGCTTCCCACTACATCATATGCAATATTAAATGGTGGCGTTGGAAAGTACAACTTGTCCCGCAAAAAACAAGCCCTCATATGGCTATGTGAACCGAAAAAAATGAAAAAGCTATGGCTCTGGGAAGGCAGGGAGCGCAAAGAAAACCCAGAAAAAATAAAAAACCTCCGGTCCTTAAGGGGTTAAAAAGAACAGATTTGCAAACGAGAACTGTAGCTTACTTTATCAAAAAATTTAAGTTAACAGAGGCACCATCATGAACCATCATGGACATGTTTGGTTATGCTAGATGAGCTTGAACTGAACATAACATATTGTGTGGATGACACTGTTATGGGGGATCTGTGGATGACACACTTATGAGGGATCTGAGGATGGGACTGTTATGGGGGATCTGTGGATGACACTGTTAGGGGCCTCTGTGTATGACGCACTGTTATGGGGAGATCTGTGGATGACACTGTTATAGGGGATCTGTGGATGACACTGTTATGGAGGGGATCTATGGATGGCACTGTTATGGAGGATCTGTGGATGACACTGTTATGGAGGGGATCTGTGGATGACTCTGTTATGGAGGGGATCTGTGGATGACACTGTTATGGGGGATCTGTGGATGACACTGTTATGGGGGATCTGTGGATGGCACTGTTATCGGGGCACTGTGGATGGCACTGTTATGGGGGATCTGTGGATGGCACTGTTATGGAAGATCTGTGGATGACACTGTCATCGGGGATCTGTGGATAGCACTGTCATAGGCGATCTGTGGATGGCACTGTCATGGGGGATCTGTGGATGGCACTGTCATGGGGGATCTGTCGATGGCACTGTCATGGGGGATCTGTGGATGGCACTGTCATGGGGGATCTGTGGATGGCACTGCCATGGGGGATCTGTGGATGGCACTGTCATGTGGGATCTGTGGATGGCACTGTTATGGGGGATCTGTGGATCGCACTGTTATGGGGGATCTGTGGACGGCACTGTTATGGGGGATCTGTGGATGACACATACCGTATATAGCATCATATGCTATATCTGTCATCCACAGATCCCCCTCCTAACAGTGCCATCCACAGATCCCCCCTCCTAACAGTGCCATCCACAGATCCCCCTCTTCCTAACAGTGCCATCCACAGATCCCCCCCCTCCTAACAGTGCCATCCACAGATCCCCCTCCCCGCCGCACAGGCAGTGCGGGCGGCGGCGCTCACTCACTGATGTCATGCGCCTGCGTTGCCTAGTGGGAGGAGCAGGCGCATGACGTCAGTAAGCGCCGCCCGCACTGTTTGCTACCGGCCGTGGCGCAGCTTTGTGTAAGGTAGTAAATAGATGGGGGGAGAGTCAGATAACTTGGGCGGGGCACAGCATGATGTAAGGGGGACCGTGGCCCACCTTTGGCGACGCCTCTGCTGCTGTGTTAAACAAAACCATCTCAGCCCTGTTACATGCCCGCAGCAGGGCTAAGCTACTGAACAAACTACCTGTCCGGCGCCCGGAATTGCATGTCCCGGGCGTCGGGTGATACGATTTCCACTTCTGGGGTCTGATCCCCTCTGAAATGCATTACAATACATCCTGTATTGTAATGCATTGGCTGTCAGCTTGTATGCTGACAGCCTGCCTGTGAGACCCAGCCTAAAGGGTTTGATCTCACAGGCTTCCGTAGAATGCAAGCCCTCGTGTCCCCGTCACTGCAGTGCAAGGACCCGATGGAGATGCGGAGGGCACCCGTACCCGCCGCAAACCCTGTGCATGACGTGGTCAGCTTTGACAATGGCATACAAGGGGTTTCAAGGGGTCTTTATCGATGACGGTGTATGCAGCAGGGGCCTGGCTGTCAGTGACTGCCGGGTTCGTGCCTCTGATCGGGCGGTAGAGATGGCCCGAACTATCCGCCGGCGAACAGTTCCCAGCGAACATAGCTTGTTCGCGTTCGCCTCAGCGGGCGAACATATGCGATGTTCGGTCCGCCCCCTATACATCATCATTGAGCAAACTTTGACCCTGTACCTCACAGTCAGCAGACACATTCCAGCCAATCAGCAGCATACCCTCCCTCCCAGACCCTCCCACCTCCTGCACAGCATCCATTTTAGATTCATTCGGAATTTTCAGTCTTAGTGAGAGGAGGGAGAGTGTAGTTTCTGCTGATTTAATAGGGAAATGGATAGCTAGGCTAGTGAATTCAGTGTCCACTCCAGTCCTGAAAGACTCATCTGATCTCTGCTGTAAGGACAGCGTCCTGACAGCACCCCAAAAAGCCCTTTTTAGGGCTGCAACATTAGTCTGCTTTTTTTTCCTTTATATACATATTGCAGTTGCCTGGCCTGCCTGTGTGTGAGGAGCTGCAGGCCCACAGACTGTAGTGTGCCCACTGCCAGTGCCCACCCCTGTCATCCCGTGTGGCACAGGACTTTGCATCAAAAAAAGGCATTTAATTTTTACACTTTAATCTAAGGTTAGTTGCCTGCCAGTGTGTGTCAGGCTGACTTCCACTGACTGTAGTGTGCCCACTGCCAGTGCCCACCCCTGTCATTCCGTGTGGCACAGGACTTTGCATCAAAAAAGGCATTTAATTTTTACACTTTAATATAAGGTTAGTTGCCTGCCAGTGTGTGTCAGGCTGACTTCCACTGACTGTAGTGTGCCCACTGCCAGTGCCCACCACTCATACCGGCTGGCACAGGACTTTGCATCAAAAAAGGCATTTAATTTTTACACTTTAGTGTAATTTCAGCTGCTTGCCTGCTGCTAGTGTGTGTCAGGCCGACTTCCACTGACTGTAGTGTGCCCACTGCCAGTGCCCACCACTGATACCGGCTGGCAGAGGACTTTGCATCAAAAAAGGCATTTCATTTTTACACTTTAGTGTAATTTCAGCTGCTTGCCTGCTGCTAGTGTGTGTCAGGCCCACTTCCACTGACTGTAGTGTGCCCACTGCCAGTGCCAACCACTGATACCGGGTGGCACAGTAGCTTGTCGATAAATAAGTCATTTAATTTTTACACATTAGTCTAATTTCAGTTGCTTGCCTGCTGCCAGTGTGTGTCAGGCCCACTTCCACTGACTGTAGTGTGCCCACTGCCAGTGCCAACCACTGATACCGGGTGGCACAGTAGCTTGCCGATAAATAAGGCATTTAATTTTTACACATTAGTCTAATTTCAGTTGCTTGCCTGCTGCTAGTGTGTGTCAGGCTGACTTCCACAGACTGTAGTGTGCCCACTGCCAGTGCCCACCACTGATACCGGGTGGCACAGTACCACTTATCGAAAACGGCCGTTGTGGTCGTGGTGCTGTGATTTCCACTGTCCCTGGAATAATGCCTAGTGTTCAGAGGCCATGTACCCTGAACCCGAAAAATTCTGAGGACGTAGTTGACTGGCTTAGACAGGACACCCAATCTTCAACAGCTTCCGCTAAGAACCTTGACGCACCATCCTCCTCCAGCTCAGCTTTGGTCACCTGCTCTCAAGTTACCACGCACCCGCCCGCCGCTGATAGGAATAGTACTAGTTAAGACACCACTCATATAGGGTGTCACAGCACATTGCTCTGTGCACGCGCAGTGCCCCAATTTGGGAGTATGAGGACCGACCAAGCTGCTTTTTCCATCTCCCGGTTCCTGAAATCAATTCAGTTTAGTGTATGAGAGTTTGGTCTGTCATTGTGAAGGCAGTCAAAGGTACCCGGCCTACATTTTTTTTCACAAAAGGCAATCCCTGATATGGGACGTAACAGGGATTAAACTGATGAGAATAGTACTACAGAAAATACCACTCATATCGGGTGTGACAGTAAATTGCACGGCGCAGACGCAGTCACCGTGGATTAAAACAGAGTGGAGGGAGCCAGCGTTTTTTTAACCATCTCCCCGTTCGAAAAATCTATTCAATAAATGGCCCCCAGATTGGGGACATTAGAGGGATTAAATTAATGAGAATAGTACTACAGAAAATACCACTCATATCGGGTGTGACAGTAAATTGCGCGGCGCAGACGCAGTCACCGTGGATAAAAACACAGGGGAGGGAGCCAGCGTTTTTTTAACCATCTCCCCGTTCGAAAAAGCTATTCAATAAATGGCCCCCAGATTGGGGACGTTAGAGGGATTAAACTGATGAGAATAGTACTACAGAAAATACCACTCATATCGGGTGTGACAGTAAATTGCACGGCGCAGACGCAGTCACCATGGATTAAAACAGAGTGGAGGGAGCCAGCGTTTTTTTTAACCATCTCCCCGTTCGAAAAATCTATTCAATAAATGGCCCCCAGATTGGGGAGTCGGGGACGTTAGAGGGATTAAACTGATGAGAATAGTACTACAGAAAATACCACTCATATCGGGTGTGAGAGTAAATTGCACGGCGCAGAAGCAGTGACCGTGGATTAAAACAAAGGGGAGGGAGCCAGCGTTTTTTTAACCATCCCCCCGTTCGAAAAATCAATTCAATTCACCTTTCGGGGACCCTTGGTGTTGTACGTGGCTGGGTGGAGGAAGAAACCTTCAATGACATCACCGGGACGTGGCTAGCTTGGTATCCAACCTTGTGCAAATGGGGAGTTTGTGGTTGTGCAAATGAACTGTTTGCGGTACATTAAAAGAGGAGTTTGGTCTGTCAATGTCTGTGAAGCGGGAGTAACCCTTACACTACCTGATCGATACAACATCATACCTGATCGTATACACACACTGGATGTTTTAAAGCATGTTATTCCAAACAATTTAGGAATGTTACGTGATTTATGCCCTTTATGGATTAAAACCCGACTCTGCGTCCACTACGTAATTTTCCATGGGAGTTTTGCCATGGAACCCCCTCCGGCATGCCACAGTCCAGGTGTTAGTCCCCTTGAAACAACTTTTCCATCACTATTGTGGCCAGAAAGAGTCCCTTTGGTTTTTAAAATTCGCCTGTCTATTGAAGTCTATGGCGGTTCGCGCGGTTCGCCTTTTCGCGAACATTTGCGGAAGTTCGCGTTCGCTGTTCGCGAACTGAAAATTTTATGTTCGCGACATCACTATCGGGCGGGCGCATCACCTGCACCCGCCCGATCAGCCCACCGTACATGTACGGCGCTGATCCTTAAGTCACGTCCACCAGTCACGGGTCCTTAACCTGTTAAGGACACAGGACGTAAGGGTACGTCCTGTGTCCGGTCTTTAAAGATGGCGCCTGCTCCTGCCCGATGCGGGCCCCATAGCCGCCGGTGGCCGCCTGCTTCTTGAAGGAGACACCCGCGGCTCATGTCCGCAACCAGCAGCAGTGCTGATCACGAACATTTAATCCCTCAGATGCCGTGGTCAATCCTGACCACGGCATCTGAGAGCACATAAACCGAAAGTTTTACTTTCGGTTTGCACTCCGGCTCCCCCGTGTGGCGATCGGAGGAGCCGGAGCATGCCTGCAGCAGCCTGGATCTCTATGAATGAAACCCAGGCTGCTGCATAGTAATTCCTATGGTGCCTAACCTGTAATAGGCTCCATAGGAAATATGCGATTTTCTCATATATTCGAATGCTATTGCATTGGAGTATATAAGAGTAGCAATCAGATCATTGATTGTTATAGTTCCCTATGGGAACTATTGGAAAGTGTAAAAAAAAAATAAAGAAAGTTTTAAAAAAAAAAAATTAAAAAAGCATAAAAGTTCAAATCCCTTTTGCCAAAATAAAAAAAAAAATTAAAAATACACATCATGGGTGTCGCAATGTGCGAAAATGCCCATACTATAAAAATATAAAAAAATATTCCCCATACGGTAAACAGAAAATCGAAAAAAAGCGTCCAAATGGCTGATTCGCCATTTTGGGACGCTTCATTTCCTCAAAAAAATTAAATTGAATGGTATCAATAAAAAGATCAGATTACCATGAGCACCCATACAGCTCCGTACACATAATTACAAAAAAGTTATAGGGGTCAAAATATGGTGACAAAAAAGTTTTTTTTCACTATCAAAACGCAAGAAAACCTATACATGTATCGCCGGATTCGGACTCACCTGTAGAATAAAACTAACCAGTCAGTTTTATCGCACATCGAACGTCGGAATCTAAAAACACACAAAACTGTGGTGGAATTGCTTTTTTTTGCAATTTCACCCCATTTGGATTTTTTTTACTGCTTCCCACTACATCATATGCAATAATAAATGGTGGCGTTGGAAAGTACAACTTGTCCCGCAAAAAACAAGCCCTCATAAGGCCATGTAAACCGATAAATAAAAAAGTTAGGGCTCTTGGAAGGCAGGGACCGCAAAACAAAAGCGCAAAAAAACTCCGGTCCTTAATGGGTTAATGCGACATGGCAGCTAAAATCCACGTCTGTTTTTTCAGGCCTGCAAAAACCATAGTTTGCACTTTGTCTCTAGAGCCCTGCTGTTAGCCCATACAGCAGGCTACAAGCACATATGGGGTGTTTGCAAAAAGGGCAGAAAATGGGGAACATATACTGGGGTGCAATTTCTCCTTTAACTCCTTGTGAAAGTGAAAAATTGGGGTTTGCTAGTAATTTTTCATTTTTACAAATGTGTGCTTTGAAGTGCTTTCACAAGTGTTTCTGTCTTCTGTGGGACACCTGTTTACTGAAAAGTACCATTTCCACCACTTAAAATGTTCGTATGGGGGTGCTCTTTCCAAAACGGGGTCACTTCTTGGGGTTATTAATTTCTTGGGACCTCAGGAATTTATTTAATGCGACATGGCAGCTAAAATCCATGTCTGTTTATTCAAGCCTGCAAAAAACATATTTTGCACTTTGCCTCTAGAGCCCTGCTGTGCACCCATACAGCAGGCTACAAGCACATATGGGTTTTTACAAAATGGGGAGAAAATGGGGAACATATACTGGGGTGCTTTTTCTCCTTTAACCCCTTGTGAAAGTGAAAAATTGGGGTTTGCTAGTAATTTTTCATTTTTACAAATGTGTGCTTTGAAGTGCTTTTACAAGTGTTTTTGTCTTCTGTGGGACACCTGTTTGCTGAAAAGTACCCTTTTCACCACTTAAAATGTTCGTACGGGGGTTCTCTTTCCGAAATGGGGTCACTTCTTGGGGTGGAAATGTGGGGTGCATTTTGTCCTGTTACCCCTTGTGAAAGTGAAAAATGTTGGTGTAAAGCAACTTTTTCTAGAAAAAAATAGTAATTTTTCATTTTCATAGCCAAGTGTTTCCTAATTCTGTGAAGCGCCTGATGGGTCAAAGTCAGGGGCGTAACGACCGTGGCCACAGAGTGTGCGACTGCGACAGGGCCTGGCAGTGAAGCACTCATCTCCATAGTCATCTGTATCCGCGTCCTCAGTACAGAGATACAGATGGCTGTGCTGCAACTGGGCAGGGGAGGGAGGCGTCTCCCTTCCCTGTTCCTCTGATGGGCTGCGGGCTTTGTGCCGGCAGCCTATCAGAGGCCGATGGAGGCGGCACGATGACGGCATTGCGCTGCCTGAGCCGTACAGTGAGTACAGGTCTGAAAGGAGAAGATGAGAAAAAAGAACATCTACATTAAAGGAGACGTCACTGGATGTAAGAGGTATGTGAGGCTGTATTACCCTGTATTTCTGTAGTGATAGAAGCAGGGGGCGTAACGATCGCAGTTGCAGAGGGTGTGACTGGGGGGTAGAGACGGGAGGATGTATTTGGGGGTTGGGCCCAGGGGGGTGCCTAATTCAAAGTTTGCCCTGGGGCCCATAGAACTCTAGTTACGCCACTGGTCAAAGTGCTCACTACACACCTTGAAATATTCCTTGAGGGGTGTAATTGCAATAGGGTCACTTTTGGGGGGTTTCCACTCTAGGGGCACCTCAGGGTGTGTTCAATTGCAAGATGGCGCCTGTCAATTATTCAGGTGAAATCTGCCTTCCAGAAGCCATTTGGTGCTCCTTTGCTTTTGACCCCTGTGGTACGCCCATATAGCAGTATACAAGCACATATGGTGTATTACTGTAATCATGAGAAAATGCGCAATAAATTAGGGGGTGCATTTTCTCCAGTTCCCACTTGTGAAAGTGAAAAATGTAGGCCTAAAGTCCATTTTTTCTCCAATTTTTCATTTTCACAGCCAATTCCATGAATCACCTTTGAGGACAAAGTTCTCACTACACATCTTCAAATATTCCTTGAGGTATGTAGTTTCCAGAATGGGGTCACTTTTGGGGGTTTCCACTCCAGGGGTACCTCAGGGTGTCTTCATATGCGACATACAGTAGCTCCCAAAAGCCAATCCTGCACAATCTGTCCTCCAAAAGACTTATGGCGCTTACTCCCTTTTGAACCCTGCCATGCCTCCATACATCATTTTTTTAGCACATATGGGGTGTTCCTGTATTCAGGGGGAAATGGGGGAACAAAATGTGAGGTGTAATTTGTCCTGTTACCCCTTGTGAAAGTGAAAATGTGGGTGTAAAGCAACCTTTTCTGGAAAAAAATATGTCATTTTCACATCCAAGCGTTTCCTAATTCTGTCAAACTCCTGATGGGTCAAAGTGCTCACTACACACCTTTAAATATTCCTTGAGGGGTGTAGTTTCCAGAATGGGGTCACTTTTTGGGGGTTTCCGCTGTAGGGCCACCCCAGGGTGTCTTCATATGTGACATAGCTCCCAATTACCATTCCAGCTAAGTCCGCTCTCCAAAAGCTATATGGTGCTCCTTTCACTCTGAAGCATGCTCTGCGCCCATACATCAGTTTTTGAGCACACATGGGGTGTTTCTGTAAACTCCAGATTCAAGGTAATAGATTTTGAGTTTTGTTTGGCTGTAAACCCTTGATGTGTTGCAGAAAAAATAGATTACAATTTTAATTTTATTCTCGTGGGGCACCTAAAGGGTTAACAAAGTTTGTAAAATCAGTTTTGAATAGCTTGAGGGGTATAGTTTCTAAAATAGGGTGATTTATGGGTGGTTTCTAATATGTAAGTCCCATAAAGTGACTTCATAACTGAACTGGTGCTTAAAAAAATTGGGGTTTGGAAATGTTCTTAAAAATTTTAAGATTTGCTTCTAAGTCGTCCCAAAAAAATAAAATGTAATTTTCAAAATGATCCAAACCTGAAGTAGGCATATGGGGAATGTAAAGTAATAACTATTTTTGGAGGTATTACTATCTATTATAAAAGTAGAGAAATTGAAATTTGTAAATTTGCAAATTTATCCAAATTTTTGGTAAATTTAGTATTTTTTTTTTAAAATAAAAATGAAATTTTCTGACTCAATTATACCACTGTCAAGAATTACAATTTGTGACAAGAAAACATTCTCAGAATGGCCTGGATAAGTAAAAGCATTTTAAAGTTATCACCACATAAAGTGACACATGTCAGATTTGCTATAAATGGCCTGGGCAGAAAGGTGAAAAATGGACCGATCCTTAAGGGGTTAGGAACAGGAGACCGTGATTTTACAAGCAACAGTTTAACAAAGGAATGAGAAATGGTGTTAGAATTTATGTCCCCAAAGTTGGTGTCTGAAAAGGTTTCCATGCTACCATCTCCTTACAGTATTATAATGTATGGGCTTTCATGAGCCAAAGTTATTCTTGAAGTCGCACTTGACTTCACTGAATAACTTCAGTAGTTGATTTTTAAAGTGGAAAACCTTGAAAACAAACTCTGGTTCGGTTCCTCTGGTACCTTTGAAAATCAATTACCGACGTTATTAACCGCTACAGGACCGCCTAACGCAGGGATGCTGTAGCTCTGTTCCGACGCATCGGCGCGTCATCTCGCGAGAGGCGAGATTTCCTGTGAACGCGCGCGCGTGCGCGCGCGCGTTCACAGGGAAGCGCGGCACAGCAGTTCGGCTACAGCCTGCCAGCGATGATCGATCGCTGGCAGGCTGTAGATGCGAATAAAATCGCATCAAACTGCTATATCAGACGCTGTTTTATGAACAGCGTCTGATATAGCTGCTACCTGGTCCTCTGGTGGTCCCATTTACTGGGATCGACCACCAGAGGACCAGGTAACACAGTAAAGTTGCACCAAACACTACACTAACCCCCCCACCCCCTCACCTATTAACCCCTTGATCACCCCATCTAGACCCCTGATCACCCCCTGTCATTGATCACACCCCTTGTAAGGCTCCATTCAGACGTCCATATGTGTTTTGCGGATCCGTGGATTCACGGATCCGTGGATTCACGGATCCGCGGATCCGATCCGCGGATCCGATCCGCAGATCCTCAAAACACGGACACCGGCAATGTGCTTTCCGCATTTTGCAGATCCGCACATTGCCAGAACTATATAGAAAATGCTTTTTCTTGTACGCAATTGCGGACAAGAAAAGGACATGTTCTATATTTTTGCAGAACGGAAGTGCAGACCCGGAAGTGCGGATCCGTAATTCCGGATCCGAGCGGGACAAAGTCTGTCCCCATAGAAATGAATGGGTCCGCAATTCCGTTCCGCAAACAGAATTGCGGACGTGTGAATGGGGCATAAGGGTCCCTTATCACCGCCAGTTAGTTAGCGCCCAGCCCACTGATTTTGGCAGAGATTTTTTCATCCACATTGACCGATGCGAATGAAAAAATCTGTGCCGTTCATTTTTTTTTTTTTTCAGCGCAGAGGCTGAACGGAAAAAAAAAATCTCATTACCCGTATGCTCAATATAAGGAGAATCGCAGAAACTCCTAATGCTGGCCATACGTGTAATGACTGCGGAGACCCTCAAATGCCAGGGCAGTACAAAAACCCCACATGTGACCCCATTTTAGAAAGAAGACATCCCAAGGTATTCTGTGAGGGGTATGGTGAGTTCATGCAAAATTTTATTTTTGTCACAAGTTAGTGGAATATGAGACTGTAAAAAAACAAAAAAAAAAACAATTTCCGCTAACTTGTGCCAAATTTTTTTTCTGTGAACTCGCCATACCCCTCACGGAATACCTTGGGGTGTCTTCTTTCCACAATGGGGTCACATGTGGGGTATTTATACTGCCCTGGCATTTTAGGGGTCCTAAAGCGTGAGAATACAAATGCGTAAAAATGCCCTGTGAAATCCTAAAGGTACTCATTGGTTTTAGGGCCCTTTGCGCATCTTGGCTGCAAAAAGTGTCACACATGTGGTATCGCCGAACTCAGGAGAAGTAGGGCAATGTGGTTTGGGGTGTATTTTACATATACCCATGCTGGGTGTGAGAAATATCGCTGTAAACGACAACTTTTTAAATTTTTTATTCAAAGTTGTCAATTTACAGAGATATTTCTCTCACCCAGCATGGGTATATGTAAAAATACACCCCAAAACACATTGCCCTACTTCTCCTGAGTACGGCGATACCACATGAGTGACACTTTTGCAGCCAAGATGCAAAGGGCCCAAATTCAACGAGTACCTTATAGGAGGGCATTTTTACGCATTTTCTTCTCACGCTTTAGGGCCCCTAAATGCCAGGGCAGTATAAATACCCACATGTGACCCCATTTTGGAAAGAAGACACCCCAAGGTATTCGCTGAGGGGCATAATGAGTCCATGAAAATTAAACTTTTTGTCAAAAGTTAGCGGAAAGGGAGACTTTGTGAGAAAAACAATAAAAATCAATTTCCACTAACTTGTGCCAAAAAAAATAAATCTTCTATGAACTCGCCATGCCCCTCATGGAATACCTTAGGGTGTCTTCTTTCCAAAATGGGGTCACATGTGGGGTATTTATACTGCCCTGGCATTTTAGGGGCCCTAAAGCGTGAGAAGAAAAATGCGTAAAAATGCCCTCCTAAAAGGTACTCATTGGAATTAGGGCCCTTTAGCATCTTGGCTGCAAAAAGTGTCACACATGTGGCATCGCCGTACTCAGGAGAAGTAGGGCAATGTGTTTTGGGGTGTATTTTTACATATACCCATACTGGGTGAGAGAAATATCTCTGTAAATTGACAACTTTGAATAAAAAATGTAAAAGATGTCGTTTACAGAGATATTTCTCACACGCAGCATGGGTATATATAAAAATACACCCCAAACCACATTGCCCTACTTCTCCTGAGTACGGCGATACCACATGAGTGACACTTTTTGCAGCCTGGGTGCGCAAGGGCCCTAAAACCAATGAGTACCTTTAGGATTTCACAGGCCATTTTTATGCATTTGGATTCTCACACTTTAGGGGCCCCTAAAATGCCAGGTGAGTATAAATACCCCACATGTGACCCCATTTTGGAAAGAAGACACCCCTAGGTATTCTGTGAGGGGCATGGTGAGTCCACAGAATTTTTATTTTTGGCACAAGTCAGCGGAAATTGTTTTTTTTTTTTTTTTTTTTACAAAGTCTCATATTCCACTAACTTGTGACAAAAATAAAATTTTACATGAACTCACCATACCCCTCACAGAATACCTTGGGGTGTCTTCTTTCCAAAATGGGGTCACATGTGGGTATTTATACTGTCCTGGCATTTTAGGGGCCCCTAAAGCGTGAGAAGAAGTCTGGAATCCAAATGCGTAAAAATGCCCTGTGAAATCCTAAAGGTACTCATTGGTTTTAGGGCCTTTGCGCACCAAGCTGCAAAAAGTGGCACACATGTGTATGCCGTACTCAGGAGAAGTAGGGCAATGTGTTTTGAGGTGTATTTTATATATACCCATACTTTGTGTGAAAAATATCTCTGTAAACGACATCTTTTAAAAATTTTTATACAAAGTTGACAATTTACAGAGATATTTCTCTCACCCAACATGGGTATATGTAAAAATACACCCCAAAACACATTGCCCTACTTCTCCTGAGTACGGCGATACCACATGAGTGACACTTTTTGCAGCCTGAGTGCAAAGGAGCCCAAATTCCAACGAGTACCTTTAGGTTTTACATGGCGGCTCACAATTAGCCCCGCCCAAAATGCCAGAACAGTAAACACACCCCACAAATGACCCCATTTCGGAAAGTAGACACCCCGAGGTATTCACTGAGGGGCATAGTGAGTCCGTCTGAGATTTTTTTTTTTTGCCAGAAGTTATCAGAAATTGAAACTTTTTTTTTTTTTCTCAGAAAGTGTCATTTTCCGCTAACTTGTGAAAAAAATGAAATGATACATGAACTCACCATGCCCCTCCGTGAATACTTTGGGGTGTCTTCTTTCTAAAATGGTGTCATTTGGGGGTATTTATACTATCCTGACATTCTAGCACCTGAAGAAACATGACAGGCGCTCAGAAAGTCAGAGCTGCTTCAAAATGCCGAAATTCACTTTTTTGCACCATAGTTTGTAAACGCTATAACTTTTACCCAAACCAATAAATATACACTTATTGGATTTTTTTATCAAAGACATGTAGAACAATAAATTTAGAGAAAAATTTATATAGAAATGTAGTTTTTTTTGAAAAATTTTACAACAGAAAGTGAAAAATGTCATTTTTTTGCAAAAATTTCGGTAATTTTTGATTAATAGCAAAAAAAGTAAAAATGTCAGCAGCAATGAAATACCACCAAATGAAAGCTCTATTAGTGAGAAGAAAAGGAGGTAAAATTCATTTGTATGGCAAGTTGCATGACGGAGCAATAAACGGTGAAAGTAGTGTAGTGCGGAATTGTAAAAAGTGGCCTGGTCATTAAGGGTGTTTAAGCTAGGGGGGCTGATGTGGTTAAATTAAGTCATACGAGACTTCGTGAATAACTAACTTCGGCTCATTGGAGCCCATATATTCTAATACTGTACGGAGATGGATCTCCATACAGTATTAATCTCAAGTTTTGAATGAAGCGACTTCGGATGTAACATCCGAAGCTCGTTTTTCTCGTCACTAGTCATGTTTAATAAAGTCTTGTTTTGTCTTCTCTGATCCATGTGTCATGTTTTTGGATGCTTGTGATATGTTCAGGGGTTCTGGTGATCCCTAGAACCTGACACATACACATGTATTTTATCAACTGTCCAGGCACTAGTGAAATGGCTGTCTGTTGCAAAATGGCATGCATGTGGAACAATATAGTTTCAATTTGCACACAGTAAAATAGCCATTTTCTTTGTATGGCACTACCACCAGGCACAGATCGGAAGTAAACTTTATTTGGGTCATTTACTATCAGATATACACCAGTTTTCAGGTATATATCTGTTGTAGATTGTGGTGCAAAGGTTTTTTACGCCGCAATCTGTGTTTTTTCCCTGCTCACGTCAGGCCCAAAAAAGGGGGCTTCGGCATGGAAAGGGACAGGCCGGCAGGCCGTCTCAGTTATCATTTTCTATGCCTGTTTTAGGCATAGAAAATGGTCTAAATTTAAGCCAGCAAGGAAGCTGGCTTACATTTATACTGGTGGTGGATGCGCCAAAGTTATGTAGAGGCCAGCGGCCCTTCATAACTTCGGCGGATCCACCACCAATCCACGGGGTTATTAAGACCAGCATCTAAAACTCCAGTCTTAATAAATTACCCCCTATGTGCTTGGTATGGCAATATACTGTATGTGTGGCATAAGATAACTTTTGGATAAGATGTTTTTTTTCATAAAATATAAGAGCAGTGCTCATAGCAGGTGTTGAAGATGTATCAGAGTACGTTATGTCATGGACTGAACTTTCTGATTCTGTGTCACTATTTTCCTCTTTGCACTCCTGTTGAACTGTCTGTGATTTGGATGACTCTCCAGCATCAAATGAAGCTGCTCAACATAGATCTTGTCAAAGATAATAATAAGCCTTACCTATGATGGGCACAAACTGCAATCTTCTTCCGTTATATAGTTAATGTAAAGGAAGGGCTTTTTTTTTATTGCAAACAAGTTTTTTCCATTTCATGGTTTGGAGCAGTGTGGTATCAAGAGGTTCACACAAGAGAAGCAAAAGCAAGTGTGTAAAGACTGCAGCTGGGAATTTTGTCAGAAAGAAATTCCCTTATTTTATACACAGCAAGTGAGGCGGACGTGCCCGATTGTCCGTGCGAGAAGCAAATTTTGTTGTGAGCATGATCAAAATTACCCACAGACACAAGAACGCTACAAGCACCAAGAATAAAAGAATGCACTACAAACATTAGCATTTATTCAAATCCAACTTTTAGCAAATGACAAAAACATGAAAAATAGTGCTGTCTCTTGCTTGGCGGAGTTACACAACAGCTTTCAGAAAAATGTGCCGGACTGCCAGCACCCATGCAGAATACAGAAACTGGAAATCTGTCATCGCTTCGCACCCTCTAGTGTAACGGAGGGCGTACAGTAAATCATGTTTCGCTGGATTAATAGCAGGCTGCACAGCTAACACTTGGTTCACATTTCAAACAAAATGAGTAAAACTATCCATGCGGTTAGTGAACATTTCATTCACCCACTACTGAAATATCGCGGCCCACTTCCCGTTTAACCTTTCCACTTGCAGAGAGGTCTATAAAGCACTGCGCTAACACCACCCCACCCTAACTTTGAAGGTAAACGCTTAAAAGTGCATACAGAAATGTTAGATATTAAGACAAATACCAAAATAATATATGTATATTTTCCTATGAACGTGGTGCTCACAATTTTAACTTGAGAGTCTATGACAAGTACCAGAAACTCTCCACAAGCTTCTTTAAGTTATGTCTTAGAATACGCACAGACAAGTTCTTTAGACTTCTTCAAAAATGTTTCTGATAATCTACAAATGGTGCTTGTTTAGGTTAATATTTCTGATACATGCGTGCGTTGAATCTACTTGTTATCCAAGCGTAGCAGCTGCTCCTTACCATTTATTGTTATGGACTTTAACTGGCCATCTTCTTCAACTTCAACGCGTTCCTGACCGTTCTCAAGGATCCTACAAAACAGACATGACAGACACATGATTCAAGAATAGAGGAAAACCTTCTCTATGTATAGTTTATGTCAGTGCACCAAATTGCTTGGGAAAGTGTACCACACTTCTCATTCCAGGTTTTCCTATATCGAGGTGACACAGAATTAGTACATGCTGTACCGCACTATTGTCCATATATTTAGTGGCACTACGTGGAGGACTACCTCCTATGTGTTTGTTTTCTGGATTAACGTAAATGACTTTTTCAAGGGGTTGATTCATCAGGAAACATCTTTTTGTGAAATGTGGTTGGGTCCTATGATGGACTGTTGGAGGTCCAGCGCTATTGTCAGGGGAAGCTTTTAGTTATCCATTTGCTCTGCACTGGTCACTGCAGGAGAAATGTGGTATTACTGGTGGCCAATCAACATATAAAAGCATCGGGGTGCCAGAGCAGGAGCTGTTAATACTAAAAGTTGTGGCACCAAGTTGTGGTCGAAACTCATCTATGAAGTTCAACTGTCCTAATAATGCATGGAGAGAGGCTGCCAGATTAACTCAACTTTAATGACCTCCTAAAACGAGTAAACTAAGCAACACTGACGTATGGGGAATATTTTTTTATATTTTTATAGTATGGGCGTTTTCGCACATTGTGACACCCATGATGTGTATTTTTTAATTTTTTTATTTTTATTTTAGCAAAAGGGGGTGATTTGAACTTTTATGTTTTTTTTTTAATTACTATTATTTTTTTTTACACTTCTATATAGTTCCCATAGGGAACTATAACTTACAATCATTTGATTGCGATTATCATACCTTCCAATGCAATAGCATTGGAATGTATGAAAAAAATTGCATATTTCCTATGAAGCCTATTACAGGCAAGGCTCCATAGGAAATACATTTATAGAAACCCAGGCTACTACAGGCGCACTCCGGCTCCTCCGATCGCCACACGGGGGAGCCGGAGCGCAAACCGAAAGTAAAACTTTCAGTTTGTGCGCACTCAGATGCCGTGGTCAGGATTGACCACAGCATCTGAGGGGTTAAATGTCCACGATCGGCATCGCTGCCAGTCGGGGACATTAGCTGCGGGTGTCTGCTTCAAGAACCATGCGGACACCCACGGCTAAGGCGCCCGCATGAAGCAGGAGCGGGCGCCATTTTTAAAGACCGGACACAGGACTTATGGGTACGTCCTGTGTCCTTAAGAGGTTAACGAACATGGTGACATGAGACAGCGTCCGATGCTGTTATTGCAGGACGCGATTGATACAACCCACGGAGACCACAGCCGGGCTTTCAGTTCACAGATCCTACATACAGATAAGTTGGAAATACCTGATACTTTTGGTGTATGTTTCCAGTTGTTGGACTGTGATTGGACTGAGCTATGCTACTGTTGGGATAAGTGACCAATGACTTTGCGGGCCGATGGAAACCGGCACTATATTGTCATTGTTATGAGTCATGTGTCTGTAATATTGACATGTTTTAAATGAGTTTTGCAATCTTTGTGACTTTTACATCTATATATTATGTCCGCTACTGGTGTTTCGGTCCCCTGATGATTTGGCCATAAGCCAAAGAAACGCGTCGGAACAGTGGGTCAATTTATACCTTTATGGACACACATTTTTTTTGTTTAGCTGCACATGCACAATTATTATTTCTCTTTTCATCCCTTTGGACAAATGACCGGGCAGTCTATCTGCTTTCCTTATTAGGGATATTGTAGGGTATACATAGTTAGGGCATTTAGGTCTTATTGTTAGAATAGGGACTTGTTTAGTGGTCAGAGACCTGGTCCTGTTCTTTTTCAGACCTATTGTGCACTATCCCTACTGGAGTTCTCTCCTTTTTGTTTATTTGTTTACTTCTGTGGGCTTATTTTTTAGTGATTTTATAAATAAACGCTAAGTTTTATATTTGGTACATATCGATAAAGCCTATTTCCTTAAGGTACCTCTTCAATTCCCTATCTGCAAGGGGGTTTATTTCTCTCTATTTTTTAATCACTTCAAAAATGAATCACATGACATGTTGTTGGTTTAGTTGTGTTATGTACTAAATATTCAAAATTCATGCACCATTTTTATTGGTTGACTGAAATGCAAACAGTCACAGAGGGGGTAGTGTTGCCGTATTATCTGTTAATTCATGTATTTATTTTATTACAGAATGGAAATTCAAAATTCAACCGAGCCAAACTGATGAATATTGGTTACAAAGAAGCACTAAAGGAATATGATTACAAATGCTTTATCTTCAGTGATGTCGATATCATTCCAATGGATCAGAGAAATTTATACAGATGCTCAGGAAAACCAAAACATATGGCTCATTCTTTAGACAAGTTTAAATTCAGGTACACAATGTGAAATAACCATTAATCCATAATGCATAAACATTATAGAAAATATTTGCTGCAATTATCTCTTTTTATAGAAAGGTCTTCTCCTTACAAAAAATTAATGGCATATCCACTGGATATGACATAAATTCATGATAGGGTCCCAGGGGTTGGGCCCAAACCTAACTCAGATTGTGTTTCATGATGCTCGTTTGCCCATTAAAACTGGCCTCTCAGGCCATAGAGTGGAGAGGTGGCCATGTACCTGAAGTCTATGGGATGTAAAAAACCCATCAAGTATGATAAAAATAAAGGCAATATGCTTGATTGATCCCAATTTCATGGGACTAAACATGGTCTCAGTATCATGATTAGTTTTATGGTTGTTTCTTTGTCATTGATTTCAGTGAGTGGCAGATTGAACAACATGTAGGAAACTAATACGGTGTAAATTTTCACACATGATGTACAATCAAGATCTGCTTAACATCAGCTGTAGAGTGAAAAACCGTGCTCCAAGGAAATGTTTAGGGGAACCCAGCCTAAGGGCTCATGCACACAAATATATTTTCTTTCTGCTTCCGTTCTTTTTGCGGACCGTATGCGGAACCGTTCACTTCAATGGAGCTGTAGAAAATACTGAAGTTACTCTGTGTGCATTCCGTTTCCGTTTGTCCGCATGGCCATTCTGCAAAAAAGTATTGCATGGCCTATTATTGTCCGCAAATCATAGTCCGAGGCCCATTCAAGTCAATGGGTCCGCAAAAAATACAGAACGCACACAGAACACATCCATATGTATTCCGTATTTCATCTGAATTTTGCGGAACCATACTGTAGAAATGCTATGCCCAGCCCATATTGCTCATGTGTTTGGTGATTAATAAGTTACTGCTCCCGTTCCAAAAAAAACGGATCAAATACGGAAACCCTACCGATATGTTTTGTGGAATAACAGAACCGAAAAGAACTTAAATCAGAGAAAAAAAAAACTCATTGTTCTCAGTTTATACCACATCTACAGTATGTTGTCTTGGTATCTCACCCAACTCCTGCAGATGTTACATAAGGGTACTTTCACACTGGCGTTTTGGATTCCGTTTGTGAGATCCGTTTCAGGGCTCTCACAAACGGTCCAAAACGGATCAGTTAAAGGGAACCTGTCACCTCAAATCCCGCCGGCAGGATCTTCAAGACTACAGCAGTTGGATTCTGATCAAGTATATCTTACTAAATTCCGGTGCGGCAGTAGTAAGAAAATCGATGTTTAATCCACGGCTGGCACGATTCTCTGCCCAGGCTTGAAGTCAAGGGGGCAGCGGCTTCCTTGCTTCAAGTCGCGGCAACCACGCTTCCTTCGCTGTGACTGATAGCTGGCTGTTCTGAGAAGCCAGCCGGCTGTCAGGCATAAGCGCTGTCAATCAAAGCGAAGGGGTCGGGAAGGGGGTGTGGTCAACGCAACTTGAAGCAAGGAGGCCACTGTCCCCTTGACTTCATGCCTGGTCAGAGAATCGCGCCAGCCGTGGATTAAACATCGATTTTCTTACTACTGCCGCACTGGAATTTAGTAAGATATACTTGATCAGAATCCGACTGCTGTAGTCTTGAAGGTCCTGCCGGCGGTTTAGAACCGCTGTTTGAGGTGACAGGTTCCCTTTAAGCCCCAATGCATACTGAATGGATAAGGATCCGTTCAGAATGCATCAGGTAAGCTCCATTCCGCTTCTATTCTGTTTTGGAGGCGGACACAAAAACACAGCATGCAGCATTTTGGTGTCTGTCTGAAGAGGCGGAGCCTAACTGATCCGCTTTGAATTACAATGTAAGTCAATGGGGACGGATCCGTTTTCAATGACACAATATGGTGCATTTGAAAACGGATCCGTTCCCCATTGACTTTCAATGTAATTCAAAACGGATCCGTTTTGGACTTTGTCATTTTTCTTTTAACTAATGCAAACGGATCCGTTCTGAATGGATACAAATGTTTGCGTTCTGGTGCGGATCCGTCTGTGCAAATAAACAGACGAATCCGCACCAACGCAAGTGTGAAAGTACCCTAAGACACCTTTAGTTAATTACAGTAGTACAACATGTACACAATCAGTTACACACTTTCAATTTCATGGTTATATCAGTATACTTACACCATATAACTGCCCTATATTCTAACAATATAGACCACATATAGGCTTAGAATGTAAAGTTGTCCTACTTATTCCATCTAAGACTTCACAGGAAGCTGGCCTGGCTGAGGAATGCCCGGTGGCTAGGTGCATTTCTACTATATTAACACCTGCCTACCCAGAATTCATTGTACTTGTGATGTCAGCAGACGAAGTGGCAGAGTCCTGACTATGGAACCATCTGGCAGAGTGACGATACTTACTCAACCATGTGTCTGATTTTAATATCAAAACAGGATAGAATCTCAGCCCTGTAACATATCCCCCTGAGTTACTGAAATACAAATTTATCAGTAAGTATAGGGTCACTGTCCAAGCTACAAGTGTATGTATACCTAGATGACACATGAAAACAAAATAGAGACTATGAAGGAGATAACAAAAAAAAAACGTCTGTGTAATGGGTGCACAGTAGCAAAAAACCTCCTGCATAGTGGAAAATGAGAAAAGAAAGAAAAGTGGGAAAAGAAACAAAACAGAAGAATTGTCCATCTTCATCTTGATGTCATAGTTGCTAGGTCTTTATAGGCCTTTGGTCCTTTATTATGTCCTCCTCCATTACACCATTGAGAAAGTCAGTTGTAAATATTTCCTTGGTATCACATGGCTGAATCTCAGCTACATTCCTAGGGCTCACGATATTCCATCTAGAATACAAGACTAACACCAGAATCCATGGACCAAGCATGGTTTCCACACACACTTTATGATTCCCTTGTCTCATCAAACTCAGTGAATATGTACTTTGTCCGTTGCATTTCAGAGGTATGGGTGTTTAGGGATGACATCCCCTGTGAAACATGAAATGAGATCCGGCAAACCTTTTGGGGTCCCCCTGTCCACCTTACCTGTGCAGCCATATACATTGCTAAACAACTAAATTTGCAATCTGGAGGGTTGGGCCCACCTCATTAGGAAGAACTCATATGCTGTAATTGTATACAAAAAATTTATTACATCTGCATAAACCCAAAGAGGTTAAAATTATAAAACAAATACAGTAAAAAAGCAATATGAATATAATATAAAATGGCCACCATATAATCCTTATTGGATGTTCCCTGTTAATGAATGTTTCCTGTTTGTATCCAGCTACATCTAACTGGATATGACCATGTATCGTCCCAATAAAAATCCAAAAGAAAAATGACGTTTTCTCTACTTAGAATACTCCATATAACAAAGATCACCCAGATATGTTAAAAATTCATCCACGTATGATAAATAATTCATCCACAAATCTCATATTCCCACAATATTCGCTGGACATTGGAGTTTGAAGGTATGTGTGTATATACTCAAAAGTTTGTCAGCGATCCAGTATTTTATATCATGTACCAGTGGTAAAAAATAGGAGACGCAGCACTATATAACTTTTGAAGTGCAGTAGAATGCAACAATATAGATGTTAAATGTAGAAATTGATGTAAAGCAATAATCATTACAGTATATCACCAACATGGATGTTGCTTCTATAACATTAATTAAGTGCCAACTGATACATCTGGTACATTTGCATTCATAGATATGCGCTGTTTCTAGTTCAATAGCTGGTCTGTTACAGTCCTGCTGTATCAAACGCGTTTCGGAGATGACAGGAGGACCCCCAGCCAGATTATATTGGCAGCAATCATTGAACTTTTATAACTTTTAATGAGCGCTCTAATTTTATCCTCCACATGCGGCATTTGGTAGCAGTCGCATTAACGTGATACAAGTTAGCACTTGGACCCTGCAGACAGACTCACTCTAGACGGAGAGGAGATGCCGGGAGGCGTGAACATCGCAATCTCTGTGCGCACGAGGGACGCCGCGGCCACAGACCTCGCTATCTGCAGTATGCTGCTCACAGTCATAGCACAGAGGGGAACCCCTGGATTCCACGATACTGTCAGGTTACAATCTACCGAAATGAAATTAGACAAACATCTAACTGTAAGTAACAGATCAACTATTGAACAACAGCGCATATCTATGAATGCAAATGTTCCAGATGTATCAGTTGGCACTTGATTAATGTTATAAAGGCAACATCCATGTTGGTGATATAATGATTATTGCTTTACATCAATTTCTACATTTAACATCTATATTGTTGCATTCTACTGCACTTCAAAAGTTATATAGTGCTGCGTCTCCTATTTTTTACCACTGGTATAAAATACTGGACCGCTGACAAACATTTGAGTATATACACACATATCTTCAAACTCCAATGTCCAGCGAATATTGTGGATATATGAGATTTGTGGATGAACTATTCATTATATGTGGATGAATTTTTAACATATCTGGATGAACTTTGTTATAT
This sequence comes from Bufotes viridis, assembly GCA_033119425.1. Lineage (NCBI taxonomy): Eukaryota > Metazoa > Chordata > Amphibia > Anura > Bufonidae > Bufotes > Bufotes viridis. Next base: position 354,182,655 of record CM065589.1, read on the forward strand.
GGAGTATTCCAAGTAGAGAAAACATAATTTTTCTTTTGGATTTTTATTGGGACGATACAGGGTCATATCCAGCTACATGTAGCTGGATACAAACAGGAAACATTCATTCATTAACAGGGAACGTCCAATAAGGATTATATTGTGGCAATTTTATATTATATTCATATTGCTTTTTTACTGTATTTGTTTTAGGATTTTAACCTCTTTGGGTTTATGTGGATGTAATAAATTGTTTGTATACAATTACAGCATATTAGTTCTTCCTAATGAGGTGTGCCTGACCCTCCAGATTGCAATTTTTTTGGACTTTTCTATAGATTGGGTGTATCTATATTGGTTGGTGGCACCCTTCCATAGACACCAATTAGGTGAGCCAATACTACCATTATACATTGCTTAATAACAATTTATTAGATATGGACCCACCCATTCTGTGCAATTGCATATTATTGGAGACAGGTAGATATCACACTGAGACATCCTATTTCTGAGGGAGCAGCCAGTCTTTTGTATACTAATATATGACACCACATATAAGCAAACACACAAATGTACATAAAAGGACACCGACACCGTGGAGAGACGTGGTGGTATTAACTATGAACAATACTTGTGCACCATCTACTAGTCTAGACAATAGCTCCAGGACGGGACTATTCACAGGATGAAACTGCATTAGGATAGTAATTTTTGCAGAAATTACCACTGCACTAAAACTTCTCCTGGCCATTGTCAGTTTGTTTAGCAGACACAACAGGCTGGGAGTGACATTTTTTACCACCAAAATGCATGTGCCTACAACCATGGCCGGTTTTAGACAAAGTGTGCCCCTGGGCAAAATTGAAAGTGGGGCCCCAAATCCTGAAATATTGGACCAGAAGTCTGAAAGGCACAGACAGCAGTTGCAACCACTGCAGCTGATTGTATAATGCCACATTATCTCTTTTTAGCTTTTCCACTGTAATCTACTGATCCTGCAGCCTCTGAAAAATACCTCTGTAAATGACAACTTTTTCCATTTTTTATACAAAGTTGTCAATTTACAGACATATTTCTCTCACCCAGCATGGGTATATGTAAAAATACACCCCAAAACTCATTGCCCTACTTCTGCTGAGTATGGCGATACCACATGTGTGCCACTTTTTTGCAGTCAAGATGCGCAAAGGGGCCCTAAACCAATGAGTACCTTTAGGATTTCACAGGGCATTTTATGCATTTGGATTCCAAACAACTTCTCACGCTTTAGGGGCCTCTAAAATGCCAGGACAGTAAAAATACCACACAAGTGACCCCATTCCAGAAAGTAGAAACCCTAAGGTAATCGCTGATGGGCATAGTGAGTTCATGGAAGTTTTTATTTTTTGTCACAAGTTAGCGGAAATTGAATTTTTTTTTTTTTTTTTTTTTTACAAAGTCTCATATTCCACTAACTTGTGACAAAAAATAAAATTTTACATAAACTCACCATACCCCTTACGAAATACCTTGGGGTGTCTACTTTCTAAAATGGGGTCACTTGTGGGGTATTTTTACTGCCCTGGCATTTTAGGGGCCCCTAAAGCGTGAGAAGAAGTCTGGAATCCAAATGCGTAAAATTGCCCTGTGAAATCTAAAGGTACTCATTAATTGAGCCCCTTTAGCATTTGGCTGCAAAAGTAGCACACATGTGGTATCGCTACTCAGAGTAGAAGGCAGTGTTTGAGGTGTATTTACATATACCCATACTGTGTGTGAAAAATATCTCTGTAAATGACAACTTTTTCAATTTTTTTTATACAAAGTTGTCAATTTACTGAGATATTTTTTATACCCAGCATGGGTATATGTAAAAATACACCCCAAAACACATTGCCCTACTTCTCCTGAGTACAGCGATATCAAATGTGTGACACTTTTTTGCAGCCAAGATGCGCAAAGGGGCCCTAATTCCAATGAGTACCTTTTAGGATGGCATTCTTACGCATTTTTCTTCTCACGCTTTAGGGCCCCTAAAATGCCAGGGCAGTAAAAATACCCCAAATGTGACCCCATTTTAGAAAGAAGACACCCCAAAGTATTCTGTGAGGGGCATGGCGAGTTCATAGAAGATTTATTTTTTTTTGGCACAAGTTAGCGGAATTTGATTTTTTTGTTTTTTCTCACAAAGTCTCCCTTTCCGCTAACTTGTGACAATAAGTTTAATCTTTCATGGACTCAATATGCCCCTCAGCGAATACCTTGGGGTGTCTTCTTTCCAAAATGGGGTCACATGTGAGGTTTTTGTACTGCTCTGGCATTTGAGGGTCTCCGCAATCATTACATGTATGGCCAGCATAAGGAGTTTCTGCTATTCTCCTTATATTGAGCATACGGGTAATGAGATTTTTTTTTCCGTTCAGCCTCTGGGCTGAAAGAAAAAATGAACGGCACAGATTTCTTCATTTGCATCGATCGATGTGGAGGAAAAAATCTCTGCCAAAAAATATGCAAGAAAAAAAAGAGGGGCCTGGCGATTGCCAGGACATAGGGGCTCCGCCCAAACATCCATACCCACTTCAGCTCCTATGTCCTTACAAATGTGATTTCTCCATTCACATCAATCAATCGATCGTTGTGGAGGAAGACATCTTTGCCAGATTGTTGATACAAAATGTTTGCCAAAGCATATGAACTCCAACACCTCTCCTCAGCTCATATGCCTGGGCAAAGGTACCTGTCCTGCAGAGGAGAAATCTCGTCTTGCAGCGCCGCATAAACCAACTTCACGTGTCTTCTGACAGCAGCGCAATGCTTCTCTCAGAATGCACATCAGTGCTGCAGCGTTTTCATCGGTTGGTCCGTTGGTCTACCTGGAAAATAAAGGGTGGTTGGGGGGGGGGGGGAGAAGAAAAAACAGGCAACAGGCTCATAAACTTGAACGTTACAAACTTTATAAAACCTGAACATAAAACTTTTTTTATAAACCTGAACATCATAAAACTTTTAAAACCTGAACTAACTCGAGATTTTTTTTTCTTGCTACCTGTTTAATATATATTTTTTTTCTTTTCACTCTTTATTTTCCTTGCAGAAACCTCTCCTCTCCCATAGGACAATGTGTAAAGTGTAAATCACACAGAGATGGTGCGAAGTACATTATGCACTTTATCCCAAGTGAAAGGAGACGTTTCTACAGTTTCACATTTCTGCTGTAGCACACCAGCACCCCTATGTGTTAGGGTCTCTCAAAACCTAGTATCCTGAGAGACCCTAGATCCTGAGTGTAAAAACTACCTGTGTCCTGCAATCCCTACGTCCCTAAGTGTACCTGAGTGTGGTACCTCCGGAAACACTCCCCTAGGCATAGGGCAGGGTGGTCAGGGCAGTCAGGACAGAAATAGCGGGTGTCACGCCTTATTCCACTCCTGCTATAGACACAACATCTTTTTCGGGGTGGGGGTTGGTTTGAGGTACCAGCAACGGCATTGGGGAAATGTCGCTCGTGTAGACAGCTCACTACACTGGTGGTTGGGGCCACGGAACCTCCTGGATACAGGAGGTTCTCGATGATCTCTTCCTGAAATTTGAGGAAGGATCCTGTTCTCCCAGCCTTACTGTAGAGAACAAAACTATTATATATATCCCATGAGCAAATTATAGTCATGGACCGAGAGGGGCTTTTCAATGACACTGGTTGCCCATTCAATTTGGATTGTCGTGTCTGCGTGAATGGAGGAGAGCATGTAAACGTCACGCTTGTCTCTCCATTTCACCGCGAGCAGTTCTTCGTTACACAAGGCAGCCCTCTCCCCCCTTGCAAGACAGGTGGTAATGAGCCGTTGGGGGAAGCCCCGGCGACTAGGTCGCGCGGTGCCACAGCAGCCAATCTGTTCTAGGAACAAATGCCTGAAGAGGGGAACACTTGTGTAAAAATTGTCCACATAAAGATGGTACCCCTTGCCGAATAAGGGTGACACCAAGTCCCAGACTATCTTCCCACTGCTCCCCAGGTAGTCAGGGCAACCGACCGGCTCCAGGGTCTGATCTTTTCCCTCATAGATCCGAAATTTGTGTGTATAGCCTGTGGCCCTTTCACAGAGCTTATACAATTTGACCCCATACCGAGCGCGCTTGCTTGGGATGTACTGTTTGAAGCCAAGGTGCCCGGTAAAATGTATCTCGTCTTCGCAGATGTTTTGTGCGGGGGTATACAAATCTGCAAATTTCAGGTTGAAGTGGTCTATGAGGGGCCGAATTTTGTGGAGCCGGTCAAAAGCTGGGTGGCCTCTGGGACAGGAGGTGGTGTTGTCGCTAAAGTGCAGGAAACGCAGGATGGTCTCAAATCGTGTCCTGGACATGGCAGCAGAGTACATGGGCATGTGATGAATTGGGTTCGTGGACCAATATGACCGCAATTCATACTTTTTTGTTAGGCCCATGTTGAGGAGAAGGCCCAGAAAAGTTTTAAATTCGGAAACTTGAACTGGTTTCCACCGGAAAGACTGGGCATAAGAGCTTCCCGGGTTGGCGTTTATAAATTGAGTGGCATACCGATTTGTTTCTGCCACGACTAGGTCAAAGAGCAGTGAAGAACAGCTCAAAAAACCCCAGTGCCGATCCGATCTGAGCTGTCTCCACCCGAACTCCTGACTGGGCGATGAAAGGGGGAACTAATGGTGCGGCTGAAGTTGGGGGCTGCCAATCAGGGTTTGCCAGCACCTCAGGGATTCTAGGGGCTCTATGGGCCTGTCTGTGCGGTGGCTATGATGAGGGAACTATTGCACGTGCCACCGTACCAGCTTCAACTGCCCTTCTGGTGCTAGCCACTTCACCATGTTCTACGGCAGTGCTGGTAGTAGGTCCAGGATGGGCTGCGCTGCTGGTGTATGCCTCACCACGTAATCCGGCAGCACCAGCCCCACTCTGCTGCCCTTGAAACGGATCCTGCGCAACCTGTGGTTTAGCGACACGGGGCCGGGTATGCCTGGTGCTATCAGTGACCTCAACCTCCTCGTCCGAACTTTGGGTCAGACTGCCACTGCTTTCTACAGGTTCATATTCTGACCCGCTAGATTCGTCAGATGAGGGTTCCTATTTCTCATCCGACTGGGTCAGAATCCTGTAGGCCTCTTCAGACGAATACCCCTTTTTTGACATTCGGAAAACTAAATTTAGGGGGTATTACCTGAGACTACCCAAGAAAAAGAGCAAGCCTGTCTTACAAATGGGAGGCTAGCGAAGTACAGGAAGCCGCTGCGATTGATAAAAGAAGATCAAAACGGATTTTTTTTTATCGCCGCAGCGCTTGTGAAGTGATTGTGCAGTGATAAAAAAAAAAAAAAAGTTTGTCACTGCGGCGGGGTGGGTGTGGGTGAACGCACGTGTGGGCGACCGATCAGGCCTGATCAGGCAAACACAACGTTTTGGGTGGGGGGCGAACTAAGGTGACACTAATACTATTATAGATCTGACCGTGATCAATTCTGATCACTTACAGATACTATAAAAGTACAAATTCTGATTAGCGCTACGCTAATCAGCGAATCGTGAATGCGGTGCGGTGGGCTGGGCGCTAACGGAAGCTAACTACCTACCAAAGGGGCCTAAACTAAACTAAACCTAACAGTCAATACTAGTGAAAAAAAAAAGTGACAGTTTACACTGATCACTTTTTTCTCTTTCACTAGTGATTGACAGGTGATTGAAAGGGGTGATCAAGGGGTTAATTGGGGTGATGGGGGGGTGATCTGGGGCTAAGTATGTAGTGCTTGGTGTACTTACAGTCACATGTGCTCTCTCCTGGGTCCAACCGACGAAAAGGACCCAGCAGAGAGCACAGAAGCCATTTAACACATTATATTTATAAATATAATGTTAGATGGCTAGTGATTAGTTTTTTTTAAAAGTCATCAGCCTGCCAGCGATGATCAGTGGCTGGCAGGCTGATGACCAACTCCTTCTTGAACGTTTTACGCGTCTCGCGAGATGACGCGCTGATGCGTCGACCGAGAGAAAGAGGACCGGAACGCATTCGTGCATTAGGCGGTCCTGAGGTCGTTAAAGGGGTTGTCTCACTTTAGCAAATCAAATTTATCATGTACAGTGGATATAAAAAAGTCTACACACCCCGGTTAAATTGTCAGGTTGCTGTGCTATAAAAAATGAGACAAAGATAAATCATTTCAGAACTTTTTCCACCATTAATATGACCTATAAACTGGTACAGTTTGAAAAACAAACTGAAATCTTTTAGGTAGAGGGATAAAAAATATAAAAATTAAATAATATGGTTGCATAAGTGTGCACACCTTTAAGCTAATACTTTGTTAAAGCACCTTTTGATTTTATTACAACACTCAGTCTTTTTGGGTATGAGTCTATCAGCATGGCACATTTTGAAGTGGCAAGATTTGCCCACTCTTCTTTGCAAAAACACTCCAAATCTGTCAGATTGCGAGGGCATCTCCTGTGCACTTCCCTCTTCAGATCATCCCACAGATTTTCAATCAGATTCAGGTCTGGGCTCTGGCTGGGCCATTCTAAAACTTTAATCTTCTTCTGGTGAAGCCCTTCCTTTGTTGATTTGGATGTATGCTTTGGGTTGTTGTCATGCTGAAAGATGAAGTTCCTCTTCATGTTCAGCTTTCTAGCAGAAGCCTGAAGGTTTTGTGCCAATATTGACTGGTATTCGGAACTGTTCATAATTCCCTCTATCTTAACTAAGGCCCCAGTTCCAGCTGAAGAAAAACAGACCCATAGCATGATTCTGCCACCACCATGCTTCACTGTGGGTATGGTGTTTTTTTGGTGATGTGCAGTGTTGTTTTTGTGCCAAACATATCTTTTGGAATTATGGCCAAAAAGTTCAACCTTGGTTTCATCAGACCATAACACCTTTTCCCACATGCTTTTGGGAGACTTCAGATGTGTTCTTGCAAAATGTAGCCTGGCTTGGATGTTTTTCTTAAGAAAAGGCTTTCGTCTTGCCACTCTACCCCATAGCCCAGACATATGAAGAATACGGGAGATTGTTGTCACATGTACCACACAGCCAGTACTTGCCAGATATTCCTGCAGCTCCTTTAATGTTGCTGTAGGCCTCTTGGTAGCCTCCCAGACCAGTTTTATTCTTGTCTTTTCATCAATTTTTGAGGAACATCCAGTTCTTGGTAATGTCACTGTTGTGCCACATTTTCTCCACTTGAAGATGACTGTCTTCACTGTGTTCGATGGTATATCTAATGCCTTGGAAACTCTTTTGCACCCTTCTTCTGACTGATACCTTTTAACAATGAGATCCCTCTGATGCTTTGGAAGCTCTCTGTGGACCATGGCTTTTGCTGTGGGATGCGACTAAAAAAATTCCAGGAAAGGCCAACTAGAGCAGCTGAACTTTATTTGGGGTCAATCACAGGCACTGTAAATGATGGCACGTGTATGCTGACTCCTATTTAACATGATTTTGAATGTGATTGCTTAATTCTGAACACAGCAGCTACATTCCCAGTTATAAGATGGTGTGCACACGTATGCAACCACATTATTTTAGGGTTTTTTTGTATTCTTCCCTCCACCTAAAAGGTTTTAGTTTGTTTTTCAATTGAGTGGTACAGTTTATAGGTCACATTAATGGTGGAAAAAGTTCTAAAATGATTTCTTTGTCTCATTTTTTTTACAGCACAGAAACCTGACATTTTAACAGGGGTGTATAGACTTTTTATATCCACTGTAGACAACGTTAATACAAGGCACTTAACTAAGGTATTGTGATTGTCCATATTGCCTCCTTTGCTGGCTTGATTTATTTTTCCATCACATTATACATTGCACGTTTCTAGGGGTTATTACCACCCAGTGTTGGCCTATGTATATTCCAGCAGTTTTGGCCACCAGAGAGACCAGTTCTATGGTGCGAAAGCATGACCACTGCTGCTGAATTGCAGGGTGGCCATAACACCTGGATACGAGCAATGTATAATGTGATTGAAAAATGAATCAAGTCAGCAAAGGAGGCAACGGAGTGCTGTACTCCCTGGGCTGAAACGCCTTGCCAGTGCAGAGGAAGGAATTCATTGTCTATTAGGCAGGATCTCACTGAAGAGTTCCAGCCTAATAGAGCTGTACTTCCCATTGAGCTGTGCAGGCAACAGTGCTCAGTAATATGTAATAGTAATTTGTTGCAATGTGAGGGACAAGCAATTTAAGGATTGCATAATAAAAGCCCCTGAGGAGGGGGGTGGGGTGGCGGGGAAATCAATACGTGTAAAACAAAAAATAGTAAAACGTTTTTAAAAATATAAAGAATAAAAAAGCATAAAAATTCAAAACATCCCCCTTTCCCCATAATAAAAATATAACAAAAAAAAATAATGGACATCAGTGTCCCAAAAGTCTTGTACTATTAAAATGTAAACATATTTGTAACAAAATTGTTAATTTGCAATATTTTTCTTTACTTCAATCCCAACAAAATTGAATAAAAAGTAATCAAAAAATCATATACACTCCAAAAAGGTATCAATAAAAACTACACATCACCCTGCAAAACATGAGCCCTCACACAGCTCTGTGGACGTGATTTTAAAAAAGGTATGGGGGTCAGAATATGGAGATCGAAAGAAAAATGAATTTATTTTTTTTCTTATTAAAATACAAGAAAAAAAATATAGAAATGCAGTATCATTGTAATTGTACTTAGAAAACTGTTCAGTTTTACTGCATAGGAAACTCCGTTAAACAAAACCCATAAAAATATGGCAGAATTATGTTTTGTTTTTCTTTCCAATTCCAACCCAATTTTTCCCCCCAACTTTCTACTAAATTGTATACAATATTGAATGATGCCATTATTTTTTTTTTTAACTTTTCAAACTTTATTGACTTTTCTCAATATCAAAACACAATATCATGTTAACAAAATAAATCTACTAATATTTCCACCCACCCCCCCCCACCCCCTCAAGCATGCACAAAAAGGGAAAAAGAAGAAAAAAAAAAACTGCTCACTCTTCATTCATTCCACCAGTTCCATAGCTTAGTACATTTTTCATTAGACCCTCTTTGTTTGTACAACATACATTCATACTTTTTAACTTTGTTGACTAAATTTAGCCACGTTCGACACTCTGGGGGGAACAAAGCAAACCACAGTCTAGAAATAATCAGCCTAGCTAGAAAAGACACTTTAACCAAGAGGCGGAGTTTGGAAGACTGACAGACTATCTCAGAAAAATCACCCAAGATCCATACTCCAGGCACAAATGGAATCTGAATTTGGAGTTTTTGTATCGAAGTGGTTTGAACCGAGTGCCAGTACTCCTTCACTGGAGGACAGTCCCAGAACATGTGTAAGTGATCGGCGCCAGGGCAATCACAACGCGGACAATTAGAAGAGTTCCTAAAACCTCTCTTTTGTAACCACAATGGTGTTATATAAATCTTATGGATAATGTTAAACTGTACTACAGTGTGATTAAAATTATGTGAAAGATAAATCATATTCTTCAAAATATTGTCCCATGCCGGTAAAGCATAGTTTTCAAGTGAAGTAGTCCAGGCTTTTTGTCCTGGAGAGTAACGTTCGAAAAATAAAGCTTAATTAAGTGCTTATAACAGTGTGAAATTTTTACTTTCATATGTGTTCCTCTTTCTAATAATAATTTGTGAAGAAAAAGTGGAGCTTCTATATTAAAAAAGTGCTTATCTGAAATAGATGAGAGTGCAAAGCATAACTGAAAATATGGGTACCATGCTATCTCGCCCATGTTTTCCTTTTGAGTAAGTTCCGGAAGGGACAAAATTTGCCCATTTTTTACCACTTGACTGAGATAATGAATATTTTTAGACCTCCAGTAATGGCTGGCTTCCGAGTTCAAAAGAGAATAAAACCTTTTATTATGCCATATTGGAGTGCAAATCAATGATGCAGTAACTTTACACCATTTCCTAATCAACCTCCAAGCTCTTATACTCAAACTGGAGAAGGAGGTATAGTCTCGTGAATTTTTAGATAAAAAACTAGACTCCAATAGAGTATAATAATCTGAGAAGCCTGCTTCTATTACTAGTTTAACACATAGGGGACTATTTTTCCAGTCATTAAAAAAACATAGCTGTGAGGCAACAAAATATCCCTTAAAATACGGAAGATTTAGGCCTCCCTGCTCATACAACATGGAAAAATAATCCACCTTCAGTCTCACACGTTTTCTCCCCCATAATAAATCATTAATCATTTTTTCTATCAGTTTGAAAAATTTGTCCTCAATCCAAATGGGGGAACTTCGGAGAACATAAAGCACTTGGGGAAGTACCACCATTTTAATTAAGGAAACCCTGTCTGCTCTAGTAAGCGGAACCTTCTGCCATACCTTGATTTTTAATCTAATTTTCGCTAGTAGTGGTATCAAATTAAGCTGTATATAGTCTTGAGCTTTTGCAGTCACCGTAATCCCCAAATACTTCAATGACTCAGAGAGATTCAAACCGTGTACTCTCGTTTCAGTAGGTAAATCATCCAGCGGTAAAAGGCCGGTTTTCGCCCAATTAACCTCCAAGCCTGAAACCCCACTATAAGCATTAACCATCTCCATCACTCGAGGTAATGTATTTTCTGTCTGTTGTATAAAAAACAAAACATCATCGGCATATAATGAAATTTGGTCCACTGTTCCCATAACTCCAAACCCCAACATCCTGGGGTCCTGTCTAACCTTGGCCGCCAGGGGTTCAATGTATATGTTGAAGAGAAGCGGGGAAAGAGGACACCCCTGACGGGTTCCTCTGTCCAATGGAAAACTCCCTGTCAGCACATCATTGATCCTCAACCTAGCCACAGGGGATTTGTATAGCAACTGTATCATTTTAATAAATTTTGGACCAAATCCCATTCTTGCCATCACTCTCCAGAGGAACCCCCACTCCACCCTGTCAAAGGCCGTAGTGGCATCCAAGGACAGGATGGAGCGGGATCCGTCCGCCGGAGACTGAATATTAGCGAAAAGACGATGTAAATTGTAATGAGTGCCCCTCCCAGGCATAAATCCATTTTGATCTGGATGGATAACAGACGTAATTACTTTAGAAAGTCTATTAGCGAGGACCTTGGAGAGTAATTTAACATCAGTGTTTAATAAAGAAATTGGTCTATAGGAGTCCAGTTCCCGTCGATCTTTGTCTTTTTTTGGAATTAACACTATCAGTGCTTCCATCATTGAGTTAGGAAGAGCAACTCCCTGCACTGCCTGGTCAAAAACCTCTGCAAGGTATGGTAAAATAGTAGCCCCATATTTTCGATAAAATTCATAGGGGAGACCATCCAGACCCGCTGCAGAGTTTCCTGATATCATTTTAAGTGCCCCTTGAATCTCTTGTAATGACATGTCCCTATCCAAATAAGACCTCTGGGAGTCTGTTAGCATCGGAAGATAAACAGTGTCCAAGTATTGATCCATAACATTGATCGATATGTTCTGGGTTGACCTATATACTTGGGAAAAATAGTCCAAAAAAATAGTTCTAATTCCCTCCGGATTGCCAACAGACTCTCCATTAGCTCCAAAAATTAAAGTAATATCCTTTTTTTATTATTGTCCTGCTGAGCAATAATTCTCGTGAGTAATCTGCCTGGTCGACCAGATTCTACAAAATATTTTTGCCCCTTAAAAAATAAATTATGCTGAGCTTTTTCAAAAATAAATTCCTTTAGGGCAAGACTTGCTTTTTGCATCTCCTCCCTATAGCAATCTACATTATATAAAGTGAATTGTTCCGTTGCTTGAGTCGCCCTCTTCACCAATTCCTCCTCCTTCTTTCTAAAACCCCTCCTCAATACCGTAATGTCACTCATTAGAACCCCCCTCATATAAGCTTTCAAGGCGTCCCAAACCGAGTTGATATTAGCAGAGGGATAATTAATTTCCCAAAATGTAGAAACAAGTTGTTTAATAGAGTCCTGATTCTCAATAATAATAAGCCAGTATGGGTTCAACTTGAAAAAGGGCCTCAAACTGGCCATCTGTTCCCCAGGGGTTAAGTCTATTGAGAGAGGGGAATGATCCGAAACCGTCCTGACCCCATATCGAATCGCTTTTATATTTTTTAAGTTGTTAATATTCGTCAGGGCCAGGTCAATTCGGGACATTGCCCTCCCACCTTTGCTAACACAGGAAAAAACCTGTTTCCCCCTTCCATAGTGTTCCCATATGTCCACCAGGCCCATCTCTTGACAAAACTGAGATAGAGGGGATGCCCTCACGTATCCCCCTGGATCTACATCCATTGATCGTCTATCCTTATTGGGATCCATAACTGCATTAAAATCTCCCATCAATACAATCTGACATTCTGGTCTCTGTTCGATAAATGACAAAAAAGCATTGAGGGGATGTATAGAAAAGGGAGGAGGTATATAAAAGAAGGCGAGTATATACGGCTGACCGCAAAGTCTACCATAAAGGAAGATAAATCTTCCCTGGCTGTCGATTTCGGAATCAGTTAAACTGAAATCAATTGCACGATGGATCAAAACTGAAACTCCTCTTGAGGAACCATTAAATGTTGAGTGGTATCTCTGGGAAGACCATCCCATTCCCAAACGGGAAACTGTAATATCTGTAAGATGAGTTTCAACTAGACAGATTACTGCAGGGAGGTGTCTCCTCACTGCATCCATGACTGCCTGTCTTTTTAGCCTCTCTCCAAGGCCCCTTACATTCCATGATACAATCTTAACTGACATTACTTATAAACAAGAGAGAGACAAAAAAAAATAAAAAAACACAGCATGCTTGAGCCCTCCCAGTCCCCTCCCCCCCCTCCCTCCAGTGGTCTACCTAGATCCTCCAGTAAACCTCTCATCCTTGGCCCCTACTCCTCCCCCAGACCCCCACCCCCCCCTGTAGCCCCCCCCTTCAGTGAAAAATAGCAAATAATCATATGCCGGCTCGGTCTAGCCAATCCATAGCTTGATCCGGATTCTCAAAAAAATGGGAAGTTCCATCAAAGATCACTCTCAGTTTAGCCGGATATAGAAGAGAGTACTTAATACTTTTAGAGGCTAAACGCTTCTTAATATCAAAAAAAACCCTTCTCTTTTCTTGTGTCTCTCGTGCAAAGTCTGGAAACAGGGATATTTTATTACCCTGATAAATAATAGGAGAGCATTCTCTAGCTCTTCTAAGGATAACATCTCTATCTGTAGATGATAGTAATTTGATCACAATTGACCGTGATGGTTTTCCTGGTATTATCTTTCCTCCTGGAACACGATGAGCCCTCTCCATCTGAAACAGCGGCGAAAAATGTTCACTCCCCAGGTTTTCAAGTATCAGAGATCTTAACTGATCCAATAGTTGCTGACCCTCCATGCCCTCTGGAAATCCAACTACTCGTATATTATATCGCCTGGATCTATTTTCTAGGTCAACGAGTTTGGCCTGAAGACGTTCATTTTCAGAGGCGAGTGCCGAAGATTTTACTTGTAGTTTTGTAATATCTGCCTGCAGGTGATTGACTTTTTTCTCCACATCAAAAACCCGCTCTCGGATTTTCGCTAAATCGTCTCGGATCAGAGATATATCGCTCTGTACTGCCCCCAATTGCGTCGCCATATTTTGCATTAATGCTCCATTATTTTTAACAGTCAATAGGATTTCTTCCATAACTGCTGGGTCTATACTCGAACGGCTAGATCGTTCTTCCTCACCACCCTCCAAGTCCACATCCACACACTCAACTTCAGAGGGGTCGTCTGGAGAAGAGATATTAATATTCTTTTTAGTGGGTCTCCCTTTGGGTATCCCTTTTTCTTGCACACCAGGTGATCTCAGGTAGTGCTCAATCTTCCCCACTTCAGTTGACCTTACTCCCTGTTTAGTTGCAGATACGTCTATTGAACGGCGTTTAGGTGCCATTTTTTTATTTTTTTTTTATTTTCCCCCTTTTTATTTTTTCCCTCTATCCTCTCTCCCTTCTCCTTCCTTTCTCCACTTTCTTTTCTTTATCCTTTAATCTTCTTTCTTTCTTCTTGTTCTTAAATCCTTTTTTTTTTTCTTTTTTTAATCTTGGGTTTACCTTCCTTTTTTTGTTTTTTTTTATTAAGCCCCTAACTCCCCACCCTCCCCCTTTTTTTTTTTTCCCAGTCCTCTTCTTTTACTATCTCCTGAATATACAGCTTTGCTCCTAAGTTGAAAAAAATAAAAGACATCCACAGTACATCAGTAACGGGAGCCAAGAGGGAGAAAAAAAAAAAAGAGTATTTTCAATACTTCTCACGTGTCCAGATGGAAGGTGGGAGATCCCCAGGCTACATACAGCTAACAAGCCGCAATCCACATGAGCAGAGGAGGAGAAACCTGCGATCCAGTGATCCAGTGAGGAGAAGGAGAGGGAGCACATCCACGAGGGTCCAGGAAAGAGTACTTGCACAAAGTCCCTGCCGGGGAAAGGGGGGACCAGCAGGGCAGCCAGGCAGGCACACAGCACGCAGTAAGCCGACAGGAACCTACGACAGGGAGCGCACCAGCACAGGGAGCTCAAGAGCAGGAGCACCACAGCCTCCGGGAGATGACGCCGCACCAAGCGCTGGCAGCACGCCAGCACGCCGAACCATGACCACCAGCCAATCGGGAGCGTTCAGGACCGGAGACGGAGCCCGAGGCAACCCAACGTCGACGCGCCAGCGGAGCACCGAGCCAGCCGAGGCAGGAGGCAGAAGGCAGGAGAAGGGGCCGGAGACCCAGCAGATCCAGCTTGAAGCCAGAGCCGGCAAGACATCAGGCGAGGAGCATACACAGGCGGGGGAGGAGGCCTGGAGCAGGACGCGACGTGGACTTCACGTCTTCACGCCATCACATGATGCCATTATAAAGTACAACTTATCCCCCCAAAAAAAGCCCCATTGCTATTTGAACGGAAAAAAAGTGTACCTGCCGGCAACCGGATGCCAGGGAGGCAGTCTGATCTCCCATGTCAAGTGTTCCAACATCATGGGTCACGTGACGGCAAGCATGTCTTGTGACCTGGAAGTCAGGATGCCTGTGAACAGTTCTATATACAGTACCTCACCAGCGCTTTGAATTGTGGATTGTTCTGACCTCCTGACTTTGGCTACTCCTTTTGACCCTGATTTTTGGATTCTTATTTGGCTTTTCTGCCTCTTTTGGTTTGACCCTGGCTTGGTTCTTGAACTTGCTTCTGCCTGATGTATTTGGACCGGGACTAGACTGCTCATGTATGACCTTGGCTTGGTATTGTTTAGTGATCTGCTTCCTGATTTGGCTTCATTGTAATCTCTTGGTTTTGATCCTGTACATTTCACTCTGAGGACTTCGGTTCTGGGTTCTTCACATTATTTGTGTACCTGCTTGTCACTTTGTTTATGGTTTCTTCCCTTGTAAGCTCCAGCACGTAAATAAGCACAAACTGTCGACCAGTTGAGGTCCGCCACTTAGGGCTGCTGTGCAAGTAGGCAGGGACAAAAGTGTGGGGGGAGTTTAGGGTTCACTTGTTCCCCTCGTGACAGACAACATAGTGCCACAGCCGTCTTCTGGAAAACCCCTTTATAAAATATATTCTTATGATGTATTTTCCTGATAATATTTAGGGATTTGTAACTTTAGTTTAAAGGGGCTGTCTTATGAAAATGGTCTACATTTTTCAAACCAGCACCTGGATCTGAATATTAAAATGTAATTAAAAATTGAGTATAGGCACTGAGTTATTCACTGAAATCTATCTGTATAACGACACCTGCTGTTTGCCCTGTTTCTAAATTCTCTGTCTTGCTCATTGAGGTTGACATACATGCTCAGTTCCCTGATAAAGTGCAGGTCCCTTGAGCTGCCAGCTTGAAATACATTTAACACAGCAAATGATGGGCAGATCTATAAATCCATGTGAGGTACAGGGCATATTCTAAGTTTGTTACAAAAAAATGGTCAAGTACTATATGATATCAGATTTTCAGTTTTTACATTACTCATGGGATAACTCCTTTAAAGAGGACCTTTTATCTGAAAAAAAATTCTGAACTAAGTATCATGATATGTAGAGCGGCGCCCAGGGATCTCCATGCACTTACTATTATCTCTGGGCACCGCTCCATTTTCCCGCTATGTCCCCCGTTATGTTCCGTGACTTGGTTATACTGGGAGGAGACTGCCCTTGTTCTCCTGGGCGTCACCTTCTCCCAAGCTGTAGTGCTGGCCAATCGCAGTGCAGAGCTCACTGCCTGGGAGTTTTTTTTTCTCTGCTCTGTGATTGAACAGCGCTACAGCCTGGTAGAAGGTGACGCCCAGGAGAACAAGGGCAGTCTCCTCCCCGTATAACCAAGTCACCGAACATACCGGAGGACATAGCGGGAGAACGGAGCGGCACCCAGGGATAATAGTAAGTACAGTGAGATCCCTGGGCGCCGCTCTACATATCATGATACTTAGTTCAGAATTTTTTTCCAGGTGAAAGATCCTCTTTAATGTATGTTCAGACTTTATTGTAATGTACGTTATTATTGATAACTTTTTTATATTGTATGTTATATACTTTCAGGTTACCATACAAAACATTGTTTGGTGGAGTAGTGGCTTTTACAATGGAGCAGTTCTTAAAAGTAAATGGTTTCTCCAACATGTTTTGGGGCTGGGGAGGAGAAGATGATGAGCTATATCAAAGGTTTGTTCTTCTAAACATATGTAAAATCCTTTAATATGTATATATGCAGCAAGCCCTTGAGCAGCTGGTGCAGAGAATAGGAGTAGTAGTGGCCCTGATGAAATGTGTCACAGTGTACTCTCTCAGGCAATTGTCCCCTAGGGATTGGTGCAGTGAAAATGTAGTCTGAAGAATCAGGCCAGAAGTAAACATAGTAGTCTCTTTTTTTTCAATTGTAATTACTAATATAACTTGTACATCCAGCAACTGCAAATACAAAGTGTCGTTTCTGGCACCAGTTGATGAGGTATGGTGGCAGATTGCTGACTATATATTCACACTAGAATTTTGTTTGTAAAGCTGTATTTCCCTGATCACTCAGCAATCTTGTCATACAGATGCTTTGTTGAAGCAGTGTTTTCAAGTTTTGCTGTTCTCTCTGAAGTGTTGGTCTCACAGGAGAAGAATATCTGGTTCCTGGGAGTATGAGCTCTGGCATGTGCTTCGTCTCCTCACTCTAGCTACACTGGAACTCCAATCCCCCTGGCAGGAAGCAGGATCAGCCCACTCCTACCAAGAGGGGAGGAACAGGCCCTATTCCTGTCAACCTTTCCCAACAATACTGTCCTCTGCTGAAATGCACTGCCACAACATAATATATAACATTACAACACAAATGGTCTTCTAGAGGGGTGTCCCTCTTAAAGAAGATGGCATGCATACATGACATATGCCAGATCTAAATATCCAGGTACACAGGTTTAAGCCACCTTATGCTACACATCATGTACTTCAGATTAGTCTTCACATAGGCACCAGAACAATAATGAGACTCTCTCTCTCCTCCAGCCCATCCTCTGATCCCTCCTAAATTGTCAACATGTTAAAGGGAGTCTGTCAGACATTTTCATTAATAATAAATTACCAGCAATGCCCAAATCCTGCAAACATACCTGTATGTCGTTTGTGATATTTGTAGATGTGCAGAAAACAAACTTATTCTTAGTCAAAATGGCTGTTAAGTGCCCAGCTGGACAGGCTTTGATTATTAAAGGATAACTGTCACATTTAGACCCTAATTTCAGTTTTCATATATGTAGTTACTAATATGATAATATTCCTGAATCAATAACTATTAGACTTACTTACCCCTTATTTAATAAGATTCAGCCCTTAGCAACCAGTCTGCATAAAACTACAATTTCACTATTCTGTTAAAATGGCCACCCTCAGCCCTGAGGCTAATCCATAGGACACCTGCAGTGAAGTTAGTGAAGACCAGCTCTGTATAGGGAGGTCTTGCAGTGAAGTTCCCAGGTCTGGCTGAAGCCTGTAGTCCTCCTACAAGCTTTCCTCTTATCAGATAAGGCTGTCATTTATACACTGAGCAGCCACATTGTCCTGCACTGCTAAGGGAGTGTCTGCCAAGCACAGGCATGTGGAGAAGTTCACACACACAGCCCAGCACTGTTATCTCCTGTCAGGAAGAACCTGGCTTTTTATACATTCCCTTACAATGTTGACTCACTATCAGTTGCCAGTGCACGCAGCGTTCTCCGTTCCTCATCTGGTAGACGGAAGGAGCATAGCAACCTGATTTTATCTCAGGTAACAATAGCCAATACTGGGGACTTTTAGGTGGCTTTTAGGGGTTATTTCTTAAATAATCACAAATTAAAACAGGGCCAACAAGGTGATATTAATCACCAAAATCCAATTGTAAAAAAAAAAAAAATTTGACAGTTATACTTTAAAGTACCCAAGCACTCCTCCCCAGGCTTCCTTCTCTCTCCCTGACATCATGATGATGCTTCTACAACTCTCACTCCGGCACCCTCTGCTGTGCCCCTGGCATGTGTGCACTACATTCCCTTCTGTTCGCATCGCATCAGGGAGCTGTTCTGCACAGGTGCCAGAAGCTCAACAGAGGTTGCCAATGTGAGAGTTGTAGAAGAATACCCACAACATCGGGGGGAGGGGTGGAAGCCTGGGGAGGAATGCTTGGACACTTTAAAGTATAGCTGTCAATTTTTTTTTTTTTTTTACTATTGGATTTTGGTGATTAATATCACCTTGTTGGCCCTGTTTTAATTTCTGATTATTTAATAAATGCACTCAGAAGTTCTCCATTGGCTGGTGGCTAATACAGCTTTATATGTACGCCTCTATTTAGATAAGATGGGGCATTTATCAAAGAGCATTACATCTGTTTTGGCATAAAAAAGTTGCACGTTTTGCATCTTTTTAAACATCTGAACACCTACACGCAATGTTTTTATATCATCCTTGGCACTGGGTAGTGGTGGAGGCATAGAGGAGTCAGAGCCATTAACCTCAGCAAATTTTCTAGCATTTACACCAGGAAACTGGTGTAAATTACAAATGAAGTGAAGTCTTATCTGTCCCTGGCAAGTGCAGCGGCTATCAAAAGCCATCGGAAAACACTTTTTGTGCCACTCCTGCTTACTCATAGACTGTAAGTAGGGCATCATCTTGTTTTAATTGTTCAATTGTTGATTAGTTTGTTATTATATAGTGTCTGATTTTGTCTCTGCATGTGCAATACCCTCAGAAATGTAAAGCGGTGCGGAATATGTTGGTGCTCTATAAATAGCACCAAAGTTTATTAGTCGAGTCCAAATTGATAGAAGGCAGGGTCAACACAAGTAGGCGGGACAAGCAATACCACATTGTGGCACATTATACCAGCCCAACAGAGCCAAATGCCACAGTCCATCACAAAATGCTGCAAGCAGCACAAAATACATAGTAACATAATTTATAAGGCTGAAAAAAGACATCTGTCCATCCTGTTCAGCTTGTTATCCTGCAAGTTGATCCAGAGGAAGGCAAAAACATACTGTGAGGCAGAAGCCAATTTTCCACACTTAAGGGGAAAAAAATTCCTTCCCGACTCCAATCAGGCAATCAGAATAACTCCCTGGATCAACGACCCCTCTCTAGTAGCTGTAGCCTGTAATATTATTACACTCCAGAAATACATCCAGGCCCCTCTTGAATTCCTTCATTATACTCACCATCACCACCTCCTCAGGCAGAGAGTTCCATAGTCTCACTGCTCTTACCGTAAAGAATCCACTTCTATGTTTGTGTACAAACCTTCTTTCCTCCAGATGCAGAGGATGTCCCCTCGTCACAGTCACAGTCCTGGGGATAAATAGATGATGGGAGAGATCTCTGTACTGACCCCTGATATATTTATACATAGATATTTGATCTCCCCTCAGTCGTCTTTTTTCTAAAGTAAATAACCCTAATTTTGATAACCTTTCAGGGTACTGTAGTTGCCTCATTCCAGTTATTACTTTAGTTGCCCTCCTCTGAATCCTCTCCAGCTCTGCTATGTCTGTCTTGTTCACAGGAGCCCAGAACTGTACACTGTACTCCATGTGTGGTCTGACTAGCGATTTGTAAAGAGGTAGGACTATGTTCTCTTCACGGGCATCTATGCCCCTTTTGATGCAACCCATTATCTTATTGGCCTTGGCAGTAGCTGCCTGACACTGGTTTTTACAGCTTAGTTTGCGGTTTATTAAAATTCCCAGATCCTTTTCCATGTCAGTGTTACTGAGTGTTTTACCATTTAGTATGAATGGGTGACTTGCAATATTCATTCCAATGTGCATAACTTTACATTTGTCAGTGTTAAACCTCATCTGCCATTTCTCTGCCCAAGCCTCCAATCTATCCAGATCCCTCTGTAGCAGAAAACTGTCTTCTTCTCAGTGTTAATTACTTTACACTTTAGTACTGACCCCTGAGGTACCCCACTAGTGACAGTGACCCAATCTGAGTGTGTACTATTAATAACCACCCTCTCTTTTCTATTACTCAGCCAGTTACTTACCCACATACAGACATTTTCTCCCAGTCCGAGCTTTCTCATTTTATATACTAACCTTTTATAAGGGTACAGTGTCAAATGCTTTGGAGAAGTCTAGATACACGAAATCCATTGATTCGCCGCTGTCAAGTCTAGAACTTACCTCTTCATAGAAACTGATTACATTCGTTTGGCATGACCGATCCCTCATAAAGCCATGCTGATATAGCGTTATTTGCTTATTTTCATTGAGATACTCCAAGATAGCATCTCTTAGAAAACCTTCAAACAGTTTACCCACAACAGATGTTAAACTTACCGGCCTATAATTTCCAGGCTCTGGTTTTGGACCCTTTTTGAATATTGACACCACATTTGCTATGCGCCAATCCTGTGGAACATTCCCTGTCAGTATAGAGTCCATAAATATCAGAAATAAAGGTCTGGCTATGACATCACTTAATTCCCTTAGGATACGGGGGTGTATGCCATCTGGTCCTGGCGATTTGTCTATTTTAATCTTTTTAAGTCGCTGTTGTACTTCTTCCTGGGTCAGACAGGGCACTTTTAATGGGGAATTATTATTCTGCATTTCATCTGACAGTTTATTTTCCTCAGTGAATATAGTGGAGAAAAAAATATTTAATAGTTTTGCTTTATCCTCGTCGCTCTCTGCAACACCCCCCTCATTGCTGTGTAGAGGGCCGACTCCTTCAGATTTATATTTTTTACCATTTATATAATTGAAGAACATTTTAGGGTTAGTTTTACTCTCTTTGGCAATTAATCTCTCAGTCTCTAGTTTGGCAGTTTTTATTAGTTTTTTACATATTCAATTTTTTTCCTTATAGTTTATCAGTGCTTCCTGGCTCCCCTCCTGTTTTAGTGATTTATATGCTTTCTTTTTGTCATTTATTGCTATCCCTACGGTTCTATTTATCCACATTAGTTTCTGATTGTTTCTTAGCCTTTTATTCCTATAAGGTATGTACCTCTCACAATTAGATGTTACAATGCTTTTAAAAATCTTCCATTTTGTGGTTGTATTTTTATTTTTAAGGACTTTGTCACAGTTAGTTAGGCCTATGGCCTCGCTTAGTTGGTTAAATTTAGCTTTTTTGAAGTTTGGTATTTTTGTTCCTAAAATTATAAGGACGCTGCACCTACCTCTAACTTGGTCATTGGTTCCGATATGCACCATGATTGCTGGATCTTCTCCAGCCCCTCCCAGTAATCTGTCAACCCGATCCGCGATGTGTCGAACTCGAGCGACAGGAACACACCGTTCGACGATCCCAGTCTTTGTGACAGATCGCCCTATCTGTACCCCTAATAATTGAGTCTCCCACTACCAGCACCTGTCTGGCCTGCACTACTCGCCTGTTTACTGGAGCTGACACCCCCCTCATCTGCCATCCTTGCAAACTTGTTGGGGTGTGTCAGATCAGGGTTAACCTCCCTGGCACTCTTCCCTTTACCCCGCTTTCTAACTGTTATCCAGCTACCTACCTTACTTTCCTGAGCCTCCTCGCTACCACCCTCCCCCACATTTACCCCATGGAAAGCTTGTGTGAGCAGCAAACTCTTTTCCAAATTATCAACGTTTCTCAGTGTTGAAACTCTCCCGGTTAGATACACAATGTGCGATTCCAAAAGGGCAATTTGCTCACATTTTGAACAAAGATATGCACTCTCAAACGGCTGTTCCAGGACTGCATGCATTAGACAAGACTGCGCTGTCAATAATGGTTACACATAGTAAATGGGGATTATGCAAGAAAAGAGAAAAAATACAATATTGTGCAGTGATGAGAATCTAACTTACTGTAGTCCCCTCCTAAAGTCTCTGAATATCAAGTCACATAATCTAAAGTCACACACTTAAGGCCTCATGCACACGACCGTTGTTTGATTCCGTGTCCGTTGCTCCGTTTTTCGTGATTTTCTGCGGACCCATTGGTTTTCAATGGGTCCGTGGAAACCTCGGCAAATGCACCGTTTGTCCTCCGTGTCCGTGGTCCGTGATTCCAGTCCGTCAAAAAAATATAACCTGTCCTATTCTTGTCCGTGAAAAACGGTTCACGGACCCATTCAAGTCAATGGGTCCGTGAAAAATGCGGATGGCCATCCGTGTGTCATCCGCGTTCCGTGTCCGTTTTTTTGCGGATCCCTTGGCAGGCAGTTGGGAAACATTGTCAGACAGTCTTTTGGTAAAATCTTTTGGGTCATGTCCGCTAAAAAAAACGGAAGACACACGGAAACACAACGGAAGGCAATAACGGACACGGATCACTGAACAACGGAACCCCTTTTTGCGGACAGCATAAAAAAACGGTCGTGTGCATGAGGCCTAATACAAACACACACTTGAACTCAAACAGGCGAACACTCACAAACTCACGTTGTTTGTCTGCTTGTATAAGTGCAGCTCTCAAACCAGACTGCTATTTTTCCTCTGGAAATTTCCCTGTAAGGTCTAAGGCCAATTCACCCCTATACTTAATACCCACAGATACTTTATTTGGCAGCAGTCATTAAAGGGTCTTATTCTAGGCCGCCACCTTTTTAAGCGTTGTACAGGTCTACTCTGCAACAAGAGCAAGAGGTCAGCTCTCATATGACAGCCAGGCTCCTAATCTAATAGCTTGAACTGGCAGAAGCGTTGATTCATGTCGTTTAACTCCTTTTAACCTGCGGTCAATAGAGGAAAAGAAGCTCCCTGTTTCAGGCATCAGCACCCCGTAAATGAGATTTCTGGAACGGAAGCTGTGGCCCTAATGAGGGTCCCCAGAGGTCCCCTTGTGGGACTAATATATGGTTAAAAAATGAAATAACTAAAGTTTTATTTTAAAAAATATCTCCAGGTTAAAAAAATTCCCCTCTTTCCACTGAAAAACATTTTGCAAAAATTTTAAAAATAAAAACCCTCCACACACTTGGTTATTGCACCTCTAACGACCCACAGTATACATTTATCATGTAATTTATCCTACACAGTGAACACCATAAAAATAACAATGCCATAATTGCGGTTTTTGCATATTTGCAACCAAAGAAACAGAATAAAAAGCATTATGTACCCCAAAATGGTACCAATGAGATCTGCAAGTCATCAAAAATTAAGCCCTAGAAAAAAACAAAAAAAAAATAAAAAAGTTGAGACTTGGGATGCAGCAATACAAAAATTTTTTTTTACAAAAAGATTTTATTTGTGCAAAAGTAGACAAACTTGAAAAAAAAAAATATAGTAGCGATGTAATCGCGCTGACCCAGAGAATAAAGTTGTTATTTATGCTGCAAAGTGAATGTTGCAAATTTTCTATGCAAAAAGTCAATGGAGGTATTGCAGTTTTTTCCTCCTCCCCTCAGAAAGTGTTAATAAAAGTTGACCAGTAAGTTTACAGCAGAAGGGCGAAGCTGGTCATACACATCAGATTAATGATTTCATCAGGATCCACCTGGATCCGTTGAAGGAAAAAAAAAAAGACAGAGCGTGTTTAATTTCAGCATGCGCAATGTAGAAATATCTGACAGTTGTTTGTTTACTCTCACTTGTTAGAAACAGTTAAAGGAAATGTGTCACTAAAAATTTTCTGCCAGTTAAAATCAGATAGTAGCATATCTCCTTTTTCAAATATGTTTTTATTTTCTGTTTGTAAATTATTATTTTATTTCCTGAAAATTATTATGGGGGTGGCCATCTTGCCTGATCTGTTCTTAACAGCATTTATAAAGCATTAAAAAATTGCTTTACGGCAGCAATATGGTCCATAGACACAATCTATGAGAGCATTTTCTAAGCATGCTCTGTGACCTGTGCAGAGGTCATTGTACAAGGAAAAGAATAGAAAAGCTTTGATAATCACCTATTATGAATGGTGGATCCTGTCTTATGCCTCATTCACACGTCAGTGTTTGGTCAGTGATTTCTATCAGTGATTTTGAGCCACAACCAGGTGCAGTTCTAAACATACAACAGGTGCAGATCTTTCCCTTATACCTTTTGCCTGTGGAGGCTCCAATCCTGGTTTTGGCTCACAATCTCTGACGGAAGTTAGTGTTGATCGCGAATATTCAAATCACAAATTTTTATCGCGAATATCGGCACTTTGAGAATTTGCGAAAATATTGAATATAGTGCTATATATTCGTAATCGTAATCGCAAATATTCTATTTTTTTTTTTCCATCAATACTACTGCTTCTTGCTTGTGGGCCAATGAGAAGGCTGCAATATCTTTGTCAGATCTTAGCAATAGCCCTAGCAGCCAATAGGAAAGATGCCTACCCCTTTACTATATAAGAACCTCATTAGCAGCCATTTTCTGCTGTTTTTTGCAGTTCTGAGTGAGACAGCAGTGTCATTGCTGTGCTCTGTGCTTTGCAGACTCATCTGGATCCTTATTTAATTACATTAGATAGTTAGCTCATATATATAATACAGATAGTTAGTAGGAGTTAGTCAGTGTAGGTTAGATAGTGATACAATGCAGGGGCGGACTGACCATTAGGGCACTCGGGCATGGACTGAGGGCCCGTGGCCAGTAGGGGGCCCGTCCCCAGGGCAGACGCGGCGGCAGGGGACATCAGGAGATGAGCGCTTCCATTGCACTCATCTCCGTGCAGCGGCAGAGGAGGGAGAGCCTATCAGAGGCCGGTGCAGGCGGCGCGATGACGTCATCGTACCGCCGGAGTGGTACAGCTTGAGACACAGGCCGGAAGAGGCCTGCATCGCATCGCTGCTGGTAAGTATAAGTGTTCTTTTTTTTTTTTTCTTGGGGCTACTGGCACTTAAGGGGGCTGCTACTGGCACATAAGGTGGACAGCTACTGGCACATAAGGTGGACAGCTACTGGCACATAAGGTGGACAGCTACTGGCACATAAGGTGGACAGCTACTGGCACATAAGGGGGACAGCTACTGGCACATAAGGGGGGGCTACTGGCACAAAAGGGGGCTACTAGCACATAAGGGGGGACCACTGGCACATATGGGGGGGCTACTGGCACATAATAAGGGGGAGGCTACTGGCACATGGGGGGGGAAGCACAAGAGAGGCACTTATTACTGGCACATGGGGGAGAGGCACTTATTACTGGCACATGTGGTGGCATGGAGAGCCACGTGTTACTGGCACATTATTATGGGGCACTATGGGGGCTTCTACTGAGGCCACAAAGAATGGGTATTTTATATGGAGGGCTCTGTGTGGTACTAGTATTACCAGGGGTATTATCTGTTTCTGCAGTGTAGTATTGGGGAGCACAGCGGCACAGTATTGGGGGTAGTAGGATGATTTGTCCAGAAGATGGGAGGATGATGGAAAAGTAGTAAACGAAGATTTTTTTTGTTAAACTGCAGAGAAGGAAAATGGCGACAAAATGGCGGTCTGGTCTGAAGGTCTGGAAGGAGAAGACGAGGACAGAAAACATCTACATCAAAGAAGACGTCACTGGACGTAATAGGTAAGTGCCCTGTATTTCTGTAGTGATGGGATCAGAGGCATAACGATGGCGGTGTGACCAGGTAGTGGAGGCGGGATATAGGTGTGGCTGGAGGTATAACATGGGCGTGGCTGGAGGTAGGGCATGGGTGGGGCCTGGAAGGGGGCCCTTGATTTATTTTGCCCAGGGGCCCTGAGGGTTCTCGGTCCGCCCCTGATACAGTGTAGCTGATAGGTTCCAGTGCAGAGTGTTAGGTAGTGTGATAGGAACTATTGTGTTGTGATAGGGATTAGTGTCTCTGTTAGACACAGTGCTGTGATGTCACAACTATACTTGCATTAATCAGTAATATCTACTCAGACCTGATAAAATGTGAAGTTGCACGTATTGCGCAAAAAAATGCGCATCATTAGTGCCAATTTGCGCAATCGCAAAAATAATGACTAGAGATCGTGAATTCTAGAATTCGCCAATTTATTACAAAAATTATGCAAAAAATTCGCAAAAACAAATATTGCCTATGCCACTTATCACTAATGGAAGTGACTGACCAAAACACTGACGTGTGAATGAGGGTTATCTATACACAGAGGTGATGATTACAGGCAGGATTACAATAATATACAATTGCTGTAAAGGTTTCTGTACAAACCAAGAAGTGGCGCCAATTATTAGGCTTACTGGCCAGTGCAAAAACTACAGGATTTTTTTTTGTTTAAATATAAAAAGTGACATAGAATTAAAAATATAAAAAATGATTAACCCCTTAGTAACCGACCACCCATACACCTTTTTAGGGAGGTGACGAAACGGGCCTTAGGCTGGGCTGGCACTTTTTTACGGCAGCCCGGTCTAAGAGCTGCATGGGTCCCGCTATCACTTGAGAGCCACGGTCCTGCTCTAACAGCCCAGACCAACGGGAGTGCCGATCCGGGCTGTTTAATGCTTTACATGCTGCAGGCAATGGGGCCCACCGCATGTAAAGAGCTGACAGAGGGAGCGGACTCCCTCTGTCTCCCATTGGCTCCCCGCAAATGTGATCACGTGGTACCAATGTATGTAATAGTTAGCTGGGGTCTGATATAGGCCCCAAACCAGCCTTGGGTATTTTCCAGCAGGCTGTGCCTCTCTGGCGCATCCTACTGGTTAATGTCAGTAAAGCACTGACGTCAAAGTGCATTCTATTTTAAAATCAATAAAAATGTTGTCTGTTATAGTTAAAAGTTAAAACACTGTTATAGTTAAAGTTAAAACATTTATGAATTTTAAAATTCCAGTAAAAAAATGCATTTTTTCCAGTGAAAACACGCTTTTCAATGAAAAAAATTGCAAAAAAAAAAAAATCTCCCCCATATGTTTGATATTCTGCGTCCGTTACGACCCGCAGTATATAAATATCATGTAAATCATCCCCTATGGTGAACACCGCAAAAAAAAAAAAGACAGAATTGCTAGTTTATAGTTAGTTGCCACTGAAAAAACGCAATAACAAGCAATCCAAAAGCGTCATTCACCCCAAAATGATACCAATGAAAACTACGCGTAGTCCTGAAAAAATAAAGCCAATCTGTAATGGTGCCTAATAAACATTGCAATAAAATGGAGTTCCCAAAATCCACCAAGTACACCTTCATTTCTGAGGCTGGTATTTGGGACAATATTCAGTGTAAATAAAACAGGAGGTGGCGCTGCTTGTATTAGTGAAAAAACAGTGAGAGAATGAACAGTGTAAGGGCTCATGCACACAGCCGTATTTTGTTTCCTTGCCCGTTCCGTTTTTTTGCTGATAAGCTGATACCATGCATAATGTCATCCATTTTTTTGCGGATCTTCAATTTGCGGACCACAAAACACATACGGTCGTGTGCATGTAGCCTAAAATATGTTTTACTAAATGTGGGGAGTCGCTCTGGTAGATAGCGGTGCGGGTGCAGTACAGAGGCAAAAGGGAGTCCAGAAAGTGCAGCAAAACAGTGTTTAATTCACACTTGCATAAAGTATACAGCAAACAGTCACTTGGTGTTACTTCACACTCATCAGAAAAATGTGAGGCAAAACAAAAAGTCACATACAGGTTCCAGTCACCTGGGAGGTTTAGGTGCAGGTTCGCACCTGGCTGTCAGCCCAGCCGCAAGACAATTCACCACAGGCTTCCAGGCCGACTGCACACCTCCTTGCTGGGCTCTTGCTTCCAGCCCAGGGAGCTCCACAGCACGATCAGCAGCTCCAGGATAATCACAGAGACAGCTGCTGGTGCTGGCTGAGTTTTAAACCCAGCCCCAAAACCAGGACTGGGTCGTGGGGAGCAGCCACCCACCCTACACTTTAGCTGCTCCCGGTAAGAGCCGGCCCGGATCGGCTTTGCAGCCACGCTATTTAGCAACTGTGTCAGTAGCACTACCTGCTACTGACATCAACAAAACGGCTCTTACCTCACCGAGGCTATGAACCTCGGTGACACGTACCTGCCATCTACGACGGCACCCTGCACCTTACCACATAAAGAATAACATGTTTCGGGGTCAGATGGGCCCCTTTGTCAGAAAAGTGTTATTCTTTTCCAAATAGATATTTAACACAGTTCATTTCCTCACTGTCTATCCACCGATATGAGCAGCGCCACCTCCTATTCTACTTACCTGGAACCTGATGTTTATCCTGCTCTTGGTGACCGAAATACTATGCCCAGCAGGCGATGGTGGTACGTATATGCCTTTCTGAGTGTTGTGCTTCCTGCACATACAAGTGAGCACCTATTTGGCAGACTCTGCCATTTTTCAAGTGGTCCTTCCCATAGCACACTAGAGCCACAGATGAAATATTTCAAAACTGCAGAATCAGGGTAATAAACATTGATGTTTATGTTATAAAAATGGATAAACCATTTTTCCTTTCACATAGCTATATGAGGGCTTATTTTTTGCAGGACAAGATGCATTTTTAATTCCGCCATTTAATTTACCATGTGTATTGAAAAACAGGGGGGGGGAAATTATTTGTGGGGTAAAATTGAAAGAAAAAAAAACACAATTCCACCAAAGTTTTGGGGTTTTTGACATCACTGTGTGCTAAAAATGACATGACGTCCTTATTCTTTGGCTCAATACAATTGCGGGAATACCAAACTTGTATAGTTTTTATTTCATATAACTTTAAAAAAAATATATATTCTTTGCATCGCCATATTCTGACAGCCATTGCTTTTTAATATTTCAGTCTACAGGGCTGTATGAGGGTTTGGTATGTACAACTATTTGGTCAAAGTTCCATTTTTTGGGGGGATAAGATGGCTAAAAATGGCAAATTGCGTATTTTCCATTTTTTTCTATTACGGCATTCACTGCAGAGGAAACTTACCATTGCAGGCCTGGAAGGCTTCAGCAGCGTTCAGGCTGCCACGGTGACCGATCGGAGCACCACAATTTCACTGCGGTGGCCTTGATTGGAAGGCAGAAGGAGCCACATCCCACCGCCTAACTCCACAGATTCCTCGATCATTGTTGATTGTGACATCTGATGGGTTAAATGATGGGTTTTGTCAGGATCACCATTCCCTGTCATTGTGTACGGGTGCTGGCTGTACAATACAGTTGGCACCCACTGCATATGGAGTGGGCTCGCTGCAGCAGACTGCTCAGTACATTTGTGGGCGCACAATGCCGTACATGTACAACATTATGCAATAAGGGATTAGAATTTAAAATCTACAAAAAAAGAATTGACTTTTTTTAAATTTCACCTCAATTTTGCATTGACTCTTGTGAAACACTTAGGCCTCTTTCACACGGGCGTCACGTTTGACGCCCGGATAGGATGCGGGTGCGTTGCGGGAAAATGCGCGATTTTTCAGCGCGTGTGCAAACTTTTGTAATGCGTTTTGCACGCGCATGTGAAAAATCGGCATGTTTAATACCCAGACCTGAAGCCGGACTTCATCACTGAAGTCCGGTTTCGGGTTAAGTATTCTGGAGATTTTATTATTTTCCCTTATAACATGGTTATAAGGGAAAATAATAGCATTCTCAATAAAGAATGCTTTGTAGAATGTGGATTAAGGGGTTAAAAATAAAAAACTTAACTCACCTTAGCCACTTGATAGCGTAGTTGGCGATCTCTCTGGTGATGGACCATGTGATGTGACATCACAGGTCCTTTAGACTGCAGCTAATGCTTGAAGAGGGAAGAGAGATGGCCAACTACGCGATCAAGTGGCTAAGGTGAGTTTTTTATTTTTAACCCCTGAATCCATATTCTACAAAGCATTCTTTATTGAGAATGCTATTATTTTCCCTTATAACTAGATCGGGTCCCATCTCTTAGCAACCATGCGGGAAAATCGCACTGCATCTGCAGTTGCTTGCGGATGCTTGCATTTTTTCCCGCAGCCCGATTCACTTCTATGGGGCCTGTGTTGCGTAAAAAACGCAAAATATAGAGCATGCTGCGATTTTCATGCAACGCAGAAGTGATGCGTGAAAATCACCGCTCATGTGCACAGCCCCATAGAAATGAATGGGTCCGGATTCAGTGCGGGTGCAATGCGTCCACCTCACGCATTGCACCCGCTTGGAAATCACGCCCGTGTGAAAGGGGCTTTAGGGTCCTTAATGTCATTTTGAATCCTTTGAGGGTGGTGTTTAAAATGAGGTAATTTATGGGTGGTTTCCAATAAATATATATATATATATACCTTAAAGTCACTTCAGAACTGAATTGGTCCCTAAAAAAATTATTTTGGGAATTTCCTTGAAAAATTGTTGCTAAACTTACAGTATAAACCTTCTAATAGCCCCCAAAAATTAAAAGTATGTTTGAAAAATAATACCAACATAAAGCATTAAATAATTATTATTAAAGGGGTTGTCCAGGTTCAGAGCTGAACCCGGACATATCCCCATCTTCACCCCTCCAGCCCCCTGGAGCATTGGAGCATTTCCTTGCCCTGCGCTGTATCGTGCAGGACAAGGGCTTTTTTGTTTACATTGGCACATTACTAGGCAGAGGCTTCCGCCCAGCAGTGTTCCCGGTGACGTCACCGGCTCTGATGCACGGCTTTAGACCACTAAAGACCACCCATTATTGCTGGTACGTCAACGGATCTCTAAAAGATGCCTTTGCTCTGCGTGATTCATCTTTAAAATGTTCACAACATTTTTCAGAATAAAAACACAAGATTAGGCCAGAATTGGCCAAAATTTCCAAAAGCACAATGAATACTGAAAAATCGTAGAATTCCTTGGATGAGTAAAAGCATTCCACAAATATTACAACATACAGTGACACATCAGATTTGGAAAATTGGGCTGCGTTCTTATGGCCAAAACTGGCTGCATCCTTAAGAGGTTAACATAAAGAGACTTTTTTAATGTAAATATATTTGTGACATTCACCACTTCCATATAAAACAAAATCTTCATTCAGGTAAGGTAGTTTAAAGTGGTTCTGTCACTAGGATCAACCATATTGGCTGGTAGGGCTCATCATGCTGATTAAAACCATACTTTTCTTTTGTCTGTATGCTAAACAGCTGCAGAGATATCTGCATTTTTCATATGCAAATGTGCAATTGGAAGATTGACAGGCTAGACATGTTGAGGATAGAGCTGTGTCCTGGCATCTAGATATCATATTTTCTATGTACTATAGCTTCACCACACTGAGATTTACTCAGAAAGCTAATATGCATATTACTGCTTTATTCACAAGCATAATACATGATTATAATAAAACTAATATGTGTCAGCTTATAAGCATAGAAAAAACAT
This sequence comes from Bufotes viridis, assembly GCA_033119425.1. Lineage (NCBI taxonomy): Eukaryota > Metazoa > Chordata > Amphibia > Anura > Bufonidae > Bufotes > Bufotes viridis. The sequence goes on from CM065589.1 coordinate 354,214,319, forward strand.
ACATCTTTACGTGGTAATGCTATAGCTTGGTGGTAGGTTGTCTGCAATGTACGTGTATGTAGGAATGTCCCAGGACAGACTTACATAAACTTTTTTTTCAGTTATTTTTCTCTCTCTCTCATTTAGCCCATAATAAAAGGCTATATTTTGATAAATAATAAATAATCATATAATAACAAAAGGCCTTACTATTAGGGATGAGCGAAGAGAGCTTCAGACGTTACACCCAAAGTCGCTTTGCTAAAAAATTTGTTTTAATTCTGGAATCAGTCTTTGTACAGCATTAAAATGTACTGCCTCCGATGAGGCAGTTATTTGTGAAGTCATGACAGACTTTGTTAAATAACTTTGGTACTTTATTTTTAAAGTGGAAAACCACTTTAAAACTTGGAACCGAACTCGGATTCGGTTCTGAGGTAACAGTCGGTTTTTCACTTTAAAAATCAAGTACCGAAGTTATTCAACGAAGTCTCACATGACTTCATGAATAACTAACTTTGCTTTATTAGAGGCAGTACATTTTAATGCTGTACAGAGAGGCATCTCCGTACAGCATTAAAACAAATATTTTAGCGAAGTGACTTATGATGTATTGTCCGAAACTCGCTTTGCTCATCCCTACTTACTATATTGAGAATAGAGGTTTGTTTTTGTTTTTTACTTCGGAACCTATAACCTATTACTGGTTTATTCACAGACACAATATATGATTATAAAGAAACCAGCAATATTTATTAGCTTTTTAAGCCTAAAATATTATTCTCAATATGATAATCTGCGACTTTTCTCCACTCGCTGCAGGTCTAAAAAAGGGTGGGGAAGGGGGCGACGCAGGCCCTCTAATTTATCATTTTCTATCCCTGTTTTAGGCATAGAAAATTGTCTAAATTTACGCCTGCCAGTCTTAATTAATGACCCCCATAGACTTTTATTATCGGTTAAATGTGGAAGAAAAAAAATCTGAATTAAAAAACCTGGAAGTTTCTCCCAGAATTCAAACCTGGGATTTCTACATTCCAAACCATGCACTTGGCACAAAGCTACAGCATTACCACATTGAGATGTATGTTTTTTCTATGCTTATAAGATAACACACATTACTGGTGTCTTTATATTCATATATTCCGCTTGTGAATAAAGCAGTAATATGTTATATAATATAATAAGCTTTCTGAGCAGATCTCAGTGTGGTGAATCATATACATAGTGTATATGATCTTTACATACTAGCACACAGCTCTGCCCTCAGCATGTCTAGCCCAGTCACTCAAGGGAAGGGGGTTGTTTGCAGAGCACAGGGGGTGTTACAAAGCAGTGCCACTACTGCCTCTAGGGCCCACCAATAGATTCCCCTGTTCCCCTGTGGGGTACCTGTTCTCCTATAAGTCAGTCCAAGCATGTTTGTATTTTTTTATTTTAAATACATTGTGCCCTCCAAAAAAAGTCATGACCCAGCAGCTCATACACTTACTCAAAAACCATTGCCATAACTGAAGGAGTAAAAGGCATTGGTAGTTACTAATCTGTCTACATGGTACTCATGGAATTCCATGTATACCACGATCAAGAAGGCAGGGATGGTATTAAACTGTCTCTGCCTTCTATATGGGGAGCTGACTCTGCTTAGGAAATCATTTGGGAGAGGAGAGAGAGGGTTTGGAGATATTAGATAAACTCTCTAAGGCCTCTTTCACACGGGCGTTGCGGGTGCACTCCGTCAAACAGTGCGGTTGCGTTGCGGGAATCGCCGCGATTTTTCCCTGCCAGTGCAAAGCGCTGTCATGCGTTTTGCACGCGCGGGAGAAAAATCGGCACTTTTGGTACCCAGACCCGAACCTGCACTTCTTCACAGAAGTGCATGTTTGGGTCAGAAATTGTCCCGCTGGTATTATTTCACATTATAACATAGTTATAATGTAAAATAATACCCATGGCCATCTTCCTAATGTTTAAACCGGTGCAGAATGGGTTAAAAATAATAAACTAATAATAACTTACCTGTTCCATTTGATCGCGAAGCCCGGCTTCCTCTCCGTTAGCTTGCTAGTAGGAAAAGGACCTGTGATGATGTCACAGCATCACATGGCCCAATCACCTGCTCCATCACTATGGTGATGGAGCATGTGATTGGTCCATGTGACCATGTGACATCATCACAGGTCCTTTCCTACTAGCAAGCTAACGGAGAGGATGCCGGGCTTCACGATCAAATGGACCAGGTAAGTTATTATTAGTTTATTATTTTTAACCCATTCTGCACCGGTTTAAACATTAGGAAGATGACTAAGGGTATTATTTTACATTATAACTATGTTATAATGTGAAATAATACAGAACCGATTACACATCCCGATGGTTGCATAGCAACCATGCGGGAACATCGCAAAGCATCCGCACTTGCTTGCGGATGCTTGCGATTTTCCCGCAGCCCCATTCACTTCTATGGGGCCTGCGTTCCGTTAAAACCGCAGAAGATAGAGCATGCTGCGATTTTCACGCATCGCAAAAGTGATGCATGAAAATCAACTGTCATGTGCACAGCCCCATAGAAGTGAATGGGTCCGGATTCAGTGCGGGTGCAATGCGTTCACATCACGCATTGCACCCGCGCGGAAAACTCGCCCGTGTGAAAGGGGCCTAAGGCAGGCATGTCCAAACTCTGGCCCTCCAGGTGTTGCAGAACTACAACTCCCATCATGCTCTTCTGTAGTTTGATAGCTGTAGGTTGTCCAGGAATGATGGGAGTTGTAGTTTTGCAACATCTGGAGGGCCGGAGTTTGGACATGCCTGCTCTAAGGGATTAAACTGTATATGGCATTGTACAGCCTGCTGTGTACTGTGATATATGAAAGCTGCAGACTCCATACTGCAAAATCTTTAATAAAACCCTGTTGCAAATGATTTTCATATTGAAATACATGCATTTAAGTAAAAATAAATACCCGCAAAGGTGTTCATCCATAGCCTCTAAGTTCCTCTCTCATAAGTGACATAGATGCACAACCCAAGCACAGATTAATAGAATAACCTTCCCCCCTCCCCTCTTATTTAGGGTAAAAGCTGCAGGGATGCAGATTGAACGCCATGATCCCAATATTTCAAAAGCAAAAGCAATTCTACACCACAGAGACGTTGGTAATGAACAAAATCGAAAAAGGTTTGTTTAAATGAAAGCAAAATTGTAAAAATTTGTTTAGGTAATTTTGCAGGGTTCTAAAATCACTGCAATCTAAAAGAATGTTAAATGCTTTTTATCAGAGGTTTAAGGTTACAGCTGGGCTATAAGACTGAGTTTACTGTAGATTGTAGAATAAAATAAAAAAGGCGTAGAAAGTGATGAATGATACAAGCCGGCCGACCCATCCCCTTCTCCGTCACGCCCACTTTTTTTAGGCCCCTTTCACATCTGCGTTTTTCCTTTCCGTCCTAGAGTTCCGTCCTCGGGGCTCTAGGACGGAAAGATACTGATCAGGATTATCCCAATGCATTCTGAATGGAGAGAAATCCGTTCAGGATGCATCAGGATGTCTTCAGTTCAGTACTGACAAGTTTTTTTCCTCCGGCCAAAAATCCTGAAGACATGCCGCAAGGACGGATCCAGAATTAATGCCCATTGAAAAGCATTAATCCGAATCCGACTTTAAGCTAAACCTTGTTTCGGCTCATCGCCGTATCCGACGTTTAGCTTTTAAGAATGGTAACCATGGCAGCCAGGGCGCTACTAAAGTCCTGGAAAAGCAGCGGGGAGTCGGGGAGAAGCTACTTACCTTCCGTGCGGCGGCCGGGGAGCTCCTCGATGACGTCACCGGGTCCCTACATCGCATGGTTCACATAGCTATGTGAGCAATGCGCTGTATGGATCGTACGGCGCATTTCTCACATAGCATAGCTATGTGATCCATGCGACGCAGGGACCCGGTGACGTCATTGAGGTGCGCCCCGGCCGCCGCACGGAAGGTAAGTAGCTTTTCTCCTGGCTCCCTGCTTCTTTTCCATGCAGCCGGGACTTTAGTAGCGTCCTGGCTGCCATGGTAACCTGAAAGCATATTAAAGACTGATCAGTCTTCAAATGCTTTCAGTTGTCTTGCGTTGTGACGTATTCGGTGGGCATTTCCGGCGACGGACGTGCACGCCGGATCCTCACAACGCAGATGTGAAAGGGGCCTTAGACCTGGCACCAGCAGAGAAAAGTCAGATTGCGGAGCAAATAACCTTTGCAAAGCAATCTGTGACAGAAATACACCTAATATAGAATTATTTTTTGATAGTAAATGACCCCTATTTTTTTGCTTGGTAGTGTTACTACAAAATTGTGCACGTGTTGATTCTTAAGAATGGTCTCCCACCTATCATGTGGCATTTACAATTTATATACACAAATGTGATGGGGATGTACATAAATGACTCATATTAATAGGCTGTCGGGCCAAAAAAGTCCCCTTTAATCAAACCAGAAATAACAATACCTTTTATTATAGATATCTAAAATGACTATAAACCTTGTTTTCCCCAAAAGAATGTATTAAAATTGCTGGCAGTCGGGAGTTAATTTCATATGTACAGTGTTTATTTTAGGACATGGTCAGATATCATAGTCAAGTATCAAAATAATGCCAGTGTGACACCTGACCCTGACTCTGACCTTGACACCTGACTCTGACACCTGAGTTTGAATTATGCTCTTCATAGGTCAGGGTCAAAGTGAGAATGAGTTATAGATATACTATGTATTTGTATGCAAAAATCACATAGATGAACAAAATCCCAGGCTAACACTAAGCAAGCTTATAGCTCAGTGGTAGTGTATTTGTCTTGACTCCAGTGGGCTTGGGTTCAAGACCCCTTTCAGCCTCTAAAAAAATTAACATTTTATTAAGCGCTAGATATGAGGCAAATTCAAGTCATGTGTGAAGCTGATATCTGACTACTGACCTAAGTCAGGCGTCAGCCTCGCTCCTAATTTTAGGTTCATTCTACTTTTCACATACTTAATGGCATAGATGAATAAAATCCCAGGCTAATCCTAAACAAGCTTATAGCTCAGTGGTAGTGCACTTGTCTTGAGTCCAGTGGGCCTGGGTTCAAGACCTCTTTCGGCCTTTAAACTATTTAAATTTTATTAAGCCCTAGATATGAGGCAAATTCAAGTCATGTGTGACGCCGATATCTGACTACTGACCTAAGTCAGGCGTCAGCCTCACTAATTATTTTAGGTTCATTCTACTTTTCATATACTGAATGGCATAGATGAATAAAATGCCATGTTAACACTAACCAAGTTTATAGCTCAGTGCTAAAGCACTTGTCTTGAGTCTAGTGGGCCTGAGTTCAAGTCTCCTTTTGGCATTTAAACTATTTTAATTTTATTAAGCCCTAGATATGAGGCAAATTCAAGTCATGTGTGACGCTGATGACTACTGACCTAAGGGTACTTTCACATTAGCGTTTTTGTTTTCCGGCATAGAGTTCCGTCCTCGGGGCTCTATAACATAGTAACATAGTATACATTTGTCCATCCAGTTCAGCCTGTTTCCTACAAGTTGATCCAGAGGAAGGCAAAAAAAAACCTGTGAGGCAGAAGCCAATTTTCCCCACTTAAGGGGAAAAAAATTCCTTCCCAACTCCAATCAGGCAATCAGAATAACTTCCTGGATCAACGACCCCTCTCTAGTAGCTGTAGCCTTCTATGCCGGAAAACTACTGATCAGGATTATCCTAATGCATTCTGAATGGAGAGAAATCCGTTCAGGATGCATCAGGATGTTATCCGTTCAGTACCCAAAAGTTTTTTGGCCGGAGAAAAATCCACAGCATGCTGCGCATTTTCCTCCGGCCAAAAATCCGGAGGACTTGCTGTAACGCCAGTTCCAGAATTAATGCCCAATAAAGTGCATTAATCCGGATCCGAAATTAAGCTAAACGTCATTTCGGCGCATCGCCGGATCCGACATTTAGCTCTACGCATGCGCAGCAGCAGTTCCGATCGGGGCCCCAGTGTAAGCTGGGGCTCCGATCGGTTACCATGGCAGCCAGGACGCTACTGAAGTCCTGGTTGCCATGGTAAGTACTCCACAGCAGTGTACTTACCTGCGCTGCAGCCGCCGGGTGCTCCTTCATGACGTCAAAGGTCCCCGCGGCGCATTGTCAGGGTCAGGCGTCAGAGTCAGGTGTCACACTGGCATTATTTTGATACTTGACTATGATATCTGACCATGTCCTAAAATGAACACTGTACATATGATTATTGCTTAATAGTTAGGGATTAGAGTTGGGCTGACACCTGGAAGTTTGGGTTCGACCGAACTTGATCCCAAACCCCATTGAAGTCAATGGGGACCCAAACTTTTGGGCACTAAAATGGCCCTAAAAATGTAATGGTAAGGGCTACAAAAGGCAGCAAAAAGTGCATAAGAGCATGGCCAATGCTCTGCAAACAAATGTGGATAGGGAAATAACTTAAAATAAAATAAATAAAAATTAAAAATTATTAACCTGCAACTCGGAGGAGGAGGAGGTGGATGTGGAGTCGGTGAATGTGGGGTTGTAGGTGGAAGCGGCGATGGAGGAGGAGGCAGCTAATAATTTTTTTTTTTTTTTTTATTGGGGTAGCCCCCCAAAATAATAGGACAAATAAAAAATAAAAAAATAAAAGAAGAAGTGCCCTTGAGTACAAGAATGTATGGTTGAGGCGGGTATAAATGTCTATTCTGCACAAGGTACAGACAAGTCTTGTGGGATCCAAGCCTGGTTTATTTTAATGAACGTGAGCTTGTCCACGTTGGCTGTGGACAGACGGCTGCGTTTGTCTGTAATGACGCCCCCTGCCATGCTAAATACACATTCGGACAATACACTGGCTGCAGGGCAGGCCAGCACCTCCAATGCATAAAAGGCATGCTCAGGCCATGTGGGCAATTTGGAGACCCAGAAGTTGAATGGGGCAGAACCATCAGTCAGTACGTGTAGGCGTGTGCACACGTACTGTTCCACCATGTTGTTCAAATGCTGCCTCCTGCTATGACGTTCCATATCCGCTGGTGGTGCCTGTTGCTGTGGTGTGGTGACAAAGATTTTACACGTCGGCCATGCTAACCCTGCCTTCTAAGGTGCTGGCCGTGACCCAGCTGCATTGGCGACCTCTTGCTCCTCCTCAGCCTTGTGCTTCAACTTGTACCCCGATGTCAGTTGGGAATGCCCTCAGGAGCGCGTCTACCAGTATGCGCTTGTAGTCGCGCATCTTCCTATAATGCTCCAGTGAGGGAATTAAGGACGGCACGTTGTCTTTGTAACTGGGACCAGCAGGGTGGCAACCCAATGGTAAGCACAAGTTAAAAATGTATCAAATGGCAAAAAGAAACAGACTGGATCGCACATCCACAATGCTTAACCCTTGATATACGCTCTTCAGCTAAATACTATGATACTAACCCCCCATATCGCATGCAGATAGTGGAGACATTAGTTTACATTTTGATCAAAAGGTAGTAAGCCCACTCACCAACGTCACGGTTGTCTCCTAGAGTGGGTATCTACTCTGTCCATAATCTGACGAAGGCACCATGCTGCATGGCGACACGTGGCACCATCCCAGCAGGCCGCAGCTACGCAGGCCAGCCAGAAAAACACCAGGCTCCTGTTCAGACGGTGCTATGCTGCATGGTGGCCTCTGTTGTCGTGGTGTTTTTCTGGCTGGCCTGCGTAGCTGCGGCCTGCTGGGATGGTGCCACGTGTCGCCATGCAGCATGGTGCCTTCGTCAGATTATGGACAGAGTAGATACCCACTCTAGGAGACAACCGTGACGTTGGTGAGTGGGCTTACTACCTTTTGATCAAAATGTAAACTAATGTCTCCACTATCTGCATGCGATATGGGGGGTTAGTATCATAGTATTTAGCTGAAGAGCGTATATCAAGGGTTAAGCATTGTGGATGTGCGATCCAGTCTGTTTCTTTTTGCCATTTGATACATTTTTATCTTCCTTCTTGTTTATTCCTGGCATCAGCACTCCTCCCACATGCCACAGGCGGTTTTAATTAATTAGCAGGAGACTGCATAAGAGTGTGAGTGACCTACTATTATTAGTCCTGGTTTCTGTTAGTACTGAGCAGGTTGCATTAGGCTCCTGTTCAGACGGTGCTATGCTGCATGGTGGCCTCTGTTGTCGTGGTGTTTTTCTGGCTGGCCTGCGTAGCTGCGGCCTGCTGGGATGGTGCCACGTGTCGCCATGCAGCATGGTGCCTTCGTCAGATTATGGACAGAGTAGATACCCACTCTAGGAGACAACCGTGACGTTGGTGAGTGGGCTTACTACCTTTTGATCAAAATGTAAACTAATGTCTCCACTATCTGCATGCGATATGGGGGGTTAGTATCATAGTATTTAGCTGAAGAGCGTATATCAAGGGTTAAGCATTGTGGATGTGCGATCCAGTCTGTTTCTTTTTGCCATTTGAAGCACAAGTTAAAATGTGGGCAACTCTGTGGTCGTTGCTCAGGCACTGCAGCATGTAGTCTCTCATGTGTGCCAGGCTGCCCAGAGGTAAGGATAAGCTGTCCTCTGTAGGTGGTGTATCGTCTGTGTCCTCCGTATCCCCCCAGCCACGCTCCAGTGAAGGCCATGAGCTGCGATGGGTGCCACCCTGCTGTGAACCCGGTTCCTCCTCCTCTACCTCATCTTCCTCCTCCAGAACTGTGCCCTGGTTGGCCACATGTGTACCTGGCCTCTGCTGGTGCAGAAACCCACCCTCTGAAAATTAGATTTTTCAAACCAACAATGTAACAGCAGAGGTTAACTGTTTAATTTGACTGTCAGAAATGCAGCGCACGCCGAAAATGTGCTATCTACCACAAAACTGGTGTTTTTGCAACCAACTATGTAAATGCAGAGTTCCACAGGTTACTTAAAATGACTGAAATACAGGGTAGGCCTCAGATCTTCTATGCAGTATGTCACCCCAAAAATTATAAAACAGTTTTTTCAGCGTTCTATGCAAACGTGCTCTGTGGCACAACAGTACGGGTTTATTCCCCCAAATACAGAAAGGTAGTATGTCACCCCAAAAATCATAAAACAGGCTTTTCTTCATTGTATACAAACGTGCTCTGTGGCTCAACAGTACGGGTTTATTAACCCAACTACAGAAATGCAGTATGTAACCCCAAAAATTATAAAACAGGTTTTTCAGCGGTGTATGCAAACATGCTCTGTGGTACAACAGTACGGGTTTATTCCCCCAACTACAGAAATGCACTGTGTCACATGTAGGGGGACTTGACCTGCCAGAAAAAAGGAATTTTTCCTCCTCTGAGCTACCAAAAAATTATTAGACTGATGTCCTTGGAACTGCATGTGACCTGCATGTGGGCCAGCCTGCCAGGGACACTGCAGTTGCTAAAATGGCCGCCTACCCCCACCTCAGTAACAGATGGATTCAAAATTATTTTGCAGTATCACTGGGCTCAGGGCTGGGTACAAATATGTAGCATAGCACCCTCAATAATTGCTGTAGTTTAAAGAGTTAACACTACCAAGTTCAACAGATTTCTTCCCTAATATCTCCCTGAGAGCACCAGCAGCAACCTGTCCCTACACTAAAAGCAGCAGAGTGACGTGCGGCGTTACGTGACTCCAGCTTAAATAGAGGCTGGGTCATATGCTGCACTTAGCCAATCACAGCCATGCCAATAGTAGGCATGGCTGTGATGGCTTCTTAGGTCAAAGTAGTGAAACGCTTGTTAATTGGCTGTCCTGCAGCCTTTCAAAAAGCGGGAAGAAATCGCAGTACAACTAACCCGAACTTTTATGGAAATGTTCGGGTGCGGAAAAGTTCGCTCAACTCTATTAGGGATTAATACAGTAATGCGTATTCCGTACATATACAGAGTTTAGATTTTATTTTGCTTATTTAATTCATTTGTAGTGACTTCAGAATTTGCAGTAAACGTGCAGAACCAATATTTGGCCTTTACTGCTGCTTATAGAAGATAGACAATAGCCCTGCTACAAGATCAGAAACAAGAGCAGCCGCTCTCATATGTCACTATGTTTTTCCTATTCACTTACTGCATCCTTCATTCAAATCAGACTTCTCAAACAGCTGATCGGCAGGGGTCCAAGGTGTTGGACCCCCACCATTAAGATACTGATGACCTATCCAGAGGATAGATAGTCAGTAAAAAAATAAAAATCTCGGAAAAACGTTTTAGGGACTTTAACATGAGCGGAGGACCCAGGATGAAAATTCACAGGAACGCTCATTAGCAATTAACTGGCGGCGTAAAGATGCTGCCAATTACCCGCTCAACGAGCAAAACGTTTGTTCATTGGGTAATATCCTTCGTGGGGACACAAAAATTGTAGTTTGCCAGCAGCAGATCGTGTGGTATAACTGTAAACAGCATTTGCTGCTGGCAAACAACAAGTCTGTATGGGGACAAGCGATGACATTAGCGATCGCTCCTCTCTACACTGTGAAGGAGATAACTGCATATCAACCTGTCTAAAGGGACCTTTACTAATATATACTTATCAGAGGTTCTGGGCTGTTTTCTTACTGTAAAAAGCCACTCTCCCCAGTCCCATCCTGCAAATGGTCAGAGGGTCATGTAACCAGATGTGTCCATCAGGAATCTCACTGCTTCCATGGAAACACACTGCACATGCTCTAGTTTCCTAAATGTCCAGGAAACTAGTGCATACACAGTTTGTTTCCATTGACGTAAAGCAAGATCATTGATAAGAGCAAGACAGAATACAGAGGCTGCCCTGCTCCTATTGGCTGCGGGTTTCCTGCCTCTCCTATAGATTAAGGCAAAATGCTTCAAAAGTAATATTTGTTTATTTTCTAGATTTAAATTGCTGAGGCCTGAAATCTTTCCAAACTGTGACTCTGTATTAAAGGGGTTCTCTGGGCTTTTGATGAAAGCTGTCTTTCTTCTAACCTGTGGAAGAAAAATTATTAGATTAAGGGCTCATTTAGACGGACGTATGCGAATCCGTTTTTGTGCGGATTATATGCTGTCCCATTCACTTCTATTGGGCCCTTTTCTTTCATTGCACGGCTCAGCAAAAAAAACTTAACATGTCCTATACTTGTCATTGAAAATCAGGACATGGCCCTATTGAAGTCTATTGGTCAGCAAAAAAAATGGAATGCAATCTGTTTTTTGCATACATGCTAAACTGTTCACAAAAAAACGGATCCGCATTTTTGCGGACAGCGTACAGCCGTCTGAATAAGCCCTAATAGTTACCCCTTAAAGAAGCACTCCAGGAATTGTTTTCAGGATATATAATGCAAACTCACCAGCAGTATTCTAGCAATCTAATTTCTTTCACTCCAGCTCAGTTGCAGTTATACATCTCAGGGAACTGACTCCACCACTTCCTGGCCTCTACAAGATGGTCACGTTGTCCACACACCATCTGACTACTCTGATGAGCTCCGTTCCTCAATGCCCACTATGCCTCTAGTGATCATATGCTGACTTAGTCTCACCCATTGCATTTCCCACAGAAAACACACTACAATGACAACCAAACAACATACTTAAAGGGGTTGTCCGAGTTATGGAAAAAAAAAAATATAGCACTATAAATGTGATGGTCAGCGATATATAACTAAGCTAAGCAAGTTTTAGGTAAAAAAATAAAATCTATTTTCTCATTTCCCTGGTTCTCTTCTGGCCTGTGTTTACTTGCAACAACAATCTCTGCCCCTCCCCCTGCACTGCTAAGGGACTAAATACAAGTGCTGCCCTCAGTGACATGTCTGCCTGCTGGGAGACTCAGCAGCATGTTTTATGTGTACAACTACAAGTCCTAGCTGTACAATGACACACAAACACGTACAATACACACAGGATCTTCCCCCTACCTGCAATACTCTGCAGAACTTCTCTTTCAGGTCCTGTGCCCAGCATTTGTCTCCTCACTGCCTGCAGCTACACAGTAAACACTTCAGCCCTGTGCAGCTGAAGGGGTTAAGAATCCTGGGAGAGAGCAATAAGCAGCAGCTGGAAGTGAGGGGGGTGTGGCCAGCACAGTGAAGTCTTGTTTGTACAGGCTTGTGCACAAACATTATCAGAGCAGGGAGAGAAGCTGACATCACAGGTCATGAAATCTGAGAAACCAGCCACTGGAGATAACCTAAGTTAATTGGAAAGCTGTTACATTTGCCTAGTTAGAAACATAGAAAGAACAAAATAACTCTGACAACCCCTTTAATATACATATGTAGTCCCTAAATATGCATCTCCATTCTCTTACAGGAGATCAGTCTCACTTGTGGGGCTGACCTTCTGTGAAATATAGAATTACATCAGCATCTATTAAATCCCTCCTGGCAGCTCTCAGACATCACTTCTTTCCACTAAGCTTCCTCTTTGTTCCTCTTTCTCCTCCCAGTGGGATGCTCAAAGGGACAAGGACTGTACTGATGTGTCCCTTTAGTGATTAGCTGGAGAGTTTTAAAACTCCACTGACACGCAATTATTATGTTTGCAATTTGTGAGTGCTGTATGCAGAATTTCCTGTGTAACTTATGAGACTCTCCCCTGCTCGATTTATAGAAACCAATCTCAAGCAGTGGAGAGCACTGTGAAACTGCATCACATAGCAATACACTGAGAGCCTGCAATGTGAGTTAGCTGAGTCATGGAACTTCTGTCTCCTATCACTTGCTGCCCTTAGTTGGGAAAAGACTCTACCCCACCTGTCAATGGCAAGCATAATTAGGTCATGTTAGGGGCAAAATATGAGTGGGGGGAAAAAAGAAGCCAATATGGTAGACTACTCAAACTTGGCTCATCAACTAAAACAGGTATGTACAAGACATAATCAAGAGCTTCTACTTTATTCTTTAATAATAGCCTTTGCTGCACTATATAGGCAGTATATATGGTGTCCTTATTTAAGCAATATAATCTGATATCTAGATCATATTAACCGATTTATGTGGATGTTTTGATTTTTACTATATTGTATAATTACATATTTCTGTAGCTCATATTTTCCATATAATGCTTTCTTTTTTTTCCCCATGTTTAGTGTCCATTTGATAGGAAAAGCATCAAAATAATGCATTTTGATGGACTGAATTCATTAAACTACACAGTCATCAGTATTATAAAACATAGACTATACACCATGGTGAGAGTTGAAATTGGTGTACCGGAGGAATTAGTCAACTAGAAAGCATGATCGGTGACGGATATTTTCCAAACATTTTTGGATTCTACAAGAATGAAAGAATTTCAGAAAAAAAGTGATAACTAGGCCATTAAAAACAGGACAGAAAACAGAAAAGACAGAGGTCATTTATCAAACTGGTTTCACATTGAACGGGCTTAGCTGCCCCTAGCAATCATATTCCACCTTTCATTTTAAACAGCTCCTTTGGAAAATGAGTGGAATATGATTGGCTGCTATGGGCAACTAAGCCAGTTCGATAAATATACCCCCTAGTACAAAATACAGTATGGTTTTCCAAAATCTAGAAGAACTGGTGGATGCAACGGATGAAGATATTTACTGAACATTTACAACCCTAGAAACTACTTTTTATGACTGTGTAGATGCAAATCCCTCTAAACAGATTTCCGTTGATCATTTGGAAAGCAACCATGCAAAAGAATGTATATTACTATTCAATAGAAACAGTTACAGATCTGAATTGATTTACTTCACATAGTATGAGTAAGGCCTCTTGCACAACAGAAATAGTAAGTACATAAAAAAATTTGGGCTGGGCATAAAATTTTCAGTAGATGGTTCCAGAGAAACGGAACGGATATGGAAGACATATGGATGCATTCCGTTTTTTTTTTTGTGGAACCATTGACTTGAATGGAGCCACGGAACGTGATTTGCGGGTAATAATAGGACATGTTCTATCTTTGAACGGAACGTAAATACGGAAACGGAATGCATACAGAGTACCTTCCGTTGTTTTTGCGGGCCCATTGAAGTGAATAGTTCCACATACAGACCACAAACAGAATCCACAAAAACGGAACAGAAAAAAAAAACGTTCGTGTGCAAGAGGCCTTAATAGGAAGAAAAGGTCATGAAAAAGTCTTAAGTATTTCCTTCATCCAAAATATGCATCTTCTCCATAGTAATTATGTCCACTCCAATTCTTTAAGGCCATGAAGAATCAAGGTGCATTACTCAACTGTAGTGTTCCATTAGCGTACCTGCACACAATGTGGATTCCTATGTAGAAAAAACATAGCATAATACAGTACCATCAAAGTGTACGAGAACTGTGGCTTTGTTCTGCACAGAAATTGACCTTCCGTGTGGATTTCCATATTTTGGGCGTTTACTGCAAAGCCTTATCTTGATCACAAACCTGAACAACATGACCCTTGTGACAGTTTTACAACTTTGTTTATTGCTATTAAACTAACAAACCTGGCTCATTTGCTGTATGCGAAAGGAATAATTCACTGTTTCGATTCTCAAGAAAACACCTGCACTGCAAATTTAAGGCTTTCATTATTTATTTAAGTATGTTACATTTTAAAATAATGGCCTAAAAATGTTTTCCAACATATTCTGATACACTTCATATTTAATACCTGTTTATTGGATTTTGATCTGTTTTGTAACTGTAGGATGAAATCTTTAAAGGTAACCGGTCATCAACTTTATGCTGCCCATACTAAAGGCAGCATAAAGTAGAGATAGGGGAGTTGAAAAATTAGTTGCCTGCCAGTGTGTGTCAGGCCCACTTCCACTGACTGTAGTGTGGCCACTGCCAGTGCCCACCACTCTTACCGTGTGGCACAGGACTTTGCATAAAAAAAGGCATTTGATTTTTACAGTTTAATCTAATTTCAGTTGCCTGCCTGCTTCCAGTGTGTGTCAGGCCCACTTCCACTCACTGTAGTGTGCCCACTGCCAGTGCCTACCACTCATACCGTGTGGCACAGTAGCGTGCCGATAAATAAGGCATTTTATTTTTACACTTTAATCTAATTTCAGTTGCCTGCCTGCTGCCAGTATGTGTCAGGTCCACTTCCACAGACTGTAGTGTGCCCACTGCCAGTGCCCACCACTCATACCGGGTGGCACAGTACCTTGCACGCATAGTACCACTAATCAAAAAAAAAATGACAGGCAGAGGCAGGCCACCCCGCAGGTGCCGTCGTGGTGCTGTGATTTTCTTTGGCCCTAGAATAATGCCCAGTGTTCAGAGGCCACATACCCTGAACTCGAAAAATTCTGAGGACATAGCTGACTGGCTTACACAGGACACCCAATCTTCTACAGCTTCCACTCGGAACCTTGACGCACCATCCTCCTCCAGCTCAGCTTCGGGCACCTCTCAAGTTACCACTCGACCGCCCGCTGCCACCACGAACACTAGCACCACAGCCGCTTCATTTGATCTGTCAGAGGATTTATTTACACATCAGTTGGAAGAAATGAGTGATGCGCAACCATTATTGCCAGAGGATGTAAATAACAGGGATATGTCTCAGTCAGGCAGCATTACACACATGAACATACGGTCTGATGATGATGATGTTGTACCCGCTGCTGCTTCCTTTGCTGAGTTGTCAGGTACAAGTGAAGCGGTTGATGATGACGATGTGTCCGTGGATGTCACGTGGGTGCCCGCTTGAAGAGAAGAAGAACAGGGGGAAATTTCAGATGGGGAGACAGAGGAAGAGGAGACGAGTTGGAAGTAGGGGGAGGTCGTCGCAAGGAGCTAGTGGCACAGTCAGACAGCATGTATCGGCACCCGGGGTCAGCCAGAGAGCACGCCAATCAACGCATGCTGTTGCCACCACCAGAATGCCGTCATTGCAAAGCTCAGCAGTGTGGCATTTTTTTTGTGTGTCTGCCTCTGATAACAGCAATGCCATTTGCAACCTGTGTCAAAAGAAACTGAGTCGTGGAAAGTAGAGTTGAGCGAACACCTGGATGTTCGGGTTCGAGAAGTTCGGGCGAACTTCATGAAAATGTTCGGGATCCGAACTCGACCCGAACTTCATCCCGAACCCCATTGAAGTCAATGGGGACCCGAACTTTTGGGCACTAAAAAGGCTGTAAAATAGCCCAGGAAAGGGCTAGAGGGCTGCAAAAGGCAGCAAAATGTAGGTAAATCCTGTGCAAATAAATGTGGATAGGGAAATGACTTAAAATAACATAAAATAGAGAAAAATAATAAATAAACATTCTAAACTTGAGCCCAAGTGAGTGACAGTGGCACCTGTCACCCAGCAAACAGAGGATGTGGCAGCAACACCACCACATCGGTCGTCACCAAGCATCTCCACCAAATCCCATGAAACTGTTCAGCTATCAGCTGTCCATCTCCCAAACACTGGAGAGAAAAATAAATAGAAAGAGGAAGTACCCCCTACCCATGGCTCTGAATGCCTTATTTCAAACTTCCTGGTCCTTTGAAATGCTGTCATTCTGTCTGGTGGACAGTTTTAAAAACCTTATGGCAGTGGCTGTCCCACAGTATGTGTATCCTAGCCACCGCTACTTTTGCAGGCGAGCCATCCCTTCCCTGCACAACCAAGTGGCGGACAAAATCAGGTGTGCACTGCACAACACTATCTATTGCAACGTCCACATAACCAACAACACAGTGGGTAAATGTAGCGGCTGGCCCAGAGGCGGATAGCATTTTTGTGAATGTCCTTCCGCCCCCGAGGATTGCTGGGCATTTCTCTTTGTATCCTGTTACCTCCTCCTCCTCGGCTTCCTCCTCCTCATCCACTCAGCGTAATACCTTCACCACCCACAGAGCTGTGGACAGGCATGGAAAAACAGACAGATGATTCGTTGGTGCCATTGAGCCTTCAGCCCGGCCTGGTGTTGTGCACTAAAGGGGCAAAATGTAATAGCAAGTCTGGGCCTAGCCGGTTTGACGCACATCCCCTACCTGCCACATGTGCTGAATTTGGGGTGCAGAAATTCCTAAACACCAGACAGTGAAAATCAATTCAGTTAATCGAACACACACAACACCCCCCCCCCCCTTCACTGAAACCATTAACAAACTATTTACAAATTTACTTAAAAACATATTAAAATAACTATAATGCAGCTAAACTAACCATACAAACAAACAAAACTATATACACGCCTCATCCTTAACAAGGCCAGCCAATTGCAAGTGGCTCGGAGGGTGGGTTCCAGCACCAACATAGGCCCTGGCCTGGAACACAATTGTCCAGCCAGGGCACAGTTCTGGAGGATGAGGCGGAGTAAGAGGAACGCTGTGGGATACAGAGGACACAGACAATATACCTCCCTCAAAGAGGATAGCTTGTCCTTGCCTCTGGGCAGCCTGGCAGACATGAGCGACAACATGCTGCAGTGCCTGCGCAACGACCGCCCAGTTACTGCCACATTCTAACTTGTGCTGCTTACTGGGTGGCCACCCTGTGGTCTGGCATTGGTTAGGTTCTGGTATTAAAACCCAGTCAGGTTGATGTGGCCGCTCCCAATTATATATATACGTGCACGGAGAGGAAATGCAGACGCAAGAGTCTACGTAATCTCTAAGTTTATTTCAGAAAGCAGGCGGTATATACATTCTTCCAAAAGGGCTGTGCTTCCTGAGGACAAAACATTATTTTATTGGTTTAAAGAGAAGATAACAAAATAAGAGATAACAGTGGACCTGCGCACTGCACACTACTTTGGAATGTGAACATAACATAAACATATAAAGTTCGGCCATCTTCTAATGGCGTCTATCCTAACAATAATACTACATACATCATATGTGACACTTCATAGAGGTGCTCTTCTATAAGCAGTGCATACTGTGTGTCCAGCATACAAACATTTAAGGCATTGGCTCAAGCACGTACATCGAAGCATTAGTAGAGAGAGAGAGACAGTGCCCAGATTCATGCCCCCCTTTCTCCTCTACACGAACAGATAACTTGTACAGCACTGAGAGAAGGGGAGGGAGAAAGGTGTACAGCCGCTCTGAAGCTGCAACCCGGCTCAAAGCTGACTACAAAACAAGCCAGAATCCATTTAAACAAGAAAAGTCCTTTTTCCATCACACCTGCTGCATCACTCATTACAAGGACAACGTGCCGTCCTTAATTCCCTCACTGGAGTGTAATAGGAAGATGAACCCGCTAGTAGACACGCTGCTGATGGCATTTACACCTGACACCCTGGACTCAGTGGAAGCACAAGGTGAAGGCAGAGGAGGAGGAGGAGGAAGAATTTGCCAATGCAGCTGGGTCACCACCAACACCTCAGAAGGCAGGTTTATCATTGGCAAAATGTGGAAAAGCTTTGTCATCACGCTACAACAACCTGCACCACCAGCAGATCTGGAACATCTTAGCAGGAGGAAGCATTTC
Source organism: Bufotes viridis (assembly GCA_033119425.1). Taxonomy (NCBI): domain Eukaryota; kingdom Metazoa; phylum Chordata; class Amphibia; order Anura; family Bufonidae; genus Bufotes; species Bufotes viridis. The sequence goes on from CM065589.1 coordinate 354,232,674, forward strand.
AGCAACATGGTGGAACAGTACACGTACTGACTGATGGGCCTGCCTAGGGGAATAGCTACAGGGAAAGCTGGGGAAGCAACTGCTTTGGGGCCATGACCTAGAAAGGGCCCATCCAGGAGGAGGAGGAGGAGTAGTAAAGGACTTTGTCAGGGCCCCCTCAACAGTATTATACAATAAAATTATATACAGTGGCAGTATAGACAGTGTAGAAAGCGAATGGAACAGCTGCTGGGCCTGGTCTGAGAGAGCGATCTTTAGTAGCCACAGGCATGGCGGCATGATAGGAAGGGATTGTGCAAAAATTTCTGGGGGAGGGGGGCCCCATTAACCACTTCCCGACCGCACAACTGCGTTCTCGCGGCGGTCGGGCTGTTCTGGGGCGCCGCAGATCTGCGTCATCTCGCGAGACGCGAGATTTCCTGTGAACGCGCGCGCACGTTCACAGTAGCGGGCGTCTCAGGAGTTTAACTACAGCCTGCCAGCGATGATCCATCGCTGGCAGGCTGTAGATGCGATATAAATCGCATCAAACAAGTATATCAGACGCTGTTTTGTGAACAGCGTCTGATATACCTGCTACCTGGTCCTCTGGTGGTCCCATTTGCTGGGATCGACCACCAGAGGACCAGGTAACTATGTAAAGTTGCACCAAACACTACACTAACCCCCCATCCCCCTCACCTATTAACCCCTTGTTAACCCCTTGATCACCCCATCTAGACCCCTGATCACCCCCTGTCATTGATCACACCCCTTGTAAGGCTCCATTCAGACGTCCAAATGTGTTTTGCGGATCCGTGGATTCACGGATCCGCGGATCAGATCCGCGGATCTGCGGATCCACAGATCCTCAAAACACGGACACCGGCAATGTGCTTTCCGCATTTTGCAGATCCGCACATTGCCAGAACTATATAGAAAATGCTTTTTCTTGTCCGCAATTGCGGACAAAAATAGGACATGTTCTATATTTTTGCGGAACGGAAGTGCAGACCGGGACGCGGATCCGTAATTCCGGATCCGAGCGGGACAAAGTCTGTCCCCATAGAAATGAATGGGTCCGCAATTCCGTTCCGCAAACAGAATTACGGACGTGTGAATGGGGCATAAGGGTCCCTTATCACCGCCAGTTAGTTAGCTACTTGTTAGGTAGCTAGCGCCCAGCCCACCGTACCGCAGTCACTGATTTTGGCAGAGATTTTTCATCCACATTGATTGATGCGAATGAATAAATCTGTGCCGTTCATTTTTTTTTTTCAGCGCAGCGGCTGAACGGAAAAAATCTCATTACCCGTATGGTCAATATACGGAGAATCGCAGAAACTCCTAATGCTGGCCATACGTGTAATGACTGCGGAGACCCTCAAATCCCAGGGCAGTACAAAAACCCCACATGTGACCCCATTTTAGAAAGAAGACACCCCAAGGTATTCCGTGAGGGGTATGGCGAGTTCATGTAAAATTTTATTTTTGTCACAAGTTAGTGGAATATGAGACTTTGTAAAAATAAAAATAAAAATCAATTTCCTCTAACTTGTGCCAAAAATTTTTTTTTCTGTGAACTCGCCATGCCCCTCACGGAATACCTTGAGGTGTCTTCTTTCCACAATGGGGTCACTTGTGAGGTATTTATACTGCCCTGGCATTTAGAGGTCCTAAAGCGTGAGAATCCAAATGCGTAAAAATGCCCTGTGAAATCCTAAAGGTACTCATTGGTTTTAGGGCCCCTTTAGCATCTTGGCTGCAAAAAGTGGCACACATGTGGTATCGCCGTACTCAGGAGAAGTAGGGCAATGTGTTTTGGGGTGTATTTTTATATATACCCATACTTTGTGTGAGAAATATCTCTGTAAATGACAACTTTTTAAATTTTTTTATTCAAAGTTGTCAATTTACAGAGATATTTCTCTCACACAGTATGGGTATATGTAAAATACACCCCAAACACATTGCCCTACTCTCCTAATACGGCGATACCACATGTGTGACACTTTTGCAGCCAAGATGCGCAAAGGGGCCAAATTCAATGAGTAACTTTAGGAGGGCATTTTTACGCATTTTCTTCTCACGCTTTAGGGCCCCTAAAATGCCAGGACAGTATAAATACCCCACATGTGACCCCATTTTGGAAAGAAGACACCCCAAGGTATTCGCTGAGGGGCATAGTGAGTCCATGAAAAATTAAACTTTTGTCAAAAGTTAGCGGAAAGGGAGACTTTGTGAGAAAAACTATAAAAATCAATTTCCACTAACTTGTGCCAAAAATTTTTTTCTATCAACTCGCCATGCCCCTCATGGAATACCTTGGGCTGTATTCTTTCCAAAATGGGGTCACATGTGGGGTATTTATACTGCCCTGGCATTTTAGGGGCCCTAAAGTGCGAGAAGAAAAATGCGTAAAAATGCCCTCCTAAAAGGTACTCATTGGAATTTGGGCCCTTTGTGCATCTTGGCTGCAAAAAGTGTCACTTATGTGGTATCGCCGTACTCAGGACAAGTAGGGCAATGTGTTTTGGGGTGTATTTTTACATATACCCATGCTGGGTGAGAGAAATATCTCTGTAAATTGACAACTTTGAATAAAAAATTTAAAAAGTTGTCATTTACAGAGATATTTCTCTCACCCAGCATGGGAATATATAAAAATACACCCCAAAACACATTGCCCTACTTCTCCTGAGTACGGTGATACCACATGTGTGACACTTTTTTGCAGCCAAGATGCGCAAAGGGGCCCTAATTCCAATGAGTACCTTTAGGATTTCACAGGGCATTGTTACGCATTTGGATTCTCACGCTTTAGGTTCCCTAGAATGCCAGGGCAGTATAAATACCCCCCATGTGACCCCATTGTGGAAAGAAGACACCCCAAGGTATTCTGTGAGGGGCATGGCGAGTTCATAGAAATTTTTTTTTTTGGCACAAGTTAGCGGAAATTGATATGTTTTTTTATTTTTTTATTTTGTTTTTACAAAGTCTCATATTCCACTAACTTGTGACAAAAATAACATTTTACATGAACTCACCATACCCCTCACGGAATACCTTGGGGTGTCTTCTTTCTAAAATGGGGTCACATGTGGGTATTTATACTGCCCTGGCATTTTAGGGGCCCTAAAGCGTGAGAAGAAGTCTGGAATCCAAATGCGTAAAAATGCCCTGTGAAATACTAAAGGTACTCATTGGTTTTAGGGCCCTTTGCGCACCCAGGCTGCAAAAAGTTCCACATGTGGTATCCCCGTACTCAGGAGAAGTAGCGCAATGTGTTTTGGGGTGTATTTTTATATATACATGCATGCTGGGTGTGAGAAATATCTCTGTAAATGACAACTTTTTAATTTTTTTATACAAAGTTGTCAGTTTACAGAGATATTTCTCTCACTCCAACATGGGTATATGTAAAAATACACCCTAAAACACATTGCCCTACTTCTCCTGAGTACGGCGATACCACATGAGTGACACTTTTTGCAGCCTGGGTGCACAAAGGGCCCAAATTCCAACGAGTACCTTTAGGTTTTACATGGCTGCTCACAATTTAGCCCCGCCCAAAATGCCAGAACAGTAAACACACCCCACAAATGACCCCATTTCGGAAAGTAGACACCCCAAGGTATTCACAGAGGGGCATAGTGAGCCCGTCTGAGATTTTATTTTTTTGCCAGAAGTTAGCAGAAATGGAAACTTTATTATATATTTTTTTCCTCAGAAAGTGTCCTTTTCCGCTAACTTGTGAAAAAAATGAAATCATACATGAACTCACCATGCCCCTCCGTGAATACTTTGGGGTGTCTTCTATCTAAAATGGTGTGATTTGGGGGTATTTATACTTTCCTGGCATTCTAGCACCTGAAGAAACATGACAGGTGCTCAGAAAGTCAGAGCTGCTTCAAAATGCCGAAATTCACTTTTTGCACCATGGTTTGTAAACGCTATAACTTTTACCCAAACCAATAAATATACACTTATTGGATTTTTTTATCAAAGACATGTAGAACAATAAATTTAGAGAAAAATTTACATACAAATGTAGTTTTTTTTGAAAAATTTTACAACAGAAAGTGAAAAATGTCATTTTTTTGCAAAAATGTCGTTAAATTTTTATTAATAGCAAAAAAAGTAAAAATGTCAGCAACAATGAAATACCACCAAATGAAAGCTCTATTAGTGAGAAGAAAAGGAGGTAAAATTCATTTGGGTGGTAAGTTGCATGACGGAGCAATAAACGGTGAAAGTAGTGTAGTGCGGAATTGTAAAAAGTGGCCTGGTCATTAAGGGTGTTTAAGCTAGGGGGGCTGAAGTGGTTAAAAAATTTGATGTGGTGCCCAATCATTTCTAGCTACGCCACTGGGTCTGGCCCATTCAACTTCTGGGTCTTCAAATTGGGCACATGTCCTGAGGTTGCCCTTTACGCCTTGGAGGTGCTGGCCTACCCTGCAGCCACTGTATTGTCTGAACGAGTGTTTAGCATGGCTGGGGGCATTATCACAGACAAGCACAGCCGCCTGTCCGCAGACAATGTTGGCAATTAAGCTTTCGTTTATTAAAAAGAACCAGACATGGATCCCAGGACTTGGTTGAACCTTATGCAGAATAGACATGTATACCGCGACCTCATCCAACCATTGTTGTAAAATAAAAAATAAAAAAAACTGTTATTGGAGACTACCTTTGGCTTCACAGCCCAAAAAGGCTTCATTTCATGCAAGAATGTAACCGCCAATTGTAAGTTCCCTGTCAGTTATGCAGTGCAGGGGATTGTACCTGGGAAAAATGGTAATATTTCACCCAACAATTTAAAATATATCCTTTGCTGGACAGTATTAAACTTGTCCAGCCACAGCTGAAACCCTAGATTTACTGTATTTCTATTTTTGCAACTGATTTTCACCCCAGAAAAAAATATATCCTTTGACGGACACTATTAAACTTGGCCAGCCACTGCTGGGACACCAGATTTAGGCGATTGCTATTTTGGCAATTGAATTTCACCACAGAAAAAAATCTGTCATTTGCCAGACAGCAGACAGTATTACACTTGGCTAGCCACAGCTGGAACACCAGATTTAGGGGATTGCTATTTTGGTAATTGACTTTAACCCCTTAATAAAATATAGAAATTTCTGTCCTGAGTTTCTAGGGGTGACAATAAGCACAGCCAAGCCCCTGATGTAGGATAGAGCAACAAAAAAAACTAGTATTGATGGATTGATGGACTTGGTGGCAGCTTGTGCACCACAAGACACAAAATGGCCGCCGATCAAAGTGACAGAAAAACTCTCCGTGCAGCCTAAAAACCAGTGAGCAATTAACTAGCAGAAGTTTAATGATTCACAGCTGTAGATCGATCACTTCATTAGGTGTTTTTGCTGACTTTTCCCTGCCTAATCTCGCCCTCACAGAAGCTGCGTCCTCTCCCTACACTAATCAGAGCAGTGTGACGTGCGGCACTACGTGACTCCAGCTTAAATAGAGGCTGGGCCACATGCTGCACTTGGCCAATCACAGCCATGCCATTAGTAGGCATGGCTGTGATGGCTTCTTAGGGCAAGAAGTAAAATGCTAGCTGATTGGCTGCTGTGCAGCCCTTCAGAAAGCGGGAAGAAATCGCCGAACAACGGACCCAAACTTTTTTGAAAATGTTCGGGTGTGGGTCTGTGTCCCGAACACCCCAAAATTCGGTACGAACCCGAACTATGCTCGAACTGTTCGCTCAACCCTAGTGGAAAGTCCAACACCCACCTAGGTACAACTGCTTTGCGAAGGCACATGATCTCACATCACAAACGCCTTTGGGATCAACACATGAGTACAAGCAGCACACAAACTCAAAGCCACCATGCTCCTCCTGGTCCAGCATCTTCAGCCACATCAACCACTGCTGTCCTCCCTGCCCCCTCTCAACCACCCGCCACTCCGCCTCTCACCTTCAGCAGTTCCTGCTCATCTGCCCACAGTCAGGTGTCTGTCAAGGAAATGTTTGAGCGTAAGAAGCCAATGTCACAGAGTCACCCCCTTGCCGGGCATCTGACAGCTGGCTTGTCGGAACTCTTAGCCCGCCAGCATTTACCATACAAGCTGGTGGAGTCTGAGGATTTCAAAAAAAGTTGTAGCTATTGGGACACCGCAGGGGAAGGTACCCGGACGAAATTTCTTTTCACAAAAGGAAATCCCCAACCTGTACTCTATTGTGGAAAAGGAAGTCATGACATGTCTGGCACACAGTGTTGGGGCAGGGGTCCATCTGACCACTGATACCTGGTCTGCAAAGCATGGTCAGAGCAGGTATATCACGTACACTGCGCATTGGGTAAACCTGCTGACGGCTGCCAAGCATGGAATGCGTGGCTCTGCAGCGGAGTTGGTGACACCGCCATGACTTGCAGGCAGGCCTTCTGCCATCTTCTCTACTCCTCCTACTCCATCCTCTTCGCTAACCTCCTCGGCTGAGTCCTCTTCTGCTGCTGCGTCTTGCTCCACATCATCAACTGCACCCCCCCAGCTCCCCAAGGGCTATTCCACATCCCAGATACGACAGTCACGCTGTCTTGGGGTTGACTTGCCTGAAAGAAGAGAGTCACATCGGACCAGCACTCCTGTCCGCCCTGGTGGATCAGTGGCTGACCCCGCACCAACTGGAGACCGGCAAAGTGGTGTGTGACAACGGAAGCAATCTGTTGGCGGCATTGAATTTGGGCAAGTTGACACATGTGCCGTGCATGGCACATGTGTTGAATCTGATTGTACAATGCTTTGTGTGTAAGTACCTAGGCTTACAGGACGTCCTCAAGCAGGCCAGAAAGGTGTGTGGCCATTTTAGGCGTTCCTACTTGGCCATGGTGCACTTTTCCGAAATTCAGCGGCGAAACAACATGCCAGTGAGGCGCTTGATTTGCAACAGCCCGACACGTTGGAATTCAAGACTCCTAATGTTCGACCGCCTTCACCAACAAGAAAAAGCCGTCAATGAGTATTTGTATGACCGGGGTGCTAGGATAGCCTCTGCGGAGCTGGGTATTTTTTTGCCACGTTACTGGACGCTGATGCGTCCTTTTGAGGAGGTGACAAACCTAGTCAGTCGCACCGAAGGCACCATCAGCGACCTCATCCTATTTGTTTTCTTCCTGGAGCGTGCCCAGCGAAGAGTGCTGGATCAGGCCGTAGATGAGCGTGAAGAGGAAGAGTTGTGGTCACCATCACCACCAGAAACAGCCTCATCATCGCTTGCTGGACCTGCGGCAACGCTGGAAGAGGAGTCTGAGGAAGAGGAGTCAAAGGAGGAATGTGGCTTTGAGGAGGAGGGAGACCAACCACAGCAGGCATCCCAGGGTGCTCGTTGTTGTCACCTATCTGGGACCCGTGGTGTTATATGTAGCTGGGGGGGAAGAACAGACCTTCAATTACATCAGTGAGGAAGAAGAACGGAACATGAGTAGCTCGGCATCCAACCTTGTGCAAATGGGGTCTTTCATGCTGTTATCCCTGCGAGGGACCCTCGTTTAAAAAGGCTGAAGGAGTACTGGGTGGCCACGCTACTAGACCCCCGGTATAAGCAGGAAGTGGCTGAAATGTTACCGAATTACCGGAAGTCGGAAAGGATGCAGCAGTTCCAAAACAAGTTAAAAAGTATGCTTTCCACAGCGTATGAGGGTGATGTCACAGCACAACGGGAATCTAACAGGGGAAGAGTTGAAAGTAATCCTCCTCCTACCATGACCACACCGGCAAGGACAGGACGCTTTACAGACGTGTTGTTGATGGAGAAGATGCAGAGCTTTTTAAGTCCTACGCATTGCAACAGCCCTTCGGGGTCCACCCTCAGAGAACAACTCGACCTACAGGTAGCAGACTACCTCGCCTTAACTGCAAATATCGACACTCTGAGGAGCGATGAACCCCTTGAGTACTGGGTGTGCAGGCTTGACCTATGGCCTGAGCTATCCCAATTTGCAATAGAACTTCTGGCCTGCCCCGCTTCAAGTGTCCTGTCAGAAAGGACCTTCAGCACAGCAGAAGGTATTGTCACTGACAAGAGAAGAAATATTTTAGGACACTTTCTGCCTGGAAAACATCACCTTTTCCAGCCGCTGCTACAACAGCGGCTGCAACAATACCTAATTTTTCTGGCCTCTGGTGCTGCACTGTGGCTGCAAAAACCAAACAAAAAAAAAAAGGCACATACATGTGTCAATTCCCCTTTGTGATGGTTACCTTGTTGTGGTGAAGGGGCTTGCTTATCACAATGAAGCGATCACCTCTATTAGTGTGTTGGCAATGTTGGCACACCCCAGATAAGGTCGTTGCTTCATTGTGAACAGACCAAAAGAGATCGGCTGGATAATTTTTCATAGAAAAAACATTAATTTTCTTTGTGATCATCTAAGGTGATCATTAAAGCCTACTAGGCCAACAATGGGCCCACACTGCAGAATCATTGTTTTATGGATCACTTAACTGTCACTGAACTACCTCAGCATGACCATAGGCTTTAAAAAACCGCCATCACCTGCAATCTCCCAAACGTGCGCACCAGCACAGTCATCACTACACCAAGATTGACGCATAGAGGAATAACATTTATGTCATGAGTGTATCACCTATTGACAACTCTTTGCGGTTGTCTAAAATCTATTCGATACACGTCCCCTAATAGGGAATGCAACAGGGATTAAACTGATAGGAATAGTACTACTTAACACACCACTCATATAGGGTGGCACAGCACATTGCACGGCGCACGCGCAGTGCCCCAAATTGGAGGCAAGAGGACCGGCCAAGCTTCTTTTTCCATCTCCCGGTTCATAAAATCTATTCAATACACGTCCCCTGATAGGGGACGTAACAGGGATTAAACTGATAAGAATAGTACTAAGTAACACACCACTCATATAGGGTTGCCCAGATGAAGGTACGCCGAAACGCGCATCGGGGTAACGCCAGCTTTGTTGTTTGTCCACACCACTTGATTTAGGTGAGTCCTTCCCCTGCCTCGGCTGTTTAGGTCTTTATACCTATGTATCACTGGATATATACATCCAGCCCTGGGCAGATGTACCATTAACTATAGTGTGGTCGGTTTATCCGGACTTTTCCTATTATTTATATATGTTACTCAGCATTATGTCTACTCTATTATTTTGGTGTGTGACCCCAGGCTGGCGCTTTTTGTTACTCCCTTTTCCCTCTTTTGATGGCATATATATGCTTTTAATACGATATAAATAAAGATTTACATATTTTCATAATAGGTACAGTGTGAGCTCCAATTTTCTTCTTTTTTCCCTTTTGTATCACTTGGGAGCTTGTACCGAGTTACCTCAAAACCGACCCTTTGTTTGTCTCAAAACTTTTTGGGTGTGGACATTATTTAATGTTTCTGTTATTTTGGGTCTTTTATGGTCTTCTTCATTATTGCACAGTACATTGCACGGCGCATGCGCAGTGCTCCAAATTGGAAGCAAGAGGACCGACCAAGCTTCTTTTTCCATCTCCCGGTTCCTAAAATCCATTCGATACACGTCCCCTGATAGGGGACGTAACAGGGATTAAACTGATAAAAATAGTACTACTGATTACTGAACACACCACTCATATAGGGTGGCACAGTACATTGCGCGAGGAAGAGACCATCAATGACGTCAGTGAGGACAAGGAACAGGACATGGCTAGCTTGGGATCCAACCTTGTGCAAATGGACTGTTTGCGGTTGTTTGCAGTGCGTTAAACAGGGAGTTTGGTCTGTCACAGTTAGGTCTGTCACTGTGAAGCGGGCGTAACCCTTACGCTACCTGATCGTATACTGTACACACACTGGATGTTTTAAAGCACGTTATTCCAAACAATTTAGGAATGTTAGGTAATTTATGCCCTTTATGGATTAAAACCCGACTCTGCGTCCACTACGTAATTTTCCATGGGAGTTTTGCCATGGATCCCCCTTCGGCATGCCACAGTCCAGGTGTTAGTCCCCTTGAAAAACTTTTCCATCACTACTGTGGCCAGAAAGAGTCCCTGTGGGTTTTAAAATTCGCCTGCCTATTGAAGTCTATGGCGGTTCGCAAACATTTTTGGAAGTTCGCGTTCGCCGTTTGCGAACGGAAAATTTTATGCTCGCGACATCACTAATGGTGTGTCCTCACATCACTTAAACCAACCAATACCTCAGCCAAATAATAGCAAATAAAGGGCCTAGTAATAAAGCTCAAGAAGTCTCCTATGAATATAAACTAATAGCCCAAACCGAAATAAACAGAAAATAATATATAAAATATATCAAAATATTTTAATGAAACATAATTACACAGAATATAATAAAGGTGAGATTTGTTTTGTTATTTATCTACATGTATTGTATTTCATTGTGTTTTTATCCAAGTGAGCAGTAAAGGGTTAAATGCAAGGAGTGGCAGATATTATAATCATCTGTGTGGTAATGAAAATCCAAACCTGGTTGGTGCAGCTTTTTTGCTACCCAGGTATATAGGAGTATCATACTTGCATTTACCCCATACCATGATTAGGATCATATAGATCAAAATGCGTTGGAACCGCCATCTATGTGAAGAAACTGCATTCTTTAAAATTTATTAAATGAAGACTGAAGATTTTTACTCATCTCAGTGCTGGACATCTCTTACTACTTTTCTAGAGGGAGAGGACTCCCTCCATCAGCTCACTGGGGTCCTGCATAATGATTGTGAGGAGTATCTGATTAACTATGGCAGCCCAAGGGTCTAACAATGTCCCCCAGGTCTGCAATGAGCATTTGCCTGTTAGGCCATGTCATAAGCATGGTATAATAGTTTGTGTCATAGTCAGTTTACAAAAAGTGTTACAGGAACTTATTGTTATTGAGTGAAATGCTGAGATTTTTTGTTAAAGCATTTATATTTCTATGCACTGTGTATATGTAAATAGAAATGTATGGACAAAATATAGGGTTAACTTTGACAGACTGGTTAGGTTACCAGGGTGATGGTTCTGGTTAGTTAGTTGAAGAGTCTAGTCTGAGCAGAGCAAGGAAGACCTACACGTGCAAGCTCCTGAGACCTAGGCCCAAGTCCAGAGAACGTTTATATCTCTGAGGCTGCAGCTGCCAGAGAAATTGTTTTAACCATCTGAGTAAGGTCTGATGCACACAAACGTATTTTCTTTCCATGACCGTTCCATTTTTTTGCGGACCCATTCATTTCAATGGGTCTGCAAAAAAACAAAACAAACGGAAGTTACTCCGTGTGCATTCCGTTTCCATATGTCCGTCCTGAAAAAATATAGAACATGTCCTATTATTGTCCACATTACAGAGAAGGATAGGACTGTTCTATTAGGGGGCCAGCTTTTCTGTTCCGCAAAATACGGAATGTACACAGACGTCATCTGTATTTTTTACAGATCCGTGTTCTGCGGACTGCAAAATGCATATGGTCGTGTGCATGAGTCCTAACCCTGAGAGAAAGAGCAGAGTTCTTAGAAGGTCCAGAACCAACCAGGTCAAGTAAGCTTCAGATAGCAAGGTATTTGCTTGTTCATGGCATTGAGCCTTTGCTTTTGTGGAAGGAATATATTGCTTTGGCACCTACCACATTCTGAGATGGACTGACCATCCAGATCTAAATGCTAAACCCCACAGTGAGCAATGCAGAAAGAATAAAAAGAACAGAGTAGCATGCCTGTGGTTGTTTGGAGAGACTGCAAAGGTCAGAAGGTTAGAAGGTCAGGGACTACTACTACCATCATTGTTGTTGTTGCCCATACACAGCTATTGGGAGAGGATACTATTAAATACTTGAGAACTGTGCCTTTTGCTGCTATATACAGTATACTACTTCTCCTGCAGTGTCCCTCTCAGTGATGGTCGTGGGCACTTCAAACTTTTGTAAACTGTAATTTCTATTACCAGGCTGTTAACCTCTTAAGGACGCAGGGCGTACATGTACGCCCTAGCGTCCTGGTACTTAAGGACTCAGGGCATGTACGCCCTGAGAAGTTCCGATCACCGCAGCGCTGCGGGTGGTGATCGGAACAGGATGCCTGCTGAAATCATTCAGCAGGCATCCTGTGACAATGCCGAGGGGGGTCCTATTCAGACCTGCGGTTTGCTGCGCTATCTGTAGTCTCTGATCCCCGCGGTCTGTGATCGCGGGGATCAGAGACTAAAATCTGCCCCAAAGTGTAAATGTTAAACCCCCCCCCCCCCCCTGCACCCCGCCATCTTAGTGTCCCCCTGTGTGGTGCAGGGGGGAAGGGGGGGATTGCGGGCGGTGCTGCGGGTGGGCGGCGCGGGAGGCGGGCGGTGCGGCAGGCGGGATCGCAAATGCGATACCCCGCCCGTCTCCTTTCAATCGATTTCCCTGGTGTCTAGTGGGTATAGCAGGGGGTCAGCACATTGCTGACCCCCTGCTATAAACTGCTGACATCTGTGCTGCCGATGTCAGCAGTTTAACCCCTTCTATACCGCGGTCCGTACGGACCGCGGTATAGAAGGTGTTAACATGGAGGAGCTCCTCCCTCTCCCATCGGTGGGCTGCCGTACCTTTGCAGCCCCGACGGGATAGGATAGTAGAGGAGGGAGCTCACCTCTCTTCCCATCACCCACTGCTCTGTAATGGCAGCGGGTGATGGTTACCATGGCAGCAGGACGCTTTCAGAAGCGTCCTGCTTGCCATGGTATAGTAACTCTGGTCAGACTTCTGCTAAAGGCAGAAGTCTGACCAGACTGTGAAAAGTAAAAAAATACAGTGCAGTACACTATATAGTGTACTGTTCTGTATTATATAGACACCAGATCCACTGGATCTACAAGAACCAAGTGGGTCTGGGTCAAAAAAATGTCAAAAAGTGAAAAAAAATAAAAATAAGAAAAATACATATCACTGAATAAAAATTAAAAAAAACAAATAAACTACACATATAAGGTATCGCCGCGTCCGAAAAAATCTCCTCTATAAAAATATCACGTGACCTAACCCCTTACGCAAATACCGTACAAAAAAAACACAAAAAAATGGTGTAAAAAAGCAATTTTTTGTCACCTTGCATCACAAAAAGTGTAATACCAAGTGATCAAAAAGGCGTATGCCTCCCAAAATAGTACCAATAAAACCGCCATCTCATCCCGCAAAAAATGAGTCCTTATATAGGACAATCGCCCAAAAAAATAAAAAAATATGGCTCTCAGACTATGGAGACACTAAAACATAATTTTTTTTTTCTAAAATGCTATTATTGCGTTAAAGTAAAATAAATAAATAAAAAGTATACATATTATGTATCGCCACGTCCGTAAAAACCTGCTCTATAAAAATATCACATTATCTAAACTGCTGTATGGCCAAACGGCAGGGCATAAAAGGAAGGGAACGCCATATGGTTTTTGGAAGGCAGATTTTGCTGGACTGGTTATTTGACACCATGTCCCATTTGAAGCCCCCCTGATGCACCCCTACAGTAGAAACTCCAAAAAAGTGACCCCATTTTGGAAAGTACGGGATAAGGTGGCAGTTTTGTTTGTATTATTTTAGGGTAAATATGATTTTTGGTTGCTCTATATTACACTTTTTTTGAGGCAAGGTAACAAAAAATAGAAATTCCGAAATTTCATCTCCATTTGCCAATAACTCTTGTGGAACATGTAGATAAAATGGATAGAACCGCGCTGCTTGGACTCTTGTGGAACACCTAAAGGGTTAACAAAGTTTGTAAAATCAGTTTTGAATACCTTGAGGGGTGTAGTTTCTTAGATGGAATCACTTTTTTGGAGATTCCACTCTAGGGGTGCATCTGGGGCCTTCAAATGGGACATGGTTTCAAAAATCCAGTCCAGCAAAATCCGCCTTCTAAAAACCATATGGCGTTCCCTTACTTCTGTGCCCTGCCGTTTGGCCATACAGCAGTTTATGCCCACATATGGGGTGTTTCTGAAAACTACAGAATCGGGGCAATAAAAATTGAGTTTTGTTTGGCTGTTAACCCTTGCTTTGTTACTGGAAAAAATGGATTCAAACGGAAAATTTTCCAAAAAATCGAAATTCTGAAATTTTATCTCCATTTGCCATTAACTCTTGTGGAAAACCTAAAGGGTTAATGACGTTTGTAAAATCAGTTTTGAATACCTTGAGGGGTGTAGTTTCTAGAATGGGGTCATTTTTGGATGGTTTCTATTATGTAAGCCTCACAAAGTGACTTCAGACCTGAACTGGTCCCTAAAAAGTGGGTTTTTGAAAATTTCAGAAAAATTTCAAGATTTGCTTCTAAACTTCTAAGCCTTGTAACGTCCCCATAAAATTAAATGGCATTCCCAAAATGATCGATCCATGAAGTAGACATATGGGGAATGTAAATCAATAACTAGAAGTAGAGAAATTGAAACTTGGAAAATTGCTAATTTTTCCAAATTTTTAGTAAATTTGATATTTTTTTATAAATAAAAATGAAATTTTTCGACTTAATTTTACCAGTGTCATGAAGTACAATATGTGACGAAAAAACAATCTCAGAATGGCCTGGATAAGAAAAAGCGTTTTAAAGTTGTCACCACATAAAGTGACAGTGGTCAGATTTGCAAAAAATGGCCAAGTCCTTTAGGTGAAATAGGGCTGAGTCCTTAAGGGGTTAAGAGTGTCATTACATCCATTCGCTCCACATATATATAGTCTGGGGTATGCTAATAGGAAGGAAGTATTCAGGTTGTTGAGAGGAGAATAGAGGAGAAGGTAGCAAGTTAATTGTGGAGCAGAACAGGCATAGTCCACAATGTAGCTGCTATTTTAGCCCCTTGGCTCTGGCCAGGCTAAGGAAGTATAGAGAACAGTATTACAGCAGCACAGCACAAACCAGTAAGTCTACGTCTGGATATAGAGAAAGTCTAGTGGAGGTAAGAGCTAAATTATCTAATAGACTTCGCAAGCATCAGTGACCAAGAGGAACCTAAAAGTACCTGGACACAGCCGGATGATTAACGCGCAAAATTATCCTTTACCACTTGCCTCTATGGACATAGTGGACCGTAATTCTTCAGTGAGCATCCATTCCAAAGAATGGAGCAGAAGACCGATGCCTGCCATTAGGGAGCTTCCCTGTGGATTGCCACTGACCAGTAAATTATTATATTCAGTAATGGACTTAACGCAGACTTATATAAGAAAGAGCCTTTTTCTTGCCTGTTCAAGTAAAAAAGTCTTAGGAAAACTCCTTAACTGACAACTGTCCAGCATGTTAAAAGGATTACAGCTAAACCAATATCTGAGTCATATCTTTATGCCATACAAATGAACTGATCTGACTACCTGGAGATTTCAGTAAAAGTTCAACTGTTTTACTACAACCGACTCCTCATGTTTTTTACCACCAACCTTTGCACCTAACGGTGATGGCGAACAACCGGGGTCCCAGCCTCAAAAGCACCCTAAACACCTATACCATCAAGGGCACCTCAACTACCATCTGGCTGGTGATCCCTGTACTAGAGAGTGCCCCAGAGGATTTAGTACTGTCTTCCCCATCACTGCACACCGGTCCAGGGAGCTACAAAAATGGAGTATGACTACTACCCCCATCAGTCCACCGTGCGCTCACAGATTGCCCCTGCAGTCTGGTTCGCTGCACTCCTATCTAGTAAAGAAACATTTTATTACAACCAACGGGCCTGGTTATTGTCGTGAGTGCTGGCCATGGCACATACTTTGTGGTGTGAAAATGACCATTGGTATGTCTTGTATTTCTCTTCCAGGAAGATGACAACAGTTTTATATTTATATATACACTTGATGATCAGCTGTATGTGGTGGTTGGTCCACTATCTCGCTCAATCATTAGTAATCTTCTATATGTATCTAATGGAGTGATTAGCTGCTTTATATGTAGCAGATGTATACTGCAAGTGCTGCTGTCCTTCACCTGCGCATACTGGAATATTTAGGGAATTGTGGCAAATGTATGCAGCGGAGGTCTATTGCCCCTCGCCCGCTCATTGGTGTGTGTTGCTGTGATGGAGCTAGCTGAAGGTGTACTAAGATGGCGCTGGTACATCAGAGCATGCGCAAACCTGGTAATGTCACAGGATATGTTTCTATGACCCCTCGGGTCCTGCACCTGGTAAGTTGCCTATTGGCCAGTTAACAGGAAATCCCACTTATGGAAAGATTTGGAGCACATTTAACCGCTTGCCGACCGCCGAACGCACGGATGCGTCCAGGCGGCGGCAAGTTTGTTCCTCCTGGACGCATCCGTGCGTCATCTCGCGAGAGCCGAGATCTGCTGTGAGCAGCGCCGCGCGCCGCTGCGTTCACAGCAGAGCGCGACTCTGCAGTTGTACTACAGCCTGCCAGCGATGATCAATCGCTGGCAGGCTGTAAATGTAAAATAAATGAGATCAAAGTAGTATATCAGACGCTGTGTTGCTAACAGCGTCTGATATACCTAATACCTGGTCCTCTGGTGGTCCCATTTACTGGGATCGACCACCAGAGGACCAGGTAACTAATGTAAAGTTGCACCAAACACTACACTAACCCCACCCCACCCCCTCACTTTATAACCACTATTAACCCCTTGTTAACCCCTGATCACCCCATATAGACTCCTGATCACCCCCTGTCACTGATCACCCCCTGTAAGGCTCTATTCACATGTCCATATGTGTTTTGCGGTTCCGCGGATCCACAGATCCGTGCCACGGATCCGCGGCGCGGATCCGCAAAACACGGACACCGTCAATGTGCTTTCCGCATTTTGCAGATCCGCACATTGCCAGAACTATATAGAAAATGCTTTTCTTGTCCGCAGTGCGGACAAGAAAAGAGCATGTTCTATATTTTGCTTGAACGGAAATGCAGACCCGTAAGTGCGGATCCGTAATTCCGGATCCGAGCGGGACAAAGTCTGTCCCCATAGAAATGAATGGGTCCGCAATTCCGTTCCGCAAACAGAATTTCGGACGTGTGAATGGGGCATAAGGGTCCCTTATCACCGCCAGTTAGTTAGCTACTTGTTAGGTAGCTAGCGCCCAGCCCACCGCACCCCAGTCACTGATTTTGGCAGAGATTTTTTCATCCACATTGATTGATGCGAATGAAAAAATCTGTGCCGTTCATTTATTTATTTTTTCAGCCCAGAGGCTGAACGGAAAAAAATCTCATTACCCGTATGCTCAATATAAGGAGAATCGCAGAAACTCCTAATGCTGGCCATACGTGTAATGATTGCGGAGACCCTCAAATGCCAGGGCAGTACAAAAACCCCACATGTGACCCCATTTTGGAAAGAAGACACCCCAAGGTATTCCGTGAGGGGTATGGGGAGTTCATGTAAAATTTTATTTTTGTCACAAGTTAGTGGAATATGAGACTGTAAAAAAAAAAAAAAATCAATTTCCGCTAACTTGTGCCAAAATTTTTTTTCTGTGAACTCACCATGCCCCTCACGGAATACCTTGGGGTGTCTTCTTTCCACAATGGGGTCACATGTGGGGTATTTATACTGCCCTGGCATTTTAGGGGTGCTAAAGCGTGAGAATCCAAATGCGTAAAAATGCCCTGTGAAATCCTAAAGGTACTCATTGGTTTTAGGGCCCCTTTGCGCATCTTGGCTGCAAAAAGTGGCACACATGTGGTATCGCCGTGCTCAGGAGAAGTAGGGCAATGTGTTTTGGGGTGTATTTTTACATATACCCATGCTGGGTGAGAGAAATATCTCTGTAAATGACAACTTTTTAAATTTTTTATACAAAGTTGTCAATTTACAGCGATATTTCTCTCACCCAGCATGGGTATATGTAAAAATACACCCCAAAACACATTGCCCTACTTCTCCTGAGTACGGCGATACCACATGAGTGACACTTTTCGCAGCCTGGGTGCGCAAAGGGGCCCAAATTCCAACGAGTACCTTTAGCTTTTACATGGCTGCTCACAATTAGCCCCGCCCAAAATGCCAGAACAGTACAAACACCCCACATGTGACCCCATTTTGGAAAGAAGACACCCCAAGGTATTCGCTGAGGGGCATAGTGAGTCCATGAAAAATTTAACTTTTTGTCAAAAGTTAGCAGAAAGGGAGACTTTTGAGAAAAAACAATAAAAAATCAATTTCCGCTAACTTGTGCCAAAAAAAATCTTCTGTGAACTCGCCATGCCCCTCATTGAATACCTTGGGGTGTCTTCTTTCCAAAATGGGGTCACATGTGGGGTATTTATACTGCCCTGGCAATTTAGGGGACCTAAAGCGTGAGAAGAAAAATGCATAAAAATGCCCTCCTAAAAGGTACTCATTGGTTTAGGGCCCTTTGCACATCTTGGCTGCAAAAGTGTCACACATGTGGTATCGCCGTACTCAGGAGAAGTAGGGCAATGTGTTTTAGGGTGTATTTTTACATATACCCATACTGGGTGAGAGAAATATCTCTATAAATTGACAACTTTGTATAAATTTTTTTAAAAGTTGTCATTTACAGAGATATTTCTCACACCCAGTATGGGAATATGTAAAAATACACCCCAAAGCACATTGCCCTACTTCTCCTGAGTACGGCGATACCACATGAGTGACACTTTTGCAGCCAAGATGTGCAAAGGGCCCTAAAACCAATGAGTACCTTTTAGGATTTCACAGGGCATTTTTACTCATTTTGGATTCTCACGCTTTAGGGCCCCTAAAATGCCAGGGCAGTATAAATACCCCACATGTGAGCCCATTTTGGAAAGAAGACACCCCAAGGTATTCTGTGAGGGGCATGGCAAGTTCACAGAAATTTTTTTTTTTTGGCACAAGTTAGCGGAAATTGATATTTTTTTTTTTTTTTTTTACAAAGTCTTATATTTCACTAACTTGTGACAAAAATAAAATTTTACATAAACTCACCATACCCCTCACAGAATACCTTGGGGTGTCTTCTTTCTAAAATGGGGTCACATGTGGGGTATTTATACTGTCCTGGCATTTTAGGGGCCCCTAAAGCGTGAGAAGAAGTCTGGAATCCAAATGCGTAAAAATGCCCTGTGAAATCCTAAAGGTACTCATTGGAATTTGGGCCTTTGCACTCAGGCTGCAAAAAGTGTCACTCATGTGGTATCGCCGTACTCAGGAGAAGTAGGGCAATGTGTTTTGGGGTGTATTTTTATATATACCCATACTTTGTGTGAGAAATATCGCTGTAATCGACAACTTTTTAAATTTTTTAAACAAAGTTGTCAGTTTACAGAGATATTTCTCTCACTAACATGGGTATATGTAAAAATACACTCCAAAACACATTGCCCTACTTCTCCTGAGTACGGCAATACCACATGAGTGACACTTTTGCAGCCTGAGTGCGCAAAGGCCCAAATTCCAACGAGTACCTTTAGCTTTTACATGGCTGCTCACAATTTAGCCCCGCCCAAAATGCCAGAACAGTAAACACACCTCACAAGTGACCCCATTTCGGAAAGTAGACACCCCAAGGTATTCACTGAGGGGCATAGTGAGTCCGTGGGAGATTTCATTTTTTTGCCAGAAGTTAGCAGAAATGGAAACTTTATTATTTTTATTTTTTCCTCAGAAAGTGTCATTTTCCGCTAACTTGTGAAAAAATGAAATGATACATGAACTCACCATGCCCCTCCATGAATACTTTGGGGTGTCTTCTTTCTAAAATGGTGTAATTTGGGGGTATTTATACTATCCTGACATTCTAGCACCTGAAGAAACATGACAGGCGCTCAGAAAGTCAGAGCTGCTTCAAAATGCCGAAATTCACTTTTTGCACTATAGTTTGTAAACGCTATAACTTTTACCCAAACCAATAAATATACACTTATTGTATTTTTTTATCAAAGACATGTAGAACAATAAATTTTGCGAAAAATTTATATAGAAATGTAGTTTTAAAAAAAAAAAATTACAACAGAAAGTGAAAAATGTCATTTTTTTGCAAAAATTTCGGTAATTTTTGATTAATAGCAAAAAAAGTAAAAACGTCAGCAACAATGAAATACCACCAAATGAAAGCTCTATTAGTGAGAAGAAAAGGAGGTAAAATTCATTTGGGTGGTAAGTTGCATGACGGAGCAATAAACGGTGAAAGTAGTGTAGTGCAGAATTGTAAAAAGTGGCCTGGTCATTAAGGGTGTTTAAGCTAGGGGGGCTTAAGTGGTTAAACCAGCATCTTTCTGCTTGCTGCATTTCTGCCAGGCAGCTGAACCCTTCAGCCAATTAAGGTATTTCCATGGGGACATCCTCTTTACTCCCCTTTTCAGGCTGAAACTGCTCAGTAATTGATTTTTTTTTTTTAGATCCTTACTCTTCAGTGGGAAAAGAAAATCCAAGCATGCACTTTGTTTAGGCTGTCAACAGCCTCTTCCAGGAGGCTGGGAACATTTTCTCCCACTGTGTCATTAAGAGTGATACTTCTCTTCAAGGGCAAACAAGAGATTTTCTGTCTTGGTTTAACCGCTCGCCTACCACCGCACAACTTTATACGTGGGCTCCTAACTGTATCCAGACGTATAAATGTGTGGTGTGATTGTGCGGTCATTAGATAGCTGCAGTCACAGTAAGGTCTCCCTGCTTGGCATCAGGAGGGTGCTGCCACGATCCATCACAGTGTAAGGTTACATGTACACCACAGTCAAAAAAAAAAGTCCATTAAAAACGGACACATTGTGTTAATCCATTTTCTGTCCATTTAATGTCCAATAAAACAAATTTGATTGGCAGTTATTTCTAGACCTACCCTTCTGAGAACACCCACAGGATGGTAGGCCCTCAGCTAAAATAATGTCCCCCATAGTTTTCATTTTCACAGCAAAGTATTTCTGAAATCTATGAAATGCTTGTTAGGCCAAAGTGCTCACTCTACCCCTCAAATTCCTTGAGGGTTGTAGTTTCCAAATGAGGGTGAATAGCATTAAAAAAATAAAATAAAATAAATAGTGCCCAAACAGCAATTTTTCCGTCACCTTGCCTCACAAAATGTGTAATACCAAGCAATCAAAAAGTCGTATGTAGCCCAAAATGGTACTAAACAGTCACTTTATCCTCCCAAAAACGAAGCCCTACATAAGACAATCGCCTGAAAAACAAAAAAAATATAGCTTTCAGAAAATTGCAAAACAAAAACAAGATTTTTCTTTTAAAATGCCTTTAAAAAATGCCTTTACTGTGTAAAACTTAAAGAGGACAGTAGTAGTAAGGGGGTATATGTTTCGTCAAACTGCAAAGTGACAGGTACCACGCCCCCTTTTATACAGCTACCCCCGCCCCTTTTATATTGCTTGATATAAAATTTATATTGCTTGATATTAAATTTATATTGCTAGATATTATTTAAATTCAAGAATCTGACATCTTACTACACCCATCTCAGATCCCGGCTAATGTTAACAGTTTACATCTGTTTAAAACAATCTTTTCTACTGCAAAGGTCGTGACAGGCTGTATTCTTGTGTCTTTGTACTGCAAATGTCTTAGATTATATGCTTAAAAGTGTGATCTCCTATTCATATATCTGATTGGTATATCTGACACGTCACAGGATGTGTTCAGCTAATGTCTATAGTTTACATCTGTTTAAAACAATCTTTTCTACTGCAAAGGTCGTGACATCTGTCTAGACAAGCCACAGGATGTGTTCTTGTGACTTTGAAAAGCCCGTCTTGTATTTCATAGGGGCTTTATAAATTATTTTTGTGACTTGATAACATTTGATAGTCATTTATAACATTTCATAAGCTTATGATATAAAAGCCACCCCACTTTGATATTAATTTATATCAATTTATACAGTTTAATAATCTTCATTTTGATTAAAATCATATTTTTATAAAAAATTACAAGACACAGTATTCTTTTCTTTCATTTATACCACTTATAAAATTTAAGACATATAAATTTTACAGTAATGGTCGCACACAGCACTAACAGCGTCGTGTATTTCATTGCGAAATGTTGTTCTTTTATAACATTTGATAAAGTCATTTATAACATTTGATAAACATTTGATAAGACTATGATATAAAAGCCACCCCACTTTGATATGAATTTATATCAATTTATACAGTTTAATAATCTGCTGCTTATCGCGGCCGACGATTTTTATGAGGCGTACATAAGCGGTGGTGGGGTACAATTGCTTTCAGACGAGGAGCACAGTATGGCTATAGAGCATAATGACAATTCAAACGAACCCGATTACAATCCAACAACTCCATGCCTGGTCAGTAAGTATAATCATCTTATGTTTTTATTACATATATAGTTTTATCGCTAGTTATATTGCATACCCGTTTATTACAGACAATCAAATCCAAGACATTTTAAGAATTGTGAATGGAGCCGTTGATACTGAAAATACAGAGCATTCAAACATTGCAATTACTGGCAACGATTCTGATGACCTAAAAGAGAATGATCTGGCACGAGTTATCGATCTCACAACTCCAGGGCGCAATTAAATGAAGCAAACGCCCCTGCCAGACCACGTAAGGTTCCATCGACGTCTTTGATGTTTTGTGGTTTTAAACATTATCTATATTGCTAATATACTTTTTAAGCGCAGCACTGAAAAGAAAAGTGTATACAATTGATGACATCGCAACACTCGCCGATGATTCCCTACAAAAGCGTCGCAAGCGGGGGAAAAAGCGTAAGAACCAAAGCGTATTGTTGCTGTAATATATTTTAAACATGGTCTATAAGTCGAATACTTTTTTTAAAATACAGCGCTGAAAAGAAATATGGCCAAAGCTTCTTCGTTCCCAGAACAACCAGAGCCGTGCACCAGCGCCCGCGACAGTTGGCGGTCTGAAAAAACAGCCGTGCCGATTATCAGCTGTCCTGATGCCCGCAAGTTAATATCACGCGGAGAGTTGTTTTAATTAGCACGCTTGAAGTTCTTAATACTTACATCCTAATGCCTGTCTTTAAATTTTTAATAAATGGCGTAATGACATATCTATCTATCTATCTAGATATCTATCTTTACGGTTATTTTTGTTAGTGTTGCTGGTGCTGTAAAGATGTCGAGCAGGATCCGGCGTAATTGGGATCTTTTAAAAGCATTAGTCAAAACAAATCTGAAGGCCCGAAAATCAATATTACGTAACGCCAGTAATGATTTGATATCGGCCATTGGCGAGATCGCTCTCAACATCCTTAAAGGAAAGATCCCTCTTAAAGAGCGCCAAAAAAATATATTGAAAAAATGGCGTAGGGCTATAAAGAAATTAAGCGATAAAAAGTACTCCATTAAAGGAAAGAAGCGCATTGTGAGCCAGAGCGGTGGTTTTATAGGAGCTTTGCAATACCTTTAATCACTAGTCTGATAGCTAATACAGCCGGTGGTTCCTAATGCAGTATGCCGAGAAAATGTTCCTGGTTTCCAAAAATGAATTGGACAGGCTTAAAAAAAACATCCGTAGATGCAACAGATATACGCCAAACAGCCATACGACGATTAGATGACGAGATTAGCGAAATACTACACAGAAATGACCTTTCAGATGATGAAAAAATTAAAAGATACACAACCGTGTTACAGAGGTACTTAATGCTCAACAAACAGTGAGGTAAAGAAATGTCAACTTTAACCCTGATTACACAGCTGCAAACCGATCAACAACAATTGTCAAATACCGCCTCAATCAGCACAGATACTAAAGAGATACTTGACAATATTAATACACGTTATAGAAAAAATGCAGAACTATTGTTAAGTAAACTATACCGCTCAGGTAATAACCCGTACTGGAACGCTATTGGCGAATTCATTTACAAAGAACTAACTGTACCCGGCTCCAACATTATTGACCTGCTTCGAACAGCTACCCAGAGTCACGGATTGCCTAAGATTAAGCCTCACGGTTGGGACTATTTTATGGAGACTATCGCACAGTTGAACGTCCGTAATACAAGAACAAGAGAACTTTTCGATGATTTGAAAAAACGGGCGCTGAGTGACCCCTTTGACGCAGCTCGAAGCCCTTTTACACCACCGGTGTTATTAACATCACCGACGGTATCGACGCAGGGGTCATTACTACCTAAAAAGAGGCTACCGCCTTTGTTGCAAGCGGCTTGGTTAACATTGTAAATTTTCTTACTTTGGCGATTGTATATAAATTTTCTTTGTATTAAACATCTTATAATGTTTTTTATTTGCTTTACGTACATTTTTACTATGCATGTATATAACATTTCTTTGTGTGTAATGTCTTATAATGTTTTATTTACTATACATAAACAGTTTTAAATAAAATGTAGTCCGTTTTTTCTTTTTACAATAAATATAATAGCCTGATTATCTAAAATTGTATAAACAGTTAGGTCGCGTCGTTGAGTAGACGCGGCTTAAAACGCTGCCATAATGACGGCAACTGCTGAAATATTGAGTAAACAGTACTACACGCCAAAAGCCGTCGGCTCTTATGGGGGCGTAGAATCCTTATTCAGAGAAGTTCGGAAATTTGGCATAAGAAATGACTGTAAAAAATTGGTTGAGCAACGAGGATACTTACACATTGTACAAACCTGTTAAAAAATCATTTACAAGAAACAAGGTTGTGGTGTCTGATATAGATGATCAATGGCAGGCAGATCTTGTGTCGATGATAGATTTTTCTAAAGAAAATAATGGTGTAAAATACTTGCTGACGGTCGTTGATATTCTATCTAAATATGCTTGGGTGTTGGGCCTTTCAAATAAGTGGCTTCCGCTTTTGACCAGATATTTATGTTAAGCGGGCGAACCCCCAGAAAGCTCCAGACTGGTCGGGGCCGTGAGTTTATAAACAAACCTATGAGACGTCTTTGTGAAACCTATGAAATATATCATTTTTTAACTACAAATGCTGTTAAGGCATCGTTGGTCGAACGTTTTAATAGAACGCTGAAAACTAAAATGTGGCGTTATCTTAGAGAACAAAACACTTACAGGTACATCTATAAGTTACAAGACCTGGTGTATAGTTATAACCACACATACCACAGAACTATAAGGCATCGCCCCGTCGATGTGACAAAAGAGAACTCTTTAGCCGTTTGGAAAAATATCTACGGTTATTACGTTACTATTAAAAAAGTTAAACCGATATTAAATATAGGTGATCACGTCAGAATTGTGCACTATAAGGGGACTTTCACAAAGGGATATGAACAAACCTATACAGACGAGATATTTAAAATTTACGCTGTAAACACTAGGGGCCTCAGACCCCTTTATAAGTTGAAAGACCTGACCGACGAGTTCATTGAAGGCTCATTCTACCCGGAGGAAGTCCAAAAAGTACCCCTCGACAAGCTGCGGGTTTACAGGGTAGAAAAAATACTGAAAAAGAAGAAAGTTCGGGGGAAAATGTTGTGTTTTGTAAAGTGGACAGGATACCCCGACAAGTTTAACTCTTGGTTGCCTAAAAAACAGTTGTTGAGTTTGTAAACTATGGAGGACGGATCGTTTTTTTATCACGCTACCCTGCAACGCATCCGCCAAACTTTACCCCGAAAACAGCATCGCCGATTACACCACTAAGTTAGCAAAAGCGGTCCATCTTCGCAGTCCTTACGAAGTGGCTTTAGTGGAGATTCAGTATCCACATACGTGGGAAACCTTTGGCCCCGGAGATGGCGTATTCTACATAGCTCACCGCGACGAGCCGATCCATTGTTAAATCAGGTTATTACTCCAATATGCATGAGCTCATCAAAGCCATTAATAGCAAACTTGAATCTATAAAAATACCTCCTGATCAACTGCGCCTAAGATACGACGATATTGACAGAACCGTTTATGTAATGAATTCACCATTATACAAGTTCATGCCTTGTGTGAAATTGGGGAATATTTTGGGGCTATCGGGTTATTCGCAAGCTCCGGCGCTCAAGAATGTAGACGTCGAGCACATCGTTCTCCGCTACAAAGGACCCGGCTTACCTGTTTTAGAACATCATGCTGGTGGTGGACTATATACCTGTTTGTAAACAGCATTTTGACATGGTTACAATATCGATACTCACTGATCAGGCTAAACCTGTTAAATTCAAATACGGCAAGACTATTGTGCGATTACACTTTAGACCGAGCGCTGTGACGACGCACTAAAATGTTGTCCCACAGAGTGTACGGTGACCCGGACGCGTATACGCATTATTACATAACGCAAGCCGGTCATGGTTTGGATGGATTTCACGGTACAGAATTTATGCATGGTTCTGGCCTCACCGGGTTATTTCGGGGTCTGTTCCGGCGTGTCGTACCCTTATTTAAGAAAGGTGTGGCGCTTGTAAAACCGCACGCTAAAACAGCCGCCCGTAACATCGCTAAAGACGTTGTCACGACGGCGTCGACAGCCGTTATGGATCGTATAAATAGGTCAACGCAAGGCCAGGAGGGCTCTGGTGTCGTACAAATACGTAAGAAAACGCGTACATCTTCTAGTCAGACGCTATGGCTTTCGTGCATGACGCATCCGCCGAGTACGCCAAATCAGAGTTAGACATCTTTTAAATACCGCCTACACAGACAAGCATTGAAAAATCGCTTTATGTAGAGGTGCAACCAATCGCCGCAATCACTGACAATGCACCTTTGGAATTCTACATCTCGGGCAGCAGTGAATATTATTACGACCTTAATAACACATTATTACACGTCGTTTGCAGAATCGTTAGTCCGGATAACACAACCATACCAGAAGAATCCCGCGTGGCACTTATTAACTATCCTATAGCGAGTCTTTTTAATTAACTGGGTATAACACTCGGTGACACGTTGATTTCAAGAAGCGACAACCTTTATACGTATAGACAGAGCCGCCATCAGGGGGGTACAGCCCATACTCCAGTAAGGGGCCCAGACCCTGGGGGGGCCCGGCCAGTCCTGAAACTTTTTTTTTTTTTTTATTGTGGCAGCCGGCACTGGGGCCCAGTGCTCCTCCCCCTCTTCCTTCTGCAGCTCGTCCCTTATCTCCCGGGGCCCCGGCTATCTTGTTCTGAGAACAAGATAGCTGGAGTCTCAGCAGATCCATGGGTAGAATGTAGTTGCTAGAAGGAGGTCTGTGACATCACTGGTCACATGCTCCTTAATAGTCACATGGACAAACCCCGACAGCAGCAGCAGCTTGTGGAGGGAGGAGGGGCTGTGTGCCTGCAGGCTGCTCAGTGATGGAGGATGTGCTGCAGTCCTGGAGTCCACAGAGCTTCATGGAGGGCAGGTGAGGGGCAGCTCATATATGAGGGGGTAGGTGGAGCACTCAGGAGCAGTGGGGTTTAAGTGGAGTGGAATCTGGTGCAATTAAGGGGGTTTATAGCACAGATCCAGGTGTATTCTGAGGGCCATGGTGTATGTGTGTCTGTCCCTGTCCCTGCGTGTGTGTCTGTGTCTGTCTGTCCCTGCGTGTGTGTCTGTCTGTCCGTCTGTCCCTGCGTGTGTGTCTGTCTGACGTGCAAGCTAGCTAATTTACTCACCTCACTGGCGCTGACATATTTGAAGAGAAGCGCTGTGATCTATATTATGTAATAAATTAACTAGGAGGCGGCACTGGGCTCTGGAGTGTGGCGCGATTCTGAAGAAAAAAAAGGTCTTTGCTTTATTATACCACTATTAATTCTGAGTGTTAGGGGTCACTTATGGGGGATCAGTGTGGATGGCACTTAGGGGGGGATCTGTGGATGACATATATATAGCATAAGATGCCATATATGTGCCATCCACAGATCCCCCCCCCAAATAAAAACAGTGCCACCCACAGATCCCCCCCTCAAAACAGTGCCATCCACAGATCCCCCCCCTCAAAACAGTGCCATCCACAGATCCCCCCCCAAAACAGTGCCATCCACAGATCCCCTCCCCAAAACAGTGCCATCCACAGATCCCCCTCCAAAAACAGTGCCATCCACAGATCCCCCAAAAAAACAGTGCCATCTACAGATCCCCCCCAAAAACAGTGCCATCCACAGATCCCCCCAAAACAGTGCCATCTACAGATCCCCCCTCCAAAAACAGTGCCATCTACAGATTCCCCCAAAACAGTGCCTTCCACAGATCCCCCCAAAAAAATAGTGCCATCCACAGATCCCCCCCAAAACAGTGCCATCCACAGGCCACCATTAGTTCAAATCCCACCAAATGCTCACCTTATGGTTAAAAATAATTTTTTTCTTATTTTTCTCCTCAAAAACCTAGGTGCGTCTTTTTATGCTTTTCTATCTTGAAATAAACTAAACCTTTAATGTTATGAAATTTAAATTTAATTTATATTAATTCACGCCCCATCCATCTACTCTTGGCCCAGCCCCTGGGTCCAAAGCCTTTATTTAATTTTTCACAAAAAAATATTTTCAATATGTTCCTGTTATGGCACTTCTAATATACATTTAAGCTTTTCCATCACGTCGCCCCTCCCCTTCATTACATTCTCAGAAACAAGCCGAGCATGGATGTCAATAAAATTATCAGCGACACAAGTACAGGGGGTGGGAGGTCAAAAATGGAGGGCTGCCTGGGGGCAAAATTAACTTGAGTGGGGGCAAATTGCTTAGTGGGAGGTCAGTGTGGCGGGCAAACTACATGGAGGGCCATGTGGGGGCAAAATTACTTAAGTGTGGGGGCAAATTACATAATGCAAGGCTGTCTGGGGGTAAAATTAACTTGTGGGGGAGGGGCAAATTACTCAGTGGGGGTCAGTGTGGCGGGCAAACTACATAATGGAGGGGCATGTGGGGGCAAATTACTTAGTGGGGGCAACTTGCATAATGCAGGGCTGTCTGGGGCAAAACTAACTTGTGAAGGGGGGGGGGAAATTAGTCAGTAGGGGGTCAGTGTGGCGGGCAAACTACATAATGGAGGACCGTGTGGAGCAAATTACATAATGCAGGGCTGTCTGGGGGCAAAATTAACTTGTGTGGGGGCAAAATTAACTTGGGGGGCAAATTACTCAGTGGGGCGCAGTGTGGCGGGCGAACTACATAGTGGAGGGCCATGTGGGAGACGTCCTTGGATGTAAGAGGTATGGGCCCGATATATGGGTGGGGCTGTGGGGGGGGTGGGGCCTTGAGCTGTGTAAGGGGCCCCAAAATTTCTGATGGCAGCCCTGCGTATAGAGCGTATATAGAGGCCCTAATAAATTATAATTCACAAACTTTAGCATCACAATTTACCGCTGGTTTATTCTATAAAGACACAGCGGGACATCATGATGATAGGGCTCTCGACGGACGTAATGTTGGTTTAAGCAAGAGAGCACAATATTCAGCACGCCCTAGAAGTGTGGAATTAATGGGGCCCGTTTACGCCGATATATTTAATCAACCGAAGTTAATACTGAACGGTTTAGATCTAAAGATAAAATTGACCAGAAACAAAGACACTTTCTGCCTTATGTCAGCCGAGGCGCCCCATTTTAAAGTCCAAATACAGCACGCTTCCCTGTTTGTCAAAAGAGTACAAGTATCGCCCGCTGTAAGAATCGGTCACAGTCGCGCTCTGTTAACAGCTAACGCAAAGTACTCGGTCGATCGAGCGTCGCTTAAAGTGTATAGCGTACCCGCCAGTACTCGCATATCTAACCACGAGAATCTTTTTCTCGGAAACCTACCAAAAGCAGTAATACTTGCGTTTGTGGATAACGAATCATTTTCCGGGAGTTACCAAAGAAATCCTTTGTGCTTCAACCACTATAATAATAATATAATAATATTTGGATGGTCAACAGATACCGGCAAAACCTTTTCAACCTAACTTCCAAGACGAATCAGCCGTTCGTGAATATATGTCCCTAGTACATATTTTGGGGAAACACAAGGCCGACAACGCTTTATCCGTGGATCGTCACGAGTTTTTGAACGGTTACACTTTGTTCGCTTTTGATTTAACGCTGGATCAAAAACCCGGCGGTCATTTCTCTCTAGTAAAAACTGGAAATCTGAGAGCTGAAATTTGATTTGCCGAACCGATTGCGAACACAATTAACATGATTGTATATTCAGTTCATGAAAATATTATTGAAATAAATAATCGGCGGGAGGTATTATGATTTTTAATAAACATGAATAATTATGAAATTGCCTGTGTTATTAAAGCTGATATTAACGCCCGGCACATGTTTAAAGGGGTATTTCCATGTGATTTATTACCGGGGGATAAAATCATTCGACAGGCCCGCGGCATACATTGTAAATACGGATAATTCGTCTCAGCGGGGGAATTAGGCATTGGATTTTAAATTATATTATACCCGAATGATGTATCTATTTTTTTTTTTGATAGTTATGGTTTATCACCCGCAAATGAAATATTTCCTGGCGAGTTTATGAAGTTTTTATATAAAAATTCTAAGACTATAAAGTATCAAAACAGACAGATACGAGACGCCATTAGCACGGTCTGCGGCCATTACTGTATCTATATCTTACAATGTCTCGCTAAAGGAATGTCTTTTGAAAAAGTGTTAAAAATGTTCACTAACGATTTTAGAAAAAATGACCGTATTGTGCGTTCATTTGTAACAAAACGCATGAAACGATTATGTATACGATGCTGTAATTACAAACAAACGTGTCTGTCCCTACAGGCTGTTGAAAAATGTACGGTCACGTATTGTAAATAAGGAAAATTAATAAAGCTTTTAAAACGAATTAAATTTGTCATCGTTTTAATTTTAATGCTATTATTATTAAAGCACCTAACACATTTCATAACAATTTAATAGTTCTGATAAGTTGATAAACAGATAGCCGGGATCTGAGACGGGCGTAGTAAGATGTCATATTCTTGAATTAAATTAATATCAAGCAATATAAATTTAATATTAAGCAATATAAATCCAATATCAAGCAATATAAATTTAATATCAAGCAGTATAAATTTAATATAAAATTTATTTTCAAGCAATATAAATTTTATATCAAGCAATATAAAAGGGGCGGGGGTAGCTGTATAAAAGGGGGCGTGGTACCTGTCACTTTGCAGTTTGATGAAACATATATCCCCTTACTACTGAGGACCTTTCATGGGTCCAGACATTATGAAATAAGTAGCAGATTATGTAGGGCAGGCATCCTCAAACTGCGGCCCTCCAGCTGTTGTAAAACTACAACTCCCACAATACCCTGCTGTAGGCTGATAGCTGTAGGCTGTTCGGGCATTCTGGGAGTTGTAGTTTTGCAACAGCTGGAGGGCCGCAGTTTGAGGATGCCTGATGTAGGGCATAAAGCAGGTATCCAAGAGCACTTACTATTTTTTCTTGGTGCCGCTCCGTTCGCACGCTGTGCCCCTGTTGAATTCTCTTGCCTGGTATGCTAATGAATAGCATCGGAACAGGGAGGAGGAGAATGCTCTGTTTCTCAAATAACCTGGCTGTAGCGCGGTCCAATCACAGAGGAGAGCGTCACAGGGAGAAGGTGAGGTTTTTTTTTAAAAATCCCTGGCTGTGACGCTCTTCTTTGTGCTTGGACCGCGCTACAGCCAAGGAGAAGGAGATGCCCACTGAGAAACAGGGCATTCTCCTCCTCCCTGAACCAATGCTATTCATTAGCATACCAGGCAGGAGAATTCAACAGGGGAACAGCGGGCTCTTAGATCTCTGCTCTGTGCCCTACATAAACTGCTACTTATTTCATAATGTCTGGACCCATGAAAGGTCCTCTTTAAAAAAATAAATAAAAATAAAGTAATGACCAGCTCTATAAAAATATCACATGATCCACTTCAGGTGAATGCCGAATAGGTTAAAATGGAAAATCTGAAGAAAAAAAAAAAAAAGGTAAGTTGTGGGTGGTTTCTATTATGTAAACCTCACAAAGTGACTTCATAACTGAGCTGGTCCTCCAAAAAGTGGATTTTGGAACTTTTCTAAAATGCTAAGCCTTCTAACGTCCTAAAAAAAAATCTAGATTACTTACCGGTAATCTTTTTTCTTTGAGCCTATGACAGCACCCATGGAGAGACCGCCTCCTTCGCCATCGGACAGGAAACAGGAACCAGAAAAAAACGCATAAATGGAGCTCCACCTTCCCACAACTCCAGACTTTTTCAGAGAACTAAGAGCAGAACATACACATACAAACAAAACTATTTCTACACCCTAACACCATAACTTCATACACCTCTGTTGTATATGATGTGAAAAAATTCTTATTATAATTCCTTTTCTTTTTTTTTTTTTTTAGAGGGAATTTAGTTGGGTGCTGTCATAGGCTCGATGAACAAAGATTACCTGTAAGTAATCTAGATTTTATCCATTTGCCTTATGACAGCACCCATGGAGATAAGCTAGAAGAATACTAGGGAGGGACAACGGCCTGAAGAATCCTACGGCCGAACCCCAGCCCTTCATCAGAAGGAAAACGAAGAATTTGTTCTAACGAGACGGAGGCCCTTTCCGCCCAGGAGGTAGACACCGACCTAGTGGAGTGAGCCCCTAAACCAGAAGGAGGAACCTGCCCCTTGGAAGAATACGCCAGCCCAATAGCCTGCCTGACTCATCTAGCAATCGTCTGTGGGGAAGCAGCAGAACCCTTCCTAGCACCCTGGAAACACAACAATAACCGGGGTGGGGAGACCTCCAGGGCTGCGTAACCTGCAAATATTGAATCACACACACCTTCTAACATCTAGGCAATGAAACCCGGATTCTATCTCATCTTTAAGAGAGGGAAAAAAAGATGGAAGAAGGACTATTTCCTGGGTTCTGTGAAAACTGGAAGACACCTTTGTCAAAAAAGCAGGATCCGGGACAATAATAATCCTATCCTCGAGAATCCTTAGATATGGCTAATAAATAGAAAAGGAAGCCAACACACTGATCCTCCTAGCTGATGAATGGCCAAAAGAAAGGCTAACTTAAAGGATAGTAACCTGAGAGGGATGTCACCTAACGGCTCAAAGGTGACTAAAGAGAGGGCCGAGAGAACCAGGTTCAAGTCCCAAGATTATTTCCACATACAGGGGATAATTTTGACACTGCTGTAAAAAAACTCTTAACCCAGGGATGTTCAGCAAGCTTGTACTCAAAAAAGGCACTCAGGGCCGAAACCTGCACCTTCAGGGTGCTAGGCCTAAGCCCCTTAATCCAGCCCTCCTGAAGGAAGGTGACTCAAAAACATCTACCAGCCCCCCAGTGAAACGAGAGAAAGCCCTCCAGACTCAAGTAAATCTCAGAGGCAACCTTCTTCCGACTCGCCAAAAGCGTACATATAACGTTATCAGACAGGCCCTTGCGTTTTAAAATCTCCCTTTTAAAAGGCCAGGCAGTCAAGTGAAGGGCCTCCACCTCTGGATGAATAATCAGTCCTTAAGCTAGGAGACCCCAAAATACCAGCAAGACCCATGGACTGGCTATCGACATGTACCAGAGTTTCGCAAACTAAACTCTCCTTGGCCAAAAGGGGGCTATCACTATAACCCAAGCCTGGTCTTCACTGATCTTTCTGAGAACCCTTGGCAGAAGCTTCAGAGGAGGAAAGGCATAGAGAAGGCCCGTCCTCCAAGACTGGGCTAGGGTGTCTAAAGCCTTCGGATGATCCTTCGGAGACAGGGAAAAAATTCTTTCACCTTCCTGTTTGACCTGGTGGCGAACAGATCTATATCTGGCATACCCCAAAGGTCTGTAATCTCGTTGAACACCCCCTAATCTAGAGACCACTTGTTCTGACTGAGACGGTGATGACTCAGAAAATCTGCCTCAGAGTTCTCAGTTCCCTTCAGATGGACTGCAGAAAGAGAAGAGAATTTTTTTTCTGCTAGACTGAAAATCTGGAATGCTAGGGCCATCAGGTTCGGAGCTCTGTTACCACCCTGCTTGTTTATATAGACCACTGCTGTCATATTGTCGGAATGGACCCTCACATCCCTGCCTTTCAAGAGAGGAAGGCTCCGGGACAATGCTAGACTGATGGCTTTCAGTTCCTTGAAATTCTGGGATTGCGCACTAACTTCCAAGTCCCAGTTCCCCTGTAGGAGCCGGCCGTCTAGATGGGCTCCCCATCCTTAAGGACTGGCATCCGTAGTTAGACACAGAGGAGCCCCTCTCCTCCAAAGAACCCCTTTTTGAAGGTTCTGAGGATCTAACCACCATTCCAGGGAGAGTAAGGTCTGAGGGGAAACTCTTGATCCAGAGAGAGGGGATCTGTCCCAGACTTTGAGAATCTGGAGCTGTAACTTCATTAAATGGAACTGGGCCCACTCTACCCCTGGAATGGCGGCAGTCATCAGCCCCAAAACGGACATGGCTTTCCGCAGAGAGACCACCCGTGACATAAGGAGGTACTGGACTTCTTCTACAGTTTCACTATAAGAGCAGTGAAACTATGGAACTCTCTTCCTGAGGAGGTGGTGATGGTAAGTACAATAAAGGAATTCAAGAGGGGACTGGATGTATTTCTGGAGTGTAATAATATTACAGGCTACAGCTACTAGAGAGGGGTCGTTGATCCAGGGAGTTATTCTGATTGCCTGATTGGAGTCGGGAAGGAATTTTTTTCCCCTTAAGTGGGGAAAATTGGCTTCTGCCTCACAGGTTTTTTTTTTGCCTTCCTCTGGATCAACTTGTAGGAAACAGGCCGAACTGGATGGACAAATGTCTTTTTTCGGTCTCATATACTATGTTACTATGTAGGTGATGGGCTTTGTGTACGGGCAGGAGGCACATCTGAGAATTTGAATTCAGGATCATCCCCAGAAAATTGCAAGTTTGACTCGGGATAAGGGAGGACTTTTCTACATTTACTTCCCACCCCAGTGTCTGAAGCACTTGCCTGAACCAAGAGATCTGCTCCACTAAGGCTAGACGGTCCCTGGGCAGGAGAAGAAAATAAGTAGGGGATAATCAGCATGTCCCCCTCTCTCACGTGGGCCATCACCTCCGAGACTATTTTTGTAAAGACCCTCGGAGCTTGGGAGAGACCAAAGGGAAGGGCCCGAAACTGAGCATGAAGAAAATCTCCTTCCCCATGTGAACAGCTATCCTGAGGAACTTCTGATGTAACTGATGGATGGGCACACGAGAATATGCATCTCTCAGATCCACTGTGGCCATAAAACACCCCTGGGAGAGATGATTTACCGCAGACCTTAGCGACTCCATCCGAAATTTCTCGTGCACAAGGAAATGATTCAGATACTTCAAATTTATTATGGCACGAAAAGTCCCATTTGCCTTTTACCAAGAACAGAGTAGCATAAAATCCCCTTGCCTCCACGTCCCTGAGAACCTGAACTAGCACGTTTTTCTTTAACAGGGACTGAACTTCTGAAACAATGGCTCCCTGCGCATAGATGATCACCCCCATAAGTAGGCACAAGCAAAATTCAACATAGGGGGATCAACCCTCTTACCCCACCAAGGTACCGGCGTCTCAATGCTGGCATTGGTAGTCTCAGTGCGCTGGGGATGCTCCATGATCTGTGCAGTATAAGCAAAAATGGAGAACGCTGCCTGCTACTTCCACAGCATAGCAGGGAGCTGGCTAGGCTTTACAAATCCGGTGTGCACCACCGACTGCTCTCACTTCCGGCTTGCGACTTCCTCCTGCCGTCGCACCGTAAATACGTCACAGCGCAGAGCCACGTGCCCCCGGATGTGCGGCCTGGACAGCCGGGCATGCGGCACGGCCACAGAGGCCCACAACATGCAGGGAAGGCACTAACCCCCCACACCCGAGGAGGAGTGGAGCGGGAGTAGGCAGAAAGAGTTCCAGACTCACGGCGGCTCCCACAGAAGACTTACGCCGCACTGGTAGGCCCTCCATTTATAACATCAGACGGGGCGCCCGCAGCTCCAAAAATCCGTGGCATCCTGATTCCCTTCCTGCCCCACCGGACAGGAAACAGAACTGGAGTTGTGGGAAGGTGGAGCTCCCTTTATGCGTTTTTTTCTGGTTCCTGCTTCCTGTCCGAGGATGTTGTCATAAGGCGAAAGGATAAAAAAGCAATTTACAAAATGATGCAAACAAAGTAGACATGTGGGAAATGTAAAGTAATAACTATTTTATGAGGTATCACTATCTGCCATAGGGCTCATGTACACAACCATTTTGTGGTATTCAAATTGCAAATCTGCAAGACACGGATACCAGCCATGTGCGTACTGCACTTTGCGGAATGGAACAGCTGGCCCATAATAGAACAGTCCTATCCCTGTCCATAATGAGGACAATAGGTCATTTTCTATTTTTTTGCGGGAACGAACAAGGAATCATTTCTGTTTTTATTGATAATGGGGAGGGGCGCTGTGGAGGTCACTTAAGGGGGCAGGGTACTTTGGAGGTTACTGTTAAAGGGGCGGGCTGCTGTGGAGGTGAATGTTAAGGGAGTGGGCTGCTGTTGATGTACTGTTCAAAAGTAACTAAACTTTTTTACAATTTTCTTTTAAACTGTTCTAAATAGCCCAAAAAATTTTTTTTGCAATATACTTTATTAATTCTATTTTCCATCCGCTGCTCCTGCCTGTGCCCACTCCTCTCAGCTCAAAGCTCCTGTACTGTGCTGTAACTGAGAGAAGTAGTGAGCATCCAATTCACAATCTCATCCTCTTTCTCCTCAACAATGTTGCGCCTTTCGGAAGCCAGCAGGAACAACTGTGGCCTACTACTATTACTACTGTTGGCTGGATAGCTGGTGCTGCTACATCCCACATTCTGGCTCTGGGATTTTCATTTGGAACCCTTCCTTAGCCCTGACATTTTTAAACCTCTCAGATAATGTTATGTACTATAATGTGGGGGATGTCCAGCTCCCAAGAGAATAGCTTGTAGACTCAAAGCGTGTATCCTAATGTGTGTCCACACCCTGAAAAAGTTTGGAAGAGAAGGAAGGGTAAAATCATATCTTCTTTATTGGCAACCGTTCACATTAAAAAATGCACATCATAATATGGTCTGATGTGTTTCAAACATAACGGTCTTAGAAATAAATTAATAAAATGCAGGCATGGAATATATATACAAATGGTCAGCTGCTATCAGTAATCCAATCCATTATTACAACAAATTACAGAAAGTGCATCAGGTGTAGCACGCAGACTCAGAGTGGCATTGCAATTTATTTTAAATAGTAGGCAGTAGCAAGAGAGAAGTATCGTATAAAGTTATGGAAAAAAATATTTTTTCTCTCTTCCTATATAAAATAGTAATGCATAATGTACTTACTGTAGTTAGAACATCTCTTTGGAAATTGTCTTATTGGGAAAGCACAAATTCAGGGTAAATATCCAGTATGCTTCTCTCTCATGTAATTTTCTTTCCACATCCCAACCCCGAAAGGAGGGTTTTACCCTTTCTATGTCAAAGATTTGTAGAGAAGCTATTTTACCTCCATGAAAGGTAAAGAGTTAAAACAGATTAACACTAGATTGTCTAGCAGAGGTTACCCAGGCTGAATATGCTATGGATAAAAGTGCTCTGTCTTTGTGACTCACCCGTCAATCTTAGGCTACTTTCACAGTAGCGTTTTGGCTTGCCGCTTGTGAGATCCGTTCAGGGCTCTCAAAAGCGGTCCAAAATGGATCAGTTCTGCCCTAATGCATTCTGAATTGAAAAGGATCCGCTCAGAACACATCAATTAGCCTCTATTCAGTCACCATTCCGCTCTGGAGGCAGACACCAAAACACTGCCTGCAGAGTTATGTTGTCCGCCTAACGAAGTGAAGCCAAATGTTTTCTCTGACACAATAGAGAACGGATCCGTCCCCCATTGACTTTCAATGGTGTTAAAGGATCCGTCATGGCTATAGAAGACATAATACAACCGGATCCGTTCATGGCGAATGCATGCGGTTGTATTATTGTAACGGAAGCGTTTTTGCATATGCATGACAGATCCGCAAAAAACGCTAATGTGAAAGTAGCACTAAGTAGTTATATTCTAAATATAGGCAGTCACACTACACTTAGTACAACCTAGAGTTAGCGATATCCTTGTATTCATTTATTGGTCAATAAAATATTAAAAATTACTATTAAAAACTAGAAAAAAATATAACACACGGGTGCATGAATATTTAAAACATGGAATGTATAATTCCTGTTTGCTATACATGGGGTGGATTTCTAAGATCATCTTCACCTCCCATAAAGCAATCAGTAGGGAAATTCCACATATAATCCCCATCTAATGCATGTTTCTTGCGATCCAATTTTTAAGTCCAGTATTATACTGATGTTGAAATATTGTCTCTGTAGTTTAAAAATAGAACTTATATAATATAGTGTCTCCTTTCCAGGGTAATAAGAAACTTAACGTCACTGTGTAAACAAATAGTCACTTCCAACAGACACTTTGTATTGCTATGCAAGTATATTTTTAGTATGCTGATTTCTGGATCTCCCTTATGTTGATAGCCATGTATATACAATAGTAATCAAGAGTCTATACTCACTTTTTAGAAGTAGTGTGCGGCTATCCACCATGGCGTCCCACATGGTAGCTGCAGAACTCACATTAGGTTAAGAGTCTCTCACAATAGTGTCTCAAGCATGGGCAGTGATACCAGTTTTGTAACAAATGAATACCGGCGTCCCACGTGGTAACCAGTGCGCTGTTTCCTGACTTCCTGGACTTCAGTTATACAGGATATTCACATGCTGTCCGCAGAGTGCTCCACACTGTATTTGCTCTTATTCCAAAGTCTGGATTTTTCATCAATAGGTCAGTTGGTTGTTTTAGTGGGTCTTGGTATTGCCAATATTACCAGACGTGTTTCAGAGTTATGCTGACTACCTAGTTTTTAGTATTTTATTGACCAATAAATGAATACAAGGATATTGCTAACTTTTTGTTCTAGGCTGTTCTAAATGTAGTGTGCCTGTCCATATTTAGAATATAGGATCTGCTATTTAACACCAAAAAAAGATGAGGGAAAGGGTTTCCTCTTTACCAGTTTTAGTTTTACAATATAGCTCACTGTACAATAAAATTAAAGCATTAACACACATTTCCCAATTTTATTTGAGGAGAGTAAATTACAAAATATTGTCCCATTTTATAAAAAAAAAGCACCCACCATAGGACAGAAAATTGCTCCCAGTGCACCGGAGGATTCATATAAAAGTAAAACCTGGCTACACTGTAGTGTTTTTTTTTTTTTTTTAGATGCGTCTCAACGCCATTTAAAGTTTGCACATACACAAGGCCAACAAAAAAACTTTACCAACCATGATCATTCCATTGTATATAACATCAAAGAATACATTAATTGTAACTCTGACCATGTTATACATGTTTTTCTATGCACCTTTTGTGACAAATTTTATATTGGCAGTACAATCAGGAAGCTCAAAGTACTTATAAACACATAATATGTCTAGTGTTTTAAAGCATTTTAGTGAATTTCATGGAAGTAAAAAAGCTTCTCTATAAATTTTTGGCATAAAACCCTCCTTTCGGGGCCGGAATGTGGAAAGAATATTACGTGAGAGAGAAGCATACTCAATATTTACGCTGAATTTGTGCTTTCCCCCAGGACTGAAGTTCCGTAGAGATGTTCTAACTTTTTATAAGTACGTTATATATGCATTACTATTTTATATAGAAAGAAAAAAAAGTTTCTCTTTATAACGTCATACAATATTTATAGATGTTTCCAATTCTACTTGAGCTTTCTCCTTGCTACTGCCTACTATTCAAAATAAATTGCAATGCCACTCTCTATGTCTGCGTGCTACACCTGATGCACTCTGTAATTTATTGTAATTATGGATCACGGATAACAGCTGACAATTTGCATATATATTCCATGCCTGTATTTTATTCATTTATGTCTATAAGTAAGACTGTTGTTACGGTTCAAATGCATCAGCCAATATTATGATGTGCGTTTTTTTAATGCAAAGTTGTCAATAAAGAAATGATTTTACTCGCTGGATCCACACCCTTCTCTTCCAATGTTATGTACTACCGTGTTTTGGAGTGGTAATCATGTATATATGCTGGTTTGAATATAATCAAGCACAATACCATGTATTAAAAACGTGTGAAGACAGAAATAAAGGAAAACGTATTTAGGCCTAAATTTGTTATCAGTCACAAAATACTTTGTGCACTACCCTCTGTATTGTTGTAGTAATCACTTATATATGCTTGTTTAATTGAATTGAACATTCCCCCCCAAAATTTTATTCCAACTGTGTGGATACGGAATAGACAATATAGAATACACAGAAACAGGCGATTGTGGCCTAATGCTGAAACGCATGTTAACACTCACAGGTAAATCTCTGCCCTAGGCTGTGCATTGTTGTAGTAATCAAATACAGTGGGGAAAATAAGTATTTAATACACTGTCAATTTTGAAAGTTTTCCCAACTACAAAGAATGGGGAGGTCTGTAATTTTATAGTAGGTATACTTTAACTGTGAGACAGAATCTCAAAATACAGTAAATAAATAAAAAATCCAGAAAATCATATTGTATGGTTTTGAAATAATTTGCATTTTATTGCATGAAATAAGTACTTGATCATCTACCAACCAGCAAGAATTCTGACTCTCACAGACTTGTTAGCTTTTCTTTAAGAAGCCCTCCTATTCTGCACTCATTACCTGTATAAAACACCTGTGCCCACACATTCAGTCATACTCCAACCTCTCCACCATGGCCAAGACCGAAGAGCTGTCTAAGGACACCAGGGATAAAATTGTAAACCTGCACAAGGCTGAGATGGGCTACAGAACAATAGGCAAGTAGCTTGGTGAGAATGCAACAACTGTTGGCGCAATTATTAGAAAATGAAAGAAACACAAGATGACTGTCAATCTTTCTCTGGGGCTTCATGCAAGATCTTGGCTCGTGGGGTAGGGATGATTCCGAGAAAGGTCAGGAATCAGCCCAGAACTACACAGGGGGACCTGGTCAATCACCTGAAGAGAGCTGGAACTGCAGTCTCAAAGATAACCATTAGTAACACTACGCCGTCATGGATTAAAATCCTGCAGGGCACACAAGGTCCTCTGCTCACGCCAGCACATGTCCAGGCCCATTTGAAGTTCCCCAATGACCATCTGGATGATCCAGAGGAGGGATGGGAGAAGGTCGTGTGGTCAGATGAGACCAAAATAGAACACCACTCGCTGTGTTTGGAGGCAGAAGACAGATGAGTACAACCTCAAAAACGCTGCCCCAACTGTGAAGCATTGGGGTGGAAATATTATACTTTGGGGATGCTTTTCTGCAAAATTAAAGGGAGGATGGATGGAGCCAATCTTATATCATCAGTAAAGAAATTCAAAAAATCCGGGGTCTCTAATGTTCTCTACGCGGTATAGCATGGAATATCATGAGATCTGCGAGATTGTCAATAAATACCTGCCAGTCTTGCATATGGATAGTGAATGGTCTCCCATTGTGTCTCAGGGTGTCAGATGCGTAGCTCGCTGCGCATGCACAGTGGGAAATGTCCTTAGCCCCAGTCTTTTTCAAAGTAATAAAAATACACAACATACGTGGCTCAACAATCCGGGAAGTTATCGGTGCGGACACAGCAGATGTATTTGTTGTACATATATGACACAGTCAAGAACTTTTACATCTGCTGTAAATAACAAAGTTTATAAAGTGTACTCGTATGTGAACTGCAACACAAAATATGCGATTTATCTTTTCACATGTGAGATTTGTAGAGTACAATATGTGGGCTGCACCACAAACTCAATCAAGGTCCGCATCCGCAAGCATTTATCTGACATACCGCACTATAGAAAACGCAATGTGTCGGCGGTTAGTCTGCACTGTGCGCTAGTTCATGCTGGTGACCCCTCATGTTTGCGTGTGCAGGCCATAGAACGAGTGGTGCTGCCCCCACGTGGTGGTGATCGAAGACGCAAGTTGCTCAATAGAGAAGTTTTTTGGATTTTCCAACTAGAGACAAGGCAACCAGCAGGTTTAAATATCAGACAGGATTTAATCCTACAATATTAACTCATATGTACTATTTATTGAGTTAATAACTTTGAAATGTCAAGTCTGCAATTATGTATTATATATATTATAGGTATATAGTATATATATATATATATTTTTTTTTAGTGCAACTAATATGTATGTTTTAGCACTTTGGGTGTGTTTGAGTAACAGGTGTTGTAATTAAACTGGTGCATACAGATTCACAATGCAAGGAATTGTGGGTAAGGAAGAGGTGTTTCCCTCTTTCCCCATAAATGTCTGTCCAGTGTTTTAAAAGTCTGTCATGAGTAAGGACCCTGATGTGATATGGTCCGAAACGCGTAGACTAATATGAATACCTCTATGTCAAGTTTTTATACTGGAGATATGAAATAAAGATTGAAGATTTTTTATCCGCAAGAAGGAGCTGGACTTTGTTTTTCAATTTGTACTGGGATCGGTTGGTCCATGATCCGTGTCCGTGCACCAACTTTGTGGAAATCAAACAGGTGAGAGCTGCTTAATATCAAGTTTCTCTATGGATGGAGCCATGTATCGCGAGATTTTGGCCAACAACCTCTTTCCATCAGTAAGAGCATTGAAGAGGATTCGTGGCTGGGTCTTCCAGCATGACAATTACCCAAAACACACAGGGAGCCACTACTTAGTTGCGCTGGCTAAGAAGCATTTTAAGGTGCTGGAGTTGCTAGCCAGTCTCCAGACCTGAACCAAATCGAAACTCTTGGGAGGGAGATGAAACTCAAGTGTAGCCCAGCGACAGCCCCGAAACCTGAAAGATCTGGAGAAGATCTGTATGGAGGAGTGTGTGCAAACTTGGTCAAGAACTAAAGGAACCGTCTGGCCTCTAACTGCAAACCAAGGTTTCTGTACCAAATATGAATTTCTGTTTCACTATTGTATAAAATACTTATTTAATGCAAAAAAATGCAAATTATTTAAAAACCATACAATTTGATTTTCAGATTCTTTGTTGGTGAGAAAACTTGCAAAATCGCCAGTGTATCAAATACTTATTTTCTCCACTGTATATATGCTGGTTTAATTAAATTGAACAATCCTGCAAACAATTTAAAGGGATTCTGTCACCAGGTTATATCTGTGCCATAGCACTGCGCTTTTTTATTCAGTGTAAAAAATGATTTTATTGATATGCAAATTAGGGTGTTAATGTGCCCAAGGGGCGGTACAAACCTTTCTTGTGCCCAGCCACGCCCCCCTGGGAAGGAGCCCAGAACTGCCTCCGTTTTACCAATCTCCTCCTTGCTCACAGTTATAGCGCCGTAAATCTTGTGATGCACAAGATCGCACATGCCCAGCTCCTTCACTGAGGCTGATGCCAGCACAGGGAAGGAACACTATGTCGGAACTGCGCATGCGCGATCTCGAGCATCACGATATTTATGGTGATATAACTGAGCAAGGAGGAGATTGGTAAAACGAAGGCGGTGCTGGGCTCCTTCACAGGGGATGTGGCTGGGCACAAGAAAGGTTAGTACTGCCCCTTGGGCACCTAACACCCTGAATAAAAAAGCGCAGCCCTATGGCACCGATATAGTGCGGACATCCTAGCGGCGATATAGCCGTGCATGTCCGCATCTATATCGGCTATAACCAGGTGACAGAATCCCTTTAATTCCAACCTCGTGGA
The DNA here is from genome assembly GCA_033119425.1 of Bufotes viridis. Taxonomy (NCBI): domain Eukaryota; kingdom Metazoa; phylum Chordata; class Amphibia; order Anura; family Bufonidae; genus Bufotes; species Bufotes viridis. The sequence continues at coordinate 354,276,182 of CM065589.1, forward strand.
AATGGAATTAATGGAAACAGACAATTAAGGCCTAACGCTCAAATTCACGTAAAACACTAACCGGTAGGTTGCTGCACTAACCTGTGTATTGCTGTAGTAATCACGTATATATGCTTGTTTCAATAAATTGAGCAAGTTCCCCAAAAATGTAATTATTTATAAAAAATTTAGATATGTGGAAACTGAATATATGGAAATGGGCGATTGAGGCCTGACCCTTAATATCACGTTAACACTTACAGGTAAATTGTTACCCTAGTGCATTGATAGCGAACCTTTTAGAGACTGAGTGCCCAAACTGCAACCCAAAACCCACTTATTTATTGCAAAGTGCCAACACAGCAATTTAACCTGAATAGTACAGTCCAATATAGTATATCTTCCATGTACTTTATCATTTAGGTATAACAGTCTGCCTACATTCAATTCACTGCTCGTGCCGTTTATAGCAAGCCCTACTCTGATGAATGGTGGGAAAAGTCTAAGGCTACTGGTACACCATAAACTTTTTCCAGGGTGCGGGTGCCCACAGAGAGAGTTGAGAGTGCTGTCTCTGGCACAAGTGCCATAGGTTCGCCACCACTGACCTAGTGTATATTGGTGTACTAATCACCTATCTGCTGGTTTCATTAAATTCAATAACTACCCTATCGAAAAAATAAATAAAAATTGGAACCTAACTGTGTGTGTTGGAGATAAACAGATTTAGCTTTTATATTTTATTCTCAATCATTGATGTATACGGTTTTTCAAACTAGAAAAATACAATTAAATTAAATACGTGAAATGACCTGAAACAGAGATCTCACTAGTATTCTATGTGCTATGCTAGATTAATAGTAAAACACTTGCTGTACAGTTTTCGCTTATTCCACCCCCACCAAAAAAAATAAATAATATTTGTCAGTATGGGGGGAAAAAAAAACTAAAGGATTTTCTTGCAAGTACTGTAGCTGATTTTGAGGTTTGCAGCAGCTGCTGTTCTGCTAGGAGGCACAGCAGCCACAGCTCTTCTCACTCTCTGGCTGACAGCTTCCTTGCCCCCCTATTCTACACACACAATTCTTCCTCTTTGTTATTCTAGCCTTTCCCTTCACTCTCCCTGGCAATAGAACACAAGCTTGATTGATTTATGACTGTCCACGATTGATTTTTGTCCCTGACTCCCTAATATTTTTTCTGGCAGACACTGTAAGACCCAAACACCCTCATTCACAGTCCAGTACAGAATGATGTTCTGCTAGGACACCTCCCTGCCTTCTGTAGCACTGATTGGCTCATACAGGCTGTGTTAGCCTGCAAGCCAATCAGGGCAAACCCTCCCCTCCCAAAAATTAGAACTCCTCCTGCAAAAACAAAAAAGATAACAAAAAGAAGCAGACAAAACGGACATTTGTCACTTATGCTAAAACCTTAGGAATGATTTTACTTATCTGATTCTGAGATTGTTTTCTCAAGACATTATGGAAGTAAAATTTGGGTCGATATGTTAAAAATAGTTACTTCATGTAAATGTTATTTTATTTTTTAGTTTGTTAGGAGGCTTAGGAGTTTAGAAGCAATTTTTTTTAATTAAATTTCCAAAACCAACATTTTTAAAGGACTAATTCAGATATGAAGTGACTTTGAGGGGATTACATAATAGAAACCACACATAATTGACCCCATTCTAAAAACTACATCCCTCAAAATATTCAAAACGAATTGTACAAATTTTGCTAACCCATTAGGTGTTCCACAAGAATTTAAAGAAAACTACTGTAAACTGGTGTATGGTCACACCAAGGGATGGAGAGACATATGGTTTTTGGAGAGAACATTTTGCTGGAATGGTTTTCGGGCACCAATTTGCATTTGACAAGAACCTGATGTACCTCTATGGTGGAAGTACTTGTGACCACATTTTGGAAATTACATGCCTCAAATAACTAATAGAAACATGTAGTGAGTGCTTTAACCCCACAGGAGTTTCATAAAATTCAAAACCACTTGGCAGTGAAAATGAAAAATTTCACACAAAAATAAGCACCCTACAAGCTTTTAAGCATTTTTATCTCGACTACGGCAACACTATTGCCTCATTTGAAGAGATTAACTTCTCATTCTCTTCCTGGCTGTTGCAGTGCTCCCTCAAATATAAATTTATTTTTTGACCCCTCCTGTAGCCGTTCGCTGTCTGAAGAGTTGACTTGCTTCCCTTTTGTAGTCATGTAAAATGGTCACATGTGCAAAGGTCAATGATATTGTCAGCAATTGCCTATAAGTGGTGCAAAACAGGAATTCACCATCCAGGCAGCACCATGTGCTGTGAAGTAATTATTTAACTCTGTGGTCAAAATGCATTACACCTCTTGACAAATTCTGTAAGGGGTGTGGTTTCTAAAATGGGGACAGTTTTTTTTTTTAACCTGCCCCCTAAAAACCATATGACGCTCCTTCCTTTCTGAACGCTACTGTGTGCACATGCAGCAGTTTTTGGCCCTATTTGAGGTGTTTTTTTGTTAAATGGTAGAATAAAGGTAATAAATATTGAGGTTTGTTTTGCTGTTAGCCCTTGCTGTGTTACAGAAAATATGGATTACAATGGAAATTCAGCAAAAAATAAAAAATGTCACCATCATGTGTGTTCCTGTGGAACATTTAAAGGGATAAAAATGTAGTCATTAATGGGTGATTTCTATTATGTAAGCCCCTCAAAGTCAATTCAGAACTGAATTAGTCTTTAAAAAAGTTGGTTTTGGAAATTGTTCAGAAAATTTGAAGAATTGTTTCTAAAATTCTAAGCCTAATTAATATATTTACAAAATGTTGCCAACTTAAAGACTAATTCAAATTTAGAAAATTGATAATTTTTTTAAGTTTTCTGTAAAATTATTATATTTTTTTTAAATGAGAGTAAAACATAACCACCATGATAACCCATAATAACTTGGATAAGTTAAAAGCATTCCAAAGTTATTACCACATACAATGACACTTGAAAAATTAGGCTGGATCCTAAAGGTGAAAACTGGCTGGGACATGAAGGGGTTAAAGTAGCAAAATCAAAAATGAAATTAAAAAGTTAAACATACCATCTTTGGGTGACCATAATAACTTGTTAGTCAGGCATCAGACTGAAACTTACAGTAAATTTTACTGACATCTGAGGATGTCCCAGTACGAATAGTGCATAAATCAGAAGTTTCTCTCTAGAACCTGAAAACAATTCAACCATTATCAGTTAGGGTACAAAGCTTTGTTAGTCACATGATTTTCTTTTATATCATGTGAACACAATCTGACAAAAAAAAAGTCCAGAAAGAAAGTTTATTGTTCCCAAGTTATCCATTTATTGCTATTAAGCTGGACATTTCTATCAGCTATTCATTGTCTTAATTTACCAGTATTTTTCTTGTATATCCAATAATAAATACACACATCAATCTCTGCAAGTCCAGCTTGCCAATATCATCCTATAAAAATATTTCTGTATTTACAATGTTTAACTCACACAAAATGCTATTCTGAAATATTATTTAACTTTAAATGCATATAAAAAAAAAATGTGACAGCAAAACCAGATAGTAAAGTATTTAGGCTAGTTTCACACTAGCGCTAGTCAGATCCGGCAGCGGTATTTGTCTGTCTGGATCTCCACAAGGATAGAGGATCCTGCAATGCGGGATACAGAGAGATCCGGCAGGCTGTTCCAACTGGAACTGATAACGCTACTGTGAAACTAGCCTTAGCAGATCAAATTGTCTTGATATGTATGGAAAAGAAAGTTCCTGGCTGGTGTGAACAATGGTGGCACTCTACATACTAATTTATTGTTTGATACAACTGCTTGCCATGATTACTTATGTAAGGTATGTGCCAAGGTACATGCTCACATCACAACCTAATTTTACAGTTTGATGCATAAATAAATATAAACATATTGAGGGAGATTTATCAAAACTGGTGTAAAGGGAAACTAGCTCAGTTGCCCGAAGCAACCAGATTGATCCTTTCATTTTCCAAAGTAGCTCTGGAAAAAACAGGTGGAATCAGATTGTTAAGGGCAGCTAAGCAGCTTTTCCTTTAAACCAGTTTTGATAAATCTCCTTGAAAGTTTTTGTTTCCCTATTTTAAGTACTATAAATTGCACTATGACAAACTGATCTTTGGTTGCATCATAGCCCTGGAGTTGCAATCAGAGTTTAGTTAGTTGCTATTTGAGTACATCAAATTACACATTAACCAGCAATGTATGCAGAGAGATGTATGCTCAGAAGGCTGAAGTACTGTGAACGCAGCGTTGGACTGGAAATTCTAGAATTCAGGACATGGGAAGATAAGTAAAAAGAAGGTTACACAGTTAATCACATACAGTACATTTGATTCAATCTGGATCATAATAATTCAAACATAACATTTTCTTCACATGCATGTCCACTATAGGAATGTTTTTGTAAAGGTACAGTTTGCTGTTTGTCTATAAAATCCTACAAATACACAGTGACCTAAGGGCAGAAGTAACCTGTGTACAGGCTGCACTTCTCACTATCAACGTATAAGAAACAGTGACAATTTATGATGAGAAGTTCCTGCACACTCAGAGATGATCCCTAGAATAGGTCATTAATATTAGATTCTTGGGAGTCCAACACCCTGTACACCTGCCTTCCTACCAATCAGCTGTCCAGGAGTAGTTCTGGCGCCATCCACTATATCAGGGATCAGCAACCACTGACACTCTAGCTGTTCAGAAACTACAACTCCCAGAGCGCTTCATTCCCTTCTATGGGAGTTAGAATACCAGCCAAGCATGTGTGCATGCTGGGAGTTGTGGTTTCACAGCAGCTGGAGTGCCGAAGGCTGCTGATCCCTGGACTATACAGTGGACAAACTGTGCGACTCTGGTGCTGATTGACGGCGATGTGGGGTGTAGGACCTTTGTTGTTCAGAGATTGATAATCTATCCTACGGACAGGTCATCAGTTGTTAAATCCCAGAGACAGCTTTAAGGCCTCTTCACTTGTTCATTCTCCCCCATATATATTCATTGGTTGGTGGAAGCAAAACCTTATTTAAACAGGAAAATCTGCCACCAATAGAGATGAATGAAATAGGCCTCTTTCACTTTTGCGTTGTGTGGATCCGGCGTGCACTTCCGTCGCCGGAAATGCCCCCGGATCAGTCACAACGCAAGACAACTGAAAGCACATTGAAGACTGATCAGTCTTCAATATGCTTTCAGGTAACCATGGCAGCCAGGACGCTACTAAAGTCCCGGCTGCCATGGAAAAGAAGCGGGGAGTCGATGACGTCACCGGGTCCCTGCGTCGCATGGATCACATAGCTATGCTATGTGAGCAATGCGCCGTACGATCCATAGCGTCCTGGCTGCCATGGTTACCATTCTTTAAAGCTCGGATCCAGCGATGCGCCGATTACCTTAAAGTCGGATACGGATTAATGCTTTTCAATGGGCATTAATTCTGGATCCGTCCTTGCAGCATGTCTTCCGGATTTTTGGACGAAGACAAATCCGTAGCATGCTGCGGTTTTGTCAACGTCCAAAAAACGTTCACATACTGAACGGAAGACATCCTGATGCATCCTGAATGGATTTCTCTCCATTCAGAACGCATTGGGATAATCCTGATCAGTATTTTTCCGTCCTAGAGCCCCGAGGACGGAACTCTAGGACGGAAATGAAAAACGCTGAAGTTAAAGAGGCTTTAATAATAGTAATAAAAATAATAATACGCTTTCTTGAGCAGTGAAGGGCTGGTCCTACTGCTCAAGGGACTCTTTCATCCTCTTGATTGACAAGGCAAGACATCTCACTTGGCCCTCTCAATTTTGCACCTGTGCTGTTGCATCAAGTAGTGGCGCAAACACCGATGCAGACTGTTCATGCACCACTATGATTGTTAGTAACAAACAATGTTATGTGCCACATAAAATATGTGATGATGGACAAATGAGTGTGATCGGTGACACATTTAGAAGGGTCAGTGATCAGGAATGAGTATTTGTATGAAGGCTTATCCATGATAATTGCCCTGATCCTAGGCCCATGTAAAAGGGCTTTTAGTGTAGGCCCTATATTATGAAAAGGGTTTATGGTATCAATACAATCAGTATTATGCTTTGATATTTCAGTTGCTGATAGTTAAAAATGATTATGCTGTACTTCTCTCCAGCATACAAAACGTTGACATAGTTTTAGTTCACCAATAGTGTCCCTCGTATCACTGTCCTGAGCGTATGTCTGGTGGCCTCAGCTGTCTCTCTCCTTCAGCCAGGAAAATCTGCATGGCTTTATAAAGCATGTGCACTCCAAAACGCTGTTGTCGTGCGGATGACCAGTTTTGGGCCTGTCCATAGTATATTCCTTTCTTTTGATTGGTTAGCATTTTTAAACCTTTAAAGAAATAAAAATATACAAATCAGAAATACAATGCAAACATGAAGCATGTTCAAGTTTTTTTCACACTGCTTAATAAAAGGTAAATGGAAATCTCTCTCAAATAATTCTGGAGCATATTTTCTTATAACTGTGTTGTGCTGTTCCTCCATTACTCTTCCTGTAAATACATAAATAAATGAAAAGTGGGAATTACCATTTTTCTTATCAATCAGCTATGCCCCTACTTAGTCTGACACAGTTATTACTAATGTGACAATTCTGACATGTGCAGGAACATATTCCCAATAGGCAACACTCAGTTGTCAATCATCATCCAGGGACAGGGCAAATATATCTCTCTTATAGAGCTGGTGCAGGCTGTGGGCTTTGGCAGGTCAGTTCTCTAACAGAACTGATTGCCATCACAGACCTTTTAAAGAGTACCATGAAATGCAATGCAATCTGCAAGAATAATGTTATGGAGCAGAAGTAACTATGTGTAACACTTACACAGAGAATGCTCTCAACACTGATAACACCTCCCATGTGTAAAAATATAATTGATTGACATCTCTGTATACACAGTTACACAGAAAATGCCATCACTGCTATATCTATATACACACTTACACAGAGAATGCTATTACTGATAACTCTCCTCTGTACAGCTATCAGTAACGGACAGCTATCTATGTATACACACTTACACAGAGAATGCTATTACTGATAACTCTCCTCTGTACAGCTATCAGTAACGGACAGCTATCTATGTATACACACTTACACAGAGAATGCTATTACTGATAACTCTCCTCTGTACAGCTATCAGTAACGGACAGCTATCTATGTATACACACTTACACAGAGAATGCTATTACTGATAGCTGTCCGTTACTGATAGCTTTACAGAGGAGAGTTATCAGTAATAGCATTCTCTGTGTAAGTGTGTATACATAGATAACTCTCCTCTGTACAGCTATCAGTAACGGACAGCTATCTATGTATACACACTTACACAGAGAATGCTATTAATCACTGATAACATCTCCCCCGTGTACAACTATCAGTGACTGACAGCTATCTATGTACACACACTTACACAGGGAATGCTATCAATCACGGATAACATCTCCCCCGTGTACAACTATCAGTGACTGACAGCTATCCATGTATACACACTTACACAGAGAATGCTATTACTGATAACTCTCCTCTGTACAGCTATCAGTAATGGACAGCTATCAGTAATAGCATTCTCTGTGTAAGTGTGTATACATAGATAGCTGTCCGTTACTGATAGCTGTACAGAGGAGAGTTATCTATGTATACACACTTACACAGAGAATGCCATTACTGATAACTCTCCTCTGTACAGCTATCAGTAACGGACAGCTATCTCTGTATCCACACTTACACAGAGAATGCTATTACTGATAACTTTCCTCTGTACAGCTATCAGTAACGGACAGCTATCTATGTATACACACTTACACAGAGAATGCTATTACTGATAACTCTCCTCTGTACAACTATCAGTGACTGACAGCTATCTATGTATACGCACTTACACAGAGAATGCTATCAATCACTGATAACACCTCCCATGTGTACAACCGAGATCAGAAATTGAGATTTAAATAAATAAATTCCAGGTTTTACGAAATCTGCGCAGCTCCCCCTGCTCTGTATCCTGCTGCCTGCAGATCACACAGCATTTTGGGTGACAGTTTTTTTTTTTTAAAGTACCTGGCAAGTCGGCATGACTGCCTCTCACAAGATACGATCTAAATAGAGGACTTGGCAAAAGCCTATTGTCAAAATCTAAAGGGACAAACAGACTCACAGTACGACTGCAATTATTGTTCTGCAGTTGTTCTGAAATTCGTCCGAACCCGGCGAATCCGAACCTTCACGGGTTCGTCCATGTCCAAGCTCTCCAAACAGGTCAGAGACAAAGTTGTGAAGAAGATAGATCAGGGCTGAGTTTCTAAATAAATATTCCAAACTATGAACATTCAGCTGGCCGGGTCTTTAAATGTGGTGCTCGCTCCTGAGCAGGACCTGGGGTGACGTCGCCGTCATGTGATCAGTGCAGGGGGCGTGGCTCATCACTGGATTTGATAAGCGGTTTGGACGCCGAACTTAAAATAGAAGTTCGCTCAACTCTACATACAACCCCTTACGCATAACATACACGTACATGATTATGCGTTAAGGGGATAATATAAAAGTGCCAATACATATTTATTAATCAAATATTTTACATATTAAAAACCAGAGGTTGCAATAATTTCTATATAAGCAATTTTTCTCTTTGAAAAAATGCTCAAGCATATTCCCTGGCTTTCCCTGCACTAATGAGTGCACTGTTCGCTCTGAAGGGCATGGGCAGTACAGCAAGAGGGTAAAGGGGGGTGGGGGGAACCAGCTAACACCCTTTAACAATTTCATACCGTAAACCAAACATGATCAGATCCCATAGATACACCTAGTCTGGTTAACTTTCAGCTGTTCTCCCAACGTGGATCCCTCAACTGTCTCATTGGTATGCGATTCATTATTTTATCACCACGTTATTTCTGTACTCTTTGCTTGCATGTCCTTGTCATATTTTTATAGCTTTTTAGCAATGTACTGTATATACTCGAGTATAAGCCGATCCGAGTATAAGCCGACCCCCTAATTTTACCCTAAGAAAAACTGGGAAAACTTAGGGACTCGAGTATAAGCCGAGGTGGAAAATGCAGCAGCCACTGGTAAATTGTATGTATACCACTAAACATACCACATTAACCCATAGTATTCATTGGCAACTTTAATAAAGTGAATAAACCATTTAAGACAGTAAAGCATTGTAAAAAAATGGTTAAAAATCCTGAATCCTTATACTGCAAAAGCCCTGATTATAAGGATTCAGGATTTATAAACATTTATTTACAAGACTTTACTGCCTTAAATGGGTTTTTCACTGTAATTAAATGTGCAACTGTTCTCCTATTGCCGCCTACCTCTTCAGCTCAGCTCAGCCGCGACTTGTGGACTGAGCTGAAGCACCACCCCCTCCAGCAGACGGCAGAAGACGTCGTGCGCGCATCGCGGGTGCACCCGTGCGCGCGCACCGAATCAAATAACCTGTATGACTCGAGTATAAGCCGAGTTCGGGTTTTTAGGCAAAAATTTTGTGCCAAAAAACTCGGCTTATACTCGAGTATATACGGTATATTCTTGTATACTGATTCTTAAATTTAGACTACTTTCACACTCGCGTTTTGGCTTTCCGTTTGTGAGATCCGTCATGGGCTCTCAGAAGCGGTCCAAAACGGATCAGTTTTGCCCTAATGCATTCTGAATGGAAAAGGATCCGCTCAGAATGCATCAGTTTGCCTCCGATCAGTCTCCATTCCGCTCTGGAGGCGGACACCAAAATGCTGCCTTCAGCATTTTGCTGTCCGCCTGGCGAAGCAGAGCCAAACGGATCTGTCCTGGCACACAATGTAAGTCAATGGGGATGGATCCGTTTTCTCTGACACAATCTGGCACAATAGAAAACGGCTATAGAAGATATAATACAACCGGATCAGTTCATGACAGATGCATACGGTTGTATTATTGTAATGGAAGCGTTTTTGCAGATCCATGTTGGATCCGCAAAAAACGCTAGTGTGAAAGTAGCCTTTATAAGTCATACCACCTCTCTAAGTAGTACTTTACTGTGTTACCATTAAAGCCCAGGGTGCTAGAAAATTGCCCGTCATATACATAGTAACATAGTAACATAGTATATAAGACCGAAAAAAGACATTTGTCCATCCAGTTCGGCCTGTTTCCTACAAGTTGATCCAGAGGAAGGCAAAAAAACCCTGTGAGGCAGAAGCCAATTTTCACTCACTGTATAGAAATATATGCTAAAACGCAGTGTGGTCCTGAGTGTTGTGGGTCTGTAACTGGAGCTTTCCCTCAGCAGCAGCATTGTGTGTGGATGTGTTTGGGGGGTTACTTCACAACTTGGTAGCCTAATGCATTACAAGTGTGTGAAGTGAATTCCAGAGTGCGCTCAGCCTGTTGGGTTGCATGCATGTCAACTGAGACATGGGGTGTTGAGCGCAGAACAATGGGGAAAAACTTGAATTTCGTTGTATTTTAGTCCAAGGTCGCAACATTCAAAATGTGAAAAAAGTCAAAGGGTCAAAATTTCCGAATGCACTGTAGGTCATCAATACCACAATCTGTAAAAACCCATTTGACAAATATGTATGCACAATTCTGATTAAATATGCCAGTGTGAATGAGCAGTAATACTTATACAGTCAACTTAATAAAAAAGCAGAATGCACAAAACTCAAACTCCAACATATGCTGGCCATGGTCAGCCGAGTTTGAGCAGGCTTCTTAATGTGCATCAGGGAATTTGGAGTTTCATGTCAGGAAAACGAATCTCCGACCACTATGAAGAGTAATCAGAATAGATTGTTAGACTTAAAAATGACATTATGAAGATTCGTTTTATAGAGTTCAGAACTGTATAGAAATATAATGTATGTTTATAGCTCAGGCAACTGAACAGATAAATGAATAAGTGTTACCAATGGCATCCACCATGCAGGCTTCTCGTGTGTAAGCTTCCACTGGGATGGTGTTCTGGAAACAGTGCAGAGACAGCACACCCTGGCCACTCTTCCAGATATCTACAATGTGCTGTACTTTAGAACAAGGCTGAAAAACAGAAAAAAGAAACCAGAATGAACAATTCTTGCCATCTTGGCAGTTTGCAAAAATAAAAAATAGTGTTACGTTTATTCACTATCGTAAATAGCGACATGGAAGGAGTGGAAATCTTTCAATGTAAGAAAACAAACTGTCTTGCCTTTCATGGCAAAAAATAAAATGTACCCCTGCATTTGTTATCCCCAGGCCATATAAGCATACATATTACACCCTGTACTCCCTTTCATATCCTGTTCTCATGAGATGAACAGCTGGTCTTCTCCCTGGCTGCCATTGGACAGCGTCACCGCCAGGGAGAAGGAGACGCCCACTGAGAAGAGCACAGGTTTCCTCCTCCCTGTACTGATGCTTGTAATTGCCATATTGAAATGAAATACTTAAATTACTCTTACCGGTAATATGTTTTCCATGAGCCCATGACAGCACCTGTGAGAGATCCTCCCCCATCCGGACAGGAAACAGGAACTTCCCAGATCTTTAAATTGGTCCACCTCCTTCCACCACTTAGTAAATGACAAGATTCCTAGGACCAGCAACACACCTATATATATATGGTATATAAGCAACAGTAACACAAGAAAAACCCTTTGAGCCAAATATATGCCCGGGCATATCTCTTCTTTGGCCGACAAAGGAACAAAAAAACTGACCCTATGTGGCTGTTTTTTTTTTTTTTTTTTTATATAAGTATTGTTATATCGTTTGGGAGGGAATTATGTAGGTGCTGTCATGGGCTCATGGAAAACATATTACCGGTAAGAGTAATTTAAGTATTTCCATTACGCCCCATGACAGCACCTGTGAGAGATTAGGCTAGATGATTATTAGGGAGGGACTACAGCCTGCAGAACCTTTCTCCCAAAGGACATGTCCTGCACATAAGAGAGATCCAATCTGTAGTGTTTGTAAAATGTGGAGGGAGAACTCCATGTTGCTGCCTTACAAATTTGCTCAATAGTAGCGCACCCACTTTCTGCCCAGGAAGAGGCTACTGCTCTAGTGGAATGAGCTGAAAAGCCCGAAGGCACCTGACACCCTGACTGAGAGTATGCCAGGCCTATCGCTCTCTTAATCCATCTGGCTAGGGTACGGCTTGTGACTTTCAAACCTCTATTTTGACCCTGAAATTGAACGAAAAGATGCGGGGTCCTCCTAAATTCTTTTGTAACCTCTAAATATGTGCAGACACACCTTCTCACATCTAGATTATGAAAGGACTCCTCCCCCTTATTCCTTGGGTTTTGACAAAAGGAGGGGAGAACTATCTCCTGAGATCTATGGAATACAGACACTACTTTGGGTAGGAATGCAGGATCCGGTTTGAACACTATTCTGTCTTCTAGAATTTGAGTATATGGCAGGGAGGAAGACAAAGCAGACAGTTCCCCTATTCGCCTGGCAGATGTAATAGCCACTAAAAGAACAGTCTTATAGGATAGCATCTTTAAAGGGATGTCTGCGAGGGGTTCAAACGGGGCCTTGGTTAGGGCGGATAGAACCAGGTTAAGGTCCCACGGGGCTGTCTTAGGTTTAACTGTAGCACAAAGTCTAGAGGAACCCCTAATAAACCTTTTAACCCACGGATGAGTGGCTAATCTGTAATCAAAGAGAGCACTCAGTGCCGAGACCTGGACCTTGAGGGTACTAGGTTTTAGCTTTTTGTTAAGGCCCACCTGTAAAAAATTCAGAATTAAGGGGATGTTAGGGGAGCTCAAATCTAGGCCTGTCCCTGCAAGCTGGAGGAAAGTCTTCCACACTCTCAGATAGATATCAGAGGTCACTTTTTTCCTGCTGGCTAGAAGAGTCCCAATCACTTGTTCAGACAACCCTCTGGCCCTGAAGAATCTCCTCTCAAAATCCAGGCTGTCAGGTGCAGGTTCTTCACCTCTGGATGATGTAGAGGGCCCTGGTACAGTAGGTCCTGCCTCTCTGGAAGTATCCAGGGATCCGCTATTGATAGTCTCCTCAACCAGGCAAACCAGACTCTTCTCGGCCAGAACGGTGCTATAAGAATCACTGTTGCCTTCTCCCTCCTGATCTTCTGAATTACTCTCGGCAGTAGGCTGATAGGAGGAAACGCATAAACTAGGTCCTCTCCCCATGGTTGGGAGAAAGCATCTATGCCCAAGGCCTGATCTTCCCTGCTCAGGGAGAAGAATCGCTTGCATTTTTGTTCCCTGTGAGGCAAACAGGTCTATTGTGGGAGAACCCCACAGGGCCTCGATTTGGTGAAACACTTCTTGGTTCAGACACCAATTTGCCTGGCTGAATCTGTGTCTGCTGAGAAAGTCTGCCTGGTGATTCTCTGAGCCTTTTAGGTGAACTGCTGAGAGAGAGAGAGCTTTCCCCCTTATCCGAAAAAATATCTTGGACGCTAGCTGCATTAGCTGAGCAGATCTTGTGCCCCCCTGTCTGTTGACATATGCCACTACTGTGGCATTGTCGGACAGGATCCTGATATGTCTTGGAGGTAGATAAGGGAGACTTACTTCTAATGCACGCAGGACTGCTCTCAATTCCCTGGTGTTTTGGGATTGAGCACTCTGGGTTCCTGACCAAGCGCCTTGGAAAAACCCCAAAATTAAATGGGCCCCCCACCCCCAGGGGCTTGCATCGGTGGTAATTATTAGGGGATCCTCCTTCACCCAGTCTACCCCCTGACTCAAATTGGATGTCTTCAGCCACCAGGTTAGTGACTGGGTGACTGATTTTGGCATAATCATCTTGCAATCCAGGGATAGTGACCCTGATTCTCTGTTGAAATATTCTCATTTTCTCTACTGGAAGAAAGGATTTTTGTGTTCGAGAATCTAGCAGGATTCCCAGGAACACACAGCTGGGAGCTGGACTAAGGGACGACTTGTCCCAATTTATTAACCACCCGAGGCTTGTTAGGGTCCCCAGCACTACCTGTATTTGGGACGCTAATGCCTCCTGAGACTGCCCCACCAAGAGAAGGTCGTCCAGGTATGGGATTATAATGATGTCTGATCTTCTTATTTCCGCCATTACCTCTGCCATTAGTTTTGTGAAGAGCCTCGGTGCCTGTGATATTCCGAAAGGGAGCGCTCTGAACTGTAAATGGATAATCCTCCCCTCCGTCCTCACCGCCATTCTGAGGTATTTCTGAGATGACGGATGGATAGGTACATGATAGTAGGCATCCTTTATGTCTATTGAAGCCATCACACAATTGGGGAACAGATGGAGAACCGTAGAGGATATCGATTCCATCCTGAATTTCTGATATGTCAGGTATTGGTTTAGGTCCTTCAGGTTTATTATCAATCGGAATGCACCATTGGGCTTGGGAACCAAGAATAGGGTTGAATAGAAACCCTCCCCTTGCTCGTTTTCTGGTACTGGTACGAGGACTGCCTTGGTCAGAAGATTGTTTATTGTCTCCATAAGAGCCACTTGCTTTGGAGATCGCTGGTTTACAGATGTGATCTTTAGCTTCCTTGGTGGGAATTTTTTGAAGTCTAGGCGGTAACCTTCCTCTATAATAGTCCGTACCCAGGCGCTTGCGGTAATATTTCGCCAGGCAGGAGAAAAGAAAGAAAGACGACCGCCTACCTGGAGCTTGGCGTCATTGCTGAGAGGAACCTGAAGTTTGGGGTCTAGATTTAAACAGCACGCTCTTTGTTTTATCAGACCTCCACTCTCTTCTTTTCCTTTGATCTCCAAAACCCCTCTTTCTTTCGATGTTCCGAAAGGGTTTCCCTTGTTTAGGAAAGGACGGCGTTGGAAATCCTTTTTTCCTATCTGCTGCCTTGTCTAAAATGTCATCCAAGGCTGACCCAAACAAAAAATTTCCTTGGCAAGGAAGGGCACATAGTTTAGACTTAGATGCCACGTCACCTTTCCATCCCTTCAACCATAGGGACCTTCTGGCTGAATTAGACAGAGCGGCCGCTGTAGCCGATAGTCTCAATGCGTCGGCGGAGGCATCCGAGATAAAATCTGCCGCCCTGGACATGGTTGGGATAGCTTCCAGAAGCTGTTCCCTAGGGGTCTTGTTCTCAATATGAGACTCTAGTTCCTCCAACCAGACTTTTAATAACCTGGCCACTGAAGTAGTTGCGATGTTAGGTTTGAAGGCCGATGTAGATGCCTCCCAATTTTTCCTTAAGTAGGTGTCTGCCCTTTTGAGCCATAGGGTCTTTAAGGGAACCTAAACCCTCAAACGGGAGAGCGGACTTTTTATTTATTTTCGCTACGGGTGCATCTACCCTGGGTACCTCCTGCCAAGCTGATGCTTCTTCCTCGTTAAAGGGGTATTTTCTTTTTATCGCTCTAGGGATAAAGAATTTTTTATCAGGCTTTTCCCATTCACGTCTAATCAGGTCTTTAATACAATCCTGAATGGGGAACACCCTAGACTTTTTTGGCTTCAGGCTTCCAAACATAAGCTCTTGCCTAGACCTGGATTCTTTTTCCTCCTCCAGCTCCATAGTGGACCTAACCGCCTTCAGCAGTAGGTCTGTGTCTTCAGCTTTAAACAGCGGTTTCCCGGTCAAATCCTCAGAAGAGGAATCTGAGCTTGCAATGGCGCCCTCTTCCTCAGACTCAGACTCTGAAGTATTTTCCATTACCGTCTGAGCCTTCCTATGCCTGGATGAGCTAGGTAGGGACTTTTTAAGATGTTCCACAGAAGAACGCACTTCATTTTTAACTAACTCCTGTAAGTTCTGCAATAAAGATGGCGATTCCTCTGCCACTAACTTATCCAGACAAGGTTGGCAACATGCTTTATGGTAGGATGGGCTCAACCTCCGTTTACAAATCCCACATTCTCTAGCTCTTGTTTTGTGGGTAGCTTTTCTTGGGGCTTCCTTCACCTGCATTTAATAAAAAACCCCAATCAGTCTAGATCTGACCATACTGAATAACTCCCCAAAGGGAGATGGTGGGGTTAACCCCTCTTACCCCCAGGAGTACCGTGCTCTCAGAATGCAGCTCCTGTTTGTCCGTGCGCAGTTGAGTCTCCCCTTCTTCCTGCATAGTAGTGCTTTAAGGGGGCGATGGAGGGAAGATCTGGCCGTCCGGTCAAAAAATCTGGCTGTCGCTGCTCCCTCCATCCTGGCTGGCCGGCGTTCCCTTTTCAAATGGGCCGCGCAGCTCCGCCATGTTTCTAGGCCCCTCCCTTCCGGCCGGTGGAACGCACGCGTCATTTCCGGCGCGACGCGCGCACCCGGCCTACCGCAAATGAGAGAAGAGGAACTCCTCCCCCTCACGCCGAACTTCGCCGGCCTGGGCAGGGAAAAAATGAGGTGGCTACAGGTATCCCCCCATGGCGCCGAAGAAGGGAACAGCCGGGCTTCTCAGCGGCTCCTAGTGGAGACTTACGCCGACAGGTACCTCCAATAGGTTTTCTCTGTGGCCCTAGAGGTCCTGCAGCCCCGAAGATAGACCTGGAAAGAAACTCCACCTGTCCCTGGACAGGAAACAGGAAAGAACTGAGTGGTGGAAGGAGGTGGACCAATTTAAAGATCTGGGAAGTTCCTGTTTCCTGTCCGGATGGGGGAGGATCTCTCACAGGTGCTGTCATGGGGCGTAATGGAAAAATACATAAAACTAGGGAGTAATGTGTTTTTTCTTTAGTTCCACCCCATTTGGACTTTTTTTTCCAGCTTCCCACTATATCACATGCAATATTAAATTGTGCCATTAGAAAGTACAACTTGTCCTGCATAAAACAAGCCCTCATAGTTATGTGAACTGAAAAATAAAAACGGGAGACAAAAAAAAGAAAAATTTCTGCATCAGTAAAGGGTTCATTATAAATTTCGAGCACTAATTAATGATTTTATGCAATAATATTTAGGCAAATACTCAGATGCAGCATGATCAAACCTCTTACATCTAATAACATGGATATTTGTTGTTTATTTTGTGCATTCGCAAGCTAACCCCCAACTTTTAGATTGGTGGGAGTCCGACTACTGAGACCTCCACAAATCATGAGAGTGGGGACCCCACAAAACGCAGTGGCAGGTCGGCCACCTGCTTTAGTGGGACTGCCAGAGATATGGTAGGTGAGTACGATCACTTGGCTATTTCCAGCAGCCTCATAGAGATGAATAGAGGGGCAGGATACATGCAGGGCCTGATGCTCTATTCTTTTCAGGAGTCCCCAAGGGGTACACTACCCCAGAAGTCAAATCCCACCTATCTAATAGTTATCCACTGTGGATAGGGGATAACATATTACAACCAGAATATCCCCTTGATAATGAAGGGGGTTTAATTTCTTGTGAACAA
Source organism: Bufotes viridis (assembly GCA_033119425.1). Taxonomy (NCBI): domain Eukaryota; kingdom Metazoa; phylum Chordata; class Amphibia; order Anura; family Bufonidae; genus Bufotes; species Bufotes viridis. The sequence goes on from CM065589.1 coordinate 354,293,553, forward strand.
TGAAACTTAGATGCAACTTAACCACCTCAGCCCCCCTAGCTTAAACCCCCTTAATGACCAGGCCACTTTTTACAATTCCGCACTACACTACTTTCACCGTTTATTGCTCCGTCATACAACTTACCACCCAAATGAATTTTACCTCCTTTTCTTCTCACTAATAGAGCTTTCATTTGGTGGTATTTCATTGCTGCTGACATTTTTACTTTTTTTGCTATTAATCAAAAATTACCGAAATTTTAGCAAAAAAATAAAAATTTTCACTTTCTGTTGTAAAATTTTTCAAAAAAAAATACATTTCTATATAAATTTTTCTCTAAATTTATTGTTCTACATGTCTGATAAAAAAAATCCAATAAGTGTATATTTATTGGTTTGGGTAAAAGTTATAGTGTTTACAAACTATGGTGCAAAAGAGTGAATTTCGGCATTTTGACTTTCTGAGCACCTGTCCTGTTTCAAAAAATTTCATTTTCCACTAACTTGTGACAAAAAATAAAAAAACTTTCATGAACTCACTATGCCCATCAGCGAATACCTTGGGGTGTCTACTTTCCGAAATGGGGTCACTTATGGGGAATTTATACTGCCCTGGCATTTTAGGGGCCCCTAAAGCGTGAGAAGTAGTTTTGAATCCAAATGCGTATAAATGTCCTGTGAAACCCTATAGGTATTCAATGGAATTATGGCCCCTTTGCGCATCTTGGCTGCAAAAAAGCGTCACTCATGTGGTATCGCCGTACTCAGGAGAAGTAGGGCAATGTGCTTTGGGGTGTATTTTTACATATACCCATGCTGTTGTCATTTACAGAGATATTTCTCACACACAGTATAGGTATATATAAAAATACACCCCAAAACACATTGCCCTACTTCTCCTGAGTACGGCGATACCACATGTGTGACACTTTTTTGCAGCCTGGGTGCGCAAATGGGCCCAAATTCCAATGAGTACCTTTTTAGGACGGCATTTTTACGCATTTGGATTCCAGACGTCTTCTCACGCTTTAGGGGCCCCCAAAATGCCAGGGCAGTATAAATACCCCAAAAGTGACCCCATTTCGGAAAGTAGACACCCTAAGGTATTCAGTGAGGGGCATGGCGAGTTCATATTTGTTTTTGGCACAAGTTAGCGGAAATTGATTTTTTTTTCTTACAAAGTCTCATATTCCACTAACTTGTGACAAAAAATAAAATCTTACATGAACTCACCATACCCCTCACAGAACACAGAAGTCTGGAATCCAAATGCGTAAAAATGCCCTGTGAAATCCTAAAGGTACTCATTGGAATTAGGGCCCCTTTGCGCATCTTGACTGCAAAAGTGTCACTCATGTGGTATCGCCGTACTCAGGAGAAGTAGGGCAATGTGTTTTGGGGTGTATTTTTACATATACCCATACTGTGTGAAAAATATCCCTGTAAAATGACAACTTTTTCCATTTTTTTATGCAAAGTTGTCAATTTACAGAGATATTTCTCTCACCCAGCATGGGTATAGGTAAAAATACACCCCAAAATACATTGCCCTACTTCTTCTGAGTACGGCAATACCACGTGTGACACTTTTTTGCAGCCAAGATGCGCTAAGGGGCCCTAATTCCAATGAGTACCTTTTAGGAGGGCATTTTTACGCATTTTTCTTCTCACGCTTTAGGGCTCCTAAAATGCCAGGGCAGCATAAATACCCCACGTGACCCCATTTCAGAAAGAAGACACCCCAAGGTATTCCGTGAGGGGCATGGCGAGGTCATAGAGGATTTTTAATTTTTTTTTGCACAAGTTAGCGGAATTTGATTTTTTTGTTTTTTCTCACAAAAGTCTCCCTTTCCGCTAACTTGTGACAAAAAGTTCAATCTTTCATGGACTCAATATGCCCCTCAGCGAATACCTTGGGGTGTCTTCTTTCCAAAATGGGGTCACATGTGAGGTTTTTGTACTGCTCTGGCATTTGAGGGTCTCCGCAATCATTACATGTATGGCCAGCATTAGGAGTTTCTGCTATTCTCCTTATATTGAGCATACAGGTAATGAGAATTTTTTTTTTCCGTTCAGCCTCTGGGCTGAAAGAAAAAAATAAAACGGAACAGATTTCTTCATTCGCATGCAAAAAATCGATTGCCAGGACATAGGGGCTCCGCCCAAACATCCATACCCACTTCAGTTCCTACTATTGTCCTGGCAAACGTGATTTCTCTATTCACATCGATCAATCGATGGTTGTGGAGGAAGACATCTTTGCCAGATCTTTGATACAAAGTGTTTGCCAAAGTATATGAACTCCAACACCTCTCCTCAGCTCATATACCTGGGCAAACGTACCTGTACTGCAGAGGAGAAATGTCGTCCTGCAGTGCCGCATACACCGACTTCACATGTAATCTGACAGCAGTGCAATGCTTCTCTCAGAATGCACATCAGTGCTGCAGCGTTTTCGTCGGTTGGAAAATAAAGGGTGGTTAGTAAAAAAAAAAAAAAAAAAAAAAAAAAGCAGCAGGCTCATAAATTTGAACGTTACGAACTTTATAAACCTGAACATCAAAACTTTTAAAACCTAAACTAACTCAAGATTTCTTTTTCTTGCTACCTGTTTAAATTTGTTTTTTTCTTTTCACTCTTTATTTTCCTTGCAGAAACCTCTCCTCTCCCATGGGACAATGTGTAAAGTGTAAATCGCACAGAGATGGTGCGAAGTACATTATGCATTTTATCCCAAGTGAAAGGAGACGTTTCTACCGTTTCACATAGCTGCAGTAGCACACTAGCACCCCTGTGTGTTAGGGTCTCTCAAAACCTAGTATCCTAAGAGACACTAGATCCTGAGTGTAAAAACTACCTGTGTCCTGCAATCCCTACGTCCCTAAGTGTACCTGAGTGTGGTACTTCCGGAAACACTCCCCTAGGCATAGGGCAGGGTGGTCAGGACAGTCAGAACAGAAATAGCGGGTGTCACGCCTTATTCCACTCCTGGTACAGACACGACTGGGGAAGTGTCGCTCGTGTAGACAGCTCACTACACTGCGTTTCCTGCACTAAAGTGCAGGAAACGCAGGATGGTCTCAAATCGTGTCCTGGACATGGCAGCAGAGTACATGGGCATGTAATGAATTGGGTTCGTGGACCAATATGACCGCAATTCATGTTTTTTTGTCAGGCTCATGTTGAGGAGAAGGCCCAGAAAAGTTTAAAATTCGGAAACTTGGACTGGTTTCCACCGGAAAGGCTGGGCATAGAAGCTTCCCGGGTTGGCGGTTATAAATTGAGTGGCATACTGGTTTGTTTCTGCCACGACTAGGTCAAAGAGCTCCGCAGTTAAGAACTGCTCAAAAAACCCCAGTGCCAATTTGATCTGAGCTGTCTCCACCCGAACTCCTGACTGGGCGGTGAAAAGGGGAACTAATGGTGCGGCTGAAGATGGGGGCTTCCAATCAGGGCTTGCCAGCACCTCAGGGACTCTAAGGGCTCTACGGGCATGTCTGTGCGGTGGCTGCGACGGGGGGGGGAACTAATGCACGTGCCACCGTACCAGCTTCAACTGCCCTTCTGGTGCTCGCCACTTCACCATGTTCTATGGCAGTGCTGGTACTAGGTCCAGGATGGTCTGCGCTGCTGGTGTATGCATCACCACGTAATCCGACAGTGCCAGCCCCACTCTGCTGCCCTTGAAACGGATCCTGCGCAACCTGTGGTCTAGCGACACGGGGCCGGGTATGCCTGGTGGTATCAGGGACCTCAACCCCCTTGTCCGAACTTTGGGTCAGACTGCCACTGCTCTCTACAGGTTCGTATTCTGAACCGCTAGATTCGTCAGATGAGGGTTCCCATTCCTCATCCGACTGGGTCAGAATCCTGTAGGCCTCTTCAGACGAATACCCCTTATTTGACATTTGGGCGACTAAATTTAGGGGGTATTCCCTGAGACTACCCAAGAAAAAAAAGCAAGCCTGTCTTACAAATGGGAGGCTAGCGAAGTACAGAAAGCCGCTGCGATTGATAAAAAATATCAAAATTGATTTTTTTATCGCCGCAGCGCTTGTGAAGTGATTGTGTAGTAATAAAAATAAATATTTTTTTTTGTCACTGCGGCGGGGTGGGCGTGGGTGAACGCAAGTGTGGGCGACCGATCAGGCCTGATCGGTCAAACACTGCGTTTTCCGTGGGGGCGAACTAAGGTGACACTAATACTTTTATAGATCTGACTGTGATCAGTTCTGATCACTTACAGATACTATAAAAGTACAAATGCTGATTAGCGCTACGCTAATCAGCGAATCGTGACTGCGGTGCGGTGGGCTGGGCGCAAACTGAAGCTAACTACCTACCAAAGGGGCCTAAACTAAACTAAGACTAACAGTCAATACTGGTGAAAAAAAAAAATGTGACAGTTTACACTGATCACTTTTTTTCCTTTCACTAGTGATTGACAGGTGATTGATAGGGAGTGATCAAAGGGTTAATTGGGGTGATGGGGGGTGATCTGGGCCTGTGTGTCTGGTGCTTGGTGTACTCACTGTGACATGTGCTCTGTGCTGGGTCCAACCGATGAAAAGGACCCAGCACAAAGCACAGAGCCATTTAATGCATTATATTTATAAATATAATGCATTATATGGCTTTTGATTCGTTTTTTTTTTAAAGTCACCAGCCTGCCAGCGCAGATCATTGGCTGGCAGGCGACGAACTTGTCCTGCGCCTTCCCCGATATTCTGTGCGCCCGCGCGTCAACGAGGAATAACTGGGCAGCCGAGATCACGCGATTCTGCGTGCGGCGGTCCACAATGATTTGCAGTGATGCAATGATACCTTTCACTTATTTTATTTTTTATTATACTCACTTATATTGCGCTGCTATACTCTGCAGCACTTTACCGACATTAGCATCACTCTGTCCCCAATGACACTTACAATCTAAGTTCCCTATCAGTATGTCCTTAGAGTGTGGTGGGAAACCGGAGAATCCGGAGTAAACCCACACTCTTTGGTCAGTTGTCTGAGACCTGTTATAGTGACGTTTCTATCAGGCCCTCTCTGAAAAAGGGGCATATTGTACTTTATGCCAGTGTACCATCAAGTATTCAGTGCATTTTAATAAGTGAACACTTGGCAAACGTGGCTGCTGAAAGATCAGGAGCAAGTTGTCTAGTCAGGCACATTTTTTTCTGTTTGTACTGCCATCTATTGGCCAAACTAGGAAATGGCCAGGATTCTTATGTAATGTTTTTCTTTGAGAAACTGTAGGCACAATATTGCTAATGAATTTCTCGCTTTCAGTCAAGGCGTTTTTGGCTACGTCAGCAAATATAAAAAAAGTTAAGGGGGTCAGAATGTGGCTATGCAATGAAAAATTAAAAAGTATTAGAACACAAGAAAAAAAACTATAGAAATTTATTATCACTGTAATCATACTGCCCAAGAGAATCAAGGTAAGAGGTCAGTTTTACCACCTAGGGCAGGAATGGGAAAACTGCAGCTCTCCAGCTGTTGTAAAACTACAACTCCCAGCATGCAAAGACTGCTTACAGCTATCAGCCCACAGCAGGGCAAGGTGGGAATTGTAGTTTTACAACAGCTGGAGAGCCGCAGTTTGCCCATCCCTGACCTAGGGGACGCCATAAACCAGTTTTTTTCCCCCCAATTCCATCCTACTTGCAATTTTTTCCAGCTTCTCACTACATTGTATGCAATATAAAGTTAAGCCATTAGAAAATATAAATTGTTCCACAAAAAACAAGTGCCATAAATGTAACAATAAAAAAAAAAGTTATGGCTCCGGGAAGACCAGGATTACAAAATTAAACTGGAGACTGTAAAACGAAAAAAATTAATAAAATCATAATTTTAAAAAATCAGCTGAGTTCTTAAAGGGGTTCTATAGCTTTTTATTACTGATGATCATCAGTATCTGATCGGTGGCGGTCCATCACCTGTATCTGTATTATGACATTACTGGTGCTTTTCCTCCTATGATACATTATACATTAGGTTTGATATTAGTTTCTACCCTTGCCTCTAGGTCTTATTTTTTTTTGGTTCGATTCCCTAGAGTCATTTTATTCTGATCTTGGTTTATAGTACACTAACTTCTCTCCTTTTTACCCTTCAGTGGTACTGCAGATTAAAGGTCCGGGTGGAAGGAAACATCCAGAGATATAAAGCTGCCATCTCGCATATATTTCTACACAGCTTAAATCTATTCCGAGACTATGTATGCACTGACTTTGGCAAAAAAAAACTAGTTTTTTTCCACTTTTGCATCAATTTGGGAGAGTGCTGAATTTCTTTTTACTATCGAATGTTCTTTTTGGCATATTTTTGTAACCTTGTAGCACTGTACTTTGTTCCTTGAGTGTTGTGTAACTGTTGTGTGTGGATCAGTGGACGTGTCTGGGAAAATGCTTCTCTCCTTGGTAGCCCAATACATTAGGCGAGTGTGAAAATGAGGGTGGAAGCAGAGTTTCTTCCTACAGTCACATCCAGGGTCATGGGTGCATATGGGTACAATCAGGACACCAAGAAACAGTAATGGCTGATATAAGCATACTATTTTCTGACTGCATATATTTTTTTTTTGTGATTTCAAGGCAGGCATCTTGCATGAGCTGCTCCTCAGAAGTTTAAAAGATTTGATTTACTGCAGACAGAATGTCACAAAATGACTTACTGAAAATCTAAGAGGAGAATGTTACAGTGAAGGTGGATTGATCTTGTGTACTCTGCCTCATAATTGTTAAAAAAATAAAGGTGTTACCTTAAGGTGGATTTACACTGCTGTAAACACTCGTTGCTGAAAATCTGCCGAGTCTAAACATGCATCCTGTCGTTGTTGCAGACACACCAATTATTATTTCTGGGGAGCAGATCGTACTGGATTGGCAATCGGAATAGCGATCCCTCAATATCATACTGAGAAGGAGAACGCTGCATGTAAAATGCAGTGGTGTCCTTCACTGAACGAGCAGCCGTCTAAACCTGCCTTTACACTGTAGTCCTGCCCTGTGGTTATATAACTTTTGAAAGGTGCAGTATTTGAAGATTTTGTTAATAGGGGTTATCCCACAATCTTAAACATTTTTTTTGTTTTACTCACTTAGGACTGATGCACACGCCTGTATGGCTGTGGTGCCCGTATTGAGGACCACAAACAGCATAAATTTGACTGAAAACTACATTAGATTTTCACAAAAGTTCTAACAGATAAATATAACCAAATCTAATAAAGGAGTTGAAATTATTAGACTTGGTTGTTTATTTATTGAGGAAATTGTAATCTTCAGAACATGTTTGTAGAAGTGTATCATGGCAGGAACAAGGGAGATTTCTGAGGACCTCAGAAGAAAAGTTGACACTCATCAAGTTGAAAAAGGTTACAAAACCATCTCTAAAAAGAGTATGGACTCCACCAATCCAATGTGTAGAAATGGAGGAAATTCAAGACCATTATTACCCACCCCAGGAGTGGTCTATCACCATTACACCAACAGCAAGGTGTGTAATAGATCACAAGGAACTGTAGATAACCTCTACGCAACGAAAGGCCTTTCTCAGAGAACTTTAAGGTCTCACTTGGTTTAAATGAGAAGTGTGATGTTTGAAGAAAACACTGCATTCCAGCATACAAAATATCATCTTATATGTAAAACATGGTGGTGGTAGAATCATGGTTTGCTACAAGTGGGCCAGAACAACTTGCTGACATTGATGGAACAATGTATTCTAAATCATACCAACAGAGGGAAGAAAAATAAATGTTATTAACATCTGTCTGTGAGCTGAATCCCAAGAAAATGTGGGTCATGGAGCAAGAACACAGTCTTAAGCACACAAGTCGTTCTACCAAAGAATGGTTAAAGAAGAAGAAGGTTTAAGTTTTGGAATGATCAAGTCAAAGTCCTGACCTTAATCAAATAGAAACGTTGAGGACGGACCTCAAGCGAACAGTTCATGGGAGGAAACCCACCAACATAAGAGTTAAAGATATTGTATGGAGAAATGGGCTAAAATCCCTCCAAGCCAAATGTGTAGGACTTAAGTTACTGCTGCACAAGGAGGTCACATCAGACACTGAAAGCAAAGGTTTACATACTTTTGCCACTCAAAGAGATGACATTGGATCATTTTCCTCAATAAATAAAAGACCAAGTTTAAAATTTTTGACTCACTTGTTTGGTAATAGTTATCTACTTTTAGGACTTGTGTTAAAATATGATTTAGTTTTAAAGTGGTGTCCTCTAAAACATTGGGAGAATATCGGTAACTCCTAGGTGCTGATGGGAGAAACTTTTTCAGAAGGTCAACCATCATTGCAGCACTCCACAAATGTGGGCTTTATGGCCAGTAAGACGCCTCGCCTCAGTAAGATATGAAAGTTTGCAAAAAATAAAAAAATAAAAGCTTCCAATTTGCTCAATTACACAATTACAGACGCACCCTTTTCATCCTGGGCAATTTTTACCATAATCAGGAGTAACTGAATAATAAATCTGTGGCCAATGACATGAGATCTTTGTCTACTGTGATAAGTAACCTAATAGTTACTTTCAGATGTCCAAAGTAAAATAAATAAAACAAACATATAAAAAAAAAAAATGTCAATTCTTCCACATTTCAACATTCAACTTCCTTACTAAAATGCACAGTACGATCCATACCTTCTTGCAGCTACCCCTGTAGTGAGTAAGTGCCTCATATAGATGACAGTATGGTCGAGATCGCTTTCCTTTTCCCACGTAAAAAACAGAGCTGACAAAAGTACGAAAGCAATCATGTGGAGATATGTCACGACATCGAGATGGCAGATTTCGAGTGACCCTAGGAAGAAATTTCAGACTTTATGAAAAATTCTATTTAACCCTTTTGCACCTTTGCTACCCAGGACAATTTTCAGTTTGCTACCTACAAATAAATCCCAAATAATAATAATGATAAAAAATAAAATCATACTAATGTATGTATATATATATATATATATATATATATATATATATATATATATACACATATACACACACACACACACACACACATAGCTAAAATGCCCCTCAGCACTTTATACATACACACACCCCTTCATACAAATTTGCATGTTGATATTAACAGATAAAAGCGTGACTCAAGCTGAAAGCTATATGGACCACGCCTCCTAAAAATAAACCTTCAACATGTGCATGGTTCATACATACAACTTAGGCCTAAACTTACATGCACATATCAGAACAGGAAAGAAAAATTAGAATTAGCTTGAAATTCTAAAAAAAAAGTAACAACCCATAAAATACAGGGATTACAGTCCCTGAAAAGCAAGTGAACCCCCAAAACCTATAAATTTCCTGAAAGTAGACAACCTGATGACTGCAGCTGTCTTGGACTGTTTACAAGTGTCCACATTCAGTTAACTTTGTGACAAACAGGAGTTATTAAAAAAAAATGCATCAAAACAACATTTGCAGCTAACACTCACATCCAAGCAGAGGTTTACACACAAAAACAAGGTAAAAATAATATATTGAGGTGCGCAAATCTCAAGTGTTTACATCAGCAAGACCATGAATTCTTAACCCATTCCAGACAGCCGCCTTATACGTCTTTAACCCTTTCGCTACCAGTGCCGTGTACGGCGCTGGGTAAACATGTTTCAAACAAGAGAGACCCGCAGCTAATGACCGCGACCGGTAATCATGCCGATTTCGGTCATTAAAGCCTTTAGATGCCATAGTGTGATCACGGCATCTAAAAGCTCCAAAACCAGGATCTTCTTACCGGCATCCTCTGCAGCCAATGAGGATGCCGGTAATCGAATTGTCCCAGGGTATTGGAGATGTAATTCTTATTCTGGCCAGCAGGTGGCAAGCCAACATAAGAAATGAGCAATTCTGCTCTCATCAGGGATCTATATGAAACATGATGGTACACAAAAAAAAAAAAAAAAAAATAGTGAGTCTTGAAGCCTCAAACATGAGCTACAAAAGCATTAAAAAGGTAAAAAAACGAAAAAAAAACAAACATTTAAAAATCCCGCCCCCCTTTCCATAGAGTAGTAATAAAAAATAAAAAAATACATAAATAACAGTATTTTTTCTTTTAATTTGTAATTTACGGGTTATTTTTTGTAGATTTCAAAACTGCAAAAAGTGTCCTGGCTACCAACAGTGCAAAATGTCTAAAGATGGTTAATAGCCCATGCTGCATTATTTGGATTTAATACTGTTATTGCCAATGATACACACACATACTGGGAAATGCCTCAGTAAGGGTACTTTCACACTAGCGTTTGTGTGATCCAGCAGGCAGTTCCGTCGTCGGAGCTGCCCGCCGGATCCGCCGTTCAGTGTGACAACTGACAGCATTTGATCCGGGTGCGGATCAGTTTATAAAATGCATTGCAAGAACAGATCCGTCTCTCCGCTTGTCATGCGGATGGACGGATCCATCTTGCAGTCTTTTTTACAGTTTTCCCGTTCTGCGCATGTGCAGACCAGAAAGACGGATCCGTCCTTCAGTTGTTTCGCAATGCCGGATCCGGCACTAATGCAAGTCAATGGGAATTAATGCCGGATCCGGCATTCCGGCGACTGATCAGGCATTTTGGACGGACATAATACCGCTGCATGCTGCGATATTATGTCCGGCCAAAACCCCTGACAGTGACTGAACGGAAGGCATACTGATGCAAACTGAACGGATTTCTGTCCATTCAGATTGCATGGGGATATGTCCGATCAGTTCTTTTCCGGCATAGAGCCCTTTTGACGGAATTCTATGCCGGAAAATAACGCAAGTGTGAAAGTACCCTAACCAAGGAAGTACCGAGTCATGATTTCCAGTTCTTTTTAAGACTACGAGCTTCATTAAAGATCTAGTGACTGGGAGGTTGCAGATGACTACAGCCTGTAAAATCCAGGAAACTACATGAGGAAAAAATTCCCTCAAATCAAAGGAGCTTAACAGCTGAACAGGAATTTAACGTTGTCTGGTGCCTGGGCCATGAACTCTACTGGCCCACAGACATGCCATTGCAGAAACTATTCATTAGCGTAGAACCAGCTCCCGTGAATCAAATATTGCACAAAACATACACCTTTATTTTGCCCATACGGTAAAGGGGTTATCCCACGAATCATGTAAAAGATTTAAATCAGATATCATATAGTGCATGACAGTCTAACAAAGCTAGCATCAGCCCGGTACCGCACATGGATCCAGAGATCTCCCCATTCATTGTTCCGCTAGATTTATTTCAAGCTGGCAGCTCAGGGGGCACGTCCTGTGTGCTGCAGCTAGTAGTATTTGTTTTGCCTGATAATCTTCTTTGTTTTCCTGAACTACAATACCCTCAGTACTTTTCCATATATATACGCAGCTATACTAAGGTTTCATGACTACTTGAGTGTCAATCATCATTATTTCACTCATTCTTATACATTTGTATCACAGTATTTGAAATATAGAAAAAGAGCAAACAGCAGGTGACGCTATACAGATAGATTTCGGTGAATAGCTCAGTGGCTATACTAAATTTTTAATTACATAAGTATTCAGATTTAGGTGCTGGTTTGAAAAAAGTAGATTTTAGTGGAGCAACCCCTTTAAAGGGGAAAAAAAAAAGGTTTTTTTTGCATTTAAAGGGTTATTCCCATCTGGGACATATCGCTACGATAGGCCCACAATGTATGATAGATAGACTCGCACCTATACTTAGAACGGAGCCTGCAAAGTGCCAGAGGGTGCACCACACATGCACGGCTGCCCTCCATTCATCTCTATGGGACTGCCAAAAATGAGACCCATGTGAGCACAAATATGTAACAGCCGGAATATGAAGTCAAAGCTCTCACCTTGCATCCAACAATAAGTAATTAAAACTAGATTTTAAGACTCCCTCTCTCCATTTTCGCGTTTTATCTGGCTGGTCAAATTCTCGGGTAATCTCTGCCTCATCTTTGCTGCAGTCTGGAATGGTAAATGTGTGTAGGGCTAAAGAGAGTTCTGGGCTATACTTAATGGACAAACCTAGAACACAAAAGAAACAAAAAGAAAAACAGAAATCAAATTCATACTCTAATTATATTTAGAAAATTAAAAATGATGGTTTTAGACACTATGGTAATAACTATACTTTTAGTTTCTGCAAATATCTATAGAGTTTCTAAAAGCCATGGACTCATTTGCACAGATTTTTTTTCTTTGTTCATGGAAAACCAGTTAGTTTTCTAACTGGCTTTCATAAAAAAAATAAAAAAATACCATTTATTGCTGTACGTTCCGGGCAAATCCTTCACATGGCTGGCTGTTCTGCTTCTAGCACACATGTTTTTGTTGTTAGCTCAAGACTAACATCATCTGATCTCTGCTGTACTTCTGCCTCCTCATACAGTGCAGAGATACCAGCAAAAGGGAAGAGGGTGCTGTACACCAGGGGTAGGTTACATCTGGCGTTCCAGCTGTTGTGAAACTACAACTCCCAGCATGCATACTTGGGTGTGCTCTTCTCAGAAATCACACAGAATCAAATTGAGCTGGGGATTGTAGTTTCCCAGAAGCTGGAGTACCAAAGGAAGCTGAGCCCTGCTGTACACTGTAGAGTAAGCTGTATTGAGAAGTAAGAGCACCCAAAGGCTGAAGCTCCACAAATTATACAGGCAGGATGAATGTAGAAATAAAGATGAGAGCGCCTATGCCAGAACCTGCAGTGAAGGGAGAGATCTCACATTTGCAGAAAGCACCAGAACTGCAAAAGTGGAAAGGAGATCACAAAGGTGCTGAATCCGAAGAGGAAAGAAGTACAGTGAAAACTAGTTCAGGAGAGGGCGATCCCCATCGACCCTTCATGTGCAGGACAGTGCCCAGGAAAAATATTTACCAGGACTGCCCTTTAGATTAGTTAATTCTAGAATGGTGGCAATTGTGTACAATGTCTTACCTGTTGGTCTATTTGAAGTTTGCTCTTTTAAACATTTGTCTAATAATAAGATACACATCTTCCGATTCTGGCTTGTTACTTGTACCGGGTCTTCCCCAAACCCCCGCAATCTGCTGGCAATATCATCATTAGATAATCTGTAGAGTTCCACAGCCACTCGATTAGGTGAGCTTACAGAAGTGGCCTTGGTTATGTTTAGTGTATTAATCTTATAGTTTCGCCAGTCGTATACTATAGTATTTTCTGAAGTTTCTGCAGTATCTGTCTTGGAATGGTCTATAGATGGCATATGTTTTTCGATGAGTGAATGTCCTTTTTCATTATCCTTATAGAGATATTCCACTGGCTCTACTTGGCTTAGATTTGCAGGGCGTCCACCAGGTGATAATGGCACTTCCTGACTGGCAGAATCATGGAGTGTACTTAGACCTGACACAGTACTTCCATCAACTCGTGGGACTAAAGAAATTCTACTAAAGCTGTAACGTGGAGGTCTACAGCTATTCACAACTGTGTCTTCTAATAATGTACTATGAAAAAAAGATCTATTGGATAAAGATGCAGGTAACGAGGTCTCCTCCGTGGTAGAACAAATGTTCCTCTTTTTATGAGCAGCAACTCCACTAATCTCAGATTCTCCATCTTCTGTTAGCCATGCGCTGTCAGAAAACCCAACATCACCACCATGGTTGCTAGTGGCTTGCTTTAACTGCAGGCAAGATTTTTCTTCCGTCTCTGAAGAAAGGTCATCTGTAAGAAAGTTGGTGATACTGATGGTGGCTTCTGCTTCAGAAAGGCTTTCTCCATGATGCTGTGGATTTTTTTTTGTCAAGGTCAACTCTGGTGAATCTTTTGCATGATCACATGTATCTGACTGTTTAATCGGGTCATATGTCACACAAGGGAAGTCGGAGCTCATTCTAGGCAGAAATTCATCTGGTGGAAGACCGTGTGTGGGAGATGCCAGGCCATCTGGACTCCTCACCCGCCTGCCTCGTTTCGGCATTTCCACAGAGTCATCGAAGAGTGAAGAACTATTCTGATGAACTTTGAAAGTGTGGAGCCTGCTTTTAGTACGTGGGGTAAAGAAGGGGCTTTTGTCCTCATTCGCTATGGCTGGTGAAAGAGCGTTCTTAGTTGCCAGCATCATTTTTTTAAGGCCTTGCTGCAGATCAGAATCTCCTGTTTCGTTTACACGACATTCATGGTATTCTACAAAACAATGACTTTCAGTGCTAGTAGAGGAGGAGGAACGGGCATCTTTCTGGTTTGGTGATCTTGTTTCACCACTCACTGGAATAGTGTTAGCGGATACTGCTTGTGACCCAGTCTTATGGCGAGCTTTAGTAGACAATAATAAGTTCCTTAAATGAATCTGCAAATCCTGGCCATCATGTTCACTAGTGGCTTCAATAGGCACAGTGGAAGATTGTGACGTGAACTGCACTTCTGAGGTTCTTATGGTTTTGTTTGTACACTCTACTGTATGTGTTCTGTTGCATTGACTAGTTACCATTTGTGTGCAAGCACCTGTTAACCTTTCATTTTCCACTGCTTGCAGATCTTCTTTATCTACAAGTCCCGAACCTTGTGCATTCATGGTTCTACATTCATCTCTTTTAGAAAGTACTGTTGCATCCCCTGAATTGGAAAAGATACTCTCCATTCCATCCGAGACCCACCTTTTACGACCACTATCCCACAGGCTTGTGTTACAGTCACTATAATTACTCCTACAATAGGTTTCCTTTGCTTCCAAGATTTTGCACTCAGATATATTACTAACCAAAATCAAAGACTTTTCCATTTTCTCCTCGCTGTGTTCTTTGTTGTAGGTGTAAACATGGTCAGGGGAGGTCACATCTAATCCTTCCAGTTTTCCACAAACCACGTCTACTTCTCTATGACTTTTTAAATCTTGCTGTACTGCTGAATCCATATCCAGAGATACTGCCTCACTTACTGTATTTCTAGTATTATTTTCCCAGTTATAATCAACTAAAGTGGGAGTCTTTTCGCTTATAGATGAGTTATCTAAGGTCAAGTCAGATTCCCCCTGAGTAGAAAAGTATTCAGTACAGTGACCACTTTGTGAAGAACTTCTGCCGGGAACTGCTTCTTTTGCTTCAGCTGGGTTTAATTCACATTCATCACTCAGGCGTTTGAAGCTACACCCCAATTCTTGTTGTTTTCTGGATTCATTTTTTGTATACAAGTATGGCATTTCTGCCTGACTTGATATCACTGCATCGTCCATGTGGCTCAGTGGATTTAAAGTTATAGGAAAAATCATAGGAGAGATTTTGGTACTGCTTAGTGGAGAGTTTTCATAGGTCGGCTCAAGAAGTAGAGAGATGCAGCTTATTTCTGTGATATCATCAGGTGCACTGGAATAATTCTTGTGACAATCTGTGGAGAAAATGAGGGGACAATAAAAAAAAAAATGTTATATATATATATATATATATATATATATATATATATATAACATATGTAGTTCTACATGTTGAATAATTTTAGATGCTTCATTTGGTGTCTCAGACATTTTAATGCTTCTCCTAGATTTTATCAAAATATCGGCATGGCAGTAATGTGGGCGCATTTATATTATGGCCACAATTCCCAGCCCACCCAGTTTTATGACCCGAACTTACAGCATCATACTGTATATGCCTATGATGCTGAAAGTTCAGGTCATGAAAATCATGGTTAGGCCAGGAATTGCAGGTTTTATTACAGCGTTGAAATGTGCCCACATTGCGACTGCCTGGATGATGCCTAAGCAGTAGACTTGCCCATTAAGGGCTTTTATCAATCACATTCACAGTTGCTCAGTAAAGAATGTGAGGCAACAGCTAGGGTTGTCACTATACTGAAGCTTGGACTTTGATTCCTATACCAAGTACAGCGTCACGAAGATTCTCAATACCAAAAAGATGCAGTGGTACACAGAGCGTCTTTGGTCTGCCCTTGGTGCATTAACTGTTCAGGCGCATCTCACTCCAGCGCAGAGAGATCAAGACTGGTGGATGGATCCGCCAGTCTAGCTATACGTCAGAGTTTTGGTCAATGATTTCCATCAGGTGCAGATCTTTCCATTATACCTTATGTCTGTGGAGGCTCCAATCCTGGTTTTGGCTCAAAATCACTGACGTGTAAATTTTGGCTTAACCCTTTCAGGACCCTGCCATTTTTCACTTTGCACTTCGGATGCAGCCACGCGATACTTGACAGGATCACAGAGGGCAGCAGGGCCTTCACAGGCTTCCGGCTTGCCATGGTAATGCTGAGCCGGATCAGGCTTCTGCTAAGGGCAGCAACCTGATCAAGCCAAGTGTAAAGTCACAATACACTACAGTCACGGACTGTGAGGATCAGAACCCGTCAGCTGGCATTAGAAGCCTCTGATTGGCTAGTCTGTACAGACTAGCCAATCAGAGTGATCGCCGGCCCGGGACTGCCCTCATTGGTCCCGGGCCGGTTAGCTGAGATCCCTGGCTGCGTGTAACAGCCGGGGTCTCAGCACTGTCACCATGTCTGCAGACATGGTGACAGTTTAATGCCATGACGTGTATACTCGTCATGGAGCGCCAAGTAGCAGTGCTCCATGATGAGTATACACATCAAATAGCACTAAGGGGTTAAGAGATCATGGCATTCAATGAAGTAAATAACCCAACACACTGCAAACTTCATATAGTAAGATCATGTGAAAATCAATGAAAAATGTTGGGTGGAATGTGGGGCAATGAACACCAAAATAGAATTTCACCTACCATGGAAAAGATTTCTGACACTAAAAGGGTTAAATGTTCATATCTGTCACACTATTTGCATTATTCCCTAGAGATGACTGGGCGATTGGCTGATAATAAATAAAATTACCACTTATTTCATCTGCGCATCCACCGGGGATCCTTTCTTTGTATTCCTGAAGAGCAACAACACATCTCCTGTTATTCTCCATTAAGGCCAGGTCTAATGCTGTATACCCATCCTATGACACATAATGGAAAAGTCTATCAACAGAAATGAAAATCAAGACAGAAAAATATACTTTATTTGGGTAAAAGAAAGTAACCTGATCCCGAATAGAAGGATCACCCCCTTTCCGCAGCAAGAAGAGAAGAGCCTTACAACATCCCCATGAAGCTGCCACATGTACTGGGGTTAGATCGTCTGTAGATCTTAAAAAAAAAAAATATAAGTATAAATAGTGAAGTCAAGACAAGAAAAATACATAAATCCATCATTAGAAATATACAAATAATAGCCAACGTTATCTTGGCATATGTCTATATAAATTGTCTTAAGGTGTTTGTCCAACCCTTTACAAGTGATGGCCTATCCTCAAAATAGGCCATCACTATCTGATTGGCACGGACCTGACATCTCGCAACCCTATCGATCAGCTGCTATGCAGTAGCTCCAGTGGATGGAGATGGTTACTGTAGTGCTGCTCTTCCACTACACCATGGAATGCTAAAAGATTGTGGAGCCCCAGTTATGGGTCTACAACACAGTGAAAGCCAGATATCCCTCAAAGGAAGGAAAAACAAGCAAAGGGGTGTCTCCATTACAGAGATCACCAAATCCACCATATTAAGTGGCCCCTATGTCAAAATCCCGCTCTTTTACAAGCTTTAAGGATGTGACGGGGAAGACCTAAGCAAGTTATCCATCCACAGACAGCTGTTTCGGGGTGTTGCCCCTCATCAGTGTGGAGTAGGATTCTGGCTAACCGGGAGCAATGCTTTGGTGACTACTCAAACAAAGCAATAGCTGATCTTAGGGAGACCAGCTACAAAAATGCCGTGGAGCCTCACTTAAGAGTCTCAAACACAGCAATCCAAAGTGCAAAGCTCCCTGGGAAACATAAAATGCTAAAAGATTGTGGAGCCCCAGTTATGGGTCTACAACACAGTGAAAGCCAGATATCCCCCACTACACCATGGAAGGAGCTGTGTAGTTAAGCCACAGAAGATAATACAGAGCAGTTAATCAGCGGGGGTACAGTGTGTTTACCCTTGTACATCAGATGGTGATGGGCTTTCCTGAGGATAGGCCATTGCTTGCAAACGGTGAGGCAACCCTTTTAAAGGGGTTCTCTGGGCCTGTATCTAAAAGTTTCAGCTAACCTGTGGACAGAACACTTTAAACCAGAGTTCCTCAACTCCAGTCCTCAGGGACCACCTGCCGGTCATGATTTCAGACTATTCCACAGAACGTCTACCTGTGTTAAGTCCCCATGAATAGACACTAATTATATCGCCTGCCTGATACTAAGGAAATCCTGAAAATATGACCGGCTGGTGGTCCCTGAGGACTGGAGTTGAGGAACCACCCAACTGGCTGCAGGCCTAATGTTGTGACCTGATGTGCTCCTCTTCCTTTCTTTCCAGCTGCATAATGTCGAAGTGGCTGCACAGGGGGTTACACTCTTTTTACTGGCCAAGAGAATAGAAACTACCTTATCTAATAACCATCTTTTAGGCTAGTTTTACATTAGTGTTAAAGAGATCCGGCAGACTATTCTAGTAGGGAACAGCCTGCCAGAGCTCTCTGGATCTGGCATTGTAGAATGCTATCTGATGCCTATTGGCCCCATTAACTATGGTGGGGAGTGGCAAAGATGTGACTGCAACCCAGCAAATGGGGACGGAATCCACAGGACAAAAAACACTGCTTGCAGTGGTATTTGTCCAGCCAATTCTCAGCATATTTGCCGGGCCGGATCTCCGTTGGTCCCCATTATAGTTAACTTCTTAGTGAACACAAATACACCCTTTAAACGGTGGTCACTAAGGGGCCTTGGGAAGGGCCATTGACTTTTTATGATGGCCAAGTCTAAAAGCTGCATTGGTCTCCAATGCAGCGGAAACCGGGCGCTCAACTCTGATATGACAGTTAGGCTCCTGCTCGAACAGCCTCGATCGTCAGAGGCACTGATCAGGGCCGTTTTACCCCTTAGGTATGGAATCTAAGCAGTTACAGAAGGAGAATACTCCCTCTGTCTCCCATCGGCAACCACAAATGCGATCATTGGGAGGCTGATGCCTGTGCATGGAAGTTTTTCCCCCCATCAGTTTTTCAATAAATAAATAAAATATCAATCAATGGGAAAAATTGCAAAAATAAAACCCTCTCCATATGCTTAGTATAGCTGCATTTGTAACAACCCACATAACACAATTATCACAATAAGGGCTCACCCCCAATAAGGGCTCATTCAGATATCCGTAATTCTGGGTCTGCATCCGTTCCGCAATTTTGCGGAACAGGTGCATACCCATTCATTTCAAGAGGGTCGCAAAAGAAGCAGACAGCACACCGTGTACTGTCCGCATCTGTAGTTCCGTTCCGTGGCCCCACAAAAAATATAGAGCAGGTCCTATTCTTGTCCACAATTGCGGATAACAATGGGCATTTCTAAATAGGGCTGGCCCTGTGCGTTCCACAAAATGCAGAACACACACGCCCAGTTGTGTGAATGAGCCCATATCATGTAATGTATCCCATACAGTGAACGCAAAGGGTTTTTTTAATGCAAGAGTAGTAAAACATAAAAATTGATATGTATTTGGTATTGCTATAATTGTACCGACTCAGAGTATAAAGTTATGTTATTTACCATATATTGAAACATATATATTTTTTTCCCTTCCCCCCAAAAAAAAGAAAATTATTAAGAGTTAATCATTGGGTTATGTGTACCTCAAAAATGGTGCAATTAAAAATTACAACTTGTCCCACAAAAAAACAAACCCCCTATATGACTACATCAACAGTAACATAAAGCTCTTGGAAGGCGAAAATTAAAAAAATGCTTGGTCATTAAGGCCCAAAACAGTCTGTCTCTAAAGGGTTAATGGGGCACGTGTGCATTCAGGCAGTGGCTGGCAATGCCAGATCAAAAGAGATTATTCCCTGCTGGATTTCTTTAACTCTAGTGCACCCTAAGGCCTCATGCACACGACCATTGTCTTGCATAGGGACCCAATCAGTGTTTTCCAGATCAAGACTGCCTGCTTTCGCTAAATGGGCTTCCCAGCTGATGTGTTGTTGTCAGAGGATGTTAACTCAACCTGTGATTTAAGTACCTTCATTCTGGATGTGGTGAAGACTACAGCTGAAGTGTTGATGTTATTGTGGATTGTTCTTTATCCTTTGTATATAGTGCAAAAGAAGGCCATTGTATCGCTATATGTATATTCTACTTATTAGATTTAATAAAATCATATTATAAACCTGTGAAGTGTATCTGTAGTTCAGTTAAGAGTCTCTCTTTAAAGAGTATTCAAACATGAGAAAAACAGGGTCTCAAATGCATTGCCAAGACCAGCTCCCATGCTTGGACATTATACAGTGAAGCAACAGGGGATGTGGGCAAGGCAAGCTACGCTGTGACTTCCTAAAATTCAGACAGGACCTTTCCCCTATCCATCTCAACCTTATCTGACACCTGAAGTGGCACTGCCGCATGTCCTACGCGTACCCAAAAGATACATTCACTGTCAGCAGCCATCTTGAAAATGAAAACCACTGCAGAGACTTGCACTAGACCAAAGCTATCTGCCACAGCCGAGGCAACTTCCAGCAGAGAAGTTGAGTGAACTGGGATAAGAGCGGAGGAATTGTCAGGCTTCAGTGGTAGTGGCTTCAACAAGACCATTATGCGCCAATGGGATAGGTCCTCTTACCATTAGGCTACGTTCACACAACGACATTTATCGTGCGACAAATAGGGCACAACTTCACTCCAACATTTTGTCGCGCAACAATTTTTATAATGGGAGTCTATGGTGTCGCACTGCGACATGCTGCGACTGCGACGCGACAGTCGCAGAAAAACCCATCTTGAATGGATTTTTTGCGACTGTCGCGTCGCAGTATGTTGCATGTCGCAATGCGACACCATAAACTCCCATTATAAAAACTGTCGCGCGACAATAGTGCGACAAATGTCGTCGTGTGAACGTACCCTTAGCAAACTCTGACATTCCCCAGCCCAGGTGTGAATGCTTGAGGCGGCTCTCTTCCAGATAGCAGAAGCTCCCTTAAGGAATCTTGTCCTGAGGACAGGAAACCTGAACTGATGTGTGGATGAAACCTTCTTTCTCAGGATCCCTGTCCTGGGATGTCTCCTTGCAAGGGTGTTGTCATGGGAAAATAGTTATGACAAGAGTGTTCAGAAGTGAAATCAAAAGGATTGAGTTCTATAGGTGATATCCAAATGAACCACTGCCTTCTCAGTTATAAGTATGTGCACGCAAGAACTAATGAGTTACAATTATATATCTTTTCTAGGGATGAGCGAATCAACTTCTGATGCTTCATCTTAAGTCGATTGCATAAAACCGTTAGAATACTGTATGGAGCGAGCCCCCTGTACAGTATTAGAATGTATTGGCTCCAATGAGCCGCAGTTATTGCTTCGCGAAGTCTTGCAAGACTTTGAGTAATAACTTCGTAAATGAATTTCTACTGAAATAAAAAACCTTTGTACCGAACTCGGATTCGGTTCCAAGGTACCACCTGGAACTGAACCAGAGTTCGTTACAAAAGGCTTTTTCTAGTAGAAATTAATTTACGAAGTTATTACCCGAGTCTCGCCAGACTTCGCGAAGCAATAACTTCGGCTCATTGGAGCCAATACATTCTAATACTGTAGGGAACTCTCGCTCCGTACAGTATTCTAACAAAGTTGCATGCAAATCGACTTAAGATGAAGCATCAGAAGTCGATTCGCTAATCCCTAATCTTTACCTAAGCATACCTGACATTGGGATTTCCACCATGTTGCAAAATCAGCGTCAAACATCTCAGGGCACACTCACTCTCCTTTCCTGAAGAAAGGTGAATAGCTGCAATACCATTGGGAAGAACTAGATTTGGGTCTGCTCCACATTTCAAGAGATCTTCAACCTCCCTGAGTAAAGAGAAAAACGTAACCACAAAACATGTTAAAGATTAATTATGAGTGGGAAATGGTTGGGATTTTTTTTTTTTATATATATATTTACAAAGCAAAACTAAGGGGGTCATTTTTTAAACTGGTGTAAAGTAGAACTGGCTTAGTTTCCCATAGCAACCAATCAGATCCCACCTTTCAATTTTGACAGCTCCTTTGGAAAATGAAAGGTGGAATCTGATTGGTTGTTATGGACAACTAAGACAGTTCTACTTTACACCAGTTTGATAAATCTCCCCCTATCAGTCTACCATAAGCCAGTCCAGCAAGCTTTATACCAAGATTTTGTCAAATAGTCATTTTTAGAAAGCTCTAGGACTGTACAAAAATTTGAGTGCGCTACAGCGCTGTTCACCGGATCGTGGCAGCGTTCTCTTTGTTGATCAGGCTGGCATGTACCTTTCTGTCTGTGGATATTCACTGCGCATGCGGCCACTGAAGAGGGAGCCTAGGTGCCTGACACATCTGGCCAGCCGTGCCATACCACAAACTACAGAGGAGGGGCATTGTCCTATAATCTAAGTTGGCTACAAGAGTTATTGTGACGACACCACCTACTGACCCACTTGTTTCTCTGCCAAAAGACGCCGGGAAACAGGGCATAACAAAGAGGAACACACCGGTTTGTCCAACGAAGCCACGATCCGGCAAACAGCGCTGCAGCGCACGCACCTTTCATACGTATAGCTATTGCCAATCTCCACCCTGTATGAAGGGTTAACTATAAGGACAGACAGATCCCGGAAGGACCATTCAAGGTCCATAACCTTCATTACGCTACATGCCGCTCCATTACTCCTAACAGCATCGGCCTGAAGAAATCATTGGGACTACAGTCATCAAGGACAACTAAACTATCACATCCATTCTAGTTACTATATGGTCCTCCATGTTATACAAGTATCATTTCAGCCATCTTTGGTATTATAAACATTGCAATATTTTATTCATTTATCTACTCATCACTTGGTTACAGTCAGTGTTTGATCAACAATTGGTGTAAGAAATAACAAAAGATGCCATACTTCCCGGGTCCTCCCCTAAAACCTGCACACGCAGTCTAAAGTCTATGGGTCCGTGTTTTAGTAGGAGATGCTGTGGAAATTCATTTTCTGCTAAGCAGTGTCCATGGAATACAGATGACACACGGAGGACAAGCAAGGGACACACGGAGGACAAGCAAGGGACACACGGAGGACAAGCAAGGGACACACGGAGGACAGGCAAGGGACACACGGAGGACAGGCAAGGGACACACGGAGGACAAGCAAGGGACACACGGAGGACAAGCAAGGGACACACGGAGGACAAGCAAGGGACACACGGAGGACAAGCAAGGGACACACGGAGGACAAGCAAGGGACACACGGAGGACAAGGAAGGGACACACGGAGGACAAGGAAGGGACACACGGAGGACAAGGAAGGGACACACGGAGGACAAGAAAGGGACACACGGAGGACAAGGAAGGGACACACGGAGGACAAGGAAGGGACACATGGACCACACAAGGATTCTTTCCAGTTTAAAGGGGTATTTCCATCTCGCTAGGATATGCCTCCATTGTCTGATAGGTGCGGGTCCCACGGACCTACAACGAGAACGGCGCGGGGAGAGCTGTGGCTGGAGGACTCCGGATTTCCCGGGGTCCGTCCACCACCAAGCGCTTCTCCCATAGCTGAGATGGCAAAACCCTTTAAACTGTTGACCATCTTGTCACAGACGTGTGAATGAGGCCTAATGAAGAATATTCACAGCAGAATTGATCTCCTTTGAAGATGAAGCCTAACGGTGCCCAGACATATGAGATAAAGGTCAGCTAAACCTGCCTGGCCTGGCCGGCCGTCTGATCTGTATGGTGGCTGCAGCGACTCTCCCCAGTCTATCAATCTGGGGCACACAGAATAATTCTGCAAGAAGTTTAAGCCCAATTATTGTGGATTTCACAGTGAAAAGCTGCAGGTTCACCAGACATGGATGTACACCATTGCATCGGGATAATGCTCTTGCAGATCTTCTGCCACAACTCAGACCCATCTCCTGAGGTGACCATACCTGGCACTGGGCAGAAGAACCCACAGGTGGACTTCACCTTCTGTCCAGGCAGAAAACCCAGTCTCCTTCCATCTTTGAGGGTCAGGCAGGAGGAGAGGGGATTTTGGAGCAGGACCTCAGTGGTCACTAGGAGGCATGCACATACATGTCCAGCATATATACTGTAGCTATATACAGATACAAAATGCAGTGTCCTCCAAGACCTTTACTGTTCTCCTCGTTTTGGAGGGTGCTGTACCTTCCTATTTGTGTGGTCAGGGGCCCTGGACATTGCTTTTCTTCGGGGTTATTATTATATATAGCTATACACATACTGTACACGTTACTCACTTGGCGTCTTCATTCTCCACGGCTTCACACAACCTTCCAGCCAACTCCTCCATCCTACAAGACGCCTGGAATCTTCAGGGCAATGACAGAATGCAGGGAACTGGAGCGGATCACGGTGCAGGCAGGGGCAGCTGCGGCTCCATAGCACTTCCTGCGGTGATACGGGCAGTCCTGCGCCGCCGCTTCAAACTTCCCGCCGAGGCTCTCGTCCACCACACTGACCCCGCCCACTCCGGCGGTAGCACCTCCCAGCCGCCTGAGTGAGGCACGGCTCCGGTGCAGTGACCTACCTCACACGTCTTTTCCTATGCTCTGTATTCACCTTGCACAGGCTTCTGGGTTGTAGTTACTAGGGGCAGCAGGGAGCTCTAGGCCAGCCAGTGGATGCGAATTGAGTACATATGCTGCCAGCAGTAGTAATACATATGCCTGGCCTGCCTCCTGCTCTATAGGTCAGGCTCACACACACTGCAGGGAGGAAGATATTTCTGGCAGCTTCTACTCCCAGACATAATTAAGGCCCCTTTCAGACAAATCATACGGATTCTCTCAGGATGGGTTCGGTGAAACCCACAAAAATTTGCGGTTAAGTTCAGTCAGTTTTGTCTGAGATTGCATTCATTTTTTTTGTTGTTGCTGAAGCCTCATTCCCTTTTTTGGGGCCAGAATATAGAGCATTATGTGATTCTCACGCAACGCAGAAATGATGCGTTTAAAACAACGCTCATGTGCACAGACCCATTGAAACAAATGGGTCAGGATTCAGTGTGGGTGCTATGCATTTACATCACACATCGCACCCGGACGGAAAATTCACTCTTGTGTCAACGGGGCCTAAAGAGGTTGTGTCAATTCAGCAAATGGCATTCATCATGTAGAGGAAGTTAATATAATGCAGTTACTAATGTATTGTGATTGTCCATACTCAGGGTTGTAGCTAACGGCTCATGGGCCCTGGTGCAAGAGTTCAGCTTGGGCCCCCTTCCCTCAGTGCTTTGTGTGTCTTTTTATGCGCCACAAGGGTCTTTGGGCCCCCTCAGGCTCCTGAGTCCGGTAGCGACTGCTACCTCTGCACCCCCTATAGCTACGCCCCTGTCCATACTGCCTCCTGTCGTTGGCTTGATTAGTTTTTCCATCACATTATACACTGCTTGTATCCAGGAGTTACGACCACCCTGCAGTCCAGCAGAGGTGGACACCCAGGACCCCCGCTAATCAGCTGTTTGAGAAGGCACAGGCTCTCCTCTGAGCGCCGCTGCCTTCTTGCAGCTCACCAAGCACAGCGCTGTACATAGTATAGAGGTCCTGCTTGGTATCGCGCTTAGCCCCAGTTACTTACTATGCAACGTGACAGGTGAACGTGTCATCCTCCGGCCTAGGAAAAGGAGAGAGAAAGCCATGGAGCTCACAGGAGAGCTGCTGCCTTCTCAAACAACTTATCAGTGAGGGGCCACGGGTGTCAGACCCCACTGATCAGATACTGATGACCAGGATAGGTCATCAGTAAGAAAATCTCGGAAAACTTTTAACTTTCTTTAAATAATAAATGTAATTTGCTGATGCAAGACAACCCCTTAAGGACCGGAGGTTTTTTATTTTTTGAGTTTTCGTTTTGCCTTCCCAGAGCCATAACTTTTTTTTTTCGGTTCACATAGCCATATGAAGGCTTGTTTTTTGCAGGACAAGTTGTACTTTCCAATTACAACATTTAATATTGCATATGGTGTAGTGGGAAGCGGGGAAAAAAATTCCAAATGGGGTGAAATTGCAAAAAAAAAGCAATTCCACCACAGTTTTGCGGGTTTTTAAATTCCGACATTCGGTTTGCGATAAAACTGACAAATTACTTTTACTCTACAGGTCAGTACGAATCCGGCGATACCCTATATGTATAGGTTTGCTTGCGTTTTGATAGTGAAAAAAAAATTCTAAAGTGGGAAAAAATCAGTTTTACTTTTTTGTCACCATGTTTTGACCCCTCTAACTTTTGGTACAGATTATATGTACAGAGCTGTATGGGGGCTCATTTTTTGCGTCATAATCTTATCTTTTTATTGATACCATTCTGGGGTGTGTATGACTTTTTGATCACCTTTTATGTAATCTTTTGTGGAAAATGAAGCGACCAAAAATGGCGAATCCGCCATTTGGACGCTTTTTTCCGTTTTGCTGTTTGAAGTATGGGGAATATTTTTTTATATTTTTATAGTATGGGCGTTTTCGCACATTGCGACATCCATGATGTGTATTTTTTAAATTTTTTTATTTTTATTTTAGCAAAATTTATGTTTTTTTTTAATTTTTTTAACTTTTTTTTTTTTACACTTTCCTATAGTTCCCATAGGGAACTATAACTTACAATCATTTGATTGCAATTATCATATATTCCAATGCAATAGCATTGGAATGTATGAAAAAATCGCATATTTCCCATGAAGCCTATTACAGGCAAGGCTCCATAGGAAATACTACAGAGCAGCCTGGGTTTCATTCATAGAGACCCAGGCTACTACAGGCGCGTTCCGGCCCCTCCGATCGCCACACGGGGGAGCCGGAGCGCAAATCAAAAGTAAAACTTTCGGTTTGTGCGCAATCAGATGCCGTGGTCAGGATTGACCACGGCATCTAAGGGGTTAAATGTCCGCGATCGGCATTGCTGCCGGTCGCGGACATTAGCCGCGGGTGTCTGCTACAAGAACCATGCGGACACCCGTGGCTAAGGCGCCCGCATGAAGCAGGAGCGGGCGCCATCTTTAGAGACAGGACGTACGGGTACGTCCTGTGTCCTTAAGAGGTAAAGGGTGTCTGTCACCAGATTTAAACCTGGCTGACATTAGCAATGAGCTAATGTCAGCAGACCCTAACTCTTCTAATCTTATGCTTCTGGATACCCTCGTTACTGCACAATTTTAACTTTTATAATATGCTAATTAGCCTCTAGGAGCAGGGGGGCGTTGTTCCGGCTCCTAGAGGCTCCGTTCGCCCACCTGTCCCTCCTGCCTTTGCAGCCCCCCGACAGGATGGGATCACAGAGGGAGGGGGCTGCCCTCCCCATTACCCGCTGCTTTGATCTGGCAGTGGGTGATGGTTACCATGGCAGCAGGACGCTTTCAGAGGCGTCCTGCTTGCCATAGTAATGTACGTCTGATCTGACTTCTGCTAAAGGCAGAAGTCTGATCAGACTAAGTGTAAAGTAAAAATACAGTACAGTACACTATATAGTGTACTGTACTGTATTATACTGACATTAGACCCACTGGATCTTAAAGAACCAAGTGGGTCTAGGTAAAAAAAAGTGAAAAAAAGTAAAAATCGAAAACACATTTATCACTGAATAAAAATTTAAAAAATAGAATAGACTACACATATTAAGAATCGCCGCGTCCGTAAAAACCTGCTCTATAAAAATATCACATGACCTAACCCCACAGGTGAACACCATAAAAAACAAACAAAAAGAAGGTTTTAAAAAAGCCATTTTTTGTCACCTTACAATAACAAAAAGAGTTATACCAAGTGATCAAAAAGGCGTATGCCTCCCAAAATAGTACCAATCAAACCGACATTTAATCCCGCAAAAAATGAATCGGCAATCGCCAAAAATAAAATAAAAAATATGGCTCTCAGACTATGGAGACACTAAAACATGATTTTTTTTTCTAAAATTTTGTCATTGTAAAATAAATTAAAAAAGTATACATGTGTATATATTATGTATCGCCGCATCCGTGAATACCTGCTCTATTAAAATAACACATGATCTAACCCCTCAGGTATTTTTTGTAACCTCACATCACAAAAAGTGTAATAGCAAGCGATCAAAAAGTTATATGTCTCCCAAAATAGTGCCAATCTCATCCCGCAAAAAATGATACCCCACATAGGACAATCGCCCAAAAAAATAAAAAAAATATGTCCCTCAGACTATGGAGCCATTAAAACATGATTTTTTTTTGTTTCAAAAATGATATTATTGTGAAAAACTTAAATAAATAAATAAAAAGTATACCTATTATGTATCGCCGCGTCCTTAACAACCTGCTCTATAAAACTAACACATGACCTAACCACTCAGGTGAACACAGCAAAAAAATAATATAAATACAGTGTCAAAAGCCATTTTTGTCACCTTACATCACAAAAAGTGTAATAGCAAGCGACCAAAAAGTCATATGCACCCCAAGATAGTGCCAATCAAACCGCCATCTCATACCGCAAAAAATAAGCCCCTACATAAGACAGTTGCCCAAAAAAAAAAAAACTATGGCTTTCAGAATGTGGAGACACTAAGAAATCATTTTTTCAAAAATGCTTTAATATGTAAAACTGAAACAAAACCCCCCAAAAAGTAGTCATATTTTGTATTGTCGCGTCCGTAACAACCTGCTCTATAGAAATAGCATGCAATCTAAACTGTCAGATCAAGTATGTAAATAACAAACAATAAAAACGGTGTGAAAGCTATTTTTTTGAAAATTTTCCATTTTAAGGGTTAACAACCAAACAAAACTCAATATTTATTGCCATGATTCTGTAGTTTGCAGAAACCCCCCATATGTGGTCATAAACTGCTGTACGGCCAAACGGCAGGGTGTAGAAGGAAGGGAACGCCATATGGTTTTTGGAAGGCAGATTTTGCTGGACTGTTTATTTGATACCATGTCCAATTTGAAGCCTCCTTGATGCACCCCTAGAGTAGAAACTCCAAAAAAGTGACTAGATCATCAGCATCTGATGGGCGGGAGTCTGACACTCGAGACCCCAGCCGATCAGCTGTTTGAGAAGGCAAGCGGTGCTCCTGGAGCGCCGCGGCCTTCTCACTGTTTACCGCAGGCCCAGTGACGTCACGACTTGTATCAACTGGCCTGGCGCAGCCCAGGCCAGATGATACAAGTTGTGACGTCACTGGGACTACGGGAGCGCTGCTGCCTTCTCAAACAGCTGATTGGGTAATTACAGATCTTTTGACAATCATTGATAGACTAACTTAGGTATACATGCCTCCTCACTCCAGCAGCACGCAGCTTCACAGTCTGTTTGCTGTGGCTGCCGCCTGCTTCACTTCCGGCCAGACGTCCAGACCACTCCCCCTGTGCTCACCACCTCAATATATTGTAAGTACCTGGCGCTTCTCTGCCTCCGCCCTCTATCGCGCCTGTGCCGCCCACAGCCTGCAATAATTTTGTCCTGGATGGAGAGGGAGGCCACTGGGTGCAGGAAGTCCCACACAATCTTCCCACTAACTCCTAGGATGGGGGGGCATTCTGGGGGTTCTATCCGAAGAATCTTTCCCTTCGTAAATGAGGAACTTGTGGGTGTACCCGGAGCTACTCTCACAAAGTTTGTAAATCTTTATGCCATACCTTGCCCGTTTGCTAGGCACGTACTGGCGGAATGTAATCCCCCCTTTGAAGAGTAATAGAGACTCATCTACACAGACATTTTTTTCTGGGTTGTACACCGCAGCAAACTTGGTGTTAAAGTGGTCAGTGATAGACCTAACCTTGAACAGGCAGTCAAATGTTGGGTCGTTTTGGGGTGGGCACTGTGCATTGTCATTGTATTGTAGGAATTTCCTAATTTACTCAAATTGCTTCCGGGTCATGGTGTTACTGTAAATTGGAGACGGGTAGAAAATGTCAGAATTCCAATATTGCCTAACGTTTGGCTTCTTTACAACCCCCATATGCAGCACAAGTCCCCAAAACGTCATCATCTCTTCTTTACTTACTCAGGTCCAACCTAGGGTCTAGCGTATGCTGATGCAGGGTTCTGAGCAATGAATTGTTGGGCGTATAAATTAGTTTGGGCCACCATTACATTTACAAAATCTTCAGAGAAGAAGATTTTTGAAAACATCAGTTTCTGTGAAGCCCACACAATCTATCTGAATTCCTGAGTTCCCACAAATTCAGGAATTTGGGGCTGTTAATCGTCAGGCGGTGGGGTCCCTAAGGCTTCATTTTGGGGGGCTGCCTCCGCTGCTACCCCGGGGCACCTTCTAGAGGGTCCCTCATCAGCGGATGATGATGATGAAGGGGTAGAGGAATAGAGGAAAGTGTCATCCTCTTCTCCCTCACTGGCTGACTCAGTATCGTAGGCAAGGGTGGCGTATGCCTCTTCAGCTGAGTATACTCGTTGGGATGAATTGGACATTTTTATTTTATTGGGGTGTGACGTGTGAAATGTGTAAACCTTTATTTAGTGTAAGGGACGTGCATTTTGTGTTTTCACACGTGAAGGGGCTTGTAATAAATTAGAAATTTATAAAAAAAAAAAGAAAAAGTCTTCTGCACAAAAAAATCTTCTGCACAAAAAAAGAATTTCCTGCACAAGCAAAGTCTTTTGTGCACAAAAAACACAAAATTTGCAGTGCAAACTGAGCAGACGCGATCAGTAATACGCAGATTGTGCGTTCATGCAAAATTCTAAACTGACACTAACTGAAATTTATTTATATATATATATATATATATATATATATAAAGGACAGCACTCCAAAGTACAAACGGTGTGGAAATTTATTCACCCATGTGGTAAATACAATGCGACGTTTCGGCTCAGCTATAGAGCCTTTCTCAAGCTGAATACATGCATGCAAAGTGCAATTAAATAGGGTTACCAATTAAGGCAACACATGTGATGCATAACTAATAGTGATTACAAACGTGAATAAATACAAAAAAATCGCTGAATCCATATCAAATGTAAACCATGAAAATGCATATATCAATAAAGTGCCATAGTGCAAAAATTATATATATATAAAAAAAAAATTATACATTCATATAATATCAATGTGTATAATAAAAAGCGTGCAATTGTGACATAAAAACAAAGCGCCACAGAACTATTGCAATCATACACATACCAAACAAACGAAGCATGATAGGGTAGCGGGGATGCCATCGCACACAATGATGACGCGTTTCCAGGGAGCGCACATAACGCCCAAAGATCGCGATTATACCAAATCAACTACATCGAGGTATGCGCATGCGTTGTATAGCAAAGCACACCTCAAGCGCCATATTTAAAAGGGGCAACATGCCAACACAGTTAAGAATGTTAACAATTCGGCAAAGACAGGGTAGTAGCTTATCACAGCCACGAAACTCCATCTTACCTCCCCTTTATTTGCCTCATGGCGTACCGCAGGACACCGCAGCGTGCCAAGTGCATTTTAGGGAGTATCCAAACCTATGTAACATCCGCGCATAGGAATCTCCTACTACGGCAAATATGCTCCCATATTAAATGGACACCCGAGGATGCTATAAAATTGCAATGTTCCAAACGATAAAATCTGCATACCGCAATTAAAGCTACAAACACATAAAGAATATATAATATTTTGTGGCGATGTCAGAGCCCATCATCCCGTTAGTCGTGAATATGTGCTGTTGGATATGTATGATGCTTGTTCCTCACATTGGCGCTGCAATGCTTGAGCACTGTGGAACAAGAGAAATATCTAATATTAATATCAAATAAAATAAATGAACACATATGCAAATATCAGCAGGAATGACAGAGACAAAAATCCGATTCAGAAAAGGTGAGCCCATATCTACGAACACCAACTCGGATTGTAATCCACGTTTAGTCCTCAGACTATTTAAAGTATATATCCAGTAAAGCTCTCTCTTCTTCAATAGGAGAGATCTATTGCCCCCTCTGCGTGGTGTTGGAATATGGTCAATGACGCAACACCTAAGATCACGTTCTGAGTGATTAGCCCTGGTGAAATCCTGTCGTTGCTGTCTGATGGAGAGCCTATGGTTGTTCAGGCAGGTTTTTAGATCAGTGGAGGTCTCTCCAACGTGCAGCAACCGACAGGGACATGTCAACACATAAACAACGTAGTTAGAGTTACATGTTAGGTAATGTTGAATAGGAAAAGACAAACCTGACATTGGATGTACAAAGTACTGTCCCTTGACAATATATTTGCAATTTACGCAATTTAAGCATGGAAAAGAACCCCTGCTACAGCGGCCCAACCAACTCTGTGTTTCTTTTATACAAGGGCCAACATCGGCCCAAACAAGCTGATCCCGTAAATTCCTCGCACGCCGATATGAAAAAAGTGGAGGGGATGAGAAACCTTGGATCTCACTCAGACTAATCAGAATACCCCAATGTCGGTGGAGAATAGATTTAACCGCCCCACTGTGTTCATTGTACGTGGAAGTAAAAGGTATACGTGGTTTTTTAACAGTCACTGTGTTTCTACTCAAGATGGTCTCCCTGTCAATCACAGTGATTTTGTCCCTGTGAGACTGTAATAGATTGTGAGGGTAAACCCTATCAATAAATTTGACCACCATGTTGTCCAATGTGTATTCAAGTGTGTTCTTATCTGAAATAACACGTTTGGCACGCAAAAATTGCGAATATGGTAAATGTTTAACCATATGTCTAGGGTGACTGCTGTTGAAGTGCAGAAAGGTATTTTTATCTGTAGGTTTTCTGAATAAGGTAGTGGATATTTTACCATCATGCAATGCAACAGTAGTGTCCAAAAACTGTAGTTCAGCAGAGGAATAAACCAAGGAGAACTGTAAGTCGCTGTTCACACCATTCAAAAAAGACTGAAACTCAATTAATTGAGGAGCAGTACCTGTCCAAATGAGGAAGATGTCGTCTATGTATCGCCACCACCGCAGAACATGTCTGAAGTGGTGGGAGACATAGACGACATCCTCCTCAAAGCGTCTCATGTAAATATTAGCGTACGTGGGCGTGGCATTAGAGCCCATGGCCACGCCGCGTAATTGCTTGAAATAGGTGTCACGAAAAAGAAAATAATTTTCCTTCAACACAATATTTAACAATGTGATAATAAAGTCACAGGCCGGAACAGACAAAGAGGAGAGATCCAGCATATCCTTGACTGCCGCGATCCCAAGATCATGATCAATAGAAGTATATAAAGAAACGACATCAAAAGATGCCAAAAAAAATCTTGACCTTCCTCAAGTTCAACGGCCCTGAGTTTCAAAAGGAAATCAGTTGTATCCTGAATGAATGATGTGGCACCTATAGCAAAGCTACATAGAATCTTGTCGAGAAATACTGCAATTCTGCTAAATATGGAATCAGAGCCGGACACGATGGGACGTCCGGGGGGATCGACGAGGGACTTATGCACCTTAGGTAGCACATAGATCACCGGAGTGACCGGGTGTGCCACCGTAAGGAAATCGCATAGCTCCTCATCAATGACCCCCGCAAGTTGAGCATCATTTAGGCTCTGTTGAATGAGACGAGCTATGTGAAACCTTGGGTCGCCATCAATGGTACAGTATACAGCTGTGTCATTTATTTGACGTACAATTTCGGCAATGTATTTATGGGTATCTAGTACCACGATGGCTCCCCCTTTATCAGCGGGTTTAATAGTAATCGATTTGTTCTCTCTCAGTTGTTTGAGAGCCTCTGCCTCACCTGTGGTTGGGATGTCTGAAATTGCCATTGTCGCATGTAGATTTATACACAGAAATGTCAGCTTTAACAGCAGCTATAAATGCTTCAATGGCAGGTTCAGTTACCTTAGGAATAGAAAAACTGGGCTTATACAGACCCAGGGTTTTAGAAGAAAATTCACATGTACGTGGCATTGCATCAAAGTTTCTACCATGGAAGGATACTTTTAGTTTGATTGAACGAAAAAAAGCACCTAGATCACAGTCAAATAGAAACCAATCAGGTGGCGATTTAGGACAATATGACAAGCCTTTGGATAAAACACTCACTTGTTCTGCAGTCAAC
Source organism: Bufotes viridis (assembly GCA_033119425.1). Lineage (NCBI taxonomy): Eukaryota > Metazoa > Chordata > Amphibia > Anura > Bufonidae > Bufotes > Bufotes viridis. The sequence continues at coordinate 354,327,599 of CM065589.1, forward strand.
ATGGTGGAAGATAAATTATAAACAGTCATTTTTTCTTGGATGACTGAGGGCGGTTCTGTGACCGGGTCTTGTTGTTGCGCGGCCGACCTCCGTCGTCTATGTCCACGGCCACCACGTCTAGTGCGTGGTCGTTTTTCTGTGGCAGTGGACTCTCTCCTAAAAAAGACGATGACAAGGGAGCAGATTGTTGTGGTCTCCTTCTCTTTTTGGAATCTTTCTGTGGAGTATACTGTTGATCAGAATGCCAAACGTAAATTTTTCCTTTTTTGTAGTCCTCGAGATCCCTGTTCCATTTGGAACGTTTACCCTCCTCAAGGTCAGCGGAATATCTGCCAGAATGTGTAGCAAAGCTATCCATGTACTGTCCGTATTCATCGGCGGACATAGATGATTGCAAAGCCTGCTTAATGTCAGAAATGTCTATAGATAAAGTTGCAAATTCCTGTTGTAAATATTCAATGTTCAACAAAATGAAGTCCAATGAATAGCGGTTGGACAATGCCTCAAATTTTTTGCAAAAAACAGAATCATGTGCAAACAAATTGGGTCTCAAATGAGACCGCATACCGCGTGGAATACGTTGTATCTTGTAGTATTTACCGAGGGTGGTCATGTGTAAACGCAGAGCCAGGGCCTTCCTGGAGAGGAATTCAAACTTCCTTTTCAATTCCTTGGTGGAGGGGGAGTTCAAGAAAGCGGCATCGCCTTCAATCATCCGAAGAATGCGCTCTGTGTCTTCCTGAGAGTAGGTAAATCCACATGAGGTAGCCATGATGCAGAACGAAAGAAAAAAAACAAATGCAGGAAAAATCCTAAAAAACCGTGCTCAGCCCGTGAACCAAAAAGTATATATCAGAAAGTTGGCGGCACCGGAAAGATCAAAAAATAGGGTGCTATGTCCTGGGGCTACTGGCTCAAAGCCCATATATAAAAAAAGGAAAAAAGGACAGAACTCCAAAGTACAAACGGTGTGGAAATTTATTCACCCATGTGGTAAATACAATGCGACGTTTCGGCTCAGCTATAGAGCCTTTCTCAAGCTGAATACATGCATGCAAAGTGCAATTAAATAGGGTTACCAATTAAGGCAACACATGTGATGCATAATTAATAGTGATTACAAACGTGAATAAATACAAAAAAATCGCTGAATCCATATCAAATGTAAACCATGAAAATGCATATATCAATAAAGTGCCATAGTGCAAAAATTATATATATATATATATATATAAAAAATTTTTATACATTCATATAATATCAATGTGTATAATAAAAAGCGTGCAATTGTGACATAAAAACAAAACGCCACGGAACTATTGCAATCATGCACATACCAAACAAACGAAGCATGATAGGGTAGCGGGGATGCCATCGTACACAATGATGACGCGTTTCCAGGGAGTGCACATAACGCCCAAAGATCGCAATTATACCAAATTAACTATTAATTATCTATTACAGTCTCACAGGGACAAAATCACTGCGATTGACAGGGAGACCATCTTGAGTAGAAACACAGTGACTGTTAAAAAACCACGTATACCTTTTACTTCCACGTACAATGAACACAGTGGGGCGGTTAAATCTATTCTCCGCCGACATTGGGGTATTCTGAGTAGTCTGAGTGAGATCCAAGGTTTCTCATCCCCTCCACTTTTTTCATATCGGCGTGCGAGGAATTTACGGGATCAGCTTGTTCGGGCCGATGTTGGCCCTTGTATAAAAGAAACACAGAGTTGGTTGGGCCGCCGTAGCAGGGGTTCTTTTCCATGCGTAAATTGCAGATATATTGTCAAGGGACAGTACTTTGTACATCCAATGTCAGGTTTGTCTTTTCCTATTCAACATTACCTAACATGTAACTCTAACTACGTTGTTTATGTGTTGACATGTCCCTGTCGGTTGCTGTACGTTGGAGAGACCTCCACTGATCTAAAAACCCGCCTGAACAACCATAGGCTCTCCATCAGCAACGACAGGATTTACCGGTTTCAAAGCATTTCACCAGGGCTAATCACTCAGAACGTGATCTTAGGTGTTGCATCATTGACCATATTAGAATCACCTCTCAACAACAATATCAAAAATTGGTGTGGTTTAACCAAGAACACCTATCAAGTACAACTACTCCACACCATACTCATTGTCAAAATAAATTTTTATTATGCATATACATATAAACAATACAATATAAAATCACAATAATAGTGAATGGTAACAAGAAGATAACACAAAAGCCAGCTTGAGCCCGGACATAATAGCCCACTGATGATAAAGTGCAATACAACAGCCCCGCTTAACAGTTGTTGAATCCATCCATAGTGTACACTACTAAAATTAAAGTGTCACAGGACCTGATACAACACAACGCAAGGGCATAAAAAAATGTGTATAATGCTTACATCAAGTAAGCATTATAGGAGGGAGCGAGGGTGCGAAACGGCTGTTGGGTGTGCTGCCTGCTGTGATCCCGGACCCCCATTTACTTGATGTAAGCATTATACACATTTTTTTATGCCCTTGCGTTGTGTTGTATCAGGTCCTGTGACACTTTAATTTTAGTAGTGTACACTATGGATGGATTCAACAACTGTTAAGCGGGGCCGTTGTATTGCACTTTATCATCAGTGGGCTATTATGTCCGGGCTCATGCTGGCTTTTGTGTTATCTTCTTGTTACCATTCACTATTATTGTGATTTTATATTGTATTGTTTATATGTATATGCATAATAAAAATTTATTTTTACAATGAGTATGGTGTGGAGTAGTTCATCATTGATCATATCCCAACACCACGCAGAGGGGGCAATAGATCTCTCCTATTGAAGAAGAGAGAGCTTTACTGGATATATACTTTAAATAGTCTGAGACCACATGGATTAAACGTGGATTACAATCCGAGTTGGTGTTCGTAGATATGGGCTCGCCTTTTCTGAATCGGATTTTTGTCTCTGTCATTCCTGCTGATATTTGCATATGTGTTCATTTATTTTCTTTGATATTAATATTAGATATTTCTTTTGTTCCACAGTGCTCAAGCATTGCAGCGCCAATGTGAGGAACAAGCATCATACATATCCAACAGCACATATTCACGACTAACGGGATGATGGGCTCTGACATCGCCACAAAATATTATATATTCTTTATGTGTTTGTAGCTTTAATTGCGGTATGCAGATTTTATCGTTTGGAACATTGCAATTTTATAGCATCCTCGGGTGTCCATTTAATATGGGGGCATATTTGCCGTAGTAAGAGATCCCTATGCGCGAATGTTATATAGGTTTGGATACTCCCTAAAATGCACTTGGCACGCTGCGGTGTCCTGCGGTACGCCATGAGGCAAATAAAGGGGAGGTAAGATGGAGTTTCGTGGCTGTGATAAGCTACTACCCTGTCTTTGCCGAATTGTTAACATTCTTAACTGTGTGGGCATGTTGCCCCTTTTAAATATGGCGCCTGAGGTGTGCTTTGCTATACAACGCATGCGCATACCTCAATGTAGTTGATTTAGTATAATCGCGATCTTTGGGCGTTATGTGCACTCCTGGAAGCAGCGTCATCATTGTGTGCGATGGCATCCCCGCTACCCTATCATGCTTCGTTTGTTTGGTATGTGTATGATTGCAATAGTTCCATGGCGCTTTGTTTTTATGTCACAATTGCACGCTTTTTATTATACACATTGATATTATATGAATGTATAAATTTTTTTTTTATATATATATAATTTTTGCACTATGGCACTTTATTGATATATGCATTTTCATGGTTTACATTTGATATGGATTCAGCGATTTTTTTGTATTTATTCACGTTTGTAATCACTATTAGTTATGCATCACATGTGTTGCCTTAATTGGTAACCCTATTTAATTGCACTTTGCATGCATGTATTCAGCTTGAGAAAGGCTCTATAGCTGAGCCGAAACGTCGCATTGTATTTACCACATGGGTGAATAAATTTCCACACCGTTTGTACTTTGGAGTGCTGTCCTTTTTTCCTTTTTTTATATATGGGCTTTGAGCCAGTAGCCCCAGGACATAGCACCCTATTTTTTGATCTTTCCGGTGCCGCCAGCTTTCTGATAGATATATATATATATATTTAACGAAAAATAGGCGGCACACCAGAGGATAAAATAAAATTAGAAAAATGTATTCACCCATGTGGAATCGCGACCTTTCAGCGCCAAACTGAGCCTTTGTAAAGCAATAAACAGGACACAGTGCAGCATATTTAGCAGGTGATCAATCAAGCAAGTGGGTGGGATTAACAATCAAGTATGCAAAGTGTAAAATAAAGACCAGAACTTTGTACTACTGTGTTTGAACGCATGAATCAATGTTTCACAGGGATACGACACAATATATATGTGCTTAACAATATCTATAGTCATGTGAAGAACTCAACATGTCCTATAAAGCATATTTAAAAGTGAATTCATTATAGTGTCACATGATCAATACAAGTGTGTGCATATAATACTGCTGAATGTGGGAGGAATCATGGTGTACACATACTGACCAGCTATGGCGTGACATTGATTCAAACTAAAGCCAAATTTCGCGTCTCTAGATTTGGGTTGCGCGTGTCCGCATTGAACACACGTGGATACGTCATTAAGGCAGGCGTGTCAGCGCATGCGCTGATCGCAATGCCGATACAGTCCGACATATTTCTTATGGGAAAATTTCTCAAAGTTGTGGCGCATGCTCAAATGAAAATACAAGGTATCGGAAGCCATCTTACATAGGGGAAATAATGTCATATGCCCTACTAGTATAGGCAGAGCACACAATAGTATGGAACCGTACTTGAGTCCGTGGAGTAACCGGAAACACACTTTCCAGAGTGCCTCCACCACCACCTAAGCGAGAACACGCCAGGAGACTCCCACTCTCATAGGAATCCCCAGGCTAGTATCGCTACTCGGTCTCATACATACAGTATACCTCCCAAAGAGGGTTCTCCTCCAAACTTATCAACCCCTAATCTCTTTATTATACTTATATATATTCAATTCGAGCCGTGCCAATAAAAAAAAGGGAAAAAAAGGAAGAACATCGGACATGCGTCACCCACTGCATCAAAGAGCACACGGATACAAAATAATCAGCATGATTATGTTGCGCAATATTCTGGCAGTCTCTCCATTCTTCCTCATCAGATCCAGCAGGTGATCTAAAAAAACAAGATTAATAGTGTAAGTGCAAGGATTTTAATATTCCACCAAACACCACTAAAGGTTAAAATAAAAATCAGGTAAATGTCCAAACAATAACTACCTAATACACAGGATAAAGGAGCAATCCATACAGGAAAACTATATCAGGAAATCAGTCAGTATCTCAAACCCCGAAAGGTATATTCTACATAATGTCCAAAAGTTTGATTGTATTTAGCCTATGAATCCACTCCATTTCTTTCAATTTTAACATATTGACCCTCTTACCCCGACGCCTTGGTGGTGGGACATGGTCAAGAAGAAAGCACCTAAGATCTCCTTCAGTGTGGGTTATATCTGAAAAGTGTTTAGACACTGGCAGATCAGGTCGTTTTTTACAGATTTAATTTCTATGATTATTAAGTCGAACTTTTAATTCAGTAGAAGTTTCCCCTACATAAAGTAATGGACAAGGGCATGATAAAACATATATAACAAAAGAAGAATCGCACGTAAGATGAAACCATATTGGGTAAGTTATTCCTGTGGATGGATGTGTAAAATAATTTCTAGTTCTCCTAACATAGGGGCAATTCACACAGTTGAGACACGGAAAACTACCAAGTCCCAACTGTGTGTCATCTGTTTCAAATTTCTCGCAGATCCAACATCAGCTCTCACTAGTTGTTGCCCTAGGCTTTTGGATTTCCTATACGAGAAAAGTGGTGGATAGCCAAATTCAGGTATTTCTCTAATACCACCTCTTAAAGTACCCCAGTGACGTCTGATGATGGCACAGATTTCCGGACTAAGTTGATTATACGTGGAAACAAAAGGCAACCTGTTAGTTTTATTGTTAGATTTACGGCCCTCAAACAGTTGTTCCCTATTCAGGGTCAAGATCTTATTTTGTTCCAATACTTTAAGAGGATAACCACGCTGAGTAAATTTATTCACCATAGTGGACAAAGTATCATCAAATGTTTGCGGATCAGATACAATCCGTTTAACACGTAAAAATTGGGAGTAAGGAAGACTCCTAATCATTTTCCTCGGATGGCAGCTATTATACCGTAAAATGGTGTTCCTGTCTGTAGGTTTTACATATAATTCAGTACGAATTTCTCCATGCGACACCAATACTCTAGCATCAAGAAATTGTACTTCATTAGTCGAATAAACCAAGGTAAACTGCAATGCCTCGTATCTACTATTTAGATAGGAACGAAATCCCAGCAGTTCAGATTCTGAGCCTGTCCAGATGAGGAAGACATCGTCTATGTATCTCCACCACCTCAAAACATGTGAGAAGTGGTGGGACACATAGACAATGTCCTCCTCAAATGCACGCATATAAATATTCGCAAGCGTGGGGGCCACATTCGACCCCATAGCCACACCATGCCGCTGATAATAAAATGTGTCCTGAAAAAGGAAGTAGTTATATATCAGAATCACCCTCAGTAGGGATACCACAAATGGAGGAGGTATCCAACATGCGTATTACTGCCTCAATTCCTAGATTGTGATCAATCGAAGTATACAATGACGTGACGTCAAATGACGACACAAAAATAGTGTCAAAACCTTTCAAATCAACACGTTTGAGTTTACTTAAAAAGTCTGAAGTGTCCCATACATAGGAGGCCGCACCTATAACAAAGGTTCTAAGTACACGATCCAAAAAATTAGCAATATGGCTAAAGATGGAATCGGATCCTGCGACTATTGGACGACCGGGCAGATCCACCATAGATTTATGGATTTTTGGTAAGATATATATCACAGGTGTAACTGGATGCCCGATCGTCAAATCCATCCACAGGAATAACTTACCCAATATGGTTTCATCTTACGTGCGATTCTTCTTTTGTTATATATGTTTTATCATGCCCTTGTCCATTACTTTATGTAGGGGAAACTTCTACTGAATTAAAAGTTCGACTTAATAATCATAGAAATTAAATCTGTAAAAAACGACCTGATCTGCCAGTGTCTAAACACTTTTCAGATATCAACCACACTGAAGGAGATCTTAGGTGCTTTCTTCTTGACCATGTCCCACCACCTAGACGTGGGGGTAACAGTGTGAATATGTTACAATTGAAAGAAATGGAGTGGATTCATGGGTTAAATACAATCAAACCTTTTGGATTTAATGTAGAATATACTTTTGGGGGTTTGAGATAGTGACTGATTTCCTGATATGGTCTTGCTGTATGGATTGCTCCTTTATCCTGTGTATTAGGTAGTTATTGTTTGGACATTTACCTGATTTTTATTTGAACCTTTAGTGGTGTTTGGTGGAATATTAAATTCCTTGCACTTATACTATTAATCTTGTTTTTTTAGATCACCTGCTGCATCTGATGAGGAAGAATGGAGAGACTGCCAGAATATCGCGCAACATAATCATGCACATTATTTTGTATCCGTGTGCTCTTTGATGCAGTAGGTGACGCATGTCTGATGTTCTTCCTTTTTTTCCCTTTTTTTGTTTATTGGCACGGCTCGAATTGAATATATATAAGTATAATAAAGAGATTAGGGGTTGATAAGTTTGGAGAAGAACCCTCTTTGGGAGGTATACTGTATGTATGAGACTGAGTAGCGATACTAGCCTGGGGTACGTTGTTTATTTTAGGACATGGTCAGATATCATAGTCAACTATCAAAATAATGCCAGTGTGACACCTGAACCTGACACCTGACCCCTGACACTGACACCTGACTCTGACACCTGACTCCCAGGCTGCAAAAAAGTGTCACTCATGTGGTATCCCCGTACTCAGAAGAAGTAGGGCAATGTATTTTGGGGTGTATTTTTAAATATACCCATGTTGGGTGAGAGAAATATCTCTGTAAATTGACAACTTTGTATAAAAAGATTTAAAAAGTTGTCGTTTACAGCGATATTTCTCACACAAAGTATGGGTATATATAAAAATACACCCCAAAACTCATTGCCCTACTTCTGATGAGTACAGCGATACCACATGTGTGACACTTTTTTGCAGCCAAGATGCGCAAAGGGGCCCAAATTCCCATGAGTACCTTTAGGATTTCACAGGGCATTTTTACGCATTTGGATTCTCACGCTTTAGGACCCCTAAAATGCCAGGGCAGCATAAATACCCCACATGTGACCCCATTTTGGAAAGAAGACACCCCAAGGTATTCCGTGAGGGGCATGGCGAGTTCACAGAAAAAAAAATATTTTGGCACAAGTTAGCGGAAATTGAAATTTTTTTTTTTACAAAGTGTCATATTCCACTAACTTGTGACAAAAAATAAAATTTTGCATGAACTCACCATACCCCTCACGGAATACCTTGGGGTGTCTTCTTTCTGAAATGGGGTCACATGTGAGGTTTTTGTACTGCCCTGGCATTTGAGGGTCTCCACAATCATTACACGTATGGCCAGCATTAGGAGTTTCTGCTATTCTCCTTATATTGAGCATACGGGTAATGAGATTTTTTTTTCCGTTCAGCCTCTGGGCACAGATTTCTTCATTCGTATCGATCATCGTGGATGAAAAAATCTCTGCCAAAATCAGTGACTGCGGTGGGGTGGGCTGGCGGTAACTACCTAACAAGTAGCTAACTAACTGGCGGTGATAAGGGACCCTTATGCCCCATTCACACGTCTGCAATTCTGTTTGCGGAACGGAATTGCGGACCCATTCATTTCTATGGGGACAGACTTTGTCCCGTTTGGATCCGGAATTGCGGATCCGCACTTCCGGGTCTGCACTTCCGTTCCGCAAAAATATAGAACATGTCCTATTCTTGTCCACAATTGCAGACAAGAAAAGGCATTTTCTATATAGTTCTGGCAATGTGCGGATCTGCAAAATGCGGAAAGCACATTGCTGGTGTTTGTAATTTGCGGATCCGCGGATTCGTGGATCAGATCCGCGGATCCGTGGATCCACGGATCCGCAAAACACATATGGACGTCTGAATGGAGCCTTACAGGGGTGTGATTAATGACAGGGGGTGATCAGGGAATCTAGATGGGGTGATCAAGGGGTTAACAAGGGGTTAATAAGTGACAGGGGGGGGGGTAGTGTAGTGTGGTGCTTGGTGCAACTTCGCATAGCTACCTGGTCCTCTGGTGGTCGATCCCAGCAAATGGGACCACCAGAGGACCAGGTAGCAGGTATATCAGACGCTGTTAACAAAACAGCGTCTGATATACGTCTTTGATACAATTTATTTCGCATCTACAGCCTGCCAGCGATTGATCATCGGCAGGCTGCAGTATAACTGCCGAGACGTGCGCCACTGTGAACGGATGCGTGCAGCCAGAGCAACAGGACTGCTGGCCGGACGCATCCGTGCGTTAGGTGGTCCTGAGGAGGTTAATGTGATTTTGGAACAGTAATTTAACCTGCTCTGGACTGCCGCATTCAGGATTGCGTGATCTCGGCGGCCCAGTTACTCCTCATTGACGCGCAGGCGCACAGAAGATCGGGGCAGGCTCAGAAGAAGTTCGTCACCAGCCTGCCAGCCAATGATCGTCGCTGGCAGGCTGGTGACTTTTAAAAAAACGAATCACAAGCCATATAATGCATTATATTTATAAATATAATGCATTAAATGGCTTCTGTGCTCTGTGCTAAGTCCTTTTCATCGGTTGGACCCAGCACAGAGCACATGTCACAGTGAGTACACCAATCACCACATATTTAGCCCCAGATCACCCCCCATCACCCCAATTAACCCCTTGATCACCCCATATCAATCACCTGTCAATCACTAGTGAAAGGAAAAAAAGTGATCAGTGTAAACTCTCACTTTTTTTTTTCACTAGTATTGACTGCTAGGTTTAGGTTAGTTTAGGCCCCTTTGGTAGTGTAAGAGGGCGCAAGGTGCCGTCATGGACGGAAGATACGTGTCACCGAGGTTCCTGGCCTCGGTGAGGTGAGAGCCGGGTTTTTTGTGTCAGCAGCAGCTAGTGCTGCTTGACATTGATAGATAGCATGGCTGCAAAGCCGATCCGGGCCGGCTCTTACCGGGAGCAGCTAAAGTGTAGGGTGGGTGGTTGCTCCCCACGGTCCAGTCCTGGTTTTGGGCTGGGTTTAAAAACTCAGCCAGCACCAGCAGCTGGGAGTGTGATTGTCCTGGAGCTGCTAATAGTGCTGGGAGCTGAGGGCTGTGTTTTTGGGACCTGCGGCTGGAGCCAAGCTGGAGGGCTCAAACCCCTGTGAAAGCAGAACAGGCTGCCTGAAAAAGCCTGTCTATGGACTTGCTAACACCAAGGAGCTAAGGTGACTCTTCCGTTTATGGACTTTTGTGTGTGTGAACAAACACCAAGCCACCTGTTTTTGTGATGCTCTTTTTGTTGTGTGAATAAAACACGGACATTTAATTTACAAGCTTGAGCGTTGCCTCTGTACTGCACCCGCTGGTCCTGTCTACCAGAGCGAATCCCCACATTTGGTGTCGGATGCGGGCATGCGCAGTGAGGCTGGCGTAAGCGCCGAAGTTTTTCCAAAGTGAATGTCATATGTCAAGCCGGCAAAGTTTCAACACGTGAACTCTGACAAGATGGAGGCAGTTGTAAAGGCTCTCGTGGAGGCCAATTTACAGCAGCGGGAGGCCAACAAGCAGCAGCAGGAGACAAACCAGCTGCTGTTGCAACATGTAATGGCTTTGCAAGCGACTGGAGCCTCTCACCGTGCCCATGATGCCCGGAAGCGGTCCGTGCAGCAATTCCCAAGATGACCCCGAGGATGATGCCGAGACCTACCTGGCAGTCTTCGAAAAAGTGGCCGTGAGGAGAAGCTGCCCCGTGACCAGTGGGCTGAGGTGGTCGCTCCGTTCCTGGCTTCCGGACCCCAGCAGGTGTTTTTCGACTTGTCGGACGACCAAGCGGCCGATTATGACACCGTGAAAGGAGAGATCCTAGCCAGACTGGGGGTGAGCGTGCTGGTCCGCGCTCAAAGAGTCCACCAGTGGGACTTTAAAGCGACTGAACCTGCTAGGCCGCAGTACTACGATCTGCTGCACAGGCTGCAAAAGTGGCTGCAGCCTGATCTACTAAGTCCCACTGCCATGCTGGATCGACTGTTGGCGGACATCTTTTGGAGGGCCCTGCCTTATCCCCTCCAGCACTGGAGTCGGCCAGGCGTCTCCGGTAAGTGCCCTGGAGATGAGTCGACCTGGTGGAGCGTTACGAGGCCACCAGAAACCTGCAGGGGAGTCTTGCTGGGAAGGGGCCAGTCAAACCCGGAGGCCTCCACCCCAGTTCCGACGACCGGCGACAGAGAGACCTGCACGGAATGTATCCCCTGCGGATCCGCCTCCCGTGGTATGCTGGAGGTGTCAGGAGCCAGGCCACATCAGGGCCGACTGTCCGCATCAGGGTGAGCCGATGGATGTGAACTACGGGTATCGCCACTCCCTGTATGCACGGAAGCTGTGTGCAACTGGCACCCGTGAGGGGCAGGACAATACCCACCTGTGTCAGGTAGAGGTGGGAGATTCTCTGGCGGTGGCCCTGCTGGACTCCGGGAGTTTAGTCTCCCTGGTAGAGCTGCCCTAGTACGGCCTGCGGAGTATACCGGCCGTAAAGTCGGGGTCCTATGCATCCACGGAGACTTAAAAGACTACCCCACTGCACTAGTGACTTTGTCCACAGCTGCTGGTAAGTGGACCCACGAGGTGGCTGTCGCTACCAAACTCCCACATGAACTGATTCTTGGGAGGGACTTCCCAGGTTTCCCGGCGCTGTGGCCGGCTATAAAAGTGTCTGATGGGCCCGAGACAGGGGTAACCCTAGTAGAGTGGCCCGATACCACTGGAAGGCCAGAACCCTGGGAGCCCGAATCTGAAGGGCCAGCGGTAGGGGTGACCACTGCTCCAGCGGTAGAGGGAGACAACCCCACTGAGTGTAATGGTGGGAGACACGGAGGACTTGCCACCGGGACCTGAGTTGGCAGACCTCAATGTCTCCGGGGAAAATTTTGGGACCGCCCAACACCGGGACCAAACCCTAACCAGGGCCTGGGAAAGTGTTGTAATAATTGACGGTAAACCCCAGAAACCTGGGGCTGAATTAATGTTTCCACGGTTTATTATTCTTCAGGATATGTTGTATCGGGTGAACCAAATCCGAGGTGAGCCAGTTGAACAGTTGGTGGTGCCCACCGCATATCGCAAGCTTGTTATGGAGCTTGCCCACCAACTATGTTCTTGGGGGACACATGGGGTGGCAGAAAGCGCAGGACCGCGTACTACAGCGATTTTACTGGCCCGGTTTGTTTAAGGAAGTAGAGGAGTTCTGTAAGTCCTGTCCGACCTGTCAGGTAAATAGCCCCCATCCGCATTACAGAAGTCCCCTGGTCCCTCTCCCAATAATTGAGGTCCCATTCGAGCGTATTGCCATGGATCTGGTCGGACCCGTACCGAAGTCTGCTAGGGGTCACCAACATATCCTGGTGATTCTGGACTATGCCACTCGGTATCCAGAGGCGGTGCCTCTTCGACACACATCGGCTAGGCTCATTGCAAAGGAGTTAATGGAGATGTTTACCCGGAGTGGGCCTACCTAAGGAGGTTCTGACGGACCAAGGGACCCCTTTTATGTCTAAGATTATGAGGGAATTGTGTAAACTGTTGCATATAAAGCAATTGCGGACGTCCGTTTACCATCCATAAGCGGACGGCCTTGTGGAAAGATTTAACCAAACTTTAAAAAATATGCTAAAAGGGTGGTGTCCCGAGATGGGAAGGACTGGGATCTGCTTCTGCCCTATCTCATGTTCGCAGTGCGAGAGGTGCCCCAGGCCTCTACTGGGTTCTCACCCTTCGAACTGCTTTATGGCAGACGCCCACGGGGCCTGTTGGACATCGCTAAGGAAGCGTGGGAGCAACAGCCCGTCCCCCACAAAGCGTAATTGAATATGTTACCCAGATGCAGGAGCGTATGGAGAGGGTGTTACCGCTGGTCCGGGAGCATATGGAGGCAGCACAACAGGCCCAAAGTAGAGTCTATAATCGTCAGGCTCGAGTACGAGACTTTAATCCCGGAGACCGAGTTTTAGTTCTGGTACCCACCCTTGACAGCAAATTTCTAGCTAGGTGGCAGGGGCCCTATGAAGTGCTCGAGAAAGTGGGGAAGTAAATTACAAGGTGCACCAGCCAGGGCGGCGGAAGCCGGAGCAGGTGTATCATGTGAATTTGCTGAAGCCATGGAAGGATAGGAACTCGTCCAGCGATGACAGCCCCCGGCCAGGGCTTCTAGGTGAGAAGGATCCAGCCCCTCACCTCGAAGTCCGGGAAGCAGCCGCCACCGTAAAAATTTCAGATAGCCTGTCCTCCAAACAGGTCCAGGAAGTTAAGGAGTTCATTAGTCGGAACACGGATGTGTTCTCGGACCTCCCTGGGCGCACATCCTAATCCAGCATGACATTATCACTGAGCCTCAGGCCAAAGTCCGGTTAAAGCCGTATCGGGTACCCGAGGCTCGGCGACAAGCCATTGTGAAGGAAGTGCAGCTGATGCTCCAGTTAGGTGTCATCGAGGAGTCAAAAAGTGATTGGGCCAGTCCGATAGTCTTAATACCCAAGCCGGACGGGACATTGAGGTTCTGTAACGATTTCCATAAGCTGAATGAGGTGTCCAAGTTTGATGCGTATCCCATGCCGCGGGTGGATGAGCTCATTGAAAAATTGGGCCAAGCCAGGTATTTTTCTGTCTTGGACCTCACCAAAGGGTACTGGCAGGTACCCTTAACGGAGGCTGCCAAGGAAAAAACTGCTTTTATCACACCGGAGGGGTTGTATCAGTACAAGGTATTACCCTTTGGTCTACATGGCGCCCCGCCACGTTTCAAAGGCTTATGGATATTGTGCTTCGTCCACATCGGCGAGTACGCCTCAGCGTATCTGGATGATATCATTGTCCATAGCACCGACTGGGAGAGTCACCTACCGAAGGTACAGGCCGTAGTGGACTCCCTTAGGAAAGCTGGCTTAACTGCTAACCCAAAAAAGTGTGTGATAGGGTTAGAAGAGACCAAATACCTAGGGTATGTCATTGGGCGGGGGTGGTCAAACCTCAGGTAAACAAAATTGAGGCAATTAAGAATTGGCCCCGACCTGTCACTACGCGGCAAGTAAAATCATTCCTGGGCATGGTGGGATACTACATGAGGTTTATTCCCAACTTTGCTACAATTGCTGCTCCATTGACAAGCCTTTTAAAGGGACGCAGGTCAGTGTCGATCCAGTGGAATGAGCAGGCGGATAAGGCTTTCTCTGCTCTGAAGTCGGCCCTGTGTGGGTCCCGGTTTTGGTGACGCCCGACTTCAAGAGAGAGTTTGTGGTACAGACCGATGCCTCTGAAGTGGGCCTCGGGGCTGTACTCTCTCAGGAAATCAATGGGGAGGAGCATCCCGTGGTTTTCCTGAGTCGCAAACTCACCCCAGCCGAAACCAGGTACAGTATAGTGGAGAGAGAGTGCCTGGCCATCAAGTGGGCACTAGAGTCTCTCCGCTATTATCTGCTAGGGAGAAAGTTCCGTCTGGTGACCGACCATTCCCCTCTAAAGTGGATGTGCCAGGCGAAAGACAGGAATGCTCGGGTCACCAGATGGTTCTTGTCTCTGCAGAACTTCAAGTTCACAGTGGAACACAGGGCAGGCCGCTTGCAAGGAAATGCGGATGCACTGTCTCGAGTACAGTGTTTGGCGTGTGTTCACCCTGTCGGGGTTGAACAAAGGGAGAGGTATGTAAGAGGGCGCAAGGTGCCGTCATGGACGGAAGATACGTGTCACCGAGGTTCCTGGCCTCGGTGAGGTGAAGCCGGGTTTTTGTGTCAGCAGCAGCTAGTGCTGCTTGACATTGATAGATAGCATGGCTGCAAAGCCGATCCGGGCCGGCTCTTACCGGGAGCAGCTAAAGTGTAGGGTGGGTGGTTGCTCCCCACGGTCCAGTCCTGGTTTTGGGCTGGGTTTAAAAACTCAGCCAGCACCAGCAGCTGGGGAGTGATTGTCCTGGAGCTGCTAATAGTGCTGGGAGCTGAGGGCTGTGTTTTTGGGACCTGCGGCTGGAGCCAAGCTGGAGGGCTCAAACCCCTGTGAAAACGAACAGGCTGCCTGAAAAAGCCTGTCTATGGACTTGCTAACACCAAGGAGCTAAGGTGACTCTTCCGTTTATGGACTTTTGTGTGTGTGAACAAACACCAAGCCACCTGTTTTTTGTGATGCTCTTTTTGTTGTGTGAATAAAACACGGACATTTAATTTACAAGCTTGAACGTTGCCTCTGTACTGCACCCGCTGGTCCTGTCTACCAGAGCGAATCCCCACAGTAGGTACAGAAGAAAAGACGCATACTGGGTGAATAAATTGCACAGCTTTACAAGAAGAGTGCCGTGGTTTTCGTCTTTTCTTCTGAATCTATTGCGGGGGTCCACGGCCGGGATCCGACACCACAGGCACCGCCACAGAAAGCATTGTTCATTTACGGACTAAGGTAGTGCTCCCCTTTGGTAGGTAGTTAGATTGCGTTAGCGCCCAGCCCACCGCACCGTAGTCACTGATTCGCTGATTAGCGTAGCGCTAATCAGCATTTGTACTTTTATAGTATCTGTAAGTGATTATAACTGATCACAGTCAGATCTATAATAGTAATAGTGTCACCTTAGTTCGCCCCCCACCCAAAACGCAGTGTTTGCCTGATCGGTCGCCCACACGTGCGTTCAACCATGCCCACCCCGCCGCAGTGACAACATTTTAATTTTTTTTTTATCACTGCACAATCACTTCACAATCGCTGCGGCGATAAAAAAAATAAATCAGTTTTGATCTTTTTTATCAATCGCAGCGGCTTCTTGTACTTCGCTGGCCTCCCATTTGTAAGACAGGCTTGCTTTTTTTCTTGGGTAGTCTCAGGGAATACCCCCTAAATTTAGTTTTCCAAATGTCAAATAAGGGGTATTCCTCTGAAGAGGCCTACAGGATTCTGACCCAGTCGGATGAGGAATGGAAACCCTCATCTGACGAATCTAGCGGGTCAGAATATGAACCTGTAGAAAGCAGTGGCAGTCTGACCCAAAGTTCGGACGAGGAGGTTGAGGTCCCTCATACCACCAGGCGTACCCGGCCCGTGTCGCTAGACCACAGGTTGCGCAGGATCCGTTTCAAGGGCAGCAGAGTGGGGCTGGCGCAGTCGGATTACGTGGTGAGGCATACACCAGCAGTGCAGCCCATCCTGGACCTTCTACCAGCACTGCCGTACAACATGGTGAAGTGGCGAGCACCAGAAGGGCAGTTGAAGCTGGTACGGTGGCACGTGCAATAGTTCCCCCGTCGCAGCCCCTAGAATCCCTGAGGTGCTGGCAAACCCTGATTGGCAGCCCCCATCTTCAGCCGCACTATTAGTTCCCCATTTCCCCGCCCAGTCAGGAGTTCGGGTGGAGACAGCTCAGATCGGATCTGGGGTTTTTTGAGCTGTTCTTCACTGCGGAGCTCTTTGACCTAGTCGTGGCAGAAACAAACCTTTATGCCACTCAATTTATAACCGCCAACCCGGGAAGCTTCTATACCCAGCCTTTCCAGTGGAAACCAGTCCAAGTTTCCGAATGCAAAACTTTTCTGGGCCTTCTCCTCAACATGGGCCTAACAAAAAAGCATGAATTGCGGTCATATTGGTCCACGAACCCAATTCATCACATGCCCATGTACTCTGCTGCCATGTCCAGGACACGATTTGAGACCATCCTGCGTTTCATGCACTTTAGTGACAACCCCACCTCTCGTCCCAGAGGCCAACCAGCTTTTGACCTGCTCTACAAAATTCGGCCCCTCATAGACCACTTCAACACCAAATTTTCAGATTTGTATACCCCTGCACAAAACATCTGCGTAGACAAGTCCCTAATACATTTTACTGGGCGCCTTGGCTTCAAACAATACATCCCAAGCAAGCGCGCCCGGTATGGGGTCAAATTGTATAAGCTCTGTGAAAGGGCCACAGGCTATACCCACAAATTTCATGTCTTTAAGGGTAAAGATCAGACCCTGGAGCTGGTCGGTTGCTCTGACTACCTGGGGAGCAGTGGGAAGACAGTCTGGGACTTGGTGTCACCCTTATTCGTCAAGGGGTATTATCTTTATGTGGACAATTTCTACACAAGTGTGCCCCTCTTCAGGCATTTGTTCCTAGAACAGATTGGCTGCTGTGGCACCGCGCGACCTAGTCGCCGGGGCTTCCCCCAATGGCTCATTACCACCCGTCTTGCAATGGGGGAGAGGGCTGCCTTGTGTAACGAAGAACTGCTCGCGGTGAAATGGAGAGACAAGCGTGACGTTTACATGCTCTCCTCCATTCACGCAGACACGACAATCCAAATTGAACGGGCAACCAGTGTCATTGAAAAGCCCCTCTCGGTCCACGACTATAATTTGCTCATGGGAGGGGTGGACTTGAATGACCAGATGTTGGCCCCATATTTGCTTTCCCAAAAGACCAGACGCTGGTATAAGAAGGTGTCTGTATATTTAAATAAATTGGCTATGTACAATAGTTTTGTTCTCTACAGTAAGACTGGGAGAACAGGATCCTTCCTCAAATTTCAGGAAGAGATAATCGAGAACCTCCTGTATCCAGGAGGTTCCGTGGCCCCAAACCCCAGTGTAGTGAGCCGTCTACACGAGCGACACTTACCCAGTGTCGTTGCTGGTACCTCAACCCAACCGCCACCCCGAAAAAGATGTGTCTGTAGCAGGAGTGGAATAAGGCGTGACACCCGCTATTTCTGTTCTGACTGTCCTGATCACCCTGCCCTATCCTTTGGGGAGTGTTTCCGGAATTACCACACTCAGGTACACTTAGGGACGTAGTGACCGCAGGACACAGGTAGTTTTTACAATCAGGATCTAGGGTCTCTCAGGATACTAGGTTTTGAGAGACCATAACACACAGGGGTGCTAGTGTGCTACTGCCGCTATGTGAAACAGTAGAAATGTCTCCTTTCACTTGGGATAAAGTGCATAATGTACTTCGCACCATCTCTGTGCGATTTACACTTTACACACTTTACACTGTCCTGGCATTTTAGGGGCCCCTAAAGCGTGAGAAGAAGTCTGGAATCCAAATGCGTAAAAATGCCCTGTGAAATCCTAAAGGTACTCATTGGAATTAGGGCCCCTTAGCGCATTTTGGCTGCAAAAAAGTGTCACTTATGTGGTATCGCCGTAGGGCAATGTGTTTTGGGGTGTATTTTTACATATAACCATGCTGGGTGTGAAAAATATCCCTGTAAATGACAACTTTTTCTATTATTTTTATGCAAAGTTGTCAATTTACAGAGATATTTCTCACACACAGCATGGGTATATGTAAAAATACACCCCAAAACACATTACCCTACTTCTCCTGAGTACGGCGATACCACATGTCTGACACTTTTTTGCAGCCATGATGCGCAAAGGGGCCCTAATTCCAAGGAGTACCTTTAGGATTTCACAGGGCATTTTTATACATTTGGATTCCAGACTTCTTCTCACGCTTTAGGGGCCCCTAAAATGCCAGGGCAGTATAAATATCCCACAAGTGACCCCATTTTGGAAATGAGACACCCTAAGGTATTCGCTGATGGGCATAGTAAGTTCATGGAACTTTTTATTTTTGTCACAAGTTAGCGGAAATTAATTTTTTTATTTTTTTATTTTTTTTAATCATTTTCCGCTAACTTGTGACAAGAAATAAAAACTTCCATGAACTCACTATGCCCATCAGCGAATACCTTAGGGTGTCTTCTTTCTGAAATGGGGTCATTTGTGGGGTGTTTGTAATGTCTGGGTATTGTAGTGCCTCAGGAAACATGACAGGTGCTTAGAAAGTCAAAATGCGGAAATTCACTTTTTTGCACCATAGTTTGTAAACGCTATAACTTTGACCCAAACCAATAAATATACACTTCTTGCATTTTTTTTAATCAAAGACATGTAGAACAATACATTTTGCGAAAAATTTATCAAGAAATGTAGTTTGTTTTTTAAAAATTTTACAACAGAAAGTGAAAAATGTCATTATTTTGCAAAAATGTCGTTAAATTTTTATTAATAGCAAAAAAGTAAAAATGTCAGCAGCAATGAAATACCACCAAATGAAAGCTCTATTAGGCCTCTTGCACACGAACGTATGGCATTTTATGTGTTTTGAGGTCCGTTTTTAACGGATCCGTTTTTTTGCTTCCGTTGTTTTTTCCGTCTCGGTTCCGTTTTTCCGTTCCATTTTTCCGTATGGCATATACAGTATACAGCAATTACATACAAAAAATTGGGCTGGGCTTAAAATTTTCAATAGATTGTTCAGCAAAAATGGAACGGATACGGAAGACATACGGATGCCTTTCCGTATGCTTTCCGTTTTTTTTGCTGACCCATTGACTTGAATGGAGCCACTGAACGTGATTTGCGGACAAGAATAGGACATGTTCTATATTAAAACGGAAACGGAAGGCATACGGAGACACTTCAGTATTTTTTGCGGTCCTATTGAAGTTAATGGTTCAGTATACTGTCAGTATACTGAACTGAAAAAACAGCCAGTATACAGTCTGCAAAATACTGTCGTGTGCAAGAGGCCTTAGTGAGAAGAAAAGGAGGTAAAATTTATTTGGGTGGTAAGTTGTATGACGGAGCAATAAACGGTGAAAGTAGTATAGTGCAGAATTGTAAAAAGTGGCCTGGTCATTAAGGGTGTTTAAGCTAGAGGGGCTGAGGTGGTTAAATTATTTATATGCACATAAAACTATTTTTTACAATTTTATATATCTTTACTTATTATGGGAAAGGAGCATTTTGTTTTTTACTTGAAACTTTTTTTTTTATTACGTAAAAAAAACTTTTTCACCTTTTTTTACTTTTTATTTTTGTCCTATTATGGGATTTCAACATTTGGGGGTCTGATGCCCTCCACAATGCATTACAATACATTGTATATTGTAATGCATTGACTGTCAGTGTAATACACTGACAGCCTGGCTATGAGTCTCATAGGCTTCTGTAGGAGGGAAGCCCCGATGCCTGTGTAAAGTATCGGGCTGCCGTTCCAGCCATTGGGTCCCCGTCACCGCAGCAGAGTGGAATAAAATAAAAGTTTAGTTTCTGTTCTTAAGTCCTCTTTCACACGAGTTTTCCATCAGGGTGCGATGTGTGAAGCAAACACATAGCAACTGGACTGAATCCTGACCCATTCATTTTAATAGGTATGTGCACCTTTTTCACGCATCATTTCTGCGTTGAGGAAAAACCACAGCATCTTATATATTCGTGACTCATGTGATCAGCTGTTTGAGAAGGCAGCAGTGCTCACAGTAGCGCAGTGGCCTTTTCTCAACAATTCCTAGGCCATGTGACATCACGTTCATTGGTCACACAGCCTAGGCACATAGAAGTTAATAGGGCTGCATTGTGATACCAAGCACAGCTGCTATTCAATGTATGGTGCTTTGCTTGTTTTGCAGAGAAAGCTACTATGAACATTCATGTCTTCACAAACAGCTGATTGGTGGGGGTCCCGGGTGTCGGACCCCCACGATCAGATACTAATGACCTATAATAATTAGTGATGAGTGAAGCAAGCTTCGGATGTTACATCCGAAGTCGCTTCGTTCGAAACTTATGGTACTTTCACACTTGTGGCATGGCTATCTGGCAGGCTGTTCCGGCGGGGGAACAGCCCGTTGGATCCGCCATGCCGCAAGTACCTGTGTACCACCGTGCTGCCGCTCTGTCCCCATTGACTATAATGGGGGTGGTGGGCGGAGCTACGGCGCAATTGGGTACCTAGCAGTAACATTTTTTTCTTACTCTCTTTGCCTCTACATTTAGCTCAGGGGTAGGGTTAGTGTTTTGGAGTTATGCAACTTGAATATGGACAGCACATTGGCTCAGTGGTTGGCACTGGTGCCTTACAAATAGGCAAATTGGCTTCCTAGAAAATTGACCATAGTATATGTTGGGATCAAGCACCAATATGGCAGCCACTGACTTTCCAGGGAGTCGCCCTAGCCACACAACTTTCCCTGTTCTTTGAGTCCCTGTGAGAAAAGTGCATTACAAATGTTTTTTTGACTAAAAAAATTCAACTTGACAAGTTGCCTTGATTTAAAATGCCCCTTTGTTTCTATAGCTCTACTTCAAACCTATAGGTTCCCCACGAAAAAGCACCCCACAAATTGTTATGCAGTTTGTGCCAGCTATGGTAATACACCATACGTGGCTGCTGGAGCACACAGGAGGGCCCCAGAAGGGAAGGAGTACCATTTGGCTTTTAAAACATAGATTTTGCTGAAAGGGTTTTCTAATGCCATATTCACACAGTCAGGCCTCATGCACACGATCGTAGGTGTATTGCGGTCTGCAATCAGCTGTTCCGCGTTCCGTTCTGCAATTTGCGGAACGGAACGCGGCCCATTGTACAAATGCCTATTCTTGTCCGCAAAACGGACAAGAATAGGACATGCTATATTTTTTTTTGCGGGGCCACGGAACGGAGCAAAGGACGTGGACAGCACACGGAGTGGACTCAAAATACGTTCGTGTGCATGAGGCCTCAGTGTTCCATCAGTCATTTTGAGCCAAAACCGGGTGTGGGTTTAAACACAGGTGCAGATCTTTTTCTTGTACTCACAATCACTGATGGAAATCACTGACCAAAACATTGATTTGTGAATAAGGCTACTTTCACACTAGCAATTTTAGATTGGACATTGCCAGAAGCTACCCATTTGCAGTGCGGCCCTATTCACTATAAGGGGTACCGGTGGAGATCTGTCCGCAACCCTACAAATATGCAGGGAATCGGGTGGACGAAAACTGGATCTCCGCCAGTCCCCATTATAATAAATCGGGCCAGCAGGTGTCAGGTAGTATCTAGCAATGCCAGATCCTGATATCTTCAGCATTAGAGTGATGGAGTTCTATGAGGGCTTGTTATTTTAGCACAAGTAGTAGATTCTATTGGTACCATTTTATGGTACTGTACATCTGACTTTTTGATATTTTTTTATTACACTTTTTGGGAGGTAAGGCTCCGATTCTGTCTGTTTTTGCCTCTTTTGTCTTTATTGGATTCACCACACGGGGTAAATAAGGGGGTCACACCAGATACTGAAAGGAAAGGTTCACATACTTTTGCCACTCAGAGACATAGTAACAGTTCGGCCTGTTTCCTACAAGTTGATCCAGAGGAAGGCAAAAAAAACCCTGTGAGGCAGAAGCCAATTTTCCTCACTTAAGGGGAAAAAAATTCCTTCCCGACTCCAATCAGGCAATCAGAATAACTCCCTGGATCAGCGACCCCTCTCTAGTAGCTGTAGCCTGTAATATTATTACACTCCAGAAATAAATCCAGTCCCCTCTTGAATTCCTTTATTGTACTCACCATCACCAACTCCTCAGGCAGAGAGTTCCATAGTCTCACTGCTCTTACAGTGAAGAATCCTTTTCTATGTTTGTGTACAAACCTTCTTTCCTCCAGACGCAGAGGATGTCCCCTCGTCACAGTCACAGTCCTGGGGATAAATAGATGATGGGAGAGATCTCTGTACTGACCCCTGATATATTTATACATAGTTATTAGATCTCCCCTCAGTCGTCTTTTTTCTAAAGTGAATAATCCTAATTTTGATAACCTTTCAGGGTACTGTAGATCCCTCATTCCAGTTATTACTTTAGTTGCCCTCCTCTGAACCCTCTCCAGCTCTGCTATATCTGTCTTGTTCACAGGAGCCCAGAACTGTACACAGTACTCCATGTGTGGTCTGACTAGTGATTTGTAAGGTAGTAGGACTATGTTCTCATTGTGAGCGTCTATGCCCCTTTTGATGCAACCCATTATCTTATTGGCCTTGGCAGTAGTTGCCTGACACTTGTTTTTTCAGCTTAATTTGCTGTTTATTAAAATTCCTAGATCCTTTTCCATGTCAGTGTTACCGAGTGTTTTACCATTTAATATGTACGGATGACTTGCATTATTCCTTCCCATGTGTATAACTTTACATTTTTCAGTGTTAAACCTCATCTGCCATTTCTCTGCCCAAGCCTACAATCTATCCAGATCCCTCTGTAGCAGAAAATTGTCCTCTTCCGTGTTAATTACTTTACACAGTTTAGTGTCATCTGCAAAAATAGATATTTTACTGTGCAGGCCTTCTACAAGTGTCACGACCGCTATCCCAGCAGCGGTCGTGTCGCACCAGACGGAGGGGAAGGGGGACCCTTATCTACGGATGGGAAATAGAACGGCCACCCCTGACAAACCCTAAGCTGGCACCTGTCTGCCCTGATACCCTAGACGGGGTGTGAACCCGTGCGGCGAGCAGGATGCCTAAACCCTGAGTCACCCTAAGAAGACTAAACTGGGGAAAGGCAGATGGGAGCACTAGTCACCATCACTCATGTCTAGGAGAACAACAGGGGAAGACAGGGGAAGACAGCAACAAACAAACAATCTCCAGCAGAGATAGACTTATCCAGTTACGAGCAGAGAAGATGATCCCAATAACGACAGTCCACGCCAGACAAGAGCTCCACAGCAATACCGTCAAACGATCTCCTTCAAAGGTCAGAATAGCACTGGAAGTAAGGACTATATCTGGCAATGACTGCAAGTGAAACTGAAACTAATATAGTAGCTGGGAGTGGCAGACAGCACTCACCTGAGAAGAATGCCTACAAACTCCCAGTCAGGACAAAAAGGTTCACAAGGCAAAACCCGGATGACATACCCTGAACCACGGAGCAAACTCACAAGCTATCGCGAGTAGCAAGTCGCTGCGACCTTCTCTTCCCAGACCTATCTGGATCAGTCACAGTCGTGACAACAAGATCATTAATAAATACAGGTCCTTCTCAAAAAATTAGCATATTGTGATAAAGTTCATTATTTTCTGTAATGTACTGATAAACATTAGACTTTCATATATTTTAGATTCATTACACACAACTGAAGTATTTCAAGCCTTTTATTGTTTTAATATTGATGATTTTTGGCGTACAGCTCATGAAAACCCAAAATTCCTATCTCAAAAAATTAGCATATTTCATCCGACCAATAAAAGAAAAGTGTTTTTAATACAAAAAAAGTCAACCTTCAAATAATTATGTTCGGTTATGCACTCAATACTTGGTCGGGAATCCTTTTGCAGAAATGACTGCTTCAATGCGGCGTGGCATGGAGGCAATCAGCCTGTGGCACTGCTGAGGTGTTATGGAGGCCCAGGATGCTTTGATAGCGGCCTTAAGCTCATCCAGAGTGTTGGGTCTTGTGTCTCTCAACTTTCTCTTCCCAATATCCCACAGATTCTCTATGGGGTTCAGGTCCGGAGAATTGGCAGGCCAATTGGGCACAGTATCACCATGGTCAGTAAACCATTTACCAGTGGTTTTGGCACTGTGAGCAGGTGCCAGGTCGTGCTGAAAAATGAAATCTTCATCTCCATAAAGCTTTTCAGCAGATGGAAGCATGAAGTGTTCCAAAATCTCCTGATAGCTAGCTGCATTGAACCTGCCCTTGATAAAACACAGTGGACCAACACCAGCAGCTGACATGGCACCCCAGACCATCACTGACTGTGGGTACTTGACACTGGACTTCAGGCATTTTGGCATTTCCCTCTCCCCAGTCTTCCTCCAGACTCTGGCACCTTGATTTCCGAATGACATGCAAAATTTGCTTTCATCCGAAAAAAGTACTTTGGACCACTGAGCATAAAACAGTCCAGTGCTGCTTCTCTGTAGCCCAGGTCAGGCGCTTCTGCCGCTGTTTCTGGTTCAAAAGTGGCTTGACCTGGGAAATGCAGCACCTGTAGCCCATTTCCTGCACATGCCTGTACACGGTGGGTCTGGATGTTTCTACTCCAGACTCAGTCCACTGCTTCCGCAGGTCCCCCAAGGTCTGGAATCGGTCCTTCTCCACAATCTTCCTCAGGGTCTGGTCACCTCTTCTCGTTGTGCAGCGTTTTCTGCCACACTTTTTCCTTCCCACAGACTTCCCACTGAGGTGCCTTGATACAGCACTCTGGGAACAGCCTATTCGTTCAGAAATTTCTTTCTGTGTCTTACCCTCTTGCTTGAGGGTGTCAATGATGGCCTTCTGGACAGCAGTCAGGTCGGCAGTCTTACCCATGATTGCGGTTTTGAGTAATGAACCAGGCTGGGAGTTTTTAAAAGCCTCAGGAATCTTTTGCAGGTGTTTAGAGTTAATTAGTTAATTCAGATGATTTGGTTAATAGCTCGTTTAGAGAACCTTTTCATGATATGCTAATTTTTTGAGATAGGAATTTTGGGTTTTTTATGAGCTGTATGCCAAAATCATCAATATTAAAACAATAAAAGGCTTGAACTACTTCAGTTGTGTGTAATGAATCTAAAATATATGAAAGTCTAATGTTTATCAGTACATTACAGAAAATAATGAACTTTATCACAATATGCTAATTTTTTGAGAAGGACCTGTATATTGAAGAGAATAGGGCCCAATACTGACCCCTGAGGTACCCCACTAGTTACAGTGACCCAATCTGAGTATCTACCGTTAATAACCACCCTCTGTTTTCTGTCACTCAGCCAGTTACTTACCCACATACAGACATTTTCTCCCAGTCTGAGCATCCTCATTGTATATACTAACCTTTTATGAGGTACGGTGTCAAATGCTTTGGAGAAGTCCAGATATACGACATCCATTGATTCGCCGCTGTCAAGTCTAGAACTTACCTCCTCATAGAAGCTGATAAATTTGTTTGGCATGACCGATCCCTCATGAAGCCATGCTGATATGGCGTTATTTGCTTATTTTCATTGAGATACTCCAAAATAGCATCTCTTAGAAACCCTTCAAACAGTTTACCAACAATAGATGTTAAACTTACCGACCTATAATTTCCAGGCTCTGTTTTTGGACCCTTTTTGAATATTGGCACCACATTTGCTATGCGCCAATCCTGTGGAACATTCCCTGTTATTATAGAGTCCGTAAATATCAGAAATAATGGTCTGGCTATGACATCACTTAATTCCCTTAGGATACGGGGGTGTATGCCACCCGGTCCTGGCGATTTGGCTATTTTAATCTTTTTAAGTCGCTGTTGTACTTCTTCCTGGGTCAGACAGGGCACTTTTAATGGGGGATTTACTTTTACATTCTGCATTTCATCTGACAGTTTATTTTCCTCAGTGAATATAGTGGAGAAAAAAATATTTAATAGTTTTGCTTTATCCTCGTCGCTCTCTGCAACACCCCCCTCATTGCTATGTAGAGGGCCGACCCCTTCAGATTTATATTTTTTACTATTTATATAATTGAAGAACATTTTAGGGTTAGTTTTACTCTCTTTGGCAATTAATCTCTCGGTCTCTAGTTTGGCAAATTTTATTAGTTTTTTGCATATTCTATTTTTTTCCTTATAGTTTATCAGTGCTTCCTGACTCCCCTCCTTTTTTAGCGATTTATATGCTTTCTTTTTGTCATTTATTGCCTTCTTTACGGTTCCATTTATCCACATTGGTTTCTTATTGTTGATATTGATATTGATATATTATTGATGACATGTGATATTGGATAATTTTCCTCAATAAATAAAAGGCCAAGCTCAAATTCAGGAAGCAGGCAAAGCTCGGTACACAGGCAGATGAAGGTAAACCAGCATAACTTTGCAGGACATTAGTGGACTGAAACCTATTGCTGAGGCACATTCCACTGGAGGAAGGTGACTTATACACCCTAGGAAGGTCTGTCATAGGCTGAGACAAAACTAAGGTGTGTGTCCGTACTCCAGCGAGGGCTGCCTTCTTTTCACTGTTTACCTGTTCGTCATTGAAATTGCAGCAGTAAGCAAGTGCAATTACAGCTCACTTCAATGGGACGGCTCCTTCCGATTCAAGTGATCTGAAAATATAAAAAAGCAGACAACCCCTTTAACATTTTGAATTCTAAGGCCCCTTGCAGTTTGTCTAAGTAACAATATCTTAGACTCAGTCTAGCTGGTTTACCTCTCTAGAAATGTCCCTGTAGTAGACTATCAATTTTAAAGACATTATTGTACATACTGGTGAGTTTGACAAAGGCTTCTGTCCAGCAGTGTTCCTGGTGACGTCACCAGCTCTGATGGGTGGGCTTTAGCTCAGCCCTAGCCGTTTTAAAGGCTAGGGCAGCGCTATAGCCCACCCATTAGTGCTGGGGACATCACCGGGCTCAGTGCTGGGCAGAAGCCTCCACCTAGCAGTCCTTATAGAGAGCCCGGTACGTCATCAGATCTCCATAAAATACCTTTGCCCTGCGTTCTCTACAGACAACACATGTACCCTTTGACTTTAACTTGTTTATTTACACATCAGTGATTTTCCACTAACCATGGTCAGTGAAAAAAAAACATGGAGCTTTGGTCCGCTGTTACAGACAGTGGATGTAAAAGTCTGAGTTTGGACTAGACCTAAGGGCACTGTACTTGCAATTCCCTGGTTTTCACTAATTAGCCCCTACACAGGTATTTGGTCTTCGCTGCTGGGGGGCTACCAGGCCACTACATCGTCCCTGCCAATCGCGCTCATTAAAGCCTTTAGATGCCATGATCAAGTGAGATCATGGCATCTAAAGGGTAAAAAACCCAGAAGCTCGCGCTACCGGGCTTCTTAAGGCATCCTCTGTGGCCAATGAGGAAGCCGGTATTTAATTTTTAATGCACTGTGTCTCGTTGAAGAGACCCAGGGCATTTAAGCTGCAATTCTAATTTTGGCCAGCAGGTGGCAGGCCAACATAAGAAATGAGCAATTCTGAACAGTTAATGGCTAGAGTTGAGCGAACTTCTGTTTTAAGTTCGGCTTCCAAAGTTCGGATTCGGGTTATCCAAGCATCCCGTTATGTATTCCGCTACCACGGACCATAACAGCATTTGGAATCCGGGGTGAAGGACCTGGGATGACGTCACCGTCATGTGATCAGTGCATGGGGCGTGGCTCAGTACTGGATTGGATAAGAGGTTGTAGGCTACCACCTCTTATCTAATCCAGTACTGAGCCACGCCCCCTGCACTGATCACATGACGGTGACGTCACCCTAGGTCCTCCGTGTTGTCCAAGGTTTGGGTTCATTGAAGAATCCCCTTATGGATTCCAAATGCCGTTATGGTCTGTGGTAGCGGAATCCATAACGGGATGCTTGGATAACCCGAACCCGAACTTTGGAAACCGAACTTAAAACAGAAGTTCGCTCAACTCTATTAATGGATAAAAAAAAAAACATAGTTCAGAATTTAAAAAAAAATAAGGATTTTGTAGGCTCAAATATGAGCTTCAAAATCATTTTTTAAAAGTTAAAAAAATGTTATAATATAAAAAATGTCAAAAATATAAAAGTTTAAATGACTCTCCCTTTCAGTAGAATAAAAAAATAAATACATAAATAACGAAAAATATAAATATCATGGCTATCACCGTGACCAAAAACGCCCGTACTATTACAATATAAAAATATTTTTCCAATACGGCAAATGGTGTAACGGAAAGAAGGGTCAAAATGGCCAAGTTGCCATTCTTTCATCACTTCTCAAATTTATGTAATTAAATGTGATCAAAAAGTCACACACACTCCAAAATGGTATCAATAAAAACTACACATTGTCCCGCAAAAAATGAGCCCCCACACAGCTCAGTATATAACTATAAAAAAAAGTTCTGGGGGTCAGAATATGGTGATAAATTTTTTTTTCCAAAGTTTACATTTATTTTGACACTATTTAGACATAAAAACCTATACATATGTGGTATCGTTGTAATTGTACTGAACCAGAGAATTAAGGGCACAGGTCGGTTTTGCCGCAAAACCTTCACCTTGTGAACAAAACCCGTAAAAACAGTGGAGAATTTCCGTGTTTTTTGTCCAATTCCACCTCATTTGGAAGTTTCTTTACCGCTTCCCACTACATTGTATGCCACATTAAATGGTGGCATTAGAAAGTACAACTTGTCCCTCATACAGCTATGTGAATGAAAAATTAAAAAGGTTATGGCTCAAGGAAGATAGGGAAGAACAATGAAAATGCAAATACAAAAAACCCCCGGTATCCTAAGGGTTAAACACCCTCAAGCGACCATTGGCTGAAGGAAACTAGGGTGTGTGGGCACCAGCATTTCATGAGCCAGGGATCATGCTCGTACCCTAGAGACAGACTGAGAGAAATTCACAGAGAAGTATGGGCCGCCACCTGCAGAAGACACATGGGATGGCGGCTACCAGACCAGCTGCTGGTGGGCAGTGAAGGGCAAGCGGGCCGCTGGCACAGAATGAACAACAATTAATTTATAACGTGGATAACACACGGAGGACAAAAAAAATGACACATGACATGAAAAATGGAAAGAACATATGAAAGAAACCTTACAGGGAGGGAGCTTCAGCAGAAAGGACACACCCTCTGAGCTGCTAGCTTAGCTTGAAGTAAATCTAGCAGAGCAATTGGAGCAATGAATGCGGAGATCTCTGGATCAATGTGAGGTACAGAGCTGGATCTAGCTTTGTAAGGGTGCTGGCACAGAGCGCATTTGTGATGCAGTTCAAAACTTTGTGAAGCTGACTACATGCAGTCAACAAACATGCATCACAACACATACCCCATACCTTATATTTAAAGGGGTTATGCCAAGTTTTTTCGTTAACCCCTATTCACAAGATACGGGATAACTAGCTGATCGTTGGGGGTACAACCACTGGAACCCCCACTGATCATGAGAACAGGGGTCTTGTTCCCCATTTCTGATGTAGTACACTTCTTGGTTCTTTCCAGAGCTCCCACAGAGAATGAATGGAGCGGCAGTGCACATACACAACCTGCCACTCCATAACAACGAGGGAACAGGACCCCGGTTCTTGTGATCAGTGGGGGTCCCAGTGGTCGGACCCCATTGATAGGGGATAACTTAAAAACTCCGATCTGTCCTTCCGTTCTGCATCTCCATGATTGCGGACCCATTCAAGTGAATGGGTCCGCATCCGTAATGCGGAGTGCACACAAGACGGTGAACCCCCCCCCCGCACACACACACCTGTTGGAGTGAGTAAGCAACATCTTTTGCAAGTTCATAAAAATAAATAGCAGTGATAAATCTGGAGTAAAATCCTTTCACATAGCTAACCACTTTTCCAAACTGGAGTATAAAAATGCTAAAAGTTGCAAGATTTTTGCTCAAGTAGGCCCACAAAGTTGCAAAAGCCAGAATTCTGGAGTGCAGGGTGTGCTAAATGGCCACTATGTGTTTAATTTTAAACATATTGAGACAAAAAAAATATTTGCAAATGTACATAACAACTGTAAAATTGCTACTAGTTGTGGCTGTAGAAAGCATATTAAAAATCACTAATTGAATCAGCACAATAACTAACAGCAGGTGGCAATGTGGTATAGAAAACTGATTTTTTTAGATAGCAGGTAAAAGCCATATAATTTTGACAAGAGCCTAATCTGACAGCACTAACACAGTTTGTCTAGTGCCATGCAACAATAATACCAGATAAGTGGTGGCAAACTGCACGACTGCTATGGGGTCTGGGGAAAAATGTGGGCACAAGCCGCACAACTATTCAAACACTACACTGTTCCTATAAAACACTACATTTTCAGGCAGCCATCACTAGGGCGAGCTCAGTGAATGAACAGAAATCTAGTGTTCAGAATTAGCTCTCTCTCTCTCTCTCTCTCTATATATATATATATATATATATATATATGTACAGTATCTCACAAAAGTGAGTACACCCCTCACATTTTTGTAAATATTTTATTATATCTTTTCATGGGACAACACTAAAGATATGACACTTCAATACAATGTATAGTAGTCAGTGTACAGCTTGTATAACAGTGTCAATTTGGTGTGCCCTCAAAATAACTCAACACAGCCATGTCTAAACCGCTAGCAACAAAAGTGAGCATACTCCTAAGTGAAAATGGCCAAATTGTGCCCAAAGTGTCAATATTTTGTGTGGCCACTATTATTTTCCAGCACTGCTTTAACTATCTTGGGCAAGTTCACTAGAGCTTCACAGGTTGCCACTGGAAACCTCTTCCATGACGACATCACGAAGCTTGTGGATGTTAGAGACCTTGTGGTCCTCCACCTTCCATTTGAGGTTGCCCCAAAGATGCTCAATATGGTTTAGGTCTGGAGACATGCTTGGCCAGTCCAGCACCTCAGTTTGTTTTGCAAGGCAGTGATCATCCTGGCGGTGTGTTTGGGGTCATTATTATGTTAGAATATTGCCCTGTAAACCAGTTTTTGAAGGGAAGGGATCATGCCCTGCTTCAGTATGTCACAGTACATGTTGGCATTCATGGTTCCCTCAAGGAACTGTAACTGCCCACAGCTGGCAGCACTCATGCAGCCCCAAACCATGACACTCTCACCACCATGCTTGATTGTAGGCAAGAAACACTTGTCTTTGTAGTCCTCACCTGATTGCCGCCACACACGCTTGAAACCATCTGAATCAATTACATTTATCTTGGTCTCTTCAGACCACAGGGCATAGTTCCAGTAATCCATATCCTTAGTCTGCTTGTCTTCTTTGCAGGCTTTCCTGTGCATCATCTGTAAAAGAGGCTTCCTTCTGAGGCGACAGCCATGCAGACCAATTTGATGTAGTGTGCGGCTGTAGGCTGACCCCCCCCCCCCCCTTTAACCCCTCCAGCAATGCTGGCAGCACTCATACATCTATTTTGAAAAGACAATCTCTGCATATGACGCTGAGCACGTAAACTCAAATTCTTTGGTCGACCATGCTGAGGCCTGTGCTGAGTGGAACCTGTCTTGTTAAACCACATTATGGTCTTGGACTCCGTGCTGCAGCTCAGTTTCAGGATGATGGCAATCTTCTTATAGCCTAGGCCATCTTTATGTAAAGCTACAATTCTTTTTTTCCGATCCTCAGAGAGTTCTTTGCCATGAGGTGCCATGTATAACTTCCAGTGACCAGTATGAGAGAGTGTGAGGCGATAACACCAAATGTAACACACCTGCTCCCTATTCACACCTAAGACCTTGTAACACTAACTAGTCACATGACATCGGGGAGGGAAAATAGCTAATTGGGCACAATTTGGCCATTTTCACTTAGGAGTGTACTCACTTTTGTTGTCAGTGGTTTAGACATTAATGGCTGTATTGAGTTATTTTGAGGGCACACCAAATCTACACTGTATTAAAGTGTCATATCCTCAGTGTTGTCCCATGAAAAGTTATAATAAAGAATTTACAAAAATGTGAGGGGTGTACTCACTTTGGGAGATATTGTATATGTAGTAAGGCTGATTAGTCAGCCTGCATTTGTGGGAGGGGCGGAGGCTCTTCTTAAACAAGCCACTGCCTCACTCCTGGGCGTGTGTTCTTCAGGTGCCGCTGGGTGTCACTAGTGAACTAGCTTCCCTGGTGGTAGGATTTCTTTCTTTGCAGCATGGAGCCAGAACGGAGCTTTTTATTTCACTCACTGCTACCGTAGCAATGCACGCGCTGTAGTATGTAAGTAAGTTGGGCCGTGGTCGTCTCTCCTGGCCGGTAGGAACCTGACTTTGCTAGAGAACGGGAGGCTTCGCCTCAGAATCTGCTGCCTCAGGTTTGTTCGTGGGGGCTAAGTATTTCTATTTCTTTCAACTTCGTTTGTTTGATAATAGGAGTTAGTTCCTATATATCTTGCAAATTTTACTTCACTTTGTTTGTCGCGTATGGAAAGTTACTTCAGCTTGTACGCAGTAAAGGAAGAGTTACCCGGGCTGCATGTGACGTCATGTTTGGAGATCGGACGCAGCTGTTGTTGTTCAGGCCTATTGCTGTAGCTGTTCCTTGCCATGTGACTCCCCCTCCCCCAGCTAAAAATAAAAATAAAAAACCATGATGTACTTTATGCTCTGCTCTTATCCTGAGCGGCATTTCCACGTTCGGCTTTTACTTCTGTCCTATGCCTGCTATTGCATTATGCGTCATACGCCTCACACCCTCAGATGCATCGCAAGTCTTTTATAAGACCGGCCTTTACATTTTGCTTTATACGTCAATCACATTCGAGTTGCATTCACCCGTTGGCTGTTACATCACATTCCATACCCAGTCGACATCCGGAATTGTATTACACGCCTGCTATTACATGTTTTTTATACTCTGCCCACGGCCAGAGCTGCTACTGTTACTCAATTTTATTCTCTGGCCACACCAGACCGGTGTTCACACTTTGCTGTTACATCATGTTTTTTCTACTCCACTCGCAACTAGAGCTGCGTTCATTCGTCGGCTAGTATACCATGTTTGCTCTGCTCACAGTGAGAGCTGCATTCACATGTCTGCTGTTACAACAGGTTTATACTAGGCTTGTTTCAGAGATGCGTTCACGTTTGCTGTCACATCATGTTCATGCTCCACTGACATTTAGAGCTGCTGTTATACCAATTTCATTCTCGGCTCACTCCTAGAGTTGCATTCACACTTACGCGGTCAAACTCACGACCAGAGCTGCGTTTATACGTCTATTGGTATATCATGTATATCATGTTTGCTCTACTCACACCCAGAGCTGCGTTCACACGTTCTTTCCAGGCCCATTTCAAGAGTGGCGTTCATGTCACTGTTACATCATGTGTCATGCTCCATTCACAACCAAAGCTGCTGTTATACCAATTTTATGCTCTGCCTTTACCCAGAGTTATGTTCACACTTCTACTGCTACAATAGGTTTTATACCCCACTCGCCAGAGCCGCTTTCCATGTCGGCTGTCACTTCAAGTTAATATTCCGTTCACATCCAAAGCTGCGTCCGCACGTCTGCTTTTACATCTTGTCCTCTACTCCATTCACTACTAGAGCTGTGTTTATGTGTCCGCGGATGCATATCGTTAATACTCTGCTCACATTCAGTTTTGCATTCTTACGTCTGCTTTATACCATGTTTTTCATGCTCTAGTCATACTCAGAGCCGCGCTCATACGTTGCTTATATTATGTATTTTTTTATTTTTTTTTAGGCACTACTCACATCCAGAGCGGCATTCACCCATTTGCTGTTACATCATGTGTTACACTCCCACTTAAAGCTGCATTCTCATGTTCCTTGCTACATCATGGTTTTTACTCAATAATCTCAACGGGGCACTCCGCACCCACTGCTTGGTACCGCTCTCCCAGCAAACATGGCTTCTTTCTTTTCAGACTACATTTTTCCTCGGTGGTCTAAAAAAAAAAATAATAAAAAAAAAAATCCTTTTTAAGTCCTGGTTCATATTCACTCAGATTGGTCTCCTTTACTCCTGGTTTGCATTCACTCAGATTGGTCGCCTGCCTAGCAGCTGAAAAATTTGGGCCTCGATAATCATCTCTTGAAAATTAAGGAATGTTCCCATCTGACCTGCAAGTCGAAATAATACATAAGCATTATACAGTACCATCTGTACAATGTGCACAGCCAGCTTTTTGTACCACACCTTCGTTTTCCATATGACATTGTAGGGCAGGGATGGGCAAACTGCGGCTCTCCAGCTGTTGTAAAACTACAGTTAGCACCATGCCCTGCTGTAGACTGATAGATGTAAACAGTCTTTGCATGCTGGGAGTTTTCAGCTGGAGAGCCGCAGTTTGCCCATCCCTGCTGTAGGGCTTCAGAATTTGATGTGAATGATCAGCTCCGCACATTTTGATCACGTATTTAGCGAAAAATTTATATAGAAATTTAGTTTAAAAAAAAAAAATTACAACAGAAAGTGAAAAATGTCATTTTTTTGCAAAAATTTCGGTCATTTTTGATTAATAGCAAAAAAAGTAAAAATGTCAGCAGCAATGAAATACCACCAAATGAAAGCTCTATTAGTGAGAAGAAAAGGAGGTAAAATTCATTTGGGTGGTAAGTTGCATGACGGAGCAATAAACGGTGAAAGTAGTGTAGTGCAGAATTGTAAAAAGTGGCCTGGTCATTAAGGGTGTTTAAGCTAGGGGGGCTGAAGTGGTTAATCTTTAAATGGCTACTATCCACTAAGATTACTTTCCTGACCCTGACTATTTTTGGAAATCTGACGTGTCACTTCATGTGGTAATAACTTTGGAATTCTTTTACTTATCCAAGCCATTCTGAGACTTTTTTCTATTGTACTTCATCTTAGTGGTATACTTGAGTTGAAATGTTTTACCTTAATTTAAAAAAAAAATTATAATTCACAACTCTCTAAATTTTTTAGACAGATAGTAATACTTAAATAGTTATTAATTAATATTTACTATATGTCTACTACATATATTTTTAGGATGTTAGAAGGCTTCAATTTTTAGTCGCAATTTTTCATATTTTCACAAAAAATTAGCCCATTATTCTAAACTGATTTTATTAACTTTGTTAACCCATTAAGTGTTTCTTACAAATTTTTTAAGCACCGTAGTTGACCCTCTCCAGCTGTGTAATTTCTGCCAACACGCTATTGCAAAGTTCTTTCACCTGTTTCAAGTTTCTTCAGTTTTGTAGCATCATGGTCAGTGTATATTTTTGCTGCAGACTTTGTCAATTTTTTTCAAAAGAATGGTTGAAAATTGTATTACAAAAATTCCTTTCACTACAGACTAGTGTGCCATCTGACGTGATGATCTGCCTCATTACATTGTAGTGGACTTTGTTAAATTTTTCATTTTTTGTTACAAAACTGTTGCTTGGCAGTAGGTGATCGCGTTGCTTTTGTTGCAGGCTCAAATGCTATAGGACCTATGGCAAGCTGTGGTAAAAATGTTGTCAGAATTGCTGGTGGTAGCTCTGTGCAGGTATCTTCTTTGTGGTAATTTGTCTCTACAGTGCTGGCTATTATCTTTGTGGACTCTGTCTAACTGTGCATTTTTGTTTTCTGTTTTCTAAAAAAAGACTTGAAAAATTCTAATTTCTTACCAGTAATTTGATTTTCAGAAGTCCCTGATAGCACCAGGAGTGAGGGCCCGCCTCCCAGGACAGGAAACCCACAGATATAAAACAGGGGGAGCCTTTCCCTCATTCAGTATTTTCCAGAGAAGAGAGAGTAGTTTCAAGAGAAGAATATCTTCTCTTGGGCCAACCAATCCTTGCTGTTACATAATTTATAAGGCTGAAAAAAGACATCTGTCCATCCAGTTTAGCCTGTTATCCTGCAAGTTGATCCAGAGGAAGGCAAAAAAAAAACTGTGAGGCAGAAGCCAATTTTCATCACTTTAGGGGAAAAAAATCCTTCCCGACTCTAATCAGCAAATGAGAATAACTCCCTGGATCAACAACCCATCTCTAGTAGCTATAGCATGTAATATTATTACACTTCAGAAATACATCCAGTCCCCTCTTGAACTCTTTTAGTGAACTCACCATCACCACCTCCTCAGGCAGAGAGTTCTATAGTCTAACTACTCTTACCATAAATATTCCTCTTCTATGTTTGTGTACAAACCATCTTTCCTCCAGATGCAGAGGGTGTCCCCTCGTCACAGTCACAGTCCTGGGGATAAATAGATTATGGGAGAGATCTCTGTACTAACCCCTGATATATTTATACATAGTTATTAGATCTCCCCTCAGTTAGCTTCTTTTTAAAGAGAATAACCCTAATTTTGATATTCGTTTAGGGTACTGTAGTCCACCCAGTCCAGTTATTACCTTAGTTTCCCTCCTCTGAACCCTCTACAGCTCTGCTATGTCTGCCTTGTTCACAGGAGCCCAGAACTGTACACTGTACTCCATGTGTGGTCTTCTTTCATTGTTTAATATTCTCTCCCTTTTTTTTTTCTTCTGCACACCTTGTGATATCAAGAAGCTTATAGCAAGAATAACAAAAAGAACGGGGGTGGGGGGAACTAAAAGGATGCAGTCGTGGACTTCGGAAAATTAAATTACTGGTATGCAATTATCATTTTCCCTACGTCCTATGACAGCACCAAGAGATATCCCGGAGAAGTGAAAATTAGGGAGGGACCACAGCCTGAAGGACCTTACATCCGAAAGAAAGATCAGACACTGCAGAAAGATCTAAACTACAGTGTCTATAGAATGTCAAAGCAGAAGACCAAATTGCCGCTTAGCATATGTCTTGGATGGAAGTTTCTGCTTTTTCTGCCTATGAGATAGAAATTGTCTTGGTTGAATGGGCCGTCCACCCGGAAGAAATGGGTTTCTGCATGGAAAGATAAGCTAGAGAAATAGCTTGTTTAATCCATCTAGCTAGTCCCCTTGCTAGCTGACTTTCACTTGTTTTGACCTGGAAATAGTAAAAACAAGAAAGAGGATTTTCTCCAATCTATAGTAGCCTAGAACACATCTTCTGACATCTAGATAGTGAAACTCTGCTTCTTTTTCATTTTTTGGAACTGCACAGAAGGAGGAGGAACTATCTCCTGGGCCTTATGGAAGCCACATACCACTTTCGGAAGAAAAGCTGGATCGAGTCTTAATCAGATTCTACCTTCCTGAATTGTAGTATAAAGGGAACTTTTGGAGAGCACCTGAAGCTTCCCTATCCATCTAGCTGAGGTAATAGCTACCAAGAATATACAGAATCTTAATTGACAGGGCATCTAGTTCAAATGGTTGTTTAACTGAGGCCTGTAACACAATGTTAAGGTCCCAAGGCATTCTAGAAGGCAATCCCCTGAATACAGACTTACAGAACCTAAAAATCCAAGGATAAAAAGCTAATCTGCAATTGAATAAAACACTTAGTGCTGCCACCTGTACCTTCAAACTACTCAATGCTAAACCCCTATCTACACCCCTCTGGAGAAAGTCTAGAACCTGATAAAGCTCAAGCTGACATGCAGTAGAGGGACAAATGCCCAATAATCTAAAAAATGTAGACAATGTTCTGGCATAAATCTTGGATGTTACTAATTTCCTACTCTTTAACATGGTGGAAATGACAGAATCTGATAACTTCTTATGAACCCCCTTGTGAACAATTGGGCCCTGCATCAATAGATCCGGAATTTCTGTAATGATGCAGGGTTCTCCTTCAGACAGGATTTTCAGCCAGGAAAAGCATGCTCGATAGGCCAGAAAGGCGCTACGAGTATTACCTTTGCCCTATCTTCCCTTATCTTCCTTAAAACGCTGGAAATAGGGGGCGTGGCCAGCAGCCAAGATGGCTGGACGTGCTTGAGAGGAGCTCAAATCCTGGTTGATAACGGCCATATGATACCAAGTTGGACACCTGGTTGTGCCCTACCATAGACAGAAGCGCGCAGATAGCAGAATCATCCTGCAGGGAATACGGAGAAAGCCGCGCCAGGAGCCGTGCCGCGGGAGAGGTCTGAGCAGCAGACATGCAGAGCGCTCAGAGCGCACTTGACCCATTGAGGAACAAGGGGAAGGGATCTGGAACCGGCGGGCAAGATAACCGCAGTGGAGGAAGGAGTACAGCTAGACTCGCAGGCCCCCATCAGTTTCACACCAATCGGCCATCTTACTGGCTTCTTTGAAGCACCAGGAAGGGGGAAAGAGCCCAGATCAGCACAAATGTCAGCTTAAGCAGTGCCCTCAGTAACCTCTACATCATACAATGCAGCCAAAGCCTCCTGTGTAAAGTTACTTGGGACACAATCTCATACTGTCTGATCCTCTACACGGATTACAGATCCACTTATTGGAGCTCAATATAACCCCAGGGGAAACATCCTCTGACCTGTACCAGCAGCTTCATTATATAAGAAAAGCCCTGGAATCAGTCTTATTTACTGTCTACCTGCTACTATCCCGATATAACAATGGGACTGCAAAAAACACAAAGCGCTGCAGAAAATTTTTCTAGACAACCAGATGAGACTTAGCGGTCACCTCTACCGCAGCGGAATGTGCACACCAGGGCTAGTACTGCATCAGATTTATCAGCCCCAATAACTTCCTCCGAGGAGGAACATGATGAGCTCACTCTTAAGCAAGTGTCAGCCCAAGTTTTGGAAGCCATTACTGCATGTAAGACATCTCTCACAGGGAAACTAGATCAAGTCAAGATTGACCTGGGACTACTGCGCCAAGACCTGTATAACCTGCGAGAGAGGGTTCAACACACTGAAGATCATATATCACGCATAGAAGAAGCTACTGCCACTGTTCCCAGATCCATATCTGATCTTAACACCAAAGCGGAGCAGAAAGCAGATGACCTTGAAAACAGGCTCCGTAGAAACAACATTAGAATCATCGGCTTGCCTGAAAGAGCAGAATGCCGCACACCGGATGAGTTTATAGAAAAATGGATAAAAGAACTTTTCCTGGATGCATATGCAGTAGAAAAGGCTCACAGAGTACAAGCAAAACCTCCCCCACCTGGGGCCCCACCCCTACCTATGCTTGCAAGGTTTCTGAACTGCAAAGATAGGGACAGGATACTGGCTCTAGCCAGACGACAGCAAGAAATCAAATATGACAACGCCAGGGTCTCCCTCTTTCTGGATTTTTCCATGGAGCTACAGAAACAACGCGCCACTTTCATAGATGTCAAGACACACCTGATAGAGGCCAACATACCTTACTCCATGGGCTATCCTGCGAAACTCAGAGTGGTGACAGTGAGCAGAGTCTTCTTTACCTCTCCTGGAGAAGTCTCTGAATGGCTGGCCCTACGGCGAAGATCTCCAAGGCGCTGAAATTCTCTGCATTATTTAAGGACTGGCCACCAGATAACGTCAACAGACTGGTTTGATTTAGGCTTCGTTCACATCACCGTTTGTCTTTTCCGTTCTCCGGCTCCGTTCAGGAGCAGGAGAACGGAAAGGACGGATGGTGTACATAACTGACACCTAACTGACACCAACGGAGCCTAAAGACCCCATAGACTTTAATAGGGTCCGTTTGGTGTCCGCTCAGAACATGATTTTTGAGCGGACACGAAAGTACTGCATGCAGTACTTTCGTGTCCGCTCAAAAATCATGTTCTGAGCGGACACCAAACGGACCCTATTAAAGTCTATGGGGTCTTTAGGCTCCGTTGGTGTCAGTTAGGTGTCAGTTATGTACACCATCCGTCCTTTCCGTTCTCCTGCTCCTGAACGGAGCCGGAGAACGGAAAAGACAAACGGTGATGTGAACGAGCCCTAAGTTGATATGTTTGCACAGCTTCTTGACTATACTTTTATCTACTTGCTAATGACTAAGGGCTGTAATAATTATACACATAAACTCAAATGGTTATACTATTATTGTAGCCGCAGCCCGCATGCTTCTGCCAATCATCATCGCAGGCAGAGGCATCCCGGTTTTACTGGCCTATAGCCTGGATTGAGAAAAGTTATTCCAGACCTAACACTGATTTCACAAGAAACACAATGAATCTAAGTTGTTTATCTATTTTTACGATGATTATGTTTTTTCAGTTGGTTACCATTTTTCAAGTAGCACTGTTGCACACTACTACACCCATTGCAGTATGTTCAACTGGGCACGCCACAAAAGAGATCTATGGTGCTTGCCTTTATTAGAAATTCTAGCCCGCAAATTCAGTGTCTCCAAGAGACACATCTTATTACCAACACTAACCATGTCCTGAGGAAGCCTTAGGTTCAGTGGGCTGCAGATTCCTATCACACCTCCTCTTCAAGGGGAGTGTATCTGCTAATACACAAACAACTACGCTGGGAGGTAAAAGAACTAGTCATTGATCCAGAAGGCAGTGTATGTTAGGCAGTGGAATAGCGATGTTAAATATTCACTCCATATCATACTTACATCGGGAATATCAGATCAGTCACTGATACTAGGTACACTAATACGTAGCGCTCCTTCAATAATGTACAGAATGAATACACATCCATTCTGGCTGAATCTCCTGGGCTCAGCGGACGGGATTTCCTACCAACTAACTGAGTTTCTGAAAACACACGAAGGAGAGCCCAATCTGGCCCTTGTGTGGGAAACCTTAAAGGCGTTTCTCCACGGGTCCTTACACTCATGCATATCCCATATGAAAAAAGACACTCAATGCTCGGAGATGGAGATGGAAAATCAGTGTCCTATACTAGAGCAGCAAAATATCTGTCATGGCTGTGTCACGGTCTTGTTGTTGTGTGCTGTGACATGTTAGCCGTGCATGCTGGTTGCCAGGGGCAACGTGTTGTGGCAACATGTTTGTGCTTTCCTCCTTCTCCTGGTTCTTTCCCTGTCTGGTGCTGGAGGGGTTAAATTCCTGGCTAGGTGTGTTATGGGTGTGGCCTCATGGCTCTACTTATTCTGGTGCTGTGAGCCTAAGGTCAGTAGTGCTCCTGCCTTGGGTGGTGATGGAGATAGGCTCCTGTTCTGGATATTGTCACGGCTCTGTCACAGTCTTCTTATTGTGTGCTGTGACACGTTAGCCTTGCATGCTGGTTGCCAGGGGCAATGCATTGTGGTGCAGCATGTTTGTGCTTTCCTCCTTTT
Organism: Bufotes viridis; assembly: GCA_033119425.1. Classification (NCBI taxonomy): domain Eukaryota; kingdom Metazoa; phylum Chordata; class Amphibia; order Anura; family Bufonidae; genus Bufotes; species Bufotes viridis. Next base: position 354,369,170 of record CM065589.1, read on the forward strand.
CCTGGTTCTTTCCCTGTCTGGTTCTGAAGGGGTTAACTTCTTGGCTAGGTGTGATCTGGGTGTGGCCTCATGGCTCTTCTTAATCTTGTTTTGTGAGCCTGAGGTCAGTAGTACTCCAGCCTTGGTGTGTGCTGGAGCTATGTTCCTGCCCTGGATATTCCATCCATCCAGTCTGAGGCCACCTAGTTAGACATCCTTATGTATTTTCCCCTTCCGTCCCTTGTTTATGTTTGGTGAGGGTTTATGTACAGGGTGTGTTGTTATCTCTAGTGTTGTGTACCATGTCTGGACTGTTTGGTGTGTTGTCCAGCATGGTTGCTAGACATTCCCCTGTCTGTCTGCGCTTCTGGAAGGGGGTGTCTGGGTTCCCCAGAGGGGGAACCACAAGTCAGTGTGCAGCTCTGCCGGGGTCACAATGCATGCTGTCCGCATGGAGTCTGGTCGTCGTTGTTGCTGCGGCAGGTAAGTGCGTGTTTTTTCTGGGCTCTTACATGCCGACCTAGTTGCTGCTCACCGTCTTCTCTTACCCTTGCTGCTTGGCCTGTGAGACTCCTGTTCATCTGCGTTCAGGAGGAATAGTTCGTCTCTAGCTCCTAACCTTTATTCAGGGATCATCAGAGCTACTCAGGGTCCGAGGTTCCTGTGTATGAGCCCACCTATCATCTGGGTCTGCTCATACGGTTAGGAGTCAGGGACAGGATTAGGGTGGCTTTAGGAGGTTACCTGCTCCCTGTTCCTGGTGTCCAGGCCTTGCTGCTTCCCCATTTTCCTACTTTGTACGGTGTGGAGTTTTCCCCTACTCCACATTGTGACAGATATTCCATCTGACCAGTGTGAGGGCACCTAGTTAGACATCAATGTCTCTAATATTTCTTCCCTTTGTTTCTATTTCCTTTTCCCATCCCTACCTGTTGTGTTGTTTGGTGTGGGTTATGTTCAGGGTGTGTTGTTATTTCTAGTTTGGTGTTCCATGTCTGGTCTGTTGGTGTTTGTAGTCCAGCATGGATGCTAGACATTCCCCTGTCTGTCTGTGCCTTTGGTGAGAGGGCCCCTGGGTTCTCCTGAGGGGGAACCACAAGTCAGTGAGCAGGCAGGCAGGTAAGTGCTAGTAGTTCTGGTTCTTGCCTGCCGATCCAGTTACGGCTCACTGTCTCCCCCTTCCTTTGCATCTAGGCTGGTGGAGACTCCTGTTCTTCCGTGTCTTGGAGGAACAGGATGTTTCAGGCCCTGACATTATCCCTATGGGCTATTCAGGGATTCCAGGGTCCGAGGTTCCTGGGTATGAGCCGTCCTACCATCTGGGTCCACTCATATGGGTAGGAGTCAGGGTGGCATAAGGTGACCAGTTCCCTTTTCCCGGTGTCCAGGCCTAGTTGCTTCTCCATTTACCCTTGGTGTACGGTGGGGAGTTCCCCCTTTTCCCATCATGACAAAATTCATCACCTGACTGATGCTAACAGGATGGCTTGGCTTTAGGCAGGCAGACGATACTTAATGACAAATTAGACAGGGAACTGTTTTTTTATGAAACAGATTGCTTTCAAGCTAGGCAATCAATCAGCTAAGCTACTGGCTCAGCTAATTCGCCACGACTCGCCCTCTTCTGCAATTTTAGCAGTTAGGCCTTCTGCAGGACAAGAACTTCGCACCCAGGAAAAAATCATTCACACTTTCACACATTTCTACCAAGACCTATATAGATCTAGCATAACAGCATCTGAAACAGAGATAGCCACATAGGAGGCATTTCCCTAAACTTACTATACCACAAAATGCCCAATTAGATCAATCAATTTGCCTAGAGGAGATACTACAGGCAATATCAGAACTTAATAATGGAAATTTACAGGCCCCCCAAGGAAGTGTATGCCAGATATGTGGAGGTAATAGCTTCTCAATTGTTATGTACCTTTCACTCAGCTCCAGAGACGGGGCACTTACCTGACTCATTTATGGAACCACTATAATACTTTTACTTAAACCCGATAGAGAACTTCTAGACTGCAGTTCCTATAGGCTCATAGCATTGCTAAACGTGGACTACAAAATCCTGACAAGAATTCTGGCTACTTTCCTCAATCAGGTAAATCTGTCACTGGTCCACCAAGACCAAACAGAATTTATGCCCGGGAAGTCCACTACTGAGAACATCAGATGGGTTCAGGTAATTACACAGATGGGCTACTCCCTGAATGCAGATTGGGCCTTGGCCTCATTAGATTCCGCCAAGGCATTTGACTCTATAGAGTGGGCTTATTTTCTCGGGTGCCTACGAGGTTTTCGGTTTGGTCCACTGTTCCTTAGATGGAATACTATGCTGTACCATAGCCCGGCAAGCAGGTTACTGATAAAAGGAGAACTATCAGAAAGCTTTCCCCTTCACAGAGGAACGAGACAGGGCTGCCCCTTGTCACCACTCTTGTTTGCCTTGGCGGTTGAGACACTGGCAATTAGAGTGAGGAATAGCAACAAAATAACTGGTGTGACCATGGGAGAGAGAGAGGTTCGTATAGGACTATATGCTGATGATATGATCCTATACCTGTCCTCACCTGACACATCTCTTCGCAATGCCATGGCTTTGATAGATAAATTTGGGGAAAACTCGGGCCTAAGAATTAATTGGGAGAAATCATTATACATGCATCTGGGCAGGGCAGATTAGACAGGTCCCTCCCATGTAGCACGGCTAAAAGTGGTAGACACATTCAAGTACCTAGGAGTTAATATATCTAAACGACACTCCTAGGCCTTGTCACTCAATATTTACCCCTTAATTGATCATATATGGAACAAATTTCAAAGCTGGAAATCATTGCCTATCTCGGTGGCAGGATGCATTAACTTAATTAAAATAATTAAACTCCCCAAGGCTCTATATGCCTTTCAACACTTAGAGGTACACATACCCAAATCTATTTTCAAAGAAATGGATTTCCTGACTAGGGTTTTCATTTGGGGCAGATCCCGCGCTAAACTAAGCCTAGATACACTAAAACGCCCAAAAACAGAGGGCAGTATGGCACTACCAGATCATTTTATATACTACCTAGTGGGCCAGCTGCGACTCATTTATACCTGGTACACAACAGAAGACCTGCTCACCTCAAAGTATTTTTTGGAACTTTAACTGCTACACACTATGGTCGGTATTGGAAATATCCCCCAGATTCCAGAAACCACTGTTGCCGCTGACAAGCTGGCTCAAACGATCTGGAAAGAGGCTACATCATTGTCCAGATTTGCAGAAGTTGTCTCGGATATACCTCTGTGGGACAATCAATCATTGCCGCATATACAGGTGGTTATGGGTACGGACAGTTGGAAACCGGCAGGGGCAAAAACCCTTGGAGATATTTATGACCAGGGAGTTTTAATGATGTTCTTGGCACTGTCACAAAAGTATAACATCCCTCGAACCCATTTCTTCTCATATTTACATCTTAGATCTGCCTTACAAAGTAAGCTCCTGAGCACTAGCACCACGATCTCTAAGTACCCACTCATAGGAGTCATCACAACCCAGGGTCCCAGAGGACTAGTCTCAGCAATAGGGTTGAGCGGACACCTTAAAGTTCGGGTTTGCCGGGTTCGGCCGAACTTTGACACAAAGTTCGGGTTCGGGACCCGAACTTGACCCCGAAAACCCATTGAAGTCAATGGGGACCCGAACTTTGGGGCACTAAAATGGCTCTAAAAAGTCATGGAAAGGGCTAGAGTGCTGCAAAAGGAAGTAAAATGGGGATAAGAACAGGACAATTGCCCTACAAACAAATGTGGATAGGGAAATGACTTAAAATAACATAAAATACATAAAAATTTAAAATACTAATCTTGAACTAGGAGGAGGAGGAGGTCCATATAGAGTAGGAGGTTTAGGAGGCGGTGGGCGTAGCGGTGTAGGTGGAGGCAGTGGTGGAGGAGGTAGTTGCCAATTTATTATATTTTATTCTTTTTTATAAATTTGGGTAGACCCAAATATAAAAAAGACAAAGAGAAAGTGCGCTGGAGTATAACAATGGCTGGGTGAGGCCGGTATAGATGTCTATTCTGCACAAGGCACGGACAAGTCCTGTGGGATCCATGCCTGGTTCTTTTTAATGAACGTGAGCTTGTCCACATTGGACAGGCGGCTGCGCTTGTCTGTGATAACGCCCCCTGCCGTGCTAAACACACGTTCAGACAATACACTGGCTGCAGGCTAGCACCTCCAAGGTGTAAAGGGCAAGCTCAGGCCATGTGCCCAATTTGAAGACCCAGAAGTTGAATGGAGCAGACCCATCAGTCAGTACGTGTAGGTGTGTGCACACATACTGTTCCACCATGTTGCTGAAATGCTGCCTCCTGCTAAGACGTTCCGTATCAGCTGGTAGTGCTGGTTGTTGTGGCGTGGTGACAAAGCTTTTTCACATTTCGGCCATGCTAATCCTGCCTTCTGAGGTGCTGGTCATGACCCGGCTGCGTTGGCGACTTTTTCCTTGTCTGCTTTTGCCTTGTGCTTAGACTGAGCCTTCGCTGTCAGGTGGGAATTCCATCAGCAGCGCGTCTACCAGTGTGCGCTTGTAGTCGCACATCTTCCGATCACGCTCCAGTGAGGGAATCAAGGATGGCACGTTGTCCTTGTAATGGGAATCCAGCAGGGTGGCCACCCAGTAATCAGCACTGGTTAGAATGTGGGCAACTCGGCGGTCGTTGTGCAGGCACTGCAGCATGTAGTCGCTAATGTGTGCCAGGCTTCACAGAGGCAAGGACAAGCTGTCCTTTGTGGGAGATGTATCGTCTGTGTCCTCCCTATCCGCCCAGCCACGCTGCAGTAATGCCCATGAGCTGCTTTGGGTGCCACCCAGCTGTGAACACGGTTCCTCCTCCTCCAGAACTGTGCCCTGGCTGGACAATTGTATACCTGTCTTATGTTGGTGCAGGAACTCACCCTCTGAGCCACTTGTGAATGACTGGCCTGATAACCGTGGAAATGATCCCTCTTCCTCCTGTGCCACATCCTCTTGCATCATCTCCCAAAGCATTTTTTCAAGGAGACATAGAAGTGGGATAGTAACGCTGATCACGGCATTATCGGCACTGGCCATGTTGGTGGAGGACTTGAAACAGCGCAACAGGGCACACAGGTCTCGCATGGAGGCCCACTCATTGGTGGTGAACTGGTGCTGTTCCACAGAGCGACTCACCTGTGCATGCTGCAGCTGAAACCCCACTATCGCCTGCTGCTGCTTGCACAGTCTCTCCAGCATGTGCAAGGTGGAGTTCCACCTTCTGGGCACGTCGCATATGAGACAGTGAGCGGGAAAGCTGAAGTTATGCTGCAGCTCAGACAGGCGAGCTGCAGCAGGATGAGAATGCCGAAAGCATGCACAGACGGCGTGCACTTTCTGCAGAAGCTCTGACATATCGGGGGAGTTTTTCAGGAATTTCTGCACCACCAAATTCAGCATATGGGCCAGGCAAGGGATGTGTGTCAAACCGGCTAGGCCCAGAGCTGCTATGAGATTTTGCCCATTATTGCACACCACCAGGACGGGCTTGAGGCTCAGTGGCATCAACCACTCATCGGTCTGTTGTTCCATGCCTATCCACAGTTCCTGGACGGTGTGGGGGTTTTCCCCCAAACAGATGAGTTTCAAAACAGCCTGCTGTCGTTTCCCCCTGGCTGTGCTGAAGTTGGTGGTGAAGGTGTAACGTCGACCGGATAAGGAGGTGGTAGAGGAGGAAGCGGAGTAGGAGGACGAGGCAACAGGAGGCAAAGAAAAATGCCCTGCAATCCTCGGTGGCAGAAGGACATGCACCAAACTACTATTCGCCTCAGGCTCAGCTGCCACTGCATTGACCCAGTGTGCTGTTAGGGAGATATAACGTCTCTGCATGTGCTTACAGGTCTACATTTCAGTTGTTATGTGGATCTTGTCACAGATGGCGTTGCGCAGTGCACACCTGATTTTGTCCGCCACTTGGTTGTGCAGAGAAGGCTGGAAAAGTAGTGGCGGCTGGGAACCACATACTGTAAGGTTTTTAAAAGTGTCCGTCTCTATCAGACGGAATGACAGCATTTCAAAGGCCAGGAATTTTGAAATGCTGGCATTCAGGGCCAGGGATCGCGGGTGGGTAGGGGGGTACTTCCTCTTTCTCTCCAGTGTTTGGGAGATGGACAGCTGAACACTTCCATAGGACATTGTGGAGATATTTGGTGATGGAGGTGGTGGCGTTGCTGCAACATTCTCTGTGTGCGGGCTGCCAGGTGCCACTGTCCCTCCAGAGGTGGTGGAAGAGGCCAAGACAGCAGCAGAAGAGGGTGCAGGAGGAGCCTGAGACCTTTCTTGGTGATTGAGATGTATACTCCCCTGCAGCTCGTGCTTTGCAGATGCCTGGTCATACAGGTTGTGCTCAGGTTTAGAACATTTATGCCTCGCTTCAGGCTCTGATTGCACAGCGTGCAAACCACCCGTGTCTTGTCGTCAGCACATTGTCTGAAGAACTGCCACACCAGGGAACTCCTTGGAGCTGGCTTTGGTGTGCTCGGTCCCTGGGTGCGGTGGACAGTAGCAGGCGTACTGTCTAGGGGACGGCCGCTCTGCTTTTGCACCCTGCTTCCCATTTTGCAGTGCTGGTGGCTCTGTGCGACCACCACCTCTCCCTCCGAACTGCACATGTCACTCGATTCCATGTGGGGTCTCATCATCCTCCACATCATCTTCCATCCACTCTTCACCACTGCCCTCCTTGTCGGGCTGCACACTGCAGAAAGCCACAGCAGTTGGCACCTGTGTTTCGTCATCAGAGGTGCTGCGGTGGTCTTCCCATGTCCACATCCTGAAACATAAGTGGTTGGGCACCGGGGAATTTAATCTCTTCCACTTCTGGGGCAGGGCTATGTGGATGGCCCACAGAAACCCTGCCAGCAGAGTCATCAAAAAGCGTAAGAGACTGCTGCATGACTTGGGGCTCAGACTGCTTGGCTGATTTGCAAGGGGGGGGGGGGAGACAGATCATGGGCTGCAGGTGCCAACTCTGAGCTTTCAGCAGTGGACCGGGTGGGAGACAATTTGAAGGAACTGGAAGCACTGTCGGCCACCCAATCTACTTTCGCCTGTACGTGTTCTGGCCTCACCTTTCGTAGAGCAGCATTCGGGCCTACAAAATAACGCTGAATGTTCTGTCGCCTACGCTTACCTGAGGAAGGTGTTTCATTTGTGCCTGTAGCTGTATGCCTGTATATCGGTGTCATAAAGATAAAAGATTTGTATAGGTGAAACAACAATGTAACAGACGGATTTAATAAAATTATTTCCCTGTCAGGTATGCCGTGCCGGTGTACTTGAGAGAAAAGATTGGTTTAGGTCACACAACAATGTGACAGAGTAGAATTATTTTCACTGTCATGTATGCAGTACAGCCCGCAGAGGTACTTGACCACCAACAAATAGTGAATTTGTCCCCCCAGAATCTAACAGGTGGATTTACTGAATTGATTTCCCTGTCAGGTATGCAGCGCAGACCGCAGGGGTACTTAACCGCCAAAAAAAGGGAGTTTGTCCCCCCTGAATCTAACAGATGGATTTACTGAATTGATTTCCCTGTCAGATACACAGCGCGCAAGCCGCAGGGGTACTTGACCGCCAAAAAAAGGGAGTTTGTCCCCCTGAATTTAACAGATGGATTTACTGAATTGATTTCCCTGTCGGATATGCAGTGTTGGTGTCATAAAGAGAAAAACTTGCTTTAGGTCACACAAATATGTGACAGGTGAATTTAAATGAATTTTTTTCACTGTTAAGTATGCAGTGCAGGCCGCAGGGGTACCTGACCACCAAAAAAAATGAATTTGTCCCTCTAGAATCTAACAGATGGATTTACTGAATTGATTTTCCTGTCAGGTATGCAGCGCAGGCCGCAGGGGTACTTAACCGCCAAAAAAAGGGAGTTTGTCCCCCCTGAATCTAACAGATGGATTTACTGAATTGATTTCCCTGTTGGATATGCAGTGTCGGTGTCATAAAGAGAAAAACTTGCTTTAGGTCACACAAATTTGTGACAGGTGAATTTAATAGAATTTTTTTCACTGTTAAGTATGCAGTGCAGGCCGCAGGGGTACTTGACCACCAAAAAAAGTGAATTTGTCCCCCCAGAATCTAAAAGATGGATTTACTGAATTGATTCCACTGTCAGATATGCAGCAAAGGGGTACTTTACAGAAAAAAATGAGAATAATTTACCCCCTGGGGCCCTGAACTCAAAGACGGATTGCCTATATACGGCATGTTTCCCGAATCCTTAAGGACACATAACGTACCGGTACGACATGTGTAGTGCTGATCACTGCCGCACGGCTGGCAATGATTGGAACTGGGTGCCTGCTAAACTCATTTAGCAGGCACCCTGTGACAATGCGCGGGGGGGTCCTGTGACCCCCCCGCATTGCCGATCGCTGCAAACTGCAGGTCAATTCAGACCTGCGGTTTGCAGCGCTAATGCAAGTTTCTGATCCCTGCGGTCCGTGACCGCAGGGATCAGAAACTTCAAATAAGTTTTTATAATATGGTTAACCACCCCCCCCCCAGCCCTGTGTCCAATGTGCCTGTGGGCGCAGCAGGGGAGGATTGCGGGCGGTGCGGAAGGGGGGCGGGCAGGAGGCGTGCGGCAGTGTGGGGGGCCGCGCGCGCGATCATCCGCCTCTCATTAATTATCAGGATGGCCGAGCGGTTAGATCAGAGTGTCAGCTCATTGCTGACACTCTGATTCAAACGGCTGACATCTGTGCAGATGTCAGCCATTTTAACCCCTTCCATACCGTGGTCCGTAGGGACCGCTGTATGGTAGTGGTTAACAGAGAGGGAGCTCCCTCCCTCTCCCATCGGATGCTGCTGTGCCTTTGCAGCCCCCGATTCTTGAAAGGGAGCACAGACGGAGGGAGCCTTCCCCTTCCCCCTCTGCTCAGTTGTGGCAGACGGGGAAGGTTCCCATGGTGTCCATGGTGCTGAACAGATCTGTGCTAAAGACAGAGATCTGTTCAGACAGAAGTGTAAGTGAAATACAGTACAGTACACTATATAGTGTACTGTACTGTATTATACAGACATCAGACCCACTGGATCTTCAAGAACCAAGTGGGTCTGGGTAAAAAAGTGAAAAAAAGTAAAAATAAAAACCATATTTATCGCTGATTAAAAAAAAATAAAAAAAAATTTCCCTATATATATCACCGCATCTGTAAGACCTGATCTATAAAACGGTCATGTTATATTCCACGCACGGTGAACGCCATAAAAAATAAAAACTATGATGAAATTAAAATTTTGCCCACCTTACTTCCCAAAAAAGGTAATAAAAGTGATCAAAAAAGTTGTATGTACGCCAAAATAGTACCATTCAAACCGGCGCCTCATCCCGCAAAAAGTGAGCCCCTACATGAGACAATGGCCCAAAAAATAAAAAAACTATGGCTCTCGGACTATGGAGACACTAAAACATGTTTTTTTTTTGTTTCAAAAATATTATTATTGTGTAAAACGTAAAAAAATAAAAGAAAGTATACATATTAAGAATCACCACGTCCGTAACGACCGGCTCTAAAAAAATATCATATGACCTAACCCCTCAGGTGAACACTGTCAAAAAAATAAAATAAAAACGGTTTAAAAAAAGCTGTTTTGTCACCTTACATCACAAAAAGTGTAATAGCAAGCGATCAAAAAGGTATATGCCCTCCAAAATAGTGCCAATCTAACCGTCATCTCATCCCGCAAAAATGATACCCAACCTGAGACAATTGCCCAAAAGCTGAAAAAACTGTGGCTCTCAGATTATAGAGACACTAAAACATGTTTTTTTTTATTTCAAAAATGATATTATTGTGTAAAAAAAAGGTATACATATTAGTTATCCCTGCGTCCGTAAAAACCTGCTCTATAAAAATAGTACATGATCTAATCTGTCCGATGAACGTTGTAAATAATAAAAAATAAAAAACAGTGCCAAAACGGGTATTTTTGGGCAAATTTTCCATTTTAATCCATTTTTTTCCGTAACAAAGCAAGGGTAAACAACCAAACGAAACTTAATATTTATTGCCCTGATTCTTTAGTTTACAGAAACACCCCATATGTGGTCGTAAACTACTGTATTGTCACACGGCAGGGCACAGAAAGAATGGAACGCCATATGGTTTTTGGAAGGCGGTTTTTGCTGGACTGGTTTTTTGACCCCATATCCCATTTGAAGCCCCCCTGATGCACCCCTAGAGTAGAATCTCCAAATAGTGACCCCATTTAGGAAGCTACACCCCACAAGGTATTCAAAACTGGTTTTACAAACTTTGTTAACCCTTTACGTGTTCCACAAGAGTTAATGACAAATGGAGATGAAATTTCAGAATTTCTTTTTTTTGTTACTTTGCTTCACAAAAAGTGTAATATAGAGCAACCAAAAATCATATGTACCCTAAAATAGTACCAAAAAAACTGCCACCTTATCCCATAGTTTCCAAAATGGGGTCACTTTTTTGGAGTTTCTAATCTAGGGGTGCATCAGGGGGGCTTCAAATGGGACATGGTGTCAAAAAAACCAGTCCAGCAAAATCCGCCTTCCAAAACCCCTTCCTTCTGCGCCCTGCCGTTTGGGCATACAGTAGTTTACGACCACATATGGGGTGTTTCTGTAAACTACAGAATCAGGGCAATAAATATTGAGTTTTGTTTGGCTGTTAACCCTTGCTTTGTTACTGGAAAAAATTATTAAAATGGTAAATCTTCCAAAAAAGTGAAATTCTGAAATTTTATTTTCCATTAAATCGTATGGAACGCCTAAAGGGTTAATAAAGCTTGTAAAATCAGTTTTGAATACCCTGATGGGTGTAGTTTCTTAGATGCGGTCACTTTTTGGGAGTTTTTTCTGTAGGGTTGCATCAGGGGGGCTTCAAATGGGACATGGTGTCAAAAAACCAGTCCAGCAAAATCTGCCTTTTAAAAACCACACGGTGCTCCTTTCCCTCTATGCCCTGCCGTGTGCTGTACTGTGGTGTACGACCACATATCAGGTGTTTCTGCAAACCGCAGAGTCAGGGCAATAAATATAGAGATTTGTTTGGCTGTTAACCCTTGCTTTGTTAGTTGAAAAATGGATTAAAATTGAAAATTTGGCAACACCTAAAGGGTTAATGATGTTTGTAAAATCAGTTTTAAATACCTTGAGGGGTGTAGTTTCTAGAATGGGGTCATTTCTATTATGTAAGCCTCACAAAGTGACTTCAGACCTGAACTGGTCCCTAAAAAGTGGGTTTTTATAAATTTCTGAAAATTTTCAAGATTTGCTTCTAAACTTCTAAGCCTTGTAACGTCCCCAAAAAATGAAATGGCATTCCCAAAATGATCCAAACATGAAGTAGACATATGGGGAATGTAAATTAATAACTTTTTTTGCAGGTATTGCTATGTATTATAGAAGTAGAGAAATTGAAACTTGGAAATTTGCAAATTTTTCCAAAATGTTGGTAAATTTTGTTTTTTTTTATAAGTAAAAATGAATTTTTTTTACTCCATTTTACCAATGTTATGAAGTACAATATGTGACGAAAAAACACTCGTCACCACATAAAGTGACACTGGTCAGATTTGCAAAAAATGGCCTGGTCCTTAAAGTGAAATATGGCCATGTCCTTAAGGGGTTAAATGGGTATATGTCACCCACTGAACTAGCAGAACAGGATTTAATTATTGTCCCTGGCACATATGCAGGTGAAGTGCACTGAAAAAAATGGTCGCCGAAGCCCACCTAACTAACAGACGTATTAATTCTTATTTTCACACCCAGTGTCACTGGGCTCAGGGGTACAAAAATGTTGCATTGCACCCACAAAAAAATTGCTGTAGGTCACAGATTTAACACCAAGTCCAGATTCCTTCCTAATCTCTCCCTAACAGAGGCAGCATGATTCCTATCCCTACACTAGTAAGAGCTGACGTGACGTGTGGTGCTACGTGACATCCAGCTTATATAGAGGCTGGGTCACATGCTGCACTGGCCAATCACAGCCATGCCACTAGTAGGCATGGCTTTGATGGCTTCTAAGGGCACACATGTTAAACACTTGTTGATTGGCTGTCCGGGTTGATTGGCTGGTCCGGGTACAAAAAACCCTAAAGTCTGGTACGAACCTGAACTTTACAGCGTCCTGCTGCCATGTATAAGAGAGACATTACTTACTAAATAAGAGATTAAATAAGAAAGAATTACAGTTTACTGCTGTGTATGGATATTAAACCGGCATAAAAATTGTACAAGGGACAGTATTTTTTGTGTGTGATCCCCGCAGTTTACAATATACCTGTGGGTGACCCCCGAAGTTTAAAATATACCTGTGGGTGACCCCCGCAGTGGACATTTATGTTGTGCCTACATATATAAATCAGCACACTCTGGTTGTTTGCTGCTACATGTACGCCCTTCGTCCGCACTTTAAAGATGGCGCCCGCTCCCGCACGGAGCGGGCGCATGAGCTGCGGGTAAATGCTTGATTCATCAAGCTGACACCCGCAGCTCATGTCCGCGACCGGCAGCGATGCCGATCGCGGACATTTAACCCTCAGATGCCGTGGTCAATCCTGACCACGGCATCTGATCGCGCAAAAACCGAAAGTTTCACTTTCGGTTTGCTCAGCCCTGATGGCCACAAGGGGAGCCGGAGCATGCTATTTAGTAGCCTAGGTTTCTGTGAATGAAACCTAGGTTACTACTAGTATTCCTATGGAGCCTATGACTGTAATAGGCTCCATAGGAAATATGTGATTTTCTCATATATTCCAATGCTATTGCATTGGAATATATGAGAATAACAATCTGATGATTGCATCTTATAGTTCCCTATGGGAACTATAAGAAAGTGGTAAAAAAAAAAAAAAGTTTAAAAAATAAAAATAAAATAAAAAAAATAAAAAAATTCAAATCACCCCCCTTTCCCCAAAATGAAAATAAAATAAATAAAAAAATTACACATAATGGGTGTCACAATGTGCGAAAACGCCCATACTATAATAATATTAAAAAATATTCACCATACGGTAAACATAAAAACGGAAAGAAAGCGTCCAAATGGCTAATTCGCCATTTTTGGACGCTTCATTTCCTAAAAAAAATTTAATAAAAAGTGATCAAAACATCATACGCACCCCATAATGGTATCAATTAAAAGTTCAGATTGCCCCGCAAAAAATGAGCCCCTACACTGCTCCGTACGCATAATTACAAAAAAGTTATAGGGGTCAAAACATGGCGACAAAAAAATAAAATAAAAAAATTCCCACTTTTAATTTTTTTCACTATCAAAACGCAAGAAAAACTATACATATTAGGTATTGCCGGATTCGTACTGACCTGAAGAATAAAATTAAGCAGTCAGTTTTATCGCAAATCGAACGTTGTAATTTAAAAACCCGTAAAACTGTGGTGAAATTGCTTTTTTTTTGCAATTTCACCCCATTTGGAATTTTTTTCCCGTTTCCCACTACATCATATGCAAAAATAAATGGTAGCGTTAAAAAGTACAACTTGTCCCGCAAAAAACAAGCCGTCATATGGCTATGTGAGCGGAAATATAAAAATGTTATGGCTTTTGGAAGGCAGGGAGCGCAAAACAAAAACGCAAAAATCCCAAAACCCCCGGTCCTTAAGGGGTTAAAGTTTTGCACAATAACAGCATTTTTGAAACAAAAAAAAATCATGTTTTAGTGTCTCCATATTCTGAGAGCCATAGTTTTTTTTTTGTTTTGTTTTTATCCAATTGTCTTAGGTAGGGTTTAATTTTTTTGTGGGATGAGATGATGGTTTGATTGGTATGATTTTGGGGTGCATATGACCTTTTGATCGCTTGGTATTCCACTTTTTGTGATGTAAGGTGACAAAAAATGGCTTTTTTTACACCATTTTTTTTTATTTATTTTTTTACGTTGTTCACCTGAGGGGTTAGTTCATGTGATATTTTTATACAGCAGGTTCTTACGGACGCAGCAATATTTACTATATATACTTTATTTAAGTTTACACATTAATCATGTTTTAGTGTCTCCATATTCTGAGAGCCATAGTTTTTTTTACTTTTTTAGGTGTCTTAGGTAGGGGCTCATTTTTTGCGGGATGCGATGACGGTTTGATTGGCAGGATTTTGGGGGTGCATATGCCTTTTTTATCGCTTGGTGTTGCACTTTTAGTGATGTAAGGTGACAAACTTTTTTTAGCAGTTTTTATTTTATTTTTTTGACTGTGTTCATCTGAGGGGTTAGGTCATGTGATTTGTTTTGTGAAACTTTTTTTTTTTTCACCTCTTTTTTTCACATTATTTTTTGTCCCACTCTGGGACTTCAACTTTTGGGGGTCTGATCCCCTTTACAATGCATTACAATACTTCTGTATTGTAATGCATTGGCTTAAGTGTATTACACACTGTAATACACTTACAGCTTCCTGCCTGTAAGATCCAGGGGGCTGGGGACCCGATGGCAGCTCCCTCCCCATACATCGCACATTCCGCGGTCAGCGCTGACCATGGCAGTGCGAGGGTTGATGCGCCGGCATCGGTGTTTTCACCGATGCCGGCGCATATAGCAGGGGTCCGGCTAAGGGCTCTTTCACACTTGCGTTTTTGTTTTCTGGCATAGAGTTCCGTCTTCGGGGCTCTATGCCGGAAAAATCCTGATCACGATTATCCCAATGCATTCTGAATGGAGAGAAATCCGTTCAGGATGCATCAGGATGTCTTCAGTTCAGGACCGGAACGTTTTTTGGCCGGAGAAAATACCGCAGCATGCTGCGCTTTTTACTCCGGCCAAAAATCCTGAACACTTGCCGCATCGCCTGATCCGACATTTAGCTTTTTCTGAATGGTTACCATGGCAGCCAGGATGCTAAAGTCCTGGTAGCCATGGTAAAGTGTAGTGGGGAGCGGGGGAGCAGTATACTTACCGTTCGTGCGGCTCCCGGGGCGCTCCAGAGCGACGTCGGGGCGCCCTACGTGCATGGATCACGCGATCCATGCGCGTGGGGCGCTCTGACGTCATTCTGGAGCACTCCGGGAGCCGCACGGACGGTAAGTATACTGCTCCCCCGCTCCCCACTACTACTGTGGCAACCAGGACTTTAATAGCGTCCTGGCTGCCATAGTAACCTCAAAGCATTTCGAAGACTGATCAGGATCCTGATCAGTCTTCTAATGCTTTCTGGCGACTTGCGTTCTGACGGATCCGGCGGGACAGAAGTGCCTGCCGGATCCTCAGAACGCAAGTGTGAAAGAGGCCTTACAGTAACTGCTGGACCCCTGCCGCTGATCGGGCGTGCGCAGCTCCTGCACCTGCCTGAACACCATGAAGTAGATGTACGTCACTGGTCTTTTTAGTCCTGGCCACTTATAATGTACATGTCTGTCGTGGGTCCTTAAGGGGTTAATGGGGCCACCTGAATGTATTGTATATTGCTATTTCTGCCAAAGAAATAAGGTATTCGCAACAGTGCAATGGTTAGAGAAATTGATAGCATGGATTCTATATCCCTGTTTGCATTCCAACCTCGGAATAATCTGAAGAGCAGGAAATCAATACAACAGCCCCTGGCTCCAGGACTGAAGTAAGGCGTCTACTGTGCATGGGAGGTCTGTTGGGGATAGGGAGAACATTTTTTCCACCTTCCTGTTCGCTCTGGTGGCAGGGGAATACTCTGCAATGGTATTTTCAATGCATGTTCTACATAAAGCTTTAGGATAGGAAGGGGTTCATTTTGCTTTACAAGTCGAGTTTTGAAAGACGCTTTCTTATCCTAAAGGGAATACAACATAAACCATGTATTAGCCAAAAATCCATGCAATGACTTTAGAAAGAACCCACATTCTCATTTCATACCACAGCTACCCAAGAATTCTCTTCAGACCCATAACCCTGACACTTAATGAGGTATTGTAGATGGTTCCTGAAAATTCTAGAGTCCAAGATTTTCTCTACAACAAACTGTTCTTGCCCATCTATCTCCACCGCATTGGGAGGAAGATGGACACGTTTAGGAAAAGGGTTGGGTACGGAAGGATTAAGTAGGGACACATGAAAAACAGGACGAATCTTCATAGATCATGGGAGCTTGAGCCAAACGGCTACTGGACTAATTATCCCGATAATCTTATAAGGCCCAACAAACTTCTGTCCTAGTTTTGGTGAAGGAACCTTAAGTTTCAAATTTCTAGTGGAAAGCCATACTTTATCCCCTATTTTAAAGATTGGTGCTGGTCTACGAAATGTATCTGCCGCCTTTGAGGCGTGCCGGACTGCAGGGGCGACACGTGAGGTGCACGGTGGGCCGATGGGGGTAGTGGTTCATCGGTTACTCACGATTAGCAAAAGCCTCCCTGGGTCGGCAGCGCAGTGAAGGTTTAGACAGCTCAAAATCTTCCAGGGGAATCTTTTTGTTGCAGGGGAACTCCAGCCAAGATGGAGTTTGAGGTGCCCTTAATGGTGGCGGTGTTTAGGGTGCTTGTGGCGGCTAGGTCTCTCGGTTTGTTTGTCGTGACGCCAGTACCGTTTATGGTGGTACAACCATTTATGGTGGTAGTAAGGATGAAGAATGAAGTGGGCAATGATAGAATGCAACTCACAAGTTTTACTGAGTCTTGGTTCTGTTGCAGCATGTATATCCAGATATTACACAGTCTTTAGGCATTTAGAGGATTTTCTGTGGATTCACTGCTAATATGCTGTAATTAGGTTCTGACTCAGGCTGTGGTTCAGTAGTACTCTTTTCGGGTATGCTTATTCCTGTAATCTATATTTTCCAAAGCTTTTCAACAGGTAGCTAATCTGTCTTCTATAAATATCGGTGGGGCTGCTTCTAGCTAGCTTGTCTTCCACCATATGCAAAGGTGCCCAGTAAGCCTTGAGTAATGGCTGTTATCACCTATGTCTCTACTTGCTTGGATTTCTTCCAGGGATAATAATCTGTCCTCTGGTTGCAGGATAGGACTAAGAGGACCACAGGAGGAAAACGCTTTCCTGCTCCTCACACCTTCATACTACATCTTCCTTACTTCTTAAGCACACCTAACCAGCCTATGAACAGGGACACCACAGGCAATGCAAATACAGAATGACATACAATCAGCATAACAGTTTGTAATGATTTTGCAGTTCCCATGTGTCCTGAGTGGGACGCTGCATACCCCCATGGTAAAAGATACGTCACCCTCGACGTTTGCAAAAGCTGAAGCTGTGGATCTCTAAGCCAACACCTGAAATACACCAAGTATACACCACCAAAGATGCAAATATGGATACCAACATTGCAATGCATTATCATGATTCTTCAATAACCTTCTGTAAATAAAGGGTTATGCACAAAAATACATTCCAGGCAAATATATCACATATCACATATATATCACATATATATCACATTTTCTTGATTGCTGCTTTCATGGTGGAAAAAGGGTAATTGGGCGGTGTAATCTTCTTTGCTTGAAGGTGACAAAACTGGGCGTGGATTTAACATTAGGGGCAATAAAGTCCATGACATGGTCTTGAAACAAAGTCCATACCTAATTTGGGGTATAAAATATTTATAAAACTCCTCAAAGTCCAAAATTTGTGCATAGAATAAAACACAGAAAAGTCTTTCTGGGTACAATTCCTTGAACGTTGCATCAACAAAGTTCCCTTATAACCTGAAAAGGGGGTAAAAGGGTTAAAATGGGCACAAAAACAAAGTGCAACTGGGGATTTTTCTGAATTAGCTCAGTTGGAGTCCATGATGGAGTCCTTTTTGTAAACACCAAAGAGAGGGGCTCAAAAACAAGAACAATAAGAGAAGTCCTCTCTAAAACTGTGGCTCCTGCTTAATTCCGGATCCGAATTAATGCACTTCAATGGGCATTAATTCCGGATCCGGCGTTACGACAACTCCTCCGGATTTTTGGCCAAAAAACGTTTGGGTACTGAACGGATGACATCCTGATGCATCCTAAACGGATTTCTCTCCATTGAGAATGACAGACGACGGAACTCTATGCCGGAAAACAAAAACGCTAGTGTAAAAGGGCCCTTAGATGGAGGGCTCACTCCTTGCTCTCTCCAAAACTGCTCCCACACTCCTTCGATGCGAGCCTGCAGCTCCTCTGACTCACTCTGGGCCACAGTTAAAGTCAGACCGATAACCACCAGGGGAGGGCAAGGATCTCCTCCTCCGCTTTCTGTAGCGCGGCCTCCGGCATGTGACCCGCGCTGTGCTCCAGTACTTGTGCTGCACTGTTCTAAGCCATTCTGCTTGCTTCTTTTTCCGTAGGGTGCTCTGCGTCTACTTCTTCAGCGTGCGCACGCACGTCACTCTCCTCTAGTACGCCGAGCCCGCCTCCTAGGTCTGCATGCATAAGAGGGGCGGCACGGCCATCTCCCGCTGTACAAGGGGAGGTCCTTGAGAGCTGCGCATCTGGAACATCAATGGTCAGTACCCCAATTGGGTTTGGTGGCTGGGAGACACATGATGGTTGATTTAATAGTAGAGACGGTTCTGCGGTCTCTTGTTCACTAGGATATTCAGGTTGAGCTGCGTCCTCGCCAAAGCATCCAATAGGCGGGCATAATGAAATCCCACACAGACTTCCACCCATTTTGTCCAATGACAGAGTCTTATTTTTAGAAAAGGGCGGTGCTCCAATTTATCCCCACTGTTCAGAGGGGCGGCAACCCAATTTTTCATATATGGGCGGCACCAGATTTTTCCGCTCTTCAGGGGGTGTTACTAACTTTTTCACAGTGATGGAGCAGTTATTTTAAACAAGAAGGCCTCCGGCGGCCATTTTAGGTTAAACTGAACAGTCCATTACATGACAGCAAGCAGTGTTAGAGACCCAAAATATGCGATTTTCCCACTTTTAACAATGCGATTTATATGCTGGTGACTTGTGTAATACGTCCATGCAACTTTAAACAATTTAACAGTTCTGTAGCCCAGAGAAGCGTGCGACAAGCAAAAGTCTCTCAATAAAGCAAGGGGGCTTATTCTCATAAGGCAGTCTTTTATAAAACTAGGCACAGAGGGTAATATCCTGTTCTTATATGGCGCACAGTATAGTGATGCACAATTCTTAAAGGCACAGAGGCGTATTTTAAAATCCTGTTAATGACGCCAATTTTAAAGATGCGGCGTGCCGGACCGCAGGGGCGACACGTGAGGTGCACGATGGGCCAATGGGGGTAGCGGTTGATCGGTTACTCGCGGTTAGCAGAAGCCTTCCTGGGTTGGCAGCGTAGTGAAGGGGAAGACAGCACAAAATCTTCCGGGGCATTATCCGTTGCAAGGGAACACCAGCCAAGATGGAGGTTGAGGTGCCCTTGATGGTGGCGGTGTTTAGGGTGCTTGTGGCAGCTGGGTCCCTCAGTTTGTTTGTCGTGACATCAGGACCGTTTATGGTGGTACAACCATTTATAGGGGTTGTAAAGATGAAGAATGAAGTAGGCAATGGTAGAATGCAACTTACAACTTTTACTGAGTCTTAGTTCTGTTGCAGCATGTACATCCACATATTACGTAGTCTTTAGGCATTAAGAGGATTTTCTGTAGATCCACTGCTAATAGGTGGTAATTAGGCCCTGACTCAGGCTGTGGTTCAGTAGTACTTTTTTCGGGTATGCTTATTCCTGTAATCTATGTTTTCCCAAGCTCTTCAACAGGTAGCTAATAGCTAATCTGTCTTCTATAAATATCGGTGGGGCTGCTTCTAGCTAGATTGTCTTCCACCATATACAAAGGTGCCCAGTAAGCCTTGAGTAATGGCTGTTATCACCTATGTCTCCACTTGCTTGGATTTCTTCCAGGGATAATAATCTGTCCTCTGGTTGCAGGATAGGACTAAGAGGACCACAGGAGGAAAACACTCTCCGGCTCCTCACACCTTGGTAGTACATCTTCCTTACTCCTTCTCACTCCACACACTAACTATTAAACTCTAACAATTCCTCACCACACTAGGCCTGACTAAGGTATGTATATCTATATATAAAGTAAGTGCTATCCCCATCTAGTGGTGTGATGTATTAAGCACACCTAACCAGCCTATGAACAGGGACACCACAGGCAATGCAAAGACAGAATTACATACAATACAGCATACAAGTTTGTAATGATTTTGCAGTTCCCACGTGTCCTGAGTGGGACGCTGCACCTTCTTATAATTTTCTTGAGCCCTCTCTAATGTTTCTTTTAGTAGCTCTAAATTTTGCTGTAATGCAGAGATCCTTTCCGCGACTGCTGGAATAGGTGAAACAGCAGGGAATTTGGGAAGAATATTTGAATGATACCCTTAATTTGCAATGAAAAGAGTTTGCTTGGTGGAGGCATTTTGGGAGTTATTGTAAGAGAACTCAGCCACAGGAAGCAGATCGACCCACTCATCTTGTAAATGGCACATATAGCATCGAAGATACTGTTCCAGAGTCTGATTTGTGTGTTCAGTTTGTCCATTAGATTGTGGGTGAAAGGCGGTTGATAGATTAATATCAATCTCAAGTGCTGTGCAAAAACTACGCCAATATTTTGATGTAAACTGCACCCCACGATCCGAGATAACTTCATTAGGAGCTCCATGAAAACTAAACACATTCTGAACTACAAGGTCAGCGGTATCTTTAGCATAAGGTGGCCAGTACATGGAATAAAATGAGCAGCCTTGGTGAGCCAAAATTGTATTTTTTCCTTTAGAGGTAGGTAGATCTACGATAAAGTCCATGGAAATAGAACCCCAGGGATGAGAGGGGACCGACAAAGGCTGTAATAAACCCATGGGTGAAGAACGTGCAGTCTTGCATCTAGCACAAACGTCACATGACATATTTCCTTACATCCAGTTGATAATTGGGCCACCAAAAGAACGGGGATAAAAATTCCTGTGTCTTCTGCACTCCTTTGTGACCTGCAATCTTAGAATTATGGACTAACTTTAGAATTTTCAGTCTTATTGTTATGGGTATATATAGCTGCTGCCCATGGGTCCACACCTTGTTCTTAAGCATTAAATGCACATCATCAGGTGGTCGAGACAGCAAGGAGTCAGTGTCATAGGCCTTTTTTATCTCTTCAAGCAAGTCCTCATTATGGATTATTCCCACAAAATTAGACTCAGGAACAATAGTCTTGAGCGGAATCGTAGAAGTGGAACCATTGGAAAAGATTCTAGATAGAACATCTGCCTTGCCATTATGGGAACCGGGCCTGTACGAGATTACAATGTTGAATTGATTGAGGAAGAGACTCCAACGAGCTTGGCCAGGGGATAGACATTTGGCAGATCTAATGAATTCCAAATTACGGTGATCAGTCAGAACTATTTGCTGTGAGGTTCCTTGAAGATGATGTCTCCATTCCTTAAAAGCTGCAATGATAGCTAACAGTTCTTTATTCCCCACATCATAATTTTTCTCAGCAGAGGATAATCGTTGGGAGAAAAAAGCACACGGATGCAATAAACCCTTGTCTCCTGTTCTCTGAGACAGAATAGCTCCTATAGCACAGTCTGAAGCATCTATCTCCACAATGAAGGCAAGTTCTGGGTCGGGATGAACTAATACAGGGGCTGTAGTGAACTTGAACTTTAGGAGACAAAAGGATTCCTGTGCTTGGGAAGACCAGACAAAGAAATTTTTTTTCTTAGTCAACTGTGTAATAGAAGTAATTATTTCTGAGAAATTCTTAATGAAGCGTCTATAAAAATTAGCAAAACCTATGAAACGTTGAACATCTTTTATGCTCCTGGGGGTAGGCCAGTCTACTATTGCTTTAATCTTGCTAGAGTTCATGTGTAGACCATAAGGTGAAATTATATAGCCAAGGAATTGGATCTCAGTCTGGTAAAATTCACATTTTTTTATCTTAATGTAAAGTTGATTCTTTCTTAGACTTTCCAAAATGAGTCTCACATGTCTCTGATGTTCTTCCATAGAATAAGAGAAGATCAAGATATCGTCCAAATAGATGACTACGAACTGGTCTAGAAGATCTCTGAAGATATCATTGACGAGATGTTGAAAAGTGGCCGGGGCATTGCAAAGACCAAAAGGCATTACAAGATATTCGAAATGTCCGTAACATGACCTAAAAGCTGTCTTGCATTCGTCTCCAGATCTGATACGGACCAGGTTATAGGCGCCTCGCAGGTCTAACTTGGTAAAAAAAATTTGCATGTCGCACTCCCCCCAAAAGCTTGGGGATCAATGGTAGAGGATAACTGTTTTTGATTGCCATTTTGTTCTCGGTAATCAATGCAAGGTCTTAGAGAACTGTCCTTCTTAACAAAGAATATGGGAGCCGCCGCTGGTGAGGAAGATGGATGGATAAACCCCTTAGCCCGATCTTCTTCTATGTAGTCATTGAGGGCTTTTAGTTCAGGGCCTGCCAAAGGGTAGATGTTTCCAAAAGGTATAGATGCACCAGGAAGTAATTCTTTAGGACAATCGTAGGGTCGGTGTGGGGGGAGCTTGTCTGCATTTTGTTTATCGCAAACGTCCGCAAATTCCTTATATACAGAGGGTAACTTTATTACCTTATTATCCTGAGCTGGATTTTCTGAACCTTGTTTAGACTCAGTTGTCGAAAGAACATCCTCCGCTGGGAAGCCTATTTCTTTGCTTTCCTAGTTGATAACAGGGTTCTGTGCTTGCAACCAGGGTCGGCCTAGAATAACAGGGAAATGTGGAGAAGAGATCAATAGAAACAAAAGAAAAATGATTTCAAGTGGTTCCGTCTCTTGATCCACTGGCCCTGAGCTCAGTGGAGATCCATCTACGGTCTCCATGACCACGGGTGAGAGTTTTTTTCTGAAATTTAACCCCATGCCTGTGAGCAAAAGAAAGGTCTATGAAATTGCCACTAGCCCCGGAGTCCACCATAGCAGAGGTGGATATCCACTGAGAGTTAATCAAGAACTTAATGGGAAGGAAGCAATGGGAGTCTTTATTCTCTTTCTTAATATGAGGAGCCACCGATGAAATGGAAAGGATGATTGCTTTCTCAGATAATTCTGTTTCCGTAGCAATTTTTTCTACATCTGAAAAGTCAGGATCTGTAATGGTTGCCACCAACCTCCACGGTCGGCTAGGACAGTTGATAAGGAAGTGGTCAGATTTTCCACAGTAAAAACATAGACTTTCCCGGAGCGTATTCTCCCTTTGATCAACGTTTTTATGTCTTAGTATGGTATCTACTTTCATAGGCTCACTTCCTGATTCTTTCTTTCCTTGGGGTTAATAAAAGGATCCAAACCTAAAGGGGCCTCTGCATGGGCAAGTTCATCTTTTAATGTGCTGCATAGCCCTTTCCTAAAAAAAGGAATTTTCGCTGCGTCATTCCAGCCCACCTCTTGAACTCCATTGCATACTCTGTGACAGGGCGTCTGCCCTGGCGCAATGCTAGTAACACTGCTTCAGCTGTAGTACCTCGATTGGGACTGTCAAACATTTGACTCATGGCATCGATAAAGTCCTCTAAGTTATTTAGCCGGGCGTCTTGAGTCTTAATCAACGGACTAGCCCAGGCAATGGCTTTATGTTTCAGCAGCATAATAATACATTAGACTTTAGATCTATCAAGAGTTGAATTCGCATCAAAGTATAGCTTGCATTGATTGAGGAATCCCCGGAATTTGTCGCGGTCTCCACCAAATCTGAATGGTGGAAACTTAGGGGGCATTGCAGGCACTGTAGCGGGTGGTACAGAAACTTGATTCTCCAAGTGAACTATCGGGTCGGATAATGTCTGCACGGTACCACGTACAGTTGTGTTCAAAATTATTCAACCCCTACTGAAATTGAGTGTTTTGGCCAGTTTGACATTGTATTTGATCATTTCAGTCATCTTGTTTACAATTAAATCAAAGAGGCACTTGTAAGTCAGACAAATATAACATAACATTTATAATGAAATAACCACAAATGTCTTTTCTGTGCTCACATCATTATCAGTTTTATTCAACCCCCAAGTGACATTCAATCTTAGTACTTAGTACAACATCCTTTTCCAGTTATAACAGCTTTTAAACGTGAAGCATAGCTTGACACAAGTGTCTTGCAGCGATCTATGGGTATCTTCGCCCATTCTTCATGGGCAAAAGCCTCCAGTTCAGTCACATTCTTAGGCTTGCGCGCTGCAACTGCTTTCTTTAAGTCCCACCAGAGGTTCTCAATCGGATTTAAGTCTGGTGACTGCGATGGCCACTTCAAAATGTTCCAGCCTTTAATCTGCAACCATGCTCTAGTGGACTTGGAGGTATACTTGGGATCATTGTCCTGTTGAAAGGTCCAACGTCTCCCAAGCCTGAGGTTTGTGACGGACTGCATCACATTTTCATCCAATATCTCCTGGTACTGAAGAGAATTCATGGTACCTTGCACACGCTGAAGCTTCCCTGTACCTGTAGAAGCAAAACAGCCCCAAAGCATGATTGACCCCCCCGCCATGCTTCACAGTAGGCAAGGTGTTCTTTTCTCCATAGGCCTTGTTCTTCCTCCTCCAAACATAGCGTTGATCCATGGGCCCAAACAGTTCTAATTTTGTTTCATCAGTCGACAGAACACTATCCCAAAACTTTTGTGGTTTGTCCACATGACTTTTGGCATACTGCAGTCGACTCTTCTTATTCTTTGGAGACAGCAAGGGGGTGCGCCTGGGAGTTCTGGCATGGAGGCCTTCATTATGGAGTGTGCGCCTTATTGTCTGAGCTGAAACTTCAGTACCCGCATCAGACATTTTTTTTTTTCAATTCCTCAGCAGTGACACGGGGACTTTTCTCCACTTTGCGCTTCAGGTAGCACACAGCCGTCGAAGTCAGCATCTTCTTTTCTGCCACGACCAGGTAGCGTTTTAACAGTATGTTTAACATCTTTGCAATCTTTCTATAGCCATTGCCCTTCCTGTGAAGAGAAATCACCTCTTCTCTTGTCTTCCTGGACCATTCTCTTGACTTCACCATGTTTGTAAACACACCAGTAAATGTCTAGAAGGAGCTGAGTATCACATTCATTTTAAATCTGCCTAATTGGTGCCTATTATGCTTGATTGCTGTTCCTTGACATCCAGAGGTGTTTTCAATTCCTGATCGAAAACACTTGAATGAACCTCTGTTCTTAA
This sequence comes from Bufotes viridis, assembly GCA_033119425.1. Lineage (NCBI taxonomy): Eukaryota > Metazoa > Chordata > Amphibia > Anura > Bufonidae > Bufotes > Bufotes viridis. The sequence goes on from CM065589.1 coordinate 354,394,316, forward strand.
GATTGGTAGCTTTTAAGGGGTTGAAGAATTGTGTCAATGAAGAAATCACAAAAAAAACATTTAATACTGTATTACAAAAACTATTGATGTCATTTTAGTTGCATTTGGTTATTTAAAAAGTACTTGTAAGATTTCATTCTGAACACAATTACAAATGTACACTAAATTCCCTAAAACCCTTTACAGCATTGGGGGTTGAATAATTTTGAACACAACTGTAGCTCTTGAATCCCTTGTCCATAAATTTGGATGTTGTGGGAAGTCTGTCCTTCAAAGGCGTCATATTTATTTTTTAAAGTCTGCATCTCGGTGCGCATATTAGCCATAGGAGTCTGCAGTTGCTTAATGTGAACCTCTGAACTCCCAGTCTCGGCAGACTCCATTTTAGGCTTGAGTATTCAGTCACAATACTAGTGGAATACTGCTGGAATCCAATGGCAGGGACAAGGCCTGAACACAGGAGGCACCAGAGTCTTGAACTGGAGGTAGCAGGAATGCAGATAAAGGCAGGAATACATATGAGAGGTCAGAGAAAAACACAGCGAGCGGTTGGCAGGTATCCAAGAGTAGCACAGCATATATAGCAGTGCTGATTAGCACATTAGTAAAGCAGCTTCACACAGAGAAAAATGGGTATTAACCCCTACAGTACTACAGTTTGAGGTGAGACTCAATGGATAGTATCCCTAAGGGCACACCACGAGGTACAAATTATGTATTGTTAAGGAATAAGCTGTGCTCTGAACAAGAACCACATAGCTGTATTGACAGAAATGGGCCCTAATTAAACTAATGATAGCACATTGATTATCCAGTCTGCATTGTAAGAGTTGCGTGGCCCTTTAAAAATGCAGACTATCATGAATGGGAGGTCACTACAGGGGGTAATATAATACATGGGGCACTATGGGGGTGGGGGCAGAACAGCAATTCAGGAGGGCATTATAATACAAGCAGGACTATAGGTGGGCATTATAATACAAGGCGACACTACAGGATGTGTATTAAATACAGGCTGGAGCACTTCACGGAGCATTATAATACATGGGGTATTATAATACAAAGAGATGGAGAAAACTGGAGCTTATCTGAGAGTTAATCTGACTGATGAAATTGAAAAGGTATTTTATGTAGAATGTGCCACTTGTGTCCTATTGTTCGGGTGCTCTAGTCGTCGGGTCCCAATCCCGTAGAAGACAATGAAAAGTAAACTAAGGTACTCCATAAGGATTGTTTGAAGTATTGTGTTGATTTTTATTTGGTTTTCCTTTTGCAAGGCAATTTATTTGTGTACATGTGATGTTTCGGTCCTACAAGGACCTTTTTCGAACACTAGTTGCCATAGGAAGAAAAAGAAAGAAAGTAGTGGTTTGAGGAAGGTGGAATGTACACGAAAAAGTTGTACCCTCATTTTCTTTAGCAAGGCTGTGGTCGTCTTGGAGGTGTGTTTGGGGTTGTTATCATGTTGAAATACTTCCCTGTGGCTCAGTTTTTGAAGGGAGGGGATTATGCTCTGCTTCAGTATGTCACAGTATATGTTGGCATTCATGGTTCCCTCAATGATCTGTAACTCCGCACAGCCGGCAGCACTCATGCAGCCCAAACCATGACGCTCTTACCACCATGCTTGACTGTAGGCTAGACACACTTGTCTTTGTACTCCTCACCTAGTTGCCACTACACAACCTTGACACCATCTGAACCAAATACAGTTGTGTTCAAAATTATTCAACCCCCAATGCTGTAAAGGGTTTTAGGGAATTTAGTGTACATTTGTAATTGTGTTCAGAATGAAATCTTACAAGGACTTTTTAAAGAACCAAATGCAACTAAAATGACATCAATTGTTTTTGTAATACAGTATTAAATGTTTTTTTTGTGATTTCTTCATTGACACAATTATTCAACCCCTTAAAGACGACCACTCTTAAGAACAGAGGTTCATTCAAGTGTTTTCGATCAGGTATTGAAAACACCTATTGGATGTCAAGGAGCAGCAATCAAGCATAATAAGCCCCAATTAGGCAGATTTAAAATGACTGTGATACTCAGCTCCTTCTAGACATTTACTGGTGTGTTTACAAACATGGTGAAGTCAAGAGAATGGTCCAGGAAGACAAGAGGAGAGGTGATTTCTCTTCACAGGAAGGGCAATGGCTATAAGAAGATTGCAAAGATGTTAAACATACCAAGAGACACCATAGGAAGCATCATTCGCAAATTCAAGGCAAAGGGCACTGTTGAAGCGCTACCTGGTCGTGGCAGAAAGAAGATGCTGACTTGACTGCTGTGCGCTACCTGAAGTGCAAAGTGGAGAAAAGTCCCCATGTGACTGCTGAGGAACTGAAAAAAAAAAAGTCAGATGAGGGTACTGAAGTTTCAGCTCAGACAATAAGGCGCACACTGCATAATGAAGGCCTCCATGCCAGAACTCCCAGGCGCACCCCCTTGCTGTCTCCAAAGAATAAGAAGAGTCGACTGCAGTATGCCAAAAGTCATGTGGACAAACCACAAAAGTTTTGGGATAGTGTTCTGGGGACTGAGGAAACAAAATTAGAACTGTTTGGGCCCATGGTTTAACACTATGTTTGGAGGAGGAAGAACAAGGCCTATGAAGAAAAGAACACCTTGCCTACTGTGAAGCATGGCGGGGGATCAATCATGCTTTGGGGCTGTTTTGCTTCTACAGGTACAGGGAAGCTTCAGCGTGTGCAAGGTACCATGAATTCTCTTCAGTACCAGGAGATATTGGATGAAAATGTGATGCAGTCTGTCACAAACCTGAGGCTTGGGAGACGTTGGACCTTTCAACAGGACAATGATCCCAAGCATACCTCTAAGTCCACTAGAGCATGGTTGCAGATTAAAGGCTGGAACATTTTGAAGTGGCCATCGCAGTCACCAGACTTAAATCCGATTGAGAACCTCTGGTGGGACTTAAAGAAAGCAGTTGCAGCGCGCAAGCCTAAAAATGTGACTGAACTGGAGGCTTTTGCCCATGAAGAATGGGCGAAGATACCCGTAGATCGCTGCAAGACACTTGTGTCAAGCTATGCTTCACGTTTAAAAGCTGTTATAACTGGAAAAGGATGTTGTACTAAGTACTAAGATTGAATGTCACTTGGGGTTGAATAAAACTGATAATGATGTGAGCACAGAAAAGACATTTGTGGTTATTTCATTATAAATGTTATGTTATATTTGTCTGACTTACAAGTGCCTCTTTGATTTAATTGTAAACAAGATGACTGAAATGATCAAAATCAATGTCAAACTGGCCAAAACACTCAATTTCAGTGGGGGTTGAATCATTTTGAACACAACTGTAAGTTTATCTTGGTCTCTTCAGACCACAGGACATGCTACCAGTAAACCATGTCCTTAGTCTGCAGCAAACGGTTTGCGGGCTTTCTTGTGCATCATCTTTGGAGGAGGCTTCCTTCTGGGACGACAGCCATGCAGACCAATTTGATGCAGTGTGCAGCGTATGGTCTGAGCACAGACAGGCTGACCTCCAAATCCCTTTAACCTCGGCAGCAATGCTGGTAGCACTCATATGTCTATTTTGAAAAAAAATTACTCTGGATATGACGCATTATGTACTCGGGCATAGCATATCTCAGGACTCCATAGGAAAAGACTGAATTCATCACAATCTGTTGTGAAGAATATAGGCATCATTGCATCCAAAAATGCCTGAGCTATTAAAATAGAAATGTATTTATCCCATATGATGAACAGCGTAACAGAAAAACATTTCATTACTTCACATCCCAAAAAAGTTATAAAAAGTTATCAAAAAGTCATATCTACCCCAAAATGCTATCACTGAGACTACAGATCACCCTGCAAAAAATGGGCCCTCAGATAGCTGTGGATGTAAATATAAAAGAGTTGTAGGGGTCAGAATATGGAAAAGAAAATAATTTTTTTCCCAAAGTTTTTATTTTTTTAAAGTATTAAAACTATACAAATGTGGTATTAATAATCGTACTGACCCAGAGAATGAAGGTCAGTTTTACCACATAAGGAATACCGTAAAAATGAAATCCATAAAGCTAGCCACTAGCACTCCCATCCTCCCTTCTGGCATTTCAGGGGCTTACTGCAGGTTTTTGATGTCATAGACACGATTGGGCCTCTGTGCCTTACTAAGAAGTGGCTTAATTATTGTGTGGTTCCTAAAAGAGACTTTTTTGTGCTCTCAGGGTGTATCTCTTTAAATTCTATGGCCACACTGTGCTTTACAGACTCATTGTGGGTGCCATAACTCACCGCATTTGGCAGTCAAGGCAGAAGACTGTGCTATCAGCCACGCAGCAGCCCAGGGGTTAATTGGCAATCTCCAGAGTGGGAAACCAGTGTGCACAGCCAGCCAAGTACAGCAAAGGAACGGTCCACCTATCCAGAGGAATTTACAGACCAACAAGAGGAACTAAAATGCTCATCAGAAGTTACTGGGGTGATAGAAAACTGAGCTATAACCCACCGGAAGTAAAGGCTGCCGCCATCTTGGAAATAGGTGTGTGGAATCACTACATTGATCCTGCACTTCAAGACCCAGAAATTAACTGTCAATCCCCACCGTTACCGTGCTGCTGCAGTAGCTCTTACTGGGACCAAGTAACCCTTATGCTGCCGTTGCCGATAGCAATCGGCCCAAAAAATACACAGTTGCCTCCCAATGCCCTGCCAAATCGGGGGAGCGCATCTTCTGCTGTGTCTGATGCCCAGAGAAATGTTCCGGCCTGCTGCAGCTTTTCTACAACGGCTGCTGCAACTCAATGCATAATGCTACTGACTATGTTATACTATTTTGGGACACCATGGCCTCCACACTACATGGGAGAACCCCACACATTAAAGCGGCTTTGTCACCAGATCACCCTTATTAAAGCAGGCATATAGCTGGCAATACAAGCACCTCTATGCGATGCCTACCGATGTCTAAACTCCCCCCCCCCCCCACCCCTTTACTTACAGCTCTAGACCAAGTCAAAGTCATACTCTAGCGCTGTTAATCAAGGCGAGGGTGTTTAACATTGGTAGACTGTACTGTACTGAAAAAGCCCGCCTCCTGGTGTTCGTTATAACCTGCCAGCAAAGGAATAAAAATAGGATTTTATCAACAATGTTGAGTCAACAGTGAATTATTATTTTAAACAGTCAAGAAAATGATTAAAAAGGAAGCATATGTCATTCAAGACAGTCACAGCCCATGAGCTGCCTCCTTAGTCAAAAAGAAAGATGGCTCTATCATATTCTACATAAACTACAGAAAGTATCGTGCACCAGGATGCATACCCCTTGCTATGCATACAAGAATCTCTGACAGCTATTGGATCTGCTGCCTATCTCTCAACACTGGCCTTGATCAGCAGCTACTGGCAAGTACCCATGGCACCAAAAGACAAAGAAAATACCGCTTTCACCACCTATATGGAATCTGATAGAAATCAGATTCCACCTTTCATTTTTTCAGCTTCTTTGTAAAATGAAAGATGGAATCCGATTGGTTGCTATGGGCAACTAAGACAGATCTACTTTACACCAGTTTGATAACCCTAAGGCCTAGGATGTCTCAAGGTCAAACTGGAAAAGAGTCATCACTTATGCTAGTGGATCCTTGAGAGGAACTGAGAGAAATTACCAAAACTACAGCTCTTTCAAAACTAATTCCTTACCTTAGTGTGGGCCATAATAGAAAAAATCAAGGACTACTTATTATCCACTTGTGAGTAAAAGACCACTGGAAATTGCCCATTGATCACGTCAAACTTGAACCTAGTAGATCTGGGTTCACTTATGCAGTTACCACCATTGACCTGCATGCCAAATTTGTGGTCGCCGTACATGTCAGAGACTTAAAAGCAAAGACCACTGCAGCAGAATTGAGGAAAGGCTTTGTATTACCCTACGGGTTTCCAGATAAAATTCTCACAGATCAGGGTTCAGCATTTGAATCTCAATTGTTCCAAGATCTTTGTGCCTTTTATAGCTGCCAAAAAATTAGAACAACTGCCCTGAAGGTAATGTCCTATGCAAGAAAATGAATCAGATCTTGATCACAATGCTGAAAGCCTTACCACCCCACAAGAGAAGTGACTTTGTTATACTAGAGTTGGTATCACTTTACAATAACACCACTTATTGCTCCACCGGGTATACCTCTAACTATCTAATGTTTGGACATCAGGGAAAACTAACTGCTGACATAGTTCTTGATGTATCCATACCAGACACTGAAAATTCACTACCTTAAACAGAGAGGGTCAAAGAACATCAATATTGTCTGGAAATTGCAAGAGAAATAGTTGACTCCAGAATGGAAAAAGTCCATCAAAAACAGAAACAAAATTATAGTCAGTATGTTAGTGCTCAGCTACTTGAAGTCTGGCTCATAAACACCTATCCTTCTAGGAAATTAGACATTAAATGGAAAACAGAACCCTACCTCATCACTGCGATCCCGTATCCAGATGTCTATGAAATCACAGAGAACAAAAAGGAAAGCTAACTGCTCATCACAATAGGCTCAAGAAACGCCTACAAGAACCTGTTCCAGACCAGCTAAGGGAAGGGGAAAAGTGAGCCGGGCTGTCACCATCTGCATTTCCAGAGTCTGAAGAAGAACAAGCTTCTGTACCTGATCAATTACAATTTTCTCCAGCATCTATAAACCAACCCATCAAAATCAGAGCCAAGTCAAAAAGTAGTCTTTCCCTTCTGAACCCTGAAGCTGGCTTCACCTGTCCGTTAAACCCAGACGTGAGCAGTCCGTGGTAATGCGGGCTGGATTTGTTGCTTACAGCCGGAGCGCACGGCGTCATTGGTTGCTATGATGCCGTGCGCTCCCTGCCGCCGCTGCAGGATAGTAATACACTGGTTCTTCTCTTTATTTCTTCCAAAACAATCTTTGAATCGTATCCAGAAGGATAAGAAAGGACAAACTTACATATCACACAGGTACAAGTAAGTAGCGACAGATGTTTCTCACTTTCTCAGGCCACTGACGTCATGACACTATTGCATCCCACTCTTTATGCCCTGATCCAGAGTTGCCATGGAAACAACCGCCATTTCTGGAAATTGGCAATATATAAACAAACTGACATAAAAACACATATAGTACAGTTACTAATTTTTTTCATATGAACAGACTTAAATCACTTTTATCATTAAGGCCTAATGCGGCCATCGCTCCTGAGCAGATTATCCATCTAGCTTCTTTATATAATAGAGTGCAATGTCTATCCCCCCTTGTGGTGGATATGGAACCAGCTCTATTCCTGCAAAGCTCAATATACTCATATACTGACTGTAGGGTAAAAAGGTATTATTTCCTAAGAAAAAATATTTATCTTCAAACCATGTTTCTGCCCATACCATTAATTCCCAAATCTAAAGGTATCACGGAACAGGATCAATTCCAAAGCTTCCCTAATAAATTCACTGTATACCATACTTTTATTGGTACCCGTCCATCACTGCTCCAATCCCAGCCTCATGCGGGATTCGAACGTACAAACATTCTACATCCAGGGACACTAAACTGAAACCCTCCTGCCACTGAAAGGATTTCAACGCCAGGAGGAAATCGATCGTGTCCCATAGATAAGAAGGCATAAGCGGACTAAGGAGCCAATAGATGTACTCAGATATAGGTTCCGTCACTAAGCTGATCCCCGCCACAATAGGGCGGCCGTGTGGTTGTGTATTTTAGGCAGAAAATACCATGCAGGTTTTGACAAAAACAATGGTAAAAGCTTCTCTGCCATCTTCTTAGACAATAACTCATTCTCCACATATTTGCGAAGCAGGCTCCTCAAATGAGTTTGAATCCTCACCGTAGGGTCTACTGGCAAGGTCTCATATGTATCAATATCCCCTAGTTGCCTGAGGGCCTCCGCTTCTTTTGTCATCAAGACCACATTGCCTACCTTGTCCACTGGTTTTACTACTATATCTTAGTGTGAACGAAGCCAATTAAGGGCTCTGTCTAGAGATGAGCGAATTTCAGGTTATGATATTCGTTCACGCTTCGTTTACTGGCAAAAGTTGAATTGAGTTATGGATTCCGTTACCATGGACCATAACACAATTCTATGACGGAATGCATAACGGAATGCCTTTAGAGGCATTCCGTTATTCATTCCATCATAATAGAAGTCTATGGGCTGCAAAACGGATCCGTCCCGTTTCCATTATACAGGAGAGGACCCCCTGCAAAATATGAAATTAGCTCATGTCCTCTTCTATACTGATATTGCTGTGGGTCACTGGAAAAAACAGTGCCTTCATTTCCTTTAATACTTGATAGTAAAAACTGTCAATGCTGCTCCCAGTGGGCAAGGGGGGACAAAAAGTGGACTTGATGCCTCCAATATACTCATCCTCCGATACCTCGTCCACCTCATCATCTTCAATGCATATATCTGCTAGAAACTCAAGACATGATATTTCTGTTTTATCATACTTAGTGGTTATACTAAAACCCAATGGGCCAATCTTAGTAGGTACTTCGCCCTCTCTTTTCTCTCTTACTGATTGCGGTACATTCTTAAATAGCTTGTGTAAGTTCAAGTTGCGTATAGCTTTAAATAAATCAACTTTGAACATAGCCGGGTCTAACTGTTCCACCAGACTGTAGCTGAGTCCCTTATTGAGGACAGAGATACAGTCCTGTGTCAGTTTATAACCCGCCAAGTTGACAACATTTTTCTCTTTTAAGATAGTCCCAGTACATCTACTTATTTCTTATTTCTTCGGACAGACTTTCTTACTGATTTATTTTTCTCCAACCCCTACTGGTAACTGTGTCTAATGGGGACTTGCTATCATCCAACACCGATGCTCGAGTAGGGCCGACACTCTAATCTGAAGCACTTGAGTTTGAGTCTATTGTCCAGTAATCAGTCTTAGTACAGCGTGGATGTCGTTCTTCTGCTGTCTCCTTTTATTGCACTCAAAAACCTTGCTATCCTGCTCATGAGACAAGCAGGATCATGGTCATGATCCTGCTTGTCTCAGAAACGTATCCCTCTTTCTCTCTTTAATCTCTGCTTGGGTCACTACCAGTTTCTTGTCTAATATTTTGATAAATGTCTGGAACTGGCTTTCTGTCAATCTCGCTTTCAATTCCATTTTTGCTTTCATTAGTTCCTCCTTAACTCTGTTGTACTCCACTTCATTTCTCTTGAAAACTCTTTCCAGGATTCTTAGTGAGCACTCCAAGTGCAGCTGCTGCCATGCAGCTACAAACACTATCATCCTGGTATTGAAATATTTCTTTAACCCCTTAAGGACCGGGGGTTTTGGGATTTTTGCGTTTTTGTTTTGCGCTCCCTGCCTTCCAAAAGCCATAACATTTTTATATTTCCGCTCACATAGCCATATGACGGCTTGTTTTTTGCGGGACAAGTTGTACTTTTTAACGCTACCATTTATTTTTGCATGTGATGTAGTGGGAAACGGGGGAAAAAATTCCAAATGGGGTGAAATTGCAAAAAAAAAGCAATTTCACCACAGTTTTACGGGTTTTTAAATTACAACGTTCGATTTGCGATAAAACTGACTGGTTAATTTTATTCTTCAGGTCAGTACGAATCCGGCAATACCTAATATGTATAGTTTTTCTTGCGTTTTGATAGTGAAAAAAAAATTAAAAGTGGGAATTTTTTTATTTTATTTTTTTTGTCGCCATGTTTTGACCCCTATAACTTTTTTGTAATTATGCGTACGGAGCAGTGTAGGGGCTCATTTTTTACGGGGCAATCTGAACTTTTAATTGATACCATTATGGGGTGCGTATGATGTTTTGATCACTTTTTATTCATTTTTTTTTAGGAAATGAAGCGTCCAAAAATGGCGAATTAGCCATTTGGACACTTTCTTTCCTTTTTTATGTTTACCGTATGGTGAATATTTTTTAATATTATTATAGTATGGGCGTTTTCGCACATTGCGACACCCATTATGTGTAATTTTTTTATTTTTTTATTTATTTTATTTTCATTTTGGGGAAAGGGGGGTGATTTGAATTTTTATATATTTTTTATTTTATTTTTTAAACTTTTTTTTTTTTTTTTTTTACCACTTTCTTATAGTTCCCATAGGGAACTATAAGATGCAATCATCAGATTGCTATTCTCATATATTCCAATGCAATAGCATTGGAATATATGAGAAAATCGCATATTTCCTATGGAGCCTATTACAGTCATAGGCTCCATAGGAATACTAAGTAGCCACCTAGGTTTCATTCACAGAAACCTAGGCTACTAAATGCATGCTCCGGCTCCCCCTTGTGGCCATCAGGGGAGCCGAGCAAACCGAAAGTGAAACTTTCGGTTTTTGCGCGATCAGATGCCGTGGTCAGGATTGACCACGGCATCTGAGGGGTTAAATGTCCGCGATCGGCATCGCTGCCGGTCGCGGACATGAGCTGCGGGTGTCAGCTTGATGATTCAAGCATTTGCCCGCAGCTCATGCGCCCGCTCCGGGCGCCATCTTTAAAGTGCGGACGAAGGGCGTACATGTACGCCCTTCGTCCTTAAGGGGTTAAAAACCCGCAATCCTCTTGGGACTCAGTGACTATCTTTGTAGGACTTCAAAGAGTTAACTGACCAGAACAAACAAACCTCTTTATCTGCTAGTTGTGATATCAAACTGTAGGGCTACCTCAGGGTTTCTTCAAATTTTCTCATCCCTAATTATAATACTGCGATGCTCTAGCGAAAGTCATGTTACAGAGCAACAGTTCAACTATGTGGTATTGCCACAGCGATGGGGGTCAAAGAGTAACCCATAGCAACAGTTTCTGTAAAAGTCTTCTTTGTAATAGGTACCATTACTATTATCAATAGCTCATCCCTAATTATACAGGGAGATTTTCAGGAATAAGTGTTCTTTTAGCACTTGTTCCTGATAATTTGCCCAAAAATTGTTCAGTCTGATAGGGCCCTAAAGCAATTTTCTAGGATTTTTTTAAATGACCCTAGCGGTACCTGTGGAGAAAGATATACTTACCTGCTCTCCATTACTCTGTCCTGACTCTTTGACTTCAACTAGTAACGAAGCTCGTCACGATTTCGGTGATCTGGCGAGCTGGTGGACGTGAGGCACAAGTCACAACCGGATTTGGAATGTACAAATTTATGGAGAGACCACGCGTTTCAGGGTACGCATGACCCCTTTATCAAATCTGGTGTGCTGCAGTTGCTAGTGCAGCTGGATTTTTGCTGCTCGATCTCTGGTGCCTAGTCGCTGTTACTGGCACTGTAATACAAAGCTTTGCCAGAGGTGAGTCAGATGTGGCTGGAGCGCTGTGGCTAGGCTTCTGCACGTGGTGCGCGCAGTCTGGATGCGCAGGGTCTATGAGAAAATTGATACTTTCCTATGGAGCCCTATTACAGGCAATAGCTCCATAGGAAATACTATGCAGCAGCCTTCTGTCATTCATAAAGACACACAAGCTCTGGCTCCTCTGATCGCCACACGGGGGAGCCGGAGCATCACCGGAAGTGCTTCTGGTGTTTCGCACGCTCAGATGTCGTGTTCAGGATTGACCACGGCATCTGAGGGGTTAAATATCCATGATTAACATTACCGCCGGTCGGGGGCATTAGCCGCAGGTGTCTGCTATAAGAAACCGCAGGTACCCCGTGGCTGAGGTGCTCGCTCGGCTCAGGAGTGGGCGCCATCTTTAAAGACCGGGCCAGCACCGTACTAGTACGGCGCTGGTCGGGAAGGGGTTAAGATTATTAGTACCTTTCATAGGTCTTAAGAATATTTTGGGGTATTTTGTTGTTAGATCCATATTTGGGGGAAATTCTTACCATCTATTCTTCTATCACTTGTAGAGGCAGTGGGGATGTATAGGCTGTTCCTATGTGTTGAGGTCCACAAATTTCACCAGTGTTGCTACAAATGCTCCCTTAATTACTTGGGTAAAACCAAAGTGAGCTCAGATTGAGAACTAGGGATCACTAAGAGATGTTAGAAACTGACGTGACATGATCGTCTTGGAGATTGATGATGGTGAATGTAGTACCCTAAATTTCCAGGTCGTGGAAGTGATACTTCCCTCACCCAGGAATGGTGATTGGGACAGATAAATTCAGCAAAAGGGGGCCTATCTGATTGATCTCATTCCCTCTTGTGCCCTATGTTTGTTGACATCTAAATACCTTCCCTGAGGCCCAGTTGTTAACTCCTTTAATAAGACGAATTTGAACCAGCGGAGATCCAGCTGGAACCCTGCAAACATGGAGAGACTGGGCTTGATAAAAACTGCTGTATACTACGTGTCACCACAAACCAGCTGAGCGTTCTTGCATAATGTCGCTGCATGCCTAGGCATAATTATTTGACTATTAAATCTCATATAGATATTATCTCTATAATACATACAGGAAATGAATATGCTTTCCAGATTTGAATGCATCAGTAGGAGATTATGTGCCTTATCTGTATTTAGTGCTGTTTAGGACATGACCGGAAGTCGCAGATATAGTGACACTGCTCTGCACATGTCAGGAACTGACATCGGGATGAAGTTCGCTCCAGTCTCCATTGGAAGAAGCAATCGCGGATGTGCGCATGTGAGGAATAAAGTTTCTAGTGGCGTGCATTTCAGGCTAGAGCGCCTTATGTGCGGTAACCTGTGGGCCATGTGGGTGTCGAAAGAAGCGCATTTCAACATATGCACTCGCCTTTGAATTCATGATGTTGTCATCATCTTATGCTTAAAGGGGTTGTCTCACTTCAGTAAGTGGCATTTATCATGTAGAGAAAGTTAATACAAGCCACTTACTAATATATTATTATTATCAACATTGCCTCCTTTGCTGAATGGATTTATTTTTCCGTCACATTATACACTGCTCATTTCCATGGTTACAGACCACCCTGCAATCCAGCAGTGGTGGCAGTGCTTGCACACTATAGGAAAATACATCAACGTTTCTGGTAGCGGGGACCGTGGGAGCACACATAGGTTGGTGCTTTTTCCTATAGTGTGCAAGCACAACCACCGCTGATAGATTGCAGGGTGGTCTGTAACTATGGAAACGAGCAGTGTGTAATGTGATGGCAAAATGAATTCAACCAGCAAAGGAAGCATTATGGATAATAACAATACATTAGTAAGTGGCTTGTATTAATTTTCTCTAAATGTCACTTAAGTGAGACAACCCTTTTAAGGATCATCTTCTTACTTTGGTCCCCTGAAGAACCATCTAACTGCAGAAACACGTTGAAACTGTTTGGCAAGAAAGTATCAGGGTCACCTAGGTGGCAGTGAGGGTTTAGCCACCAAGAAGTGGGATTGTCCCTGTTGGCACAGGTGCTCCACTTGTAGGCAGGGGTAGTCCCAAAGACAGTCTAGGGACAGTCCTGTGATCCCAACTTCTTGGTGGAGACTTGTATGTGGATTCTGTGTAACCATGAGTAGAAGGGGCCAAATGAGTTATCACGTTGTGGCCGCATGGATCTGTATCATTCAATCTTGATAATATTGTCATCTGAAATGATGACCTCTGAGATTTATTGAGTTGTGATATCTATAAGCATATTTAGAGTTGAGCGAATCAAAGTTGACGAAGTGCAATTCGATCCGAATTTCAGGAAAAATAATTGATTTGTCACAAAGTTGAATTTCATGGGAATGAATCAGATTTTTTGTAAAATGGCTGCTGCACATGTTAGAAAAAGGAAGTAATAAGCCCGGGAATGAGGGATCACCTATAATGCCGTGCAGCCAGCCAATTAGCAGATCTCGCAGCCCTATAAAAAGTCTACTCCTGCCCAGTCTCCACTATTTCCCAGTGAACTTAGTGCAGGGAGATAGTTTACAGGCACTAGTGACAGTGATTGCGAAAGACTCTATTCACAAAATATTACTATTCAGCAGTTCAGGGACTTGATTCTGTTATTGGGGTGAAATTGCGGTCTGATACTACAGATTTTGGGGGTCTCACATTCTTTTATACATAAGTAAGTCCGTTAATCCTTAATTGTGTAATTGGGGTGAAATTGTGGCCTGATACTACATATTTTAGGGTGTTCACGTTCTTTTATACATAATTCAATGCTTTAATCCCTAATTGTGTTATTGGGGTGAAATTGTGGCCTGATACTACAGATTTTAGGGTGTTCACGTTCTTTTATACATAATTCAATGCTTTAATCCCTAATTGTGTTATTGGGGTGAAATTGCAGCCTCATACTACAGATTTAAGGGTGCTCATATTCTTTTATATATAAGTACAGCCATTCATCATTGATTCTGGGGTGAAATTGTGGCCTGATACTACAGATTTTGGGGTGTTCACGTTCTTTTTTCCATGAGTAAATCCGTTAATCCTTAATTGTGTAATTTGGGTGAAATTGCAGCCTGATACTACAGACTTTAGGGTGCTCATGTTCTTTTATACATAATTCAATGCTTTAATCCACAATTATGTAATTGGGGTGAAATTGCAGCCTGATACTACAGGCCAAGTTGCTGGTACTATAATCCCTCCCTTTCCATGTGGTGGACTCTGCACCTTTCAGAGAACTGATACTTGGGCCGATTCAAGGTGGAGAGTCCCAAGCCAGTCATTACTTCTCCAAAAAGCCTGTAGCAGCCCTGCACACATATGTTGAACAGAAGGTGGGCCAGTCCTTGAGCCTGTCAGTGTCTGCTAAAGTTCACGGCAGTGCCTAGGCGTTGAGCTGTAGCTACAGTCAAGGACAATATAAGTCCTTTATGGCCCACTGGGTAAATGTGGTTCCTGCCCAGCCACACCAGCAACTTGGCCAGATGAAGGCCCTGCATCCTCCTCATTCTCAAGCTGTGAGTCCTGCACCAATCTCCTCCTCTGCTTTCTCATCCTCAACCTTGTCCTCAGCCTCCACTGCAGGCACAATTTGGAGAGCTTCTCCAACATACCACCTATGCCAAGCACGGCTGTGTCATGCTGTTCTGCACCTGGTTTGCATGGGCGAACAGAGTCACACCAGGGAGAAACTGCTCCACGTCCTTCAAGAGGAAATCGAATCCTGGCTGTCTCCTCGCCAACTAAAGATCGGAGCCATGATCAGCGATAACGGGAAGAACATCATGTCGGTGCTGTATAAAGGAAGGCTTACCCATGCACCCTGCATGGCGTAAGTCTTTAATCTGGTTCTAAAGCAGTTCCTGATGTCTTTAACCCAACTGTAAGACATCCTGAAAATAGCCAGGAATCTGTGCATGCACTTCAGCCACTCTTACTCTGCAAAACATGCCCTCCTTGAGCTGCAAAGGTAGAATAACGTTCCTCAACATAGCCTGATATGCGACGTTTCCACCCGTTGGAACTCCACCCTCCACATGTTGGACCTACTATTTGAGTAGAGGAAGGACGTGAACAATTTCTCGATGATGCAGACAGACAGGAGCACTCCCCTGTGTAACTTAAACATTAGCCAGTGACACCTCATGCGTGACACCTGACATTTGCTCAAACCCTTTGAGTTAACCACAGTATTTGTCAGTCGCCAGGAATACGGGATACATGACGGTATTCCACTCCTTCACATTGTAGGGCAAATGCTGATAAATCTGGTTGGCCAGGGGACAGGTGACACATGGCGCCCACATCTCATGGCCACCTGAGCTCTGTGGGAGCTGAACTGGTGGAGGAGAAGGGCATTCACACACAAGCAATGTATACAGAAATGGGTGGTTTATCTGCATAAGGGACAGGAGAGGAGCTTGAGTGTGATGAGGAAGGCCAGGCAGATGACTCCGACACATTGTGGCAGTATGCAGTAGAGATGGAGGCAGGGAGTCCCTTTGAATCCCTTGCGCAAATGGCCAGATGCATGCTTGTGTATCCTTTAATTCGGCAGACTACTGGCTCTCCACCATGTTAGACCCTCGCAACCAGTCCAAAATGGGAACCTTTTTTCCACCCGCTGAGAGAGAGGATAAACTCAACTACTATTGAGACATCCTATGTAGTCAGTTGGCCGCTGCCTATGTGCGCCATTGGCCATCCTCACGAAGGTCTGACCGGGGAGGGCCCTCTGTGCTCAAGCTCCACTGCCATGACTACTGGAGGGTGTGAGGTGGGCAGGAGCAGCACGAGCTCCATCAGCAGCAACTTAAGTAATGGAGTCTCTAATGAGCTCCTTTCTTAACCCGCCTACTGAAAAAACAACCCACCAGCAGCAGCAGGACATGGAGCAAAACCTGAACCAGTAGATGGTGGCATACTTGGGCTGCATTCTGCCACCCCACATCCAAGATCCCCTGGACTACTGGGCAGCCAAAATTGATTTGTGTCCACAACCGGCCGAGACTGCCCTGGACAAGCTTTGCTGCCCGGCCAGTAGTGTGGCATCAGAGCGGTTGTGTAGTGCAGCGGGGGCATAGTTACCCCAAGGAGAACTCGCCGTTCCACCCAAAATATTGAGAGACTAACCTTTGTAAAGATGAATCAGGCGTGGATCAGCCAGGACTGGGCCACTGTATTGACTCCTTATGTGGTTGCCACCCTCACCACTCTGTGACTGAGCCACTGTGTTGACTCCTCATACTGTAGCCACCCTCACTATTCTGTGATGGGGCAACTATTTTGACTCATCATGCGGTTTCCACCTTCCCCACTCTGTGACGAGGCCTCTAGTGTCCCTTTTTGGCCTTGTTGACATCACCATTTATTTTACCCTTTTTCTGATCTGTCTGAAGGATGGAAAAAAGAAAAACACAATGGATCCTCTCTTTGGAGCATCCGTAAGGCCTCTATCACATGGTCCCTATTTTGCATCAGGATATGCTCATGATTCGGAAGCCAAAAGCAGGAGTGGGTACAAAACACAGAAGACATGCAAATATTCAAATCACATGTCATCTATGTTTTGGATCCACTCATGTTTTTTTAAACGCTAGTAATACTGATCGATTACTGACCAAATAAGTCAAGTGTGAACTGATTCTAAGAGTGACGCTTGTCAACTGCCTGTCATACTGACGTACAGTCACTACCACAGCGGACTAGCTATGCATCTTTCTGCAATGCACAGTGTTGTACTCCAATATACAGGTTCTCTGCAGCCGGGAAATAGATGATTTTTAATATGTTTTGTCACAAATAAATTCAGATCTAATTGTTTTGGAAAATTTGGCGAAGCGTATAAATTGAATTTTTCACTTGGTCAAAAGAAAAAGGAAAAAGTCTGGTACCGTGTTAGTACGCCTGATGAAGGGACTGGTGATGTCTCGAAAGCTCGCCATGTGACATCATTACTTCTATTTTTGTTAGCCATTAAAAGGTATCAAACCTGCAATACTCTTATTTTATTTCTCTTAATGAGAGCACTAAACTAATCGAATTTTTTAAACCTTTGCTCATCTCTAGGTATATTATATGCTTTTGATCTTGATTTTATTTTGCATCACAATTTATGCATGTTTATTTGTGTTAATATTACCCTCTTAATGATTTATTAAAAACTACATCTACATTTTACATAGGGATATAATTATTGTGATTTTAATAGACTGTCCTGTGAGTACTTACATCCAACATACAGTGAATTACTTAATAAATAGCTATGGAAATTAGATGACACGATGAGAAATCCTTGTCAAAATAATAAGTATAATAAGATTACTTTAATTCTGTTATTTTTGTATGTTACTCTTTGTATCTGGGCAGTCTGTAGTTAAATATTTCTCTTTTGTCTAGGAATTACACAGCAGCCAGAACAGACTCTTAGAGGATGTACCTCCCCCCTGCAGTCAGACCCTAATTTGGAGCTCTAATGGGAATCCTGGGCTGTTTTGGTCCTGATGGTTCACATTGAGCCTGACGTCTGCAGGCACACAGTTGGTTTAAATGTCTCTTTGAAACAGCAGCTAGTTCGCAAAATGTCTGACTCCGTTTTGAACAACTCCTGGCCTTCTTTCTCTAAATTGTGGATGAAGAGATGGTCGTTTAAAAGAGGTAAATGTTAACAAAAAAGTGTATGCGTGTTTGGGGTCTGTCATTGAGCAAAAGTGCAGAAGGATTTGACTAGCTGTATGAAACAGGTGGCAATGACAAGGACGTGCACAGATAATCTCAATGGCAGAAAGTAAAATAGTATGGGAGAATAAAGTTTATACAAATAATAATATTTAGACATTGTGCATAGCTTAATAATATAAAACAGTAATATTAATGACTTCTGTTCTTGTATGAATGTAATTATTTACATATTATTTCAGTTATTATTTTATTACCTATTTTTATCTGTTGTGTGCACAGAGTTATATATTTTTGTGTGGTCAACATATTCTGCAACTTAACAGAACGTAGGTTGCTGCTGGTATGCAACTTTAAGAACCCCCTACATGTGCTTAATTCTATTGGGGTGGGGGTTATTATAGACCAGCATTTTACACCAGTCTTTGATATCCCTGTGTGCTGCTGGAGGATGCGCCTAATTTATGACGATTCATAAATTTATCTAGGTCATAGTAAAAGTAATAATTTATGAGGAGGCTCATCCTCTGGCAGTCTGCGCGCCTGAAGTTAGGAGCCCTAGTAGATTCCAGTCTTCTTTAACATCAGAAAACCGGCATAAAAGAAGATAAATATGTTGAGCTAGGTGCTCAGCCTCACCATGCCCCCTTGTCATGAAAGTGGATTTTTGCTAACACAAGGTTTGCAACTTTTTTTTATACCAGAAAGCTGGCATGGAGGGAAATATAAATTCCCCCCTGTTTTAATGCTACAAACTACAGTGTGTTGTGTCTTAAACTTTCGGAGCTACAGTATAAATTGTACAGACCTTGTGGAGTGACATTATATGAGCATACTTGTCGCTAAGCACATGAATACATTTTCTGCTCTTCTTAAGACATGTATAAATCTGAAAGTCATGACTCTTATGCTGCGTGTTTTGTCATGTAAACCACTGCACTGTCCTGTTATTTCCTATGACCTTGGAGAATCAGCTGCCTTTGACAGTCTGTACAGTACATAAGTGTTTCCTCTATTCTGAGAGCAGGTTTCCTCTCACTATGTCTGGACTTGTGGAGCAAAAGCAAAGCGACTATAGTATACCAAACTGAGGCTCTATTGCTGTCTAATTTTTCAACTTTTGCTTTAACGTATTTGATATTCCACCACAAATCTACTTTGGATTGCAGCATTTACAAGAGGACCAGTCAGTTTTCTTGGCATGCTTCTGTTAGTAAATAATTATATCTCCCATGATGTAATTCTGAAGCATCTTTTCTTGTAACTACTGTATGTTTTGCTTTTCCTCTGGTATTCCCCCTAAAATTTATGAATACATTGACAACCTGGTGTTACCAATTGAGGAAGTGTCCCAATATGACACCTTTTTTCATGAATTTGTAAAATAAATAAAGGCAGAGTGCAGAACCCATACTATAGAATTGTTAGTTTATGGGGAAGAAAGTTTTACTAAAACAAATGTGTTAGAAGACCCATGGAAAAGATAATTTATCCCAGTCTATATGTTTTAAAGAAAAAACATTAAACTCAAGCAAATTAAAGGAGTTGTCCAATTTTCAACACATTTTTTTGTTCACCTCCACCCCACCAAACCTGTGGAGGGAGGCATACTTTCATTTACCTCACCGCTGGACTCCGCCTACTTTGTTCCACTGCTGCATTTGCAGTGCCCCGATCCCCGCTTCTCAGAATAGATGGGGTCACATGTGCTGCTGCAGCCAATAACTAGCTGTAGAGGTGACATGTCCCCTAAGTGGCAAGTCACTGGATCACGTGCCACTTGTATCACTGCAACCAGTCTTTGGCTGCAGCGGTGCGTCTTATAGTCTGGAAAATATGGTATATATGCAGTACCCCAGACCTAGAGGACCTGCAATTGTTTAATGTTTCATATGCAAAGTTATGTAATGTAATGTGATGCTATACCATTCTATTCTAGCAGAAGTAATGGTTGGCAATGGTTGGCTTGAACTGGGTTATAGGGGCTCCCCTCTTGATAGGAGTGGGCTGGCCCTGCTTCCTGCCAGGAAGGGAGTTTCAGTCTAGCTAAAGAAAGGAGAAGAGAGTGGTATTCCTGTTCTGGTATTGGGGGAATGAGGAAGCACATGTCAGAGCTCCCACTCCCAGGAACCCTATCCTATCCCCTGTGGGGGAAACTCATGAACTCATGATATTATTTTCCTGTGAGAACCACTTAATCTTGCAAGACAAGACAGCAGAGTGATCAGCAAAATGCAGCTTTACAGACATTGCTTTAAGGTGGGGGAATACACCTCAGACACCATCACCTACCTTAACGATCACTAGTCCAGACTACCAATAAAGGGCTTTTCTGAGATTTTTTTATACTGATGACCTATCCTCAGGATACGTCATTAGTATCTGATTGGTGGGGGACCGACACCTGAGACCCCCAGCGATCATCTGTTTGAGCAGGCAGTGGCACTCCTGTGAGTGCCACGGCCTTCTTACACCTTTTCCACGGCCAGTAAAGACACATTCAAGTAAATTGGGCTGATCTGTGATCCCAAGCACAGCCGCTATACAATGTACGGCGCTGTGCTTGGTGAGCTGCAAGAAGAAAGCGTCGCTCACAAGAGGTGATCAGCAGGGGTCCTGGGTGTCGGACCTCCACCGATCAGATACTGATGACCTATCCTGAGGAAAGGTCATCAGTATCAAAATCTCGGAAAACCCTTTTAAGCGTATACCACAATGGACACTTTTATCCACATATGGTTGCTAGTGCCAACCTATTGCCATCCAACCTGCTACCATACCTCCTCACCTGGTGCCAGAGAAACTGCACTTTGTATTTTTTGCTGCTGGATGTGCCACAAGTTATATTTTGTAAAGAGAGATTATAATACATTCACTTCTGGCCTGATTCTTTAAACTACATTTTCACTACACCGAACCCCAGGGACTGACTGCCTGAGGGAGTGCACCAGGACAACACATCTCATCAGGACCACTACCACTCCCATCCTTTGCAACAGCACTTCAGGGGCTCACTCCATAAAGGGGGAAGAATAAAGGGGGATTTGACACCTTATTATCCTCCATGTATAGTGGAGAGTGGTTCCTGCTACACTCATAGTCAGCACCCACATCGAAGTGTTGTACTGGAATGTACAGTCTGATGTAGGCAGTACCAAGGGAGGGAGAGAAGGAAGCCATGTCATCCGAATTTACTCTACTGTGCCTTGTGCCCAGCACTCATCAGCGTAGCGGAGAGCAGCACCCTCTACACTAACCTGCACATTTGGCTCAGCTTCTTCTGCTTCTTCAGCACTAACATAGGAGGACTGTATAGTAGGGATGATGTGAGTGACATCAAGCCGGGGAAGGGGAAGGGCGGTGCCTACCATCTTCTGTGCACAGCGACTCCTGCTGCATTCACCATCAAAGCTTTGTGCAGAAATGTATAGTGTCATGTGGGCGCTAGTAAGCACAAGGTGGTCCATGTTTGGCAGTTGCTGTACTAAAAGTGTTATTGCCCGCTTTTCTGTAAAATGAAATGGGGTTATACACAAACAGCTAAGAAGTCATATTGTGAGTACAGCTGTTATAGCCCGCTTTTAGGTGAGGATATTAGGTGGGGTTACAAAGAGAGCCAATAACCTTTAGGGTACCTGTACTGATATTAGGACTACAAGTGTTACAGCATATA
Organism: Bufotes viridis; assembly: GCA_033119425.1. Taxonomy (NCBI): domain Eukaryota; kingdom Metazoa; phylum Chordata; class Amphibia; order Anura; family Bufonidae; genus Bufotes; species Bufotes viridis. The sequence goes on from CM065589.1 coordinate 354,415,988, forward strand.
ATAAAGTATTACAGCATATAACAGTCCGCCGGTGCCATGTTTGCACTCTCAACACCCCTTTCATCGCTCAGTCTTACAGTGTAAATAAGTGTTACACCATATAATATTCACAAGGTGCCGTGTTTGCACTTTCAGCACTGTTTGTCATAGTCCACGAAGAAGAAAAAATGACAGGCGGCACTCACCATGACTTCTATGAATTGCTTGATGCTTTAATGTTACACGTGCAAACACAAGCAGGGGCAGGAGCGGACAAGCTGATCACTGCGATGCACTGTAGGCGACGGCCGTTTCGCGCGGGTTTGCGCTTCGTCTGGCCTATGACGTCACCAATAGGCGACTGCTCTTTTGTATCCACCGGGTGCGTCCGTTGACAAGGCAACAGGGGGCGGGGAGGGGAAACGAGGAGAGGGCAGGAGCCACCCAATCAGCCAAAGAGCGTCACAAGCCCAACCCAAGACTTGCCTCCAAATCAACGCCATTCGTGCCTTGCGGACGCTCCACTGTGTACAAAAAGATAGGGACACAATACAATACAAACATAATGAAAATTCAAAAAGTAATAGTTACATACAAGACAAAAAATACATCAGACAAATTCAGCGCATCAAATCAGTGCGCTCATCTCGTTGCGGTCATTTAAGCCAAGGGGCCCATGGCTTCTGCCCGTATAATCCAGGCAGCCTCCTTCCGCAGGAGCTTCCTATGTCTGTCGCCTCTAGAATCCAATATATTTACATGTTCCAAACCTGCAAATCTTAGGCAAGACTGCTGCCCACCATGTCGTACATTGACATGGTTTATCAACCTTGGGCAGCCTTTGGCCGTCCTGATAGAATTGACATGCTCGCGGAACCTCTCAAACAGCGGGCGGATGGTTTTTCCTATATAGTAGGACCCACAACCACAAGTAACGATGTAAACTACGTAACTTGTGCGGCAGTTAATAAACTGCTCAATTTTATGGTGTAGACCCCCAAAATTTAGGTATTTGCCCTGTACGATTTGCGCACAATATGAACAGTGTCCACATCTGTGGTTTCCTGTTAACTTGTTACCAGTTAACCAATTTAAGGAACGCCTTTCTACAAACTTACTCCTAACTAATTTATCCTTTATAGTTTTACAACGTTTGAAGGTTACAATGGGTCTGCTGGATACATAATCTTTTAAGCCTTCATCACTCTTGAGCATGTCCCAATTGCGTAGTATTGCTTGCTTAACCATGTCTGCCATGGGGCTATATTTGAAAGCAAACGCAAACCTATTTCCATCTTTTTGTTGTTTATTCCCTGATTTTCTGTGTAGTAATTCCTTTTGCTGGTACTGTGAAGCCCTTTCCTTTGCTTTTTCTACAACAGGTACAGGGTAACCTCTTGCTAGCAATCTGGCCTTAAGCTCATTTGCCTGCTTCTCGAAGGTGAGTTCTGTATTGTTTATGCGTCTCAGACGTATAAATTGACCATATGGGACTGCGTGCTTGACAGCCTGAGGATGGTAACTGCCATAATGTAGCAGGGAGTTGGTGGCGGTGGGTTTTCGGAAAGTGCTAGTGAGGAGCTCGTCACCTTGCATCTCCAAATGTACATCCAAAAACTCGAGGCTATTGCCTCCAAAGTTTAGGGTAAATACCATGTTCATATCATTGGTGTTTAAGTATTTGACAAACTCCTCACAAGCAGTACGCGGCCCCCGCCAAACAACAAATACATCGTCCACATATCTAAGGTATAGTTTGACATGCTGCGCGAACCTATTGGACTGCGAGAACACGTAGCGGTCCTCAAACACCGCCAAATACAAATTTGCAAACGTGCAAGATACTGGTGTCCCCATTGCAGTGCCGAGGATCTGCCTATACCATTGTTCCCAAGGACAAACTGGAGGGCCTCTTTTACAAAAGACAAAAAGGGTTCCTGTCTACCAGCGTTGAAAAGTACCTGCTTGACTGCCTGCACACCCCCATCTTGTGGGATGCGGGTGTACAGGCTTTCAACGTCAAGTGACACCAATGACAGGTCCTCCTGCCATTCAAAACTGGAAACTGCACTCAGGAAGGCATTGGTCTCTTTTAAATAGGTAGGTACGCTGGGTAGTAGGGGCCTTAATAGCCAGTCGAGATATTGCGACAGGGGCTCAGTGACCGAGCCTATACCTGCCACAATTGGGCGGCCAGGAGGGTGATTGGTAGATTTGTGCACTTTGGGCACAAAGTACCAATTGGGACGTTTGGGGTACATTGGTACTAGCCGATCCACGGCACCGCGGGATAAAACTCCCTTGTCCACAAATCCCCGCAGCATGCCAACGAGTGCCGAAGAGATACCCCGGACAGGGTCCTCTCTAAGACGTTGGTAAATATTACCATCCTCAAGCTGCCTGCACGCTTCAGTGACATAATAGTCACGAGTGAGGAGCACAATGTTCCCCCCTTGTCTGCTGGTTTCACTATAATGTCGTCCCTTTTAGCAAGCCACTCAATTGCTTTGTATTCGTCACGGGATAAATTATATCTCGGGAATGGATACACCAGAGCTTTTACATCCTTGAGTACTTGCTTATAAAAGAGGTCGAGGCTACTCCCAGCATGCAAGGGGGGGCAGAACGTAGACCTGACACCTCCGCGGAAATCCATAAAGTGGGGCGACGGGCCAGTATTTGGCTGCAGGCTACAGTCAGCCAAAAATTCAAGGCAGGCTATTTCTAATTCACTATATCCCTCAGATGCACTAAAACCGAGGGGCACCGTAGTAACAGGGATCTCTCCCTGCAACTTGGTCCCTTGTTTTGGAGGTGCTGTGTTATAGTGTTTATGTAGCAATAATTTACGGATTGCTTTGAATAGGTCTGCTTCAAATGCAACTACATCAAAGTGTTCTACCAGAGAGAAGCCCAGTCCTTTATTAAGGGCACTAATACAAGGTCCAGATAATTCATGCGGCGTCAAGTTAATCACAAGGTTATTCGCTGGTCCGATGCTGGGTATGGCATCTATTGCTGCCAAGTGACCTGTTTCCTGCTGCGGGTTGACTGCCGTGTGGGCCTTCTTTCTCCTTTTTCGTCCTCTCCTTGTTTTGCTCCTAAAGGGGCATTAGGTTGCTTGTTTTCTTGTCTATTAGCGGTCTCGTCAGACATACTCGAATCGCTGTCTGTAGTACAGAAATCTGGTTTGTTCTTTCTTAGGGGGCGTCGTTTTTTTGGTTGTTGCCTCCTTTTGCCCCAATCAAAAACCCTCCCATTATCATAATCGTTCTTGTCGCGTAAAAACTTATCTTTTTTTCTTTCTTTTATCTCAGATTGCACAACAACTAGTTTCTTGTTCAGTTTTTTCTCAAACAGGGAGTATTGGCTCTCCATGAGCCTTGCTGCCAATTCAGCTTTTGCTTTTTGGAGTTCTTCACTCACTGCCTCATACTCCTGTTCGTCCCTTTTGAGGACTAGTTGTAATATCTGCATAGAAAATTGCATGTGTAGGTCATTCCATTGGTTAGTAAATTCTTTATTTTCCTCATATTGGCGCATATCTTTGAATATCCGTAGGCCCCTAGGTACTCTTGCGCTAGCATTATAGGAGCGTAGGGAGTTGACTGTCCAAAATAGCCGGACCTCTCTATCGGCCAGATTCGTGACACGACTCTCGAGTGATCTTGTACTCAGGGACTGTAGAGTGTCCCGAGAATTGCATTCAGTGAAAAAAGCGTCCGCTCCTTCTCGCCCTGTATTCAGACTTAACTGATCTTCCTCAGTCGCCATAGTTCTATATTGATCAGAGTATATGGAGCGTGCTCTACCCCTATAGATAGCTGTATAATAAAGTTCACAAGATGTTGGGGGGGTGGCACTGCTCCTCTGTATAATGTCTTTATATAGGAGGAAACGATGGCTGGGGCAGTAAGTCCTGGAAGCACTGTTTGTGTCGCTCACTGTTAGAGGGTTAATAAAGTGTTATAGAATATAATAGTCAGCCGGGGCCATGTTTGCACTTTCTAACCCCCTTTCCCTGATACTGATAGCCACTGTACCTCCATAATTGAAAGCCACAGTACCCCCAAACTGCCTGCCACTGAGTCTCCATAAGTGAAATCCACACTGCCCCTACCACTGCCAGCAATATTGCCAACATAGGAGCTATCCACACTGATGCCAAAGGTGACTACCATGGTGCTCCTACAAATGCCATCCACAGTGCCCCTATAAGTGCTAGTCACTATGCCCATCTAACAGAGCAACCACAGTGCTACCATAAGAGACAGTCAATGCCCCAAAACATTTTATCCGCTGCCTCTTTAACTGCTTGCCATAGTTTCTTTGTTCCTCCACAAGTGCCAGCCACGCCTCACTACAAATGCCAGCCACAGTTCCCCCATAACAGATAAATGTCCTATGAATTTCAGCCACAGCCCTCTATAAGTTTCCACCATATCCATAGTTGTGTCTTTAACTTTTGGGTGACCATTATTCTTTCTGGGACCTAAAAAAAATTGCTTAGTCGGAATTTATAAATTACTAAAAATGCCTGGGATTCTCAAGGGGGGAATGGGTGGGAGTGGGGCGCACAGCAGGACGTACACTATAATCTGCTACAGTGCAAGAGCTGAAGGACCTGTGATGACGTCACCTTCATGAGATCAGTGCAGGAGGGGCCAGAGCTCAGCAGTGGAGAGGAGTGGGAAAGACCTGTAATGATATCACTGTTATGTAATCAGTGCAGGAGTGGCCAGAGCTCAGCAATGGAGAGGAGAAGTGGGAAGGGCCTGTGATGATATCACCATCATGTGATCAGTGCAGGCTGGTATGGAGTTCAACAGTGGAGAAGTGGTGACCCTAAGAAACCTTGGAAGTTGCAGTCCTCTCCTCTTATACTCCCTCTCTGAATTGTCCTCTGATATCCCACAATAACAGGATCAACATGCTGGGAGTTGTAGTCCTCACCAGTGTCAGACTGGGGCCCATTACACAGATATATGCTAATATGCCCTCAGGGGTACAGGTGAATCCCTTGGTGGGTCCCGAGCAAGGTGGGAAACTAGTGCCCCACCTTCTGCACACCTGGCACATGGCAGAACTAGAGGGACTGCACTAGGTGTAGATAGGCAGTGTAAAACATCTGGATAGATTATTTACCAGTTTATTATTATAGATGGATTGGGTGGCTGAGCTGACTTCTACGGACCAGGGCAGGCCAGCCAGTATCCTTGTTTTCTAGGCACATGCGTTCTTAAAGGCACTGCAGGGACCCCTATGATCAATCACCTTATAACATCTTGCTGATGTCTGCCACTGTGTTAACGGGTAATATTTGCAGGCATATGAGCAGTGGGCCCCCAGAATGAATTTTACTGGTGGGCCCTAAGCACCCCAGTCCGACACTGCCTTAGAGGCATATGTTATAACATACAGAGAGGCTGCTAAAGAGTCTCCAGTTGGATGATACTATCTGACAATCAACACTTCAAGATGCCACAGTCTGTAACATGCCAAGACAGCTAAGAGATCTCTTTGCCTATATGTGTCTTTGCGTCGCCTTCAGATCCAAAAGGACTTTTCGTTTTTGTGTTTTCATTTTCCTTCCCTGTCTTTCCAGAGTTGTAACTTTTTATTTTCCCATTCAAATAGCTGTATGAGGGCTTGTTTTTTGTGGGACAAGTTGTACTTCCTATCACCATTTAATATTGCATAGGATTACACCATTCACCATATGGGATAAATATTTTTATATTTTAATAGTATGAACATTTTTGGACTCGACGATGAGACAGACATGAGCCACCGGCCTCTGCTGTTTCAAAAATCAGAGACCTGACAGCTATGTGGGCGCCATGTTCAAAGACCCTCCCATTGCCTTACATGTATGGCGCTGGGAGCCTAAGAGTTAAGAGCTCATGCACATGGCCATAGTTTCAGTCCACATCCGATCTGCATTTTTTGCGAATCCGATGTGGACCCATTCATCTCAATGGGGCAGCACACAACCGTGAGTCCATTCCACGGCTCTGCAAAAAAATACAGCATGTCCTATTCTTGTCCATTTTGCAGACAAGGATAGGACATTTTCACAGAAGTTAAAAAAAAAAAATGGTGCCTTTCACTTGGCCGGGATCTGTGTTTTGCGGGTCCGTGATTTGCAGAGTGCAAAATACTTACTGCAGTGTGCATGAGCCCTAAGGCTGGTATGATGGAAGACCTTTGCCTAAGGTCAATTTTATATGAGCAAGTCTTCCGCGCAGGTGCAATGCACTGAATCCTGACCCATTCATTTCAATTGGCGTTCTATATTCTGCGTTTGTCACGCAACCCTGGCCCCGTAGAAGTGAATAGGGTTTCAGTGAAAAACGCATTGCATCTGGATATATAACCTGGATCAGTCCGGTTGCAATGTGTTTTTCACTGTTAGTTGCTTGGAGATGTTGTTTGTAAATTTTAAGTTTTTTTCATGCGTGTGAAAAACGAATCAAAACTGATTGCACCCGTGCGGAAAAACTGAAAATGAAACACTGAACGGCGCAATAGCAGATAAAACTGACTGAGCTTGCTTGCAAAATTGTGCGAGTTTCAGTGAATGTATCCTGAAAGCATCCTGAGCCAATCTGTATAGTTTGTTTGAAAGAGGCCTTAGGCCCTATTCACACGTCCGCAATGTTCGTCCGCACCCGTTCCACAAATCTGCGGAACGGATGCGGACCCATTCATTTTTAATGGGGATGTGATGGATGCGGAGAGCACACACTGTGCTCTCCGCATCCGCATTTGCGGAGCGTGCCACCGAACTTCTGGCCGGCGGCTCCTCAATAATATAGAGCATGTCCTATTCTTGCCCGCAATTGCGGACAAGTATAGGCATCTCTATAGGGCGGGTGGCAAGGTGTGTTGCGGATCCGCAACACACTACGGACGTGTGAATTAGGCGTTAGGGTGCACAATAAGGTAGGTGAATGCGAAAAGTATGCTCTAAAAGATGAGCAAGATGTACCAATAAAACAAGATTTCAAAGTTGAAAATCTGGGCTCCCATCACCAGCGCAAGATGTTCCAAATGTATTTGATGAAACAATTACTAGTAAAAATCAGCAGATTACTGCTACAGCTATGACCCAGTCACTAAATGTGGAGCAGCAACAAGCATTTCACACCATTGTGGCTGCTACAAATTATTCAGTGTCCCACCCCAAATGCTTTTTTCTTGCTGAACTTGGAGGTAGTGGAAAAACTTATATTTAGGCCTCATGCACACGACCGTATGTGTTTTGCGGTCCGCAAAACGTTTATTTTTAGTAGAAAACTGGGGCTGAAATGACCCTTAGCAGCACTCACTGAAATGAGCGTTGCTAAGGGCCATCTGTCTCCTATTAACAAAGGAGAGACCGGCTGTTCGGGAGCTGCGTGGGGACAGGAGTCTTATGAGTTAAAATTACATCTATATTCCCCCTTACTATGAAATTGAATGCTTTTGTACAAACACTGGCCTGCTTTCCCAGCGCTTTTAGTGAGCTTTCCCCCAGCCGGACGCGAAAAAAACCCAGTGAAAAAAAAAAAAAACGTGAAAAAAACCCAGAACGGACGCGGAAACAAACAACGGTTGTGTGCATGAGGCCTTAAAGTCAGAGGCAGCGAGATGCATAAGAGCTGGAAAACTGCCTATTATTGATGAATGTACAATGGCTATAAGTCATGCTATCAATACGAGTGATAAACTTTAAAGAGAAATAATGTTTATGGGATGTGATTTTCAGATAATGCTTAACAACTATCCCACTTGCATTGACACCTTCAATAGCGCAGATCCTGGCTACAGTGACTGGCATTTTACACTTGGATCAACCAAGATGGTGACAATTTGATTGAGATACATCAAGATATATTTAGTGGTTGCATTATGACATTAGCAGGGTTGCTGAAACATTAAAGTCAATGGAAAAAAAGCTATATTTTACCCCAGATGTTGACTAAACAAATAAGTGCTGAATTTTATGGATGGTGATTATACAACTTACTTGAGTCAAAATTTTGTGGACACCGATAGTGATGCAGAAAGGGATAATTTCTCTGAAGATTTTTTAAACAGTGTTACACCCTCCGGCATGCCTAGCCATAGGCTAAATATTGCTAGTTTACTAATGCTGTTAAGAAATATGAATACTAAACGTAGCCTTTGCAATGGAACCTGCTTGATTGTTAAAGGGGTTTTCTCACTTCAGCAAATGGCATTTCTCATGTAGAGAAAGTTAATACAAAGCACTAATGTATTTTGATTGTCCATATTGCCTCCTTTCCTGGTTTAATTAATTTTTTCATCACATTATACACTGCTTGTATCTAGATGTTATGACCACCCTTCAATCCGTGCTTGCACACTATAGGAAAAAGTGCGGTCCTGGCCACCAAAGTGGTTGACACCTTTTCCTATAGTGTTCAAGCACAGCCACCTAAAACAGGCGTAGAAAATGATGAATGAGACGGGACTGCCGCCCCGTCCCCTTCCCCGTCCACAATTTTAGATTGGGCGCTAGTGGGAAGAAGTTGCAGATAGCTGCGCAACTAACTGTTGTCCCGCCATCTGCACCTGAAATACACCTAATTTAGGCTTATTTCAGATAAGTAAATAACCCCCTACGTGTGAGCACTTCTTTGCTGGTTCTAATGATTGGCGAGAGTCACAGCACTCCTACGCCCAGTTGCCAAAACCTTTGAAATGTTGTATTTACATAGCAAAAGTTTTTTTAAAGCACAGGGACACTTTAAGTAGACAGCAAGCATGGTTTTCTTCGGAACCTTTGCAAGGATAAACACCGGTTCTTTTAACATGATCATTCATTTCTAAGCAGGTATTGCAGTGGGTAGGAGACCCACCCAAACAGTTGTTTGCCATCTGTTGTTTCTGAAGTAGCTGATTTTTTTTCTTCCATATGAGGAATGTTCTTGGGCACATTTTTGTATTGTGTGTACCTCTTTTTCTGAAAATGTAATATAAAAAGTATTCAAAAAAGAAAAATAATATGGCAAAACAATAACTACAAACAGGTCCCAAAACTTTTTTGTTTGACCATGCAACCCATTAAGATAATTAAAGCAATATTTCTTAATATAAAAGCTAAATAAATTGAGGGAAATTTCTCATGAGTCTGCATTGCCATAGTTTAGAACAAGTATCAAATGTTGCACATTGTTAAATTTAGTACATCATTAACTTTTGTCTTGAGATGTAATTGCACTTTCTATACCACCTCTTTAGTATAGAAAGACTGCAACAGTTATCATGACTTTCTAAAAAGCAGTGGATGAATTCAGCAAACTCAGCAGGCTAAACATACCTATTTTCAATTTTCAAAATTGGAGTGAGTGATGTAAAAAATTGAAAACGACACAAAATGTTTGCCCAAATAAGCCCAAAAAGTGACACACTTTACAACTTTACGAAACCAGAATTGTGGAGTAAAGGGATTGAAAATTCCCCCATTGTACTAAAAGCTACAGAGAATGTTATAGTCATAATTAGAGATAAGTACATTTCTTGAAATTTGTTTTGGGTCTGATTGTAACGGATCAGTTGGCAGATTCGATTTGGGTATGAAAAGATTTGATCCAAAACGAAAGTGCTCAGTTGGCCTCAAAACTTGTGTATGACAATCTTAGGTCTCCTATGACTGTATTAGTAAAAGTGATAGTGACATATATGGCTATGGGTAAATGCACGGTAGCTGGTGGTAACACACATCTTGTTTAAAAACACGCTGCAAAAGTTTTAACGCTTTTTTAAATTTAAAAAATGGTCCAAAGATTATCCCTCTTGGGGGGAATGTCTCCTTGTGTTTATACACATAGTGGTACTGGAAGATGCAATGGCTTGTTTAGAACAAGAGGTCTAAAATGATCTCTTTTTTTTTTGCTGCTGCAGCGAACATACGAGGTGCTCGGGACAAAATCTGCTATGCTATGCACACTCCAACTGTCTTGGTCACTAGAGAGGCCAGTGCTTTTTCTTATATTGTGCAGGCATGGTGACCACTTCTGGATTCCCTTACGTCCTACCAGCAGCACAGATGGGGTTAACCACCCCCCGTGGACTGGCAGGACCGGCGGAATGTTTAATGAGCCCAAGACTAATAACTCAATTTAACAATTAAGTATCTCCTTAAAAGGAGGAAGTCAACCCCCAGCCCACTGTGTTTTTTTCTGTCCTCCCGGACAGGTGGACTAGGCGGTTTGTTCCCCCCTTTCTTATGAAAGTGCGGGGAGCCTTCTTTTTCGTTTGGGTAACGGCGTTGCCTTTTTCCTAGGTACCTTGTCAGTTTGGCCGGCAGCTTATCTGCTGCCGGCCCCGCGCAGTTGCGCCTGGCTGGGGTATTTTTGGCGGCGTCCTCGGTCCAGGATTCTCAGTCCCTGTGCGCCGCCATCTTCCGGTGGTGACGCTGGGGCTCTCCTTTGCGTCACCTCCGGGTAATCCGGCCGTGTTTTTTCACGGGCACGATTTTTCCGCTTTTTATGCTTCTTCCTGTGGAGGATTTACTGGGGAAGGGTGGATTGGCTATCCCTCCCTTCCCCTATTTTGGGAGGCTGTGTGCTAGCTCCCAAAGTCCTAAAATTGGTGTTGTTCCACTTGTGGTTTACAAATGTTTATTTGTCCCTTTTTTTCCCGCAGTGATGTCTTCTCCGCGGGATTCGGAAGGCAGGAAAGTGGATTCCAAGAGGAAGTATCTATCCTGCTACCTTGCAGCAGTCAACGGTTATTGTAAGCTGATCATACCTGCACTTGTAAGATCGCAGAAGCTAAACAGCTTAAGGCTGGGCTAATACCAGCATGGGAGACCGGTTTGGAATCCCTGGGCTGTTGACTTAACTTACAGATGTTACAGCTGCCGTTAGAGGGTTCTGACCTCTAGTGAACCTACGTTGCAGGATATGTATCAATGCCTTTATTAGAGGAGTCATAGGCCTGCTGGATGGAAAGGCTTCCTATGGAGACCTCTCTCCCGGTAGAGAGACCTCCTTAGTTTCTTTCTCCTCGGAGGAGGAGAAGCTGACGTTGTGTTTTTTTCCCCTGGAAAGACACAAAAGTTGCTCAAGTCCATCAGGTCGTGGGACAATGATGTTGACCGCGGGGAGCCTCCCGTTCCCGCTACTCGGGCACAGCGTGTCTTTAGAGCGGATGAGACCCTCCTCTCTATCATGATATAGAGTGGAAAAAACCTGGAAAAGGTCCGGTTTTAACAAAGAAGTTAAATCCATGTTCCCGATGGCTTAACCCTTGGTGGATTCGTGGGGATCCATTCCCAAGGTGGACATGGCTATTGCCAAGTTGTCCAAGCGCACTCTGGTTCCTGCAGACGATGGGTCTAGCTGCAGGACCCCTTGCAGAGTGCACACTAAGATGGGGTGTTACGGCAGCTGTGGCTTCCGCTTCCACAGCCATAGCGGCTTTTGAAGTCTCTACGTTCCTCCGGTCTCGCCTGGATCAAGTTCAAGTTGATGTGAACCAGAGGTTTTTTCCAGGACAACATACTGTCTGCTTTCAAGACCTTCAAGTGCGATACCGCACAGCTCCAGTTGAAGCTAGCGATGGAGCTTACCTGCTAGCAGAACAAGTCCTGGGAACGAGGCCAAACACAGATCCTTGCTCTTGAAGCTAAGCAGCAGGTCTGCGTCTCATGGGAGACCAAGTGAAGATCAGGGAGGGCTTTTCAGAGAGCCTTCCCCAGCAGTCCTTTCGAGGGCAGGGCAGACAAGACTGCAGTGGCAGGTCTGGCCAGCAAACAAGCTCTTGTAGTGACTGGAGAGCACAGCGAAAGGGTTTGAGGTGCTCTCGTGGAGGAGCCAAAGATGGAAAATCCACCTCCTGACTACGGGCCTCTTTGAGGCTCTTGGTTAATTCCCGTTACTCCTGCCGTCCTGCCAATAAGCTTCCCCATTCCTAAGTTTGTCAGGAGTCGTCTCTCCCACTTCTGAGAAGAAGGGATCCTGGGTCCTGAATATCATTTCCAACGGTTATTTAGTCAACCTCTGGACAGGTTTGTCAAGATCAAGCTGCCAAGGAGGCGATCCTAGAGGCCTACATTCAGGACTACATTTGCAAAGGGGCTCTGGAGGAGGTTCCGGCAGGAGAACGGGGTCTAGGGGATCTATTCACCAGTTTTTTCTGGTTCTCAAGGCTTCAGGAGATCTCCGGATGATTATCGATCTGAGATATTTCAATCGATTTATAAGGAAGGTGAAGTTTCGTGTAGAAACCATCAGGTCAGTTGTGCACGTCGTCAATCCTGGAGACGTGATGGCAACCCTGGACCTCAAGAATGCATACCTGCACATCCCGATCCATCCTGGTTCCAGGAAGTATATCAGGATCACGGTCCAGGTGTCCGGTGTCGTCAGGCATCTTCTGTTTGTTGCCCTTCCCTTTGGCTTTTCTTCTGCCCCTCACACTTTTACCAAGGTGGTGGTTCTGTGGTGGCGGCTTTGAGGCTTCAAGCACTGACCATCATTCCTTATCTGGACGACTGGCTTTGAAAGCCTCTGCTCTAGCGGTCCTAACCCAACTTCTTCAGGTAACAATCTCCTTTCTGTTCCACCTACGTTGGATCATCAGCTGGTAGAAGTCGAACGTGAGCCCGTCGACTTCAGTAAGATAATCGACTCCACTGGAAGGTCGCTCCAGTTGACTCCAGAAAGAAGATTCCGGGTTCAGAACACGGCAAGTTCCTTTCCCGGCGAGTTCCAATCCGGACTCTCATGAAGAGGTTGGGGCTCATGTCAGCGTCTGCGGAAGCAGTCCCTTGGGCTCTATGGCATCTCCGCCCTCTACAGTCGGAGGTCCTTTCCTAATGGAGTGGCAGCCCTGCTGGGCTAAACTCCCTGTGCTCCCTGACTTGGCAAACTCTGTATTCCCTCAGATGGTGGTGCCATCTTTTAGACGGAAGTCTATGACCCAGCCAATCTGGGTCATATTGACTACGGATGCGTCCTAAGTAGGCTGGGACGCTCACCTAGACGACTCTCCAGTTCATGGGACCTGGTTTCCTCAGGAGTGGCTTCTTCATCCAATCTCTGCGAGATTCAAGCTATCCGGCTAGCCCTCCTTCACTTCGCCCCTCAGATCTGGGGCAAAGAGGTGAAAGTCCAGTCAGACAGTGTGACTGCGGTACTTTACATCAACCAGCAGGGAGGCACGAGATCACTTCCCCTCCTGTCAGAGATCGGGGTGATTCTGGATTAGGCAGAGTTGTACCTTCCCACTTATCTGCGATCCACATCCAAGGCTCCCTCAATATGATAGCGGCTGAGCCGCGGTCTTCCGTCGGTGGAGTAGTCTTTACATCCGGAGAATCAAGCAGATAGTCCTTAAGTGGGTATGCCAGAGGTGGCTCATGGCAACAAGGTTCAATGCCAAGGTGGAGAGGTTCTGCTCCCTTTACAGGGAGGACCACCCCTGGCGTTAGACGCTCTGTCAATATCCTGGAGGTTCAGGCTGGCTTACATCTTCCCTCCCTTTTCCATGATACCGAGGGTATTGATGAAAATCCGTCAGGATCAGGCCTCGGTGATAGCCATCATACTGTTTTGGCCGAAGAGATCCTGGTTTACCTAGCTCACCCAGTTGAGTCGAGGACAATATTGGAGGCTCCCCACAGCAGACCCTGGTGTCGTGGGACACTCACCTCTGCTCAGATCTGCACAGATTCAACCTGACAGCCTGGAGGTTGATCAGTCCCTTCCCAGTATAGAAGGGCTTTCAGAGTCGGTCCTGAGAACGCTGTCTCATTCTAGAGCGGACTCTACCAAGAGAGCCTACTCTTGTATTATGAGGATATTCATCCGGTTGTACCTCAACTGAGGTGGCGTCTGCAGATCCGCCCTCTCCGCTATCCTTCAGTTCCTGCAAGACGGCCCTGATAGAGGCCTTGCCCTTCTACTCTGAAGGTTCAAGTTTCAGCCATCTCAGCTTGCCTTAAACAGGTTTTTGTCTCAGGACCGCTGATCTAACGGTTCCTTAAAGGAGCTGAAAGTTTAAAGCCTACAGTACTGAGATCCCTCAATGGGTTTTTCAGTAGTTCTCAGGGGGTTAGCATCTCCCCTTTGAACCATTGGAGGAGGTGGACATCAAGTTCGTCACTTGGAAGTTTGTGTTTCTCCTTGCAGTGACTTTGGCCAGAGGGTCTCTGAGCTTCAAGCTCTCTCAGCACATGAGCCCTATACCATTTTCTTACATGACCGGGACCTTCTTAGATTCCTCCCGTATTGTAGGCCTAAAGTTCCTTCCTTCCAGAACATCAACCAGGTGATATTCCTCCCGGTTCTGTCTACATCTACCACCTCCTCCTAGGAACCTGCTAGACATCCTCTGGACGTCTCGAGATGTCTCCGGATCTATGTGGATAGATCAAGGAGTTCAGGAAAATGAGGGCCCACTCTACTAGAGTTGTGGCTACTTCTTTGCCGAGAGGAGTCTTCTGCCTCTCAACATGATTTGCAAAGCTGCCTCCTGGAGCTCTGAATCGACATTCATCTCCCATTATAGACTAGATGCCAGTCTAGCTGAGTTTTCGGCCTTTGGGCAGACTTTTCTTAGTTCTGCCAGGCAGGAAGGCCCTCCCTAGGGGTTTTTTCTTGCTATCTCCCCATCTGTGCTGCTGGTAGGACGTAAGGGAATCGTTAATTTCTAACGATAATTTGTTTTCCCTTAGTCCTAACAGCAGCACACAAATTTCCCACCCTGGTAAGTCTAGTTTTTTTCTTGCTATAAACACAGTGGGCTGGGGGTTGACTTCCTCCTTTTAAGGAGATACTTAATTGTTAAATTGAGTTATTAGTCTTGGGCTCATTAAACATTCCGCTGGTCCTGCCAGTCCACGGGGGGTGGTTAACCCCATCTGTGCTGCTGTTAGGACTAAGGGAAAACAAATTATCGTTAGAAATTAACGATTGCAGTGGTAGTCATACCCCTGGAAACGAGCAGTGTATAATGCAACTGAAAAATGCATCATACACTGCTCGTCTCCAGGGGTATAATGCATTTTTCAATTGCATTATACACTGCTCGTTTCCAGGGGTATAATGCAATTGAAAAATGAATCAAGCCAGCAAAGGAGACAATGTGGATAATCTCAATATATTAGTAAGTGCTTTGTATTAACTTTCTCTACATGAAAAATGTTCTTTGCTGAAGTGAGACAACCCCTTTAACGGTATGTTCCTCTGTGGTGTAAATCAGTCATTGGGGATTTGTGTGTGGCAAATCTGCAGCATTGTACAATTTGGTATGGACTTTGCCACTGTGGATTTTAGCATGATCTTTTGCAGATCTTTCGCTATGGACTCATGTGGAAACATGCCCTAAAGGGGTATCTCAGAGAATAATCAGCATCTTATGCACTGCCAGTGCCACAGCTCTGGTCCTCATTGCAGTGTTTGTGTAAGGGACCATTCACACGTCCATAGTGTTTTGCAGTCCGCAAACTGCGGACTGCAAAACACTGACGCCGCACATCGCCGGCACTTTAATAGATCATTCCTATTCTTGTCCGCAGCTGCAGACAAGAATAGGACATGCTCTATTTTTTTTCTGGAGCCGCAGACCGGAAGTTCGGGGCCACAGACCGGAAATGCACACTGTGTGCTGTCCGCATCCTTTCTGTCCCCATTGAAAATGAATGGGTCCGGATCAGCTCCACAACTTTGCAGAACAGATCCAGACCCATTCTACGGACGTCTGAATGGACCCTAAAAGGCAGTGGTAATGTGGAGGTATATGGAAAGTGGCCGCTGCAGCCGATCACTGGTCTCAGCAGAACATTAGTATACGGCACAAGGCTACTGCTGAGGCCAGTGAATGACTGCTGCACATTTATTTGATTTTATATGTTGTGTTAACTAACATTTGTTTATCTGTATATATATACATTGATAGTAATATGGTGTAATATGACCGTCTAAAGCGAATCAAAAAAAATTCTTAACAAATCCAGTTCCTTTAGAATCCATTATTCTAAAGGTAGAATAATGTTGATTGCAAATATATATTTAGCAGACTTTTTATATAGACTCCATGTATATGAAGTACAAAATCTATTAAATATACTAAAGCCCTGCACATTAATAAATATAGACTGCATATGCACATTTATAGTCATATATATTTCTGTTCGTAAATGCAGGGCTGTGATATATTTAGCACACTTCATACAGTATACAGTATGAAGTTTATATTTATATTATAACGTCTGCTAAATATATCCCAGGTCTACACATTAAATATCTTTATGCATAGTTTTATAGTCATACACATTTCTGTACTAATAGGTGTTTTATTGGTATTGCAAATTATTTTTTAGCCTATTTTTGTCTTTTGCAAAAAATATCACTCATTTGTCAATACTTTGATTAAAATATTGACTAAACAACTTAAGTATTACATAAAATGTTCAGCAACCTGACATGGCACTTCATAATAACACATGCTCACTGTTCTATCCACAAGCTGATGAAAAACAGTACCAGCTCGGCACGAATACAGGCTAGCACATTCTCTGGGGATCAGTGAAGACAGTATTGAAAGAGATTAGCGTGGTCCGTATGACCTCATTCTGCTGTCTTTAAGGATACAGACTTCTCACATTTATGTTTCAACCATTCAAGCAATATACCAGTATTGTCGTCATAGGATTTAAATTCTAGATTTTATTTTGTCGTGCTACAGAAGTCTATCTTCATTAAAATTTAAGGCCCCATAGAAGAACATATCTCTTGAATTTTCCACGTGATTTAGTTAGGTTTCCTCTTTCAGGACCTGACTAAACTGCCATTGCATTAGGGATTTCAGATAGCCATTTTATGAACGACTTGTCTTTCATGGTTGGTCTGTAAAGGTCATCATTTTGTATGACGGTGCCATAACTTAAAAGAAGAAAATCACTGCTCAATATTTTCCATGATCTGTGGCCAAGTCTAGGTTTCTATTGAAAGGATGCAAATCTACTGTTTGGCATGAATGACTTTTGAGTCACAGGACCCAACATCTAAAAAAAAATCCCCAAAAATACATCAGCTTTTTCAAAGATATCTGCCATTGGTTGGTATTAAGTATGAGCAAATCAAAGTTGACGAAGTGGAATTCGATCCGAATTTCAGGAAAAATTTGAATCGTCCTAAAGTCGATTCTCCTCATGCTTTGTGGTAACAAATCGCTGTTTTTCTAAAATGGCTGCTGCACATGTTAGAACGAGGGAGCATCCATAATGCCATGCAGACAGCCAATCAGCAGATAACCAGCCCCTGTGATGTCACAGCCCTATAAAAAATCTAATCCTGCCCAGTCTCTGCCATTTTACAGTGAAGTTAGTGCAGGGAGAGATGTTACAGGCACTAGGGACAGTGTTTAGGAAAGACTTTATTCACAAAAAACAAACAAACAATTAAGCTGTTCAGGAAAAGGTTATTAATAGTGTAGGGAATGGATAGGGAGGCATTAGCCACACTGTAGGGAGAGAGCAGGGACCAATAGGAGAGTGTAAAACCTGGGAAATAGGACCTATTCTATTACACCTTGCTGCACTAATTGGGATTACTAAAAGTGATCTATTACTACAGATTTTAGGTTGTTTGCATTCTTTAACCCCTTCACTACCGAACCACTTTTCACCCTAAATCCCAGGCCGATTTTTGCTTTACACCCACATTTTTCACTTTCACAAGGGGTAACAGGACAAAATGTACTCCACATTTTGTTTCCCATTTCCCCTCGAATAGGCCAACACCCCATATGTGCTCAAAAATTGATGTATGGGCGCACAGCAAGCTTCAGAGTGGAAAGAGCACCATATGGCATTAGTAGAGAGGATTTAGCTGGAATAGTAATTGGGATCTATGTCGCATGTGAAGATACCCTGCGGTAGCCCTACAGTGGAAACACCCAAAAAGTGACCCCATTCCGGAAACTACACCCCTCAAGGAATATTTCAAGGTGTGTAGTGAGCACTTTGACCCATCAGGAGTTTCACACAATTAGGAAACGCTTGGCTGTGAAAACGAAAAATACAATTTTTTCTAGAAAAAGTAGCTTTACACCAACATTTTTCACTTTCACAAGGGGTAACAGGACAAAATGCACTCCAGTATATGTTCCCCATTTTCTCCCCATTTTGCAAACACCCCATATGTGCTTTTAGTCTAGAGGCAAAGTGCAAAAAATGTTTTTTGCAGGCCTGAATAAACAGACATGTATTTTAGGTGCCATTTCACATTAAATACATTTCCTGAGGTACCCATTAGTGTTGATTGAGCACCAAAGTACTCAGGTGCTCGAGCCGAAAACATCGGGATGCTCAGGTACTCTACCGAGCACCCGAGTATAATGGAAGTCAATGGGAGAACCCGAGCATTAAACCAGGCACCCCCTACTCTGAAATGGGGCGGGTGCCTGGTTCATAGGAAAAGTTCAGAAATTGATGGAAAAACTACCGAAATGGTTTGGGAACAGCATGGGGAGGATGTCTGGATGCATCTTGGATTCCCAATTCGCTGCTGTGAACGATGTTGTCCGAGTAGTACGCCACTTTTACAGACTGACAATAATGCGCACAAAACCAAAGATAAAATAGATTTTAGAGGAAAAATTGTTAGGAAACATTCTTTCCTGTATATTTAAGTGCAAGTGCTGCCAAAAATTGCAAGCAAGAGGCACTCCGATACAACCTGTATATCACATAAAGGAGGGCCTCATTCACATTGTGGTACAATTGTTTATGTAGTGGGACTCCTACAATCATAAAGCCTATGCACTAAGAGAAAGGGCTGCCAAAAATTACAAGGAACCGACACTCCAATACACCCTTTGTTACACTTAAAGGAGGACATCATACACACCCTTGATAAATTATGATTGATTGCATGCTGGTGACCCTCAAAAACATTTAGAACAAGGGCCTGCTGATCTGACCATCTAAAACATTAGGGGTTAGGGTCTGCTGCTGAGCTGACAATCAAATAAATTATGGTTGAGGGCCTGCTGCTGAGCTGACCCTCTAAAGAATTATATGCGAGGGCCTGTAGGTGAGCTGACCATGTAAAATATTATATGCGAGGGCCTGCAGGTGGGCTGACCCAGTAAAAAATTGTAGATGAGGGCCTGCAGGGGAGCTGACCCTGTAAAACATTATAGGTGAGGGCCTGCAGGTGAGCTGACCCTGTAAAACATTATATGCTAGGGCCTGTAGGTGAGCTGACCCTGTAAAACATTATATGCAAGGGCCTGCAAGTGAGCTGACCCTGTAAAAGATTGTAGGTGGGGGCCTGCAGGTGAGCTGACTCTGTAAAACATTATAGGTGAGGGCCTGCAGGTGAGCTGACCCTATAAAACATTATATGCAAGGGCCTGCAGGTGAGCTGACCCTGTATAACATTATATGCAAGGTTCTGCAGGTGAGCTGACCCTGTAAAAGATTGTAGGTGGGGGCTTGCAGGTGAGCTGACCCTGTAAAACATTATATGCGAGGGCCTACAGGTGAACTGACTCTGTAAAACATTATATGCGAGGGCCTGTAGGTGAGTTGACCCTGTAAAAGATTGTAGGTGAGGGCCTGCAGGTGAGCTGACTTTGTAAAACATTATATGCGAGGGCCTGCAGGTGAGCTGACCCTGTAAAAGATTGTAGGTGAGGGCCTGCAGGTGAGCTGACCCTGTAAAATGTTATATGTGAGGGCCTGCAGGTGAGCTGACCCTGTAAAACATTATATGCGAGGGCCTGCAGGTGAGCTGACCTTGTAAAACCTTATATGCGAGGACATTATATGCAACAAATAAGCCTGTTGATATGATGGAAGAGGAGGAGAAAAGGAAGATTCAACCATATACCATTTTTTGTATTGGAAGGGGTGTATGGGAATGCAGTGTATTCAGTACATTATAAACAACACATTTAAAGTGCCTTTATGTTCATCAGCTTTCCTCTGGTGGAGTCGAGAAGTCAAGGGCAATTCAGGCCTTGTAATTTTTATAAGAGTCAACCTGTCAGCATTTTCAGTTTACAGGTGGATACACTTATCTGTTATAATGCCACCAGCAGCACTAAATACCCGCTCAGACAAAACGCTGGCGGCAGAGCAGGCCAGCACCTCCAAGACGTAGAGCGCCAGTTCGTGCCACGTGTCCAGCTTGGACACCCAGTAGTTGTAAGGCTATAGTGCTTAAAGCGACTTTTGGGTCTCTGAAAAGTTTTTCTAATAAAAATCTTTCAATAACACTCCCTACACTGTCTGTCCCTTCCTATGCTCAGTTCTCCCCTACTAATACACAGCTGAACACGTGTCATCAAGTGCTATATAGCACCCAATGGCGCGTTACGGTCAGCCAGTCACTGTAATGCCAGTAGCAAACATGGCTATGGCATTACAGTGCATGCCAGTACCCCCCTGCACATTTATTAGCTCGAGCACATGCGGTACTCGGCCGGTACTCGGCCGAGCATGCTCGATCAACACTAGTTGAAATGAAGAACCCCAACAAGTGAACCCATTTCGGAAAGCGCACCCCGTACGAACATTTTAAGTGGTAGAAAGGGTACTTTTCAGCAAACAGGTGACTCACAGAAGACAGAAATACTAGAGAAAGCATTTCAAAGCACACATTTGTAAAAATGAAAAATTACTAGCAGATTCCGATTTTTCACTTTCACAGGGGGTTAAAGGAGAAAATGTACCACAGTATATGTTCCCCATTTTCTCCGCATTTTGCAAACACCCCATATGTGCTTGTAGCCTGTTGTATTGGCGCACAGCAGATCTCTAGAGGCAAAGCGCAAAACATGGTTTTTGCACACCTGAATAAACAGACATGTATTTTAGGTGCCATGCTGCATTAAATACATTTCCTGAGGTCCCTAGAAATGAAAAACCTCAACAAGTGACCCCATTTCGGAAAGAGCACCCCTCCGCCCGTATGAACATTTTAAGGGGTGGAAAGGGCACTTTTGACCTTCTGTTTCACAGAAATGAATATGTAGTGGTTGGTGAAAAGTGGATATGTAAGTTATGCTGACTAAATCAGAGATATAAGGTGGTAAAACTACAGGGTACATCCAGGATAAAATTAAATGAATGCTCCATGGATCAATAGTAGATTCTGAAACAATCTTTGATGCACAGGCCAGGTTTTTCTGGGCAGGTTTCGCAATGGTAAATTGTGTCTTTCCTTATCCCCCTTTTGGAACACACTCTGCACCTTTTTTGGGTCCTTCCCTTTCTCGCTGTTTGGAGGACTTCACCAGGGAAATGTTGCCCTGCTACAACTCGGGCACCGTAACTTGCAGAAGTACTGGGGCCCTTGATTGTATGGTTTATTGTAGTCCAGGATGCAGTCTGGCTTGAGGATAGTGGTTGTGGTACCTCGTACAGTGGCAGGGGAGCTGGTGTTAGTATGAATGGTGGTAAGTAAAAGGACATCCCTCTTGTCCTTGTACTTAACCACCAACATGGTCTCATTGAGGAGAGCACAGCTTTTTCCTTTTCTTAGTGGTTGCCCTACCATGGAGGCCTCTCAGATTTTTGCATACTGTGCCGCACACCACAGCACATAGAATACTGGAGTAATTGGTGACTGTTTGATCAGATAACTCTGCAGCTAGTCATCAATAACACCCAAAGCTCCATATTGGTTCACCATAGTGGTTATGGACAGGATAAAATACGTTAAAGAGATAACACGGCAGCTGTCTTACACTAACACCTATGAAAGTCTTAAATATGACCCCGTCTTTTCTTTTAAAGACAAGATATTGAAAATGCTGAACCATTATGGAGCTTTGGGTGTTATTGACGACCAGTCACCGATAACTCCAGTATTCTATGTGCTTCCAAAAGTGCACAAGACACAGAAAGAAAATGTAAATTGCAAGTGTGTGGAAACGGAATATACATAAATGGACGATAGAAACATGATGCTCAAGTTCACCTTAATACACGCAGATAGATTGCTGCCACACCTTGGATATTGATGCAGTAATTGCATATGTATTCAACTTAATTAAACTAAACCCCACAAAAAAAGGATTTCTGTGAAACTGGGGGAAAAGAATTAAAGTATTTGTTTGCTGGTAGCTGCTTTTGAAGTCTGCAGTGCAGAACCTGCACTTCTGAAAGCAGGCACAGCTAGCCACAGCATCTGTCTTCTCTTTCCCTGTTTATCAGCTGCTTTGCTTATCCCTATTCTACATAACACACACAATTCTTCATTGAAATCCTAGCCTTTCCCTTCACTTTCCCTGGCAATAAGCTTGATTGATTTTTGACTGTCCCTGATTGATTTCTAACTCTCCCTGACTGCCTAAGATAATTTTCCTACCAGGTACAGTAATACCCAACCACTATGATTCAAAGCCCAGCCCGAATGTCGTTCTGCTTACTCTGCTAGGCCACCACCCTGCCTGCTACAGCACTGATTGCCTCATTCAGGCTGTCTGATTGCCTCTCAGGGACATGTGAGAGCCCTTCTTCATCCTCCCTAGTGCTTTTTTCCTGCCGACATGTGCACTAAAGTGGTGCTACCCAACGTTTGAGGCCCTATTCACACGTCCGCAAGTGTTTTGCGGATCCACGGAGCCGCAGACCTGCAAAACACGGACACACCGGCAATGTGCATTCCGCATTTTTGCGGACCGCACATTGCCCGAACTCCATAGAAAATGCCTCTTCTTGTCTGCAATTGCGGACAAGAATAGGACATGCTCTATTTTTTTTGCGGAGCCGCGGACCGGAAGATCGGCGGCGCGCTCCGCAAAATCGGATGCGGAGAGCACAGTGTGTGCTCTCCGCATCGTTCCCGGCCCCATTCACAGTCAATGGGTCCGCATGTATTCCGCAAAATTGCGGAATACATGCGGACTACATTGCGGACGTGTGAATAGGGCCTTAGTGGATTCATCCAATCAAACCTGATAATATTTGAGTTCATCTGCCGTGTGAAAAATAGAAAAGTTGGTTTGGTCTGAACTGGTTCGTTTATCCTTACACGGCATAACCGTGCTGCATTAGGGTTTTTTTATTACATTTTTTCCTGGTTCATTTTTTTAACACAGGTTTTGGTGCAGCAATGGGAATTATGGA
This sequence comes from Bufotes viridis, assembly GCA_033119425.1. NCBI lineage: Eukaryota > Metazoa > Chordata > Amphibia > Anura > Bufonidae > Bufotes > Bufotes viridis. Next base: position 354,439,068 of record CM065589.1, read on the forward strand.
CGCAGAATTTACATCAAGAATGAACAGAACAAGCAGAAAAAAGAGCATTTTTTAATTAACATGTGCATACCCATTGAAATCAGTGGGGAAGATCTGCATACTTTTCGGTGCCAAAAATCTGTTGTGTGAACAGGTCGGTGTTTTGGTCAGTGATTTTGAGCCAAAATCTGGATTGGAGCCTCTATAGACATGAGGTATAAAGGAAAGATCTGCTCTTTTTCTGTGTTTAGAGGCGCACCTGGTTTTGGCTGAAAATCACTGACCAAAACACTGACGTGTGAATGAGGCATTAGGCTGCAGTTTTTGTTTTAGCTTTTGGAGCCAAAAACAAGAGTGGCTATACAGGAGAAGTATAATTCCTTCCTTTATGTTTCCTGCTTTTTCAATCTACTTCTGGTTTTCGCTGGAAAAAAAAAAGCGACAAAAACTGCATACGTGATTCCAGCCTCTTTCACACAGTCAGTATTTGGTTAGCCCGTCTCATCAGTATTGGTAACCTAAAACACAGAAGAGGCATAAATAGTTCCATTATACTTTTTATCTTCTGGTTCTCTTCCTGACCAAATATTAGCCACGTGAAAATAGCCTAAAGCTACATACTCGCATACCTAAAATGTCTCCAATGTATTGCAATTAGTGTTGTGTGTTTGGTCAAAACTTCATTTGAATGCTGTAGAGAGATCAATCTCCGTACAGCATTCAAATGTATAGGCTCTGGCTATGGAAATTCGTTATCTCTGAGGTCCCTTGAGACTTCAGTGAACAACTTCAGACTTCGATTTTTCAACTTGAAAATCATTTTTAAACTGGGATCCGAAGTTGGCTTCGGTACCTACCTGAATCACTGTACAGCATGCAAATTAAGTTTTGACTGAGGAGACTTCAGATCTATAATCTGCAGCTTGCTTTGCTCAACACTAATTGTAATGCAAATTGCATGACAAATCCAAGCAAAATACCAGATGTGTTGTATGCAGAGTTTGCTGCAGATTCACAGAGTTTTACCTCACCACCCAATACCTCCCGACTTTTGAAAAGAAGCAAGAGGGACAGTATGTGCGGCGTGGCAAATTTTTTTCCGCACTAGGCCACGCCTCTAACTTCGCCCAAAACATAACTAAACACCTAATCCCACCCAGTCCCCTAAATGCCCCCACATAATTATTCCCTCTTTATGCCACCACACAGTAGTAATGCCAGCATTATGCCTCCTTCACAGTAGTTATGCCCAGATATGTGCCCCCTCATAGTAGTTATGACAGATATGTGCCCCCTCACAGTAGTGATGCCCAGATATGTGCCCCCTCAAAGTAGCGGTGCCCAGATATGTGTCCTCTCACAGTAACAATGCCCAGATATGTGCCCCCTCACAGTAGTATGCCCAGCTGTGCCCCCTCACAGTAATATGCCCAGCTGTGCTCCCTTACAGTAATATGCCCAGCTGTGCCCCCTCTCAGTAATATGCCCAGCTGTGCCCCCTCTTAATGTGCCCAGTTACGTGCCGCTTCACAGAAATATCCCCAGTTCTGTGCCCCCTCACAGTAATATGCCCAGTTATGTGCCCCCTCACAGTAAAGTAATATCTCCAGCTGTACACCCTTCACAGGCAGTAAAAACATAAATAAATATATTAAAAAAATAAACTCCACATACTTACCTTGTTCCCCAGCAGCAGCAGGATTATACACGGAGCTCCAGGCCGGCCCCACCCCTGCCCAGACCTGCAGTGTGAAGTGCAGACAAGGGGAGGAATGATGGAGCAGGGGGCAGACAGACGGCTCTCTGCTTCATTATTACAGGCAGCTGTCTCTGCTTACTATGGACAGCTGCCAGGAAGCGGGACATTCCTCCCCTGTACCACAGAGGATAGGTCATCAATATTAAAAGCCCTGAGAACCCCTATAATAAATAATCTAAGAAAAAGCCATAGTGTGAGTGAGGTTATCACTATTCACTTCACACCAGTGAACACCTGTGCAGAATGAATAGTATAGCGGGAGCTATGCTAGATAGCGATCACAATAAGAAAAAATAGGATAATTCTGCAGAGTGTGTGCAGCAAAGCTTTACCACCGTATGTAATAGCACTGTCAATCAATACATTGAGTGCGCATCCAGCAGAGCAGCTAACAATCACATAAAAGAGAGAAAGTACCACTCTTAATCTACTGTAGATTCGTCAACTGTGATGTTATTTGTATATGTGTGTTATTTTTTAGTTTTGTATGTAAATGAAATTAATTATGATTATACTGTTGACCTCTGCGATGGGGTGGTTTGCCACGAATATGCCCTGTAAAGATAATGGGCAAACCTCAGAAAGCATGAAGGTAATTGGACCCGAGGAACGGGCCAGTGCAGCCCTAAAGCATGTAGTCTGTTTTTCATGTTGTTTTTATGTTTTTTTTTTATTATATATGTTTTATGGTAATAAGCATTTACAATAAAAGAAGATCTACTGCACCCTCCAGATTGTGATTATTATGACCGCAGCACTATAGGGTTACTGAAACCAGTTCTTTCACAGCATCCTTAGTGGGCACCATTTTGCAGTTTAACCTGGTACAAGCATGATACATAGTCAGACACTATCTTCTGGCACCTTTCTTGAGGAATCTTAACCCATTACTCATGGGCAATGGCCTGTAGTTCACTAATACTGTTGGGATTGCGTGCTGGAACTGCCTTCTTAAAATTGCACCAAAATCTTCTATGGAGTTTAAGTCACTGTTTAAGTGACTGTGATTGTCAGTCCAGAATCTTCCTGGACATCTTCTGAAACCAAGCCTTGGTGGGCTTTGATGTCTGCTTGAGATCATTGTCCTGTTGGAAGTTCCAATGATGCCCAAACTTAAGCTTCCTTACAGAAGGCATATAAATTTCTCCTAGTATTTTTTTATACTGATTGAATCCATCTTGCCCTCCATACACTGCAGGTTTCCAGTGCCAGAGGAAGTAAAGCAGCCCCAGAGGCAAGCCACCGTCATGCTTCACTGAAGACATGATGTTCTTTTCAGCATATGCTTTATTCTTCCTCCTCCAGACATACTGTACCACTGATCCACAGACCTGAAAAGTTCCATATCCAAGCTAACAAATCTTCCTTCACTATCGACCACTATGTCATTGAATCAACACAACAACTGTATCATGGATATAGAACTAAAGTTCAATACATATGTCATTCAAACAATGACTTAGGCCTCATGCACATGGCCATTGTTTTGGTCCGCGTCCGAGCCGCATATTTTGCAGCTCGGGCGAGGACCCATTCACTTCAATTGGGCCGCAAAAGATGCGGACAGCACTCTGTGTGCTGTCTGCATTCGTTGCTCCGTTCCATGGCCCCGCAAAAAAAATAGAGCATGTCCTATTCTTGTCCATTTTGCGGACAAGAATAGGCATTTCTACAATGGGTCGCATTCTGTTTTGCAAATTGCAGAATGGAACTCGGAGCAGCTTACGTGTTTTGCGGATTGCAAAACACATACGGTCGTGTGCATGAGGCCTAAGTATGATGAATACATAGGCTAGAAATAAAATAATTCTTATGAAGACTGCATCAAAAAGTTGTATATTCTACTATCTACTGAATGCATTGTATTTTGCCAAAGATATATGTATCTTATGAACAAACTTTGCTCCTGCAGATATAAACACTCATAGGCACAGAGCATGAATTAAGAGGGGCTCTTTTGGCAGAATATGAAAGCTTCTTCCATGAAGAGACCTGGTTCATATTCCCTGTATATATATTGCATTATAAACAGAAGTGGTCTGGCAAAGAAGCAGGTAGATGAGAATCCCGTAGATTTTGCAAGGCAGGATATAACAATTGAAGATTATAGATGAGCAGATCATTCAAAATTAGATTTGGGCTCAATTTGGCTGAGTCGGTCCACCTATTCGATTTGGGTCTGAATAGATTCTAACCAAACCGAAACTGCTCCAATTGGCCCACAAATTTATATATGACACTGTGAGGTCTCCTAGGACTCATACTTTTTCTGTCATGTCTCTCAGTAAAAAAATAAATAAATCACTGTTGATTTTTTCTCTGTCCACTGTTGCACAGTCTTTTGGCTTTCATTTGCACTATAGAAATCGAGGTCTATGTCACAGTATACATTTGGATATTTTTTTGCTAAACCAACATGATCAGTATACTAGCAAGTCATATTTTGGCAATTATCTTGGGGTGTCAGTGATAGAAGGGTCGAAGTGATTATTCACATAGCATTTTATAGCAAAGCATGGTAAATTCTGGATCATGCTTGTATGTGTTTTATATCAGTCTTCCACATGTTCAGTGTTTACATGGCTCTGAACTATGGGGCACTATGCGGCCCTGCGCTGGTGGTGGATCTGCTGAAGTTATGAAGAGGCACAGGCCTCTTCATAACTTTGGACAATCCACCGTTGCTTCTAAATGTAAGACCGCTTCTTAACAGTCTTACATTTACACCATTTTCTACGCCTAGGGGGACTTTCACACTTGCGTTGCCGGAACTGCCTGCCGAATCCGGCAATCTATATGCAAACGGATACCATTTGTAGACGGATGCGGATCCATTTCACAAATGCATTGCAATACCAGATCTGTCTCTCCAGTTGTCATCCGAAAAAACGGATCAGGTATTTATCTTTTTTACATTTTGGTCTGCGCGCAATAATACATTTCAATGGAATTTAATGCTGGATCCGGCATTTCAGCAAGTGTTCCGTAATTTTGGACGGAGAAAATACTGCAGCATGCTGCAGTATTTTCTCCGGCCAAAAAACTTAAGAGGGACTGAACTGATGCATGCTGAACTGAATGCTCTCCATTCAGAATGCATTAGGATTAAACTAATCCTTTTTTTCGGTATTGAGCCCCTAGGAACTCAATGCATTCACACGGAAAAAGAATAACGCTAGTGTGAAAGTACCCTAAATCCACAAAGCATCCATGAATGAGATGGATGCTTTGTGGATCCCTTGCGCCTCAATATCTCAGTTATTGATATCATAGCGTTCTAAGCTGTTGGTAAAAAAAAAAAAAATTCACAGTGGTTGACAGCTTGTGAGTGGGTAAGGCTTTGTCTCTGCAGAATGTTGCTCAGTGTGGTGAGTATGCATAGCAGTGTAACTAAAGTGCTTTAGTGATCTGATAGTGGGATGACACCGTATTTGTGCAGTGACATAAATGTGCAATTCGTTGCTGTGTCAAATATGTGTACCATATACATTTCTCACAAAAAGTTAGGTATATTTGGATTTTGGGTAAAATTTATAGAAAATGTAAAAAGTTCAGGCTACAGTGATATTATATCATGAAAGTAGGGCATTTAAGTAGAAGAATGCAATGGTGATTTCCTCATCTCAAACAATTTATTGAAACAAAAGCCAACAACAGTCGTGGGTATACCCCCACAAAAAATGTCTCAATACCTTGTCATGTGGCCTTGAGCATCAATTACAGCTTGACAACAACGTCTCATGCTGTTCGCAAGTCGACTTATTTTCTACTGAGGCATGGCATCCCACTCTTCTTGAAGGGTGGCCCTCAGGTCATTGAGATTCTGGGGTACAGAATTACAAGCCCTCTACATAGTGACTTAGCTAATCCCATAGGTTTTCAATGGGATTCAGGTCTGCAGGAAGTGCAGCCCACTTTATTTGAGGTACCCCAGTCCCCAGCAGCCGTTCCCTAATGATGCGACCTTGATGAGCTGGCGCATTGTTGTCCATGAAGATGAAATTAGGCCTGTGTTGTTCATGCAGAGGCACAAATGACTGGAATAATGATGTTATTCAAGTAGCATGGGCTTGTCACTTGCAGGTTTTCTACCAATCAGCGCAGACCACACTGATGTAAACGGTTTTGAATGGTCTGACATGACACTTGGGTGCCTCTCAGCTCCCTTAAATTTGCCTGGAGTTGTGTGGCATTAATCATCCAGTTCCAACGGGCATTGTTCACAATGAAGCGGTCATCAGTGTGGGATGTGGCCAATGGCGGATTACAGTAGGAGTGTTTGGGTTGGCAGCCCAGCGCCAACCTGAACGCCCACATACTGCAGTGGGACACGGGAGAGCATAGTTCCCTGTCCCGCCGCCGATCACCGCCATAGGATTCAGGCCTAGTAGGCCTGAGGCTTATGCGGTAGTGAAATCCCGGCGCAGGCGGACATGATGATGTCATCATGCGCCTGTGTCAGGACGCATCATGTGCTCCTGCCATCGCGTGCCTGGACGTAGGTGAGTATTAGCTATTCATTTTTTTTTTTTTATGTGCCAACTTTGGAGGACATTGGGGGGACACACACAGGAGGACATGTGAAGAGACAGCACATCAGGGGGAAATTACTATATTGGGGCTGGCTGTATGGGGGCAAATTACTATGTGTGGGAAAATTATTATGGGGGATTACTGTGTGGGGGGAAATTATTATGGGAGGGATCACTATGTGGGGGCAGTGTGGGGGAAAACTGTTATGGGAGGGATTACTATGCAGGGGGAAATTATTATGGGAGGGATTACTATGTGGGGGCAAATTACTATATGGAGCAGTGTGGGGGAAATTACTGTATTGGGGCAGTGTGGTGGAAATTACTGTGTGGGGTAAATTACTATGTGTGGAAAATCTACTATATGGGGGCTTTGTGGGGTAAATTACTATGTGTGGGAAATCTACTATATGTATGGGGGCAGTGTGGGGGAAATTACTGTGTGGGGCAAATTACTATGTGGGGGGAAATACTGTCTGGGGGCAAACTACTATATGGGGGCAGTGTGGGGGAAATTACTGTGTGGTGGGCAATTTACTATGGGTGGATTACTATGTGGGGGCCGTGTGGGAGAAATTACTATATGGGGCAGTGTGGGGGGCGTTGCTATTGGGGAGGCACTGTAGGTGCAATTCTATTATTTTGGGGGACAATATACAGGGATTATTGCCTGGAGTACAATATAGGGTGTTATTATTACTGAGGGCACTCTAGGGGACATTATAGCTGCTGTGGACACTATAGGGACATTTTGGGGTAATTTATCAAACTGCTGTAAAGTAGAACTAGCTTAGTTGCCGATAGCAGCCAATTAGATTCCACCTTTCATTTTTGACAGCTTTTTTGGAAATCCAGTTCTACTTTACACCAGTATGATAAATTACCCCAATTATGTCTACTGGGCTCACTATTTTTTCAGCAGTATAGTACCTGGGGCATTGGGGAGCACCACGGGCACAGTATTGGGCGTGGCAGCAGGATGACATTGTCGGGACACCAAGATGGGGAGGTTGATGGAAATATTGAGAAATCTAACGTGTCTGTGTAACAAACTCTGTAGAGACGAGATGCGTCTGGAAGAATTTGTCATGGCAGTTTGGGTCAAACGGAGAAGAAGAGGAAAGAGAAGGTCTACATGACAGGAGATGTACCTAGATGTATGGCCTCATGCACACGGCCGTTGTTGTTTTGCGGTAATTTGCGGAACGGAACGCGGCCCATTATAGAGATGCCTATTCTTGTCTCATAAGGGACAAGAATAGGACATGCTCTATATTTTTTTGCGGGGGCACGGAACGGAGTGCTGTCCGCATCTTTTGCGGCCCTATTGAAGTGAATGGGTCCGCGGCCGAGTCGCGAAATATGCGGCTCGGTGCGGACCCGAACAACAGCCGTGTGCATGAGACCGAAGAGGTATGTGGTTCTGTGTTCTTCTCTAAGTCTTTTTTATTATAAATATATGTATTTTAAATTTGGCGACCAAATTTTTCAGTTTAGGACCCAATTTAGGGTAATTTGGGATTTTTTTTTAGTATGGAGATGTCTAGGAAGACACTGTCGCACTCACGAAGCACCGCATCTTCTTCATACAAAAAAAAAACTAAACTAAAATGGAGGGAGGGTCCCAAGTTGGGTAGACAGCCCCGGACCTATCATGCACTTAATCCGCCCCTGGATATGTCCAAAGGACATCCACTTCTGATCCTTTCTGTGACTCTTCCAGTCTCTTTGTATCTCTGTGGCAACCTGCTGATTACACTTTGTGACACTCGCAGCTCAGTGGCCACTTCTGGCTGAGAACATCCTGCTTAAAACCTCGCAATGGCAAGGTACTGTAGATTAATTGTTAGGTGTCGTCTCTTGATGTCAAAATGTGAACAACATAATGAGGACGACTGTTTAAATACCAATTCTAATTGAACCAGAAATGTATTGGATGAATCATGGATCAAACACTTGTTGTGAATTTTGCCATTAAGCTCCTTGTTAGAGAATAGCAAGTTGTGCAAAAAGTACTGAAACATTGAACAGTTGGCAGGAGGGTACTACCAACTGTTGATGCTGCCAGATGATGCTGCTGGGGCATCATCTATATAAGCATCAACAGCAAGCAGCGTTCCTGGGGGGCTGCTTGAAGCACACTGTTCTCTATATGATAAAATTATGTAGAGGTCAGTCTGCCCCCCTTCCCCATGCTCATGCTGTTTGTGAAGCTTTATTATCAGTAGTCTGAATATGCATTTTATTCTGACATGCTCTGCTCCTGCAAGTATCATGAAGGTGGTACTTAACGGTGAAGTGCTCTCTGCATTGAGCTGCTTCCCAACCCCTCACTCTGTGAATACCAGCTATAGCTTCTAACCAGGACGGCTCTCACTCGGAGCAGAGGGGGCTCTAAAGTAGCTCAATGCAGAGCACTTCACACTGGGATACAGGCAGTCAGTGGTATAAAATAAGCATTGCCTATCTGTTTAATTGCTTACTGCTTTAGTTCCACCATTCTAGCGCTCCTCTCCAGTTTTTGTTTACAGTGCTGCAGCACAGACATCAAGCCAACAACACACAGCTGCTGCAGCCATTCGTTGGCCTTAACCGTATAAGGTCACTTTCACATAAGGTTCCTTTACATGGGAAGACACAGCAGCAGATAGTGTGAAAGTAGGAGTTGCTTCCCGACAATCGCTTGATCATTAGCAGAGGAGACCGCTGCATTTACATGCACTGATCTCCTCCACAGTATTGGGAGGAGTGATCACTAATGCCATTGCTCTTTCCCATACATACTCATTGTTTGCCGGCAGCAGATCGTGTTTACACTGCACGATCTGCTGTCAGTAAATGATAATTTTTGTGTCCACACAAACGATTCAATTACCCAATGAACATGTGTTTTGCTTGTTCATTGAGTAATCGGTGGTACATTTTCACCACTAGATAGGAATGCTCATTAGGGATTATCTTTTGGATTCTCAACCCGTGTAAAGGGCCCTATGGTCAGTGTTTGATCAGTGATTTCCATCAGTCATTCTATGCCAAAACCTGGGGCAGAGCAGAAAATCTTTCTATTATATCTTATCTCTGTGTAGCTCCACTCCTGGCTTCAGCTCACAATCACTGATGGAAATCATTGATTAAATACTGTTTGTTGTTTTACACCATCCACTGCCTATGCCCTAATTTGCTAATCTTGGACAACGCCTTTAAGTGAAAGGGAACATAGCTCGTGCGCAGGAGCCCTTTACTCTTAAGCCTCTTTCACACGGGCGTCACGTTTGACACCTGGATAGGATACGGGTGCATTGCGGGAATATGCGCGATTTTTCCGCGTGTGTGCAAACTTTTGTAATGCGTTTTGCACGCGCGTTGGAAAAATGTTTAGTACCCAGACCCGAAGCCGGACTTCATCACTGAAGTCCGGTTTCGGGTTGAGTATTCTGGATATTTTATTATTTTCCCTTATAACATGGCTATAAGGGAAAATAATAGCATTCTCAATACAGAATGCTCAGTAAAATGTTGATTAAGTTGTTAAGAATAAGAAAATGACAAGAGGGGGGAAAAAATGACATGGGGGGGGGGAGAGAGAATGACAAGAAGGACAAAGAGAATGACATGGGAAGGAACAGAATGACAAGAGGGGGGAGAGAGAGAACTGGCGTTAGTTAAAGGGGTTCTGCAGTTTAGTTTATTTAAACTGATTATCTATCCTCAGGATAGATCATCAGCATCTGATCGGTAGCGCCTCGGCCTTTTCGCTGTTTACTGCAGGCGCAGTGACGTCACGACTAGTATCATTGGCCTGGGCAGGGTTAAGCTCTGTTCACTTGAATGAAGCTTAGCCCCACCCAGGCCAATGATACTAATCGTGACGTCACTGCGAGAAGGCTGAGACGCTACTGCCAGCGCAGCTGTCTTCTCAAACAGCTGATTGGCGGGGGTCCCGGGTGCCGGACCCCTGCCGATCAGTTTAAATAAACTGCAGAACCCCTTTAATATGGCAGATCATATGGGCGGGGCATTGTGATGTCACATGGGGGGGCGGCAAACTTTTCTTTTGCCTAGGGTGGCAAAAATCCTTTCACCCGCCCTGCTTATAACAGTGACATCCACAGAGCTCCTATAAGAGTGATATCCACAGTAGCCTTATGACAGTGACATCCAAAGTGCTCCTATAGGAGTGACATCCACAGTGCTCCTATAAGAGTGACATCCACAGTGCTCCTATAAGAGTGACATCCACAGTGCCCCCATAACCATGACATCCATAGAGCTCCTATAAGAGTGATATCCACAGTGCCCCCATAACAATGACATCCACAGAGCTCCTATAAAAGTGATATCCACAGTAGCCTTATAACAGTGACATCCAAAGTGCCCCCATTAGAGTGTCATGCACAGTGCACCCATAGAACATCCACAGTAGCTCATAAGAGTGACATCCATAGGGCCCGCATAACAGTGCAATAAACAGTGGCCCACAGTGGGCAATAACACTGACATCCACAGTGTCCCTATAACATTAAAGAAAAGTGGCTGGGTTGTTATGAAAACATAGTGTAAAATTGTGTGGGGCTAAGAATGAAGGAGCTGAGAGCTTTTATTGGCCAATAAGGTCAATTATTTTTCAATTGCTTTATACAGTGCTGTGGATGTTATTGTAATGAGGGCGCATTGGTGGCCAGGTCCGTGGGAGCACACAAAGGCATGCATGTGCAGCAGCTCCTGTCCCGACTACAGTGGCATTAACCCGTGGGTATGATCAGTGTGTAATGTGATGGAAAAATGAATCCAGCCAGTAAAGGTAGGGTAGCCAGACGTCCGGTTTTAGGCCAGACAGTCTGGTTTTTAGTCTCCTGGTCCTGTGTCCGGCACAAGGCCAGGACGGACAGCCAGAAGTCCTCCTTTTTTGTGGTTATCGGTGACTCTGGATGAGGGGCATTTCAAATCACTGTCACATGATTCGGATAACGCTCAGTCTTAGGCCTTTTCACTGCTGGCGGGGGCACGCTCCCTCCGATCGGTAGATGAATTTTTTATAGCCCTGGGTCAGATATATGATGATCCGGATCGTATTGCTGTGGCTGAATCTAAACCGCGTCTTTTATGCCAGGGTAAACAGTCCGCAGAGATATATTGTTCTGAATTTCGGAGATGGGCAGCTGATGCTGGTTGGAATGACGCTGCACTCCGAAGTCAATTTTGTCATGGTCTTTCTGAGAGATTAAAAGATGCATTTGCCTTTCATGAGAGACCAGTGTCGTTCGAGACTGCCATGTCTCTAGCTGTTCGTATTGACAGGCGCCTTAGAGAGAGAAAGGAGACAACTCTTTCATGTCATATTCAGTCCAAGGACAGTGGGGCTGTCTCATTCAGTGCGCAGGGGTCTCAGTGGGTTGCCTCTGATACTAGAGGATTCAGCCCTCAGAGGAGGGTATGTTTCTTTGTGGAGGTATTAACCGTTTAGCTAATGTTTGCCCTTCTAGGAGGTTCATGGGGTTTCCTGAGGGTAATAAAAAGAAAAGGAAAAAGAAACCCTCTAAAAACTTTCCATTTGCTACAATTGGCAAGATTAATGCGGAAATTGAAGATTTGCCGTTTGCTTGTAGTTCCCGTTTTCTCCTACCTACCAGGGTGGCGCTAGACAGCAAGAACATTCTTTGTGAGATTTTTGTAGATAGTGGAGCAGCTGTCAATCTCATTGATAGTCAATTTGCCACAACACATGATTTCCAGGTGTGCACTTTGGAAAAACTTATACCTGTTTTTGCTATCGATTCCGCTCCACTTTCTCAAAAATCGTTAAAGGGCATAGTTCACAATATGCGTTTGACTGTGGGTGACACTCATGTTGAGGATGTGTCATGTTTTGTCTTAAGCGGATTACCTACTCCTCTAGTGTTGGGGCTACCCTGGCTCACTAAACATAACCCCACCATTGATTGGCAAGCAAGGCAAATAAATGGTTGGAGTGAGTTTTGCAGAGAGAATTGCCTCACGGCAACTCTCGTAGAGGTTTCTACCAAGACTGTACCTTCTTTTCTCTCTGACTTTTCTGATGTGTTTTCCGAGAGTGGTGTCCAGGAGTTGCCCCCTCACTGAGAGTATGATTGTCCAATTAATCTCATTCCAGGCACCAAGCTGCCTAAATCACGATTATACAATCTCTCTCAACCTGAGAGAGACGCCATGCGTACTTATATCTCTGAGATCCTGAGAAAGGGACATATCAGACCCTCAAAGTCACCTCTTGCTGCTGTTTTTTTCTTTGTTAAAAAAAAGATGGTTCTTTAAGACCTTGTCTGGATTTCAGGGAGCTTAACCGTATCACGATTCGTGACCCCTATCCGCTTTCTCTGATCCCGGATTTGTTTAACCAGATTGTGGGGGCAAAAGTTTTTCTAAGTTGGATTTAAGAGGGGCATACAACCTTGTCAGGGTCAGGAAGGGGGACGAATGGAAGACGGCCTTCAATACCCCGGAGGGTCATTTTGAGAACTTGGTTATGCCCTTTGGTTTGATGAATGCTCCAGCTGTCTTCCAACACTTTGTGAACAGCATTTTCTATAATTTAATGGGGAAATTTGTACTGGTGTATCTAGATGACAGTTTGATTTTTTCTCCTGATTTCAAGACTCATCGGGACCACCTATATCAGGTCCTCCTGATTTTGCGGGAGAATAAATTGTACGCTAAACTGGAAAAATGTGTGTTTGTGGTTCCAGAGATTAAATTTCTTGGTTTTCTTCTCTCCTCTTCTGGTTTTCAGATGGACCCAGAGAAGGTCCGCGCCGTGCTTGATTGGGAGCTACCTGAAAATCAGAAGGCGCTGATGCGGTTTTTGGGTTTTGCCAATTATTACAGAAAGTTCATTTTGAATTATTCCTCTGTTGTTAAGCCACTCACTGATATGACTAAAAAGGGGGTGGATTTTTCCTCATGGTCGGAAGAGGCGCTTCAAGCCTTTTCTAGTCTTAAAGAGCGTTTTGCTTCCGCTCCCATTTTGGTACAGCCTGATGTCTCTCTAGCTTTTATTGTTGAGGTGGATGCCTCTGAGGTGGGGGTGGGCGCGGTCTTATCCCAGGGTCCCTCTCCTGCTAAATGGCGACCGTGTGCCTTTTTCTCAAAAAAGCTCTCAGCCGCAGAGAAAAATTACGATATGGGAAATAGGGAGTTGTTGGCCATCAAATTGGCTTTTGAGGAATGGCGTCATTGGTTGGAGGGAGCCAGACACCCAATTACCGTGTTTACCGACCATAAGAATCTGGCCTATTTGGAATCAGCCAAGCGTCTGAACCCGAGACAGGCCAGATGGTCCTTGTTCTTTTCTAGGTTTAATTTTGTTGTTACGTTCCGCCCTGGGGTTAAAAATATGAAGGCGGATGCCCTGTCACGTTGTTTTCCGGGAGGGGGGAACTTTGAGGACCCAGGTCCCATTTTGGCTGATGGGGTGGTCGTCTCTGCTCTTTATCCTGATTTGAAACAGAGGTTCAGGCAGCCCAGGTTACTGATAAAACCACCGTGCACTCTGCATTACTTCCGGGATAGTTACTCAATAAAAGCAGTGAATAATCCGTGATAAAAAAAAAAACGGATTATTCACTGCTTTTATTGAGTAACTATCCCGGAAGTAATGCAGAGTGCACGGTGGTTTTATCAGTAACCCGTGCAGTATTGATTGGACAGCTCCTAACGAAGCCGAAAGGGCGAAACCCGGGTCGGGCGTTTACCTGCACAGCGGGGATCTGTTGTCTGTTTTGTGATTTTATGAGAAGATACTTTGTAAGTAGAATAAAGCAAATTGTTATCACATATCCTATACAGTATTGCGCTATGTGGTCTTTCTAATTCCAAAAGGTCTTCTGGAAATGTGGCATTCAGTCGGTATTTGAAGCGTGGACCATACTTCTGTCTTAAAGAAAAAGAAAAGGTTACCTGGAGTGACATTTGTGGTGCTCTGAGAATAGCGCGGACCTGGCTTTCCTATTTGTACTTCTGGTTTACCTGATGAGGAGAGATTTTCCTTGTCCTTGTCTCTTATTTGGCAAAAGATTCAGGGTAATCCAAAAAAATTGAGTGACAGATAAGAGATGTGTGCCTGGTCCGGACCTGAATGTGGGTGATCTGGTGTGGTTGTCTACAAAGAATATCAAACTGAAGGTTCCCTCCTGGAAGTTGGGTCCTAGGTTTATTGGGCCTTACAAGATCTTATCCGTCATCAATCCCGTTGCTTTCCGTCTTGATCTTCCTCAGACTTGGAAGATCCATAATGTTTTTCACAAGTCCCTACTGAAACCTTATGTCCAACTTACTGTTCCTTCCTCTTTGCCTTCCCCCCCGATTTTAGTTGATGGTAATCTTGAATTTCAGGTCTCCAGGATCGTGGATTCCCGCATTATCCGCGGTTCTCTTCAGTACCTCGTTCATTGGGAAGGTTATGGTCCTGAGGAGAGGATGTGGGTCCCACTGGTGGACATTAAGGCCACTCGTCTCATCAGGGCTTTCCATCGGTCTCACCCTGAGAAGGTCGGTCCTGAGTGTCCGGAGTCCACCCGTAAAAGGTGGGGTACTGTCACCGCTGGTTCTGGGAGACGGTCGGTCAGAGGTTCCTCCCTGTCTGGTGTATGACGTTCTTTGTTTTGGTTTCACTTTGTTCAGTTCCTTTCTCTCCCTCAGCTGCCTCTTATATTGATTAATTGGTTTCCTTTATATTCCCTCCCTTACTGCTTCTCCGTGCGGTTTATATTACTTCCTGGATGAAGTGTGTGCTGCTGGAGGCTGCAGTTGTTTTGCTCTAAGATAAGTGCATTCAGTTTACTTTGTGTTTTGTTTGCTGGCTTGAGTCTAGGTGACCCTGACTCCCTCTGTATTCAGTGCAGGGAGCCGGTGGCCGTTCCCCTCACTACTATAGAGAATTCAGGTGTCACTCAGTTATAGGTACGCGGGCATGTATCTGTCTACCACCGGGACTTGTACATGTGCACAGTAGTTTGGGAGAGTTCTTAGGGATTTATAGGGCCCTCCTATGTTTTCCTTAATTTGGGATCGAGCCAATCTGTCGTTATTTATCAGTTCCTGCTAATTGTACTCCATCCCTGACAGCTACTAGGGATGAGCACACTTGTGTTTTCAAGTTCAGTGTACAGGTTCGGGTTATCTAAGAGTTCTGTAATGGATTACGCTACTACGACCATAATGAAATTCTATGACGACATGCAAAGACTTCTATTATGATGGAACGCAGTACGGAATGCCTCTTATAGGCTTCCGTGGTGCATGCCGCCATAGAATTCCATTATGGTCCGTGGTAGCGGAATCCATAAGAGGATTCTTAGATAACCAGAACCTGTACGTCAAACTTGAAAACACAAGTTCGATTATCCCTATTTGCTACTATCTATTTTCTTGCCTTGCAAAGATTTGTTTATTGTCTACCTAAAAGACACGTTTTTTTTGTCTTAAAGAGAGCAATTAGATGTAAGAATACATGTCATGTAGGAGCATTGTGCACAAGTGGAGCTCTTTCACCTCTGGTGGTTTCTGCACATAAGGCCTTGTAGACTCGACCACATCCACGTTGTTGTCGACAAATTGCAGATCCGCAAAGTACAGATACTGTCTGTGTTCCGTCCACATTTTTTTAAGGACCTGTTGATTTCAATGGGTGTGTGGTCCGCATTTTGCAGATCAGAATAGAAGATTGTCTATATGTCTGGAATGGACATTTGTTGTACCACAACAATCGGAGTATTACAAATTATTTATTGATATGTTTTATGGATTTTACTGTTTGTGCACCATTACTCTGTAACAAAAATCACAGAAATATAGTGGCCAATATGGGAGAACCGCTCAGACCCCAAACACTGTAGCGTGTTTCTTATTGGGGGAGCAGTCCCACCGCATGTGGACTGCAGCAAACGGCCATCCCCAGCAAAAATTGAGTACAATGGAGGATGCCGGGCCGGACCACATGCACCACAAAGGCATCCTACACAAAACCGAGCATTGTACGGATGAAATATATAAATATAAAAATCACTGAAAAAAATGCACCAAACGGTATTACCACTAACTATACTAGCTAGTCAAACAAGCAGATATTAAAAGCTGAGACTGTTTGCCAATATATTCCTGTCAGGAACACATCGGAGCCCCTCATGCACCACGGTCACTCAGCATGGCATGTTTGACTAGCTAGTATAGTCAGTGGTATATCCATTTGGTGCATTTTTTTGTGTGATTTTTGCACCATTACTCTGCCCAAATCTCCTGAGAGGAAAGGACTTTTACCACGCAACTGCTAAGTATCAGAACTTTCTATGCTTTCTCCTTTTTATTTTACAATTGTTTGCCATTTATGTTTGTCTCTTGTTAATCATTTTTTGTAACCAAGTGCTGTCCATTTTTCATACATTAAACCTAAAAGTTTGATGGTTTGTCTTGTAACCTTAAGAACCTGTTAGCTCCATGAAGAGTGTGTGTGCAGTCTTAGGCTGTATGTTGTTTTTCCGTGAGGCTTGCTATCATGTATGTGTCTGCTTGCGAGTGGAACACTCAGAGTTGTCCTGTCGACCTTTTAATGGGCAGGTGGTGGCAGCAAAAGTTTTGTGTTATTGTGTGGGTGTGCTTTCAGGCTTCAGGTGGCGGTTTATGCTCGAGTTACTGCGCGGGGCGTAACAGTGTGTGAGGGCGTGAGGTGAATCGGCCTGAAGGGCTTGGGGATCCCTTGTCACGTGATGCGGTGGGCTGGTCTGGTCCCCGTTACGTGACATGGATGATTATGAATACTAGATAAATAAAGGAAAAGAGGATTTGGGCGACCAGTGTGTATTGTGATAATGATGATGATGATTTATCATCACATTATTCTTCCAAATTACTTCATTCATCCTACTGTTTCACATCCGCAGTCCTCTCCCATCCACTTTTGCAAAATCATCCAGTCGCCCTATTTACCCTGTTTCACATCTGAATAAATCATCCACCAGTTTCTGAATTCCATTATTATCATCATCATGAATGATTATCATCATCGTCATCATGATCACAATACACATTGGTCGCCTGAATCCTACTTTTTACAGCATGTACAGATAAGCTTTACAGCCACGTGGGCTATAAACACAGTACACTGGAGGGGACCCATTGACTTCTATGGGAGAGTTTTGTAGGCATGCTGTGTGACCTACAGAGAGATTATTGTGGAGAAAACAGGAGTATATAGGCTGTGACTATCACTTATTGTGAATGATGGGTCCTCTGTTATCTATACAGAGGTTTACCTTTCATTGTACTCCTGTTTCTGATGACAATTAGATGACTATTGAAAAGTGATCTTTACAGAACAGGAAGTCTGACATATTAGTATGCTTACCGGGGAGTGCAAAGACTGCAGAATTTTAGAATTTTTTTTTAAGTATAGATAGCGACATGGAAAATTAAAAAAATAAATAAAATATTTGTATAAAATATATATTTAACATAAAAACAAAAGGTATTTTGCTAAAAATATGTTCCCTTTATAGTACGGCTACAAGATGACAGCAAGTCGCTTAACAAAAAGCGTACAGCTACACTGCAACATCTTTCCTGTTACATTTATCATGCAGGGATGTCGTGTGATATTTTTGTAATGATAGTCAACTGTGTTGCACTGCAATATGCTGTGACTGTGATGCGATAGTCACACTGAAATCCAAATTGGATTTTTTTTGTGCGACTGTCACATCACAGTTGCAGCATGTTGCAGTGTGACACTATTGACTATCGTTACAAAAAATGTTGCGCAATATTGCTGTGACAACTACTGTAGATGACAAAAACTTAGCCCATAAGGAAGAGGAGCAGTAATTGTCATACACTGCTTATAGCCAAATGTGGCTAGACCTGAATGTTCAGCCTAAAAGAATTTATTGATCATCAGGATTAGGGCTCATGAACACGGCCATAGTTTCAGTCTGCATCTGCGGATCAGATGTGGACACATTCATCTCAATGGGGCCACAAAACATGCCCAATTCGTGGCTGTTTTGCGGACAAGCATAGGACTTTTGTACAGAAGTGAAAAAAAAAAGAAAGTTGCATGTACTTGGCCGGGATCTGTGTTTTGCGGATCCAGCATTTGCAGACTGCAAAACACTTATGGCTGTGTGCATGAGCCCTTATGGCACTTTTTTGGTGGACCTGAAAAACACAAATCAGTAAATAGCTCCAAATGTTCAGGAGTGTAAATACAATTTCATCATGCCATGATTCTGGGCTATCTTTCATATGACTTTTATTTTCTATCTGATATGCCTACAGTCAGCGGTTCTGCAGCCTTCAATTGTGTCTGAAATAGGATTTCAGTGGCCGGCGCTCCCCAGCAGGACATTGACACACATGGTTTATTTTCTTTGCATAAGTGCTTTAGCGGAAACATATAAAACGATATGTTAATGTGGAGAGTGGGTTTAATAAGCCAGGTAGAACTAAACTAAAGTAATGACACAATGACCAACATTTATTAAGACTGGTATACCTGTGTAAGTAAAGCAGTCAGCTGGAGTAATTTGCTTAAAATGCCTAAAAAAAAAGTCTATGCCTGTTAATAAATTTGGTGCATTTTAATCTATCTGACAATCAATGCTTGCTATTAAAAATATTTGCACAATCTTCACCTATTCTACCTAGTGCGTGTAGCCTTATCTATATCTCTTATTGAGACCACCCTCATTTTTATCATCCTTGGCCAAATTTGGCAAGTGATGAGTATATTCACAAATTTCATGGGAATATCCAAGACATTTGTAAAATGTATTCAATTATGGTTATGCAATACAATTTTTCAACTCCTTCATGAGCTCATTTTCAAGCAATTATACAATTGTGACATCAAATATATATAACCATGATGTCCAATTATTGTAGTGAAATAATAAAAACATATTTTAAATTATCAAGTTCATACACACGGTACATAAACAAAGTGCATAGTGCAATAAGTGAACAATACATTCATACCCAATTTTCATATTAATAGTGTTAGAAAAGTTTAAATCATGTATATTGCATACTCAATGAATAAACATCTATATCGGGCACTCATCATTATGAGATCCATAACAAAATAATAACACATATTAACCCCTTAAAGGGGTTATCCAAGTTATATTTATTGATGACCTATCCTCAGGATAGGTCATCAATATCAGATCGGCGGGGGTCCGACACCCGGCACCCCCGCCGATCAGCTGTTTGAAGAGAAGGCGAGCGCCGTGCCAGCGCTGCCTCCTCGTCATTGTTTACATGCTGGCCGTTGCATCTGCAGCGGTGAGCATGTGTAATTACACCCAAGCCACTCCATTCATTTCAATGGGACGGCTCTGTAGTATACACAGAGCCGTCCCGTTGAAATGAATGGAGCGGCTTGGGTGTAATTACACATGCTCACCACTGCAGATGCAACGGCCAGCATGTAAACAATGACGAGGAGGCAGCGCTGGCACGGCGCTCGCCTTCTCTTCAAACAGCTGATCGGCGGGGGTGCCGGGTGTCGGACCCCCGCCGATCTGATATTGATGACCTATCCTGAGGATAGGTCATCAATAAATATAACTTGGATAACCCCTTTAAGGACCAGCGCCGTACATGTATGGCGGGCTGATCGGGCGGGTGCAGGAGCAGGAGGTCTCACAGGCAGGCTGTCAGCATACAAGCTGACATGCACTGTATTACAATACAGGATGTATTGTAATACATTGCAGAGGTGATCAGACCCCAGAAGTTGAAGTCCCATAGTGAGCCAAAAATAAAAAGTAAAAAAAAAGTGTTTTTCATAATAAGAAAAAGTTTCAAGTAAAAAAAGTTACATTTCGCAAAATAAATTACATAAATTGTAAGAAAAAAAAGAAAATCAGACATATTGGGTATTGCTGCATCCATAATGACCGACTCTATAAAAATATCACATTCACCCCCTCACCTGAACGCCATAGGAAAAATAAAATAAAAACTGTGCTAAAACAATAATTTTTTTGTTACCTTACATCACAAAAAGTGCAACACCAAGCAATCAAAAAGGCGTATGCCCCCAACATAGTACCAATCAAACCGTCACCTCATCCTGCAAAAAATGAGCCCCTGCATAAAACAATCGGGCACAAAGTAAAAAAAAACTATGGCTCTTAGAATATGGAGACAATAAAACATAATTTTTTTCAAAAATGCTTTATTATGTAAAACTGAAACAAACAACCAAAAAAGGAGTCATATTTTGTATTGTCGCATCCGTAACAGCCTGCTCTATAAAAAAAAGCACATAATCTAACCTGTCAGATGAACACTGTAAAAAACAAAAAATAAAAACGGTGCCAAAACAGCTATTTTTTGTTACCTTACCTCACTAAAAGTGTAATATAGAGCAACCAAAAATTATATGTACCTTAAAATAGTACCAACAAAACTGCCACCTTATCCCATAGTTTCCAAAATAGGGGTGACTTTTTTGGAGTTTCTACTGTAGGGGTGCATCAGGGGGTTTTCAAATGTGACATGACAACTTAAAATTATCCCAGTGAAATCTGCCCTCCAGAAACCATATGGCATTCCTTTCCGTCTGCTCCCTGCCGTGTGCGCGTACAGCAGTTTATGATCACAAATGAGGTGTTTTTGTAGACTGCAGAATCAGAGTAATAAATATTGAGTTTTGTTTCGTTGTTAGCCCTTGCTTGTTAGTGGAAAAAAATGGAGTAAAATGGAAAATCTGACCAAAAGGTTAAATTCTGAAAATTCATCTACATTTTCCTAAAGGGTTAACAAAGTTTGTAAAATCAGTTTTGAATACCTTGAGGGGTCTAGTTTCTAAAATGCGGCCATTTATGGGTCGTTACTATTATGTAAGCCCCACAAGGTGACTTCAGACCTGAAATAGTCCCTAAAAATTAGGCTCTGGAAATTTTCTTAAAAATTTTAAGATTTAATTCTAAACTTCTAAGCCTTCTAACGTCTCTAAAAAAAGGAAAATGTCTAATTTTTGAGGTATCACTATCTGTTTTAAAAGTAGAGAAATAAAATGTTTTAAAATTGCTAATTTTTCAACATTTTTTATAAATTTGGCATTTTTTTAATAAATAAAAATGAAATATTTTGACTTAAATTTACCACTGTCATGAAGTAAGATATGTGATGAGAACACAATCTCGGAATGGCTTGGATAAGTAAAAGCGTTTTAAAGTTATCACCACATAAAGTGACATGTCAGTTTTGCTAAAAATTTCCTGTTCCTTAAGGTGAAAAATGGCAGGGTCCTGAAGGGGTTAAACAAGCACAAGTACCATTACTGACTGGTTTGTAAACACATTGAAAGCTATATCAGCATAACAATGAAACAATGAAGTTTAGAAAACTTAAAGCACTGCCATCATAAGCAAGGGCAGGGTATCAGTGCTGGTGCACACTGCTGAGAAGGAATATGAGACTTCAAAATAGAGATGATAGCAAAATGTTGTGGCATTCAAAAGCACCTACAAGAGCTACAGCTGACATATCTAATATAGGAAACGATATCTCAGGAGCAATACAAACAACCAACAAAACGAAACTATTTCCTGCCTTTGTGTCTTTGTTATTTGTTCTTGTTTCATTAGATATCACAATTGCAGACAATGAACAATACAATAGAAACAGAATGCATTGTTCTCTCACGCTGCAGCCATGTCTTCTCCACCCTCCTCCTTTCATGCTAGTGCATGTGAGCCAGGAAGTACCGTGGTCCCTCAAGTTACAATATGAATTGGTTCCAGGGCGACCATTATAACTTAAATAATGGGTTCCAAAGCCCCAAAATGTCATACAAGATAAGAAAAAATGAAGATTTAAGAAAAAATAAGCAGATAACTGAGACAGATAAAAAAAGTCCTTACATATAACAGTCAGGAATAGCTGCTAACTAGCAACTAATACAGATAGCCAGAAAAGTGGCCTTGATTGGTTGGATCTGAGTCTGAGACACTGTATGTTGAGCCTAGTTTTAACGTAAAATGGATCAGAAAAGAACATTGTAAGTTGAAAATATTGTATCCTGAGGCCATTGTTTCTTGAGGGGATGGGGGCTGGGTTAAGTCTAGATAACGTTTGTCTACACAGCAAGAGTGGCCATTTTGTTGGAAGGAATCTCCTAGTTAGTAATACTACTAAATAGATTTGGTTCATGTGGAACTGTAATAGCTTACAGAACACTAAGGCCTCTTTCATACTGGCATCAAGTTTGACACCCGGATAAGAGGCGGATGCGTTGCGGGAAAATACGCGATTTTTCTGCGCGAGTGCAAAGTGTTTTAATGCGTTTTGCATGCGCGTGGGAAAAATCGGCATGGCCCAAAGAAATGAATAAGTCCGGATTCAGTGCGGGTGCAATGCGTCCACCTCACGCATTACACCGGCGTGGAAAACTCGCGGGTGAAAGGGGCCTAAATCTACCAAGATAAAATCCACTACTCATTCATATATAGTGCAATAGATAGGTGCAATATACCACCATGTATAACTGCAATAGACTTCAAATACTAAATCTACCAAGAAAAATCACCCTCCTCACTCCTAAATAGTGAAACAGCTGGGCAGATTTGCCTTTTAAGTCTCTAGGAAAGCTGTGTTACCACCATGTGGAACTGTAATTGACTGCAGAATAAGAAAGTTAATAAAAATAATCCCCCTCCACTGTTCCACTAAGTAATCAGTTTCACTTTGGGCTAACCCTAATAGCATTGTTCTGGAATTCCCCTGGTATTCACCCTTTAATCCCTTGTACAGGGATCTGGACTTCAATGCAGGAGAGCAATCAGACCACTATCTTCTGGTGTAGTCTTGAATGTTTGTCAGTAGGAACAACTGAGGCACAAACAATGTCACCCCCATAGATTTACACATTGATGCAATAAGGGACAGTGGAAGAAGATCAGCTAACGCATCTTGCTTGTCTTGCTGTCACAGTAGCTGTTGTCGACTTCTGCACAGACAGGGTTACGTGCACCGCTGCAGCCAATCACTAACCTCAGATTTGTCCCCAAGAAGCACCTGTCTCAGCAGTGATGTGCCTCATGAGGCACGAGGCCAGTCAGGCGAGTTTCTCTACAGGCTGGGGTGCAAATAAAAACAAAACTGTACAACCCCTTTAAGTCAATCCTCTCAAAGTAAATTCTATTAAGATGCTCCCTTATTGATTCAACATGATATGGTAATGTATTTTGACCATATTTCTCAGATATTGACTGTCACACTTTAATGAATTATTATAATTCATATTTTGATATATAGTTGTTCACAATCTCATCAATATACACTTTGGTATCCGAAATTCAGACTGTCACATAAGGACGAATATCAATGTAAATTTTATATCAGGATCCACACTGTCAAAAAACTCCATTAACCCCTGCATGTCACCAGTCCAGATTAGAAAAATGTCTTCTATGTATCCCATCTCCTTAACACATGGCAAAAGTGGTGGGACACATAGATATTAATATCCTAAAGATCTGTTATAAAGATGTTGGCAAACAAAGGGGCCACATTTTACCTGTATTAAAAAATCATTACCGAACAAAAATAATTACTTGTTAAAATAATATCAGGGAGAAATTTTGACATTCTGCAGTATAATTAATAGTATCTAATACCTTATTCACACTGACACTGGCTATACCACATTGCAAACTTGTAATATTGAACATTATTATCTCCTCATCCTGTAACGGCTGCTTCAAAAGCTCATGGATAATCTGAAGAGGGTTTCATTGTTTGGTCACATAAATACCATTAAAATGGGCATTTTACCTAGATCTATTTCAAATGATCACCATTCATATTCCGTCCTGCTCGTTCTGACACCTTACTAAAGCGATTAGAAGATTCATTTGGGGTACCAACCAACCTTGCATTCTCCCAGGTATCATGTCATGCCAAGGACTTGCGTGGGGTTGAATACCCTGATATTTTCAAGTATTTCCAAGCTTCTTATGGGATTAATCAATTGGTCTAAATAATCCGACACTAAAAACTAGGCAGGAATAAACCGATATCTTTTCCCATTGGGCACTGACTTCCCTATTTTGGATAAATAAGTCTCAATTACAGCAATATCAGAATTTTGCTATACTTATTCAACATTGTCTTCACATGTTGGACTGTGAGATGGCTTGTGGTTATTTTTCAATCCAGCCTTCAGCAGTAAGGACATATTGGACAGAGTGGACTGCTCATTCAGAATTGTACACTGTTAGAGTCCCCTATTTACCACATCCTGTGAGAACTTTCTGGTATGGATACTCTTCCTTTTGTTGGTTCTTGGGATGCAAAGAGGTATCTCCTAAAGAACCAGAACCACCTTGTTACTGCCACTTTGTGAAACAGGCTGTCTATGAGTCAGAATACAACTTTTTAACAAGCCTTGGGATATGACAACGGAAAATAGCCAAGCCAAATATCCATCTGCAGACATCTGTTTCGAGGTTCTTGCTACTCTTCAGTAAGGAGTAGGACTCCATGACTGGCTTGCTGAGTGCGGTGTCTTGGATGCAGGTTAGGTAGTGTGCTAGGTCTCCTTATAGAGACCAGCTGCGTATGGAGACTTAGTGGAAGTGCTCTATGGTAATGACTTATTGACAATGCTCCATGGAAAAATAATTTGTAAACAGCTATCTCCCAAAGAAAGAGAATCAAAGAAAGTGGCTCCCTATGAGTCACAATGCAACTTTTTAACAAGCCTTGGATCATGAGAAGGGAAAATAGTGAAGCCAAATATCCAATCCTTAAACACTTGTTTTGGGTTGCTTTACCCTCATCTGTATAGATTACATATCTGGCTGTCTGAGTGTGATGCTTTCAATGCAGCTCACGAGTGCTGCGGGTGCCATAACCGCCAGGTTTCTGCAGTTTTACACAGCAGAGGCCCAGGAGTAAATTCTGCGATTGGTGGTAATGCCGAGCACAGACATTTAGCCCCTCATATGCCAGGAGCTATGCGCTTCCCAGGCCAGCCAAGGTATACAGACCGGTTGCTTTATATTCCAATGCAGGCCTGCAGATGGCAGCACTACATTGGAATATACTGAATTCAGTATTAAGTATTGCATAGATCTGCAATACAGAATACAAGATGCAATCCAATGATTATGTTATAGTCACCTAGATTGACGTAAAAAAAAAAAGTAAAAAATGTTTTAAAAAAATACAAAAATTCAAATCACCATCTTTCCCTAGAATAAAAAAAAAATAAACATCATGGACATTGTCGCATCTGAAAATGCCTGTGCTATTAAAATATAAAAATATATAATTAATATTTATATTAGTCAGGGGCTGGAGTAGGTTTTACTCCAGGCAAAGGGACTGCGGGAGATGCACATAAATTATAAATCAGGCAAATCCTTCAGCAGTGCAGGGGGAAAAAAAGAGCAGAGTAAGGGTCCTTTCAGACAAGTGAGTTCGACGCTCCAGACTAGTGCAACACCCGCAGGCCACAGGGGGATAACTTGTGAGGTGTCGGTGTACCGAGGAATATTGACAGTTAGTTCTTTACTCACAGTTTTGACGCTCCCTGGGCCGGGCTGCAGTAAAGGGGAGAACAGCACCAGATTCTCCGGAGCACACTCTATTACTGGGGACACCGGCCAGGTGGTGATCGAGGTGCCCTTGATGGTAATTTGGTTTTCTCAGTGCTTTGGCGGCTGGGCTTCTGAATTAAGAGAAATCGTGATGCCAGCACCTTGGTGATGCAAAATGATGAGAGTAGTTGTTATGTTGATTAAAGACTGAGACAAAGGTTGAATCCAACTCGCAACTTTTATTGTACACAGGTTCTTGATCACAAGTACATCCAAATATGAACAGTCTTTTATGCATACATTTTGGATAATACTGACATAATGTTCTCAGTGTTATGCAATACATTCCAGAACTGTAAGGGTTACATAGCATTATAAATCAATATAATAATCTGGGAACCCGTCAGTGCCGAGAGGTCCGAACGGAAGCTGCTGCATAGTCACACTGCGGGTCCGGAGCATGGAACTTGCTCATCTGGAAGGGGCCTTAAAGGGCTTCTGTCATCACGTTTTGACATTATAAGCTGTCTGACATTAGCTATGTGCTAATGTCAGAGCAGCTTGATAATGTCTTTTTTACAAAAATCTGAGTTATATTCGGGCCAAAAAACGTACTTTTATAATATGTAAATTAGCCTCTAGGAGCAGGGGGCGTTGCCCTACTCCTAGAAGCTCCGTGCGGCAACCTGCTGGCACGCCCCTTCTTACTTTGAGTGACAGTGCCGGGCAGCGATCCTCAGGCTCTGTCTCCTTGTGAAATCCAGCGCCTGCACGGCCGCTCTGTATTCGGCGCAGGCGCGGTGAGCAGAGGACGCTGGTGCCTGCTGTCCTCTGCTCACCGCGCCTGCGCCGAATACAGAGCGGCCGTGCAGGCGCTGGATTTCACAAGGAGACAGTGCCATAGGATCGCTGCCCGGCACTGTCACTCAAAGTAAGAAGGGGCGTGCCAGCAGGTTGCTGCACGGAGCTTCTAGGAGCAGGGCAACGCCCCCCTGCTCCTAGAGGCTAATTTACATATTATAAAAGTACGTTTTTTGGCCCGAATATAACTCGGATTTTTGTAAAAAAGACATTATCAAGCTGCTCTGACATTAGCACATAGCTAATGTCAGACAGCTT
Source organism: Bufotes viridis (assembly GCA_033119425.1). NCBI lineage: Eukaryota > Metazoa > Chordata > Amphibia > Anura > Bufonidae > Bufotes > Bufotes viridis. Next base: position 354,466,040 of record CM065589.1, read on the forward strand.
ATAATGTCAAAACGTGATGACAGAAGCCCTTTAAAAGCCGGCCTTTGTAAATAAACCCCAGTGTTTTAAGATAGCCCTGACATGGCATCATGCTTGAGTTCATAACTTGGGACTTCCTCCTCTCCCCCCTTTTTTTTCTCTATCCCTCCCTTCCCTTTCACTATCTATCCTTGTCCTTCTATTGTTTTCTTTTTTTTTCTCTTTCTTTCTTCTGTTTTCATTTCTCTACCATATATCTGCAATTATATTGACATTGATATTTTGTCGCATGGGCGTTTAATAAGTCACAAAAAGGGTCTTGTGACTGTTCTTATGCCAAAAACTGTTATACAAATATTTGTAAATGACTACTATTATGATTCTCAGAAAGTGGTTGCAAGTGTTTTTTTTTTACATGGGTTTAATAATATTTTTAGAAACTACCATAAAATAAAAAATGTATCAAAGTGCCTTGATCCATTCATATAGTATAACTTTGCACCCAAGAAGAACTGAAAGTTCTGGATAGGGAAGCTTTGTGAAACATGGATGTGAAAGAGTTACTGCTCCTGCTTAACTAGAGCTGGGGATTCAGTTGGGATGAAGCTCACATCCTCCCCACCTCTAAATATCCTTTTAAGGATGTCCCTAAAGAGAGCATATGTATGCATACATCAATGACCAGCTTCCTTATGGCATTTCTGTTGCTATGCCTTTTCTCCTCCCAATTATGTCGCTAGTAATTACAAAATATCTCCATTTTATAAATCTTCCAATAATTGTAATCCAATAATAGCTTCTTGCTATTAAAATACCTATGCTATGATATGCTGTACCTATAACTGTAGTCATAATTTAATATTAGGATTAAGTTGTAATATGAAAATGATTAAATATTCATAAGTTCAAGGGCTGTCTCAGCCCAACACGATCGACCTGGGAGAAACAGTCCATGTGTCTGCCGGATGTCCTGGATCGACCGCTCTCTCCTAAACTGACTGTATCTTAGTGTTTTATGATGCAGTCAGTTCATATCTGATTGTAGACCACATCATCACATCATTATGTAAGGTTGCTGCAAAACTCTGAAGAGCTGGAGCAGAGGACAGGTGTGGTAGTGGCTCTCCTCATACAATCATTCTCTAGGGCCAGAGCTGTGAAAGGAAGGCCCACCCATTTTTCCTTTGGCAGAACACCTTGATGTCGGAGCTCCTGCCTGGTGGTAGCTGGGATGCCTTTTGTGTTGTGGTTGTTTTGGTGTGGGTGCTAGGCAGGAGATGTTGGTGCTGTGGCCAGCAAATGGTGTTTGGAGTCATTAATCAAGCCAGATGCAGGCACCTGGAGAACCTAGTCCAAGGTAAGTATCCAGCTCACTATTGTAAGTATCTGTGTTACCCGTGTGCACAGTGCCCAGGTTGTTGAAACCTCCTCAGAGAACTTATTTAACAACAAAATAAAAAAAATTTAGGCTCCAGCACTCACTTTTGTTGAAGTATCAATCCTCGACTTTATTGTGCAAAATCTTCATAGACATACAGGACACAAAACTCTCTCAAGTGTGGCGACTGTGGCGACCTGGAGAACCTACCATTCCCTGCCTGTACATGGACGGGTGGTTCCAAGAGTAGGAGAAGTAGAAATACTACCAGTGCCACGAGTGTCACCAGAGAGACAACAGGAGCTTAGGGAGTTAAATAAGTGGCTCAGAAGCTGGTGCAGGAAAGAAAGGTTTGGGTTCATGGAGAACTGGGCCAACTTCTCTGTCGTTACAGGCTCTACAGTAGGGACAGTCTGCACCTTAATGAAGAGGGTGCAACTACCCTGGGGGAAAAAATGGTTAGATGGCTGGGGGAGCTTTTAAACTAGGACCTGGGGGGAGGGTGGGGGTCATACTAATAAGGGGGTAGATAGTGTAGATAGAGAATGGGATATAGAAGGGGACAGTGTGGATTTAGTGGGGACTGGGGTTAGCGAGGAAAATAGGGAGAAGACTGGGCATAACTATACACTTGACTATACACATGAAAAATAGAGCTGCTGATAACAAGAACCTGTTACATACAAACATCAACCAAGGTAACCTAAAAATCCCAGATATTCACTTTACAGGTAATAGTAATTTAAAATGTATTTTCGCAAATGCCGGAAGTCTAGCTAACAAAATAAGGGAGCTGGAGGCTATGGTACTAGAAGAACACATAGATGTAGTTGGTGTAGCTGAGACATGGTTGGATTCTTCACATGACTGGGCTGTAAATATTAAGGGTTTTACACTATTTAGGAAAGATAGAGTCAATAGAAAAGGAGGTGGTGTGTGCCTGTATGTGAGGAGTGATCTGAAGACCAGTGTGAAAGAGGCAATTGTGGGTGAGGATGTGGAAACCTTATGGGTGGAAGTTCAAAGGGATAAAAGCACTGAAAAAAGAATACTTGGTGTAATCTATAGACCCCCTAACATCACAGAAGAGATAGAAACGCAACTATATAACCAAATAGAGCGGGCTGCACAAGCTGGTACAGTGGTAATAATGGGAGATTTTAACTTCCTAGACATAGACTGGGGTCATGATTCTGCCTCAACTTGCTGCAGGACCACTTTATGGGCCAGTTTGTAGAAGCTCCCACTAGGGGCAATGCTCTGTTGGATCTGGTAATTTCTAATGATGCAGAGCTTGTTGGAAATGTTACAGTTTGAGAAACACTAGGTAATAGTGACCACAATATAATTATATTCCCCTACACTATAAGAAGCAAACTGTGTCAGGCAGAGCAAAGACACTAAATTTCAAAAAGGCTAATTTCCCTGGGTTAAGGGCAGCATTTTAGGGCATAGACTTGGAGCAGCTACTGTCACATTATATTACTGAGGATAAATGGGAGAGCTTTAAATTCACATTGAGTAATTGCACTAAAAAATGTATTCTTTTGGGTAACAAGTATAAACGGGTAAAATTAAACCCCCCATGGCTTATAGCTATTGTAAGAAGGACAATAAAAGACAAAAAAAGGGCATTTAAAAAATACAAATCTGAGGGGTCAGCTGTAGCGTTTGAAGATTACAAAGGGCTTAATAAAATCTGTAAAAAGGAGATAAAATCCCCAAAAATTCTTTAAAAATATAAATGCTAAAAAACCAAGGTCTGAGCAGGTATCTCCCCTAAATAATGGTAAGTGAGGATAGTCACTGAATATAAGGAAAAGGCAGAGTTACTAAATGTGGTTTTTTAGCTCTGTATATACAAAAGAAGAGAAAGGAGCTGATATCTGTGGTGCTGGGGCTGTTAGTACATCTAGTAATATACTCAATTGGCTAACTGTAGATATGGTCCATGATAAGTTAAATAAAGTAAATGTGAACAAACCTGCAGGTCCAGATGGATTACACCCAAGAGTGCTTAAAGAGCTCAGTTCAGTCATTGCTGTGCCCCTGTTTATAATTTTTAAAGATTTTCTAGGTACTGGTACAGTGCCAAGTGACTGGTGTAAGGCAAACATCGTGCCCATATTCAAAAAAGGATCAAGGTCCTTTACAAGTAATTATAAACCAGTTATTTTAACTTCTGATGTGGGAGAAATGTTTGAAGGACTCTTAAGGGACTATATACAGGAGTATGTGACTGTAAATAATATTATAAGTGATAACCAACATGGGTTTACCAAGGACAGAAGTTGTCAGACTAACCTGATTTGTTTTTATGAGGAGGTGAGTAGTAGCCTGGACAGAGGGGCGGCTGTGGATGCAAAGGCTTTTGATACTATCCCTCATAGACGTTTAATAGGTAAAGTAAGGTCTATAGGCTTGGAAAGTATAGTTTGTAATTGGATTGAAAACTGTCTGAAGGACCGTGTTAAGGGAGTTGTGGTCAATGATTTCTATTTAGAAAGGTCCCGGGTTATAAGTGGTGTGCCCCAAGGTTCAGTGCTGGACCCTTTATTATTTAATTTATTTATTAATGATATCAAGGACGGGATTAATAGCACCATTTCTATTTTTTCAGATGAAAGTAAGCTATGTAGAACTGTACAGTCTATGGAAGATGTCCATATACTTCAAGCTGACTTGAACACTCTAAGTGATTGGGCATCAATTTGGAAAATGAGTTTCAATGTGGACAAATGTAAAGTTATGCATCTTGGTAGTAATAATCTCTGTGCGTCATATGTCCTAGGGGAAGTAACACTGGGAGAGTCACTTATAGAGAAAGATTTGGGTGTCCTTGTGGATGGTAGATTAAATTACAGCATACAATGTCAATCAGCTGCTTCTATGGCCACCAGGATATTGTCATGCATTAAACGAGGCATGGACTCGCGGGGCAGGGATGTGATATTACCACTTTACAAAGCGTTGGTGCAGCCTCATCTGGAATATGCAGTTCAGTTCTGGGCACCAGTCCATAGAAAGGACGCATTGCAGCTGGAAAAAGTACAAAGGAGAGCGACTAAACTGATAAGGGGCATGGAGGGTTATGAAGAAAGATTAAAAGATTTAAATGGATTTAGTCTTGAGAAGAGACGTCTAAGGGGGGACATGATTAACCTATACAAATATATAAATGGGCCATACATGTAAAATGAGCTCAAAAGACAAGGGGGCACTGCCTCCGATTGGAGAGGAAAAAGTTGAGTCTCCGGAAGCGTCAAAGCTTCTTTACTGTAAGAACTGTGAAGCTGTGGAATAGAGTTCCTCAGGATATGGTCACAGCAGCAACAGTGGAAAGTTTTAAAAAGGGTTTAGATGAATTCTTAAAAGTAAATAACATTAATGCTTATGAAAACGTGTAGAAATCTGAGTATCACTTCCTTCTGGGATTCACGTCCCCACCTATCCCTTGGTTGAACTTGATGGACTTAGGTCTTTTTTCAACCGTATTAACTATGTAACTATGTAGACAACCACTTATTGCATTAAGCCAGTGCTGTTGCTGAGCGCCTCCCCTGCTCTATAGGGAAACGCTGATTGGTTAAACAGCAAGCCAGTCACACAGGCAGCTGCTCTAACCAATTAGAGGCTTCAGTGCAGGGGAAGTGCCTTGAGCCCACTTCCTGCTTTGCTGTGGAGCAGGCATGCTCAACCTGCGGCCCTCCAGCTGTTGCAAAACTACAACTCCCAGCATCCTCGAACAGCTTACAACTATCAGCCTACAGCAAGGCATGGTGGGAGTTGTAGTTTTACAACAGCTGGAGGGCCGCAGGTTGAGCATCCCTGCTGTGGAGGATCTGCATGTCTATTCCCTTCTCTGGACTGAAGACGCGTGAGCTCTGTTTCCCCTACAGCATTCAGGGGTCTGCTCCTTTTTTTTCATGCAGACTGGGGCAATGTATGTGGATATGTGTATAGTATATACAGCTGATGTATGTGAAGTGGGATTATGGATGGCAAGTGTTCGCAGTGTATTCTCCGCACCAGTGGTCCTGCATGCGGTGGGACAGTCCCGGATTTCAGTGGCTGTCCCGGAGTCCAGAGATATGTCACGCTGTCAGCTGTCTTTGTTAGCCATCTGCTCCCCACTTCACCATTCAGCTGCCAGCACGCCCCAGCAGCAGCATGATGCCCTCACACATCATGCTGCGGGTCTGTGTGACAGTATCCTGCTGGGCAGCACTGACCACTGAGCTGTGATGATTGGAGAAACCAGGTGCGTATTTACAGGTTTTTTTTTTACTTCCTCTAAAGAGGGCACATATCTGGCCATAATTACGGGGGGGGGGGGGGGGCATATCTTGGCATAACTACTATGAAGAGGGCACATATGAGCATTACTACTGTAAACGGGGCATGATGTGGGCATAACTACTGTGCAGGGGGCACATGTGGGCATAACCACTGTGAGGGGCACAATGTGGACATTATTACTGTTAAAGGGGCACTGTGTGGGCATTACTAATAGGTGCTGGCACAAAGGGGTAATAATTATCATGTGGGGGCATTAAGGGGACTGGGTGTATATAGTTATGTTCTGGGCAGAGTTAGATGTGCAGTGGCCAGGTTTGGGGAGGCCCCAACACTATGCCAGTTCCCCTGTACACCGTCGAGGTGTCACCACGTGTTGATTTTGCGTGGTGCACCCCAATAGGAAATGAGGCTTGAGCCAAAACACGTCACATTTAATTGTATCTATGTGACAAAAAAAGAAATGTGCCTATCCTTCTCTCAAAGACGTTCTAAGGATAGGTCATTAACCCTTAGGGGACCTTGCAATTTTCCATTTTTACGTTTTTGTTTTTCACTCCTCACCTTCCCAGAGTCATAACTTTTTTATTTTTAGAAGGTGGGTGGGGGGGGGGGATTGGAAGCAAAACACAATTCTGTCACAATTCAGTTTTAAAGGTTTTTTTACGGCTTTCACGATGCGGTAAAATTGACCTGTTCTCCAGGTCAGTACAATTACAACGATACCACACGTGTATAGTTTTTCTTGCGTTTTAATACAAAAAAAAGGCCTTTTTTTCATCACCATATTCAGAGCTCTATAACCTTGTTGTAGTTATATGTATAGAGCTGTATGACGGCTCATTTTTTGTGAGGCGACCTGTACTTTTCAGTGATACCATTTTAAAGTGTGTGTGAATTTTTGATCACTTTTTATAAAACATTTTTGGGGAGTTGACATGGCCGCTTTTATTTTTTTTTTCGTTACGCCATTTACAGTATTGGATTAATATTGTTATATTTTAATAGAATGAGCGTTTTCACACATGGCAATGCCCATGATGTGTTTTTTATTTATTTATTAGTTATGCACTGTTATTTTGATTTTGGGGAAAGGGGGGTGATTAGAACTTTTATATTTTTTTTATATTTTTTTTTATTTTTAAAAACTTTTTTTTTAACTTTTTTAAGTCACTCTAGGTGACTATAACTAGCAATCATTGTATTGCCCATTGTGTTCTGTGACGGCCATATAGTCATCATTAAACACTTCATTTAAATATACCAATACAGTGCTGCCACCTGTGTATTGGTATATTTTAGTAATAGCTGTCGAAGCCTGATTGAGGCTTCTGGCTATTACTATAATATAACAGCTTCCCCAATTTTAGCCAGAGAATGGTATTACGGGAGTGGGACCGTGCCGCTTCCGGACCGTTCAGATGCTGTGTTTACATTTGACCTCGGCATCTGAGAAGTTAAAGGGGTTGTCCAGGTCAATATCAGATTGGCAGGGGTCCGACACCAGACACCCCTGCCAATCTGCTGTACGAGGAGATGGCACGCGCAGTCTCTCTTCCTGCTCATCGCTGCTGTCTGTGGCAAAGCAGCAGCAGAGCAGGAAGAGAGAAGGGAGACGGCATGTGCACACTGTGTGCGCTGCCCCTCGTACAGCTGATCGGCAGGGGTGCCGCGTGTTGGACTCCCGCCGATCTGATATTTATGACCTATCTTGAGGATAGGTCATCAATATTAAAAGCCCCAACAACCCCTTTAAATGTATTGATCACATACAATTAAACTAAGCTAGTGAGATAATCTAGTTGGATAACGCATCAGGTTTGACTTTAATGCTGGCTAAATTTGTACATCCGCCGCAGGTCTCCTCTGTTTGAAACAGCAGAAACCCGGTGGGTATGGGGCCCGCTGCACGAGCGAGCTGGTGCCAACTTTCACCGTACATGTAGGGCACAGGTTGTGAAGGGGTTAATATAAAAAATCTGGAAATACTATCTAGAGAGATATATAGCTATATATTTGTATGAATTTTTAAAGGGGTTGTTTCACTTCAGCAAATGGCATTTATCATGTACATTACTAATATATCTTGATGGTCCATATTGCCTCCTTTGCTGACTGGATTCATTTTTTCATCACATTACACACTGCTTGTTTTTATATTTACGACCACCCTGTAATCCAGCAGCGGTGGCCATGCCTGCACACTTTAGAAAAAAGCACCAGCCTGTGTGCGCTCCCACAATCCCGGCCACCAGAAAGGCCTGCACTTTTTCCTATAGTGTGCAAGCACAACCGCCGCTGTATAATTATAATGTGCCGAGTATAATTTGATTGAAAAACTAATCCAGCCAGCAAAGGAAGCAATATGGACAATCACAATACATTAGTAAGTGCCTTGTATTAACTTTCTCTTCATGATAAATGCCACTTGCTGAAGTGACACAACCCCTTTAATAAAAGGTCTTTGGACTTTACCTGATTCTCTATGAAATCACTATGCCAGCTCTGTGCATAAATAAAACTCTATGTTGCAATAATACTTTATTTGAAATGTCCTATTCATTGCATAGTAATATTTTTCAATGAATAACTTCTGTAGTTTGTATTGTATGCACATTTAGCAACGCCCTCTAAGTAAGAATGAATGCCATAACATATATGCAATGGTGACGCTCCATGCCTGCAGATGCCCCATGATCTGGGGTAAGCATGGGTGCTGCATCACTTATCTAACTTCTGCCCAGGGACAGCTGACAGACTCCTGTGTTGTAGGCTGGCTTCTAGGTCTCTTACTGTGTGTGTATTAGAGTCTATTCATTGAACTTCACCATGCAGTACTGCAAGGGTTAAAAAGGTTTTCAGAGATTTTTATATTGATGACCTATTCTCAAGATCAGTCATCAGTATCTGATTGGTGGTAGTCCAACACCCGGGACCCCATCAATCAGCTGTTTTGAGAAGGCACTGGCACTTCTGTGAGCGCCATTGCCTTCTCAAAGTTCGGGTTCATGGAGAACTGGGCCGACTTCTCTGTTGGCTACAGGCTCTACCGTAGGGACGGGCTGCACCTCAATGGGGAAGGGGCAGCTGTGTTGGGGAGAAAGATGGCTAGAAGGTTGGAGGAGTGTTTAAACTAGGGACTGGGGGGGAGGGTAATTACGTTATAGGAGGGGAAGATAGTGCAGATAGAGACCAGGGGCGAGGTAGTGTGTCTGGGGGAGGAATGGAAGGGGGGACTAGAACAGCTCAGAATGAAAGATGTAGGGTAAAAAATACACATAAACCTGTCAAATGTATGTATACTAATGCCAGAAGCCTGACTAACAAGACTGGTGAACTGGAATTAGTGATGTGTGAGGAGGACTATGACATAGTGGGAATAACTGAGACATGGCTGGATGATAGTTATGACTGGGCAGTTAATATAAAAGGTCACAATCTGTTTAGAAAGGATCGTCAAAACCGGAGAGGTGGAGGGGTCTGCCTCTACGTGAAGTCGTGTCTAAATCCCGTAATTCGAGAATACATCTCTGAGGGACATGAACATGTGGAGTCACTGTGGGTAGAAATACATGGAGCAAAAAACAATAATAAAATACTAATAGGAGTGCATTATAAACCACCTAATATACCAGAGTCCACAGAAAATCTATTACTAAACGAGATAGACGAGGCGGCAAATCATAATGAAGTCGTTATCATGGGGGACTTCAACTACCCAGATATAGACTGGGAAACTGAAAGCTGTACATCCCATAAAGGAAACAGGTTCTTGGCAATAGCCAAAGACAATTTCCTTTCCCAACTGGTTCAGGACCCCACTAGAGGGACGGCCATACTGGACTTAGTATTAACCAATAGACCTGATAGAACAACAGATGTGCAGGTTGGGGGACACCTGGGAAATAGTGACCATAAAGTTATAATCTTCCAATTATCCTTCAAACGAGAGTTTCTAAAGGGAGGAACAAAATACCAAACTTCAAAAAAGCTAAATTTAGCCAACTAAGCGAGGCCATAGGCCTAACTAACTGGGACAAAGTCCTCAAAAATAAAAATACAACCATAAAATGGGAGATTTTTAAAAGCATTGTAACATCTAATTGTGAGAGGTACATACCTTATAGGAATAAAAGGCTAAGGAACAATAAGAGACCAATGTGGATAAATGGAACCGTAAAGAAGGCAATAAATGACAAAAAGAAAGCATATAAATCGCTAAAACAGGAGGGGAGTCAGGAAGCACTGATAAACTATAAGGAAAAAAATAGAATATGTAAAAAAACTAATAAAATTTGCCAAACTAGAGACCGAGAGATTAATTGCCAAAGAGAGTAAAACTAACCCTAAAATGTTCTTCAATTATATAAATAGTAAAAAATATAAATCTGAAGGAGTCGGCCCTCTACATAGCAATGAGGGGGTGTTGCAGAGAGCGACGAGGATAAAGCAAAACTATTAAATATTTTTTCTCCACTATATTCACTGAGGAAAATAAACTGTCAGATGAAATGCAGAATGTAAAAGTAAATCCCCCATTAAAAGTGCCCTGTCTGACCCAGGAAGAAGTACAACAGCGACTTAAAAAGATTAAAATAGACAAATCGCCAGGACCGGATGGCATACACCCCGTATCCTAAGGGAATTAAGTGATGTCATAGCCAGACCATTATTTCTGATATTTACGGACTCTATAATAACAGGGAATGTTCCACAGGATTGGCGCATAGCAAATGTGGTGCCAATATTCAAAAAGGGTCCAAAAACAGAGCCTGGAAATTATAGGCCGGTAAGTTTAACATCTATTGTTGGTAAACTGTTTGAAGGGTTTCTAAGAGATGCTATTTTGGAGTACCTCAATGAAAATAAGCAAATAACGCCATATCAGCATGGCTTCATGAGGGATCGGTCATGCCAAACAAATTTAATCAGCTTCTATGAGGAGGTAAGTTCTAGACTTGACAGCGGCGAATCAATGGATGTCGTATATCTGGACTTCTCCAAAGCATTTGACACCGTACCTCATAAAAGGTTAGAACATAAAATGAGGATGCTCGGACTGGGAGAAAATGTCTGTATGTGGGTAAGTAACTGGCTGAGTGACAGAAAACAGAGGGTGGTTATTAACGGTAGATACTCAGATTGGGTCACTGTAACTAGTGGGGTACCTCAGGGGTCAGTATTGGGCCCTATTCTCTTCAATATATTTATTAATGATCTTGTAGAAGGCCTGCACAGTAAAATATCTATTTTTGCAGATGACACTAAACTGTGTAAAGTAATTAACACTGAAGAGGACAGTTTTCTGCTACAGAGGGATCTGGATAGATTGGAGGCTTGGGCAGAAAAATGGAAGATGAGGTTTAACACTGACAAATGTAAAGTTATGCACATGGGAAGGAATAATGCAAGTCACCCGTACATATTAAATGGTAAAACACTCGGTAACACTGACATGGAAAAGGATCTAGGAATTTTAATAAACAGCAAATTAAGCTGCAAAAACCAGTGTCAGGCAGCTACTGCCAAGGCCAATAAGATAATGGGTTGCATCAAAGGGGCATAGACGCCCGTGATGAGAACATAGTCCTACCACTTTACAAATCACTGGTTAGACCACACATGGAGTACTGTGTACAGTTCTGGGCTCCTGTGAACAAGACAGACATAGCAGAGCTGGAGAGGGTTCAGAGGAGGGCAACTAAAGTAATAACTGGAATGAGGGATCTACAGTACCCTGAAAGGTTATCAAAATTAGGGTTATTCACTTTAGAAAAAAAGACGACTGAGGGGAGATCTAATAACTATGTATAAATATATCAGGGGTCAGTACAGAGATCTCTCCCATCATCTATTTATCCCCAGGACTGTGACTGTGACAAGGGGACATCCTCTGCGTCTGGAGGAAAGAAGGTTTGTACACAAACATAGAAAAGGATTCTTCACTGTAAGAGCAGTGAGACTATGGAACTCTCTGCCTGAGGAGGTGGTGATGGTGAGTACAATAAAGGAATTCAAGAGGGGACTGGATTTATTTCTGGAGTGTAATAATATTACAGGCTATAGCTACTAGAGAGGGGTCGTTGATCCAGGGAGTTATTCTGATTGCCTGATTGGAGTCGGGAAGGAATTTTTTTTTCCCCTTAAGTGAGGAAAATTGGCTTCTGCCTCACAGGGGTTTTTTGCCTTCCTCTGGATCAACTTGTAGGAAACAGGCCGAACTGGATGGACAAATGTCTTTTTTCGGTCTTATATACTATGTTACTATGTAAAGTATACCAAGCACAGCACCGTACATAGTATAGGGGCCATGCTTCGTACCGTGCTTAGTCCCATTCAATTGAATGCGGCTTAGCTGCTCCTAGGCCATGAGACACATGAATGTGTTGTCACTCCGCCTAGGAAAAGCAGAGAGAAGACCATGGCGCTCACAGGAGTGCTGCCTTTTCAAACAGCTGCAGTAGCTGCTTGACTTGAGCTAATCAGCTCTCCAATGTATGCTGGGCTCTTTGTTCCACACCTTGCCTAAGCAATCCCTTGGGTTGACCCCTCAAAAGAGCTATAATCCATTTGCCTGCCTCTGTACCGACTTCTGCCTGATTCCTGGATTCTGACTCTCTGCTGCCTGACCTGAACCTTACCTGTTCTCTGGTCTGACCCTGTACTTCCTATACTCACTGATCCGAAGGTGCTTTTCACTGGTGTCTCTGACCCTGTGAGACTCCAGCCAACCACACCGGAACAATTACAAGAGGTAGCAGCCTGGTGGTGTCACGGACGTTCCTGCAACAGGTGGCATAAAATTGGTGAGACTGGCAACACGTGGTTTGATCTGACAGGTTTTCCTTGTGGATCAATAGGCATCTGTGTTGTTTCTGGTAATGGCCACACCCCTTGCCTCAGTTGTTGGTAATGTGGTCATTAACCCTTCCTTATTTATTTTTGCTTCTCCCACAATGCTGTGCAGTTTATAGCTTCAGTTTCAGTTGTGGATAGCTGGTGTGTGGATCTCGGCAGAGTTCCTGGTGCTTCCATAGCCCCTTTGAAGTTAAGTTTTTTCTTTCCCTTTTTGTATTTTGTTTGGGTTCTGTGTGTTGCATTTCCCTATTGTTTGTATTAGGCCTGAAGGAGACTCCTGTTCGCCCTTCCGTTTGGAGGAACAGGTATTCTTATCCCTGCCATTAGTACCAGTGTCCTATAGGGCTAGATAGGACTCTAGGTATTCCTGCGTATGAACCACCCACCTCTGGGGTCTGTTCATACTGGTAGTTAGTCAGGATTTTGGTGTTTTACTAGAAGGTGTCGATCTTCCTTCCCTAGTTCCCAGGCCTAATTCCCTGTTCCCACCTTCCCTTTTATGCTCGGTGTGGTGTTTCCCTCCCACACTAAAGCGTGACATTATAAACTGCCTAAACCGTTATTTTTTGTTTGTGTGCAGCCATGGATCCTATTGCTGCACTGGCAGGTCAACTGCAAAAGCTGTCTTTGGAGGTAGCTGACCTCCGCACGACCGTCTCGCAGATGCAGAGACTACAGGCTGCTGTTCCTAGTGGTGGTGGTGGTTACCAGGCCTGTCTTGAACCTAAAGTTGCCCTCCCGGACAGATTCTCTGGGGGACGTGATAATTTCATTTTGTTTAGGGAGGCGTGCAAACTGTATTTTAGGCTACATCCACACTCATCTGGGGATGAAAAACAGTGAGTCGGTGTGGTTATTTCCTTGCTTAAGGAGGATGTGCAGTCATGGGCTTTTTCTCTGCCGACCGGATCGCAGTCTCTCTGGTCGGTAAATGAATTTTTCGAAGCTTTTTTTCTTATCTATGATGATCTGGATCGGACCTCTCTAGCCAAAACTAAGCTGCGCAGCCTTTGTCAGGGTGATCGTTCCACTGAGATTTATTGCTCTGAGTTTAGGAGGTGGGCTACGGATACGAAGTAGAATGATCCTGCCCTTTGTAGCTATTTTTTTCAAGGGTTATCAGAGAGGCTGAAGGGCGCTTTCGCCTTTCATGAAACCCCAGTGTCTCTGGAGGCTGCTATGTCTCTGGCTATATGCATGGTTAGACTCCTGAGAGAGCGATCTATGGGCCCCCACTCTCAGGACGTACTATCACATGATGTATCAACCTCCTCTAATACTTTGGGTGAAGCTACTCCTGGGTTTATGTCTGTGGATGAACCCATGCAATTAGTGGGAGCTACTCCTGGATCCGCTTTTAAGCATACTGGTAATAGGAAGGGATTGTGTTTTCTCTGCAGATAAGAGGGACATTTTATCAGAGTATGTTCATGCATTCAATGGCAAAAAGAAAAAAAGAGGGACATTTAATTTCCATCTGACTCCTGGAGAAGTGAGAGGAGAGCTAGAAAATGTGCATTTGTCTTTGGCCCTAGAGTCAAAAACTGTGGGGATTGAGGTGTTATTGACAGCGGGGCCTGGGTGAACCTGATTGATGCTCAGTTTGTCCATATGCACGGGTTATCACCTAGTGCTTTAGAAAAAAAACATTTCTGTTTTTGCTATTGATTCTGCACCTCTAGCTCAGAAGTGTTTATCTCAAGTGGTAAATGATATCAGATTAAGAGTGGGTGACTTTCATCAAGAATTTATCTCGTGTTTTGTGTTGGAGGGTCCCCCTGCACCGGTGGTTCTGGGTTTACCGTGATTATTGCATTGACAATTGTCTGAATACATCTTTTTCTGTTTTAACTACTAAGACATTACCCTTTTGTATCTGATTTTGCTGACGTGTTTTCTGAGAGTGTTTTCTATTCCCGGAGCTAAATTGACAAAATCTAGGTTGTATAACCTTTCTGAACCTGAAAGACTGGCCATAAGAGAGTATATTATCGAGAGTTTGGCTAAAGAACACATAAGACTTTCCAAGTCTCCATTGGCAGCAGGGTTTTTTTTTGTTAAAAAAAAGGACGGAGGTCTTCGGCCATGTCTGACCATGTACTGTCCGTAATCCTTAACCTCTTCCTTTCATTCCCGAGTTGTTTATCCAGATTATTGGTGCCAAGGTGTTCTCCAAGTTGGATTTAAGGTGGGACATATAATCTGGTTAGGATCAAGGAAGGGGATGAATGGAAGACGGTTTTTAATACTCCTGAGGCGCACTTTGAGAACCTGGTCATGCATTTCGGGTTGACCAATGCTCCTGCGGTTTTCCGGCATTTTGTGAATGGCATTTTTCATCACCTTGTGGGGAGGTTTGTAGTTTTGTATTTGGATGACATTCTAATGTATTCTCCAGACGTGGAAACACATCAGGATCACGTTAGACAGGTGTTACAGATCTTAAAGGACAAAAAAATGTAAGCAAAGTTAGAGGTGTGTTTTTGCTGTACACAAGGTACTGTTTTTGGGCTATCTGTCATCTTCAGGTTTTCGAATGGATCCAGAGAAAGTCCGTGCTGTATTGGACTGGGATAGACCCGAAAATCTGAAGGCTCTTATGTGATTTTTTTGGGGTTTACCAACTATTACCCAAAATGTATTCAGAATTATTCGACAATAGTAAAACCCTTAACTAACATGACTAAGAAGGGGACAGATGTCTCAGTGTGGTCTTATTAAAGGCCTTGCAAGCCTTTTCTGCGATTAAGGAATGCTTCTCTTCTGCCCCTATATTGGTGCAGCCGGATGTATCACAACCTTTCATTGTGGAAGTGGACACATCCGAGGTGGGGGTAGGAGCAGTTTTATCACAGGGCCCGTCACATGGTAAATGGCGTCCATGTGCCCTTTTCTCTAAAAAAAACCTCTCTTCCGCAGAGAGAAATAATGATGTGGGTAACAGAGAGTTACTGGCCATTAAGTTGGCTTTTAAGGAATAGCATCATTGGTTGGAAGGGGCAATTCATCTGATCACGGTATTCACTGATCACAAAAACCTGGCTTACCTGGAGTCAGCTAAACGACTGAACTCGAGGCAGGCCAGATGGTCTTTGTTTTTCACCAGATTCAATTTCACTGTCACCTATCGTCCTGGGGTTAAGAACGTCAAGGAGGTGGTAATTTTGAAAATCCAAGTCCGATACTGTCGGAAGGGGTGGTGATATCCGCTTTTCACTCTGACCTAGAGGTGAAGGTGTTAGAGGCCCAGGGAGGTGCACCGGATTCTTGTCCCTCTGGGAAACTGTTTGTGCCATTGGAATTGCGTCACAAGGTGTTTCAGGAACTGTCTCTCCTGGAGGGGGGCCTGTGGGCCCCCCTGACTTAGGGGCCCGGTCGCAATTAGGTGTTTCAGAGACTGTCTCTCCTGGAGGGGGCCCTGTGGGCCCCCCTGACTTAGGGGCCCGGTCGCAATTAGGGTCCCTATAGCTACGCCACTGGTGACGAGGGGACATCCTCTGCGTCTGGAGCAAAGAAGGTTTGTACACAAACATAGAAAAGGATTCTTCACTGTAAGAGCAGTGAGACTATGGAACTCTCTGCCTGAGGAGGTGGTGATGGTGAGTACAATGAAGGAATTCAAGAGAGGCCTAGATGTATTTCTGGAGTGTAATAATATTACAGGCTATAGCTACTAGAGAGGGGTCGTTGATCCAGGGAGTTATTCTGATTGCCTGATTGGAGTCGGGAAGGAATTTTTTTCCCCTTAAGCGGTGAAAATTGGCTTCTGCCTCACAGGTTTTTTTTGCCTTCCTCTGGCAAAAAACTTGTAGGAAACAGGCCGAACTGGATGGACAAATGTCTTTTTTCGGTCTTTTCATTCGGTCTTACATTTTGTGATGGAACACATCTTATGATGCCTAGGAAGCTAGGTGCCGGAGAGATATAACATGTCACAAAACTATGTCTCTGAAGACTACAAGGTGAAGAGCTTAGGCTTTCCTGAGTGAGAACCCCAGCTGGAGAATGAGTAGTAGAGTTAAGCATAAAGGCCAAAACATGATCTTAGATTTTAAAGAATTGCCTCACTATGAGCTCCTCTTTGCTGCCTTCGCTCCTTAAGGGTTGCAGCTGTCTTAGTTGTGGTGTAGTGTGGCCAGTATTTCCATGAAATATTGCTGGTTCAGGGGGAGAAGTTTTCTCTGACTATACAATACTGGGATCACACATTCCTGGTACTGCTTAGTGTCAGGACTTTCTATACACTGTGGCACACAACATCCTGACACTGGCCAGCATCAGGTCCTTGAGCCCAGTTCTCTGAAAGGCTTAATGTGGAAATGTGGCCTGGGGAACCCCTGGACTATGGTTGTGACTGCTGCGACCCCTATAGTTACAGCACTTTTTGCAGCAATACTCTTTCTCTGATGTTAATGGTACACATTAAATCCAAAGAAACGATTGGTCAAGTGCAATCATCTACCACATAGAAACAGTTTGAACTTCAAGCACAGTATACAATTTGCATAGTAAACATGTTGTTTGTTTTCCACTTTCAAATAGTTGCAATGGCATACCACTCATAAGTGCCCACTAATAGCCTTTCATTTGTAAGTTAAAACAGTCTCAGAATCTCTAATGTTTAGTGATTTTATGGAATTATGGGTTAGCACCATTTATGCAAAGCACCACATGCTGTAGTAAACTGGTCCCATTCAATGAGCAGGTCCTGTGTTGTTTCATTATGAAATTATGCAATTTTAGTTGTTCACTTTATTATGCATCAAAACATTACGTTACCTTTAAATAAGACACAGCAGGCATTCCAGTATAACAAGATCACAATCAAAACAATTTTTATTCATTTGGCAAAAGTCATTTTCTTTTATATCCTCTTTTTTATGCGGTTTTTGCTTGTAACTAAATCACTCCATAAATGGTGTTTGCACTGGATATACAGACCATTCCCTATCACAGAGAATCAGGTACATGTCCAAAGAGATTGCATGGATAGACTTCTTGCAAATCATAATATGTCACTACATGAGGAAGTGGTCAACTACAGTGAAACTCACATTATACTGCGAAAGAAACTCTAGCTATATATTTGTACAAACTTTAGATTTACTCAGTTTTCAGAAAACACAACAAATGTAATGACAACAATTTAATGTCAAGATTTAACACCTTCAGTACGAAGCTACTTTCACCTTAAATCCCAGGCTGATTTTTTAAAAATCTGTCATATGTCACTTTGCGCCTTCTGACGTTTCTCCCTGCACTAAGATGCTGTGAAAAGATTCCTGCCTATATAAATCGTTTTTTAATATTTTTTTTCACAATTAGCTTTTTCCAATTGCTGTCCCTAGCGCCTTCTCACGTCTGTCCCTGCACTCAGAACGCTGGAAAATCACAGTATCTAAAATGGCTGCCGTATTTATAGGGCTGTGACATCACAGGGCTGGCTGGCTGCTGATTGGCTGCATGCATGCATGTAAATCTTGGCGATCCCGCCTTCCCAGAGTTCCTTGCCCCATGTCCTCAGTCCTCACACGTGTGGCTGCCATTTTAGGAAAAATTGCGATTCGTTACCACGAAGCTCGAGGAAATTCTTATTCGTTGCGAATAGAATTTTTCCTGAAATTCGGATCGAATTCCACTTCGTCTGATTCGATTTGCTCATCTCTATTCCCAACCATTGGATCCCCGTCACCACAGCATGAGGACCTGATGGGCATGGGGACCCTCTACAAACATCGCACATGCCGCGGTCAGTACTGACCGCGTCACAGCAGTGTTAATGCTCTGGTATTGGCGTTTTCACCGATGCCGGCGTATACAGCAGGAGCACAGCTAACAGGAACAGCCTGATGCTGATTGGGTGGGTGCAGCTCCTGCCCCCTCCTGATTAGCGCTCCATAGCTGTATGGCTCTGGGATCTAAGGCACAGTCCACAGCGACGTACAGCTACGGCACAGGTATCCTACAGGTTAAAGAGGTTGTCTCACTTCAGCAAATGGCATTTATTATGTAGACAAAGTTAAAATACGGCACTTACTAATGTACTGTGATATTTCCTCCCATGCTGGCTTGATTCATTTAAAATGCTTTATAAAATGCTTTTTTAACTATACCCTTAATTAAACAAAGAGTAAAATTAGTAACAGAATTTATGAATGTTTCTCTTTTACCAATAGATACTACACAAAAAAGGGGGCCAGTCAGCACGTCCCTGAAAGCAGGTGCACGTAGCGAAATATACATACAAACACATAAAAAATGCAACAGCACTCTGCCCTGCCTCTATGCTGGAAAAGTCAGGCGTCAGTGTACATTTTGATCAAAAGTTAAAATAAGCCACTTGCTGCAATGAGTGGTCCTAACGCTAAATCCTACCTGTTATGGGCCATGACAGCCACATAAAATCCAGGGAGTGCAGGCCCAGCATGCATGCTGGATCCACCTTGCTTAGTAACCCTGTTTGGTGCCATAACAGCCTCCATTAGATCCAGGGATGCAGGTACCAACATGCACGCTGAGCCCACCATGTCCTCCTCCTGGAGCCAAAATGGCTACTAGTAGGGGAAAGCCCATAACAGGTAGGATTTAGTGTTAGGACCACTCTTAATCATAGAGAGAAAACTGTGCAGTTATCCAGTTACATGGTCCACTAAAACAGAAATCCGAAGTCGGCTTCGGTACTGGCTGGTACCTCAGTACCGAAGCCGACTTTGGATTCCTGTTTTTAAATGTTTTTAAAGTTGTAGAATCAAAGCCCGAAATCATTCACCGAAGTCTGGCGCGACTTTGGATGTAATGAATATTGTCTCACCGAAGCACATACATTTTAATGCTATACGACAGGTCTCTGTACAGCATTAAAATCTAATCTAAAGTCTAGGAACAAATCGACTTCGGATCTTGGATCCGAAGCTTGATTCTCTCACCCCTACTTATTTCCATTAAAAAAAACTTTTCAATGGAAAAAAATGCAAAAATATAATCCTGGTATTCCCTGGTATCACCCCTGAAAGATAAAATTCCAGCTCCCTTATCCAATTCAAAAAATGCTCCCCACAATTCCCGGGCTGCTCCTATAGATCATACTTACTCCGCTCCCCGGCATCCGTGTCACTCCCGATCCCTACACGGCCACTACTGCATCTTCCTGTCTCGCAGATCCAAACATCCGGTAATGGGGGGTGCAGCCAATAGCAGGCCACGACGGTGACCAGCCTCTCTAGCATCAAGGGTGACATCACCCAACATGCAAGGGGACTGGTCGCCATCTGTCTGCTTTATAGCTAATTATTAGGGTTTTGTACTGTAATATCCCTGGTCTAACACCAGCCCACTCAGAAAAAAAGCTCTATATTTGTGAAGATCTCTCAGTTGTTGTACAGTTGTACAGCTGTTGGGCTTCATTTCCACTCTAACTATACATATGGCCTTCCTCCTCCCCAAGCTTAAAGAGTACCAGGTTAGCATGCAATGGAAACATCTCATATCAACATTAAATTCATGTGTACCTTGTCCCGAAAGGAAAGTATGTGAGCTTCAGACACATCCATCCTGGTGCAGCAATACAAAATTTATCACCCTCTAGATATTCATCGCAGGAAACACTAAACTTCTTCATGAAGAAGCGTCTTCTATATTTCCTCAAGCAGGAGCTTTGTAAATAATCTTGCTTGAGATAAATATAGAGTAGTCGGTGTTATGTGAGTTTCTCTCCTGCATCTGACATGTAACCAGGACAAATACAATATATGTATATAACATATATATATATATATATATATATAATGTCGGACTGGGGTGCGTAGGGCGCACCAGTAAAATTCATTGGGGGTCCACTGCTTATATGCCTGCAAATATTACCCATTCACACAGTGGCAGACAGCAGCAAGATGTTACAAGATGATTAATTATAGGCGTCCCTGCAGTGATTTCAAGAAGGCAGGTGCCTAGAAAACAAGGATACTGGCTGGCCTCCTGGTGTGTAGAAGTCAGCTCAGCCACCCAATCCATCTATGATAATAAACATGTTAAATAATAATCTATCCAGTTTTTTTATATGGATGTTTAGACTGGTTGAGATGTTTTACTCTGCCCAGGGGCGTTGCTAGGTTTAAACATTCGGACCCTGGGCCCCTGATGTTTTGTCCCAGGCCCCAAATGTTCTGCCTGCCAGCTAGATACATCTATATTGCCGTACCTCAGGACGGCAATACAATTAAATCTAATGCAGTGGAAGATCTGAAGGACCAGTGGTGACATCACAGGTCATGTGGATCAGTAAAACAGGCAGTGGTTGAGAAGGACCTGCGTTGATGTCACCATCATGTGACCAGAGCAGGAGAGGATGGCAGTGAAGAGGAGAAGAAGCTGTGGTGATGTCTGCTACATGAGGAGAGGTATGTAAAGGGAGAGGCAGAGCAATGCTGGGAGTTTTGGTTATTTAACTGGGACTGTATGTTAGGGCTGAAGCGAGGGATGTTATTTACATGGAGCTGTGTGTTGGAGGTGGCTGGGGAGGGGGTCATGTTATTTACATGGGACTGTATGTTGTTGCAGGGGGGGGGGGAAGTGATGTTATTTTCATGGGACTGAATGTTGGAGGGTGCTGGGGCAGGGTGATGTTATTTACATGGGACTGTATGTTGAAGACGGCTGTGGGAGGGGATTATGTTATTTACATGGACTGTACGTTAAAGGCGGCTGTGGGAGGGAGGGATGTTTTTTACATGGGACTGTATGTTGAAGGTGGCTGGTGGGGGGGAATGATGTTATTTACATGGGACTGAATGTTGAGGGGGTGATGTTTACATGGATTGCATGTTGGAGGCGGCTGGGGAGGGGTGGTATTATTTACTTAAGACTGTATGTTGAAGGCAGCTGGAGACGAGGTAATGTTATTTACATGGGACTGTATATTGGAGGGGGCTATAGACATGGTGTGATGTTATTCACATGGGACTATATGGCAGAGGGAGGGAAATAGTGTTATTTACATGGGACTGTATGTTGGAGGGGCTGAAGGGTGGGTAGTGACGTTATTTACTGTGAGGGCACTCTAGAAGGGAATTACTATTGGATGGACTGTAAGGAGCACTATTACTATGGGGGGCACAAATTTTTCTTCAGGATAGTATTTGGGGGTATTGGGGAACACATTGAGCAGAAGGATAACACTGTGGGGACTCGAGGTTGGGGGATGATGATAGAAATCTGAGGAAGCTAAGATGTCTGTGTGTTACACTCTGCAGAGACGGGGTATGGCTGAAAGAAGTTTTCCAGACCAAATGGAGAAGATGATGACAGAGAAGATCTACATCGGAGGAGACGTCACCTGGGAGGCCCTGGATGTGACAGGTATGTGCTGCGAAATGCGGTATGGGGGGAGGTGTCGACTTAGAGAACTGAGACATATTCATTGGGGCTTGGGCCTCGGATCTTTTGAGACCCTAGCAACTCCCCTGACTCTGCCTATCTATACCTAGTGCAGTCACTCTACTTTGCCATGTGCCAGGTTTGCAGAGGGTGGGGGACTAGTTGCCCACCTTGCTTGGGACTCACCGGGGGTATCTGTGTAGTGGGTTCCCAGTCCGAAACTGTCGAGGACTACAACTCCCAGAATGTCGATTCAGTTATTGTGGGATATCAGAGGACAATTCAGAGAGGGAGTATAAGAGGAGAGAACTACAACTTCCAAGGTTTCTCAGGCTCACCACTTCTCCACTGCTGAACTCCATCCCAGCCTGCACTGATCACATGATGGTGATATCATCACAGGTCCTTCCCACATCTCCTCTCCACTGCTGAGCTCTAGCCACTCCTGCACTGATCACATGACAGTGATATCATTACATGTCTTTCCCACTCCTCTCCACTGCTGAGCTCTGGCCCCTCCTGCACTGATCTCATGAAGGTGACGTCATCACAGGTCCTTTAGCTCTTGCACTGTAGCAGATTATAGTGCCTGTCCTGCTGTGCGCCCAACTCCCACCCTCTTCCGCCTTGAGAACCCTAGGCATTTTTGGTAATTTATAAATTCCGGCTGGGCAATTTTTTTAGATCCCAGAAAGAGTACGTCTGCAAAAATGAGGACTAATGGTCACCCGAAAGTTAAAGACACAACTATAGATATGGTGAAAACTTATAGAGGGCTTTGGCTGAAATTTATAGAACATTTATCTGTTATTGGGAAACTGTGACTGGCATTTGTAGTGAGGCTCTTGTGGAGGAACAAAGAAACTATGGCAAGCGGTTATAGAGGCAGTGGATGAAATGTTTTGGGGCATTAACTGGCACTAATATGACACTGTCAATGGCTGTCTCTTATGGTAGCACTGTGGTTGCTGTTAGATAGGCATAGTGGCTAGCACATATGGGGGCACTGTGGATGGCATTTGTAAGGGCACCATGGTAGTCACCTTTGGCATCAGTGTGGATAGCTCCTATATTAGCAATATATCTGGGAGTTGTAGGGGCAGTGTGGATTTTACTGATAGAGACTCAGTGTCAGGCAGTTTGAGGGTACTGTGGCTTTCAATTATGGGGGTACAGTGGCTGGCAATTATAGGAGCATATTGGCTAGAAGTTATGGGGGCACTGAGGCTATCAGCCTTGGCATCACTGTGGATACCACCTGTGGGGGTCATTATTGCTGGGATTTCTTTAGGAACTATGGCTGCCAGTTACAGAGACAGCAGATGAAATATGGGGCATTGGTTGGAATTTATATGGTGTTGTCGCTCACTATCTCTAATAGAGACCCTGTGGATAACACAAGGGGCCCACAATTGTAAGATCTGTAGGAATGGTGTGGCTGGCACTATGAGGGCAATCCCAGACACTTGACTAAATGTATGAGGGCTCAGTCTAGCACTTATGGTAATGAGGGCACTGGGACTGCTGTACTGTGATGATACTGACATGCGAAAAATCTGTTCCAATGTACATCTTAGGCCTCATTTACCATAGACTGTCTTTCTTGCCCCTAGCAACCAATCTGAGCCCGGCTTTCATTTCTTTAACTGTTCTGGAAAATGAAAGCTTCCAGCACTCAGGAGAGGAAAACACTGTGTGGAGGAAACCTCTAGGGAACCATGGCTGGAGGGCTGCCCTTGCCTTGGACTTAGACGGTAATGCCACATCAATAGTAAGGGGGGTGCAAGCCGGGCTGATCTGGTTGGCTAGGTGGATGTTCTTTTCTTCCCATTGGCCGATGGGCTTTCGAGAACCTCCAAATTTCGTCAAGGTGCGGTTGGGCGTGGGTAGTTAAGCTCAAGGTCCTCAGGCCTTAACCCCTTACTATCAGCACTTTGTCAATATACTCCAGTTTGGATAATCGCCATATATTTATGGACTCCTGATGATTGCAGGGTTCCCTCCTCCAGGGGAGCATGTTCTGTTACTGACAGCCACTGGTCCAGGTGCTGACACCGAGTACCCCAGACTATTGGCTCTTGCTTAAGAATCCAGTGACGACCATAACCACTGAACCAAGAACAATGGAATACTTGGTAACTTACCTGCCGCAGCTGCTTGAAGGCACACCAGAAGGTCACACCACCACGAACTGGAACCCATGCAAATGTACTACAATCCGTACACCATCCCGGACTCAGTACAAACCGACACACATAGGAACCAGCACTCCAGCAACTACTCACTGACTTGTTGTTCCCCCTCGGGGGAACCCAGGAGCCCTCTCACCGAAGGCGCAGACAAATAGGGGAAATGTCTAGCAAACATGCTGGACTACAAACACCAACCGACCAGACATGTAACAACAACAAGACATTCAACAAAACCCCAAACAAAACAAACCCACACCATACAAAGAGACATGTAAGGAAGGGTAGAGGACATAACAATAAGGGGAAGACAAAGGAGAGACATTGATGTCTAACTAGGTGGCCCTCACACTGGACAGATAGAATCTCCAGGACAGGAGCATAACTCCAGCACACACCAAGGCTGGAGTACAACTAACCTCCTGACTTCCAGCCACAGGCAATATAGGCACCTAGTGACCACACCCAGCCAGGTAGTTAACCCCACACACACCAGACAGAGAAGGGAAACAAACCTTTAAGGGGAATTGAAAATACATGCTGCAAACAACACGTAACCAGGCAACATGCATGCACGGCAAACGTGTCACGGCAAACCACAACACAACCGTGACACAGCCGTGACACATGTATCCTGAGCGAGGAATGCAAATGAAGATGAAAGGATACCGGATAAATCACAGACATGATTTTAAATGGTCCAATAAACGTAGGCACAAGTTCCCCAGACGGTACTCTGAGACGCAAATTTTTAGTTGAAAGCCTGACGAGCTCACCCAATACAAAGTTTGGACCCGAAGACTGCTTCCCAATAGCATGTTTACATTGGCTGCCTTGAGATTTTTTTAGGTTATTGCGAACCGGAGCCCAAACTATGCACAGATTGTCAATGACAGCATCCATTGAAGTAGGGCTAAACTTAAAAGCTGCCAGTTAGGGGACTTTTTGAGATAGAGGGTGGTGGTGAAGGAGGTGTAGTTTGTGGAGAGGGGCGACCAGCTGTCTTTATTGGTCTGGAGTAGGAGGCATACAATTCCCATGTTGTAGAAATGGCCTGCACAAAACAATAGTTTCAGCATCATAAATACTATGATAAGGTGGAGAGGGCGGGCCATCTGTTGTCCCTTATTTTTAGGGCACAATTTGACAAAGATAAATCATGTCAGAACTTTTTCCACCTTTAATGTGACCTATAAACTGTACAACTCAATTGAAACAAAACAAACTGAAATCTTTTAGGTAGAAGGAAGAAAAAATATTAAAATAAAATAATAAGGTTGCATAACTAATACTTTGTTGAAGCACCTTTTTATTACAGCACTCAGTCTTTTTGGGTATAAGTCTATCAGCAGGGCACATTTTGACTTGGCAAGATTTGCCCACTCTTCTTTGCAGACACTCCAAATCTGTCAGATTGCGTGGGCATCTCCTGTGCACAGCACTCTTCAGATCACCCCACAGATTTTCAATCTGATTCTGGTCTGGGCTCTGGCTGGGCCATTCCAAAACTTTGATCTTCTTCTGGTGAAGCCATTCCTTTGTTGATTTGGATGTATGCTTTGGGTCATTGTAATGCTGAAAGATGAAGTTCCTCTTCATGTTCAGCTTTCTAGCTGGAAGGTTTTGTGCAAATATTGACTGGCATTTGGAACTGTTCATAATTCCCTCTATCTTAACTAAGGCCCTAGTTCCAGCTGAAGAAAAACAGCCCAAAAGCATGATGCTGCCACCACCATGCTTCACTGGTGGTATGGTGTTCTTTTGGTGATGTGCAGTGTTGTTTTTGCGCCAAACATATCTTTTGGAATTATGGCCAAAAAGTTCAACCTTGGTTTTATCAGATTATAACACCTTTTCGCACATGTGTTTTTGCAAAATGTAGCCTGGCCTGGATGATTTTCTTCGTAAGAAAAGGCTTTCGTTTTGCCACTCTACCACATAGCCCAGACATATGAAGAATACGGGAGATTGTTGTCACATGTACCACACAGCCAGTACTTGCCAGATATTCCTGCAGCTCCTTTAATGTTGCTGTAAGCCTCTTGGTAGCCTCCCAGACCAGCTTTCTTCTCGTCTTTTCACCAATTTTGGAGGGACGTCCAGTTTGTGGTAATGTCACTGCTGTGCCATATTTTCTCCACTTGATGATGACTGTCTTTACTGTGTTCCATGGTATATCTAATTCCTTGGAAATTCTTTTGTACCCTTCTCCTGACTGATACCTTTTAACAATGAGATCCCTCTGATGTTTTGGAAGCTCTCTGTGAACCATGGCTTTTTCTGTGGGATGCGACTAAGAAAATTTTAGGAAAGACCAACTAGAGCAGCTGAACTTTATTTGGGGTTAATCAGAGGCACTTTAACCCTGGGTTCACACCTGAGCGTTTTACAGCGCGTTCCTACGCGCTGTAAAACGCTCAACAGGCGAAAACCCATGTTTCCCTCTGGGCATGGTTCTCACCTGAGCGTTTTACAGCGCGTACGAACGCGCTGTAAAACGCCATATGCCCAAAGAAGTACAGGAGCTTCTTTGGGGCGTATTGTCGTGCGTATTGTGATTGACACCAGAGTGGTCAATCACACGAACATGCGTACGACGCGCGTTCCCTATTTACAAAAACGCGCTGTAAT
Source organism: Bufotes viridis (assembly GCA_033119425.1). Taxonomy (NCBI): domain Eukaryota; kingdom Metazoa; phylum Chordata; class Amphibia; order Anura; family Bufonidae; genus Bufotes; species Bufotes viridis. The sequence continues at coordinate 354,492,743 of CM065589.1, forward strand.
ATGCGCGACAAAAACGCACGTAAAACGCGTGTATCAAGTACGCTCAAGTGTGAACCTAGCCTAAATGATGGCAGGTGTACGCTGACTCCTATTAAACATGATTTTGAATGTGATTGCTTAATTCTGAACACAGCTACATCCCCAACCACATTATCTGACATTTTAACAGGGGTGTGTAGACTTTTTATATCCACTATATATTAGTGTCCTGAAGGATGTAGATGGGATGGAGATCTTTGATACGCATTTCATCTTGCCTATATTCCTCTCTTTCTACTCTAAGTTCTACCTTCACGGCTTACACATACCCAGGAGGATATTTCTTCTTATTTACATGGGGTATCATTGCCACTGTTGGCAGATGCAGATAGAGTGTATCTGAATGGCCTATTACAATTGATAAAGATTGAGGAGGCAGTGTCTTCTATGGCAAATACTAATAAATCGCCAGGGACCCAGCTGCTTCATGTGTATCAGGAAACTTTGGAATGCAGGTAGCTAGTATTGTTCTTCCCAAACTGAGGAAGGACCCACTCCTCTCGTACTGGCCTATTTCCCTGCTCCCCGTGGATATTAATATCTTGGCCAAGTTGATGGCTATGCGACTGTACAGAGTTATCGGCCCCTTTATACACACTGACCAGTCCAAATTAATGCCGGCCAAATAAATGGTGGTTAATATTAGACGACTTTATCTCAAAATGCAGTTTCCAGTAGAAAACCCTGGATAGGGTCATTTTTTCCTTGGACGTCACCAAGTCTTTTGACAGTGTTGAGTGGGAGTTTCTCTGGGAGGTCTTGGGGAAGTTTGGGTGAGATCGCAGGAAAAATTGTGTTGTATGCAGACAATGCATTGTTGTTTTTGGACAATGCTAGAGATTCCTTACCTATTGTCATCGATATGATCAGTACTTTTGGGCAATACTCCGGTTTAGTTATTAATTAAACTAAATCTTCTGTCTTTAAATATAGTGGATGACTCGGGGTACTATGTCCAGGCAGGACTTCAAGTGGTTAGTGAGTTTAAGTATTCAGGGGTGGTTGTATCACATCGACTCACGGAGTATGAAAAACTAAATCTGTCCACTCTCATTGGTAGATTCAAGCAGATGCTGCATGTACGGTCTAAGCTACGGTCTAAGGTCCAAGGTGGGAGGGATCAATATTATTAAGATGATCCTGAATGCCTTAGTTGCTTTATGTTCTGCATAATTCCTCCCTCAGGTATTTCCACTCGATTAAGAGAGTTCATATGGTGGGGAGGCTCGGCGCTTCTGAGGCTGGAGACCCTTCAGAAGGGTAAGACAGATGGGGGACTAGCCCTTCCCAACCCCTGGGTATACTTCTTATCAGCACAGCTTCAGCATGTTCAGGGCTGGGAGGGGGAGGTGGGGGATCCCCAAAGTTATTTACTGTGTAGCTTCCTGAAAGAGCCCAATTTGTATTGTAATAAGTAATATGTAATAAGATGAGATGGGTCAGCTGTTCCCCACTATACCTCTCCTGTATAAAGTTTGGTGGAAAGTGATGGAATTACAAGGTGTAAAAGGGGTCACACAGTTTTCCTCGATATGGGATACTTCTTGGTTACCGCATTTGTGCTCTCTGCAGGGGGGTTGGCGACGAAGGGAGTCTTACTAGAGTCCATCAGCTTCCTTATAGCACAGTACTGAAAACCTATGAGTAGCTTCAGATAGATTATGGTTTGTCTACTTGCGATTTTTATAGGTATCTGCAGCTGTGCAATGCCTTCCAAGCTGACCACGATGGTGGCATTCATTGTCTGGGGTTATTTCCCTACTTTATAGGTCTACATTGGATCAGGTACTGAAAGACTACTCACTGAAAAGTAGGGAGTGGTGGGAGGCAGAGGTGGGGCTCCTAGAGGAGAACCAATGGCAGGAGATATGAGAGAGCACACTCAATTCCTATTTGACATAGGACTCCTCTTGGATTCTAGATGTCCCCGGTGTCGGAAGGAGGGGGAGGGTATGCTGTATATACTATGGTTGTGCTCGACTCTGGAGGGCTTTTGGCACTCTGTGGTAGAACTTATTAATTCTCTTTATTCTGTTATACTTGTTATGACCCCCTTTGTATGTGTGTTTGGATATGCGGAGGACTTTCCAATCACCAAGCCCGGTAAGGTGGCAATACCTAGAACTCTATATATGGCCTAGAAATGAATTGCTCAGTATTGGTTAAATGAGTGCTGTCCTAGCAGAATTGAATATATAGCCAAGATTTACTAGTAGTTACTTAATTTGGAACAAGGGGGTTATAGGAAGAGGGGAGCCCTAGCTAAATTTGACCACCCTGGATCGATACCTCTGGCTTGGCTTCCCGCGAAATTCAGAGATATTGTCTAGGCCTGGTTTGATATGTTATTGAGGTGGCAATCTGTATTTAAACCAATGATGTGATTGCATCAAGATTGGTGGTTCACAGTTCTCTAATCGGCTCTCTATTGATAGTTCACCTATTAGATGGATATGCATTGGGCCGGGTTCTTAATCCACGGAGGTTACAAATGTGAACATGGATTTTCATTTTATTTTATCCGAAGAGGGGTGGATGGGAGATGGACATGCAAACATTATTGCTGTATGTAGTGACCATATTATTCTACTGGACTGAGGCAGAGGGAGAGCATCATTTGGACACTGTCGGGGGGTGGGAAGAGTTATGTGAGGGGGGGGGGGGGGAAGGATTCTTTGTTATGCTACTATGTCAAAAGGTTAATAAAAAGAATGATGATAGCATCCACCGCAGGATTCACCTTCACAGAGACAGAAGAAAAACGCGGATTAAAGCCATAATTACAAAAAGTGAGATACCACTAGAGGAGCTGACATCGTTGTTAATTGCAAACTCCGCTACAGGCAAAAACCTTTTCCACTCATTTTGGCAGTCAGAAACAAAACACCTTAAAAACTGCTCCAAGGCCTGGTTTAACCTTTCAGTTTGTCCAATTATCTCAGGATAAAATGCAAATGAGAAGTAGAGTTTGATCCCCAGATGTTGCTAAATTCTTTCCAGAATCTTCAGACAAATTGGACACCTCTGTCTGAGATAATGGTCTCAGGTATGCTATGCAATCTCAGGATGTTGTCCACAAACAAAGCAACCAATTCTTTCGCATTAGGAAGTTTCCTTTATTAGCACCAGATGACACATCTTAGAGAACCTACTGTATCTAAGACCACCCAGACAACTGACCTACCCCGGAAGGGCAGAAGGTCCTTAATGAAGTCCATAGAAATGTGGGTGCAAGGTCTTTGTGAAATCGGCAAAGGCAGGGGCGTAACGACCGTGTGTGACTGCGACCGGGCCTGGCAGTGAAGGGGGCCCGCAGCCCCGCCGCAATAATGTGTGGCAGGGCACAGGGAGATGAGCCTTTCCATTGTGGAAGCGTTCATCTCCATAGTTATCTGTATCACCTTCCTCAGGACAGCGATACAGTTGGCTGTGCTGCAGACAGGCAGGAGAGGGAGGGGTCTCCCTTCCCTGTTCCTCTGATAGGCTGCCGAAACAAGGCCCGCAGCCTATCAGAGGCCGGTGCAGGCGGTGGGATGACGTAATCACGCCGCCTGAGCTGTACAGCGCAGGACACAGGCCGGAAGAGGCCTGCATCGCATCGTTGCCATTGAAGTAAGTATAGGTGTCTATTTTTTTTTTTTATAGAGAGGCACTTACTGGCACATGATTGGGGGGTCATGAAGAGGCACTTGTTACTGGCACATGGGGGGCATGGAGAGGCACTTGTTACTGGCACATGATGGGGGGCCATGGAGAGGCACTTGTTACTGGCACATGATGGGGGGCATGGAGAGGCACTTATTACTGGCACATGGGGGGCATGGAGAGGCACTTGTTACTGGCATATGGGGGGGCATAGAGAGGCATTTGTTAATGGCACATGGGGGGGCATGGAGAGGCACTTGTTACTAGCATATGGGGGGCATAGAGAGGCATTTGTTACTGGCACATGGGGGGGGCATGGAGAGGCACTTGTTACTGGCAGATGATTGAGGGGCCTCTATGGGGGCACTTCTTACCGGCACATTATTGGGGGGGCACTTCTTACTGGCACATTATTGGGGGGCACTATGGGGGCTTCTATTGAGGCCATAAAGAAGGGGTATTTTATGTGGGGGCTCTGTGTGGTACTAGTATTATCAGGGGGTTTATCTGTTTCTTCAGTATAGTATTGGGGGGCACGGCGGCACAGTATTGTGGGTAGTAGGATGATTTCTCCAAAAGATGGGAGGATGATGGAAAAATAGTAAACTAAGATTTTTTTTTTTGTCAAACTACAGAGATGAAAAATGGTTAAGAAATGGTTGTCTGGTCTGAAGGTCTGAAAGGAGAAGACGAGGAAAGAAAACATCTACATGAAAGCAGACGTCAATGGATGTAAGAGGTAAGTGGGGCTGTATTACCCTGTATTTCTGTAGTGATGGGAGCAGGGGCGTAGCGATCACAGTCGCAGAGGGTGCGACCGGGGGTGGAGGTAGGGGGGGGCCCAATTCAAGGTTTGCCCTGGGGCCCATACAACTCTAGTTATGCCACTGGGCAAGGGACAAAGTAAACCTGCAGGATGTCTCCTGTGTACCTTGGTTCTTGCACACACATCACATGCCGAGACGAAAGCAACCACAGTAGGCTCGGAAAACCAGATGTTTAATACCCGCAAAACCCATGACCAGCCAGTACAGAACAATGAGATTTCTGCAAAACTTTAGGATAAAGGTTTGGAGAAACAAACAATTTACCAGAGGGAAGATTACTAGGAGCGGCAACAACAATACCAGGGGACAGAATGTTACCAGGTTCAGTATCAATGGACTCCCCAATACCAAAACTACTTGAAAAGACATCCGCCTTCACATTACCATACCCAGGCTGATAAGAGACAACAAAGTTAAACCGAGTGAAGAACAAGGCCTATCATGCTTGTTTAGCAGTATCTAATCAAATCTGATTTTTGTGATCCGTAAACACTGTCATCTGGTGTTGAGCCCCCTCTAAGAAGTGGCACCACTCATCAAAGAATAGTTCACCGTTGCCGATATAATTCCTCTCATACCTCAAGGCATCCAATTCAACAACAAAAGGTTTGGTTACATCTGGCTAAATGAGTACAGGTGCCTGAACAAAACTTCCTTTCAAAGTATGAAATGCAGACAAGGCCTCAGGAGACCAATAGAGAAGATCTGCCACTTTCTGGTTATGTCTGTCAAAGGTTTGGCAATGACAGAAAAACTTTAAATGAATTTCCTATATTAATTCTCAATGCCAAAAAAACGTTGAAGAGCCTTGAGAGAGGTAGGCCTGGCCAAATCGACAAAGGCTCGCATCTTTGCAGGATCAATATAAATTTTGTGGGCAACAGGATATAACCCAGGAAGGAGACCTCCCTTACACCTCACAACACCTCACAACTCACACTTGATTAATTTTTTAAACAAATTATGGTCCCTCAGTTTTTGAAAGATTTTCCTCACATGTAAAACATGAGACGACCAATCCAGGAAACAAATTAAGATATCATCAAGATATACCACTAGGAACTGACCCAGGAACTCTTGGAAAATATTGCTTACTAAGTTCTGAAACATCTGGTCAATTTGTAGGCTCCTCTAGGGTCATTTTTGGAGAACCACTGAGCCCCGACTATGATACAGATGGTCGAATGTGCCCTTTTTAGACTATCCTGAATATAGTTTTTCATGGCCTCCCTTTCAGACCCAGAAAGTAAAGAAAATCTGGCCCTTGGCAAGTTTAGCACGAAGGACCAGTTCAATGGTGCAATCATATTACCGATGAGGAGGTAAAGCTTCAGAAGTCTCCTTGGAGAATACATCCTGAAAGTCCTTGATGAACCCACGGATAGGACCCTCCTCCAGTTCTAGACCAGAGAGTGGAACTGATAACCAGTGATTAGAGCACTGAGGAACCCATTAAGTTAATTTCCCAGAACTCCAATCAAAGACTGGACAACGTTTTGTTAACCAGGGTAAACCCAAAACAACACCAGCAGACAGGTTATTTATGACAAATAAACATTTTTCAGAATGAATAGACCCAACGGGTTAATAGAGTGGTATCCACTCACTACACCGTGCCGCAATGAAAGCACAGACCATTTTTTGGGCAATGTTCCTTCTGCTGCTGAGAGGACATGGCACTGACTTGCATGGGCTCCTCAGGGACCTTGGACACAGAGGGTTTAGAGACAGAGAAAAGACGAGAGGGATGGACAGAGACAGACTTTTCCCGCTTACATTCCCCAAGACATTTGTCGAGTCGAATAGCTAAAGACATAGCCTCATCTAGGGAGCCTGGCGTAGCATAGCTAACCAGAAGATCTTTCAGTGTGTCAGCAAGGCCTAATCTAAATTGTGACCTAAGAGCTGGATTGTTTGAGCGTGAGGTAGTACACCACTTGCGGAATTCCGAACAGTACTCCTCCACAGGTTGTGTGCCCTGATGCAAAGATAGAAGTTGGCTCTCCAAATAAGCCACCTCATCATACAGGAGACCTAACGAGGAACAGAAACGATCCACAAAAAATAATTCAGGATAATTGGGCAACAGGAAAAATGCCCACTCCTGCGGATCCCCCTGAAGCAAAGACATATCGATGCCCACCTTCTGAGCTTCCGTCCCTGATGAATGGGGCCTAAGGCAGAAATAGAGTTTAAAGCTCTCCTGAAAAGTTAAAAAAAAAATTTGCTCACTAGTTTAGAGTTCAGACAATTCAGGCTACTCACAGAAGCATGAGCAACATGCACCCTGGTGTTGTCCTGTTTAAAAACGGCTCCTGGAGAAATGGCTATACCATTGGTTTCATGACTAAATCAATGAAACATACTAACATCGGGGCACATTTATTAAGACTGGCGTTTTAGAAGCCAACCTCAATAAATCCCTGTACTGGCGGTGGATCCGCTGAAGTTATGTAGAGCAACAGGCCACCGTCGCTTTGAAATGTAAGATAGCTTCCTAGCTGTCTTACATTTAGACCATTTCTACGCCTAAAACAGATGTAGAAAATGGTAAATGAAAGGGCCTGCCAGCACGTCCCCTTCCCCACCCACGTCAAGCCCACTTTTTAGACCTTGAGTGAGGGGGGTAAACAACCTTTGCGCCGCAACCTGTGCCATAAATACATCTAATATAGGCATATTTCTTTTTAATAAATTACCCCCATAGTTAGTAAGGCTGAAAAAAAAAACATCTGTCTATTCAGTTCAGCCTGTTATCCTGCAAGTTGATCTAGAGGATGCCAAGGTGTTAGTGTACCTGAAATGAGGACTAGTGGAGTACGGTTACTGTACATTATGCCATACCATCCCATTATCCTGGGAGTAGGCCCAGTGTAATGTTCCCTTGTAAAGGCCTCATCATGGTGTTGCCTACATGATCTCCAGACCAATATCTGTCTGTTGTTGCATCCAAGACAAAATCAGGACTCATCGCTGATATCACGTCTGATATGGCAGGTAACAGACGTGCGGCGCAGAGGGGAGGGAAAGAGAGTACCCTTTCACTATGGAGAGGGAGGAGTGGGGACCCCTAACGCACCTAGCACTGGCACCTGGCTGCCCTGACGTACCTAGACGGGCTGCTAACCCGTACGCTGATCACATGCTTCATCCCTGGCTTACCCTGAAATAAGCCCTAGTTAGTGAATAGGGCGGTGGGAGCTCTAGTCCGACTCCTCACCACTGGCACCTAGGGTAACAACAGGACAAACAACACAAACAATCCCCAAAGGGAGACAAACAGGAGAAAACAACAGGAGTGGGCCGGAGATCCAACAGCTCCAGTTCCAACAGCTCCAAAGCAACTCCAACTCCACCAGAGGTCAGAATAGAAGATCTTGAAAGAAGGTCTATCTGGCAACAAGGGAAGCAAAAAGGGAGAATATATAGTAGCTGGGAGTGACTGACAGAGAACAGCTGAAAGGAAAAGCTACAGATTCCTAAATGGGACAAAAAGGGTCGCAAACATAAGCAGAAAAACCTGGACCGGACTCTATTCCCACCAGTAGGCCATGGAGCGATCTCTTGAAAGCGAGTGTGTAGCCACCCGCTTCGACCTTCTGACTCTAGGCACAACAGGGTCAGCGATTGGTCATGACACCCTCATGAGAGCTGAAGAGGAAAGACCTCCAATTCAGCCTCCTTTACCATCTTGCGATGCACCATGATACCCTTTGCGAGTGGTAGCATGAGGTGAGTGGCGCTACTGCCATGCAAAAGCCTTCTGACTGTTTGTGTAGACACTGTTTGCCACTCTAGGCTCGGGATGTGACGTCTAGTTTCACTTGCAGCATATAATGGAACACTATGCACCATTTGTCTAATCAGACGATCTGTCTGTGCAGAGGTTCGCTTCTGTGCAATTCATGCTGTCATTCCAGTTCATCATTGTTCTCCCAACCATTAGGACATGCAAAAATGAACAGTGCTGCTGTCATCTCGATTTTGGCAATTAGTGATCCACTGGAGTGAAAAACCAAGGTCTCAATTCTACGATTCTCTCCCTCTCAGTTTGTGACAAGTGGAGATAACTGGCACATTGATGAACAGGATGCATCACAGAATCATCCCACAAGACTTGATCTGATTTTTGAGATGTCATGTGGCTAAAACACTTTGCTTTCAATCTGGCTTTTAAGGCCCTCCCAAATTACTCATATTGGCTAGAGTAGGTGCTTGAAAACGTGATCATTTGCAGATCTTAGTGACACCTGCTACTTCTTAGATGCGAACAACTTTTCACCTTGTCCTTCTTGATGCTGCACTGTCAACATTATTAAGGAGTCTGTGAAAGCCTGGAGTCTTTAAGGGTACTTTCACACTAGCGTTATTCTTTTCAGGTATTGAAATCTGGTAAAGAGTTTCAATACCCCCCCAAAAAAACAACGCATCAGTTTTGTCCTAATGCATTGTGAATGGAAAGCAATCCGTTCAGTATGCATTAGGATGTCTTCCGTTCCATCCCTTGTACGGCCAAAATCCCGGAACAATACCGCACTTGCCAGATCCAGCATTAATTTCCATAGAGATGTATTAATGCCCGATCCGGTACCAAGTGTTCCGGAAATTGCCACTTTGCCGGATCCGGTTTTCCGGCCTGCGCATGCACCGGGATATAGGAGGAGCTGGCAACGGAACTGTCTGCCGGATTCTAACAACGCTAGTGTGAAAGTAGCCCAACTCCATTGCATTATGACACATTTTAATGAAACTTCCTACTTTTGTGGCATTAGGAAATATTATCCAGTATCCCTTCAGGACCCTGCCATTTTTCACCTTAAGCACCAGGCCATGTGTCAATTTATGTGGTGATAACTTTAAAACGCTTTTACTTATCCAAGCCATTTTCTCGTCACATATTGTACTTCATGACAGTGGTAAATTTGAGTCAAAAAATTTCATTTTTATTTATAAAAAAAAATACCAAATTTACCAAAAATTTAGAAAAATTCGCAATTTTCACTTAACATTTCCCATATGTCTACTTCATGTTTGGATCATTTTGTAAATTACATTTTCTTTTTGGGGACGTTAGAAGGCTTAGAAGTTGAGAAGCAAATCTAGTTTTATCCTGAATATGAGCTGAGCGCTGCGATTGGCCAGCGCTCCAGCCCTCGGAGAAGGAGACGCCCATGGCAAAAGAAGATGTCTCCGCCCCAGGCAAAATTGGAGAAGCACGAATGCCGGAACCGAGGGCTACAGAGGACGAACGGAGCAGCACCCAGGGATACAAGTAAGTGCAGGGTCATCCCTGGGTGCCGCTCTCCATGTACATACCTTTGCCTAATAAACTGTGGACCAGGGAAAGGTCCTCTTTAAGTCACCTTCTTAAGGTGTTAATCATATTATTTTGAGCAAAACAATCTACCAACAGCTAGTTTTGATTATAAACAGCACAACAGTGTTATTCGCGACTGTATATACCTGGATCAACTTACTGTAGAAATAATTATCTGCTTGGTGTGTTTAATACCCTTGTAAGACTATTCCTTTATTCTCAGTCACTGTTCTACTATTAGCTAATTATTTATTTTCTTTACCTGCTAATTTTATTATTTTATTAACAGCTTTATAATTAATCCAGCTACTCACTGCTCTAAATTCTCTGCTCCATCTACCAGATAGGTAGCCATATTCAGCCACCAAAATTGGAATTAAAAATCTGAGAGGGTTCTCATATAAAAGAGGATGCCTGTCCTCATCTTTCTTTATGTGTGCGTCTCACCATGTGTCACTGGTTTCTCCTAGCTGTCAAATGACCTACAGTAATACTATTACTGTAGCCTCATTGTCCTGATTTGCCAGCCAATTCCCTATTGATGGAGAGTAGTGATCAGTTGTGTTCCAACTTCCACCATCACCAATGAACACAGCACAGAGAAAGGAACAGACACAGAGACACAAAGGGGGGTGGGGGGGTCATGGACTCTAGAACAGTGGAAATGTGTTCTGTGGAGTGATGAATCGTGCTTCTCTATCTGGCAGTCTCATGGACAAGTCTTATTTTGGCAAATCCCAGGAGAACATTACCTGTCTGACTGTTAGGCAAACTATAAGGTTTGGTGGAGGAAGGATGATACTATATATATTTTTTTTTTATGGGTTGGCCTTGGCCCCTCAGTTCCAGTGAAGGGAAATCTTAATACTTCAGCATGCCAAGACAAGTCTAACTTTGTGGGAACAGTGTGAGGAAAGGCCTTTTCTGATCTAGTAATGTCCATAAAGACATGGTTGCGTGAATTTGATGTGGAAGAACTTTACTGCTTCGACAGAGCCCTGATCTCTACCCCACTGAACACCTTTGGGATAAACTGTAACAGAGATTGTGAGTAGGACCCTCTCTTCCAGCCTCAGTGTCTGACCTCACAAATGTTCTTCTGGATGAATGGACAACAATTTCCACAGGCACACTCCAAAATCTTGTAGAAAGCCTTCCCAGAAGCTGGCTTTGAGCGTTCCGCCCAGATTGGATCGCGATCATAGCCAGGGGAAAAGGAGATGCCCACAACAGAAGACGGCATCTCTGCCCAGTTGCGAGTTTACAACTCGCTCACCGAAACAACGGGGCTCTGAACCGGCCGAACGGGGGGAAGGTATGAGATAAAAAAATACATCCCGAGCATCAGTGGGGCCGCACTACAAGGTTTTGACATAATTAGCCTATGTCAAAACCGATGAAAGGTTTAAATCATCATTTCTAGCTAGTAGAAATCTGTATGAGGATGACCACTGACAGCAGCCATCACTCATCCCCATACTGTGGAGGAGATTGCTACATGCAGCTCTTCACCTACATTGATGAGCAGGCAACTGTCGAGAAGGAATGATCCCTTCCTGATAATGCCAGTTCAGTTTGCGAATGTAAATGCATTGAGATTGATAGAACATAAAATATATTTATAATTTCTAAACTTTTTAAAATTGCTATGAAAGTCAATAAATTAATTGCACAATACTAATAAAGGGGGGTTGTATTGCTAAAGAAGGGGAGGGCATGGGCAGCAGAGGTAATGGGACAAAGATGTCTGATTTTCATTAGAAAGTAATATGCAGCTTCAGTTTACTGCTCAGCTTATATGTCATAAAAGTTGTGTTTATGGCTTGCACATAAGCTATCTATTTCCAGTAAGACACAGGAAAGGAGTTTCAAATGAGTTGAGTGAACACCTGGAAGTTCGGGTTCACCCGAACTTCGTCGCAAAGTTCGAGTTCGGGACCCGAACTTCACCCCGAACCCCATTGAAGTCAATGGGGACCCGAACTTTGGGGCACTAAAATGGCTCTAAAAAGTAACAGAAAGGGCTAGAGGGCTGCAAAAGGAAGTGCAATTGGTGTAAGAGCTGGACAATTGCCCTGCAAACAAATGTGGATAGTAAAATGACTTAAAATAACATAAAATACATAAAAATTAAAAATAATAATCTTGAACTAGGAGGAGGAGGCCCATATGGAATAGGAGGTTGAGGAGGCGGTAGACGTGGCGGTGTAGGTGGAAGCGGTGGTGGAGGAGGTAGTCGCCAACAACACTTTTTTTTTTTTTTTTTGCGTAGACCCCCAAAACAATAGGAAATATAGAAAAGAAAACAAAGAGAAAGTGCGCTGGAGTATAACAAAGGCTGGGTGAGGCTGGTATACATGTCTATTCTGCACAAGGTATGGACAAGTCCTGTGGGATCCATGCCTGGTTCATTTTAATGAACATGAGCTTGTCCACATTGGCTGTAGACAAGCGGCTCCGCTTGTTGTCTGTGATAACGCCCCCTGCCGTGCTAAACACACGTTCAAACAATACACTGGCTGCAGGGCAAGCTGAGGCCATGTGCCCAATTTGGAGATCCAGAAGTTAAATGGGGCAGACCCATCAGTCAGTACGTAGGCGTGTGCACACATACTGTTCAACCATGTTGCTGAAATGCTGCCTCCTGCCCCTTACACAGCTCAAGGCCTGGCCCCCCTCCTACCCCGCCCCTTTAGAATCCATCCTGACTCTGCCTCCCGGCCCCCTCTCCATCCCCAATTTCATTATTTTTTTACAACTACTAAGACAGTAAAAAGTGATAATCAGTGATTTCAGTAAGGAATTCTTTTTTGACCAAAGAATATGAAGCCTGCTACAACGACAAGGTATACTCTTTTAAGCAGGACCCTACACTAACACAAACTACACTACCTGTTCTAATCTACCCTAGCAATCTTCCCCTGGCACATTTATGAAAAAACACCTTAAAAGCACAAGGTTTACTGTTTTACCCTTTGTTATATCTCCCCTAACAAATCATCTACGAAATAAACAAAACTCCTACAATACACAAGGTACTCTTTTGAGAAGGACCCTACACTAACTACATCTTTCTTCCATGCCTCCCCTAGCCATCTTCCCCATCATCTAGGACAAAAAAACACGAGCCCTTTAGTTTAATGCTTTGGTCAAAATGTAGTGTTCCTTTTGATCCAACCAGTTGGGAACTTTTTAATTGTATAAATAAAACCACAAACAAAACATTTCACACAGTATCTATAAATATATATAAATACAATAAATTTGTTAAATATTTAACTATGGGGAGTTGACCATCTCCTCAGTTTTAGGCTTGCAAAGTCTTCAATCAAATCCTTAAAACTCAGTTTATGTGCAAGCTCATGCTCAATGGAGAGAATTGCAAGACTATTCAGACGTTGCTCACTCATTGTTGACCGCAGATAGTTTTTAATTAAAGATAGCTTGCTAGATGCTCTGTCTCCTTCAGCAACAGAGAGTGGAATTGTGGTGAAAATTCTGAGAGCAATACATATTTCTCCAAATATTCTTTCAAGCTGTAATTTATGTATGGAGTACAACAAGTCAGAAGGGCTAAGTCTCTTGTAAATGTGGCATCATATACCTTGCGAAGATGCTGAAGTTCAACTAGAGCTTGAGAGATCGTCAGAGTAGTAAGAGGTCAGGTTTTCTGTGGAGCTTACCAATTCCACATCTGAAAGAGTTCTTAATTTAAAAATGGGAGTAAACAGGCAGCAAACCTTTTTCATTGATTGAAACCGCTGGTTCAACTCACTAATTATAGAATCAAGTGCCACAAAGAAAACGTTGATCTTGAATTCCATTTCAGCTTCTTCTGGTTCAATACATACATCTGGCTGCTGCTTTCTTGACCTGTTCAGCCGCCTTGGTGCTTTCAGGATCTTCGGTATCCCCATTTCTTCTGCCACAAGTTTTGCCTCAGAAAGTAGATTTGTCCACCTATCACAGAGTGCCTGCATTTCCAGGGAAAGGGAGTTAATATTTTCTCTTCCGATATCCATTAAAATAGATCTGGCTTGAATAATCTTGTTTCTCTTTTCAAAACTCTGCAGAACTTTTAACCAGAAGGTTGCAAGTATCATAGCCTTAAAAGATAAAAAAATAATCTTTCAGTCCCAACGCTTCAGAATGAGCCTCACTTGAAAGTCTTTGGGATGAAATTACTTTTTCGAGGGCTTCAATGATGCCTGGAAGTCTTAAAGCAACTGGGTGAACAGCTTCCACTCTAGCACTCCATCTGGTGTCACTCAAGGCATGCAGTGAACTTCCAATTTCATCCTTCAATATTTTTCACCTTTGTGGACTTCCACTAAACAGTACATATAAACGATTCACACATCCAAAAAACGTAATCACATCAGGGCAGCAGGATGCGGCATATACACCAACAAGGTTTAAAGAATGGGAAGCATAGGGACAAAATACAGCTTTTGGAAACTTCTTTTGTATGTGTGCTCTAACTCCTTTGTTTTCCCCCCGACATATTTGCACCATTGTCGAATCCTTGACCTCTGCAATCATTAAGATTTATTCCATGCTCAGCCAGTCTCAATAACAACTTTTCTGCTATCTTTTCACCGGGCTTTTTGGTGAAAATCAAAAAACTCAATAAACCTTTCTTGAATAACCCAATTTTCAGTCTCTGAATTTCTATGCACAGACCTTAGAACAATTACATTTTGTTCTATATGTGAAATATCTGGTGTGGCATCACATATCAGAGAGAAATAAATTCCACCTTTCAGACAGAATGGTGTCCATAACATGATTCCCACATATATTTATAAACTCATTTTGGGTTTCCCAAAATAGATAATGAGAATTAACTTTTCTCCCACTCTCTTGGCTTCTCTTTACTTTTTCCAAATGTTCATGTAGCATTGGATCATAGTGTGCTATCAATTCCAGTACACCAAGGAAATTCCCATTGTGCAAGTCTCCAATTCTTTGAGAGCTTCCACAAAATGCCAAATTTCTTGATGCCAGAAATAAGGTAACATCCAGAAGTCGTTCTAATAAAGCAGAACATTTTTTGGTTTCATTGTCCAAACTTTTCTGCAATTGGGAGTCCAAACCATGGCCTGCAATAGATTTTTGCAGCTTCCTCCAACTCCAATAGTGTTGCTTGTGATTGATGGAATTCTCATGTTCTGGCAATCGATTGTACAGAAAATGCCACTTATTTTTTGACAGATTAAATCCCTCTTTCCGACAAAGAAAACTAGTAGATTTGCCACGGTCAGAAGAGAATGTAAGGCAAGTCACACAGTACAAAATATGCTTGCTGGTGCTCCACCTTAGCCAGTCCCACACTATTTTCTCACGTCCATTTGATGATTTTGCATAGAGTAAAAACTCACTGAATGAACGTTCTTCACAATCCTTGTCCATACCTTTTATCATTTCCTGTAGTTGTTGTTCTTTATCTAACAACAAAATGAAAGAAGGGGGGTGCAATAATATAAAACGTAACGTTTACTTCCTCAATTAAAATATAATCGATCTCAATATATCAATGCATGATCAGCGTAAGTCATTCCATTCAGATATAAAATCTCAATTAATCAGAGCACCAATTAAGGTCCATGTATCCGGGAAAGCAAAAAGGTACAGGCAGTGATCAGTATATAATCAGCCCTAGTACAGCCCTACTTGGCCTAACAGTCCCTGGGCCTACTAACAGTGTCCTATCCCGCAAGGGACAGCACCGTTACCGGATCCTGTCACTAGATACACTGCCCCTAATCAGGTCCTGTTAAATGGCACAAGTCTCCCGACACACATATGAACCTTGCTACTAAGGGGTACCACAGACCTCACATTCAGTTATATTGCAAGAGGTCTGAATTGAGCATGGTATCACTTAACTATCCAAAAACATGGAAACATTACTTATCGATTGGTATTTCTATAGACGTGTCAGATTCCATCCCAGTTGATTATGTCAGCCTGCATGTGCAATCCCGACGCGTTTCATCTCTAGTCAGGCTTATTATGTGGCCCGGAGTATCTTCAGGGGGCATAAGGCCACCAATGGGTATGGGAGTATAGCAAATCAAGTACGCTCCTATTGATAATTGACCGGTGTGACGTATGGTCCGGATCGGTCAAGTGGAGCTCCTGCAGGGACCGATGTGTCCCGTGCGTCCGTTTGGAAGGAATGCGCTCCATGACTTACGCTGATCATGCATTGATATATTGAGATTGATTATATTTTAATTGAGGAAGTAAACGTTACATTTTATATTATTGCACCCCCCTTCTTTCATTTTGTTGTCTAAATATTGGGTAGCAAGTGGCCACTTGCCTCACGAGCACAGGTTGGTCACTGAGGTAGATACCTATCATTTTTGTTCTTTATCTAAACCACAAATCACAATTCTTTCTCAGTGTTTGTTCACCAACACATCTGGCCAAACTGCTGGATCCTTCCAATCAGGCTCTTCTTCATTTTCCACAAGGCCAGAAATGTGCTCAGTCTGAGTTTCATCTTCTTCTTGTGGGTATGTGTCAGTATGACCTTCAGTGTCTGGTTCAACAAGAACTTCTTTCTCAGACAGCTTAACAGACTCTACAGTGGCAGCTTCCTCTGGTGATTTCTGATTCTTGAAAAACATTAACAACACATTTTTGTTTCTAAGTTTTTCTTCCTCCTGTTCTCTTTCTCTCTTCTCCTTCCGCTTTAATGAACCAGACTTATGCTGATACATTATAAAATGTGACATAAAACCTTCAAAAATGAGAAGCTCAGTGTTAGGCCCTGCCCCCATACAGCTCCATATACATCTACCATATACAGGGTGACCAGATTTAGAAAAACAAAACAGGACACCGATTAGCGATATAACATTGAAAATCGTGATCCGTTGCGCTGTTCCAGAGATACTGCTCTCAATCCAAATTTGTAAATGATCTTCTTGCGTTCCCTAGCCTTGAGTGCACTGGTACACCCACACACCATCTAGATGGACATACCAGTGCACTCAGCGCTAGGAATGCCCAATGCATTCATAGAATCAGAATGAATCGTTGTGCCAGTGGCTCAACCTTAGCTGCAATCACGGCAAAGGTGCTCTCTCCAGCAGACACACACCTTATTGTCTTGTGAAAATTGTAGTAGTAATATATGGGCTTCTGGCTGGCACTCAAATAGATGGACTTACATGGACTGGTTTTCCTTGTAAAATATAGAGCATTTATCGGACAGTTTTATTATTTATGTTCTATTGAATACACATGCATGCGCGTTTATCCAAAAGTTTTGCAATGTCAGCACATTTATATATATCCTTCACCCCTGAGCCTGAGTAAAATTGGTGGTATAAAGGATATACCATACTGTATGTACAGTAGATGTGCTGACATTGCAAAACTTTTGGATAAACGCGCATGCATGTGTATTCAATAGAATATAAATACTAAAACTTAACTTAAAACAAAAGTTTACTATAAAGGAGCGCTTGAAGAAACCACACACGAGTGGTGACTCATCACTGGAAGCATTACAGTGACCCCTAGGAGTGGTTACTCACAAGTACTATCACTATCAGTTCTATTATAGTTCAAGATTTTATAGAGTTTTATAGTATTTAAGTGTTTTTAGTGATTTTATGTTATTACATAGATGTCCAATAAATGCTCAATATTTTACAAGACAAACCAGGACATGTAAGTCCATCTATTTGAGTGCCAGCCAGAAGCCTATATATTGTTAGCATCAGGGTTGCCCGCACTATTACTATGTACCATCCCGTTAGTAAGGCCGGGTGACCTGCTGTCAGTTTCTTAATGAAGTCATTATGTTCTATGTTAATACAAAGACCAATATTCCCCCAATACAGTGACCATAAAGTGGTATATACCCCTGTACACAAGTGCTCTGCAGACCGTATAAATTATTACAGTATAGTTTTGTTTAAAGACTCACAGGAGATGTCTTCTCTAAACGAATCACAGGGGGAGTCTTCTGTAATCAGAGTTGTCCAGTTTTTCTTTTCTTCACTATTCGTCTCAGACCGCCATGAAGATTTCTCCCAGATTTCTTCTGTCTCCACAAAACCAGATAAACATTTTAGGCTCTTTTCTTCAGCACAATAATGCCCACCTTTTTACAAACTCCCCATGTGTATTTTCCCACACAGTAATAGTGCCAGCTTTGTGCAACTATTAACAGAGGGTCCTACCCAAACTATATAGGGGCAACTATTAACAGAGGGTCCTACTGAAACTATATGGGGGCAACTATTGACAGAGGTTCCTACCCAAACATTATAGGGGCAACTATTGACAGAGGGTCCTACCGAAACTATATGGGGGCAACTAATAACAGAGGGTCCTACTGAAACTATATGGGGGCAACTATTAACAGAGGGGCCTACCCAAACTTTATAGGGGCCCCATAGTTTGGGTAGGCCCCTTTGTTAATAGTTTCCCCCATATAGTCATTGTAGGTCCCTCTCAGCAAAGAGGGGCCTGCTACAACAACTATATGGGGCCCCCATAAAGTTTGGGTAGGCCCCTCTGTTAATAGATATTCCCAGAAGGGCAGGCTCTTCTTTCTGGGCGCCGCTCTACTCCTCTGTAGCCAGCAGACTGATCCTCTTGCCTTGCTCCTCTTCTGAGCTCTGCCACAGCACTACTGAGGTCAGGTGACGAGTGACGTCATAGTGCAGCGGAGTGGCAGCGGCCGCCGGAACCAGAGGTATGACTGGGTGCTGCGTGAAAGTGTATGATGTCAGTGTGTGTGAGTGTGACTGATCGATTGACTGCAAATTGCAATCAGTCAGTCAGGTCAGTAGTCAGTGGCAACTCTAGAACAATATATAGGGGGGGGGGGCACATAAGATACTACAGTCAAAAAGGTGGGGGCACTAATAATTTTCACCGCTTAATCATTCTACTGAAAATAAAGAAATAAGTATATATAAGTAAGATATCAAAATACGAGAGTATTGCAGTATGCAGGGATGCCACATTATAGCGCCACTACATTTACATTTATTTATTATCAAAAAGCACCATACATAACAAAAAAAAAATCTTTTTTACTGTCCCTTTAAGCAAAAGCCAGAATATAATAAAACACAAAAACAGACATTAGGCTAGATGCAGACGTCCATGAAACCCGGACGTGAGCAGTCTGTGGTAATGCGGGCTGGATTTGTTCTGTACAGTAGGAGCGCATGGCGTCATAGCAACCAATGACGCCGTGCACTCCTACTGTACAAAACAAATCCAGCCCGCATTACCACGGACTGCTCACGCCCAGTTTTAATGGGCGTCTGCATCTAGCCTTAAACTGCATTTATAATAAAGCAATTTACTTACAAAAGAAGCTATTCAGTCGTCTGCTGTGCCGTCCTCTGCTTGCTTTTGCAGATTCTTTCCCCTCCTTTTTCTCTCTTCCTCAGTGCGTAGGCGCACTGTTATGGGGGATCTGTGGATGACACAGTATTATGCGGGATCTGTGGATGGCACACTGTTATGGGGGATCTGTGGATGGCACACTGTTATGGGGGATCTGTGGATGACACACTGCTGTTATGGGGGATCTGTGGATGACACACTGCTGTTATGGAGGATCTGTGGATGACACACTGCTGTTATGGGGGATCTGTGGATGACACACTGCTGTTATGGGGGATCTGTGGATGACACACTGCTGTTATGGGGGATCTGTGGATGACACACTGCTGTTATGGGGGATCTGTGGATGACACACTGCTGTTATGAGGGATCTGTGGATGACACACTGTTATGGGGGATCTGTGGATGACACACTGTTATGGGGGATCTGTGGATGACGCACTGTTATGGGGGATCTGTGGATGACGCACTGTTATGAGGATCTATGGATGACACACTGTTATGGGGGATCTGTGGATGACACTGTTATGGGGGATCTGTGGATGACACTTTTATGGGGGATCTGTGGATGTCACTTTTATGGGGGATCTGTGGATGACACACTGTTATGCATACTGAGTTGAGCTATTTCAAAGGTTCCAAATTATTTATTTTCATATTTATCCTTATGTTGTCTACTTGTCTAGGCAGCTCTATGTTGTGTGGTCTTTGCTCGGGGGTAAAATGCAAAGCTGTTTTCTGGATTATCCTACAGGGCCATGATCCTCCATCACTTATTGTTATTAACCACTCCCTTGCCAGCCCACCCAGCCCCATTTAGCTGTGTGTTCTGCTAAATACTGTATGCCACCACCATTAACAGTAAAAAAAAATGATAACATTATTTATGGAAACAACCTAATGGACCTTAGTGAATCAGTGGGGTTCTGTCCACCATGTGATGGAGAGTGGAGGCTGGAGTATGGAACCGGCACTGACTCCTTCCTGGTCTGACTAAGAGGGGACTAGGGCAGGCTTCCACTCCACAAAAGTTCCAGAACTTAAGTTCCCACCGCCACGCCTGGCTGCAAGCCTGCAAACCAGAATTGTCTAGCAGTGGCAGGTGGCGTGCTAATCTTAAGGCGGTGTGAGGCAGCGGTCAGCGTCTGACGTCACGTGCGCAGCTGCGTTCCTCTGCGCAGTTTGGGGGCAATGAACACACAGAAATTCCCCCCTGTAGCGACGCGGACAATCAAGTCAGTGAAGTCACCGACAAATGACAAAAAAATAAAAATAAATAAGAAATCGGGACTGGCGGGGCCCGGGCCCGGGCCCCTTATTGGGGTATCGGCTGTACCCCCATGATGGCGGCCCTGAGTGCAGGGGTAGTGTGAAAGAAAAAAGGGTACAGATCACACAACAATCTAAACGGCGCCGAATGTGCAGAATATATTTCCCAGTCAGGTATGCAGTGCAGGATTAGTTTTAAAGAAAAAAGGGGTCATGGAGCATCCCGGTTATCTGGCATCTATTCGCCCCGCTAAAGGATTATTTTGAAAGTGTGTAGATGCCACACAGGGCCCCCACACTGCAGATTTATTATAGAGACATCATGGAGATTTTACAGCATATAACTACAGCACCCACCGATCTAAATGCCGCCAAATTTACATAAAACACCATAAAAAATAAAGTAAACTGTGTAAAAAAAAAAAGCTATTTTTGTCACCTTACATCACAAAAAGCAATCAAAATGTCCCACAAAATGGTACCAATAAAACCGTCACCTCATCCCGCAAAAATGAGCCCCAACATAAGAAAATCGCTTAAAAAATAAAAAACATTATAGCTCTTAGAACGTGGAGATACTAAAACATCATTTTTTTTGTTTCAATTATGCTATTATTGTGTTAAAGTTAAATAAATTTTAAAAAGTAGACACATTAGGTATCGCTGTGTCCGTAACAACCAGCTCTATAAAAATATCACATGACCTAACCCCTCAGATGAACACTGTAAAAAAAAAACTGTTCAAAAAAAGCTATTTTTTTGTCGGTTTACATCACAAAAACAGCAACACCATGCGATTACAAAGGCGTATGCCCCCAAAATAGTACCAATAAAACAGTCACCTCATCCCGCAAAAAATGGGACTCAACCTAAGACAATCGGTCAAAAAATAAAAAAAAACTATCAGACTCTCAGACAATGGAGACACTAAAATATTATTTTTTTTTGCTTCAAACTGCTATTAATTATGTAAAACTGAAACAAAGAAAGTAGACATATTTAATACCATTTCATCCGTAACAACCTGCTCTATAAAAATAGCACATGATCTAACCTGTCAGATTAATCTTGTAAAAATAAAAAAATAAAAACCGTGTCAAAACAGCCAATTTTTGGTTACCTTGCCTCACAAAAAGCTTAATATAGAGCAATTAAAAATCATATGTACCCCCAAAATAGTACCAATAATGTTTCCAAAATGGGGTCACTTTTTGGGAGTTTTTACTGTAGGGGTGCATCAGGGGGGGCTTCAGATGGGACATGACATCTAAAAACCAGTCCAGCAAAATCTGCCTTCCAAAAACCCTTCCGAAAATCCTTTTTTTCTGTGCCCTGAAAAAAATATTGAAATTTAGAAATTTCATCTCCATTTTCCTTTAATTCTTGTGGAACATCTAAAGCAGGCATGTCCAAAATGCGGCCCTCCAGATGTTGCAAAACTACAACTCCCAGCATGCCCTAATAGCTGTGGGCTATCCAGGCATGCTGGGAGTTGTAGTTTTGCAACAGCTGGAGGGCCGCAGTTTGGACATGCCTGAGAAAGGGTTAACAAAGTTTGTAAAATCAGTTTTGAGTAAGGCCTCTTTCACACTTGCGTTCTGAGGATCCGGCAGGCACTTCTGAACGCAATCAGAACGCAAGTCGTCTGAAAGCATTAGAAGACTGATCAGGATCCTGATCAGTCTTCGAAATGCTTTCAGGTTACTATGGCTGCCAGGACGCTATTAAAGTCCTGGTTGCCATAGTAGTAGTCGGGAGCGGTATACTTACAGTCCGTGTGGCTCCCGGGGCGCTCCAGAATGACGTCAGAGCGCCCCATGCGCATGGATCACGTGATCCATGCATGTAGGGCGCCCTGACGTCACTCTGAGCGCCCGGGAGCCGCACGGATGGTAAGTATACTGCTCCCCCGCTCCCACTACACTTTACCATGGCAACCAGGACTTTAGTGTCCTGGCTGCCATGGTAACCATTGAGAAAAAGCTAAACGTCGGATCCGGCGATGCGCCGAAACGACGTTTAGCTTAAGGCCGGATCCGGATTAATGCCTTTCAATGGGCAATTATTCCGGATCCGTCGTTGCGGCAAGTGTTCCGGATTTTTGGACGGAGCAAAAAGCGCAGCATGCTGCGGTATTTGCTGCGTCCAAAAAACGTTCCGGTCCTGAACTGAAGACATCTGAACTGATGCATCCTGAACGGATTTCTCTCCATTCAGAATGCATGGGGATGATCCTGATCAGGATTTTTCCGGCATAGAGCGCCGAGGACGGAACTCTATGCCGGAAAAGAAAAACGCCAGTGTGAAAGGACCCTAACTTGAGAGGTGTACTTTCTCCAATTGGGTAATTTATGGGTGGTTTCTACTATGTAATCCCCACAAAGTGACTTCAGACCTGAACTGGTCCTTAAAAAGTGGGTTTTGGAAAGTTTCTTAAAAATTTTAAGAATTGCTTCTAAAACTCTTAGCCTTTTAACGTCCTAAAAAAATACAATGACATTTACAAAATGATGTCAACATAAAGTAGACATATGGGGAATGTAATAAATATTTTATGAGGTATCACTTTCTGTTTTAAAAGCAGAGAAATAGAAAATTAGAAAATTGTGCATTTTTGCTAATTTTTTGTAAATTTGGAATTTTTTCATAAATAAAGGTGAAATATATTGACTTAAGTTTATAACTATCATGAAGTACAATGTGTCACAAGAAAACAATCTCAGAATGGTTTGGATAAGTAAAAGCGTTCCAAACTTATTACCACATAAAGTGACACATGTCAGATTTACAAAATTAGACGTGGACATGGGGGCATCAATGACCATCGGTCATGAGAGGGTTAATATTGGGCAATTGGCATGTGTCTTGTAGGGGTTTCATGCTTTATTTTGATTTAACACTGTAGGATTGAGTGGTGGACTTGATGAAACCTGTGTATTTTTCCTAACCTTAACAACTACATGACTTGAGTACAAATTAGTGAATCAATTTTAAACTAATCAGATTATTTATGAGTTTCAGAAAAATTTGTCTGCCAAACAGTTTTGGCTGTTTCAGACGAATTGCGCAAAATGGCACCCAGCACTGTTTTACTGTGAAAATTGGCAGCAAAAACAACAGGAAGGAAGATGGAGGATCACATAACACTTGGAGAAAATGGGGGAAGGGCATGACCTGATTGACTCAGAGGTTGACAGAAAGCCTGAACAGCCAATCCGGATGCAGTATTCAGCCAGGTCCTTATGCTGAGAATGAACCAGGCGCCATTCTGTTCTTAGCTGGGCTTGTAAAGGATGTCTTGTGGCAGTGTCTGCCAAAAATAATTTCAGTCATAACCCAGTTACTATGGATACTATAGGAAAGCTATAGAGGCACTACATGGAGAGAATTGAAGATTGCAGATTTTAGAGTTTTATCAAGCTATGCTTAGCATAGAGAGTGAGTGAGGGACTGGTCACTGTTTCATACAGCTTGTTAGCAAGTTTTGCATTACAGATTCCTTCAATAATTATTTCTCTATATGAATAACCAGCCTTTTTTTCTTTTTTTTTGTAAAAAAGTTTCTACAGTTCATAAGCTTATTGCCACCACCCCAATAGTATACAATCTGAGGATCAACCGCATAGTGTTTTTGGTTTTATTATCTTTTTTAAATTTTATTTATTTATATAGGGCGAATAGCTATCTGATGTCTGGGTATCTTACAACTTACCTCAAATTTTCTGGATCATATTGGCTTGGCTTTTCTCCTGACTCCTATCTTTGGGCGGAACAATGCAACCCCTTTTATATATAGTTATGATCACATATTTTTTGTTACCATCATGTTTATGTATGCTTATGATTGTGATATTTATTTATTTATTATTTATTTCTTTTTTATTAATCATGTATTTCACATATATAACACAATTATGCTTTTTGATATAGATTAGGTTTTGTTTAGCATTTATTATTGTTTAAAATTCTAATCATGTATTCACTTCATAGGTTTAAAATATAATAGTAGAAGGACCCGGTTTCGCACGGGTATATTTCATCTATTTAGTTTCATGTTCATGTGTTGTAAAAAGAGATCAACAGTGTCCCCCATAACAGTGACCTCTACAGCACTCCGCCCCACTGTCTGCTTAGCTGTGTATCTAATCCTGTCCTGGGTGATACTGTCTGCTGAGCTGTGTATCTAATCCTATCCTGTGTGATACTGTCTGCTGAGCTGTGTTAATTCTGAAAACTGCTAAAACCTGTGATCAGTTGTTATGGCAACCTGGAGTAGGACCTGCGAGCTTCTATTGGCTGATAAGGGACATGTGACCGTGTGGGTGGCAGTTTGGATATGTATAGAAAGCCTTGCAGGCTTGTATTGGCTAATGCCAGTCATTTTTTGGGAATATCTCAGTGAGATCCTAGTGAGCTGAGACCAGGTCTCTAAAACCCTTCCTGACACCGGATGTATCTGTGTGCTAAATTTGGTGAAGACGGTCTAGACAGACAGACGTCTAGACAGAAATTCATTTTTAGATATATTATATTTATACACACTTTTTAAATATGATTTTTTCTTTGACCTCCTTTTTGGTTTCACAGTATGTTGCACTTAACTTTTTGCATGTTTACTTTTTCTTTCACCTTCACTATCACCTTCTGCACCTGTGTCACATTTTTTCACTTATTATTTATTTACATCATTGTAATACGTAATGCACTTAATCCATATACTATTATGAGGATCGTTAAGTATATGATTCATGTGTAGTCTGCGCAGGGGCGCCCGATCTGGTACGATACAGCTCCGTACTGTTGCTATGGTTGCAGATGCTCTGCACTGCTGATGCCTGCGAAGTCTTGCGATACCTCGGTGATGCCTCTGTGGAGCGCATATCGGAAGTTCGGGTATGCGTTCCACAGCCGAGTGTGGCTAGTCACTGCAATTACTTAGCCATATAGACTTATTTTCCTTTCATACATTACTTTATATGTGTATAACTGTTCCCTGAGGGGACTTATGAGTCTTTTTTTTTTAATTAAGTAATTTTTATTAACATTTTAAATTTTACAGACATAAGACCCCAACACCCGAATACCCTCTCCCCACAAACCATCATAACGATGCTCTCCATCCTCCACATCTTACACCATTCGACTACACCATCATATCTGCATAATAAGTAAATAACATG
Source organism: Bufotes viridis (assembly GCA_033119425.1). Taxonomy (NCBI): domain Eukaryota; kingdom Metazoa; phylum Chordata; class Amphibia; order Anura; family Bufonidae; genus Bufotes; species Bufotes viridis. The sequence continues at coordinate 354,518,407 of CM065589.1, forward strand.
CCCCTTCCCTACAGCATTCCCATATTTTACCATAAAGCAGGCGCACCCATGCTATTAAACTATCCCCCAACCCAAACCTCTCCAGCACCTCCCATAGATACTTCCACTCAATACTATTGAATGCCTTACAGGCATCTAGGGAACAGATGACCCTATCCCCTGGATTGTCCCCTGGCATATTTAGATATAGGCGTGTGATATTAATCGCCGTAAAAATCCTGACTGATTCATATGTATAATGGAGGAGATGACCTTAGAGAAGTGTAAAGTTAGCACTTTAGCCAGTATCTTTATATCTGTGGGCAACAATAAGATAGGACAGTAGGAATCTGGAAGAAGCGGTTTCTTACCCAGTTTGGGGAGAACCACGATAATAGCCTCTTGCATGGACGCAGGAAGCGTCCCCATCTCCGAGGCCTCCTGGTACACATTCAATAACTTGGGTAATAAAATATCTCCAAACTTCTTATGAATTTCTACCGGCAGCCCATCAGTGCCCGGTGACTTATTGTTTGCCATAGAAGACATCGCTTCCTCAATTTCCAGCAACTGTAGCAGACCGTTAAGGTATGCTCTATCTAAATCTGACAGCCTAGGCAAAGATACCCTATGTAAATATGCTAAGATATCTTCCCTATTACAGCCGAGGAGTGACTGATACAAATCAGCATAAAAGGAGCTAAATACAGACACTATGGCCTGACTATACACAATTTCCGTCCCATCCTCCCCCTGTAAAGCAGTAACATATGCCGACATGGACTGTGCCCTAGCCACAAGAACTAGTAAGTGACCCACCTTCTCCCTCTCATCATAATACTTCTGTCACTGAAAGGATTGTTTTGTGCGGGCAAGTTCCACAACATGCGAGTTATATGCATCCTGTGTTTCCTTCCAGACAGATAGAGACAGCTGATCGCCCTTCTCCACATAGTTCACCTCCGTCACCCCAACCCGATCCCTCAAAAATTCTCCAAATTGACGGCTTTTAAGTTTGTCTCTACTAATCCCTTGAATAAGCACTCCCCGTAGGCAAGCCTTCATGGCATCCCATACCACCCCGCTCGCGGCTGAGCCCACATTCAGGGTAAAATACTCCTGTATAGTAAAGCTATCATAAGAACAGTCAAATACCTGCAACCAAAAAGAGTTAAATGTCCACAGCTTTTGAAAGTCGGGGACCATGGGTGCAGAGGACAGACGCAGAAACAAAGGGGAATGGTCCGACAGAGCCCTAGCTAAGTACTTCACCTCCACGACTTGTGTGCACACCAACTCAGATCCCAATGCCAGATCAATACGTGATAAGGCCTCGTGCGATCTGGAATAGCAAAAAAACTGACGCACATTGGGATGTCGAAAACACCACAGATCTATCAGAGCCACATCCTCCAGCAATCTACCAAAGGCTGATGAAGGACCATCAACATCTGCATGTGCCCTTCCCCCCCATATCTATTCCAGTAGGGGTGAATAGTATTGTTGAAATCTCCCACCATAACAACAGGTATATCAGGATTATCATTGATAAATGTCAAGGCACCCCTTAACGCCACGCTGCTATAGGGTGGAGGTATATATACTGATACCAGCAGGTACACCTGCGTGAAGATAGTACAGTGTATGCATATAAATTGGCCGTCAGGGTCGATACTGGATGACTGAACCTGGAAAGGAATTGATTTATGAATCAGGACACTAACCCCACAGGAATACCTAGATAACGCTGAGTGAAATATATGATTCATCCATGAACGATGGAATGCCTGTGCCCCCTTCTTCGTAAAATGGGTTTCTTGCAAACATATAATAGCGGGGAAATGCGGGCGCAGATTATCCAGCATGGCAAATCACTTTGACGGATCACCCAGGCCACGCACATTCCAGCTCACAATATTAAATACATTAGCCATATTTAAACATCAGGAACCTGACCCAGCTGATAACATAACGTAATAGGAGCATTGTAGATACAAGCGATACGATGGTGGTGTCGTACCAACAGACAGGCATGATATCACAGATAAAGAGCATCAATACGGACATACTGTAAAAAGTCCCCAGAACGAGAGAATAACAAAAACCAAACCTGGAACCAAAAAATCATGCCTGCATGGCATTAACAGGCCGAGGCACAAGTACTCCATGAAACCGGACATATAAATAACGTTTCAAACTCTCTACTTCTGCCGAACGAGATTGTCCCCCGCCATAAAAGGATAGTCGTGCTCCGTGGGCAGTTCAGTAGTAGAAGAGTAGTGGGATAACCCTCCAACAGGTCACTTAGTAATAACCAAGGGTACAAACTTGAAATAAACGGACGGCCATCATCTCTCCTCCTGTCGCAGCTGACGCTCATGCTGGTCGATTCATGTGGCCGCACCTTTCGGTGTAGTGAAAAAATGAACAGATCCCAGAGCAGCCACTCGCAGACACCCCCGAGTATATCAGAGTAGGACACTTGCAAGGAACGAAGTCGCCACTTGACATCCAGGACCTGGCTCTGTTTCTTTTGAACTTCCGAGGAAAACTCTTGAAAGAATGCAACCATTTGCCCATTGATAGTGATGTCAGGGCGGTTTTTGACTGCCCGTAAGATGGCATCTCGGTCCCTGTAGGGCAGTAGTTTAATCAGAACAGGACGTGGAGGCGCTTCCGGTGGTAGCTGTCTGGTGGGGACTCGGTGCGCCCGCTCCACCGCATATAATTGGGAAAGTACCTCTGTGCCAAAAACTTCTTTAAGCCAACTTTCAAGGTATGATGAAGGGTCTTGCCCCTCAACTTTTTCAGGGATCCCCAAAAGCCGTACATTATTGCGTCTAAGAAGGTTCTCTAGGTCACCAGACTTAATGCTGAGATTTACTGTTCATGGGTGCGGGATGCCCTGGTTAGAGGGGGTAGCTTATCTTCCACCTCACTGACACGGCCCTCCACCAGTCTTTCATTAACTTTCTGCAGATCATGGCGTATAAAGGAGAACTCTTGTTTTAGGGATCCCATTTGCTGCTGTAATGCTGTCAGAGTCACTCCACACTGAGTAACTGCCCTGAAGACATCTGTTAATGTTGGCTTTGCACTCTAGGGAGATATGGCCCCCTTCTCCTCTGCCACAACTGCCTCCTCAGCTCCTGCTGCACCAACCTCCATGTCATCTTTGGTTCGCCATCTTCTTGCTCTTCTTGGCGACTCCTCCGGCCATGTGAATCTCCCAAATGAATACCAGGGTACAGCGCCTGGTTGGGGACACCGTGGATTACGGCGGCGGGAGCTACATCGCGTTACTGCCGCTCACATCCCCGGTCAGGCCATGCCCCCTGGACTTATGAGTCTTGATATATGTTTCTATCAATAGTAAATGGTGCACACTACTTTGGATGTCTGGGAGGTATCACTATCATGCGTTCCACTGTGGAACGCATGCCAACCCCTTCTCCATAGTCCTTTTTTCCCCCATCTGATTTTAATAAAATAGCAATCAACTAGGTATAAATGAACACAGCAACCAATTCTATGTTATCCCCTGAGGAAACTGAAAAGTGAAACGTACGTCGTGGTGGAGGCACACTGGTCGGTATCTGAATGTTACATAGGGTCAGATCTGGTTTTCTTTACACTTCATAATTAATTTCTTATGTGCTATTATTTTTCATATCTTCATTAACTATGGTCCTTATATTCATGCTTTGGTATATGGTGTTTGCACTATGCACTTTATATTTATACTATGCTAAAATCACTTTGTTGGACTATTGTCACGGTGGGGAGTGGGGGAAACCCCCCACCGTACAATGTCAGTGGCCGCTGGGCTGGAATGCAGGGAAAAGGGAGCAGGTCACCTCCTGATGAGTCCCTATGACTGCCCCTAGACTCCTGATGCATGAGCCACCTCAGATGGTAAGGAGGCTCATGCCCACGAACCTGGAGCCCTAGGAATCCCTGCATAGCCCTAGAAGATAGAGACAGGGCAGAGACCACACGCTCCTCCTAGACCACGGATGAGCGGTGCCTCCAGAGGCCCAGCAGCTGGCCACCAACTAGACAGGGTTCACAGCCGAACGGCAGATAAGTACAACAAGGCAACAGACAACATAAGTTACCAACACTTACCTGCCGCCGCCGAGATGGACCAGAACTGCACTGTCTAAATGTTTGCTTAAACCCCTCCGAGAAAGCAACCCCCTTCCGGAGGAGACACACCACAACACAAACCTCCAAACAAAGCCCACACCATCACAACATACACCAGGTGAGGAAGGGCCAACAGAAGCACGCAGGAGGGAACACACAGACAGAGCAAGGGAAACAATATAACAATTAAGGGTGGCTCACACAGACATAACATTCAGCCAGGGAGCAAGGCTCCTACACAGACAGACAAACAAAACCAAACTGACCTCAGGCTCCACCACACCAACATATAAGGAGGCCTCAGGTCACATCCACCACACCTAACAAACACACCTTAACCCTGTGCACACCAAACGGGGGAAGTGCACACATTCAAACACACGCATGCGTTGACAGCGAGCCGCCCAGCACCAAGCTCAGGCTGCTACTGTGCCAACAACACAACGGGTAAACCAGACACGCATGCAAAAACCGTCCATGTTGCCAGCGGCAACCGCATGTGAGGCTACTACGAAACAGCCCTCACATGCGGTAAACAACCAAGCCTCACCGCTGGCAACTGCATGCGGTGCAACGAGTCACGACCATGCCCATGGTCGTGACAACTATAGATCTATATGCTACATTCTACCTGGTTTAGTCCTTTTTGTATATGTCATGCGATAACACCTGACCATTGTTACCTCCTTTCATATATGTATTTGCCGTTGCTGTGACTGCTTTTTAATATTTATTATCTTGCTATTAATTTAATTAATAAATATATTCTTGCTTGGTATCTGGTTATATATCTTTTGTGGTGGGTTATATATTCTAATTGGTGTATCAGCTGTAAAAATTTTCTACTTTTAGAAATGTTGCACAGTTTTGAGCCTTAACCAAAATGTAATCCTGCTCTATAGTGTTCATACTTCTGCCAGGTGTCCATTTTTTAAAAATTACTTAAAATTGTCTAATTTTATAAATGACTGTGGCATTTCCCTGGCATTTCCCCTGTTCCCTGAACCCATAGACTTCTGGGCAGGCAGACTGGGTCATTTGACACAAGTAGCTTAGTTTGCTGTCACTGTGCTGTCTTGTTCAGCCTCCAATTTCATCTCAAAGAGGGTTTTCAGCACAGCAAGTGTACAAACCATCACTTTTGTCAAAATGAATCAGACATGAATCCTTAAAGATTTTCACACATCTCTGTCTGAGGCCGATAAATAGATCTGCTTTTTGCAAATGGTGGCTATTTATCACCAACACTACAATGCCACTGGCTCTGTTTGCCTGCCTACCATTATGTTCCGTACCACCATAGGGCTACTGCTGCCATCACCCCACCTGCTACTCCCTGCTGTTAATCCTCCTACTGCCACTTCTATTACCATTACCCGGACACCGCCACAACTACTACTACTACTCTACTACCCCAACAAAGCTGCACACACATCTACTGCCTTGTCTGTTCCATGCCTTGCTGCTACTGCTGCCGGTATTATTGCTGTCACATTCCACTATTACCCTTACACACCTTAGATCTTAATTTCCACATCAACACTGTACTGCTGCTGCACCCACATAAAAGGGATAATTTTTCCAGGCTTGTTCAACTTCAGAACAAGCCCCCATTTATCCTCACATACTAACAGTTGTGTGTGAGTGTGTGTGTATAAACAGGGGCAGGCATCTCAACCATTAAGGCATAATATATGGAGGCTGGTAGAGAAGTCTTCCTTCTGACATTAACGTGCAGATGTGTATAACAAGGGGCAGGGATCTGTTCCCAACAATCCACTTTTTTTACATTAACACCGTGTGTGTTTAATCACCAACAACTCCAGATCAGGCATAATTTTTGGAGGGATGCTAATATAAAAAAGCATAATAAATTCAATGGCACAGTGTTTATACATATGCTGTTTGTGAACACCATCAACCATGCATTTGCCCATGGCTATACACAGTATGTCATTGTCACTCTGACATTATTTGCAATAGGTCTCATTGTATTAAAAAGTTTAAAAAGGAGGCGTCGAGAGAAAGAGCTAAAGTTCGTATAAAAATATTTTAAAAAGGTATTAAAAATCCTAGGATAACTCAACATGATTTTCAGGCCAATTAAATCATATTTGTTTCATGTATAATCGATTCAGACACAAATACATTTAAAAGAAAAAATTGATGAATCGGACATGGAACAAATTTCCAAAAGCTTGTTCATCTCTAAACTTGAACAACTATACAGTGACCATAATTATTAGAATTTACTAGTTTGTCAATAGACCAAAACTTTAGCCAAATTTCCACTTTACCTTTACTTTTAATTGTGATAAATTCTAATACATAATTTTCATTGGTGAATTAAAATAAACAATCAAATAAAAACCTGATTGAACACCATTTCCTAGCTAATGATGCATCGTATAAGAAATCTCTGCTTGATTGCAGTAGTACACTCGTGCAGCTGCTGAAAATCTTTTTAAGACCTGGTGGCCATGTCTTCACAGATATCCTATGTAAAACTATGTCCACTAATAGTTTTATTCACTGGGAAAGCTGACATCCCTCCACTCTCAAAAGAAGAATCCCACTGGGTCAATACTTGAGGGCAAAAATAAAATTTTCTGATGATTCAACTTTCCTATTATACAGCAAATTTCAAGCAAGAGAATATCTTACATAGAGCTTATACCAGATCCAGGGCGTCTAAATGTAAGACTTTTTAAAGACCAAACCTGAATTTACTAAAAATTTACAAGATGTATTGGTGTATCATTGGTACTAATAATACACACTGCATTGAAATTATTCAAATCTTACAGATATATAGGTCATTGTAACAAGCAGACCCATATCTGTAGAGAGAGGTAACATCTACAGTTACCTTTATATAGTCATAGCCATCTGTCAGTCTAAAAACAAATGCAGAGATTATGCGGCAACAGTAATCTATAAAGCCAAATGCACATGAGCTAAGTTATGCATTAGGTTTGAAAGAAATTTGGTACTGTTCCCTGAGCTTCTGTTAGTGGTGGGAACTGCAGGCACATCACTTTGTATACAGTTATACTAGCGTCAGAGACAGCATCACTGTACTATTGCAGTCAAGCAGAGATTTGTAACATGGAACATCATTCACGAAAGAATTTCGCCAATTCCTGATCTTCAGGGATTATTTCCTTGATTGCAAAAATTTGCATGAAAAAAATTTGCATAACATTTGCATAAAATTTCGCATAGAATGGTATAAAAAAAAACGAATATTCACGATTTCGAATATATTTTGAGATATTCTATATATTCGCAAATTCTCAAAGTGCCGATGTTCGTGATTATAATTAGCAATTCGAATATTTGTCATCAACACTACTGGGCAAGCCTTTGAATTTTTTAGGTAAGGTGGGCAAACATTTAAACTCTGTCAATGTTTTTTTATTTTTTATTTATAGATATTTATAGGTTCACCATGTGGTATATATGATATGATAACTTCATGTTTTACAATTCCCATAACATTTTTATTTTTCTGCCAATGTAGATGTGGGCTTGTCTTTTGAACGACAGACTGTACTTTTTATCAGTCCAAAGAAAGTTTCAAAAATTGTCACTTTGTCCATAAAATTCCAATATTTATTTTAATCCATTAAAAGCATGGAAAGGTAGATACAGTCTACACGTTTTGGACGACTACAGTGTGTCCTTACTTGTGACATAGTAAGACACACCTCCAAACAATTCTTCCCACTACCTCGACGGCTGGTAACACCTGATTATTAACCCCTTGTGATCTCGGATTCTGTGTGGTGAATTCTAATATACATTTAATAAAAGTACAATACATCACAATGTAAATTAGTTCAATTAGGTGACCAGGTGTCTAATTTAAGGATCCAGTGGAAGTCTCTCACCTGAACTTTGTATGTCCAGTCTCTACCCCTCCTTAGTTTAGGCACTCGTTCACATGCAAAATGGACAAATCTCCATTATGTTGATCGCTAAAGTGGAGTGAAATAACTGTGGCGTGACATATTCCTGGTTTCTGTACCTAATTCACTATTAATATGTTCTGAAATCCTTTTGTGGAGAGAGCAGATGGTTGAGCCAACATAATGTTTATTACATATTTCACATTTTTTAAAATAAATAATATGATTGGAACCACAATTCCAAAAAGTTTTAATCGGAAACCTTTCACTAGTGCAGTGTTCCTCAATTCCAGTCCTCAGGGCCCACCTGCGGGTCATGTTTTCAGGATTTCCTTAGTATTTAGCAGGTGATATAATTAGTGTCAGTGCATCAGGACTCACCTCAGGTACTCATTCTGTGGGATATTCTCAAATCATGACCTGTAGGTGGGCCCTGAGGACTGGAGTTGAGAAACACTGCACTAGTGGAACAGGCTGATACCTCTCTGGTGGTCACAACATATTTACAGGTATTACATCTGGGTTTTCCACATTTGTGGAAACCCATCATCCTCAGCCAATTAGATGCTCCACCTCCCCCCAGTATTCGTGTATTATACAGACTAGGAAAATTCATACTGTCCAATGTGGTTGCCTATTTGCAACAAAATTAACTTCTGGAGACAGAATATTGCGTAGTTGATTATAGGGCTGCAGTAAACGATCATTTTAGAAATCGAGTATTCTATCGATTATTTTTTACGATTAATCGAGTAATCTAATAAGAATGTTACCATGGCAACCAAGGCTTCAGTAGCGTCCTGGCTGCCATGGTAACCGACCGGAGCCCAGTTATAACACTGCTGGGGCTCCAATCAGAACTTCCACCAATGAGGGGGGAGGGGACTCTGCTCTGTGGCCACTGCCACCAATGAGGGGGGAGGGGACTCTGCTCTGTGGCCACTGCCACCAACGATTTTAATACTGGGGGTGGGGAGGCGCACTGCGCCACCAATGAAAATTAACCTTTAATACAGGCGGCGGGCAGCAGATCAGCGGCAGTTTACCCCTCAGGTGCAGCACCTGAGGGGTTAACTGCCGCTGATCGTAGCTCCCTGCCTCCTGTATTAAAGATTACAAAGGACCTTTCATGGTCCGGCCTTACTAACTAGCAGCTACAAGGCGCCCAGGATGTCCCCGCACTTACAGTTATCCCTGGGCGCGGCTCGGCTCTCCCCACTGTGTGCCAGTTACAGTGTCCTGCTCCATATGCTAATTACTAATATCGGAGCAATAGGGAGGAGACATCAGCTCTGTGGGCGTTCCTTCTCCCTGCACTGTGACGTTCTCTGCTGCGATTGGACAGCGCAGGGAGAAGAAACGCCCACAGAGAAGGTAATGTCTCCTCCCCATTGGTCCGATATTAGTAATTGGCACATGGAGCACGAAACTGTAACTGGCCCACAGTGGGGAGAACGGAGCGGCGCCCGGGGATAATTGTAAGTGCGGGGACATCCCGGGCGCCGCTAGCTGCTAGTTAGTAAGGCCAGACCATGTAAGGTCCTGTCATTGGTGGCGCAGTGCGCCCGCCCCTCCTTCGCCCCCGTCGTCTCTCCTCACTGGCAGCACAGCACAGGGGGAGGGAGAGAGCGACTCCTTCTCCCCCTGTGCGCCCCGCCTCCTCTGCTGCCAGCCGCTCTGCATTGTCGGGTCATAGGGCGCGCTTACGTGCACTATGACCTGACGGGTAACCACGGAGCGGGGAGTAATAGCAAGTGCTGCCCTCCCGCTCCGTGGTCACATGACACAAACGAATCCTCGATGCAAAAGAATTGCATCGAGGATTTTTTTGTGTCGAATTACTCGATTAAATCGAGTAATCGTTTCAGCCCTAGTTGATTATTAACATACAGCATGGGAAGATATTTTTTCACGATATTGACCACTTCTTTGTATTGTTCACAATTGGTGGTACTAAAGGTTATCGATGGCAAATTTTGATGTCTTTTATTTTCTTTTTTGGTGCAATTTAGACAATCATAAGGACTAGTGATGAGCGAACAGATATTCGGCTTGAGCATCGCTATGCTCGACACATGGCAGTACTCGGCCGAGTACCGCATGTGCTCGTGCGAAATGCTTGAGTCTCCGCCCCGCACGTTTCGCGCGTTTTAAGCAGCCAATAAAGGTGCAGGTAAGTACTACCCTCACTGTAATGCCAGTAGCCATGAAAGACAGAGCAGGGAGCTAATTTCAACGATTTTAGTTAGAGAAAGCTTTTCAAAGGCCCCAAAGTCCTTTTAAGGACTACTGTGTGTGTGTCTTTTAGAGCAACAATATATTTAACAGCAGTGTCAGGGACATCCATGCTAAGGGAGGGACAGATAGTGCAGGGAGAGAAATTTGCTGTATTTAATACCAAAAGCTTTTCAAAGAACTCAGAGTCCTTTTAAGGGCTACTGTGTGTGCTTGACAGCAGCAAGATATTTTTATTTTATACCTTTTAGTGACATTTCTTGTACAACATCTGCAGACTGACTCTTTAATAATCTGGGTCACATCTAGTGTCCCAAATATGTGGTGTTCTACAACAAATACTGTCCTGCATCAGAAAACACTGTCAATATTACAAATTCCAATAATCAGGGTTTACTATAGTGTCCGTAATCTGTGGTGTTCTATAACGAGTACTGTCCTGCCTCAGAAAACACTGTCAGTATTACAAATTCCATTAATCTGGGCCTAGTATAGTGTCCAAAATCTGTTGGTTTTTGTATACAATACTTAACTGCATCTGAAAACACTTTCTATATTACAACTTCCATTAATCTGGACCTAGTATAGTGTCCATAATCTGTGGTGTTCTGTAACCAATACTGTCCTGCATTAGAAAACCACTGTCAGAATTACAAATTCCAATAATCAGGGCCTAATATAGTGTCCATAATCTGTGGTGTTCTACAACCAATACTGTCCGGCATCATAAAACACTGTTTGTATTACAAATTCCATTAATCTGGGCCTAGTATAGTGTCCAAAATCTGTTGGTTTTTGTATCCAATACTGAACTGCATCTGAAAACACTGTCTATATTACAACTTCCATTAATCTGGACCTAGTATAGTGTCTTTAGCAGACAGTAACTGTGTGTCTTTAGCAGACAGTAAAACAATCTGCACCACATCTACAGACAAAACCATTAATATGAAGAAGGAGAGTACTAAGGGACGGGGAAATGGGCGTGATGCTGATGGTGCACGCAGAGGCCGTGGCCCTGGGTAAAATGAAACTGTGCCTGCTGCCAGTGCACCAGAAAAAACATAAAAATCCACCTTACCCAGCTTCATGTCCAACTTAGCTGGGTGGTGCAGGACAACACTGTCCAAGTCGGACCAGTGCGAACAGGTGGTCGGTTGGATTGCTGAAGATAATGCTTCCAGTCGGTTAAGCACCACCCTCTCTTCTACTAAGTCCAGTCTCTGTAGCGAAGAGTCTGGTCAACCGAATCCTCACTCTGATCCTCCTTCCTACCAGCATGTCGAGTCTGGCCAAACAAGTGATCCCACACTCAGATATTCACATGACCTCTTTTCATCGCCAGTACTTGGTTTGGCTCTCTCGTCAAGCACGCTTGAAGAGAGACCGGAGATATTGTAGCCTGATTCCCAACCTCTTGAGCCTTCACAGTTTCAAGAAGATGATGGTGGTGAACAGCACTCATTTGTTCACGAGGTGGATGATGATGAGATGGTATAAGGGACCAGACCGAGCTGTGGCTCTCGCCACTCAACCTACAACCAGACATGGTTGCGTCTGACAATGGCCGTAACTTGGTGGCGGCTTTGGAGCTCGGCAACTTGACACACATTCCATGCCTATCCCAGATCTTAAACTTAGTAGTTCAGTGGTTTATAAAAACCTACTACAATTTGGCAGAGCTACTAGTGCAGGCGCGCCGCATGTGTGCCCATTTCTGTAAGTCGTCCACAGTTCGTCTTCTCAGCGCGAATTGGGCCATGAAGAGGAGGAGGAGCTGAAGACAGTTTCCTCTGCTAGAGAGGGTAGTACCCATGGAACTTTAATTCCATCTGTTCAGCGTGGATGGGCAGAAGAGGAGAAGGATGAGGAGTTGGAGAGTCATCCTGATGTCGACATTGATGTCTTGCCTGTTGGTACTCTGGCACACATGGCTGACTTTATGTTAGGCTGCCTTTCCCGCGACCCTGGCGTTATACGCATAGTAGATAACACAGAATACTGGGTGTTCACCCTTCTCATTTCTCATTCCTGTGATGGAGAGGACAAGTAAAACGTTGCAATACCAGAAGGTACTTGTTGAGAAATTGCTCCAAAATTTTCCATCTGACAACGCGGCTGGCGTACTCCCTTAGGCAACCGAGGAAGGGAGACAAGGGGAACACACAGCAGTTCCAACAAAGGCAGGGCAACACTCTCCAAGGCATGGGACACTTTCATGACAACCTCACCCTGAAGCGCGGCCTAGTGCTACAGGGAGGGAAAAGTTTTGGAAGATGGTGAAGGAATACATAGCAGATCGTGACAGCATCCTAAATGATCCCTCAGTGCCTTACAACTACTGGGTGTCCAAGCTGGACACGTGTCACGAACTTGCGCTCTACCCTTGGAGGTGCTGGCCTGCCCTGCTGCCAGCAATTTGTCTGAGCGTGTATTTAGTGCTGCTGGTGGCATTATAACTGATAAGCGTATCCGCTTGTCCACTGACAATGCTGACAGGTTGACTCAGATAAAAATGAACAAGGCCTGGATTGCCCCTGACTTCTCAACTCCACCAGAGGAGAGCTGAGATGATGATGAACATAAAGGCAATTTGTAATGTATTGTTTATAATGTACTCAGTCTACTGTAGTGTACTCCCATGCACTTTTTCCACCACAAAAAAAGGGTATATGGTTGAATCTTTTTTCTCCTCCTCCTCCTCCAGATTGTATGTCTTCCCTCCACTACAATTTTTATAGAGGGTCAGCTCCCCAGCAGGCCCTCAACCATAATATTTTAGAGGGTCAGCTCACCAGCAGGCCCTCACCTATAATGTTTTAGAGGGTCAGCTCACCAGCAGTCCCTCACCTATAATGTTTTAGAGGGTCAGCTCACCAGCAGGCCCTCACCTATAATGTTTTAGAGGGTCAGCTCACCAGCAGGCCCTCACCTACAGTATAATGTTTTAGAGGGTCAGCTCACCAGCAGGCCCTCAACCATAATGTTTTAGAGGGTCAGCTCACCAGCAGGCCCTCACCTACAGTATAATGTTTTAGAGGGTCAGCTCACCAGCAGGCCCTGACAAATAATTTTGAGAGGGTCAGCTCACAAGCAGGCCCTCAACCATAATGTTTTAGAGGGTCAACTAAACAACAGGCCCTCAACCATAATGTTTTAGAAGGTCAGCTCACCAGCAGCTCCTTGCTCCTAATGTTTTAGAGGGTCAGCTCATCAGCAGGCCCTCAACCATAATGTTTTACAGGATCAGCTCACCAGCAGGCCCTCAACCATAATGTTTTACAGGGTCAACTCAACAACAGGCCCTCAACCATAATGTTTTACAGGGTCAGCTCACCAGCAGGCCCTCAACCATAATGTTTTACAGGGTCAGCTCACCAGCAGGCCCTCAACCATAATGTTTTAGAGGGTCAACTCAACAACAGGCCCTCAACCATAATGTTTTAGAGCATCAGCTCACCAGCAGCTCCTTGCCCCTAAGTTCAGCAGCAGGCCCTCAACCATAATGTTTTACAGGGTCAGCTCACCAGTAGGCCCTCAACCATAATGTTTTACAGGGTCAGCTCACCAGCAGGCCCTTAACCATAATGTTTTAGAGGGTCAACTCAACAACAGGCCCTCAACCATAATGTTTTACAGGGTCAGCTCACCAGCAGGCCCTCAACCATAATGTTTTACAGGGTCAGCTCACCAGCAGGCCCTCAACCATAATGTTTTAGAGGGTCAACTAAACAACAGGCCCTCAACCATAATGTTTTAGAAGGTCAGTTCACCAGCAGCTCCTTGCCCCTAATGTTTTAAAGGGTCAGCTCATCAGCAGGCCCTCAACCATAATGTTTTACAGGATCAGCTCACCAGCAGGCCCTCAACCATAATGTTTTACTGGGTCAACTCAACAACAGGCCCTCAACCATAATGTTTTACAGGGTCAGCTCACCAGCAGACCCTCAACCATAATGTTTTACAGGGTCAGCTCACCAGCAGGCCCTCAACCATAATGTTTTAGAGGGTCAACTCAACAACAGGCCCTCAACCATAATGTTTTAGAGCATCAGCTCATCAGCAGCTCCTTGCCCCTAATGTTTTAGAGGGTCAGTTCAGCAGCAGGCCCACAACCATAATGTTTTACAGGGTCAGCTCACCAGCAGGCCCTTAACCATAATGTTTTAGAGGGTCAGCTCAGTAGCAGGCCCTCGTCCGTAATGTGTTAGAGGGTCACCAGCACGCCCTTGCTTAAAATGTTTTTGAGGGTCACCAGCAGTCCACCATCATAATTTTTCAAGGGTGTGTATGATGCCCTCCTTTGTGTGTAATAAAGGGTGTATTGTAGTGCCGGTTCCTTGTTATTTTTGGCAGCCCTTTCACTTAGTGCATAGGTTTTATGAGTGTAGGAGTCCCACTACCTGAACAATTGTACCACAATGTGAATGAGGCCCTCTTTTATGTGATATACAAGCTGTTTCGGAGTGCCTCTTGCTTGTAATTTTTGGCAGCACTTGCACTTTATATACAATTGTGTAATGGATTTTATTTGGGGGGGGAAGGTGGGTTTGTGCGTATTTTTGTCAGTCTGTAAAAGAGGAGTACAACTCGGACAACATGGTTCACAGCAGAGACCTGGGAGTCCAAGATGCATCCAGACATCGTCCCCATGCTGTTCCCGATCCATTTTGGTGGTGTTTCTGTCACTTTCTAACCTTTTCCAATGGACCAGGCACTCTCCCCTCTTCAGAGCAGGGGGTGCCTGGTTGTCTCCCATTGACTTCTATTATGCTTGGGTGCTCGGCCGAGGGCACAAAAATAGCAATGTGTTCGGCCTGAACATCCAAACACCCAAATACTTTGGTTCTCGCTCATCACTAATAAGGACTTCTTCTAATAGCAATTTTATACACTCGGTCTATATCTGTTTTGGCATAGCCCCTACATTACTGCAGCTGGAGCAGACACATCCGTGCACTGTCCTAGATGGGGGCAGCAACACATGGACTTCTTATCAGTACCATTTTCAGGTACATAAGACTTTTTGATGATTTGATATTATGTTTTTTGGGAGGCGAGGTCCCAAAAAAGCTGTTTTGGTATAAATTTTATATATTTTTTTTGCCATTCATCTGATGCAGTAGATCACATGATATTTTTATAGAGCCGGTCGTTACATATGCAGCGATACTAAATCTGTTTATTTTTTTTATGATTATAGTTATACACAATAAAAAAAACATTTTTGGAAACCAAAATCATGTTTTTGTGTTGCGACTTTCTTACAGCCAAAATTTTGTAATTACTCTCGCTATGGTCTTGTGTGAGGGCTCATTCTTTGCGGGATGAGGTGATTTTTTCAATGAGTTTTTGATCACTTTGGTATTATGTTTTTTGGTTGGCAGGGTGACAAAAAAAGCTTGTTTTTGGCATACCATAGAGCTGGTGGTTACGTATGTGATGACACGAAATGTATATATATATTTATTTATTTTTTGTTCATTAAAAACAACTTTGAGTTATGAACCTTCCATCATTCCTAGGGAAGTACTACTTAAATTGTTACATAGATACAAGATCTACTATTCCTTCCAACAGGAAATTGTGCAGTTAAGGAGGAGGCAGTGTCAGTACAGAATTGGCGGAGTATTTACTATTCACTTGGAACTCAAGATTCTCTCCCAATCCTATGTGAATTGAGACAATACCACTACCCACAATTGCAGGGGTTTACAAAAAATGTTTTTCCCCTGCCACCTTTCTTGCAACTTGAATGACCTGTCTTGTCTTTGTCTCTCTTGTTTCTGGTATTTTGGTATCAACCTTTCTGCCTGGACTTTTCTTCATGACTTTTATCCTCTTCTTCCTCTGGAAACCCTTTATTTTTATCTTTCTATAATATTTTGTCTAAATCCATAACTAGTAGAATCTCTCTATGGAGTGGAACTAAAACTAGTTTATTTTTTTAAGCTATATTACCCTGCCATGCTTTTAGCCAAAACACTCTTCTAGAGGAGTTAGATAGTACTGCCTCCTTGCTACCATCTTGACTGAAACCTGCATTCATTTTTACGGTAGAGAATCTTAAATTTGCTCTCTTGGTGTACAGTTTTTAAGATGAATCTGTAACTGATGTAACTAAATGTCTTACAACATATATAGCTAAAGCATTAGGTCTAAGTAATGCTACAGAAGCTTCCCTTGTGTTTTTAAGAAAAGTTTCTCCCTTTCGATCCATGGTATCCTTTAATTGGGTCATATCCTTAAAAGGCATCAAGGTCTTTTTAGCAATTTTAACCACAGAAACATCTACTTTAGGAACCATGTACCGTTTAACCATATTCTCTAAATACTTAATGGATACTAAATGGGTATCTTCTTTCAAGCAAATTGACCTTTTTATCTGGTTTGTGCCATTCATTAATTACTAGATTTTGAACTTTATCGTGAATTGGAAACACCTGCCTTTGTCTAACTGCTAGTCTCCAAAACATTTCACTCTGAATAAAGTTTCCTAGTCTCCTCAATACTCATAAATCCAAAATCGATTTGTTCAAATACTTTGATTTTAACGCATTATCCATTCAGCATTAAAATGTATTGGCTCTGTGGAGCCAAAGTTCCTCTCCTCCGAAGTCACATAAGACTTTGGTTAATACCTACTGTATGCATATCTGTGTATTGAAAAACTATTTAAAAATAGCAATCTGAACTGGGCTTTGGTACCGAAGTACCAGCCAGTCCCAAAGCTCAGTTCGGATTGCTATTTTAAACTTTGTCTCCATGGACCCAATACATGTTTATGCTGTATGAAAACAGCATAAAAATCTAAGTATTTGAACGAACCAACTTCGGGTCTATGGTCCGAAGGTGGATTCGTTCAAGCCCAATATGGAGATAATTTTTTTCTCTTCTTCCTCTGATGAAATTTTTTTCTCTACCCTTCGCTATCTTCAGGATCAGATGAGTTCAATATGTTTACATCTGGATTTGCCTAATAATTTAGGATTAGGACCTGCAAGAGTAGGATAGGAATATGCATTTTAACTCATCCGTCAGAAAGGAAGACTAATCTGTAACTAGTTTAATACAATCTTGACATAATGGCTTCTTATTTGTCTCAGGCAATTTCCTAAAGCAAGCGCCACACATCTTAGCTGGATTCCCTTTGGCTATAGATTTGGTTCATGATACTTGTCTTTCTAAATAAAACACATAGAATGGGCAAGGAACAGAATTGGCCTAAATTAGAAACTCAAGTGACATATAAAGATAGTCCACCAGCTATCTTACTAGATCTTCTAAAATAACCACAAGAGTACATCACAAAAAAAAAAAAGGCAAAATACACTTACGGAGCCCAGGGTGGTTTGAGCTCCACAGGGTCAGAACCCAGAAGTGATGAAGGGCTGCTGGGCATTAGGTCCAGAACTGGAAATTACATCTGACACCATCTGGAGTCAACCACCACAGCATACCTACCACTCAACTAGGCTTGGCGATTAATAAAAAAAAAAATATATATACATATATATAACTGCAGCTTGATCATAGTAACATAGTTTGTAAGGCTGTTCAGCCTGTTATCCTACAAGTTGATCCAGAGGAAGGCAAAAAAAAAAAACTGTGAGGAAGAATTTTCTTCATTTTAGAAGAAAACATTCCTTCCCAACTCTAATCAGGCAACCAGAATAACTCTTTGGATCAACGACCTCTCCAGAAATCTAATAACTGTAACCTGTAATATTGTCACACTCCAGAAATGCATCCAGGCCTCTCTTAAACTCTTTGTAAGTTCACCCACCTCCTCTGGCAGAAAGTTCCATAGTCTCACTGCTCTTACCGTAAAGAATCCTCTTCCATGTTTGTGTAGGAACCTTCTTTCCTCTAGACTCAAAGGATGTCCTCTCAACTCAGTCACAGTCCTGGGAATAAATAATTTTGATACTCTTTCTGGGTACTGTAGTCCACTGATTCCAGTTGTTGCTTTAGTTTCCCTCCTCTGAACTCTCTCCAGTTCTGCTATGTCTGTCTTATTCATAAGAGCCCAGAACTGCACACAATACTCCATATTTTACTGTGCAAACCTTCTACACGATCATTAATAAATATATGGAAGAGAATAGGGCCCAATACTGACCCCTGAGGTACCCCCCTAGTGACAGTGACCCAATCTGAGTGTGTACCGTAAATAACCACCCTCTGTTTTCTATCACTGAGCCTGTTACTTACCCACAAACAGACATTTTCTCCCAGTCCGAGCATCCTCATTTTGTATACTAAACTTTTATGTGGCACAGTATCAAATGCTTTGGAGAAGTCAACATATTGACATCCATTAACTCGCCTTGGTCAAGTCTAGAACTTACCTCCTCACAGACACTGATTAAATTAGTTTGACATGACCAGCTGTCTGTGGATGGATAACTGGCTTAGGTTTTCCCCGTCACATCCTTAAAGCTTGTAAAAAAGCGGGATCTTGACATAGGGGCCACTTAATATGGTGGATTTGGTGATCTCTGTAATAGAGACACCCCTTTGCTCGGTTTTCCTTCCTTTGAGGGATATCTGGCTTTCATTGTGTTGTAGACCCATAACTGGGGCTCCACATTTATTTTGCATATTCCTGGTTCCCAGGGAGCTTTGCACTTCGGATTGCCGTGTTGAGACTCTTAAGTGAGGCTCCGCTGTGTTTTTTTGTAGCTGGTCTCCCTGAGATCAGCTATTGTTGTGTATGACCAGTCCCTTATGAAGCCATGCTGATATGACGTTATTTGCTTACTTTCATTGAGGTACTCCAAGATAGCATCTCTTAGAAAGCCTTCAAACAGTTTATCCACTACAGATGTTTAACTTACCAGCCTATAGTCTCTGGGCTCTGTTTTTGACCCCTTATTGAATATTGGCACCACATTTGCTAAGCGCACATCCTTTAGAACACTCCCTGTTAATATAGAGTCTTTAAATGTCAAAAATAAGGATATGCTTATGACATTACTTAATTCTCTTAGGATATAGCTGTATGCCATCTGGTCCAATCAATCAACATAATCTTGTCCATCTCAATTATTTCAGCTATTCTGGTTATAGCAGGCACTGCTCTACTCTGAGTCTCCTCTCCCCTGCTCTTTAGATGTTTGTGTCAGGCTCCTCTACTCACTTCAACTGCGGTGGAACCCACCCACTGCTCCAACTGCGTCCACCTCACTGTTGAGAAGTGAACTATGAGGGCTAAAAGCAAATGCTAAATAATTGTTCTTTAATTGTAATAGAGGTAGAATGTTCAATTAATCGCGATTTTGGTTATAATTGCTCAGTCCTACACTTAGCACTAGAAGGCACTTAAGGCCAATTCCTCTTCACCTTGATTGACAGGAGTTTTCACATCATCTAACAAGCAGGCAATTATCAGGAATGAACAGTTCATTTCCGATAATTGTCTGTTGAATCGGCCATGTAAAGCGGCCTTTATCAAAGAGGTGGGGCAGAAGAAGAGTCTTATAAGAGGACAAGCAAGCATCTTTCTCTACTAAGATATCTAGTACCAACTTTCTTAAATTCGGCTATATTATTTATTTATGGGGAAAAAAAGAAATAACAGTTACTTTTTAAATATATACTGAGGATAGATCATCGGTATCTGATCAGTTGGGGTCCAACAACCAGCACTGCCACCAATTAGCTGATTGAAGAGGCTGCAGTACACTGGCACTGCAGTGAGCACTGCACTATTAGTGAGACCTCCTCGTAGCATATGAAGCACAGTACCGTATATTATATAGCGGCTGTGCTTGGTATGCAGCCATGGCCCATTCACTTGAATAAGACTAAGCTGCACACAAGCCATGTAACCAATAAACATGACATCATTGCCACAGACTTCTCAAACAGTTGATCAGCGGGGGCATAAGAGTCAGACCCCCCACCGATCTGATATGAATGACCTGCTCTGAGGAAAGTTCCTCAATATTCTTCTCCAGGAAAACACCTTCAACAAATCTAGCCAATGGCCTCTGTACCAGTAAATATGTTTAAATATATGGATTGCCAATTAGCAAATAGGCCACCACAGTTTGTCCAAAAGCCCCTCATCAGAACTGGCGATTGTGTTGTACAAGCTGCCTTCCTGCTCCTCTGCAATGTAGCGTCTCTATGTTAGAAAAGAGAGAGGAGACAGGCTGTATAGCAGTATTGTTAAGAGAACCTGGAGAACGCCAGGTGAGGGGCAGGGAGCCACTCTTAGTTACAGTGAATTAGAATGTCCTCCCGCTGTTGCCTCTGCACTCCTCTTGAACATACAGTAGCAACTCTACATGGAGAAGACCAGGGAGGGAGGCAGCCTGCACAGCAGTGTTGCTACTAGTTGGAGAAGGGAGGGAGGATGCTGAGTGCTCGGGTGGGAATTTGGGGCCCAGCTCAGAGTGGCCTCCCTGGCTCAGCATTCTCTCTGCAAATGAGCCATACTGCATTAGAGGCTGCCTCTCCACTCCTCTCCAACGAGGAGCAGAGAAGCAGCCTGCACAGCAGCATCGCTATTAGTTGGAGACGGGATTAAGAAGGCTGGGTGACAGGATGAGGATTTGGGGACTGGAATAATGATATAAGCGACACTGACAGCATCACAGCATTGTCTGTATGGGCAGGGACAGATGCAGAGAGAGTGGTGATGGGATATTTTTTTATAACCTAACCTTGCTTTACACTTCTCCACAACTTTATCCCTGACCTGTTTAGTGTGTTCCTTGGTTTTCAGGATGCTTTTTGATCACTAATGTTCTCTAACAAACCTTTTCACAGAACAGCTGTAGTTATACTGAGAATACATTACACACACTGGACTCTATTTACTAATTAGGTGACTTCTGAAGGCAATTGGTCACACTGGATTGTATTTAGGGATATCAGAGTACAGGGGGCTGAATACATGCAAGCTTACACTTTCTAGATTTTTTTATTAAAATCCATGTATCATTTTCTTTACACTTCACACATACTTGCAACCTTATGTTGGTCTATCAAATAGCATCCCAATAAAATACATTTAAGTTTGTGAGTGTAAGGTGAAATTTTTTTTCGAAAAGTTCAAGGAGTATGAATACTTTTTTAAGGCATTTTATATACTGTAATATATATATACTGACATATAATGTCATTATATAATACTGTTAAGGGGGCACTAACAATCAAATCTTTCAGTCTTCCTTCCAGGCAGGCCCCTACTGAGTTTGGACCCCATTGCAGCCAGTTCCCCTGCTTCCACTATAGCTACACCCCTGGTATTTTCTCTCTAAACTCCTAAAACACATTTGCTTAGCACTATCCGGCAAAATTGGCTGAATAATCTAGCCTTACTTCACATACATAATCATACATCTCCTGCTGTAGATGAAATATTATCAGAGTTCATTGAACTCCATAAGCATAGAATGGAATTGGGTCTCTTAAAGTTAACATTTTTTGTTAACTTTTTCAGTACCAAGAAAATCTTCTCCCTTGGGCTTGATGGGCTGGTCTGTATGCTCATAAAAATCTCCCAATATTATCAAATGCAGATTTTTTTGGCAAAAAGTAATCTGTATGTGCTATAGACCAAATAAACTTGTTGCCAACAGTCTTGCCAATAGTCTGGTAACATATTAATCATATGGAACCCTCTGTAGCAGGGATGGCCAATCTGCGGCTCTCCAGCTGTTGCAAAACTACAACTCCCAGCATGCCCAGACTGCCTACATTTATCAGACTACAAAAGGGAGTGGTGGGAATTGTAGTTTTACAACAGCTGGAGAGCGCAGGTTGACTGTCCCTGCTCTATAAGATTCATAAACATTCTAAACATGCAAAGCCCACTCAACAGTGTAAATGTATGTCGCTGAGACTAGCTGTGTTTTTTAAAATCCCGTGTTTGTTCCTGACCAGTAGGATGTCTGTGATAGTAAATATACTAAAACATGCTCTATTTAGTATAGTTTAAAATGTATTGGCTCATTAAGCTTTTCATATCTGCTCAGTCCCTTAATGGTGGTGGTGGGGGGAGATGCTCAAGTATTGTGCCAGTAGCATCAAGTAGGTCATTGGCTTTGTGAAGAGCCATGTGTGTAGTTGCAAACTGTGGTATTGGTCCCACTATTTAAAATATTTCAGCGTGAGATATACTTTATATGGATACACCTATTGGGACACCTACATATTATACTTTACAAGAGCTTTTTTGACAACCCATTCTAAATCCATAGGTATTAATGGAGTTGGTTCTTCCACACCAAACTCACCCAACCTTGCCCTGTGAACCTTGATTGTGCACAGTTGTCATGTTCGGTCAGAAAATGGCCTTCCCAAAATTGTTTTCACAAAGTTGGAAGCTTACATTTGTCCATAATGTCTTAGTACAGGGATCAGCAACCTCCAGCACTCCATCTGTGGTGAAACTACGACTCCCAGTATGCACAATTGCTTGCCTGTTCTAAGAACTCCTGTAGAAGTGAATGAAGATTTGTCACTCCACAGCAAGTTTCCACTGCTCAAGAGTCCAGTGGCAGTATGTTTTACACCACTATTTCCAATGCTTGGCATTTATGCTTGGTGATGTAAGGCTTGCATGCAGCTGCTTGGCCATGGAAACCCATGTCATAAAACTTTTGGCACACAGTTTTTGTGTTGATGTTAATGCCAGAGGGGGTTTGGCAGTTATTGAGTCAGCAGAGTAAGTGGTGACTTTTATGAACGATGTTCCTCAGCACTCTAAAACCCTTCTCTGTCATTTTACATGGTCTGCTACTTCATGGCTGAGTGGCTATATTTCCCAAACACTTCCACTTTGCACTGATACCAATATCAATAAAATACATGAATGATACAACTGTGTTATTAGTTTAGATTGTTTATCTACAGGTGCATCTCAATAGATCTCTGTACTGTTCCCTGATATACTTATACTATACATACAGTTGTGTTCAAAATGATTCAACCCCCACTGAAATTGAATGTTTTGCCCAGTTTGACATTGATTTTGATCATTTCAGTCATCTTGTTTACAATTAAATCAAAGAGGCACTTGTAAGTCAGACAAATATAACATAACATTTATAATGAAATAACCACAAATGGCTTTTCTGTGCTCACATCATTATCAGTTTTATTCAACCCCCAAGTGACATTCAATCTTAGTACTTAGTACAACATCCTTTTCCAGTAATAACAGCTTTTAAACGTGAAGCATAGCTTGACACAAGTGTCTTGCAGCGATCTACGGGTATCTTCGCCCATTCTTCATGGGCAAAAGCCTCCAGTTCAGTCACATTCTTAGGCTTGCGTGCTGCAACTGCTTTCTTTAAGTCCCACCAGAGGTTCTCAATCGGATTTAAGTCTGGTGACTGCAATGGCCACTTCAAAATGTTCCAGCCTTTAATCTGCAACCATGCTCTAGTGGACTTGGAGGTATGCTTGGGATTATTGTCCTGTTGAAAGGTCCAACGTCTCCCAAGCCTCAGGTTTGTGACAGACTGCATCACATTTTCATCCAATATCTCCTGGTACTGAAGAGAATTCATGGTACCTTGCACACGCTGAAGCTTCCCTGTACCTGTAGAAGCAAAACAGCCCCAAAGCATGATTGACCCCCGCCATGCTTCACAGTAGGCAAGGTGTTCTTTTCTTCATAGGCCTTGTTCTTCCTCCTCCAAACATAGCGTTGATCCATGGGCCCAAACAGTTCTAATTTTGTTTCATCAGTCCACAGAACACTATCCCAAACTTGTGGTTTGTCCACATGACTTTTGGCATACTGCAGTCGACTCTTCTTATTCTTTGGAGACAGCAAGGGGTGCGCCTGGGAGTTCTGGCATGGAGGCCTTCATTACACAGTGTGCGCCTTATTGTCTGAGCTGAAACTTCAGTACCCGCATCTGACAAATCTTTTTCAGTTCCTCAGCAGTCACACGGGGACTTTTCAACACTTTGCACTTCAGGTAGCGCACAGCAGTCAAAGTCAGCATCTTCTTTCTGCCACGACCAGGTAGCGTTTCAACAGTGCCCTTTGCCTTGAATTTGCGAATGATGCTTCCTATGGTGTCTCTTGGTATGTTTAACATCTTTGCAATCTTCTTATAGCCATTGCCCTTCCTGTGAAGAGAAATCACCTCTTCTCTTGTCTTCCTGGACCATTCTCTTGACTTCACCATGTTTGTAAACACACCAGTAAATGTCTAGAAGGAGCTGAGTATCACAGTCATTTTACATCTGCCTAATTGGGGCTTATTATGCTTGATTGCTGCTCCTTGACATCCAATAGGTGTTTTCAATACCTGATCGAAAACACTTGAATGAACCTCTGTTCTTAAGAGTGGTTGTCTTTAAGGGGTTGAATAATTGTGTCAATGAAGAAATCACAAAAAAACATTTAATACTGTATTACAAAAACAATTGATGTCATTTTAGTTGCATTTGGTTCTTTAAAAAGTCCTTGTAAGATTTCATTCTGAACACAATTACAAATGTACACTAAATTCCCTAAAACCCTTTACAGCATTGGGGGTTGAATAATTTTGAACACAACTGTAGTTATTAGATCTCCCCTCAGTCGTCTTTTTTCTAAAGTGAATAACCCTAATTTTGATAACCTTTCAGGGTACTGTAGTTTCCCCATTCCAGTTATTACTTTAGTTGCCCTCCTCTGAACCCTCTCCAGCTCTGCTATGTCTGTCTTGTTCACAGGAGCCCAGAACTGTACACAGTACTCCATGTGTGGTCTGACTAGTGATTTGTAAAGTGGTAGGACTATGTTCTCTTCACGGGCATCTATGCCCCTTTTGTTGCAACTAGGGATGTCCCGATACCATTTTTTTAATACCGAGTACGAGTACCGATACCAATTATAACATAGGGCAGATTTATCAAACCTTGTATAAAGAAACAGCGGCGCAGTTGCTGATAGCACTGAAAAAAATTAAAGCTGGAATTTGGTTGCTATGGACAACAGCTTTACTTTTCCTTTGTACAAGGGATAATAAATTAATAAATGGGCTTATAACAGTGTTTCCCAACCAATGTGCCTCCAGGGGGATCTGTGGGTGACGCTGCTATGGGGTGATCTGTGGGTGACGCTGCTATGGGGTTATCTGTGGGTGATGCTGCTATGGGGTTTTCTGTGGATGACACTGTTATGGGGAATCTGTGCGTGTCGCTGTTATGGGGAATCTATGGGTGACCCTGTCATGGGGGATCTGTGGGTGATGCTGTTATGGGGAATCTGTGGGTGTCGCTGTTATGGGAAATCTGTAGGTGACCCTGTCATGGGAGATCTGTGGGTGACGCTGCTATGGGGTGATCTGTGGGTGACGCTGCTATGGGGTGATCTGTGGGTGAAGCTGCTATGGGGTGATCTGTGGGTGATGCTGCTATGGGGTGATCTGTAGGTGAAGCTGCTATGGGGTGATCTGTGGGTGACGCTGCTATGGGGTGATCTGTGGGTGAAGCTGGGGTGATCTGTGGGTGACTCTGCTATGGGGTGATCTGTGGGTGAAGTTTCTATGAGGTGATCTGTGGGTGAAGCTGGGGTGATCTGTGGGTGAGGCTGCTATGGGGTGATCTGTGGGTGACGCTGCTATGGGGTGATCTGTGGGTGTCGCTGTTATGGGGAATCTGTGGGTGACCCTGTCATGGGTGATCTGTGGGTAACGCTGCTATGGGGTGATCTGTGGGTGACCCTGTCATGGGGGATCTGTGGATGAAACATGTATAGCATCTTATGCTATATATGTGTCACCCACAGATCCCCCCATGACAGGGTCACCCACAAATCCCCCATGACAGGGTCATCATCAAGTGTCCGGGGTGGGGGCCATGGCGGCCGGTGCAGTGTGACTCTAATACACCGGCCCCGCAGCTCCTATACAGTATTTATGTAAACCTAATCTATGTAAAAGTAGCCCGAACTTACTAACTATTGCGGCGCAGTCTCTAACAGCTTGAGCGCTCAGTCCCTCCATGCGCCTGCTGTCCCGCTTCCTGCTCCGCCCACTTTATGAATGAAGGATGCAGGTGGGGCAGGAGGCGCATGGAGGAACTGAGGGAGACTGCGCCGCAATAGTTAGTAAATTCGGGCTACTTTTACATAGATTAGGTTTACATAAATACTGTATAGGAGCTGCAGGGCCGGAACTTCCGGTATTGGCAGCAGTATCGGCGGCATTTGCACGAGTACAAGTACTCGTGCAAATGCCGGTATCGGTCCAGATACCAATACTGGTATCGATATCGGGACATTCCTAGTTGCAACCCACTATTGGCCTTCGTAGCAGCTTCTTGACACTGGTTTCTACAGCTTAGTTTGCTGTTCACTAAAATTCCTAGGTCCTTTTCCATGTCACTGTTACCCAGTGTTTTACCATTTAGTATGTACGGGTGACTTGCATTATTCCTTCCCATGTGCATAACCTTACATTTGTCAGTGTTAAACCTCATCAGCCACTTCTCTGCCCAAGCCTCCAATCTATCCAGATCCCTCTGTAGCAGTGTACTGTCCTCTTCCGTGTTACTTTACAAAGTTTAGTGTCATTTACAAAAATCGATATTTTACTGTGCAAGCCTTCTACAATACTGACCCCTGAGTTACCCCACTAGTGACAGTGACCCAATCTGAGTATCTACCGTTAATAACCACCCTCTGTTTTCTGTCACTCAGCCAGTTACTTACCCACATACAGACATTTTCTCCCAGTTCAAGTCTCCTCATTTTATATACTAACCTTTCATGTGGTACAGTGTCAAATGCTTTGGAGAAGTCAAGATATATGACATCCATGGTGATTTGGTGATTACTTGCAGAATATAGACTCTCTAGGGTTTCTCATAACTGATGAGTCATCATGACATATGTATAAGAAAAGTTGAAACTAACGTTTAAAAATCCATAATCTACGCATAACAAAACTTTGTGGCTAAATGTACTGTTACATATTAGCATGCATCACATGTGCACATAGAAAAGGGGAAATGTCTCTTTCTCAAGGGCCTAAGTTAAAGAGCACCTGTCACCACTCCTGATATGTCTATTTTAATAGCTTCATGCATTCCCCATGTAATAACAGTTCTGGAACATATATACTTATGACTGTATATTGTGCCATTCCTTTATTAATTCTACTAGAAGTTATAAATTAATCGCTATTAGCCTTCAGTAAGGGTACGGGGGGGGGGGTAACAAGTTGGGGTGGGGGCATGTACCTGCATGGACTCACTTTATCCAATCAGTGCTACCATTTGCAGACTATGCAGGTACACACCCCCAACTTTTTACCGCCCCTCTGTACCCTTACTGAAGGCTAATAGCAATTCATTCATAACTTCTAGTAGAAATAATAAAGGAATAGCACAACATAGAGTCATATGAGTAGGTGCTCCAGAATTGTTATTACATGGAGAATGCATGAAGCTATTAAAACAGGCATGTCAGGAGTGGATAAAGGTCCTCTTTAAGGAACACCTGTCAGCATGATCAACCCTATTAAAACAGGCATACTGCCTGGTAGCGTTGATCATGCTGATTATGGAAAAAGCAGACGCGAGAATACAAGGCTAGACGAGAAGTCTAGTCCTATCAATCAAATGTGGCCAGAAGAGATGGAGATTATAATACAGGTGCTCCAAGGCTTCTGGCCCACCTCTTGGTGCTCAACAGAGCTAGTTTGCATAATAAAAAAATTCTCATTTTTTGGGAACGCTGCTTTGTAGAAACCTAACTAAGGTATAGTTTTAAACAGTATGATCAACCCTACCAGGTACTATGCCTGGTTTAATAGGGCTGACCTACCAACAGAGTCTGTTTAAGTTATATTAATACAAAAAATTCAGTCACAAGGCCCTATTACACTCCACTATTTTGAGCCAATTATCAGGAAAAAACTTCCATATGAATGTGCATTCACTATAATTAACCTCTATAATCAAGCACCTGAGCAGCTGATGAACAAGCACTTAGATTGGGAAGATTAGAATTGGTTCTAATCTAACAAAATATTTGTATTGGTAAATATCCAATTTTACCAATTTTATCATCTGTAAGGCAGGATTTCCTCGTTCAGGTTTTCTGATGCTGGTTTTGACTCTAAAAGAAAACCTCGTAATAACTGTCGTTTATACTTACTCTCTATAATTCATATTTGGTTTTTGCCTCTAAAACTGCACCAGGAAACCTAAATGTGGAAACCTAGCCTCAGAGTCCTTTATTGGGACTGAACCTTTTGTTTATTTACATGTAACATTCATCCCCTCTGTAGGGAGATGAACGACCGCTACTGAGATCATCCCCACGGATTCATTGTTTGCCGACAGCGCATCCAGTTTACACAGGGCGATTTGCTGCATAAAGATACAATCAGCAAAACGAACAAGCATTTGATTGCTCATTGGGTGATTAGCTACACCTTTAGGCTACTTTCACATATACGTTACACCTATCAGCATGATCAACCCTATTAAACTGGCAGGCTGTTCCAGCCAAATCCAGGCATATTTTCCGGGTAAAGGCCGGATAGTTAGTGGGCTCAGGGTGATTTCTGGTACCTTACAGCCATGTCAGATCCAGAGAGCTCCGACCGGCTGTTCTCTCCCGGAACAGCCTGTCAGATCTCTTTTCGCATATGTTAAACTAGCCTTACACAGGACAAGTGCAACATATGCTGTGTGGAGCCCCAGTTTATTTGTGTTGAGGTCTGCGAGTGGTATAATATGGACTAGTGTAGTGTTTTTGTGTCACAGTGGTCCTACCTCAGGCCGTCGCTCTCTGGGGGTTGTTTGCTACAATAATTGAGTTGAAGTAGACAAAGATCTCCAGACTTGGAAATGTTGAACATTGTTTACTGAATGAACTTGGAAATACAAAATTGTTTCTTTACTTGGTTGGAATTCACTCCATTCGGTAACAACAGGGTGCAAGGTGACAGCAGTTGGTCCAAATGCTGCTCTTGGTTCCTATCTGGCTTAAGTCTGTTATCTGTTGAATGATCAGGCTGTCTCTTCGATTTTCCCTGAAATGGCAGTAAAAATTTTAAAAATTGCAGTGCATAATGACAAATGAAGTCACCACGCCAGCCGTCCTGATAATGTCATCACATACCCCGCAAAATTTGCACTGGATCTTCAAGCAAGATAGCCACTGTGGCCTCTTGTGCTTAAATGGGTGAGGTAAGTATGATTTAATTTTTTATTTTATTTTTTTGATCAACTCCTAAAAGGTCTCAATATTTATCTCAGATGCTGCGATCAGTGATCAGTTCCCTGTCATTGCACTCTCTATTTACAAAGAAACTCACTTCACAACTAAGTAATTTGTCACAGTGATTTTTTTTTGTAAAGTTCAGAGAAGCAGCTGAATCAAATTTTTCATCTCTATTGATAATTGCTGAATCTCAAAAGACATTAAAGGGACACTGACAGGCCGTTACAGTATTTAAAGTGTTCTATATGCTACTATTGGTCCTAATATGCTTAGTCTAATTATACCATTATCACCCCTGGCTGCCTTTCCTATACTTATAAAAAATGTTTTTATTAATATGCAAATTACCTGTCTTTGTGCCCAAGGAGCTGTCCCTCATTCAGCTCTGTGCCCAAGGGGCTGTCCCTCATTCAGCTCTGTGCCTAGCCGTGCCCCAACTGCCGTCACCTAGTGCCGCCCAGCTCATTAGTATTCACTGCACTGGGCGGCTTTTCTTTCTCCCAACACGGTAAAATCCCGCGCATGCCCAGTACTATCTTCTATTGGAGCAGGGGGGTGCCGGGAACCTTATCCGGTGCAGGCTCGGAGCGAACAGAAGAGGCTGATGCCAGCTGGATACTACTGGGCATGCGCGGGATTTCGCCACGTCGGGAGAAAGAAAAGCCGCCCAGTGCAGTGAATACTAATGAGCTGGGCGGCACTAGGAGATGGCAGTTGGGGCGATTTCTGTTTTCTTAGACAGTGGGGAGCGGGTCAATTTGGTGGATGCCCGATTAGCTCTCACTCTGTAATTTTCGTTTAGTCCTTAAATGAGATCTATTCTAGTCAAAGGAACCTGACACACATTGTACATAACTTATATCTTCGGGTGGGGGCCCTCCATAATGACTTTATTTCTTGCTATGTCCTTGAAGGTCTTCTTACTCCTATGGTATTGGGTCTTCCCTGGTTGGTAGCCACACTCCTGTTGTTGATTGGCAGGCCAGGGAGTTATTAGAGTGGAGTGAGCATTGTAGGGACAATTGCTTAAGTAGCAGTTGCTCAGCCACCTCCATTACAACCTTTACAGCATTTGTGTCTACTTTTGAAGATGTTTTCTCTGAGAAGGGGTGTCAGGAGTTACCACCCCATCATCCGTATGATTGCCCGGTTAACGTGCTCTCTGGAGCAAAGTTACCTAAAACCAGGTTATATAATCTTTCTGGCCCCAAAAGATAAGCCATGAAGGACTATATTTCTGAGAGTCTAGCTAATGGACATATCAGACCCTCCTCTTCATCCATGGCTGCAGGGTTCTTCTTTGTAAAGAAGAAGGATAGTTATCCGTTTTAGTTTACGAAAATCTAGGCAAGGATGCAGGCCACCATCTGAGACCCCTATCCTCTTCTTCTCATTTCCGACCTCTTTAATCAGATTGCAGGTGTGAAATGGTTTTTCAAAATGGATTTAAGAGGATCCTAAAATATGATTCGCATCAAAGAGGTGGATGAGTGGAACACAGCATTTAACACTCCTGAGGTGCATTATGAAAACCTGGTCATGCTATTTGGCCTGACTAATGCTCCTGCTGTCTTTCAACACTTTGTCAACGATATCTTTTGTCTTCTTATCGGCAGATTTGTGTTGATATATCTTGATATTTTGATCTATTCACCCGATCTGGAGGCACACAAGGTACATGTCAGAAAGGATTTTACGGACTAAGTTGTATGCTAAATTGGAGAAATGTGTATTTGCCGTACAGGAGGTCCAATTCCTGAGGTATCTGCTATCAGCTTTAGGGTTCCATATGGATCCAGAGAAGGTCAGCGCGATCCTAGAATGGTATCTTCCTGAGAACCTAAAAGCTCTGTGGCTTTTTTTGGGGTTTTGCCAATTTCTATAGAAAATTCATTCAGAACTATTCTGCAATTATCAAACCCCTTACGCTCTTCCATTAGGCTACTTAGGCCGCCGCCTAAGGCCCTTAAGCTGGTGGGGGCCTCACTCTGGCTCCCACCCACAGTGGTGTAGCGTAGGGGGGTCGGTTGCCCCGGGTGCCAAATTGCAGGGGGCGCCGGGCAGGGCAGCAGGCATTTCAATGAGGGCCATGAGAGGCCTATGGCTCCTGTGCCCTCCGTTCTCCCTCAGTACAGCGGCGCAGGAGATCGCAATCACTCCGCAGTGACCTCCTGCGCCGGGTCTAACAAAATGACGTGATGACGCGGCGCAGGAGGTCATAGTGATGTGTTCATGACCGCCTGCGCCGGGACGCGCAAACTCAGGCCAGAAGCAGTGAAGGAGTGAGGAAGAGAGGTGAGTATTTTTTTTTTTTATGTACCCTACGGCAGGCAGCAATGGGAACAATATAGAGGAGGGGGGCATTATATCACAAAAGAGGAACCAAGGAGGCAAATATATAGAAAGAATGGGGGTCATATCAGGATATTAATAAAGAAGGGGGCCATATCAGGATATTAATAAAGAGGGGGCCATATCAGGATATTAATAAAGAGGGGACCATATCAGGATATTAATAAAGAGGGGGCCTGTTATCAGAATACTAATAAAGAGGGGGCCATTACAATAATAGTATAGAGGTCGGTCATAATATTATTATTACCCGCTCTGTATTATTATTATTTCCCCCTTTGTATTATGGGCCCTCTGTATTATTTTAATGGCCCCCTCTGTATTATCATTATAATGTTCCCCTCGGTATTAGTATTATTATTAATACAGAGGGGGCCATTATAATGATGATACAGATGCGGCAATTATATTAATACAGAGGTATCCATTATAATGATAATAATGCAGAGGGGGCCATTATAATAGTTACAATACAGAGGTGGCCATTATAATAGTTATAATACAGAGGGGGCCATTATAATAATCACAAATACTCAATTTGGTCAGTGGACCGACAAAAATCCCTGTAGGGGTCCTAAACTAAATATCTTTATTGTTACAAATCTAAAATCACAAGACCTACAGGGATAGGTTAAAACTATCAGGAATGAGGAGGGGGTGATGGTTCCTCACTTGCAATTGGTGCCACCTCACACTACATAGACCATTTGTTTATTCCATGCCCCTGACGAAGCCGCATCGCGGCGAAACATGTCGGGTGGAGGAGTGTTAGGTGCGGCATTTTAGGCAGGAATGGAGGGCTAATATGGCCCATGAATGTGTGTGACCAACACTGTTTGTTTAGGGGCAGATATTTTAGGCCTGTGAGGGACAGAGAGATAGCTCTCAGGGACAAGAATTAAATGTAGTGTGCTGGTACTGAGCCGCAGTTCCTACACAACGGAACTGAGTAGTGCTCTTGGTCTGAATGTGAATCGACTGTATGTGATTTTCAACAATCATACAATCCTATTACCATTGGCAATAAGTGCCACGAGTTTGTGCAAGATTGATACTTACCAATTCTAGTGTCATAATTCCAATGGCAGTAGACACCATTAAGAGTGTCAATGAGAAATAAATTCCCACTCCTAACTGTACCACTGAGTGACCAGTAGAGACTTAATAATAGTTGTGTCAGCTCAAATAAAATTAATAACATTGCCAGCACTCTCAGCAAGATGATATCAGGCCTCATGCACACGACCGTATGTGTTTTAGGGTCCGCAAACCGCGGATTTTGCGGAACGGAACGCGGCCCATTGTAAAAATGCCTATTTTTGTCCACAAAACGGACAAAAATAGGACATGCTATTTTTTTTTTGCGGGGCCACAGAACGGAGCAACGGATGCGGACAGCACACGGAGTGCTGTCCGCATCTTTTGCAGCCCCATTGAAGTGAATGGGTCTGCGGTCGTGTGCATGAGGCCTCAATGGTAGCAACCTAGGTTGCACCTAATTGTGCACCAATGAACTCCTAGTTTTGCACAGCACCACCACACATGTAAACTACACCTGATCCTTAATGTAGCCTAGCTATCCTCAGGTTTGTAACAAATGGTCTATATAGTGTGAGGTGGCACCAATTGCAAGTGAGGAACCCTCACCCCCTTCTCATTCCTGATAGTTTTAACCTATCCCTGTAGGTCTTGTGATTTTAGATTTGTAACAATAAAGATATTTAGTTTAGGACCCCTACAGGGATCTTTGTCGGTCCACTGACCGAATTGAGTATTTGTGAAATTATCCTGAGGGCCCTAAAATTGGGCATATTCTGTTTGCCATTATAATAATAATACAGAGGGGGCCATTATATTGGGGGCATTTCTTGCTGGCACATTATTGGTGGGCACTATAGGGGTATCTACTGAGGCCGCAATGAAGGGGTATGTTATATGGAGGGCTCTGTACAGTGACATTTTATACTGGGACACATTATGGTGGGTACTATGGGGAAGGGGGGAGAGGAGTACAATGGGGTAATCTACAGGGGCACTAAGAAGGGGTATTTTATGCTTGCAAATTATGGGGGACACTAAGGGCATCTACTGGGGCACTATATACGGGCATTTTATACTGGTACATTATGGGGGCACTAGGAGGAAGGGGGGAGAGGAGCACTATGGGGGCACTATATAGGGGTATTTTATACTGGCACATTATGGGGGCACTATGGGAACATTAGCTCAACTGGGGGCATTACAAGGGGGTATTTTTTGCACTGTCTATTATAGGAAGAATTATTACTACTACGGGGCATTATGATGGGCTTTATTACTCCCCCACGGTATAAGTACCCTAGTAGCAGCACCACCACTCTCTGCTCCTTCTCCAAATCCTTATTATGAAATCTTTCTCATTAGGATAAAACACAACATCAGCGCCACCAAGCCCCCCCAGCCAAAGTGTTGAAGTGGTGTCTGAGATACCCAAGGGCTAAGCCAAGTAATTGTAAGTTTTCATGTGAAATATCTTTATGTTATACACATATAGCCTACACTGTGCCACACAATATACAGTATACCCCTACACTGTGCACTCTGTTCTATAAGCACCACATTATTTTCTGTCCGCCGCCTTGTGTAGTGCGTGGCTGGAGGCCTCGTGTTCGAGTTTCGCCTAAGGCGTCACAAAGTCTAGAGCTGCCTTTGCCCTTACGGACATGACAAAGAAGGGGACTGATTTTTTTTAATGGTCTCATGCTGCTAGACTGGCCTTTTCCTCTCTGAAGGAGAGTTTCACCTCGGCTCCCAAACTGGTCCAGCCTGATGTTTCTCAACCTTTTATTGTTGATGCGTCGGAGGTGAGGGTGGGGGCTGTACTGTCCCAGGGTCTGTCTCCAAATAAAGGCATCCTTGTGCTTGCTTTTATAAGAAATTGTCGGAAGCCGAGAAGAATTATGATATAGGCAACAGGGAACTTTTAGCTATTAAATTAGCATTTGAGGAATGGCGTCACTGTTTCGAGGGGGCAGCTTATCCCGTTACGGTCATTACGGATCATAAAAACCTGTTATACCTTGAATCTGCTAAACGTCTTACCCCATAGACAAGCTAGGTGGTCTAGGTGGGCAAAAAATACCAAAGCTGATGCGTTATCCCGAAGTGTTTCTGGAGGGGGGTGATATTGACAATCCGGTGCCGATTTTACAAAAGGGGGTGGTTGTCTCTGCGTTAGACTCAGACCGGGAGGGGATCATGTTGGAGGCTCAGCAGGACGCCCCGCTCTTCTGTCCCCCAGGAAAGTTGTTTGTGCCCTTGAATTTGCGCCTTGAAATATTAAAAGAACATCATAATTCTGCATTCGCTGGGCACCCAGTTAGTAGGGCAACCTCAGAGCTATTGTTTCGTCGTTGCCGAGGTTGCACCAGGATGTAGTTTATTTTGTCTCTACCTGTACACGCGCTAAAGTCACTCATACTCGTCCGGCGGGGTCTCTGTTGCCACTGGTCATCCCAACAGACCATAGACACACCTGTCGATTGTTTTTTTTACTGACCTACCTGTATCTGCGGGTAAAACTGTTATCCTGGTAGTAGTAGTAGACAGGTTCAGTAAAATGGTGCATTTCATTGCCTTATCCGCGCTGCCAAATGCTAGAACCTCGGCTCAGGTTTTTATCAGTGAAATAGTTAAGCTTCACGGAGTCCCTTCCGATGTTGTTTTGCATCGTGGAAGCAAGTTTATTTCTAAATTCTTGAGAGCTTTCTCTTCCCGTCTTGGGGTACATTTGTCCTTTTCCTCAGCCTTCCATCCGCAGTAAAACGGTCAGACCGAACGCACCAACCAAAACCTAGAGACTTACATTAGGTGTTTTCTGTCTTAAAATCAGGAGGAACGGTCATCTTAGGGTACTTTTGCGTCCTGCCGCAAGTGCCCGTGCACTGCCGTGCTGCCGCTTCATCCCCATTGACTATAATGGGGCGGGGGGCAGAGCTACGGCACAGCACGGCAGTGCATGGCCGGAGATCGCCGGACTAAAAGTACCCTTACTTACCTTTAGCAAAGTTTGTTATAAACAATCGCCGTCAAGAATCAACTGGCAAGTCACCATTTTTTTGTGCATATGGTTTTCATCATCAATTTTGCACTTTCAGTGAAGGGGAGCCTTCTGGGATCCCTGAGAAAGAATGGTTTACGTAATCACTTTCTTCTGTATGGTGAAAGGTTCAAAGCAATTTGAAAAATATGGGAGACAGCTATAAACGTATGGCTGATAAAAAAACGTTTGCCAGGTCCGGACCTAGGAGTGAATGACTAGGTGTGGTTGTCAACTAGAAATATTAGGTCAAAGGTTCCATCTTGGAAATTGGGTCCTAGGTTTATCGGTCCTTATAAAATAGTTGCCATCATTAACCCCGTGGCATTTTGCCTGGAGCTACCTTAAACATTGAAAATTCATAATGTATTTCATAAATCGTTGCTCAAAAAGTATGTTGCACCTCCAGAACCATCACTGTTACCGCCCTCTCCAATTATTGTTGATGGCAATTTGGAGTTTGAGGTAGCAAGAATTGTTGATTCTAGTTTTGTCCGTCACACCCTTCAATATCTGGTGCATTGGAGGGGTTAAATCACAATGAAAACAACTGTGTATGATATCCATGTAAATTATTCGCAGCAAAAGAAATGCGAATTTTCATGATCTACATATGTTTGTATTAACTGAAAAAATTTAATACAAATTATATTTAAATGGAGGGGTTACGGTCCCGAAGAAAGAATGTGGGTGTCAGCGTCGGAAGTAAACGCCAGCAGATTCATTAATTCTTTCCACATTTCTCATCCGGAAATACCTGGTCTTGAGTGTCCAGTGGCCCCTCGTAGAAAGAGGAGTACTGTCACAAGGGTGTCATGACCTATCGCTGATCCTGTTGTGTCTCGGGTCAGAAGGTCGCAGAGGGTGGCTACTCACTTGGTTTCAAGAGATCGCTTCATGACATAGTGGTGGGAATGGATTCTGGTCCAGGTTTTCCTGCTTCGGTTTGCGAATCGCAATCTTTTTTGTCCCATTTTGGAATCTGTAGCTTTTCCTTTCAGCTGTTCTGTCAGCCACTCCCAGCTACTAAATATTCTCCCTTTCTACTACCCTTGTTGCCAGATATAGACCTTCTTTCCAGATCTTCTATTCTGACCTCGAGTTGGAGTTGCTGTGGATGTTGTTGTCTCCTGGGCGTTGTCTCCCTTTGGGGATTGTTTGTGGTGTTTGTATTGTTTGTCCTTTCCCTGTTGTCACCCTAGGTGTCAGTGATGAAGACTAGTGCTCCCACCGCCCTATTCACTACCTAGGGCTTATTTCAGGGTAAGCCAGGGATAAGGCACGTGATCGGCATACGGGTTAGCAGACCGTCTAGGAATGTCAGGGCAGCCAGGTGCTAGTGCTAGGTGAGTTAGTGGTCACCACTCCTCCCTCTCCTTAGTGAAAGGGTACTCTCCTTACCTCCCCTGAGGGCCGCACGTCTGTTGCCTGTCAATTAAAAATCTTGTCCAAGATTTTTAATTATCTTGGACAACCCAAGATAATGACAAGCACCAAGCCCCTCACTGGAAATGTGATTATTATTATAGCTAAAGTCATTGCACACATACTTCAAAAGACTGGATATTTCTCTATGGAAATTGAGGGAATGTTTATGCTTCCATCCCCAAGAAGTGAATGCAGCCGTGGTCACACCTGTGCTCCATTATCATTGGGCAGTCCAGGGCCTCCATTCTTGTGATTGCTTGAGGTCCCAGCAGCGGGACCCCAAACAGACCCTTATTCCCTATCCTGTGGATAGGGGATGAATAATTTTTTTTATTGGTAAAACCCTTTTAGATTCCGAGAGAATACCTTTAAAGGGTTTCTGTCACTAGAAATCGGCCTCCTAAGCTGTCTGACATAAGCTATGGGCTAATGTCAGACTAACCTAATACTGTAAATGAAATGCCTCTATGACCTGTAATTACAGTAAAAAACGATCTTATGTGATATGCAAATTAGCCTCTAGGAGCAGGGAGTACAGAATTTTATTATTCAAGCTTTAAAATATGCCCCTCTAATCGTTGGTAGTATTAGTGGGATCATAGCGCTGAGCAACGTGGACTATACTTAACTCGTAGAAGGATCCAGCGACGTCAAGGGAGTCTCCTGCTTCCTCTCGCTGATGCTGGGCTGTCCTCTCTTCTGGGTGTGCGCTGACGTAATCAGCGCAGGCGCAGTGAGGAGGACAGCAGGCGTCAGCGTCCTCAGCTCACTGCACCTGCGCCGAATACACAAGCGAACGGCGCAGGCGTGGGATTTCGGAATAAAGACACGGCCGGGGGCAGGAGAGCTGCGCTGCCCGGCCCTGTCAATCTGAAGAAGATGGCTGTGGCCCTCAGGTGGGGACACGGAGCCTCTAGGAGCAGGGGCAACGCCTTCCCTGCTCCTAGAGTCTATTTTGCATATCACATAAGATCTGTTTTTTACAGTAATTACAGGTCAGAGAGGTATTTCATTTACAGTATTAGGTTAGTCTGACATTAGCCCAATGCTTATGTCAGACAGCTTAGGAGGCCGATTTCTAGTAACAGAAACCCTTAAAGTAAAGGAAATATCTTATTGAGCTCTCTCCAGGGGTTATTTAAGAAAAAATGTGGCTTAAGGCCTCATGCACACGACCGTATGTGTTTTGTGTCTGCAAATTTTGCATCTGCCAAAATAAATGGATGATGGGCCGTTTTTTTTGCGGATCCTTTTTTTTTGGCAGATCCATTGTAATAACTCCTATCCTTCTCCGTGAAACATGAAAAAAATAGGACATGCTCTATTTTTTTGACGGAAATTAAACACGGACCATGGATGCGGAACAAAAACGGTTGACCATCCACATTTTTTGACGTACCCATTAAAATGAATTGGGGAGCATCCTATCCGTGAAAAAAAACGGAACGGACACGGAAACAAACAACGGTCATGTGCATGAGGCCTAATCTGAATTTGTAGGCTACTTTTATAAATGAAAATAAGGGCAATGTTAGGTACAAATATAGGACACAGCATTTTTTCTGAAGTGTCTATGGGTAGTGCCTTACTATCTACTGACTGCTACAATATGTTATAGGAATTAAAAAAAGGTCAGGGTTAGCTTACAAGCACAGGACACGGTACAGTTTTTAAAGTGTCTGTGGATAGTAGTTATTTAGAAATGTCTTTGACATTGAATGAGGAAGTTGTGGACTAGCAGGAAATCAATTACATAAACGATGCCAACAGCGCAACATTTATTACTTGGGAGTAAAAAAAAAGAAAAACACCAAAAACATAACTACAGCTACTAACAACCTTGTGTAAATTCTCATGTCTGCGAGCAGCTTCTCCTATAAAAGCACATGTCAGTTTGTGCGGCACACAAAACAAAAAGAATGTCCCCATTTCTGCAAAAGAGCAAGGAATGCAAAAAAGATATATTATTAATACTGAACGGAGGATACTTCCCCATGACACATGACAATGATTTCCACTATTGCAATAAGCACATTGAAAATGTTTTTTTTTTCCCCTGCATTTTGACTTTCAGCATCAGAATGTAAACCGTGCCCTGAATTTGCTGCTATACCAGACTCACGAAGTGTAACTCCAGATGCTGAACCAAGTCCCCCCACTGCGGACACAGGGGAAATGTTCTTCTTGCCAGAGGAAAAGGTAAATAATTGTTCACTTTTAACTTTTTAACATTGCATCCACTGAATGTAAGTAATGTGGGGATAAAACGGGAAAAACAAAGGTCACCATTTACTCATTCTGATTGCATAACTTTCTTACTTATGGAGAACAACATTATTTCTATACCTTGTGATCTACACTAACATTTAAAGGGTTTTTTCCAGCAAATACATTTATCTACTTAGGACTGGTTTAAAGTTTTCATGGTAGGACCCTATGAGGACTAGAATTGTGATTCAAAAACCTCAGTTCCTTCTTACCTTCGTGACCGGGGTAAGAATCGGTTTGAATGGAGCAGCAGTTGAGTTAGAGCTGTCACTCCATTCAAACTCTATAGAACTGACAAGAGGAAAGTACTGCTCTACTGTGGATGGGGCGAGAGAATTTTGAAATTGAGGGAAACAATGTTCTGAGCTGTACATATCAAAAAACTATCCAGAGTGATATGCTCAGTGGTTAAATACATATGCCGTGCAGGATTGTTAATATGAATATCATAGTAATAAGCACTCATTTTTACTTCAGTTGCTGTGGTTTTGCCAATGCAGTTTTTACAGGTGAAACTCACCCTGGTCCAGTCTACAACTTAGGGGGGTCTGATCTGAGGCTGGGGGGCCTACTGGGGGTCTGATCTGAAACTGGGGGTTCTGATAAGGGTTTGATCTG
This sequence comes from Bufotes viridis, assembly GCA_033119425.1. NCBI lineage: Eukaryota > Metazoa > Chordata > Amphibia > Anura > Bufonidae > Bufotes > Bufotes viridis. The sequence continues at coordinate 354,558,620 of CM065589.1, forward strand.
AGGCTGGGGGGCTATTGGGGGTCTGATCTGAGGCTGGGGAGGCTGATCTGAAGTTGGGAGGCCTATTGGGGGTCTGATCTGAGGCTGGGGGGTCTGATCTGAGGCTGGGTGGTCTGATGAGGATGTGATCTGAGGCTGGATAGGGTCTGATGGGGCTCTGATCTGAGGTTGGAAGGTCTGATGGGGTGTGATCTAAGGCAGGGAGAGTGAAAGCTGGGTGAACCCCTCTCTGGACCCCTCTGGGTTTAGCTTGGCTGCCATTAATGCCAAATAAAGAACTAAATATATAACATTCTCAATTTAAAAATGAGACTGCTATATGTGGTTAAAATAGTGCCTGTACTATTTGTAATATATAGTGCAGGTGCCATTTTGTGCTGGAAAAATACAGCGCTCTAGATTTTTTTTAATTGAAGTGCAATTTCTGTAACTTACCCCTAAGTCACTTATATGTTTGACCAAATATGGCAGTCAAATTTTTGAGTTGAGAATTTTGTATGGCCTCCTAACGATGTTACGAATATCCAAATGGCCCTCGGCAGAAAATAGGTTCCCCACCCCTGCGATAAGGTTATACAAATTGAGGAAGTAATAGGAGTCACTGCAGATGATGACGTTTTCAAGCACCTAGGTCAGAGGGGCATAAAGCCAGATTGAAAGCAAAGTTTTTCAACATGAAACCTCAAAAATCGAATCAAGTCATCTGGGATGATTGTGTGATACCTCCTGTTTGTCGATGTGATAGTTACCATCACTTGTCGCAGAGGGACAGAATCCTTGAACTGAGAGATCTTGGTTTATCACTCCAGCAGATCACTACATGCCTAGGCCAATATTTCAGCACTGCTTAACATTGCATGTTCTGGTGGTTGGGATTAAAGATGAACTGAAATGACAGCAAGAGGTGCGCAGAGGCAAACCTCTGCATGGATGGATCATCTGATTAGAAGAATGGCGTGCAGTGATCCATTCTGTACTGCAAGTGAAATTGGATGTCACAACCCAAGCCTAGGGTGGCAAACATTGTCTACACAAACCATCAGAAGGCATTTGCATGACACTAGGCTATGTGCAAAACTTCCATCTACAGGTGTTCTATTGACATCATGCCACTGCTTTCAAAGGCCATCATGGTGCACAGCAAGATAGCTGGGGGAAATTTAGTGGTATATGGTTTAGGTGCTCAGGATTATGATGCAGGCTGAGTGACTTCTCAGCCTGCCTATGTTAGGACAACTTGTGTTTTGGTCCACTGGGGCGCTGAGTCCCTGGACCTATCAGGTTCTGATCCAGGGACTCAACACTCTATTTAAATCCCCTGCTGCCAATACACCTTTGCTAGTTACATGTTTTTCACTCCCTTGCTGTACTCCAGGTTCCGTTCTGTGTGTATTTGGATTGCTTATTGTATTGACCTCAGCTTGCCCTTGACCACTCCCTGTCCTGCAATTTGGTACTGTGATTCCCGGCTGGTTCTGTATATTTCTGACCGGTTTTCGACCCTTTCCCGTACAACTTTGACAGATGATTTGATTATCCAGATGCATTCATCATAGTAGAACATTCCACAGACAACCATTAATTGCATATATTTATCCATGCAGTGCTCATACTCAATACTGAATAAATTGAGATGTTTTAGATATTTTGCTTCCCTTCTTTATCATTTGTATATCATTACCATGTGTATTGATCCCGTGTTTCCCATAAATCCATGACTTTTCTTTCTTGGTGATGACATTTCAATGTTGAGGAGTGTATTTACTAAAACAGACATGTCAATGAAAGCTGATATGTCCACAATAAATCGGTTATATAGGACTTAATTTTCTGGCCACAGCATGCTTTTAAAAATTGAATAGATTAATGACTTCCAGCTGACAACTCTGAGAAAGGAGACCAAGTCTGTCAATAGTAAGAACATCATAAGCAATGTGATTCGCTACAGCAAGTACCTGTACATTTTGATCTTTACAGTCAAAGAGAGAGCAGAAAGGCTCAAATAGTTCTTTGAATAAAAACAGGGTGTGTGGTATGCCCAAGCCAAGCTGAGAAACCAGGCTACATGAGCTCACATACACAAAATGTTACAGGGGCTGGAACCTCAGTATCTCTTCCTAACTATGCAGCAGAGAAAGAGCTGGGTGTTCACCCTCAGGCATTAGACTGGAACAAGACCTTTTCACCTACACATAAACTATCCATATCCTGTATATTACAGGAAACCAGTTTGAAATTTTTAAACTGCAGGTAGAGAACCCCTGAAATACTGCATTGCATCTTGGGGTACATTTACATATGTGTTTACAAATACAGCAGAGGAACAGCCTGACAGAATTGACCAGATCCAGCATAGCCAGATAATGCAAACACAGCCTGATCACTATTGACTATTGTGGGATCCGATGGGATCTGTCTGCTTTCCGGGGAAATGCCTGCTTTTGGGAGGACAAAAAGTTGTGCATGTATGACTATTTGACTGGTCAAAACCTATCATTGGTGCCAGAAAGCAGGCAGATCCCATTATAGTCAAAGGAGTCCAGCAATGCACAGCATTATCCGGCCAGGATGGATCTCATATGTGAACCTAATATTACCTGAGGTTTTAGATTGATGTTGGTGGGGATGACAGCCTGTCAAAAGATAGGTGAAACAGTGTCTTCATTTATACAATTATTTGTGCTACACTTCTATTCAAAATTGTCTTTCTACTTGCCCTCTCTTTGATACCCAGCTTTAGGTCCTTTATCAAAAAAGTAAAAGGGAAAGAAATGGGTGGCTCACTAGTTAAACTGGTTTGGTGCTCAAATCAAAAATGTTTCACCCAAACATAAGAGAAAATATGATGCAGAAAAATTATTGGCACTCTATATCTGGATTTATATAGAGAAAGGCTTGTGTATATATAAAATTCTAGAAATGTATTGTGCAAGATAAAATTTAAATAATATAAACATAAAAATACCAAATTCATAAAACATATGCGCATATATATCAGTGGTATTTGATATGACCCTTTAAACAATGCTTCCCTGAATATTATGGTCCTTTAATTTATATAGAGCATAAAAAGGTTGGCTATCAGGGATATGTCCAATAGTCTAAATAAAGCCAATATAATGTATTTGTGTCCACAAAAACCTGATGTAAAAAGATGTTCCACATTGAAAGGTATTCCACATTAAAAGAGAGTTGAGGGTATAACTCTAAAAAGCAAGTCCAGAGTTCATAAATTGCTTAATCCCAGTACTGGTGTTTTACCTGTATGACTTCTTACTGAGGGATCAACCTCCTATACGGCCGCGGCGTCCCACGTGCCAGATGCGGTATGGAGGGATCTTACCTCAAATGGCGTCTTCTGCTTAATGGTGTGTACTCGGATGCTTGCGGTGTCGGCTCTGTGGCACGCTGTAAACCTTCTAATAGTTAGAGTTGCGGGTTACCTCCTTCTGTGTTGTTTGTTGAAGTCAGCATCAGCATCAATGGCAGTAATGGTATCAGAGCGATCCGCAATTAATTCAACTATTAGATCTTTCTTTTTATTGACTGATTATTTGTATGTAAAGAGGGGGTCTCTTCCAAACCATACGTGTTTCGGGACGTTAAACGTGACCCTTCATCAGTGGACCACTGGCTTTTGTGGACACAAATACATTATATTGGCTTTATTGATACTATTGGACATATCCCTGATAGCCAACCTTTTTATGCTCTATATAAATTAAAGGACCATAATATTCAGGGAAGCATTATTTAAAGGGTCATATCAAATACCACAGATATACGTGCATATGTTTTATGAAATTGGTATTTTTATGTATATTATTTATATTTTATCTTTCAGAATAAATTTCTAGAGTTTTATATATACACAAGCCTTTCTCTATATAAATCCAGATATAGAGTGCCAATCATTTTTCTGCATCACTTTATCAAAAAAAGGTCTCCTGGTCCTGGACCATTTTCTCATGGCTTATCCTATTTGGCTGAAATCTATCAGCTTAATTAATTAATTAAATAAAGAATATATATTTTCATAAAAAATATATAAGAAATAATAATAGTTTCATTTTTTATCTATTTTTTCATTCAGACGAGCAATGTTCACATCTGTGTACTGTCTGAGTACAGAAGGGACAGCACACAGACTGAACACCAACACAAGTCAGTGGGTTCAATTCATAAGTCCGAATTTATTAACGGAACATCAGTCTGTGCAGCGAGAGGCACAGCATGCTTTATCTTTGTCTGATTTTCATTCTTGACTTGCCCAGTCAATGAAAAAAGACATACAGCACACAGATGGTGTCCGTCTTTCATGGATGTTTGCTAGGAGATACTGAATAAAGTGAAAACAGCTTTTGATGAACATTAAAAAAACAGGTGAAAAACTCATGCCATATGAACAGAAAAAAATGAACAGGGCTCTGTCAGAGCCAGTTACTTGCCTGCATACTTGGACGAGTTCTGTATTGCTTGTCTGAATGAGCGCTAAAATGTTTATTGTTAGAAAATATGTTTCATTTTTTCAAGAAGTATGTACTGCCTATCTAATGGAGTGCTTCTAAATATGCTTCTAGTTGAACAATATGAACATTTCTTCACCAGCACATGTTGGAATTTTTGAAAAAACAGCTCACCTTCTCCTTGGCGGTTACGTGGTCCGCTGTGATTGGATCGTGGCACAGCCAGGGAGAAGGAGACTCCCATTGTGAAACCCTGGCGTCTTCTCCTCGCTGTACCGATGCTCAGGATTACCATACTGGGTGCGAAAACAGCAGGGGGGCACAGTGGGCATGCGAGGGGTGCTTGAAAAAAACAAACAACCAGGGTGGCAGCATCAGCAGAGGTTACCCCGCAAGGAAAGGTATTTAGGGTACTTTCACACTTGCGTTGGTGCGGATCCGTCTGTTTATTTGCACAGACTGATCCGCACCTACAATGCAAATGGTTGTAGCCATTCAGAACGGATCCGTTTGCATTAATTTGAAAGAAAAAAGTCCAAAACGGATCCATTTTGAATTACATTGAAAGTCAAAGGGGAACGTTTTCAAATGCACCATATTGTGTCATTGAAAACGGATCCGTCCCCATTGACTTACATTGTAATTCAAAATGGATCCGTTAGGCTCCGCCTCTTCAGACGGACACCAAAATGCTGCATGCTGCGTTTTGGTGTCCGCCTCCAAAACAGAATGGAAGCGGAACGGAGCCGAACTGATGCATTCTGAACGGTTCCTTATCCCTTCAGAATGCATTGGGGCTTAAATGATCCATTTTGTGAGCGGATCTCACAAACGGAATCCAAAACGCTAGTGTGAAAGGGTACCTTAATTAAACAAAATAATTTCTATGAAAGGTCCTCTTTAACCTTTTCTACACGATAAATGCCATTTGCGGAAGTGACAAACCCCCTTTAAATCTCTGTATAAAGGAGACCATGGCTCAAATTTACCAACAGGTTATGTCCAGTTTTGTGACAAATGCAACTTTTCTCATCACTAGCCAAATTTGAAAAGTGAAGAGAGAAGTGGACTTGATCTCCAAGAAGGTGTAGTTTCAGTCTGACTTAGGCCTCATGCACATGAACGTATTTTCCTTCCGTGTTCGTTCCGTGTGTTTTGCACCATTCATTTCAATGGGTCCGCAAAAAAAAACCCAGAAGTTACTCCGTGTGCATTCCGTTTCCGTATGTCCATATTTCCATTCCACCAAAAAATAGAACAAGTCCTATTATTGTCTGCATTACGGACAAGGATAGGACTGTTCTATTAGGGAAAACGACTGAAAAAATGGCGTGGTGTTAAACAGACAGGAAATGCTTAAACCCAAATGCAGTTGTGCATATATATATACAGGGGAGCAGATCCTGCACTTGTGGTCCGTTGATAATGGCGATCCCCAGCAAAAATGCATACTGTGGAGGATGCCCGCAGCGGACCACAAGTACCACAATAGACATCCTACACAAGATGGCAATTGTGTGGATGTGGTAAACAATATAACAACATAGCAATAACAAATAACAAGACAGGTGCACACTGCGGTCTTACTAAGCCCTCAAACTGATGTTAAAATTGAGAATTAGCAAACATATCCTGCTGTGGAGGACATGTCTATGTCTGAGCACCGCGCCAAGGTTTCTCAAGTAGCTCGGGTCCTAACACTCATCTACCTGTGCTGTATGGGCAATACCAGGGGCCAGTGGGCGCATTACAGGAGTGCAAAGGCCGTCTCGCAGCAAACTCCCCAGTTACCTCCCGCATGTCTTTTTTTAAACAAATTCAACAGTTTTTCTGATACAGTTTTTACTTTAAAGGCTATATATACCTTTGGAGGAATTTTTTGTTTATGATTGCATTATGCTCATTTTTGGCTAAATTTCCAATTGGCCTTTGATAAAAATATTGAGCCATTCTGTCACAAAGGGTTAACTGTTTTTCTAACTGTGTGACTGGTACTTTCACTAATAAACACTTATTTAAAGAGGACCTTTTACTGGTCCTGATGTTACAATATTAGTACCTGGCAGTATGGGGCTTTATTAGTAGATGTCAGGGTGCTCTTTTTTTTTTTTAGATGCGCTGCTCCGTCCCCCTGCTGTGCACCGCAGTTAACTTTTGCCTCCCTGTTTGTTAATTAGAAACATCGGTACAGGGAGGAAGAGTCGGCTGTGTTCTCAAGGGGCATCTCCTTCTCCCAGAGAACATCACAGCCAGGGAGAAAAAAAATCTAACCTTCTCCCTGCGAATGGCCAGCACTCAGCCAGGGAGAAGGAGATGTCCCTTGAAAAAACACGTCAGTCTCGCCTCGCTGTAGCGATGGTATGGATTTACATACCAGGCGGGAAACCAGAACGGGGGACACAGTGGAGGAACGGAGCAGCGCATCTGAAAAAATTAAAAAAAGCACCCTGACATCTACTAATAAAGCTCTACACTGCTGGGCACTAAGGGTCAATTCAGACGTCCGCAAAATGGATCCGGATCTGTTCCGCAGCATTGCGTAACGGATCAGGACCCATTCATTTTCAATCAATGTGTGCTGTCCACTTCTGCACTTCCGTTACCCAAAAAAATAGAACATGTCCTATTCTTGTCTGCAGACAACAGACAAGAAAAGGCATTTCTATTAACCACTACAGGACCGCCTAACGCATGAATGCGTCCAGCGGGTGGTCCTGTAGTTCTGAGTGGACGCATCGGCGCGTCATCTCGCATCTGGCAGGCTGTAGATGCGAAACAAATCGCATCAAACATGTATATCAGACGCTGTTTTGTTAACAGCGTCTGATATACCTGCTACCTGGTCCTCTGGTGGTCCCATTTGCTGGGATCGACCACCAGAGGACCAGGTAGCTATGTAAAGTTGCACCAAACACTACACTACCCCCCCTCCTGGTCACTTATTAACCCCTTGTTAACCCCTTGATCACCCCATCTAGATTCCCTGATCACCCCCGTCACTGATCACTACCCTGTCATTGATCACACCCCTTGTAAGACTCCATTCAGACATCCATATGTGTTTTGCGGATCCACGGATCCACAGATCCGCGGATCTGATCCACGGATCCGCAGATCCTCAAAACACGGACACCGGCAATGTGCTTTCCGCATTTTACAGATCCGCACATTGCCAGAACTATATAGAAAATGCCTTTTCTTGTCGGCCTTTTCGTAATTCCGGATCCCAGCGAAACAAAGTCTGTCCCCATAGAAATAAATGGGTCCGCAATTCCGTTCTGCAAACAGAATTGCGGACGTGTGAATGGGGCATAAGGGTCCCTTATCACCGCCAGTTAGTTAGCTACTTGTTAGGTAGTTAGCGCCCGGCCCACCGCACCGCAGTCACTGATTTTGGCAGAGATTTTTTCATCTACGATGATCGATGCAAATGAAAAAATCAGTGCCGTTCATTCTTTTTTTTCAGCCCAGAGGCTGAACAGAAAAAAAAAATCTCATTACCCGTATGCTCAATATAAGGAGAATCGCAGAAACTCCTAATGCTGGCCATACATGTAATGATTGCGGAGACCCTCAAATGCCAGGGCAGTACAAATACCTCACATGTGACCTCATTTTAGAAAGAAGACACCCCAAGGTATTCCGTGAGGGGTATGGTGAGTTCATGTAAAATGTTATTTTTTGTCACAAGTTAGTGGAATATGAGACCTTGTAAAAAAATATATATATATATCAATTTCCGCTAACTTGTGCCAAAATTTTTTTTTCTGTGAACTCGTCATGCCCTTCACGGAATACCTTGAGGTGTCTTCTTTCCAAAATGGGGTCACTTGTGGGGAATTTATACTGTCCTGGCATTTTAGGGGTCCTAAAGCGTGAGAATCCAAATGCGTAAAAATGCCCTGTGAAATCCTAAAGGTACTCATTGGTTTTAGGGCCCCTTTGCGCACATAGGCTGCAAAAAAGTGCCATTCATGTGGTATCGCCGTACTCAGGAGAAGTAGGGCAATGTGTTTTGGGGTGTATTTTTATATATACCCATACTTTGTGTGAGAAATATCTCTGTAAACGACAACTTGTTAATTTTTTTTTATACAAAGTTGACAATTTACAGAGATATTTCTCTCACCCAGCATGGGTATATGTAAAAATACACCCCAAAACATATTGCCCTACTTCTCCTGAGTACGGCGATACCACATGAGTAACACTTTTTTGCAGCCTGGGTGCGCAAAGGGGCCCAAATTCCAACAAGTACCTTTAGGTTTTACATGGCTGCTCACAATTTAGCCCCGCCCAAAATGCCAGAACGGTAAACACACCCCACAAATGACCCCATTTTGGAAAGTAGACACCCCAAGGTATTCACTGAGGGGCAAAGTGAGTCCGTCTGAGATTTTTTTTTTTTTTGCCAGAAGTTAGAAGAAATGGAAACTTTATTATGGTGTCATTTGGAGGGTATTTATACTATCCTGGCATTCTAGCACCTGAAGAAACATGACAGGAGCTCAGAAAGTCAGAGCTGCTTCAAAATGCGGAAATTCACTTTTTTGCACCATAGTATGTAAACGCTATAACTTTTACCTTATTGGATTTTTTTTTTTATCAAAGACATGTAGAACAATAAATTTAGAGAAAAATTTATATAGAAATGTAGTTTTTTGTAAAAAAAATTTACAACAGAAAGTGAAAAATTTCATTTTTTTGCAAAAATGTCGTTCAATTTTTATTAATAGCAAAAAAAGTAAAAATGTCAGCAACAATGAAATACCACTAAATGAAAGCTCTATTAGTGAGAAGAAAAGGAGGTAAAATTAATTTGGGTGGTAAGTTATATGACGGAGCAATAAATGGTGAAAGTAGTGTAGTGCAGAATTGTAAAAAGTGGCCTGGTCATTAAGGGTGTTTAAGCTAGGGGGGCTGAGGTGGTTAAAGTGCCGGTCATGTGCGGTCTGCAAAATGCAGAACGCACATAGCCGGTTGTACGTGCGGACCGCAAAATACTTGCAGACGTGTAAATAGACCCTAATATTGTAATGTCAGAACCAGTGAAAGGTCCTCTTTAAGCCACATTCTTATCAGTAAGATAAGAACTGAGCTATAATGAGTGTTTATAATGTCAGAGAGCTAAGGAGATAAGGAGCCTGTCACCTTCCCAAATGACGGAAAAGACAGAAAATCCACAGGCTTCTACTACAGCATCTCATCGATGTATCCAAAAAAGGATTCTATATTTTTTTATAAAGACCAAGCTCAAAACAAGGCTACTTTCACACTTGCGTTTGGTGCGGATCCGTCATGGATCTGCACAAACGCATCCGTTCAGATACAACCACATGCATCCGTTCAGAACGGATCCGTTAGTATTATCTTTAATATAGCCAAAACGGATCCGTCTTGAACACCATTGAAAGTCAATGGGGGACGGATCCATTTTCTATTGTGTCAGAGAAAACGGATCCGTCCCCATTGACTTACATTGTGTGTTAGGACGGATCCTTTTGGCTCAGTTTCGTCAGACGGACACCAAAACGCTGCCAGCAGCGTTTTGGTGTACGTCTCCAAAGCTGAATGGAGGCGGAACCGAGCCAAACTGATGCATTCTGAGCGGATCCTTATCCATTCAGAATGCATTAAGGGCAAAACTGATCCATTTTGGACCACTTGTGAGATCCCTAAACGGATCTCATAAACGGAAACCAAAACGCCAGTGTGAAGGTAGCGTTAGAACAATGCAATAATAAAAACAATGCCCCCAAAGGTGTACATAACCTTAAAGTGCATTTGCAAACTAGCAGGCTTTTTGTTTTACAGTGACTTTGTCGCAGAACAGCTCTGACATCTCCATGTGTAGCCCTTATCTCTGAACTAATGCCAGCTTATGAACACTCACTATAGCTAAACTCTTATCAGTTTTATAATTTTACTTGTTCTCTGTGTTTAGGATGACCAGTCACTTGATCTGGAGAATTGCTGCAGTGATACAGTGAGCAGCAATGAAGATTTACATTCTCTGGACTCTGCACTTCATGGGACTGAATATTACAAGGATCTAATAATGATGGAGGATAAGAATGTTGATCAAGAAACCTCCAAACCTGCAACTGCTGCATTTTGTGTTGCTAGTGGACCCAATATTAGCTTTGACAATGGAGAAGTTTTAATCACATACACTAAGCCTTTCCTCTGTCCAATGACTTTAGAAACTGGAACCACCTCAGTGTCTCCAGCAAAAAAGGAGGATGGGTCTCAGGAAGACCTGGCAAGGGCACAGGACGCCATTCCTATTTTAGTGAGGTCACTTTCAACTTCTAGGCGCCATAGCTGGGATGATGCAGTCTCACCCACAGATACTGTTCGCAGGTAAGAGAGAGAATGAGATGTTATTTACCAAACTAACAGCTCTATAATCTCAGTTTTACATTTGTGTCTTTGTTTTTTCTAATATTGCATGAATCAGTTTTTTCAGATGCACAGTATTAACCTGCTAATCTTTATTTATTTATTTATTTATTTCAATTGCATATATGTATAGGGCAAACATATTCCAAGAAATGTATAGAGATTTTCATCATTCACACCAGTCCCCGTCCATGCAGGGGCCCACAATCCAATTTTCCTATCTTAACCTATGGTCAATTTAGTGGGAAGCCATAGCCATTTAACCCATCAGTACAGTTTTTGGGTGCCATAGGAAAATTAAGTACCAAGATAAGAACCATGCAAACATAGTGAAAATATACAAACTCCATGCAGATGGTTTCCTTGGTTGAAGAGAACATAAAAATAGGACAGCACTGCTCACTGGGTATTCCCTTGTGTTTACCTTTAGGTGGCGTTGCCTCAGGTAAATAGATCCTGGCCTTCCGGATCTGAAGTGAAGTCAATATCAAAAAGAAACCGTGGCACTCCTATTTCAGTAAAGCTTTTTCCTCTTTATTAGCATCCAAAAAATGACAGCGACGTTTCGACCTCCACGGTCTTTATCAAGCTCACGAGTTTGATAAAGACCGTGGAGGTCGAAACGTCGCTGTCATTTTTTGGGTGCTAATAAAGAAGAAAAAGCTTTACTGAAATAGGAGTGCCGCGGTTCCTTGTTTGAATCCAAATCCTGGACCAGTGTTGCAAAGTAACAATGCTAACCACTGAGGCACCATGATGCCCCAAGGTTCAAGGCTATTTTAACCGTTTACCTCCACAGTCAGTTATGGCCCTAAAGAGGACCTTTCACCACTCCTGACATGTCTGTTTTAATAGCTTCATGCATTCCCCATGTAATAACAATTCTGTAACATCTATTCTTATGGCTCTATGTTGTGCTATTTCTACTAGAAGTTATGAATGAATTGCTAGCAGTCTGCAGTAAGGGTACAGAGGGGTGGTAACCAGTTGGGGGTGTGCGCATTTGCGCAAGCTTTACTGAAATAGGAGTGCCGCGGTTCCTTGTTTGAATCCAAATCCTGGACCAGTGTTGCAAAGTAACAATGCTAACCACTGAGGCACCATGATGCCCCAAGGTTCAAGGCTATTTTAACTGTTTACCTCCACAGTCAGTTATGGCCCTAAAGAGGACCTTTCACCACTCCTGACATGTCTGTTTTAATAGCTTCATGCATTCCCCATGTAATAACAATTCTGTAACATCTATTCTTATGGCTCTATGTTGTGCTATTTCTACTAGAAGTTATGAATGAATTGCTAGCAGTCTGCAGTAAGGGTACAGAGGGGTGGTAACCAGTTGGGGGTGTGCGCATTTGCGCAAGGGACTCAGAGGGACTCCCTGCCTCCACCTTCACTGCATACTGCCACTGTGTGTCAGGTTCATCTGCTTGGTCTTCCTTGTCACCCTCTAGCTCATCCTGCTCCTCTCCTGCCACCTGTGCAGAAAACCCACCCATTGCTGTATACATTGCTTGTGCGGGAATGTCCTCCTCCTTTAGATCAGCCCCCACAGGGCTCAGGTGGCTGTGAAATGTAGGCGCCATGTCTCCTGTCCCCTGGCCAGCCATATTTAAGGATTGGAATTACGTCGTTCATCCCATAGTCCTGGCAAATGACAAATAAGGTGGCCTCCTCAAACGGCCTGAGCAAATGTCAGGTGTTACACATGAGCTGCCACTGGCTAACATAGAAGTTACACAGGGGAGTGCTCCTGTCTGCCTGCATCATCAAGAAATTGTTAACGGCCTTCCTTTGCTCATATAGTCAGTCCAACATCTGGAGGGTGGAGTTCCAACGGGTGGAAACGTCACATATCAGGCAATGGAACCGCCTTACAACCAGATTAAAGACATGCGCCATGTAGGGTGCATGGGTCCGGCCCCCTGGCTGCAGTGCCGACACAATGTTCTTCCTGTTCCCTGTGACCATGGTTCCAATTTTAAGTTGGTGAGCAGACAGCCAGGATTCGATTTCCTCTTGAAGGTCGTGGAGCAGTTCCTCCCTGGTGTGACTCTGTTCGCCCAGGCAAACCAGGTGCAGAACAGCGTGACACCGCCGTGCTCACTTGCTGCTGCCCCTACTAACCCATGCATTAATAGTTCTTTTGGGAAAGGTAGGCTTCTGCATAGCAGGCGGTCTACCCCGAGTATATATGGGTCCACACCTCACACTGCTGCCACCCTGCTGACTCACTGCCATGCTACCACCCTACTGCCTCGCTCGCAAGCTGCCACCCTCTTCTCAATCATTAGTTAAGTTGTCACAAATTAGGTCTATACATATCTTTATTTAATGGATTCAGTTTAGAAGCAATAGAAATCCATCTTGGGAATTATAGTAACTATTTAGAATATCTTCACAATTATATGTTAAATGTCACTCATTTTCTAATGGAGAATAATGTTTTTTGTTTTGATGATATTCATTATCGACAAAAAAAACAGGAGTCCCCTTGGGAGCTAAATACTCTCCATCTTTAGTAAATTTAGCCATGGCGTTCTGGGAAATAAAGTTTATTTATGGTGTTGATGGTGTTGTTAGGGAGAACATCAGATGGTATGGCAGATACATCGATGACCTGCTTTTTTTATGGCAGGGAGATGTGTCTGCCATACCATTCTTTTTGTCTCCTATTTTAATGACAATGGTTTGAAGTTCACCTATTCAATGCATGGAGGAGATGGGAGTTGATAATCGGACAATAATTTAGTTGCTTCTCCCACTATGCTGTGCACTTTATAGCTTCTGTGCCTGTGGATTGTTTGTGGTTGGATCTCGGCTGATTTCCTGGTGCTTCCATAGCCTCTTTGAAGTTAAGTCTTTCCTTTCCCTTTTGTATTTTTTTGGGGTTCTGTGTGTTACATTTCCCTATTATTTGTACTAGGCCTAAAGTAGACTCCTGTTCGTCCTTCCTTTTGGAGGAACAGGTAGTCTTGTCTTTGCCATTAGTACCAGGGTCCTATAGGGCTAGATAAGATTCTAAGAATTCCTGCGTATGAACTCACCTACCTTTAGGGTCTGTTCACACTGGTAGCCAGTCAGGATTTTCGTTAGGGTTTTCACTAGGAGGTGTCCATCTTCCTTCCCTAGTTCTTAGCCCTGACTACCTGTTTCCCCCTTCCCTCCTATGCTCTGTGTGGTGTTTCCCACACGAAGCGTGATATTACCTCAGACAATGCCATCTTGCGCGCCAAAACAAATCATCCTAGTTAAACTTTAAAGGCAATACCAATAGGTGAGATCACACGTGCAATATGAAATTGCAGCACACATAACCTTTATCAACAGGAGATACAGTACATACGATCTCCATGTTGGACCAGGGTCATATTGCATTTGAAGAGACCTGAGATAAACCTACAATGGAAACTCCCAAAACTTTACCCCTTTTCGGATACTACAGCCCTCAAGGAATTTATAGAAGGGTGCAGTGAGTGCTATGATCCAACAAGTGTTTCAAAGAATTTAGAAGCACCTTGGTTGTGAAAATTAAAAATTAAATTTTTTACAATAAAATATTGCTTTATCCCCCAACTTTTTCATTTTCACAAGGGGTAACAAGAGAAATGCACCCCACAATTTGTTATGCATTTTTTTTTAAAATATGGCAACATATTCATATGTCGTCGTAAACTGATATTTGGGGACATGGCGGCGTTCAGGGAAGGAGCGCCACCTTAATTTTGTAATATGAAATTTGCTGTAATTATATTAAGGGCCATAACTTTTTAATTTTTTTTATTGTTATTTTTATTTTGGGGATAGGAGGTGATTTGAATTTTAATATTTGTATTTTTTTTAACTTATATTACTTTCCTTAGATTACATTTCACTTATATATATACAATGTACCTTTGAACATGCAATCATTAAATTAATTACCATTGCAGTCTATGGAACATTCATCTCAATGCTACTACCACAAGTGTACAACTTCCAAATCGCCATGTGGGCGAGCTCTTCGGGTTCTGGGAGAGCAGCACTACCAAGGAAAAGACTTTCAGACACTATGGTCACAATTAAATACTTCATCTTATGGGTGAAATGTCTGGCATTGGCATTATAGGGTTAATGGACATTAGCTCTGGGTGTCTGATGTTTGAAACAGTAGAAACTTAGCAGCTATGACACCCACTGCGCTCTGAAACTGCATCACTTTTAAAGAATGGACTTCTGCCATACATGTACAGTGCAAGTCTTTAAGGGTTAACAGTGAAAAATACATATTTGGTAGATGATTTACTTTACATGGTAGAAAAGAGCAAAACTACCACCCATCAGAAGCAGGGCAGAGGGTAGGCTTATAACTGGTCTGATAACCACAAATCCTTCAATGCACATTAGCATACTGGGAATTACATAGTATGTATTACTGTGTGAAAGGAGGTGTGCCAAACTGCAACTGGTGAAAGAAAGCCTGGTCCCTGCTTGGAGGATTCAGTCGAGTTCCCTTATTTGCAGTTTGACGTGGATTCTGATGATCTTTTTTGAATACCAAAGCATTAAGGGCATAT
The DNA here is from genome assembly GCA_033119425.1 of Bufotes viridis. Classification (NCBI taxonomy): domain Eukaryota; kingdom Metazoa; phylum Chordata; class Amphibia; order Anura; family Bufonidae; genus Bufotes; species Bufotes viridis. The sequence goes on from CM065589.1 coordinate 354,574,041, forward strand.
CTACATAAATCACTATAACCTGTAATATTATTACACTCCAGAAATACATCCAGTCCCCTCTTGAATTCCTTTATTGTACTCCACACCATCACCACCTCCTCAGGCAGAGAGTTCCATAGTCTCACTGCTCTTACCGTAAAGAATCCTCTTCTGTGTTTGTGTACAAACTTTCTTTCCTCCAGATGCAGAGGATGTCCCCTCGTCACAGTCACAGTCCTGGGGATAAATAGATGATGGGAGAGATCTCTGTACTGACCCCTGATATATTCATACATAGTTATTAGATTGCCCCTTAGTCTTTTTTCTAAACTGAATAACCCTAATCTTTCTGGGTACTGTAGATCCCCCATTCCAGTTACTATTTTAATTGTCCTCCTCAGAACCCTCTCCAGCTCTGCTATGTCTGTCTTGTGCACAGGAGACTAGAACTGTACACAGTACTCCATGTGTGGTCTGATTAGTGATTTGTAAAGTGGCAGGACTATTTTGTCATCACGTTCATCTATGCCCCTTTTGGTGCTACCCATTATCTTATTATTGGCCTTGGCAGAAGCTGCCTGACACTGGTTTCTACAGTTAAGTTTGCTATCCACTAAAATTCCTAGGTCCTTTTCCATGTCAGTGTTACCAAGTGTTTTACCATTTAGAATGTACGGGTAACTTGCATTATTTCTTCCCGTGTGCATAACCTTACATTTTTCAGTGTTAAACCTCAATACTCAGAACATAAGAGTCAAACTGACCCATGCGTTTTTTATGCAAACCTCTGACAAATTATAAAATCACTTTTTATTTCGTCAACTTAAAATAGAAAAATGTGCTGGGGAACCGTTAGTAAACCTCAATACTGACTCCTGTGGTACTAGTGATGGTGACCCAATTTGAGTATGTACCGTTAATAACCAACCTCTGTTTTCTATCACTACGCCAGTTACTTACGTACATAATCACATTTTCCCCCAGTCCAAGCATTCTTATTTTTGGTACTAGCCTTCTGTGTGGCACTGTATCAAGATATATGACATCCATTGACTCGCCATGGTCAATTCTAGAACATCCTTCCTCATTGAAATTAATCAAATTAGTTTTACAGAAATGATCTCTCATGAAGCCGTGCTGATACTGTTTTACTCGCTTATTTTCATTGAGATATTCCAGAATAGTATCTCTTAGAAAACCCTCAAACAGTTTACCTACATCAGATGTTAAACTTACCGGCCTATAGTTTTTCAGCCCTTATTGAATACTGGCACCACATTTGCTAAGCGCCAATCCTGTGGAATAGTCCTTGTCAATATACAGTTCTTAAATATCAGAACTAAGGTCTGTCTATTACACTACTTAATTCTCTTAGGATACGGGGTTTATATGCCATTTGGACCTGGAGATGTGTATTTTAATTATTTTAAGATGCAGCTGAACTTCTTCCTGGTTCAGACAGTCCACTTTTAATGGGGATGAGTTTATTCTGACACTGCATTTCATCTGACAGTTCATATTCCTCAGAGATTACAGTGGAGAATTTTTTTTTAAACAGCTTTGCTATCTCCTTATTGCCCTCTACAACTCCTCCCTCATAACTCTTTTAGGGGCCAACACTTTCAGGTTTAAACTTTTTACCATTTATAAATGAAGAACATTTTAGGGTTAGGTTTACTCTCTTTGGCAATTAGTCTCTCTGTATCCAGCTTGGCTGCTTTTATCTGTCTTTTACATATTAATTATTTTTTTTATATATAGTTTTTAAATGCTTCCTCACTACCTTCCTGTTTTATCAATTTAAATTCTTTGGTATTTTTGTGCCTCCCTGAAGAAACACTCTTTTAAATGACAATAGGAACGTTATTATTTTAGTCACTATTTCCCAGGTGTCCCCCAACCTGCACATGTTGCCCTGTCATCTATTGGTTAGTAATAAGTCCAGTATGGCCGTCCCTCCAGTCGGATCCTGAACCATCTGGGAAAGGTGATTTGGTTATTGCCAAGAACCTCTTTCCTTTATGAGATCTACAGGTTTCACTTTCCCAGGCTACATCTGGCCAGTTGAAGTTCCCCATAATAAAGACTTCATTATGATTTGCCGCCTTATCTATTTCCCTTAGGGTACTTTCACACTAGCGTTTTGGATTCCGTTTGTGAGATGTGTTTCAGGGCTCTCACAAATGGTCCAAAACGGATCAGTTAAGCCCCAATGCATTCTGAATGGATAAGGATCTGTTCAAAATGCATCAGTTCAGCTCCGTTCAGTCTCCATTCCGCTCTGGAGGCGGACACCAAAATGCAGCATGCAGCATTTTGGTGTCCGTCTGAAGACGCGGAGCCTAACAGATCCGTTTTGAATTACAATGTAAGTCAATGGGGACGGATCCGTTTTCAATGACACAATATGGTGCATTTGAAAATGGATCCGTTCCCCATTGACTTTCAATGTAATTCAAAATGGATCCGTTTTGGACTTTGTCATTTTTCTTTTAACTAATGCAAACGGATTCGTTCTGAACAGATACAAACGTTTGCATTATAGGTGTGGATCCGTCTGTGCAAATAAACAGACGGATCCGCACCAACACAAGTGTGAAAGTACCCTTAGTAGTAGATTTTCTGTGGACTCTAATATATTAGGTGGCTTATAACAAACCCCTATCAGTATTTTATTATTGTTTTTGCCTTTATGTATTTCTACCCATGGTAACTCCACATGTTTATGTCCCTCACTTATATATTCCCAGAGTGTGGGCTTTAGACAGGACTTTACATATAGCCAAACCCCTCCCCCTCTCCCGTTTTTACGATCCTTTCTAAACAGAATACAACTCTTACATTATTCGCCCAGTCATAACTATCATCCAGCCATGTCTGAGTTATTCTCACTATGTCATAGTCCTCCTCACACATCTCTAATTCCAGTTCCCCAGTTTAATTAGTCGGGCTTCTGGCACTAGTATACATACAATTGAGAGGTTTATGTATATTTTTTTTACCCTACACCTTTCCTTATGAACTGTTCTAGTCACTCCCTCCAATCCACCCCCAGTCCCATTACCTCGCCCCAGGTCATTATCTACACTATCTTACTCTCCTATAATGTGATTACTCCCCCCCCCCCCCCAGTCCTTAGTTTAAACAGTCTTCCAACATTTCAGCCACCTTCTCCCCCAACACGGCTTCCCCATTGAGGTGCAGCCCAACCCCAAAATAGAGCCTGTAGCTGACAGAGAAGTCGTCCAAGTACTCCATAAATCCAAACCCCTCCTTCCTATACCAGTTCTTGAGCCACTTGTTAACCTCCCGAATAGCTTGCTGTCTTTCTGGAGTGGCTTATGATACTGGCAATATTTCAGATGCTGGGGTGTTAGGCATTCTAGACTATAAAGTTATCACTGAAAAACAAACTTGAAGCCCCCATGAATAAAATGTTAATATAAAATATCTACTATCACTTTTTATTTCTTATACCTAATAACTACTTTTCCATGCACAATCTTTTTCTTCTTAATTAGTCCAGATTACATTGTATTTTTAGGCAGGACAGGTGCCAACCTTTGACAGGACCACCCAGCTTGAGACAGATCATCAAAATTGACCTAGTGAGCATTTGCTTATATTGTAACGTTCATTAGGGTGATGAATAAATGTCCATTGCATAATTTTTAACATTTTTAACTTAAAAAAAAAAAACAAGACAGATGTAACTACTTCTGGCTCAAGTGTATCTTCTTTGTTCTTGTTTATGCCATTTCCTTCCACTCATTTCCTTCCACAATAAAAGTATAATAATATTATTATTATGTTACAGTACAATGAGTTTCTGTCTATGTGTGGATGTGATCCCAGCCTACATATACCCAAGGAATGTATCCCAGTGGTTAGATTTCTATCAGTATGTATTTGACACAACTCTGTATTGATCTGGGCTATTTTTATCAGCCCCCTCCTTTTAAGGTGTGCTCTGGTTCTCTCCACAGTCAGCCTTGTCACATTCAGGCCGCTGAACTGCAACAGAGGCTGGAAAAAAAGCAGAAATAAGCCAGGCCTCGACAAAGGGGGATGTTTGGGTAGAGGAGAGCAAGAAGGAACACAGAGTGAAGTCTTAAGGGAATCCCTGGCAGACATTTAAAGATGTGACAGTGACAGCATTAAAGTGTCAGTAACTTAAAAACAACTCTGCTAATGAAAGTGACATGTTTATACAGTTGGTCCCACCTAGAAATGACACATAACATTTACTAAACAGAGGGACCATTCATTCCCTGAGTATAGAGAGATGTAAATGTTATATAGCACCTCTAACCATAAAAAAAACATTTAAATTACAATGTTCTATTGTCCCACAATTAAAGATTACATTTATCTAAGAGGATAGTTGAGGATAGCCATACTGTTAAAACAAGGGAGTGGCAGGGGGTCAGGATTGGATGGTATTAGACTAGAGTTGAGCAGACACCTGGAAGTTTGGGTTTGGCAGAACTTCACAAAAAAGTTCTGGTTCTGGATCCGAACTTAACCCGAACTTGATCCCGAACCCCTTTGAAGTCAATGGGGACCCGAACTTTTGGGTACTAAAATGGCTGTAAAAAAGTTCTGGAAAGGGCTAGAGGGCTGCTAGAGGGCTGCAAAATGCGTGTACGTGCCCTGCAAACAAATGTGGATAGGGAAATGAGTCATGGCTTAAAATAAAATAAGTAAAAATTAAAAATATAAATCTTGACCTAGGAGGAGGAAATGGATGTGGAGTGGGAGGTTGAGGAGGTGTCAGGTGGGAATGCCATCATCAGCGCGTCTACCAGCAAGCGTTTGTAGTCACGCATCTTTCGATCATTAACAGATGTTTTTACCAAATTTGGTTCCCTGTCAGCAATGCACAGCAGGGGTTTTTCACTGGCAAAACAGGGTTCATATCACCCACCAATGGAACAGACGATTTTTAAAAATGCAGGCCCCTGGCACCCAGGCAGGAGGGGTTTATTCACGACAAAACGGGGTTCATGTCACCCACCTATGGAACAGACGATTTTTATAAATGTAGGCCCATGGCACCCAGTCAGAGGAGGGGTTAATTCACAGCAAAACGGGGTCCATGTCACTCACCAATGGAACAGACGATTATTAAAAATGTAGGCCCCTGGCACCCAGGTAGAGGATGGGTTTATTCACGGCAAAATTGGTAATATTGCACCCAACAATTTAAACGAAGATTTTTAAAATTTTCGGTCACTGTCACCTCTGCAGAGCAGGGGTTTGTACCCGGCAAAAATGGTAATTTTGCATCCAACAATTTAGATGCAATTAATGTCAAGGTTACTTGACAGCAAAAATTGGAATATGTCAACCCCTGAACTCCCAGACGGATTAACTATATTATTGTCCCTGGCACATATGCAGCGCAGGCCGCAAAATAATTGCTGGCTTTAAAAAATATGATTTTTTTCACCACCCATGAATAACATGGATTTAAGTGGTATATTTTGGGGTGTAGGACCTCATCGTTCTCCACATCCTCTTCCACCCATTCCTCACCCCTGCCCTCTTTGTCGATCTGGACACAGCAGAAAGCTGCAGTGGTTTGCACATGTGTTTCGTCATCATTAGAGACATGCTGCGGTGGTCTTCCCATGTCCTCATCCTCAAACCTAAGTAGTTGGGCATCTGTGCACTCAATCTCTTCCACTTCTGGGGCAGGTCTATGTTTATAGCCCTGGGAAACCCTGCCAGCAGAGTCATCAAAAATCATAAGAGACTGCTGCATGACTTGGGGCTCAGATTGCTTGGCTGATTTGCAAGGGAGTGAGGTGAAAGACTGATGGGCATGGGCTGCAGGTGCCAACTCTGAGCTTTCAGCAGTGGTAAACAATGTTAAAGTACTGGAGGCACTGTCAGCCACCCAAATCTACTAGTGCCTGTACTTGTTTTGGCCTCGCCATTTGTAGAGCAGCATTCAGGCCTACCAAATAACGCTGCAGGTTCTGTCGCCTACTCACACCTGAGGAAGGTGTTTCACTTGGACCTGTAATTGGCACTGAATGGCCACATCCTCTCCCAGCAACAGGAGCTCCACTAACACCACCACGACTATGCCCACGTCCCTTATTTGATGTTCTCAGTATTTGCGCTCACCCACCTGTGTCAATTTAACTGCCAATAGTCAACAATTAAGTTCACTAACAGTAAGGCAGTGCCCGTGTCATAAACAGAATAAATTTCTTTAGGTCACACAACAGTGTAACGGAGCAATTCAATATAATTACTTCACTATCACCAAAAATTAGATTTTTCAGAAATGCAGCGTACACCGCTAATGTACTATCTACCACAAAACCTGTGTGTTTGCAACCAACTATGTAAATGCGGAGTTCAAAAGGTTACCTAAAATGACTGAAATACAGGGTAGGCCTCAGATCTGCTATGTAGCACAAAACCAGTGTTTATGTCACTGCTAAATTTTAAAATACGTTTTTGTGCATTGTATGCAAAACTGCTCTGTGGAAGAACAGTACGGGTTTATTAACCCAACTACAGAAAAGCAGTTTTTCACCGCAAAATTTTAAAACAGGTGTTTTCAGCGTTCTATGTAAACATGCTCTGTGCCACAACAGTACAGTTTTATTCACCCAAATACAGAAATGCAGTATGTGACCCCAAAAATTATAAAACAGGTTTTTCAGCGTTGTATGCAAACATGCTCTGTGGTACGACAGTACGGGTTTATTACAGCAACTACAGAAATGCAGTATGTCACCGCAAAATTATAAAACAGGTTTTTCAGAGGTGTATGCAAACGTGCTCTGTGGTACGACAGTACGAGTTTATTACAGCAACTACAGAAATGCAGTATGTCACCGCAAAATTATAAAACAGGTTTTTCAGCGGTGTATGCAAACGTGCTCTGTGGTACGACAGTACGGGCTTATTCCACCAACTACAGAAATGCACTATGTCACGGCAAAATTATAAAACAGGTTTTTCAGCAGTGTATGCAAACGTGCTCTGTGGTACGACAGTACGGGTTTATTCCCCCAACTACAGAAATGCACTGTGTCACCCCAAAATTATAAAATAGGTAATGTAGGGGGACTTGAACTGTCAGAAAAAAAGGATTTTTTCCTCCACTGAGCTACCAAAAAATAATTAGACTGATGTCCCTGGCAGGCTGGCACACATGCAGGTCACATGCAGCTTCAAGGACACTGCAGTTGCTAAAGTGGCCGCCGACCCCCACTTCAGTAACAGATGGATTAAAAATTATTTTGCAGTATCACTAGGCTCAGGGCTGGGTACAAATATGTAGCATAGCACCCTCAATAATTGCTGTAATTTGAAGCGTTAACACCACCAAGTCCAACAGATTTCTTCCCTAATCTCTCCCTGAGACCACCAGCAGCAGCCTGTCCCTACACTAAGAGCAGCAGAGTGACATGCGGCGTTACGTGACTCCAGCTTAAATAGAGGCTGGGTCACATGCTGCCCTTAGCCAATCACAGCCATGCCAATAGTAGTCATGGCTGTAATGGCATCTTAGGGCAGAATTCGTCGAACAACGAACCCGAACTTTTACGGAAATGTTCGGATTCTGGTGTGAAAAACCGTAATGTTCGGGTTCGCTCAACCCTATATTAGACCTAACTCAGCCTTCTAAGCCTTCAGATACCAAGGTTTGTGCTGCCTAAAAACAACCCCTAGGTCTGCCGTATACCAGAGCCCATTAGACTCCCTGTCCAGTAAGACAAAGACAGGCAATTACACGCTGCAACGCAGAAGTATTGCTATGTATTATTTTAAACGATCAAAGGGTAGGAGGGCAAAGGAGAAAATAAATAAAAAAATAGATATGTAAAACCAAAATAAAAATAAATTAATTACTTTTCCCATAAAATAATGTTTTAGTGAAAAAAATTAAATGAATAAATTAACCCCTTCAGGACACATTTTCACCTTCCTGACAGCCAAATTTTGCACATCTGAGATGTGTCACTTTATGTGGTAATAACTTTTAAATGCTTTTATTTATCCAAATGATTTTGAGATTTTTTTTTTTCTCATAACGCATCATACTTTATGTACTGGTTAATCTGAGTCGATATCTTTTACCCTTATTAAAAAAAAAATCTAAATTGACAGAATATTTGAAAGAATTTGCTGTTTTCTAAATTTGAATTTCTCTGCTTTTAAGGCAGATAGTAATACCTCAGAAAATAGTTATTAATTAACATTGACCATATGTCTACTTTATGTTGGGATCACTTTGTAATTTTTAAGACGTTAGAAGGCTTAGAATTTTATAAGCAATTTTTAAAATTTTGAAGAAAACTTCCAAAACCCATGAAGTCACTTTGTGGGGCTTATATAACAGAAACTGCCCATAAATCACCCAATTTTAGAAACTACACCTATCAAATTATTCAAAGCTAATTTAACAAACTTTGTTAACCCTTTAGATGTTCCAAAATAATTAAAGGAAAATGGAGGTCAAATTTCACTTATTTTGCATTTTGATCTACTTTTATTCTGAAATGCAGCAAGGATTAACAGCCAAACAAACCACAATGTTTATTATCCTTATTCAGCAGGTTACAGAAACCTCCATATGTGGTCATACATTGCTGTATGGGCACACTGCAAGGCTCAGAAGAAAAGGAATGTCATGTGGTTTTTGGAGGGCAGACTTTGCTGAATTGGTTTTTGCATGCCAAGTCCCATCTGAGGAGACCCTAAGGTACCCCTCCAGTGGAAACCTCCTATATGTGACTCCAGGGGTGCACCTATCTTTTCTGCTGCCTGACGTGAAAATTGAAATGGCGTTCCATTTTCATGCCAAATTCTCAACCTAACCTCCTCCCCACAGCTCTGCTGTTTAAGGGGTTGTCCTGTGTCAGATCCCTGCCGATCTGATATTGATGACCTATCCTGAGAATAGGTCATCAATAGTAAAAGCCCGGACAACCCCTTTAAAGACATACTTCAAAAACAATACATACAGCTGTACAAAACATACAGGTTAATACAGCGCCATACACCTCTTACATCCAGTGATGTCTCCTCTAATGTAGACGTTCTCCATTCAGACCAGACCACCATGATGATTTCTTTCGGCCATCTCTCTGCAGACTCTGCAGACTTAAACACAAAGACATCTTAGTTTCCTACTTTTCCATTATCCTCCCACCTTCTGAACACCTATCCTGCAACCCCAATACTGTGCCCACTGTGCTCCCCAATACTATATTGCAGAAACAGATAATCCACCTGAAAATACTAGTACCATACACTATGTGGCACTATGCCCCCTTCAATAATTATTGGAACACAGTGCCCTAAAAAATAACTGTACCCAATAAATAAAGCTGACACTAATAGTTCCGTAAACATAGTGTCGCCCAAAAACAATTGTGCTAAGCTGATACTGTGCCAGGGTAACCCCGACAGTAATAGAGCTCCCAAAAGTCTCACCAATAGAAATAATTCTCTGCCAGATTGCCCTTAGTGTTAACAGTGCCCATACTAGGTATCATGTTCCCCATAGTCCCTCAGTAGTAATCATTTCCTTTATTATGTGCGCCAGTAGAAAAAATGCCACCTGTGTGCGAGTACAAAAATACCCCCTATAATGTGTGCACCTACAAAAAATGCTCCCTTATAATGTGTGCGCCTCTCCCTCGTCATTGAATACCTCAGTTGCCGTGTTCAACACTGACCGCAGCATCTGAGAATAATAGTGAAGACTTTCAGGGGTTAATCCAGTAAAAAAAAAAAAGTACTAACCTTATCCATTTGAGCGTCGCCACCACGGCCATCTTGATTGAAGACACTACATGAAATCTGGCGTGTACGAGATTTTGCACAGGATCTTTAATCGTGATAGCAACGGTGGCCTCTTATTTTTTATATTTTAACATCATTTCAGGGGAAATTGATTTATTACAATAAGGCACGAGGAAATTGCGACAAATTACATTTTTCCAGAAATTCAGTCCACTTTTGATACTTTGATTTTCTCAACCATAACCCCCAGAGTCCGTATAGTCCTCCCTCCCGGTTATAAATAATGCCCCCACCTCCCCATAGTGGCCCAACTGCATGCTGCAAATAAAAAATAATAAACACAAATACCAAATGGTTGTCAGAATACGGTACAGGACACAGGCCTCTTCCGGTCTGTGTCCTGAGCTATATGAAGCCCAGCTCAGGCAGCAGAATGATGATGACGAAATCGCACTGCCTGTGCCGGCTTCTGATATTTTACAGGCACTAGGCCTAAAGCCAATTATAGAGAATGTCAGAGCAGTAAAATATTGCTCCTGTGCCCTGCTGCAACATTAAACTGTATCACCATCCTGAGGACGCTGATACAGTTAAATATGGAGAAAAGAGAGCTTCCACAATGAAAGTGCTTAGTTGCTCATGGCACTACCGCTGCCCTCACTTGTCCCTACCTGGCATTGCCTGAGGCAATTTCCTCACCTTGCCTAATTGGATGCCTTAGTGACCCCATTTTGTAAACTACACCCCTCAAGGAACTTATTGAGGGGGTGTACTGACTGCTCTAACCCCACAGACATTTCATTGAATTTAGAAAAACTTGGCTGTGAAAATGAAAAATTTAATTTCTTCCAGATTGCTTTGGACCCAGATTTCTTATTTTAAAGGCGGGGAGAAAGAAGACTCCACAATTTGTTGTTCAATTTCTTATTTCTACTGTATATGGCAACACCCCATATGTGGTCATAAACTGCTGTATGTGTATGCCACAAGACTCAGAAGGGAAGGACGCCATATGGCTTTTAGAGACCAGATTTTGCTGGAATGGGTTTCGGGTGCCATTTCACATTTGAAGAGATCCTGAAGTGCGCCTACAGTGGAAACCCGTAAAAAGGACCCAATGTTGGAAACTATGCCCCTCCCCCCCCCCCAAGGAATTTTTCATGGGGTATAGTGAGCACTTTGACCTAAAAGGCCTTTTACAGAAGTTTAGAAACACTTGGCTGTAAAAATAAAAACTTACATTTTTTACATGGAAATGGTGCTTTAAGCCTAAATTTTTTATTTTCACAAGGGGTATATACTATCCATTTTTTAAAGTTTTTTCCCCATGGAGCTGTGTTAAGGCTTATTTTTTGTGGGCTGAGTTGCCATCATCTGTTCCATGTTGGGGTACATTTGACTTTTTGATCTTTTTTAATTTATTTTTTTGGGAAGCAGGATAAAGAAAAGGCAGCAACTCTTCCATTGCTTTTTGAGTTTTCTTCTACAGAGTACACTATGCAGATAAATTGCCATGTTATCTTTATTGTACTGGTCAGTACGATTACAGAGATACAAATTTTATGTAGTTTTTTTTATGTTTTACCACTTTTACACAAAGCATTTTTGAATAAAAACATCATGTTTTTTTTTTTTTTTTCTGGGGATGAGGGCTTATATTTTGCCGGATGAGGTGACATTTTCATGGGTACCATTTTGGGGTACATAGTACTTTTTGATATTGATATTACACTTTTTGTGAGACAAGGTGACCAAAAAATGGCTATTCTGTCTTTCTCTTTTTTACGGCATTCACCTGAGGGGTTAGATCATGTGATATTTTTAGAGCTGGTCATTATGGCTTGGCAATACTTAAGTGCAATGTGCAAAAAATGCCCCCTCAACCACTACAGGACTGCCTAACGCACGGATGCGTCCGGCGAGCGGTCCTGTAGTTCTGATCTGACACGTCAGCGCGTCATCTCGCGAGACGTGAGACTTCCTGTGAACGCGCGCGCCTCAGGAGTTCTACTACAGCCTGCCAGCGATGATCAATCGCTGGCAGGCTGTAGATGCGAAATAAATCGCATCAAACATGTATATCAGACGCTGTTTTGTTAACAGCATCTGATATACCTGCTACCTGGTCCTCTGGTGGTCCCATTTGCTGGGATCGACCACCAGAGGACCAGGTAGCTATGTAAAGTTGCACCAAAATCTACACTAACCCCCCCACCCCCCCTCACTTATTAACTCCTTGTTAACCCCTTGATCACCCCATCTAGATTCCCTGATCATCCCCCTGTCACTGATCACCCCCCTGTCATTGATCACACCCCTTGTAAGGCTCCATTCAGATGTCCATATGTGTTTTGCGGATCCGCAGATCTGATCCACGGATCCGCAGATCCTCAAAACACGGACACTGGCAATGTGCTTTCCGCATTTATACTGCCCTGGCATTTTAGGGGCCCTAAAGCGTGAGAATCCAAATGTGTAAAAATGCCCTGTGAAATCCTAAAGGTACTCATGGGAATTTGGGCCCCTTTGCGCATCTTGGCTGCAACAAAGTGTCACACATGTGGTATCGCCGTACTCAGGAGAAATAGGGCAATGAGTTTTGGGGTGTATTTTTATATATACCCATACTTTGTGTGAGAAATATCGCTGTAAACGACAACTTTTTGTCGTTTACAGCGTCAATTTAAAAAGTTGTCAATTTACAGAGATATTTCTCTCACCCAGCATGGGTATATGTAAAAATACACCCCAAAACGCCTTGCCCTACTTCTCCTGAGTACAGCGATACCGTATAAGTGACACTTTTTTGCAGCATGGGTGCGCAAAGGGGCCCAAATTCCAACGAGTACCTTTAGGTTTTACATGGCTGCTCACAATTTAGCCCCGACCAAAATGCCAGAACAGTAAACACACCCCACAAATGACCCCATTTCGGAAAGTAGACACCCCAAGGTATATACTGAGGGGCATAGTGAGTCCGTCTGAGATTTATTTTTTTTTGCCAGAAGTTAGCATAAATGGAAATTAGCAAAGATATAGTCACCGGGAAGATACAAAAAGGACTTCGCTGCAGGACCTATGTACGTGTGGGGATCAGTTCACACTATGCAAATGAGAGTAGAAGTTAAGACCGCGCGATATTCTTCTCCCGAATCCAACACTCCTTCAAGATACCAGAAGTTCCAAGAACCAAAAGGTTTCCCAGATGCCTACACCTCAAAAGGACTCTGTGGAAATCGAAATACATATGTGCAGATAGTGAAGTACCATTGAGACCATTCACCTGCTAGTTGTATCAGTCTACTTACTAGACTTCAGCGATTTTCATGCAGTGATTAGTCTCATTCGTAGATTTTTAAATTTCTGATATAGACCTCAGCGATTTGCATGCAGTGATTAGTCTCATTGGTAGATTTTCAAAATAATAGACGTTTAAAATTTTCGATACTGAAAGACAATAAAAACTCCGCTGGTGCAGCAATCCTTTAAAATCGAATTCCCACTGTTTATTTTATACTCACAGAAACATCGATATAAAAAGTCCAAAATATGTCTCAAACAGTCTGCCCGACCCGGGTTTCACTCGGAGAGCTTCATCAGGGGCATCTACTTCCTCTCCCTCCCCCTCCCTTTTAAATCAATTCCCCGGTCATTTTAACCCTTACATATCAGCATCACACATAAACCATATTAAGACAAGCTGAAAGACTCACTCCATTCTATTAAAAATAAATTATATCTAAAAACATATAAAGATTTCCTATGCTCAAATCTCATTCGTTATTTTCAACGTAGTAACAAGTAAAACCTAGATCTCATTCACACCATGCGGTTTTTTCTAAATATATACCGCAAATCACACTACATTCTAATAGACTAAAACCGCTATCAGAAAACTCATATGTCATCGGTAGGGTCCCATTCATAATCTTCCACATTGTGCTCTATAGGTCTCATTCACACCTTGCGATTTTTTTGGGTTATACATTACAGATTATATTCTGTCTTCTATAGACTTGATCGTATGTCAAAATCGACATTCAATCCTTTGGGCTGTAAAGTACCCATTTCATAGATCCAGCGGGCTTCACATAAATCTATTTTTGCCATATAATCACCACCTCTCCAATTTTTACAGACTAGCTCCAGTCCCATAAATTTCAGACCATGGGGATTTTTGTTGGTGTTTCAACTTAAAGTGTCTGGACACCCCATGCGTATCCAGACCTTTTTTGATATTATTCACATGTTCATTTAGTCTCGTTTTAATCTTGCGAGTAGTTCTGCCCACATACTGGAGGCCACAAGGGCACTCCAGCATGTAGACAGCTCCAATACTTTTGCAGGACAGATTTCCCCTTTTTTTGAAGTCTGTATTTTTGGAATTTGAATGCACCGATTCTGTTTTGCTCCTCCTCTCTTTTGAATCTCTCAGTTTACAGGCCACATAAAAACCGCACCAATTAAAATGGTTCTGCGTCTTCTTCTTACTTTCTTCTGGAATTGCGCTGTGTACAATTTTACTTTTTATATTAGGGGCTTTTCTAAAACGACCATGGGTTTTGCTGGGATTTTTCTCCAATATTGGGTCACTTTTAAAATAGCCCAATTCTTCTTGATTATACTCTTAACTTGTCCTGCTTGAGTGCTGAATCCAGTCATGAATGTAAATCTAGAATCTAGCGGTTCCCTTCTTTCTCATTCCTATTTTATTCCTTCTTTCTTATTTTCTTTCTATATTTTTACTACAGATAGTCAACTCCTTATCACAATAACCTTTTTCAACAAACCTATCTTGTATACGCGGCTTTGTTCTCTGAAACGCAACGCCTGTACAATTACGATGGATTCTTGCGATCTGCCTTTGGAATATTTTTAACCAGGATAGTAGTGACAGCTGTCAGTGCTTATATACCCATTCACATCAGTCTCCTTGAAAATGTTTTAGTTTTAAAAATGACATTTTCACATTAATAGTAAGATCGAGTAAATCAACCGCAGTTTGATTTATACAACTAGTAAATTTCAGATTCCATTCATTGTCATTTATGTTTTCTATAATTTTGAAGACCCTCTTTCCTCCTCCCATACCAGCAGACAATCATCAATATATCTTTCCAGATATTTAATTTACCTCTATCCTCAGCAATACCTAATACAGGATCAATAAAAACTTTTTCCCATGCTGTCGCAAATATTATTTGCGACGGCATGGGAAAAAGTTTTTATTGATCCTGTATTGGGTATTGCTGGGGATAGAGGTAAATTAAATATCTGGAAAAGATATATTGATGATTGTCTGCTGGTATGGGAGGGGGAAGAGGAGGGTCTTCGAAAATTTATAGAAAACATAAATGACAATGAATGGAATCTGAAATTTACTAGTTGTATAAGTCAAACTGCGGTTGATTTTCTCGATCTTACTATTAATGTAGAAAATGGCATTTTTAAAACTAAAACATTTTTCAAGGAGACTGATGTGAATGGGTATATAAGCACTGACAGCTGTCACTACTATCCCTGGTTAAAAAATATTCCAAAAGGGCAGATCGCAAGAATCCATCGTAATTGTACAGACGTTGCGGTTTTCAGAGAACAAAGCCGCGTAATACAAGATAGGTTTGTTGAAAAAGGTTATTGTGATAAGGAGTTGGCTATCTGTAGTAAAAATATAGAGAAAGAAAATAAGAAAGAAGGGAATAAAAATAGGAATGAGAAAAGAAAGGGAACCGCTGTAGATTCTAGATTTACATTCATGACTGGATTCAGCACTCAAGCAGGACAAGTTAAGAGTATAATCAAGAAGAATTGGGCTATTTTAAAAAGTGACCCAATTATTGGAGAAAAATCCCAGCAAAACCCATGGTCGTTTTTAGAAAAGCCCCTAATATAAAAAGTAAAATTGTACACAGCGCAATTCCAGAAGAAAGTAAGAAGAAGACGCAGAACCATTTTAATTGGTGCGGTTTTTGTGTGGCCTGTAAACTGAGAGATTCAAAAGAGAGGAGGAGCAAAACAGAATCGGTGCATTCAAATTCCAAAAATACAGACTTCAAAAAAAGGGGAAATCTGTCCTGCGAAAGTATTGGAGCTGTCTACATGCTGGAGTGCCCTTGTGGCCTCCAGTATGTGGGCAGAACTACTCGCAAGATTAAATCGAGACTAAATGAACATGTGAATAATATCAAAAAAGGTCTGGATACGCATGGGGTGTCCAGACACTTTAAGTTGAAGCACCAAAAAAATCCCCATGGTCTAAAATTTATGGGATTGGAGCTAGTCTGTAAAAATTGGAGAGGTGGTGATTATATGGCAAAAATAGATTTATGTGAAGCCCGCTGGATCTATGAAATGGGTACTTTACAGCCCAAAGGATTGAATGTCGATTTTGACATACGATCAAGTCTATAGAAGACAGAATATAATCTGTAATGTATAACCCAAAAAAATCGCAAGGTGTGAATGAGACCTATAGAGCACCATGTGGAAGATTATGAATGGGACCCTACCGATGACATATGAGTTTTCTGATAGCGGTTTTAGTCTATTAGAATGTAGTGTGATTTGCGGTATATATTTAGAAAAAACCGCATGGTGTGAATGAGATCTAGGTTTTACTTGTTACTACGTTGAAAATAACGAATGAGATTTGAGCATAGGAAGATCTTTATATGTTTTTAGATATAATTTATTTTTAATAGAATGGAGTGAGTCTTTCAGCTTGTCTTAATATGGTTCATGTGGGATGCTGATATGTAAGGGTTAAAATGACCGGGGAATTGATTTAAAAGGGAGGGGGAGGGAGAGGAAGTAGATGCCCCTGATGAAGCTCTCCGAGTGAAACCCGGGTCGGGCAGACTGTTTGAGACATATTTTGGACTTTTTATATCGATGTTTCTGTGAGTATAAAATAAACAGTGGGAATTCGATTTTAAAGGATTGCTGCACCAGCGGAGTTTTTATTGTCTTTCAGTATCGAAAATTTTAAACGTCTATTATTTTGAAAATCTACCAATGAGACTAATCACTGCATGCAAATCGCTGAGGTCTATATCGGAAATTTAAAAATCTACGAATGAGACTAATCACTGCATGAAAATCGCTGAAGTCTAGTAAGTAGACTGATACAACTAGCAGGTGAATGGTCTCAATGGTACTTCACTATCTGCACATATGTATTTCGATTTCCACAGAGTCCTTTTGAGGTGAAGGCATCTGGGAAACCTTTTGGTTCTTGGAACTTCTGGTATCTTGAAGGAGTGTTGGATTCAGCATAAATGGAAACTTTATATATTTTTTTTTTCCTCAGAAAGTGTCATTTTTCGCTAACTTGTGAAAAAAAATGAAATGATACATGAACTCACCATGCCCCTCTGCGAATACTTTGGGGTGTCTTCTTTCTAAAATGGTGTGATTTGGGGGGTATTTATACTATCCTGGCATTCTAGCACCTGAAGAAACATGACAGGTGCTCAGAAAGTCAGAGCTGCTTCAAAATGCGGAAATTCACTTTTTTGCACCATAGTTTGTAAACGCTATAACTTTTACCCAAACCAATAAATATACACTTATTGGATTTTTTTTATCAAAGACATGTAGAACAATAAATTTAGAGAAAAAGTTATATAGAAATGTAGTTTTTTTAAAAAAAAATTTACAACAGAAAGTGAAAAATGTAATTTTTTTGCAAAAATGTCGTTCAATTTTTATTAATAGCAAAAAAAGTAAAAATGTCAGCAGCAATGAAATACCACCAAATGAAAGCTCTATTAGTGAGAAGAAAAGGAGGCAAAATTCATTTGGGTGGTAAGTTGCATGACGGAGCAATAAACGGTGAAAGTAGTGTAGTGCAGAATTGTAAAAAGTGGCCTGGTCATTAAGGGTGTTTAAGCTAGGGGGGCTGAGGTGGTTAAAATGTGTTCCAGAACAAAAAATTCCCGTTCTGTGTTTCAGTACAAAAAATGCCCCCTCTTAGGTTCTACTGGGGGCACTATGTCCCCACCATAATTTGTGCCAGTACAAGAACATGCTCTCTTATGTGTGCCAGTACAAAATGCCCCAGTAGATGCCCTCATAGTGCTCCTCACCTCCCCCCATAATGGCCCAAAAGCATGGTGATGTACGACCGCTACGACCCCTATAGCTACACCCCTGACCCTAGTCTGTCTGCACTAGGGCTGAAACGATTACTCGATTAAATCGAGTAATTCGACCCCAAAAAAATCATTGATGCTAATTTTTTACATCGATGATTCGTTTGTGTCACGTGACCACGGAGCGGGAGTGAAGCGCTTGTTATTACTCCTGCTCCGTGGTCTTCTGCTGGCTCAGAATGCTCACCTTTCCAGCAGGGGGTCTCCGGAAGCTCCACAGCACATCCATGGTTCCGCGCTACTCTGCGCCTGATGTCACACAGCGCGTTAGGTCACGGCTCGCCTACATCAGGAGGTCAGTGCAGCGCGGGACCATGAACATGCTGTGTAGTGTCCTTAGGCCCCCTGCTGGAAAGGTAAGAATTCCAAGCGCGGAACGGTGGAGTGTCTGCGGTGCCCCTGCCGGACAGGTAAGTTGGTGAAACTGAGGGGGTGGGAGCGCGACTAAAGCCGGGCGCCCGGAGTGCACAGCGTCATAGCAACCAATGATGCTGTGCACTCCCGGTGTCAGGAGGAGCAGGGCAGCAAAGATGATGGCACAGAGAGGGGAACAGATGATGGCACAAGGTGGGGGGAGAGCTGATGGCACAAGGTGGGGGGAGATCTGATGGCACAGAGGGGGACAGATGATGGCACAGAGGGTGGACAGATGATGGCAGAGAAGGAGGACAGATGATGGCACTGGGGTGGGGGACAGATGATGGCACTGAGGTGGGGGACAGATGATGGCACTGGGGTGAGGGAGAACTGATGGCTCTGGGATGGGGGAGAGCTGATGGCACTGGGGTGGGGGAGAGTTTTTTTTATAAAGGAAAACAGTCTATTAATTCATTTTTTATTATTAGAATACTCGATTAATAGTAAAAAATAATCAATAGAATACTCGATTACTAAAATAATAGTTTACTGCAGCCCTAGTCTGCACTGTGTGTGCTACCTTGGTTTCTGCCTGCCTGTATCTACCACTTCTCCACCCGCAATCTCTCCTAGTGTCTCCAGTTCAGCGTTCCCATGGAGCCTCCCCTCATACTGCCCAAAAAGCATGATGCGGTGCAAACCTCTTCTGCCCTGTGTCTGGTGCTGTATGCTGCCTGGTTCATGTCATGTCATTGTGGCGCCTGTTCCGGCCTCTGATAGCTCACAGGCTATAGACTTATTACGACAGCTACGACCCCTATAGCTACACCCCTGACCCTAGTCTGTCTGCACTGTGTGTGCTACAGTCTTGGTTTCTGCCTGCCTGTATCCACCACTTCCCCACCCACAAGCTCTCCTAGTGTCTCCAGTTCAGCATTGCCAAATATCTGCAGTTTGAATATTAGAGACTGCTTTTGCAATGTGGATTCTTTGTGTCTCAGTCAAGTTTCCTACAGTTAAGTTTGGCCAAAAACCACGTAATCAGTACAAATTTAGACTGTACCTGCAGTTTTGTTGCGCTTTCTGTGCCTAGACACCAGTGGGTCAGTGGCCAACTATACTGGGACTATCCCAAGTGATAGTCCCCTGCAGCAAAGTCCAGATCCCTGTACTAGGGTTAAAAGGTAAATACTAGTTGAGCAGCAAAATACTGCGCTTAAGGTTTAGCCCAAAGCTAAGCCAATTAATTCTCACAGTGGGTCCACAATCACTGATCCATAATGTTACTGTGCAGAAGTACTAAAACATAAAAAATTCCATATGTATTTGGCATCCCTATATTCATACCAATTAGAGATGAGCAAAGTAAACTTTGGATTAATACTGTACGGAGATCCGTCTCCGTACAGTGTTAAAATGTATGGGCTCCAATGAGCCAAAGTTAGTTATTCACAAAATCGTGCGTGACTTCGTAGAAGTGGAAAAACACTTAAAACCGAACTCGGCTTTAGTTCTGACTGGTACCTCGGACATAATGGGGGAGATTTAGACAACTGGTGTAAAGTAGAACTGGCTTAGTTGCCCATAGCAACCAATCAGATTCCACCTTTCATTTTCCATAGAAGCTGTGAAAAATAAAAGGTGGAATCTGATTGGTTGCTATGGGCAACTAAGCCAGTTCTACTTTACACCAGTTTGATAAATCTCCCCCAATGTCTTTTAGTGCATCGTAGAAGCATGTCTAACAGGCAGCAGTCACCACGATACATTAACTAAAAAAGGCCTCTAAAAGCCTTTTTTATAGGGTAGCAGGGAAAGCACTTTTATGCTCTCTTGTGGCAGGACCCAGTGTCTAATCAGATCAGATGGGTTCTACGACATTCTACATACATCAATATATTAACTGCAGTTCTAAAAATGTTATTTATATTAATAAATGCACAGATTGCAATTTGTTGTATGTGAGAAGTACTACTAGAAAATTCAAAACCAGGATATTGGAACATCTTAATTATATAGAAAATCCTTCGTTACTTAACATTTCCAATGCAGCCAGACACTTCATTCAGATTCATGCGGGGAATCTGTGCGTTTTTTTTACTGCATTTGCTATTGAGAGAATCAGGATTTCACCCAGGGGAGGAAGTGCTGAATAAGGAGGCTTTTTGGATTTTTCGCCTTTAGAATAGGTATCCTAATGGCTTAAATTTCTGGAAAAAGCAAATGTATCAATATTATTAATAATGCTTAATTTCAGTTATAGTTGCTATTGTGATGTACATTGTAAAAGGGTGCAGCTGTTGTTTGAAACAACCCTGGTTAACCACCTCCCAATTAGGTAGAAGGTGTGGCACGTTAGTCTGTCACATTTAGTCCTCTTGCACACGACCGTGGTTTGGTTCCACATCCGAGACGCATTTTTGTGGCTCAGGTGCAGACCCATTCACTTGAATGGGGCCGCAAAAGATGCGGACAGCACTCCGTATGCTGTCCGCATCCGTTGCTCCGTTCCGTGGCCCTGCAAAAATTATGGATCATGTCCAATTCTTGTCCATTTTGAGGACAAGAATAGGCATTTCTATAATGGGCTGTCTGTTCCGTTACACAAATTGCGGAAGGCAAGCGGGCGGCATCCGTGTTTTGCGGATCCACAATTTGATATCCTGTGACAGACTTTCAGGTCCACCATATACTGTATGATGCATACTGGTTATCTTCCTTGAGAAAACTAAATCCCTAGAAGACCAATCTAGGGTGGATTTGTGAAAGAAGTCTGACTATAGTATTAACAGCTTTCTAATGGACTTCTTCTAAGTACTAAGTACTTTCCTTATACTATATACTCCATAAACCTTTTGAGGACTACACATTTCCAGTATAGCGTTTAAACCTTAAAGTCAACTCTTCTATACATAATTATAGATGTGTCACAATCAACCACAAAAAAGACTTTATGTTATTAATAGAGTTTAAAGGAGTTATCCAATGACTAATGTAAAAAAATGAAAATCAGACATTATATAGTACATGACAACCTCTTTCTAACAAAGCTAGAACCAGCCCTGTACCTCACATGGATCTAGAGATCTCCTCATTCATTGCTTTGTTAGATTTATATCAGGCTGAAAGCTCAAGGGGAGTGTCTTTTCTGCTGCAGCTAAGGGGGTGTGTCTCAGCTCTCCCTATCACAGCTCAGGAGGCAGTTGGAGGATGAAACTGAGCATGTACAGCCATCTCAGTGAGGAGGTCAAAGAAATAAGAAAAAAAAACAGTAGGTGGCGCTATACAGATACATTTAATTGAATGATTCAGTGACTATACTCCATTTTTAATTACATGCAATTACAAAAAGTATTCAGATCCAGGTTCTGGTTTGAAAACTATAGAATATTTTTGCATTCATTTGTTTTTGAAGATTTAGTCTTGATGCTTCAGAAATGGAAAGTGATCTAGAGAGGGAACTTGAAGCAACCGACAGTGTCACAACTCAAGAGATTATTCCATTATCTCGATCGTGGACCACAAAAGCTAATCTGAGAATAGAGGCCGACATTGGAGCACTTGATCTTACAACTGCGGAAACAGAAAACAAGGTACAAATATTATATTTTTAAGCCTTCTGAAAACTGAATAAATTAGAATGTATTACAATTTTTGAGCGAACTGTTATGAAGTAATTCAACCAAAAGATACATACCAGAAGATCGTGTTGGTGGTTTCCAGACCTGTGTAGTCTGTATAGAGACTAAAGGTCTATTTACACTAATCGATAGGGCTACTGATTGTTGGGAAGGAACCTTTCCTTCCTGACAATCACTTGCTCATCAATGCAGAAGTCCGCTGCATTTACATTTTACAGTGTTTGTACTGCCCAAATATCGGGCAAAGGGTCCTGTTTACATTGAACTAGTGCTGCTTTCTTTAAAATGTTGTATCAGGGATCTCTGAGTACTGAAACCTCTGAGCAGTGCCAAAGGAGTTTGGAGTTTGCACATTCTATAGAGGGGCACACTTCTGTGTTCTGGGAACTGGTGGTGGTCTGAGTTCAAGTACTCTACCAATCTGATCTTCTCACTTCAAAAAGGCTGAATCTATTGCACGTTTCTATGTAACCATATATCTATGACAGGTCAGGGGATAGTTTTGGCTAAATTCCAACCTCCCCATATCATTTGATGATGTCTAATTCCTAACTTTGGAAGGGTGAAGACAACTCTGGCAAGAGATTGCGTTCAAAATCTATGCCTTCCACACTTGATAAGATTTCAACTCCAAGGATTTCTCGCAGTCTGGAATCATCATGTCCTGTCATCGAAGGTAAATGCTGCAAAAACTGTATAACTTAACTGTAAATCAAACTGAGACATTAATCTATCCTATAAACATAATAAAATATGTTTTAATTTAGATTTTTAATGGAAACACCCACATTCAGCCACATTTAGATAGTTCTGGTACAGAACCTCACTAAAAACTGACACTCTCTCCATACGTGCAAAGTCAAATTATAGTGAAGACAAATTCAGATATTGTCTATCCCATTCATCTAAATTGGGCTTGCAGAAATCCATATGCTTGCCTCCAAATAATACAATTCAGATGAATGGAACTTATTTTCAAAATCCAAAAATAGAGGAAGGACAGCACCACTTACTACAAATTCTTTGTGAGTCCAAATTTTAGCGGCAGTGCTCGCGATGTCAAGCCCCAGCCTGAAGGGCCCCTTGAATGCCAGGAAAGACTTCTGAAAAAATCGCAGCACTCCCAATCTTGAATCAAATCCTTCTCTTTATTAGCACCGAAAAAAGCGAGGTTTCGACACAGCAGGTCATTTTCAAGCTACAGGCAGTGTTACAAGTGAACAATGGTACATACATATATATACATATTTGCTTGATAATGGCTGCAAGGAGCGGCTGAAACGTTGCATGGGAAAGTAAAGTGGATCTTTTACTTGCACCTAATTGGGTGTGCTGCCTCATCTTTGAAAATTTACACACACACACACACATATATATATATATATATATATATATATACACCCCATTAAAATAAGTAAGTGTGATCATTAACACATACTTGACTATATTCTGTTGATTCACTTTTCCATCACTGTGTGTCACTTATTTGGAAATATGCAGGGGGAGGGATTGACCTTCCTTTGGGGCCACCCCCCAACCAATCCTGTTTTAATGGGGTGTATATAAATATGTACCATTGTTCACTTGTAACACTGCCTGTACCTTGCTGTGTCGAAAACGTCGCTTTTTTCGGTGCTAATAAAGAGAAGGATTTGGTCCAAGATTAAGAGTTCTGCGATTTTTCTGAAGTCTTTCCTGGAACTTACTTTCAGTGACAGACATTTATGCAACATATTACAACTGTGTTTGGCACAATAGTGGCTTGCAACCTCACAAGGTTTTGGCCAGGAGCTTCCACCATCTGGTCCTATGAAAGAGTTCTTGTGATATTAGAGGTATTTTGCAGTCAGATGCTACGTTCAAGCTGTCAGGATCTCAGCAATAGTGAACTTATTTTTTCACTTTGTCTAACCAAATAGATGAATTTAAAATTACTCATTAGACAATAGTACACTGGTATGGTGGCTCTGTGGCAATGGGAAGCCAACTGGAGATGTTTAGTTATATGAAGGCTCCTACACGCTTTTATGTACAGTGGTATTCATAGAGAGTGATTGCTGGACAGGTCACATACCTAAATTTTAAAGATTCATGTTAACACCTGGAAATTTCAAGTGTATTATGGACCAGGGCTTAAGCACTTTCAGTAATATGGAATTACCTAACCGCTTGTTTTCAAGCTTAGGTGATGCAGTAACCTGTAGAAAATACCAATAAAGTACAAGCTTTTGTTTCCATTTATGTTTGTGCATTTACACATTTTTTCTAGATGCAATTATTGTTTCTCAGATATGTTATGCCCTTCCTTATCTGTATTCCTTTTGTATGTATGCCTACATTCCTCTATGTTCTCCATCCCTCTTTCAAAGAAGTACACACTTTTATTCAATCATTTGTTTTTTTCAGACATTAACAGTTTATCTATAAACCGTTTTCCTTTATAGATAAATTGATGGTAGTATGCTTAGGATACCTTAAAAACATAAAAGACCCCGGCAGCATCAACAACAAGGTCCTCGGTGGAAACGAATAACAGCTTATAATGTTCTACACCTGCTGCCACTAATTTTTGTTGCTCAGATCTACAGAATCGTTTCCCATAAAACTCTAAGGGGTAGATTTATCAAAACTGGCTTAGTTGCCTATAGCAACCAATAAGATTCCACCTATTATTTTTCAGACCTCCTTTGGACAATGAAAGGATCAATTTGATTGGTTACTATGGGCAACTAAGTCCATTTACCTTGGCGGTTCTGAACTAGTTTTAAATAGAGCAGAGAATTTAATCAATGAAAAAAGATCCACTATTGATCATTGGTCCCATTTTGGGTGCTTCATGCACCTCTGGCCAGTTAGGGACTCTCCTAAAATATACAGAGTAGCAAGTATTGAGACAGGGAGGTCTCTGGACAGGCACCTTAAAAATACACAAGGTGGATTAAAGGAAGCACGAGAAGTCCAGTCTCTCATTCAGTCCCAGTGGTGACTGGGACTTTAATCTGTGTATCCAAACACACTCTTTTTGTAAGATCCTATGGTCCCAGTCACCACCTCTCACAGACATTGGTACCCCTTCAAGAATGGAAAACTTCGATAATCGTGGATTCCCCCCATGAATTTCATTCATATGGGTAGCCACCGATGTAATTTTTTTGTTGATCACATCATTCACGTGCTCCAAAATTCTTCTTCTCACTTCCCGTGTTGTCTTGCCAATATAATCACAGGGACAGGGGTACTGGCACATGTATATCACGCCCCTGCTCCGGCAATTAAAGAAATCCCTCACTTTATATAGTTCTTTAGTTACAGAGCAAGTGATCACCTTAGTGGGGGTGATATAATCGCATGCCTTACAGGACCCACATTTATATACACCGAGTGGCTTACGATCCAGCCAAGTGCCAGCTCTACTTGGTGGCGTGTAATGGCTGTGGACAAGGCGGTCCCGGAGACTCCGGCCCCGTCTGTAAGTTATCCCCGGGTATGCTCCAATGACATCCGTCAGGTCTGCGTCCATCCTCAATATGGGCCAATATCTATTCAGAATCGCCCTCACCTGTTCATTACTGGAGTCGAAGGTTGCTATTATAAGTGTAGTGAGTCCTGTATCCGTCCTACATTTAGGGACAAGTAATTGAGTTCTGTCCCTAGCTGCTGCATCCACAAATGCCTTCTTCAGGCATGCTTGTGGATAGCCCCTATCTCGAAATCTAGTTTGCAGGTTACGGACCTCCTTATAAAAGGATTCCTTGTTGGAACAAATCCTTCAAACTCGGAGATATTGACCCCTAGGTATACCCTGCTTAAGGGGGGTCGGGTGGTGGCTCTCCCAGTGGAGGAGAGAGTTGGTCGCGGTTGACTTTCTAAATACACTAGTGGTCAGTCTATCCTCCACCTTAGTTAACCAGCGACCAACTCTATTTAGTGGAGGATAGACTGACCACTAGTGTATTTAGAAAGTCAACCGCGACCAACTCTCTCCTCCACTGGGAGAGCCACCACCCGACCCCCCTTAAGCGGGGAATACCTAGGGGTCAATATCTCCGAGTTCGAAGGAACTGTTCCAACAAGGAATCCTTTTATAAGGAAGCCCGTAACCTGCAAACCAGATTTCGAGATAGGGGCTATCCACAAGCATGCCTGAAGAAGGCATTTGTGGATGCAGCAGCTAGGGACAGAACTCAATTACTTGTCCCTAAATGTAGGACGGATACAGGACTCACTACATGTATAATAGCAACCTTCGACTCCAGTAATGAACAAGTGAGGGCGATTCTGAATAGATATTGGCCCATATTGAGGATGGACGCAGACCTGACGGATGTCATTGGAGCATACCCGGGGATAACTTACAGACGGGCCGGCTCGGGACCGCTCAGCTTACACGCCACCAAGTAGAGCTGGCACTTGGCTGTAAGCCACTCGGTGTATATAAATGTGGGTCCTGTAAGGCATGCGATTATATCACCCCCACTAAGGTGATCACTTGCTCTGTAACTAAAGAACTATATAAAGTGAGGGATTTCTTTAATTGCTGGAGCAGGGGGGTGATATACTTGTGCCAGTGCCCCTGTCCCTGTGACTATATTGACAAGACAACACGGGAAGTGAGAAGAAGAATTTTGGAGCACGTGAATGATGTGATCAACAAAAAAATCACACCGGTGGCTACCCATATGAATGAAATTCATGGGGGGAATCCACGATTATTGAAGTTTTCCATTCTTGAAGGGGTACCAATGTCCGTGAGAGGTGGTGACTGGGACCATAGGATCTTACAAAAACAGTGTGTTTGGATACACAGATTCAAGTCCCAGTCACCACTGGGACTGAATGAGAGACTGGACTTCTCGTGCTTCCTTTAATCCGCCTTGTGTATTTTTAAGGTGCCTGTCCAGAGACCTCCCTGTCTCAATACTTGCTACTCTATATATTTTAGGAGAGTCCCTAACTGGCCAGAGGTGCATGAAGCAGCCAAAATGGGACCAATGATCAATAGTGGATCTTTTTTCATTGATTCCATTTACCTTGGCACCAGTTTTAATAACTCTTCCTCAAATCAATCTGTTCGGCTCCTTTTTTTCTATAACATGCTGCCCACAGTTAGGACCGCATGTACAATGTGACAGGTTCCCTTAACACAAACCATTTAATTCCAAAATAATTAATAATTGTAAATAAATGTATAAATCTTTGGAAGAGAGATGGAGAAATGGATACCTAAAAGAAGAATATAGAAAAAGAGATACCATCAGTTTTTGTTTCATGGACTACAAATGTACTATTTTTTAGCCCTGTAAGATTTCAAATCCTACACTATGTCACATAACACTTTTACTTTGTTGTATAAAGCTGATCGCCCTCTGACATTTTCTGATGTAAAGCAGTGCCATCTGGCTATTACAAACATAAATGAAACAAAAATAAATCCAGGGCTTACCAAACGTCTGATACACAAACCTGCAGTGGTAATAAATTTCTTCTTCAGTGCCAATTTTATACACACAGTGTTTCCAATTATCCTGCAACATAAAAACAGGAGACACATCTACTGATGTACAGAGTACAGACCACAGTATATAATGTTAGTTTCCCATCATGCACAAAAATTATATTTCTGAATGAGTACAAACAGTTAAAACCTTAAACCTTCTCTACCACAATTCAATTCTTGCAGGATAGACTTAAATGGGTTTAGTCACTTCAGCAAATGACATTTATTATGTAGAGGACGTTAATACAAGTCACTTACTAATGTATTGTGATTGTCCATATTGCTTCCTTTGCTGGCTGGATTCATTTTTTCATCACATTATACACTGATCGTATCCATGGTTACAGACCACCCTGCAATCCATCAGCGGTGGTCGTGCTTACACACTGTAGGAAAAAATGCCAGCCTCTCTGGTGGCTTGGATTGTGGAAGCTCACATAGGCTAGTGCTTTTTCTTATAGTAGGAAAGCACTAACACCACTGATAGATTGCAGGGTGGTCTGTAACCATGGAAACGAGCAGTGTGTAATGTGATGGAAAAATGAATCCAGCCCGCAAAGAAAGCAATATGGTTAATAACAATATATTAGTAAGTTGCTCGTATTAACTTTATCTACATAATAAATGCTATTTGCCGAAGTGACACAGACCCCATTAAGCACAGAGTGTGAAGAACCCCCTTGTGTCCTACAAGGATTATAAGACTACACACTAGTCAGGTTCAGGACATCACAATCACTTGTGATCAGTATATAACATAACCTTTTCTGGTCTGAGAGCTACATTCTCACACTGAACCACTCTTAAGATGTTGTCAGAGATCTGAAAAAACATGGATGGCCAGTCATAATGTTAAAAAAAGAAGAAACAACTTAAATGGTCTGGTTGTCCCGGTTTCTTCGGCATAACTCCCGTCCAGACCACTTCTGATTCCCACCTTGCCAGAAGACTCCCGGGCCATTTACATGCATGTTAGTGCTGTCGGCCAAGACCAGTTGTTTTTTATACCATACCTGGCCATCCCCATTTTTTTTAAGTCTCGGACAATCATTGTGGATTTCTGTGCAGCCGTTCTGCAGGGTTGTACAGCACCAGTGCAGTAAATGAGTTTTTAGCAAATCTTATCCATACGCTGCAAAACGGCAACGGCTGTGTGCATGAAGCCTAAAACAAGTTAGGGCAACCCTTTTCTGATACTGTGTTTCATGCTGCCTGCATCTCTTCACTGTAATCCCCAGTAAGATTTTTTAATATATATATTTTTTTTATAGGGCAATGACGTAGTAACATCATGTCCAACCCATTATCCTACCTTGTTTATCCAAATGAAGGCAAAATACCCCTATGAGGGCTCATGCACATAACTGTACTCGCCTCCGCAAATAGCGGCCCGCAGTGCACGGGCACCGGCCGTGTACACTCTGTATTGCAGTGCGGACCCAATGACTTGAATGGGTCCGCTATCCAAAAGATACAACTAAAGATAGAACATGTTTTATCTTTTTGCAGTGCGGAAGCGCGGATCCAAAGGGCCCATCTTCGTCCTATGTTCAGTCGTATCTTGCGGATCGCGAACCCATTCAAGTCAATAGCATCTACTGCTGGGAGTGCACATGGCCAGTGCCCATGTATTGCGGACCACAATATGGGCACAGAGCCCTTATGCTCATATGCATGCGCCCTTAGGCAGTTTACAAATAATGTACCTAATATGAAGGATAAAAAAAAACTCTTCTCTACTAAATATGTCAGAATAAATCCCCTGACAAATGAACCATCTCAGCAATCTACTACCCATAACCTGAGATATACTGAATGCAGTAATTGGTTACCATACTGTACACACAGGCTCAGTACATGCGATATCTAAACTATAAACTGAGCTACAATAAAAAGTATGTACAAAGCATTCATAAGCATGGAAATGCAGCACACACAAGAACTACAATAGAAGAAGAAGAGGATCCTAAAAGCAAACCTCTATGCTCTCATTGCACGGTTGCTAATACTGTATATTGTAACGCTGTATATTTATTATCTAGTAATCCAACCACCTCTGATGGAAGTCATTGAGAAGGACCATGTGGAACCAACTCACGTGTATGTAATAAAATAACCTTTTCTCATTTTGTGTCACTAATTACCGGCAGATGCTTAAAATGGCACTTAAGTGAAATAAGGGCAAGGAAACATACAAGGGGCATTCATTATTTGACTTGGGTTTCCAGGATCTCTGTACACTATAGCTCTGTAACACCAGAGGAATTACCAAAATAACGGCATGCGATTGTGCAGTTTAGAAGGTGACAAATCAACCTCCCTTAAAGGGATTGTACAGTTATTTCTCAGACTGGCGGGACTCATGTTGTGATCATACTTGCCTGATCCTTGGCGCTGGTTCCCAGCTCAATTGCTTCCCAGCCTCCGCTGTTTGTCTCGGGTCCCTCCAGATAAACTTTAATGATTGGTTCCCCTTGTGTCATGTGCCCAGCTGACATGATGCAAGGGGAGCACCATCTAGTAATTTGCTGCAGCAGCGTCAAACAGAAAGTTTATGTGGAGGGATTCGAGACAAGCTGGGGAGCGAAAAAGCCAGGACCCAGCACCTGGGAACAGGTAAGTATGATCAACAACATAGGTCCCAGCAATGAGAGGTCTGGAAATTGGTGCATAAAACCTTTAAGCGATTGCCAAAGCTTCACCACAAAGACTTTTTGCTCTGACACTATGAAATGAAGCTTTAGCATATATTCACAAATTCCAGTTGAGGTGCAGCTAAAACACCTTCTCAGGCGGGAATACTTTCCCTGATCTCAGTGAGTAAAAGGCCAGAGCCTATACAAGGCTTCTAGGCATCTTACTAGTGTATTCCAATACAGTCCTGTAGGTGGCAGCACTACACTAGAATATACTGAATTTTGTATTCAGTAATAGATAAAATTCCACTACTGCCTGTTGAGGTTCCCTTGGGAGTCTAAAAAAAAAAAATATATAAAAAAAATAAAATAAAAAAATCACCCAAAATTAAAATAAGCTCTCTAAAATTTTTTTAACATTTTAGATATCACCGTGTCCAAAAATGCTCTTACTATTAAAATATAAAAATATTTATCCCATATGACGAATGGCGTGACGGAAAAAAAAAAATCAAAATGCCGACTTGCTATTTTTTCATTGCTTCACCTCCCCAATAAAATTGATTAAAAAAATTATCAAAAAGTCACATCACCCCAAAAGGGTATCAGTAAAAACTACAGATTGTCTTGCAAAAAAACGGAGCTCTCACACAGCTCCGTAGTCTTCATTTTTTTTCAGTATTAAAAGAGCTGTCTCACTTCAGCAAATGGCATTTATCATGTACAGAAGGTTAATACAAGCCACTTACTAATGTATTGTGATTCTCCATATTGCTTCCTTTGCTGGCTTGATTCAGTTTTTCATCACATTATACACGGCTCGTATTCTTGGTGACGACGACCCTGTAATCCAGCAGTGGTGGCCATGCTTGCAGGCTATAAAATAAAATGCAAGGCTCTCCAGTGGCCAGGACAACGGGAGAGTGCATAGGCCAGTGCTTTTTCCTATGGTGTGCAAGGTCGGTCACCGCTCCTGGATTGCAGGGTGGTCGTAACCATGGAAACGAACAGTGTATAATGTGATGGAAAAATAAATCAAGCTAGCAAAGAAGGCAATATGGGCAATCACAATACATTAGTAAGTGTCTTGTATTAACTTTGTACATGATAAGTGCCATTTGCTAAAGTGAGACAACCCCTTTAAAGCACAAGAAAAACTACATGAATGTGGTATTGTTGTAATAATACTGACTGAAAGAATCAAAAGGCATGGGTCAGTTATACTGCATAGGGAACACTGTACAAAACCCATAAAACTGTGGTGGAATTCCAGTTTTTCCCCCAATTCCACCATGAACAGCTGATCGACAGGGGTCCAGGATGTCGGACCCCACCGATCAGATACTGATTACCTATCCTCAGTATTGGTAATCAGTATTAAAATCTTGGAAACCCCCTTTAACTCTCTGTAATTTCTGATTTCATTGAGGTGTTATCAGTGACTGGCAGCTACCTCTGCACACACCAGGGGTCTCAAACTCGGCCAGATATATGGTCCACACATAGAAAACATTTCAAGTTGATGGGCTATGTTCATTTCAAAACATTCTGGTTTTGGTTTCAACAAAAACTTTCATTATGTCTTCCATTTATCACAATATACAAAAGATATTTAATTTATACCAGCTGTACATACAATTCATTCAGAAATTCTTCAGATCCTTTCACTTTTTGCAATGTTGCAGCCTTGTGTTAAAATGTTTTTTAAAAATCAAGTCCCCCCCCCATCAGTCTGTAACTCGATAACCCATAATGAGAAAGTGAAAACTGAATTTTAGAAATTTTTGCTAATTTATTAAAAAGGAAAAACAAAAATGCTGCATGGACATATGTATTCAGACCCTTTGCTATGACACTTGAAATTTAGGTCTGGGGATCTCCCATTTCTCTTGATCATCTTTAAGATGTTTCTACAGCTTGGTTGGAGTCCACCTGTGGTGAATTCAGTTGATTGAAGCCAAGCCATGAGGAGGAACGAACTGCCTGTAGAGCTCAGAGATAGGATTGTATGGAGGAAAAGATCTGGATAAGGGTACAAAATGTCTTCTGCACTGAAAGTTCCCAAGAGCACAGTGGCCTCCATAATTCTTAAATGAAAGACGTTTGGAACAACCAGGCTGTTCTCCAAAGATCTTGTGTGCACCATCCAAAGGTCAACCATCACTGCAGCACATGAAAGCCTGTCTGGATTTTGCAAACAAGATTCTCTAGTCCAATAAAACCAACTTTTTGGCCTCAGTTCCAAGCATCATGTCTGCAAGAAACCAAGCACTGCTTATCACCTGCCTAATACCAATCCTACAGTGAAGTATGGTGGTGGCAGTATCATGCTGTGGAAGTGTTTTTCAGCAGCTGGGATAGGTGGACTGCTTAGGGTTAAGGGAAAGCTGAATGGAGCAAAGCACAGAGATATTCTTAATGAAAACCTGATCCAGAGTGCTGTGGACCTCAGACTGGACCGAAAGCTCAACTTCCAACAAGACAATGATCCTAACCACACTGCCAAGGCAACACAGGAATGGCTTAGGGACAACGCTGTAAATGTCCTTGAGTGGCCCAGTCACAGCCCTGAATTGAACCCAATTGAATATCTCTGGAGAGACCTGGAAATGGCTGTCCACCTACCATCTAACCTGACAGAGCCTGAGAGTATCTGCAGTGAAGAAGGCAGAAAATCCCCAAATCCAAGTGTGCAATCCTTGTGGCATCATACCCAAAAAGACTGGAGGCTGTAATCGCTGCCAAAGGTGCTTCAACTATGTCCTGAGTAAAGAATCTGAATACTTATGTCAATGCAATATTTTCGTTTTCCTGTTCATTAAATTAGCAAAGATTTCTAACATTCTGTTTTCAGTTTGCCATTCCTGGGTACTGAGTGCAGAACGATGGGGAAAAAATAGAATTTTTTGTTTTAGCACAAGGCTGCAACAAGACAAAATGTGAAAAAAGCGAAAAGATCTGAAGACTTCCCGAATGCATTAAACATAATTATATACCGGAGATGCCCAGGCTATACCAGCATGGTCCATATCACTATACACAATAAGATGTTCAACTTATGCCACCTATACTGAGATAATCACATACAGAAGATGCCCAGGTTATACCAGCATAGTCCATGTCACTATATACAGGAAGATATATAACTTATACCAGCAGTTCATACCATCTCCTAGGCTCCTGTGGATTTTGCAAGCCTGCTGTGCTGTGGACATGACACACTATGTTATGACTAGTGTTAAGTGAATTGAAGTGAAATTCAATCCAAATTTATGGAAAAATGTGATTTGCCACAAATCCAAATTTCCTCGTGGTAACGAATCATTTCATTTTCTAAAATCGCGGCAACACGTGTTACAAAGTGAAAGAAAGAATCCTAGGAATGTGATATGATCCATAATGCTGTGCAGCCAGCCAATCGGCAGATAGCCATCCCTGTGATGTCACAGCCCTATAAAACCCTCATCCTGCGTGGTCTTCACCATTTCACAATAAACTGCGCATAGGGAGAGACATGGCAAGCTGTAGGGATAGTATGTTAGAAAGCTTTTAATTGTAGAATATTGGATAGGGACAGAGCAGAGAGATTGTAGGGAGAGTTTTTAGGCACTATAGGGAGACTGCAGGGACAGTGCAGGCTTAGTGTATTAATTCTTAATCTGTTCTGTTATACATAGACTCACTGTGCATCAGACTCAATAATTCCATTACATTTTATCTCTGTTTTAGACCCACTCCTGTTTTTGGCTTACAATTATTGATCAAATACTAATGCAAAACACTGGAAAAATAATGACGGATCAGAGGAATGGAAACATTAAGGCCTCTTTCACACGAGCGTTTCCGGATTAGGTCCGGATGCGTTGCGGATGCGTTCAGTCAAAACTGTGCGATTTTGCAGGCAAAGCCATTCAGTTTTGCCTGCGATTGCGTGAAAAACGCAGGACATAGAACATGCTGCGTTTTTCACGCAACGCAGAACTGATGTGTGAAAATAAACGCTCATCTATATAGAACCATTGAAATGAATAAGTCAGGATTCAGTGCGGGTACTATGCGTTCACGTCATGCATTGCACCCGCGCGGAAAACTCGCTCTTGTGAAAGGGGCCTAACAGTGATGTTAACACAACCTTAATGTCACTGCCCCCCCACTCCACTCTGTAATGGGGCCACTACTTAAATCTTGGGGCACTATACAGTTAAGTCCACGGCGATAAATTAGACCTGACGCTTTTATTGACCTGTAATACGGACGCACAGTAATTCCACAGCTAACAGAAGGGATTAGCTATGAATCTTTGTGACCCTCAGAGTGATGTAGATGACGATACATTACAACTGTCTTTAATGCTGATGGCACAGTACCTAAAGAACGGATTAACTATGAATGTGGGTGAACTAGAATGTAATGCACGACAGTGGGCCCCCTGACTGTTCAGAACTGTATCTGCATCCTTATGATGCAAATACAATTGAAGGTTGGGGTGCTGTTTGTTTAAAGGGAACACTGCTCGCAGGCAAAGAATTGCCTCAGGGACCACATGTGGCATGCATGTTTGAGACCCCCTGGTATACACACTAACACATAAAATGCTATCAAACACTGAAAACATATAAATGAAGTCAGTACAGTAAATCCATAAAACGTTTTAAAATATATATATAAAAATATATATAAACATTCAAATAACCTTCCTTTCTGAATTTGAAAAACAAAAATAAACAATAAAAAATTTAAGATCATTGGTTGTTCTGTCTTCATACATGTTCACACAGTGTGAAGTCTGACATTCAGCATAAACCATTCCTGTCTTCCAAATAAGAGGACTGTTTGCTGTAGTCTAACTTCTTTATTGGTCAACAGGATTGTGAATTGATGTGCGATCAATTGATTGTTAAAACAGATATACTTGCACAAAGAAGGTGAGGTTTAAGAAGGAGAGATGCAGGAGACAACTCTTCTGATATCCTGTAACATAGAGACTGAAGACTGGGCTTCTCTTTCCCAGAATGTATTACACTCCCACAATGCTTTGCACCTCCCACAAATACAATAATCTTTATTAACAAGAAACACAAGTGTAATACATTTTTACCACCGCTAGATGGTGTTGCCACATCCCAAATAACCCATACTATTAAAATATAAAAATAATTGTCCCATACAAAGTAAAGGAAAAAAAAATCCAAATGGACCATTTGCATTTTTTTGGTACCTACCCCAAAAAAATGTAATAAAAAGTGAATTAAAAAGTCAACTTGTCCTGCACTAAAAAGCCCATACATCTCTGTGAATGGAAAAAAGTTTTGGCACCAGGAGGGCAGGGATTAAAAAATAAAAACAAAAAAAAAGTAAATTGCTGCTTGTTTACGTGGTTAAAGAGGACCTGTAACCTCTCTGGACATGTCTATTTGAGTCTTCCACCTCAGTGAGGGCAGCATAAAATAGTGTTAAACACACTGGGGGTCATTTAATAACTTTGCTGGCGTAAACAAAAAGTCACAAGTCCCTGTTTTGCAATTTTTTTAATACCTGACCTCGCCATTTGGGAGTGGCGGGGATAAGGCCAGTACAACATCCCCAACAAATTTACAAAAATTTACACCAGGAAACAAGCGTAAAAGAGGAGTGAACACTACTCCAGTCAAGGGCTGGAGTAATTATCACTTCAGGCACCCGAAATGCAGGGGGTGCTCCTTATTTATGATGAGGCCAGCGCAGGGGCTATCAAAGACTGACGTAAAAAGCCAGTCTTTGTTATAGTATGTTGCTTATTCGTAAACGTTCTGTGGGTGGGCAGTGCTTACTGTAGCCCTTCCGGTGGATGCCAGAAAAGCGTCACAAGCTGCCATAGAAGAGACCAGCTTCCTCATGAGCTGCTGCTCCGTCTATTCACCACTGATTGACAGCTTTCTTCTAAGGGCTCTTTCACATGAGCGTATGCCGTGCCGTGAGCGAAAGACAGCCAAGCCCCGTTCTGGACAGCAGAGACATGGAGCATTAACATGATTGATAATGCTCTGTGCCTCTCTGTGACCTTTTTGCTACAAAATCAAGGTGACAACTTTATCTGACTGTAATTTTGTAGTAAAAAGATCACAGAGAGGCACGGAGCATTGTTAATGATGTTAATGCTCCGTGTCTCTGCTGTCCGGAATTGGGCTTGGCTGTCTTTCAGGCATGGCATCCGCTCGTGTGAAAGAGCCCTAAGGGTCCATTCACACGTCGGCAGGAATGGGTCCACATCCGTTCCGCAATTTTGCAGAACGGGTGTGGATCCATTAATTTCAATGGGACCGCAAAAGATGCGGACAGCACATGGTGCCATGGACAAGAATAGGCATTTCTATCATAGTTCTGGCCATGTGAGGTCCGCAAAATGCGGAACGCACATGGCCGGTGTCCGTGTTTTTCGGATCCGCAATTTGCAGACCACAAAACACTTGCGGGCGTGTGAATAGACCCTAAGTTGTGTCAGGTGAGCTCATGAAGAAGCTGAATTCTTTACTGGCACATCCTACAAGAATTATTCAGTAAGTGCTGCACGACCTTTGAACATAAGCAGTTAAGCAACAGTGTTTTAAAGGCTTTTTTGAAAATGCTCTTTTTATAGTGTCATCTCATACATCTGTTTCTCATTGCGTTCAAGTTCTACTGAGAAGCCTACGGAGAAAAATGCCAGAAAAAAAAATGCAAAATCTAGAGCATTCTGTTTTAATAACCCCAACAGCACTACAAAAAGTCTCACAAACGAATGTACCTTGCATGTAGCGTTTATAATAAATTACTATACACTTAACATCTGGCCTCAGCACTGTTGAAAAAAATTCCCAGAAAACCCAGCAGAAACATGGGCAAACTGTAAAACCGGTCTTGGGCTACTTTCACACTAGCATTTCTATTTTCCAGTATTGAGATCCGTCATAGGATCTCAATACCAGAGAAAAACGTTTCCGTTTTGTCCCCAACTCCCCATTCATTGTCAATGTAGACAAAACGTAACTGAACAGAATAGAATGCTCCAAAAAGAATTCTGTTCCATTTGGTTGCGTTTACATACCGAAGAGCAAACCGCAGCAAGCTGCGTTTTTTCCCCGTCATGGGATGCAGAGCAAAACGGATTCAGCATGACCCACAATGCAAGTCAATGGGGAAGGATCCGTTTTCTCTGACACAATAGAAAACTGATCCGTCCCCCATTGATTTACAATGGAGCTCATGATGGATCAGTCATTGCTATGTTAACCCCTTCCGACCAGTGCTGTAATAGTACGGCACTGGTCGGGTCTTTATAGATGGCGCCCGCTCCTGTCCATTGAGGGTGCCATAGCCAAGGGTGGCCATCTACTTTTTATAGCAGACACCCGCGGCTAATGTCCGCAACTGGCAGTAATGCTGATTGCGGACATTTAATCCTCAGATGCCGTGGTCAATCCTGACCACGGCATCTGCACGCGATCCAAAACTAAAGTAAAAATTTAAGTTGTGCTCCGGCTCCCCCATGCGACGAGCTAACTATAAAAAAGTGTAAAAAAAATAAATAAATAAATTCATATCACCCCCATTTTCCCAAAATAAAAATAAAAGAACTAAAAAATAAAATAAATAACACATCATGGGTGCGAAAAACACCCATAGTATAAAAAATATTAAAATATATTCCCCTTACGGCAAACAGAAAAAAGCATCCAAATGGCCGTTTCGCTGTTTTTGGTCGCTTCATTTTCTACAAAAAATTAAATAAAAAATAAAACTGATTTTTCTCCAACTTTTAAATTTATATATAGAAAAACTATACATGTAAGGTATCGTCGGATTCATACTGACCTGTAGAATAAAAGTAACTAGTCAGTTTTATTGTACATCGAACGTCGTAATTAAAAAACCCGTAAAACTGTGGTGGAATAGCTTTTTTTTTTTTTTTTTTTTGCAATTTCACCCCATTTGGAATTTTCTTACTACTTTCCACTACATCATCATATGCAATATTAATTGGCGTTGTTGGAAACTTGTTCCGCCAAAAACAAGACCTCATATGGCTATGTGAAGAGAGAAATAAAAAAGTTATGGCTCTGGGAAGGCAGGGAGCGCAAAACAAAGACGTGAAATAAAAAAAAAAACGGGGTAGAAAGGGTTAAAGATAATACAACCTCATCCGTTCATATTATCAGTAGCGGAACCGTTTTTGCTGAGCCCTGCCGGATCCAGAAAAAACGCTAGTGTGAAAGTAGCCTAAACTATATTGGTAAATTACAGGAAAATGCTATTTTGAACACAATTTCTTCTTTGCAGACTATTTGTGCAACAAGTACTCCAAGAACTGAAACAGTATCATGGGTAAGAGTACACACATCTAACATAATAACATTATGATCCTAATTCCCTGCAGCTGCTCTCCTGGTGCTGTCAGCACAATACAGCAAACTGTATTCTGTGAATGGAGAGCGGAGCTGTTGTATCATGACAGTCCTTTCCATTCTAAAAATACAGGGCATCAAAGACAGTGATGGAGAAATTCAACTGTATTGCTCCTG
The DNA here is from genome assembly GCA_033119425.1 of Bufotes viridis. Lineage (NCBI taxonomy): Eukaryota > Metazoa > Chordata > Amphibia > Anura > Bufonidae > Bufotes > Bufotes viridis. The sequence goes on from CM065589.1 coordinate 354,612,618, forward strand.
GCTCTAAACATTGGGGATCATTTATTAAGACTGGCTTTTTACGCCGGACTTATTTCCCTTCTTACTCTGGTGTAAGGTTTGACTTATTTATCACGAGGTGTGTGTCATAAATTAGGTGAATCTACAGCAGTCCGTGCATCTGGTGTAAAAACGACTCCAGTCCCCGGCTATAGTTTTTTGCCAACTTTTATGCATTATGTTAATAAATTTGCTGGGACTGCAGTCCTGATCCTAGCACAGCCCCCGCTATGCCCCCATCCCACCCAACTGCCACACATGGTGTAAAACCGTCAGGAAATTATTGTCGCATAGCCAGTCAAAAAAGGGACTTGAGACTATTTTTATGACTAAAATTGTCACAAGCCCCTTAATAAATGACCTCCATTGTTTCCCAGCAGTCAGTTTTCTTGGTGCTTAGACCTTATGCATGACAGTCAATTTGATGTATGCGTGGTTTTCAGAAGATGTATCCAGGTATACAAAAACAGCATGCACTAGGAAGATTATATGGCACCAGGTATTGATCTAGTTACTCATTTCTGGCTGCATTCACATTTCTGCCAGAACAGATCATCACTGGATCCCTATTGACAATAATGGGACCCGGGGGTGATCCGGAAGCTTTTCGGAATAAATGCCGCTTTCGGCAGAACAAATACCACTGCATGCAGCAGTTTTTGTCTGGCCGACAGCCGGCATTTATGCTAGATCAGGCTTCCAGATCATCTCTAATGGAGATGTGAACGCAGTCTTAGTAATATGTATATTGGAAATTATTAGCGTTTTCATTTATGAAATGTGACTTTTATACTTTACCTATTTAGGACCAATAAGCAAGAAGCGAGCAGTGAGCCGAAGCAAAATTTGACCTGGTTCGAGTTCCTGTCAAACGAGTGGGTACTTTAATTTGGGGAAATCTAAGACTTTCATAATAAGCTATTACCTGTACTAGTATACCCGGAGGTACACAGGCTAATATATTAAGGAATTGTACCAGTAGCAGTTCCCTGATATATTCTCACTAACAGAATGGCTCCTGCTGCTTGCTATTGGATAGAAGTATAGGTTGCCTTTGGATCTTATCAAGAAACTAAGGCCTCATGCACACGACAGTTGTTGTTATTCCGATCCTGCCTATTTTTGTCCACAAAATAGGCAAGAATTGGACATGTTCTCTTTTTTTTGCAGAAAAGACATATGGAATGGACCGGCCCCATTCACACAATGGGGCTGCAAAAACATGTGCTGTCCACATCCGTAAGTCCATTTTGTGGCACCGCAAAAAAAAATAGAACATGTCCTATTCTTGTCTGTTATACGAACAAAGATAGGACAGTTCTACAGAGGGCAGGACGTTCCTTTCCGCAAAATGTGGAATGCACATGGCAGGTATCCACGATTTGCATACCGCAGAAACGCCAACCGTCATGTGCATGAGTCCTCAATCTGTTGTGAAAGAGTCTGTAGACTGTTGATAGTTCGCATGGAAAATGTGGTGCTGCTGCCGTGTATCATTCCTGCTTGCAGTGAGAATATATTAGGAAACTGCATGTAATGCAATGCCCTGATATATTAGCCTGTGTATCCCTAAACCCGAGCTCCATTTTTCCTGCTCAGCCATACCTCTTTTTATGTACTTTACGTTAGTACATTCTTTTCTGAGCAAAGTAGCTGAGACCTAGAAAAGATGTAAACATAACAAAACCTAACCCATAGTAAATGAGAATACTTCCATAGATGTTCATAAGATCGACTTGACACTGCACCTAACTTACCTCTTTCATTACTTTTCGCCCATATAAAGGACAGAGGAAACAGGGAAGCCTGAGAAAGTGGAAAGAGGGACAAAAGTGAAAAGAAGGCTTAGCTCCCTGAAGAACAGAGTTACTGGATCCTGGCAGAAGGATAAGGTACCAAAATGGGTATAGGTCAATCAAATAATAGCTGGGCTCCAGGGGCATAACGAGAAATGACTGTGCCCATAGCAAGTTTTTGAACAGCCAACGCCAACCCCACCCCAGCTACTTCCCCACAATCCCTTACTGCCGTGAAATCCCTACTCCTGTGGCATTCATATTTACATGGATGAAGGGGATGCAGAACTCACAGGAGCGCCATATTCCCTTTAGTGTGATGATCAGCGAGGCAGAAAGGTACAATCTGTTAACTGTTTATATTACCTACAGGGAAGTGATAACAGTTTAAATATGTGTAAAGTAGGTGACAGACTCCCTTTAATCCCCTATTGGGCTCTCTTTCTGTTATCTGGACAGTGTTTGGGTGAAAGCAAGCTGGATATATTTATCTATGTTTTCTATGAACAACTCTGATTACACTGTCAGTGTCCAAAAATATTATACGCTGTTCAATACAGCAGTCTTATTTTCAGGATAGGGTGACCACCGTCGCACTTAAAAAGGAATAGTGCAGCCCTAAACTTCCCGGACTCACTGTCCCTACCTACTTGCACGGTCACCCTAGGCAGTAACCCCCACAACTGCGCGGCATTCCCTATGCTGAAATACATGTGAGGGTGACACACAAACAGGGAACAACAAACAGATAAACACAGAGTAGTCTGGTTTGTAGTAGAAGGTGAGGGATCAAATGTCAGACAATGAAGTACAAAAAAGCCAAAGGCAAACAAGAAAACCAACATGCCAGAAAGTAAAAAAAAAACAGCAGATCAATACAATACCAAATCACCAGAAGCCAAAAATATGGTCACAATACCAGTCCAGAAAATCCAAGCTAGCGGACTCTTCAATAACAGTGAGGAAACAGCAGGGGGAACCAGAGGACAAGAAAGTCGCCGACACTTACAAATGCAAGTCCTGACTTTTTATACTAAAAAGGGAACAGCTTATGTCGGCGTCCCTGTGTGTCAGGTGGAGTTGCTAGCTGAGCGTCATTGGCGCGGGGCTCCGACATCTGCGTGGGGCACCTAGCTGTTTTGTCTCCACTGGCAACTGGACGCTGCTGCCACACAGAGACAGACTCCGCTGCCACACAGAGGCAGTGGCCTGGGAAACCGTAACAGTACTCCCCACCAGACCCTCAATAGGAGCAGGTTTGTGAGGGTGTAACTCCTGAAGTCTCTTAATCAACTGATCAGCTTGGACCTCCTCAGCCAACACCCACGACCTCTTCTCAGGACCATAACCTTTCTAGTAAATTAAATATAGCAAGTTATTATGGACCCTTCTAGAATCCAGAATTCTTCCTATTTCAATTCTGTTTCATCTGCCACCTCACCAGAAGGTTTCTGAGAAACCAAAGGTGTTACATTTTTTTAAACATGTTTTTAAGACGTGTAAAAAATATTGTGAATTTTAGAAGAATCAGGAAATTTCAGACGAAAGGATAAATAATTATCTCTATAATTTCATATGGACTTATGAAATGTGGTGTAAATTTTTTGGACGGTACTGTTAGACGAATATTTTTGGTAGATAACCCCACTTTGTTACCCAGCACCAAATAAGCCCCTTGAGATCTCCTTCTGTTAGCGGTTCTTTTTTGAGCCTCCTGGGAATTCATCAGGTTCATATAAACCTGGGCCCAGACTGTGCACAGTTTGTCAGATGCAGCTTCCACTTCTGGATCATCATAAACCGATGACTTAAACGAGCTCATGCAAGGGTGGAAGCCATAACTACAGAAGAATGTAGAAGTATTGGTAGAAATGGTAGACGAATATTAATGGCCAGTTTGGCCCATGACAGACATGATACCCAATCACTTTGATTGTCAGCAACATAACATCTCAGATATTGTTCTAAAACCTGATTCAGCCTTTCAGTCTGCCTGTTAGTTTCCGGGTGAAAGGCTGATGAGAACGAGAAAGTGACATCTCCAAACTGCTACAAAAAGATCTCCAAAATTGCAATTCAAATTGAGCTCTGTCCGACACATTAGTTTCAGGAATACCATGAAGTTTAACAATATGATCCAAGAATATAGAAAAGAACTCCTTTGCAGAAGGAAGCTTGCTCAATTGAACAAAATGGGATATTTTAGAAAATCTTTTCACAACCACCCAGATCGCTGTCTTCTCCTGGGTAGCGTGGAAGATCCGCCATAAAATCCATGGAGATGTGTGACCAAGGCCTCTAGGGAACAGGCAAAGGGCACAGCTCTCCAGCAGGAGAGTTTTGGGAGTCTTGGACCCTGCATAAGTTTCACACACCATAACATATATCCGAATATCTTTAGACATAGTATAGCCTCCAATTATGTAAATCAGACAGTAACCCCTCAGAGACAAGGAGTTTGCCTGCAGAAGTACCATCAGGTACCTGAATCTGATTAGTGGAGATCTTGAGGCCAGATCAGAAGAAATAGAATTCCTGCAGGTAAAGTTGGAACAGACCCAGACTTCGGGGCTTGAGTGGCACAAAAGCTTCTGGACAAGGGATCAGCCTTGACGTTTTTGGAACCCGGCCTATAGGTAACCACAAAGTTAAAACGTGTAAAAAACAAAGCCCAGCGAACCTTTCTGGGGTTAAGTCTTTTAGCAAACTCCAGAAACATCAGATTCTTATGGTCCATAAGGACTGCAATTTCACACTTCAGTTACTTGGTCAGTTATTGTGAGCTAAAACCAGGTGCGAGTCAGTAGCACGGAACAAATGCAGATCTTTCAATTACACTTTATGTGTAGGCTTCACTGCTGGTTTTGGCTCACAGTAACTGATGGAAATAACTGACCAAATAACTAAAGCAGGCATCCTCAAACTGCGGCCCTCCAGCTGTTGCAAAACTACAACTCCCAGCATGCCCGAACAGCCTACAGGTATCAGCCTACAGCAGGGCATTGTAAGAGTTGTAGTTTTACAACAGCTGGAGGGCCGCAGTTTGAGGATGCCTGAACTAAAGTCCCCTCCAGGAAATGACGTCATTCTTCAAAAACCCATTTAATAGACAAAAGCTCCCAGTAGTCAATACATGCTCTGAGACTGCCATCCTTTAACAAAAAAGTATCACACCCCCATAGGTGAAAAGACAGTCAGATATGACCCTTTAATAGACTTTCTTTGATGTAGTCTTTCATGGCCTCATGTTCTAGGCCCGACAAATAAAAAATGCACCCTTTCGGAAATTTGGAGTCCGGAATAAATGCAATGGCACAGTTGTAGATTCTGTGGAAAGGAAGAGAATTTGAGCTAGGTTCAACAAACAAATCCCGAAACTCATTAATTTAGTTAGACAATTGCAGAGGAATCACTTGCAATGAAACCATGCCTATAGTAGAGAGATGATTCGAACAATCTCTACCCCAACTCTCTAATTCCCCTGTTTCCCAATAAATAACAGGATTGTGAACCTATAACCAAAGTATTTATAGCTAGACATCAACAGGTAGTTCTCTCATAACCAGAAATGAACAAACTTCAGAGTGAAAGATCTTCACTGACATACTGATCTCAGGTGTACAGAATTTAATACCATCCTTCACCAAAATGGTAGAATCAAATAACGTCCCCTGAACAGGAGAAAGCAATGAAGGGTAAAGAACTAGGGATAACACAAATTTCTCACTAATCAAATTCGCTGTGGCCGCACAGTCTATAAAAGCCCAGTTTTTTCTTCCCAAACTGAATGCAAGTAGGTAACATAATTCTCTTAGAGAAATTACTAAATACCTTTTTCCTAGAGTACCTCCCAACCGCTGTCGGCTCCGTCTCCATATCCCACGAATGGCATTTGGGACATGACTTGACCCAGTGATCTGTAGCACCGCAATAGAAACAAAGTACCAAACATGTGTTCTTTGTTCCACAGAGAGAGAGAGGTGACTTGGTGCAACAACTGGTACAGGGGGAGTAGGAACTGGATCTAGAGGATACCTGAGAACCTGCAAAACCAGGCGTTCCCCATTTCATTCTCTAAGACTACTGTTATTTGCACAGACGGATCCGCACCTATAATGGAAACGCCTGGATCCGTTCAGAACGGATCCATTTGCATTAGCTTTAAAGAAAAATGTCAAAGTCAAAACGGATCCGTTTTGAATTACATTGAAAGTCAATGGGGGACGGATCATTTTTCAAATGCATCATATTGTGTCAAATTGTGAGTCAAAACGGATCCGTTCGGCTCCGCATCGTCAGTCGGACACCAAAATGCTGCAAGCTGCGTTTTGGTGTCCGCCTGCAGAACGGAATAGAGGCGGAACGGAGCTGAACTAAAGCATTCTGAACGGATCCTTATCCTTTTTGAATGCATTGGGGCTGAACTCATCCGTTTTGGACCGTTTGTGAGAGCCCTGAAACGGATCTCACAAAAGGAATTCAAAACGCCAGTGTGAAAGTACCCTAAGACGAAGATCCAAACATACTACAAGCATCAAAGTCTCATCAAAAGTGTTGGGGGTAGGATACCTGACCTGTAAATCCTGTAATGCCTCAGAAATACCCCAGCGAAACTGACACCTTAATGAGTGGTCATTCCATCATGAAGGAATACACCACTTCCTAAACTCTGCACAAAACAAGTTGACTACCTTGTTTCAAACTAACCAGTTTACTATGAGCATATGCTGCTTTGTCCAGTTCATCATACAACAGAACCAGAGCCAAAAATAAATTGTCAACAGAAGCCAAAACAGGTGAATCAGAGGCAAGAGGGAATGCGACTCCTGGTAGTCTCTCTGTAACAAAGAAATGACAATTCCTACTTATTGCTGCTCAGAACCAGAAAAAAAAAAAACGGCTGAATTCTGAAGTTTGCAGAATTCCTTAAAAGCAAAAAATTATAATTTTCTGTCACTTGCAAAATCGCCAGAAGCCAAAAATGTAGTCATAATACCAGTCTAGAAAATCCAAGCCAGAGGAGCCGGGAACATCAGAGAGAGGCAATAACAGCGAGGGAACATCTGGGGGAGGTAGAGGACAAGAAATTCATTAGCACCTGCCGTTTTTACTAAACAGAGAAAAGCTCACTCCAGCACCCCTGCAAGCAGGATGGAGCTGCTAGCTAAGCTGACACTCTGGAGCCCAGTGCCACAGCATTGGCTCAGTGCTCCAACATAAGTGCAGGCCGCCCAGTTGATCTGCTTCCCTCGGCAACTGAACACTGCTACAGCATGGAGGAACCGTAACACTTGTACAAATAAATGCAAATAAATAAATACAAATAAATGCCCATATAAAAACATATACAGGCAAGTCAGGAGAGGTGGGTGAGCTGTGCTGCTTTTTTTTGCTATGTAGGGATCCTACTAGTGACCTGCAGAGTGTTACCTTTGGCACTTGCCTTTACTATTGTTGATTGATTAGATTTTGTGCATATCTGTCCTTTATAAGCTGGCTCAACCTCTTTATTAGTGTTGAGCGAACCCAAACTGTATAGTTCGGGTTCGTACCGAATTTTGGGGTGTTTGGGACACGGACCCGAACATTTATCTAAAAGTTCTGGTTAGGTGGTTTCTATGGTGCTTTTTGAAAGGCTGCAAAGCAGCCAATCAACAAGCGTCATACTACTTGCCCCAAGAGGCCATCACAGCCATGCCTACTATTGGCATGGCTGTGATTGGCCAAGTGCAGCATGTGACCCAGCCTCTATTTAAGTTGGGGTCACGTAGCGCCACCCGTCACTCTGCTCTGCTTAGTATAGGGATAGGATGCAGCTGCTGTGAGGGCGAGATTAGGCAGGGAAGACTCAGCAAAACCACTTAATGAAGTGATCGATCTACAGCTGTGAATCATTCAACTTCTGTTAGTTCATTGCTCACTGGTTTTTAGGCTGCCCATATCCTTTTTCTGTCACTTTTTTCTGGGGTGATCGGCGGCCATTTTGTGATCTTTTGGTGCACCAGCACATGTTTTGAGCTGCCACCAAGTTCAACATACATTTTTGGGTTCAATAGTAGGCTTTTCTTTGCAACATCCTACATCAGGGGTTGTGTTTATTGTCACACCTTGAAACAAAGAATAGAAATTGCTATATTTTATTGAGGGGGGAAATTCAATTGCCAAAATACCAATCCCCTAAATCAGTGGTTTCAGCTGTGGCTGGCCAAGTGTAATACTGTCCGTAAAAGGATAGATTTTTTTTCTGGGGTGAAATTCAATTGCCAAAATACCATTCCCTTAAATCTGGCGTTCCAGCTGTGGCTGGATAAGTTTAATACTGTCTCTGTCAAAGGATAGATTTTTTTCTAGGGTGAAATTCAATTGCCAAAATACCAATCCCCTAAATTAGTGGTTTCAGCTGTGGCTGTCCAAGTGTAATACTGTCCGTAAAAGGATAGATTTTTTTCTGGGGTGAAATTCAATTGCCAAAATAACAATCCCCTAAATCTGGGGTTCCAGCTGTGGCTGGCTAAGTTTAATACTGTCCGTCAAAGGATAGATTTTTTTCTGGGGTGAAATTCAATTGCCAAAATACCAATCCCCTAAATCTGGTGTTCCAGCTGTGGCTGGCCAAGTGTAATACTGTCCATCAAAGGATAGATTTTTTTTTCTGCGGTGAAATTCAATTGCCAAATACCAATCCCCCTAAATCTGGGGTTCCAGCTGTGGCTGGCTAAGTTTAATACTGTCCGTCAAAGGATAGATTTTTTTTCTGGGGTGAAATTCAATTGTCAAAATACCAATCCCCTAAATCAGTGGTTTCAGCTGTTGCTGGCCAAGTGTAAAAGGATAGATTTTTTTTCTGTGGTTAAATAAAATCCCTGAAATAGAAATCCTAAACATCTGCGCTTTCCGCTGTTCCTCTCCAAGTGTAATTCTGTCCGTAATAGGGTATATTACACTCAGCGTCTAAATACAAGGCCTGAAAAATAAATCCTCTATATTTGCGCACGCTGCTGTGCATCTCCAAGTGTATTTCTGTCCGTAAAAGGGTATATTACACTCAAGGTCTAAATACAAGTGCTGAAAGCGTAATCCTCTATATGTGCACACGCTATTGTGCATATTCAAGTGTATTTCTGTCCGTAAAAGGGGTATATTACACTAAGTGTCTAAACACAAAGGGCTGAAGGCTAAATCCTCTATATTTGCACACGCTAATGTGCATCTCCAAGTGTATTTCTGTCCGTAAAAAGATATATTACACTCAAGGTCTTAATACAAGTGCTGAAAGCATAATCCTCTATATTTGCACACACTACTGTGCATCTCCAAGTGTAATTCTGTCCGTAAAAGGATACCTTTCAGCCAGGGCCTAAATACTAGCCCTAAAATTAATATTCCCCTAAATCTGTGGTTTCTGCTGTGCCTGTATTAGTGTAATACGGTACATAAATAGATAAAGAGATAGTGTTAGGTGCCTGTAAAAAATGGCCTTAATTTTAACTCTTTGGGCAATTGGGCCAAATAAGTTTTTCCTTATTGTGGTGAACGGTAACATCCTTTCCTTATTGTGGTAACGGTAAACATCTAATAAGGGACGCGGACATGGTCGTGGTGGTGTTAGTGGACCCTCTGGTGCTGGGAGAGGACGTGGCCGTTCTGCCACAGGTACACATCCTAGTGAACCAACTACCTCAGGTCCCAGTAACCGCCAGAAACTACAGCGGGCCTAAGGCCGTTATAAAGATAGTACGGTATGAGCAAGTAAATGCGCTAGTCGATTGGGTGGCTGACAGTGGATCCAGCAGGTTCATATTATCTCTCACCCAGTCTTCTGCAAAAAGCGCACAGGTGGTGCCTGAAAACCAAGCCCATCAGTCTGTCACATCACCCCCATGCATATCAAGGAACCTGTCTGAGCCTCAAGTTATGTAGCAGTCTCTTATGCTGTTTGAAGACTCTGCTGGCAGGGTTTCCCAAGGGCATCCACCTAGCCCTTCCCCAGCGGTGGAAGACATAGAATGCACTGACGCACAACCACTTATGTTTCCTGATGAGGACATGGGACTACCACCTCAGCAGAGTCAGCACGTCTCTGATGATGACGAAACACAGGTGCCAACTGCTGCGTCTTTCTGCAGTGTGCAGACCGAACAGGAGGTCAGGGAGGAAGACTGTGTGGAAGACGATGCAGGGGACGATGAGGTCCTAGACCCCACATGGAATGAAGGTCGTGCCACTGACTTTCAGAGTTCAGAGGAAGAGGCAGTGGTGAGAACGAGCCAACAGCATAGCAAAAGAGGAAGCAGGGTGCAAAAGCAGAACAGCCAAGAGAGTTCGCCTGCTACTGGCCACCGCCACCAGGGACCGAGCACACCAAAGGCAGCTTCAAGGAGTTCCCTGGCATGGCACTTCTTCACACAATATGCTGACGACAAGACCTGAGTGGTTTGCAAGCTGTGTCATCAGAGCCTGAAGCGAGGCATTAACATTCTGAACCTTAGCACAACCTGCATGACCAGGTATCTACATGAGAGATACGGGCTGCAGTGGAGTAAGCACCTTCAAAACCAAGAAAGGGCTCAGGCCCCTCCTGCTCTCTCTTCTGATGCTGCCTCGGCCTCTTCCTCTGCCTCTGTAGGATTATTGGCACCTGCCGCACAGCAAACAGAGGATGTGCCACCAACACCACCACCTCCGTCACCAAGCATCTTCACCATGTCACACGGCAGCGTTCAGCTCTCCATCTCACAAACCTTGGAGAGAAAGCGTAAATTCCCACCTAGCCACCCTCAAGCCCTCGCCGTGAATGCCAGCATTTTAAAACTACTGGCCTTTGAAATGCTGTCATTCAGGCTGGTTGACACGGACAGCTTCAAACAGCTGATGGCGGTGGCTGTCCCACAGTACGTCGTTCCCAGCCGCCACTACTTCTCCAAGAGAGCTGTGCCTTCCCTGCACAACCAAGTATCCGATAAAATCAAGTGTGCAATGCGCAACGCCATCTGTGGCAAGGTCCACCTAACCACAAATACATGGACCAGTAAGCACAGCCAGGGACGCTATATCTCCCTAACTGCACACTGGGTAAATGTAGTGGCAGCTGGGCCCCAGGCGGAGAGCTGTTTGTCGCACGTCCTTCCGCCGCCAAGGATCGCAGGGCATCACTCCTGTTGCCTCCTCCTCCTATTCGGCTTCCTCCTCCTCTTCTTCCACCTGCTCATCCGGTCAGCCACAGACCTTCACAACTAACTTCAGCACAGCCCGGGGTAAACGTCAGCAGGCCGTTCCGAAACTCATGTGTTTGGGAGACAGGCCCCACACTGCGCAGGAGTTGTGGCGGGGTATTGAACAACAGACCGACAAGTGGTTGCTGCCGGTGAGCCTCAAGCCCAGCCTGGTGGTGTGTGATAATGGGCGAAATCTCGTTGCAGCTCTGGAACTAGCCGGTTTGACGCACATCCCTTGCCTGGAGCATGTGATGAATTTGGTGGTGCAAAAATTCATTCATAAACTACCCTGATATGTCAGAGCTGCTGCATAAAGTGCGGGCCATCTGTGTGCGCTTCCTGCGTTCTCATCCTACCGCTGCTCGCCTGTCTGGGCTACAGTGTAACTTAGGCCTTCCCGCTCACCGCCTCATATGCGACATGCCCACCAGATGGAACTCCACCTTGCAGCAGCAGGCCATAGTGACGTTTCAGCTGCAGCACGCACGGGTGAGTCACACTGCAGAACAGCACCACTTCACCACCAATGACTGGGCCTCTATGCGAGACCAATGTGCCCTGTTGCGCTGTTTTGAGTACTCCACCAACATGGCCAGTGGTGATGACGCCGTTATCAGCGTTACAATACCACTTCTATGTCTCCTTGAGAAAACACTTAGGGCGATGATGGAAGAGGATGTGGCCCAGGAGGAGGGGTCATTTCTAACACTTTCAGGTTAGTCTTTTAGAAGTGGCTCAGAGGAAGTTTTTTTGCAACAGCAAGGCCAGGTACAAATTTGGCCAGCCAGGGCCCACTACTGGAGGACGAGGATGAGGAAAAGGTGGAGAAGGATGAGGATGAAGCATGTTCACAGTGGGGTGGTACCCAACGCAGCTCGGGCCCATCACTGGTGCGTGGCTGGGGGAAACGGAGGACGATGACGATATGCCTGCCACAGAGGACAGCTTGTCCTTACCTCTGGGCAGCCTCGCACACATGAGCGACTAAATGCTGCGTGCCTGCGCAACGACAGCAGAGTTGCCCACATTTTAACGTGTGCTGACTACTGGGTGGCCACCCTGATGGATCCCCGGTTCAAAGATAACGTGCCCACCTTAATTCCCGCACTGGAGCGTGATAGGAAAATGCGCGAGTACAAGCGCACGCTGGTAGACGTGCTCCTAAGAGCATTCCCACTGACACGGGGGGACAAGTGGAAGCACAAAGCGAAGGCAGAGGAGGAGCAAGAGGTCGCCAATGCAGCTGTGTCACGGCCAGCTCCTCTGAAGGCAGGGTTAGCATGGCCGAGATGTGGAAAAGTTTTGTCACCGCGCCACAGATAACTGCACCACCAGCTGATACGGTACATGTTAGCAGGAGGCAGCATTACAACATGGTGGAACAGTACATGTGCACACTCCTCCACGTACTGACTGATGGTTCGGCCCTATTCAACTTCTGGGTCTCCAAATTGTCCACATGGCCAGAGCTAGCCTTTTATGCCTTAGACATTTATAACTGCGCTCAACCATACATTCTTATACTCCAGGGCACTTCTTTATTGAATCCTCTATTTTTAATTGTACAATTATTTGGGAGGCAACACCAAGTTGAATGAAATTCTCCTCTGTCTGGGTGCCAGGGGCCTACATTTCAGCTAATCGCCTGCTGCTTTGGTGCGTGACATTAACCTCTTTTTGCTGTCAAATTACCTCTCCTCTGTCTGGATGCTGGGGCTTAAATTACTGAAAGTGGCCTGTTCCATTGGTGGGTAACATGATGCCTGTTTTGCTGCTATGGGACCTCTCTCCTCTGTCTGGGTGCTGGGGCCTAAATAACTGAGTGGCCTGTTCCATTGGTGGGTAACATGATGCCTGTTTTGCTGCTATGGGACCTCTCTCCTCTGTCTGGGTGTTGGGGCCTAAATAACGGAAAGTGGCCTGTTCCATTGGTGGGTGACATGAAGCCTGATTTTCTGCTATGGGACCTCTCTCCTCTGTCTGGGTGCTGGGGCCTAAATAACTGAAAGTGGCCTGTTCCATTGGTGGGTAACATGATGCCTGTTTTGCTGCTATGGGACCTCTCTCCTCTGTCTGGGTGCTGGGGCCTAAATAACTGAAAGTGGCCTGTTCCATTGGTGGGTAACATGATGCCTGTTTTGCTGCTATGGGACCTCTCTCTTCTGTCTGGGTGCTGGGGCCTAAATAACTGAAAGTGGCCTGTTCCAATGGTGGGTAACATGATGCCTATTTTGTCTGGTTGTCAGGGGCCTATATTTTGTTTCATTGCCTGCTGTATTGGTGGGAGACATTAACCTCTTTTTACTGTAAAATGACCGCCCCATTGTCTGGTTGTCAGGGGCCTATATTTCGTTTCATCGCTTGCTGCATTGGTGGGAGACATTAAACTCTTTTTACTGTGAAATGACCGCCCCATTGTGTGGGTGTCAGGGGCCTATATTTCGTTTAATTGCTTGCTGTCTTGGTGGGAGACATTAAACTCTTTTTACTGTCAAATGCCCTCTCCTCTGTCTGGGTGTCAGGGGCCTACATAAATGATAATGTCGTGTTTCATTGCAGGGTGATCTAAGGCCTGTGTTGCTGTTACGGGACCGCTCTCCTCTTTGCGGGTGCCATGGTCCTCCTGAATTAGTAAATGAGTCCTGTGGCACTGCTGGGTGAAATCAATACTGATTTGGCATGATTGTAACTCTCCTCTTTGTGGGTGACATGGGTCTGAATCTGTGAATGAGGCCTGTGGCATTGCTGGGTGAAATCAATACTGTCTTGGCATGATTTTCACTCTCCTCTTTGTGGGTCCCGTGGGCCTGATGTTTGAATAAGGCCTGTGGCCCTGCAGGCAGGCATGATTCCTTCTTGGCTGTGATGACAACTTAAACTCCCATGTATAGTTGCCATGGCTTTGAGTCTGTGAATAAGGCCTGTGGCACTGTAGGCAGACATTAATCCTTTTTGGTTATGATGACAACTTGACGCCACCCCAACCTCCTATTCCACCTCCTCCTCCAAGTTGCTCCAAATTGATATTGGTTAATTTTTATTTATTTTAAGTCATTTCCCTATCCACATTTGTTTGCAGTGGATTTACCTATATTTTGCTGCCTTTTGCAGCCCTATAGCCCTTTCCTGGGCGATTTTACAGCCTTTTTAGTGCCCAAACGTTCGGGTCCCCATTGACTGGGGTTCGGATCCTACACCCGAACATTTTCGTGAAGTTCGGCCGAACTTATCGAACCCAAACATCCAGGTGTTCGCTCAACTCTACTCTTTATCCTTTATCTGTATCTTATATGGCTCTATTACATATTTTAATATGAATTTTCAATAAACATGGTAGTTTTACCATAGTATCTTGGGTCTAGTACATTTTGTTTGGTGATATTGTGCTACAGTTATAGGCTATAATGCAAATGCATTTGTATAAGAGGTATACTACTGCATTATAAAAATGATTAAAGGATCTCATCCTGCAAAAAACAAGCCCTCATCTGGCTACATCAATAGCTCGCAGAATAAGACAAGTTATTTTTGTGCAAAAGTTTAAAAAATAAAATTCTACATATTTTGTATTGCCGAAAGGAAATTCCACAGCGCTCAAAACTGCCTCAAGGATGTCAGTGCTTTATTAAAGGTGTTGTCCGGCTTTGATGCCCCACTCAGAGAGGCGGGAGGTTTGAAAAATGGGTTTTGTCCGGGTTCAGCTCTGAACCTAGACAACCCCTTTAATACAAACATGTCAATATGATCCAGAACATTTCACTCATATAAATGAAATGTTTTCGTCAGGCGTGCAAAAAAATTCTCTAAAGTATGAACAGTTTCAAAAATAGAAGTGTTAAAGTTTTATTAGTTAATAAAATGCAAAGTAAAAGGACAAAAGAGAAATCTAAATCAGATCAATATTTGCTGCGATTACCCTTTACCTTTAAAACAACACCCATTCTTCCAAGTACACTTGCACACCGTTTTTGAAAGAACCTGGCTGGGAGGCTCTTCCAAACATCTTGGAGAACTAACCACAGATCCTCTGTGGATGTAAGCTGCCTCAATCCTTCTGTGTCTTCATGTAATGAACAGATGAAGGAGCAATTTGCAACTAAGTCACATGTCTGGGTATAAAATGAGCATGTTAGAGAGGCAGAGTCTCTCAGAAGCAAAAAGAGGCAAAGGTTCGCCAATCTGTGGAAAACTGCATCAAAAAGATCATCAAACTATTTCAGAAAAATGTTCCTAAATGTAAAATTGTGAAGACTTTGAATATTCCACCATCCATACATATTATCATAAAAAGATTCAGTGACTCTAGAGAAATTCATGTGTGCAAGGCCGAAAGTCATGTTGGATGCTCATGGTTAGGTGGCACTACATTAAAAAAAGGCAATGATTCTGTACTGAAAATCACTGCATGGGCTCAGAAACACTTCTAGAAATAATTGTCTGTGAACACAGTTCACTGTGAAATCCACAAATGCAAGTTAAATCTGTATCACGCAAAGAAGAAGCCAAATGTCAACATGATCCAAAAACACCACTGTCTTTTCTGAGCCAAAGCTAATTTAAAATGGACTCAGGTAAAATGGAAGCCTGTACTGTGGTTAGATGCATCAAAATTTGAAATTCTTTTTGGAAACCACAGATACCATGTCCCTCAGACTCAAGAGGAGAGGGACCATCCAGCTTGTTATCAGCACACAAGGGCTGCATCTTTGATGATATGGGGTTGTATTAGTACCTATTGTGTCGACAGCTTACATATCTGGAAAGGCGCTATGCTGAATAGCATATAGCGGTTTTATAAACACATATGCTCCCAACCGGTCAATGTCTCTTTCAGTGAAGGCCTTGCCTATTTCAGCAAAACAGTGCTAAACCACATACTGCATCCATTACAACACTTTGGCTTTGCAGAAGGGAGTCTGGGTGCCGATGGTGCTTTCTGCCATCAATTCCTAAATTATGCATTTTTTTTTTATTAAGCTGTAGAATGTCTCACTTTTAACAGCTGATACTGTATGTATTCTATGATCTATTGTGAATAAAATATGGTCTATGATATTTGCAAATCACTGCATTCTGTTTTAATCAACATTTACACAGCGTCCTGTTCTTTGGAATTGGGCTTGTATACAGGACTGCATTTCAGAGCTATCAATGATCAGAACAACTTTATTATAGGGTTTTTTCTGGGATTTTAATATTGATGCCCTATCCTCAGTACAGTGTTCATTTTAGGACATAGTCAGATATCATAGTCACATATCAGAATAATGTCAGTGTGAGGCAAAATACTCACCCTAATACCTGACCCCGACAGCTTCTGGCTATGTGTCTGAAATGCTACAAGCGAACACATTACAGTGTTATGTGAGTGCATAGCTCAGTGGTTAGGTTACTGGTTTGTACACTGGAGTTTTGAGGTTCAAAACCCATTAGCAACCTTAGAACAACAAGTTAATGTTTTCAACCCCTTAGTGACCAGCCTGTTTTGGGCCTTACTGACCAAGCGTTTTTCTTCCTTTTTTAATCGTCACGTTCCAAGAGCTATAACTTTTTTATTTTTCCGTCTATATACCTTCATGAGGGCTTGTTTTTTGCGGGGCAAGTTGCACTTTTTAATGGCGCTATTTTGGGGTACACATAACTTTGATTAACTTTTATTAACTCTTTCTGGGAGGGAGATGGGAAAAACAGCAATATTGCCACTGCGTTTTTACGTGATACATTTTTTGGCATTAATTTTCGGTATAAATAACATAATATCTTTATTCTCTGGGTCAGTACAATTACACTGATACCAAATACATATAGTTTTTTTTTACATTTTACAACTTTTTAGCAATAAAATCCCTTTTTTTTAAAGAAAAAAATGTTTTTGCATTGCGGTTTCCCAAGACCCATAACGTTTTTCTTTTTCTTTTTATGGAGTTGTGCGAGGACGGCTTATATTTTTCATTGGTATCATTTTGGATTAAATGGCGCTTGTTATTACGATTTTTCGGTGGCAACTAAGAATAAATGAGCAATTCTGTCTTTTTTTTTTCTTTTTTTTTTTTTACGGCATTCACCGTAGGGGCTAATTTACATGATATTTATATAGTCAAGGTCGTTATGGTTGCGGCAATACCAAACATATGGGTAAGATTTTTTTTTGCAATTTTCTTTTATTGAAAAGCGCATTTTCAATGGAAAAAAAAACGTAATTTTTTTTATTGAATAAATTAGCTTTTTTTTTTACCACTTAATAGTCCCACAAGGGGACTGTAACAGACAGCTTTTTGATTGCTTTTAAAATGCAATGCACTATCCCCATAGTGCATTGCATTTTAATGCAATGCTATTCTAACATTGACCAGCGCAGCCTGCTGAAAATTACTGAAGGCTGGTCTGGAACCTACATCAGACCCCAGGCAGCCTTCACACACATCGGCACCCCGCAATCGCATTTTCGGGGTGCCAATGGGAGAGAGAGGGAGTCCGCTCCCTCTGTCAGCACTTGACATGCGGAGGGTGCCATTGTCCGCGGCATGTAAAGTGTTAAACAGCCCGGATCAGCACTCCTGCCGGTCCGGGCTGTTAGAGCAGGGCCACGGCTCTCATGTGAGAGCAGGGCCGCGGCTCTCATGTGAAAGCAGGGTCCCCCCTTCCCGCAGGACCCATGCAGCGCTTAGACTGGGCCGCCGTAAAAAAGGGGCCAAGCCTGAGGCCCCTAAGTGACCACCGAAAAAACACGTATGCGTGGTCACTAAGGGGTTACACATTAGATAAGAGACAAATTCAAGTGTGACGCTAATGTCTGACTTTTCTGACTAGTCCGCGACACAATAACTTTTAGATTTACTGTATTTTTGGATGATAAATCACATAGATGAAGAAAACCCCAAACTGATATTAGCCTATAGCTCAGTGGTAAGGCAGTTGCTTCATATACAGTGTTCCTGTTTTTTTTTTTTTAACATTTTATTAAGCCCTAGATAAGAGACAAATTCAAGTGATGTGTGACGCTGATATCTGACTTTCTTCACTGATCAGCGTTACAATGACTTTTAGGTTCATGGTATTTTTGGTATACTAAATCTCATAGATAAAGAAAATCATTAACATAGTGTCTAAATCTATGGCTCAGTAGTAAGACACCCTTTCAGGTTTTTGATAACATTTATATTTTATTAAGCCAAAGAGACAAATTCAAGTGATGTGTGATGTAAGTAGTCCTTATTTATTTTATAAAGAGTGCATGGGCAGCACTATAGTAAGGGGGGCACTCATTTATTGTATCTTCATCTATTTCCAGGTGACTGAGGGCTATTTTGTATATTTTTGTTTTGTCTTGAAAGAGTCACTATACAATACAATAATGTATTTCTTAGGAAGGAGTCTAATTATCAGATCTGTAAATCACTTTATTGAAATTATTTGTCGGCATCCACCCAAACATAAGCTGCAAAGATATGACCACTAGGGATCTCACTAGTCCACTCCCTGTGGTTAGGCATGGTCCAGCTCTCCCAGTAAATACAGGCAGGAGGAAGTGTGGGAGTATTCTGGAGTAGCTGATGCTGCAGGAGGCTTGCAGGATTCACTACCTCCTCACAGATCTGCAAACCAACTCATCTTCTAAATGTGCTCTCCCTCCGCTATCTTACATGGCTTATACATTGATTCCCCTCTCTCAAGTGTGTATGCAGTTATTAGCAATAATCACTATTTTCCTGGGACACATGCAGAGCTGTGTCCTGGCTTATATATATTTACTGTATATACGTGTATTATACACACAGTGTGCTATAGCTTCACCACATTGAGATCTGCTCAGAAAGCTAATATTCATATTACTGCTTTATTCACAGGCACAATATATGATTGTGTTTGTTGTTGTTTTTTTTTGCTAAACCTATTACTAGTTTATTCCTAGACACTATATATTTATAAAGAATTTGGCAATATTTTTTAGCTTTCTAAAAAATATTATTCTCAATATGACAAGGACATAGAATTTCCTTATGGGATAAATGTGGAAGAAAAAATATCTTTAGAAAAAACTTCAAAGTCTCTTTTGAGATTCAAACCTAAGATCTCTAAATGTAAAGCCAATAGCTTAATCTCTAAACCAGGCATGCTCAACCTGTGGCCCTCCAGCTGTTTCAAGACTACAACTCCCAGCATTCTCGGACAGCCTATTGCTATCAACCTACAGCAGGGCATTGTGGGAGTCGTAGTTTTACAACAGCTGGAGGGCCGCAGGTTGAGCATCCCTGCTCTAAACTATAGCATTACTTGAGCTGAGGATTAAAAAGTATTTCCTCTCCAACAGTCAGACTGAAAAAAGTGGTGTTATTAATATTTTTTTTTTTAAATCACGATTTTCACAGACACACTCCAGAAAAGAATTTCCTCTCTCACAATGGTTAGACACATGAAGTGTGTGAATTAGACATTTTGCGCCTGGTATACTTCTCTACTCTGCCAAAATAAAACATAATAATCTTAAGCCTGGAGGCGAAGGTCCCAGTGGAGGAGGAGGTCACCAACCTCATTCTATTTTTCTTATTTTTTGGTTTGTGGAGGCCCCAAAACATTGGGAAATAGTAAGGAGAGCGCACAAACTGCGCTGGAGTACAACAATGTCTGGGTGCGGCCAATATACAGTTGCAAGAAAAAGTATGTGAACCCTTTGGAATTATATGGATTTCTGCACAAATTGGTCATAAAATAAGATCTGATCTTCATCTAAGTCACAACAATAGACAATCAGAGTCTGCTTAAAGTAATAACACACAAAGAATTAAATGTTACCATGTTTTTATTGAACACAACATGTAAACATTCACAGTGCAGGTGGAAAAAGTATGTGAACCATTGGATTTAATAACTGGTTGAACCTCCTTTGGCAGCAATAACTTCAACCAAACATTTCCTGTAGTTGCAGATCAGACGGGCACAACGGTCAGGAGTAATTCTTGACCATTCCTCTTTACAGAACTGTTTCAGTTCAGCAATATTCTTGGGATGTCTGGTGTGAATCGCTTTCTTGAGGTCATGCCACAGCATCTCAATCGGGTTGAGGTCAGGACTCTGACTGGGCCACTCCAGAAGGCGAATTTTCTTCTGTTTAAGCCATTCTGTTGTTGATTTACTTCTATGCTTTGGGTCGTTGTCCTGTTACAACACCCATCTTCTCTTGAGCTTCAGCTGGTAGACAGATGGCCTTAAGTTCTCCTGCAAAATGTCTTGATAAACTTGGGAATTTATTTTTCCTTTGATGATAGCAATCCGTTCACACCCTGACGCAGCAAAGCAGCCCCAAACCATGATGTCCCCACCACCATACTTCACAGTTGGGATGAGGTTTTGATGTTGGTGTGCTGTGCCTCTTTTTCTCCACACATAGCATTGTATGTTTCTTCCAAACAACCAGGGTGGATAAAAATCAATGATTTTTTTTTTAAAAATGTAATTTTTTTTATTTAAATCAGTTTTTTTTTATTTAAATTGGATTTTTTTTAAATATAAAATGCTTTTTGAGGAAAATATATTACCATCCAAAGGTTATTACATCATGAAATAAAGATACATTTTTTAATTATGTAGAATAGGGCTGTATATGGATTCCATTAATCCATTCACAATGTCATGCTCTTCCAGAGGTTTTTGTGAGATTATTGAGCAGTTTCTCTGCCTACAAGATATTATCACAGATGCTTGGTTTACTTTTGCAGTTCTCAAAACTGAATTTGACTCAGCAAAGATCACATGCCTCTTCTTCCCACAAAAATGTTATAACATGACCAGAGTTGAGAAAAAGCCCTTAATCCTAACTTCTACAAACCTATGAATACAGAATCAACCCCTTCAGTGCTAAGTTTAAAGAAGTTCAGGAAATAGAATAGAAACAATATTTTTTTTCCCTTCCCAAGTACAACAGAAAAGTTGTCCAAATATGAATGATTAACCTATTAAACTGGGGATAAAAAAACTAATATGAAAAGTTGTTATTCTAAAAATCTTCATCTACTTGCATATTATAAATTATACCAGCAAGAATTAGCTTTACTAACTAGTGATTTAAATCAAATCGACCCTGCAAACAACTCAACTTTGGTTTCATCTGTCCACAGAATATTTTGCCAGTACTGCTATGGAAAATCCAGGTGCTCTTGTGCAAACTGTGAACGTGCAGCAATGGTTTTTTTTTGGACAGCAGTGGCTTCCTCTGTGGTATTCTCCCATGAAATCCATTCTTGTTTAGTGTTTTACGTATCGTAGATTCGCTAACAGGGTTGTTAGCATATGCCAGAGACTTTTGTAAGTCTTTAGCTGACACTCTAGTTTCTTCTTCACCTCATTGAGCAGTCTGTGCTGTGCTCTTGCAGTCATCTTTACAGGACGACCACTCCTAGGGAAAGTAGCAGCAGTGCTGAACTTTCTCCATTTATAGACAATTTGTCTTACCGTGAACTGATGAATAGCAAGGCTTTTGGAGATACCTTTATAACCCTTTCCAGCTCTATGCAAGTCAACAATTCTTAATCGTAGGTCTTCTGAGAGCTCTTTTGTCAGAGGCATCATTCACATCAGGCAATGCTTCTTGGGAAAAGCAAAACCAGAACTGGTGTATATTTTTTTTATAGGGCAGGGCAGCTGTAACCAACACCTCCAATCTCATCTCATTGATTGGACTCCAGTTGGCTGACACCTCACTCCAATTAGCTCTTGGTAATGTCATTAGTCTAGGGGTTCACATACTTTTTCCACCTGCACTGTGAATGTTTACATGGTGTGTTCAATAAACACATGGTCACATTTAATTCTTTGTGTGTTATTACTTTAAGCAGACTGTGATTGTCTGATGTTGCGACTTAGATGAAGATCAGATCACATTTTATGACCAATTTGTACAGAAATCCATATCATTCCAAAGAGTTCACATACTTTTTCTTGCAACTGTACCTCTCTACTCTGCCCCAGGTACGGACAAGTCCTGTGGATCCATGCCTGGTTCATTTTAATGAATGTGAGCTTGTTCACGTTGCCTGTGGCCAGGTGGATTCGCCTGTCCGTGATCATCCCCCCTGCCATGCTTAACACACGTACAGACAATACACTTGCCGCAGGGCAGGCCAGCACCTCCAAGGCGTAAAGGGCAATCTCAGGCCTTGTGCTTAATTTGGAGACCCAGAAGTTAAATGGGGCAGACCCTTCAGTCAGTACGTGCAGACATGTGCACATGTACTGTTCCACCATGTTGCTGAAACGTTGCCCCCTGCTAAGATGGTCAGTATCAAATGGTGCTGCTGTATATTGTGGCATGCTTTTCCGCTGGTCATGTTGGTGGAGTACTCAAAGCAGCGCGACACGGCACACAAGTCCCGCATGGAGACCCACTCGGTGGTGAAATGGTGCTGTTCCGCAGAGCGACTCACCCGTATGCGTTGCATCTGGTACTCCATTATCGCCTGATGCTGCTCACACATTCTCTCCAGCAAATGAATGCCCCCTTAATATAGTGCTGCCCATGCATTCTTAATGAAATAAAAAAGGACTACTTACATCACTTGAATTTAAAATATTGAAAGCCTGAAAGGGGTTTTGAACCCAGGAACACTACATGTAAGACAAGTGTCTTACCACGGAGTCATAGATTTAGACACTAATGTTAATGATTTTCTTCATCTATGAGATTTAGTATACCAACAATACAATGAACCTAAGAGTCATTGTGACACCAACCAGTGAAGAATGTCAGATATCAGCGTCACACATCACTTGAATTTGTCTCTTATCTAGGGCTTATTAAAATGTTTTTCTTTTGTTTTTTAAAAGAGTTTTGAACCCAGAAACACTGTATATGAGGCAACTGCCTTACCACTGAGCTATAGGCTTGCTTAATATCAGTTTGGAATTTTGTTCATCTATGTGATTTATCATACAAAAATACAGTAAACCTAAAAGTGATTGTGACGCTGACTAGTCAGGAAAGTCAGACATCAGCGTCACACATCGCTTGAATTTGTCTCTTATCTAAAGTTTAAAAACATTAACTTGTTGTTTTAAGGTTGCTAATGGGTTTTGAATCCCAAAACTCCAGTGTACAAACCAGTAACCTAACCACTGAGCTATGCACTTACATAACACTGTAACATGTTGGCTTACAGCATTTCAGACCCAGAGCCAGAAGCTAAGCTATAAACTTTCTTTGGTTGTGTGATTTAGCATATAAATACATAGTATATCTATAACTCATTCTGACTTTGACCCTGACCTATGAAGAGCATAAGTCATACTCAGATGTCAAATATCAAAGTCAGGGTCAGAGTCAGGTATCAGTGTCAGGGTGAGTATTTTGCTTCACACTGACATTATTCTGATATGTGACTATGATGTCTGACCATGTCCTAAAATGAACACTGTACCTCAGGATAGGTCATCAATAGCAGATCAGTGTGGGTCCGACACCCATGGGACAGCTTTGTAGTATGCACTTTAATAGAAAGGAGCCGTCCCACTGAAGTGAATGGGACGGCTTGTAGTAACACCTGCTCACCGCTGTGATGTTGACAGTGAGCAGGTAAGCAATGAAGGGAAAGCTGAGGTGGCATGGAGCGCGGCTTTCTTTTCAACCGGCTGAGATGCCGGGTGTCAGACCCCCGACAATCTGATATTGATGACCTACCCTGAGGATAAATCATCAATATTAGAATCCCGGAAAACCCTTTTAACCCCTTAAGGACCAAGGACAAGAATTCTTGTCCTGTGGTCCTTCCTCCCCCCCATGTGCGGTGCCGCGATCAGCCCTGCTGCATCCACCAGCATTGGTGATAACGCTGATGCTGGTGGATTAACTACTAATATGCCATGGTTAGCGCTGACCGCAGCATATGGGAGGTTTGTGCTCCCTCTACTCATCCATCGGGTCCCCGCGCTGGTGTGGCGGGGACCCGATGGTTGCCATGCAGCCCCAAGCCATTTAAAGGCCTTGGGGTCCAGCGTGTATAAAGGCCTATGAGGCCCAGTTCCCAGTGTATTACACTGTGTAATTAAAAATACCGCAATGACGGATCTGGCCTTCCAGTCCGCGCATGCGCAGACCTTTAAAAATGTTAAAAAAATAAATACCGGATCCGTTTTGCAGGATGACACCGGAAAAACGGATCCGGCATTGCAATGCATTTTTCTGACTGATCAGGCATTTTTCAGACCTGATTAGTCTGAAAAATGCCTGAACAGTCAGAAAAAATGACATGCGTTTGCATACAGTTTGCCTGCCTGCCTGCCGGAATCAAACAACGCAAATGTGAAAGTACCCTAAGATCCTAAAGAATAAAATTACATTTACAAAATGATGCAAACATGGAAGTGGATATATGGGAAATGTAAAGTAATAACTCTATGATCTATTACTATCTGCCTTAAAAGCAGATACACGTAAATTCAGATTTAGAAAATTGCTCATTTTTCCAAATTTTCGGTTAATTTGGGATTTTTTTTTATAAAAAGGTGAATTATATCGACTAAAATTTTTCACTATCATTAAGTACAATGTCTCACGAGAAAACAATCTCAGAATGGCTTAGATAAGTAAAAGCATTTCGAAGTTATTACCACCTAAAGCGAAAGGATAAAAAAAAAAAAAAACCACAAACAATGAAGAGGACTAAGCCAATATAGAGGAACATGTCCTTGAACTGTAATAGGGTCAGAGATGCCCCACACCTAATATATACAATGGCCTAACTGATCAGCCACCATGAGCACAATCTTGGCAAATAAAAAACATATATACAATAAAGTACAGATCATGCCATGAAGAAAAAAAGCAGGCAACCCCAAAGATGCAGTATAACCAAATGTCTGAAAATGAGTAAGGGTGCTAGTGAACAATGTGGTGAGGAAGATCAACGTATCGTTGTGACTTTTGGCTTCACCTGATAACCGGGCTTTAATATTATCACTCCTTTGTCTTCTAGGGTAAGATGAAAGAGCAGCTGAAAGAGAAGGGCAGAGATATGAAGGACAAATGGATATATGCCAATGGGCATGAGCTGGTGCCAGGCTGCTTCTCAAGTCACGCCAAATGCACTTTATGCACCAGATCACTTGTAAATGGGCGTGGACTACAGTGCATGCGTGAGTAGGCACTGCTTGTTTGCTAGAAGGGTGGGCACTGCCACATTACATTTCCTTCTTAAATCTCTTTATAGCATGCTAAGCAGAACAGTGTCATTGTTTGCATAACATTAACATAACCTTCCAATGGAATGGAATTGTCTATGAGAACAATGGGGGTCATTTACTAACACCAATTTGGTGTAAAAAAAGGGCACAGGGTACTTTTTTGTGACTATTTAAACACTGGGGAGTGGTAGGGGCTGGGCTAAAGGCCTAGGAAAATTCACTAACATTTACACCTGGAAACCGCATGGAATGCCACAAGATTCGCCTAATTTATGATAATGCCTGTCCCTCATCAGTAATTAGGCGCTTCCTCTAGCAGCGCAGGGGGTATCCCCGATCTTTGACAAATGACCCCCAATGTTTATTCAGCACTGGCAATAAACTGCAGGGAATAAATTGCTGCCAATATATAATTCAGTCTTTCAATTCTCTGATGTTATTGGACCCTAGATAACAATTGTGAGGTCCTCACTAACTTCTCGGAACAAATAACCTCTGGTGACAACAACAAAAACAAGAGATTTCAAAAACCAGATGGGAAAAATAAGTGCACCCTATAGTTCTTGTAGACAAATGTTTTCTTTTCTTTCATTTATCATTAGTGCTGCCCTAATCCTTTCTAAGGAAAAATGGTGCACACCGCCTAGCATATAGCTAATTCTACATGTATTTGATCTTGTTCACAGGACACATCCTTTCTTTTATGCCATTCTTATTTTTTTTCCCAAACGGCTCATGCCAACGAACATAAGAGCACTGTGCCTCTATTGAGGACCGCAAATGGCAGTCCCATTGACTTGAATGGGTCCGCAATCGACGGCCGAATATAGCATATGTTGTATTTTTTGCGGAGTGGAGGCATGAATGGGAAGCCCACAGAAACACTCTGAAGCGCTTCTGTGGAATTTTAGGTCCATGCATCCACACCTATCTTTTGCTGTATATTGCGGATCGTGGACCCATTCAAGTCAAGGACTGGAGCACATTTTGGCAGCCTATTTTTCTATTGCTAGTCCTATGGCACCGTACTGCCAGTACAGATGTTGTACAGCACCAATACATTACAAGCTCCTTCAAAGTGACTATTTTTATGTTGTCCCCCTAAGGTACTGATTTTGGGGAAATTTGGACATTTTAAGTGTTTTCCTTTTTTAACTTTTTCTTATATATATTTTTCTTATAAATGAAAAATATGCATGCTTTTGTATATTTTACAAACAACAAAAAAAAACCAGCTATACTAAATATTGCTAAAACGAATACCTAGATTTTTTTAAAGAAAAAAAATGTGTATGTTTGTATATTTTACACTCACAAAGCCCATTATACTATCGCCAAAACTAATATATATATTTTTTTTGAACAAAAAAGGGAGGATGTGTGTATGTTTGTGTAATGTAGTTTGCTATACTATTGCTAAAACTAGAAACTATAGCTATAACTTTAGAATTTTTTCATTTTACGATTTATTTTTTTCATTAATGTTTTTATTTAATTTTTACTTTCATTTTTTTTAATGAAAAAAGTAAATTACCCCCTTTCTGCCCCGACTGTGGACAGTGTTAATTCACAGACCGCAGAATTGCAGTTAATTTTACAGCCAGCAGGGGGCATGCTCACATCAAGAAGAGCAGGGCTTGACAAATTTCCTTGGAATCTAGGAGCCAGCTAAAAAAGTTAGGAGCCAGGCGGAGCCGCGTCATAAAGCCCCCAATAGATGCCCCCATAGTGTTCCTCCCCACTTCTCCATAGTGCCCCCATAATGTGCGAGTATATAGGGCCCCCCATAATGCTACCCCTCTTCAATTGGTTATATGACACGTCAGATGCTGCCAGCGTCTAAGTGATCGCCACTTGCGGCCGCCATGACATGTGGAAACCCTTACAAGGATTACAGGGTCCGGAGGGGAGGGCAGAGGGGTCCGGAGGGGAGGGCAGAGGGGTCCGGAGGGGAGGGCAGAGGGGTCCGGAGGAGAGGGCAGAGGGGTCCGGAGGAGAGGGCAGAGGGGTCCAGAGGGCACAAACACAGCGGGCACCATGACATTTTACTGAGCACTACAACCCCCAGGTGGCGCTCAGCCTCTGCAGGCCCCGCATCACTACAACGCCCAGCTCTTTCCCCCCCTTGTCATTCACTTTCCCCCTCTTGTCATTTTCTCCCTCCCCCGAATGTAATGTAGCGTGGCCGAGCTCTGTATGGTCCCACGGGTACAGGAGCTTTAGTTTCCTGTACCCGGGCGGACTGACAGGAAGTGCACCTAGGTTTTGGAGGAGGACAATTAGAAAAAAATATGTTTCATTAGACCTCAGCTAACAGCCCCAATCAGACCCCCAATGTTAATAAGACCCCAACAAGTCATGTGAATGACCCCAATCAGACCTTGGACCCCAAATCAGCCCCTACTGCCTCTCATTTTGGCCCCCAGCATCCCCTATTGCCTCATATCAGCCCTTTGTAGCCCCCCATTGCCTTTCATATTGCCCCCAGCGCCTCATGTTTAATAAAATAAATAAACCACTTATCTCACCTGCTCCTGAACACCGCAGCTCCTCACCTCCAGAGCGCTCTGTCTTCTTCCTGCTGTCGGCTGCGCGCCCTCACACTATGAGCAGCCTTCACAGCCGACAGCTGAAGACCAGGAAGCGGTGAGTACAGAGTCTTCCCGGTCCTCCGGTACTAATGAGCGCTTCCAAAATGGAAGCGCTTCATTAGTATTCGCCCCATAAGACGCAGGGCCATTTTACACACTTTCGTCCTATAGGGCAAAAAATACGGTAAGTAAATAAAAAATAGGAAAAAATAAAAAGTATACATATTAGTTATCACCGTGTCATGGAAAAGGAATTACTGGTAAGTCTTATTCAGCTTTTCCCATTTCACCACCATGATGGCAAGATATAGAAGACCTACCAGATTACTTAATTGAATTGAATTTGAAGATCCTGACAAGTCGAGCCTATAATGCTTAATAAAGGTATGCACGTTGGACCAGGTCGCAGCTTTGCATATCTGCTCCAAAAATGCACCCGCTTTTTCTACATAGGATGAAGAAACTGCCCTGGTGGAATGTGCCTTAACTTTAACCGGGTATGGAAGGTTCTGAACCTGGTAACAATCATAGATCGTTTGCTTTATCCACCTATTAATGGAGGCCTTTAGAGGCAGCTTTCCATCTATTTTTGTTTTGGGGTGTATTTTTATATATACCTATACTTTGTGTGAGAAATATCGCTGTAAACGACAACTTTTTAAATTTGTTTATACAAACTTGTCAATTTACAGAGATATTTCTTTCACCCAACATGGGTATATGTAAAAATACACCCCAAAACACATTGCCCTACTTCTCCTGAGTACGGCGATACCACATAAGTGACACTTTTTTGCAGCCCGGGTGCACAAAGGGGCCCAAATTCCAACGAGTAACTTTAGGTTTTACATGGCTTCTCACAATTTAGCCCCGCCCAAAATGCCAGAACAGTAAACACACCCCACAAATGACCCCATTTTGGAAAGAAGACACCCCAAGGTATTCACTGAGGGGCATAGTGAGTCCATGAAAAATTGAACTTTTTGTCACAAGTTAGCGGAAAGAGAGACTTTGTGAGAAAAAACAATAAAAAATCAATTTCCGCTAACTTGTGCCAAAATTAAATCTTCTATGAACTCGCCATGCCCCTCATGGAATACCTTGGGGTGTCTTCTTTCCAAAATGGGGTCACATGTGGGGTATTTATACTGTCCTGGCATTTTAGGGGCCCTAAAGCCTGAGAAGAAAAATGCGTAAAAATGCCCTCCTAAAAGGTACTCATTGGAATTAGGGCCCCTTTGCGCATCTTGGCTGCAAAAAAGTGTCACACATGTGGTATCGCCGTACTCAGGAGAAGTAGGGCAATGTGTTATGGCAGCAGCCCAATGCTTGAAGGGTAAACTGAGGGAGCTCCCTCCCCCATCGGCCGCTGCGCTGCTGTGGCAGTGTCCCTATGGTTACCATGGTAACCGAATGCCTTCACAGGCATCCAGATTGCCATGGTATAGCTGAGCCTGATCAGACTTACTGTGAATGACAATACACTGCGGTACACTATATAGTGCACTGCAGTGTATTGTAAATTGACAACTTTGTATAAAAAATTTTAAAAAGTTGTCATTTACAGAGATATTTCTCACACACAGTATGGGTATATATAAAAATACACCCCAAAACACATTGCCCTACTTCTCCTGAGTACGGCGATACCACATGAGTGACACTTTTTGCAGCCAAGATGCGCAAGGGGCCCTAAATCCAATGAGTACCTTTAGGATTTCACAGGGCATTTTTACGCATTTGGATTCTCACGCTTTAGGGCCCCTAAAATGCCAGGGCAGTATAAATACCCCACATGTGACCCCATTTGGAAAGAAGACACCTCAAGGTATTCCGTGAGGGGCATGTCGAGTTCACAGAATTTTTTTTTTGGCACAAGTTAGCGGAAATTGATATATTTTTTTTTTTTTTGTTTTTACAAAGTCTCATATTCCACTAACTGTGGCAAAAATAAAGTTCTACATGAACTCACCATGCCCTCACGGATACTATGAGTGTCTTCTTTAAAATGGGTCACTGTGAGCTATTTATCTGCCCTGTTGCAGAGTCTCCAGCGTGAGAAGCAGTCTGGAATCTAAATGCGTAAAAATGCACTGTAATCATAAAGGTACTCAATTCGAGGCCTTTGCACTCAGACTACAAAAGTGTCACACATGTGTGTATCAGCCTGCTCAGGAGAAATAGAGACAATGTATTTGAGTGTATTCTACATATACCCATACTTTGTGTGAAAAATATCTCTGTAAATGACAACTTTTAAATTTTTATACAAAGTTGTCAGTTTACAGAATATTTCTCTCACCCAGCATGGGTATATGTAAATACACCCCAAAACACATTGCCCTACTTCTCCTGAGTGCGGCATACCACATGAGTGACACTTTTTGCAGCCTGGGTGCGTAAAGGGCCCAAATTCAACGAGTACCTTTAGGCTTTACAGGGCTGCTCACAATTTAGCCCCACCCAAAATGCCAGAACAGTAAACACACCCACAAATGACCCCATTTCGGAAAGTAGACACCCCAAGGTATTCACTGAGGGGCATAGTGAGTCCGTGGGAGATTTTTTTTGCCAGAAGTTAGCAGAAATGGAAACTTTATTATTATTATTTTTTCCTCAGAAAGTGTCATTTTCCACTAACTTGTGAAAAAAAAAATGAAACGATACATGAACTCACCATACCCCTCCGCGAATACTTTGGGGTGTCTTCTTTCTAAAATGGTGTCATTTGGGGGGTATTTATACTTTCCTGGCATTCTAGCACCTGAAGAAACATGACAGGTGCTCAGAAAGTCAGAGCTGCTTCAAAATGCTTGTTTGTAAAAAAAAAGTTTGTAAACGCTATAACTTTTATCCAAACCAATAAATATAGACTTATTGGATTTTTTTCATCAAAGACACGTAGAACCAGGGGTGTGGAATTCCTATCGCCCGACGCCCGGGACATGCAGTTCCGGGCGCCGGGCAAGTACTAAACAGTTGTTTAGCCCTGTGCGGACAAGTAGCAGGGACATGTGGTTAGACAGTAATAGGAGCGGTCATATGCGAGCTGACCGCTCCTATCTGTGTCAACCTGCCCCTGCATATGACCCGTACATAGCACTTCCATGAGGGCCGGCCCCCGCTCCTCCCGACTCCTGTACGAGTCTCCGCCCACCTGCCAGCACGGAGCGCACAGTAAGTCAGCACACCGTCTCCAGAGACAAGATGGGAGAAGAGGAGTGAGACCACGGCCCCCTGCAGATGGGCGTTCCTCCGGAGCCTGTCCACATCGCAGCTCCCAGCTAACCTGCAGGCGCTGACTGGGGTCACATAGCATTATACTGATTTATGATGCTTTATACTGCCCTGGCATTTAGGGGGCCCTAAGCGTGAAGAAGAAAAATGCGTAAAAATGCCCTCTAAAAGGTACTCATTGGAATTAGGGCCCTTTGCTAGCATCTTGGCTGCACAAACAGTGTCACACATGTGTTATCGCACAGTACTCAGGAGAAGTAGGGCAATGTGCTTATGGCAGCAGCCCAATGCTTGAAGAGGTAAACTGAGGGAGCTCCCTCCCCCATCGGCCGCTGCGCTGCTGTGGCAGTGTCCCTATGGTTACCATGGTAACCGAATGCCTTCACAGGCATCCAGATTGCCATGGTATAGCTGAGCCTGATCAGACTTACTGTGAATGACAATACACTGCGGTACACTATATAGTGCACTGCAGTGTATTGTAAATTGTCTACTTTGTATAAAAATTTTTAAAAGTTGTCATTTACAGAGATATTTCTCACACAGTATGGGTATATATAAAATACACCCCAAAACTCATTGCCCTACTTCTCCTGAGTACGGCGATACCACATGAGGGACACTTTTTTGCAGCCAAGATGCGCAAAGGGGCCCTAATTCCAATGAGTACCTTTAGGATTTCACAGGGCATTTTTACGCATTTTGGATTCTCACGCTTTAGGGCCCCTAAAATGCCAGGGCAGTATAAATACCACATGTGACCCCATTTGGAAGAAGACACCCTAAGGTATTCCGTGAGGGGCATGTCGAGTTCCACAGAATTTTTTTTTTGGCACAAGTTAGCGGAAATTGATATATTTTTTTTTTTTTTTGTTTTTACAAAGTCTCATATTCCACTAACTGTGACAAAAATAAGATTTTACATGAACTCACCATACCCCTCACGGAATACCTAGGGTGTCTTCTTTCAAAATGGGGTCACATGTGAGGCTATTTATACTGCCCTGGCATTTCAGGGGCTCCTAAGCGTGAGAAGAAGTCTGGAATCCAAATGCGTAAAAATGCCCTGTGAAATCCTAAAGGTACTCATTGGATTTAGGACTCTACGCACCCAGGCTACAAAAGTGTCACACATGTGGTATCGCCGTGCTCAGGAGAAATAGAGCAATGTGTTTGAGGTGTATTTTTATATATACCCATACTTTGTGTGAAAAATATCTCTGTAAATGACAACTTTTAAATTTTTATACAAAGTTGTCAGTTTACAGAGATATTTCTCTCACCCAACATGGGTATATGTAAATACACCCCAAAACACATTGCCCTACTTCTCCTGAGTACGGCGATACCACATGAGTGACACTTTTGCAGCCTGGGTGCGCAAAGGGCCCAAATTCCAACGAGTACCTTTAGGTTTTACATGGCTGCTCACAATTTAGCTCCGCCCAAAATGCCAGAACAGTAAACACACCCCACAAATGACCCCATTTCGGAAAGTAGACACCCCAAGGTATTCACTGAGGGGCATAGTGAGTCCGTCGGAGATTTTTTTTTTTGCCAGAAGTTAGCAGAAATGGAAACTTTATTATTATTTTTTTCCTCAGAAAGTGTCATTTTCCACTAACTTGTGAAAAAAATGAAATGATACATGAACTCACCATGCCCCTCCGCGAATACTTTGGGGTGTCTTCTTTCTAAAATGGTGTCATTTGGGGGTATTTATACTATCCTGGCATTCTAGCACCTGAAGAAACATGACAGGTGCTCAGAAAGTCAGAGCTGCTTCAAAATGCGAAATTCACTTTGTACAACATAGTTTGTAAACGCTATAACTTTTATCCAAACCAATAAATATAGACTTATTGGATTTTTTCATCAAAGACATGTAGAACCAGGGGTGTGGAATTCCTATAGCCTGACGCCCGGGACATGCCAGTTCGGGCGCCGGGCAAGCACTAAACAGTTGTTTAGCCCTGTGCGGACAAGTAGCAGGGACATGTGGTTAGACAGTAATAGGAGCGGTCATATGCGGGCTGACCGCTCCTATCTGTGTCAGCCTGCCCCTGCATATGACCCGATACATAGCACTTCCCGAGGGCCGGCCCCCGCTCCTCCCGACTCCTGTCGAGTCTCCGCCCACCTGCCAGCACGGAGCGCACAGTAAGTCAGCACACCGTCTCCAGAGACAAGATGGGAGAAGAGGAGTGAGAGCCACGGCCCCCTGCAGATGGCGTTCCTCCGGGGCCTGTCACATCGCAGCTCCCGGCCTAACCTGCAGCGCTGACTGGGGTCACATAGCATTATACTGATTTATGATGCTATGCTAGCCACTTACAGTTCTGGAATGTATTGGATAGCACTGACGGCATTATGTCAGCGTTATCAATACATTTCAAGGCTGAGGTACATAGCATCATAAATCAGTATATGCTATGTGCATCGCCAGCTCAGGCCAGGCTCGTTGACATCTGGGAGGCAGCTCATCTACGAGAGTGTCAGAAATAAAGGTTGTGCTGTCTGTCTTCTGAGGCTCTGGCCCTGCCTGCAATCTCCACTGCACGTGGCACTTGATAAACTATAACGTCTCCCTGTTGCCCCCATACAGTATAACGTCACCCTGTGGCCCCCGCACAGTATAACGTCACCCTGTGGCCCCTGCCCCCATACAGTATAACGTCACCCTGTGGCCCCCGCCCCCATACAGTATAACGTCACCTTGGGGCTTCCCCCGCACAGTATAACGTCACCCTGTGGCCCCCACCCCCATACAGTATAACATCTCCCTGTGGCCCCCACCCCATACAGCATAGATGTCTCCTTGTGGCCCTGCCCCCATACAGCATAACGTCTCCTTGTGGCCCCTACCCCATGCACAGTATGGCGTCTCCTTGTGCCCCCGCCGCCATACGGGATAACGTCTCCTTGTGTCCCCCTGCCCCATACAGCATAACGTCCCCTTGTGGCCCCCACCCCCATACAGTATACCGTTAGTACAAGTTCAGGACAAGTAGATGGTCATGAGGGACAAGTAGATTGAGCCCCCACTTTAGTCCTTCGACAAGTAGTTTTTTTTTAAATTTCCACACCCCTGTGTAGAACAATAAATTTTGTGAAAAATTTATATAGAAATGTAGTTTTTTTTTTTTTAATTTACAACAGAAAGTGAAAAATGTAATTTTTTTGCAAAAATGTCGTTAAATTTGTATTAATGGCAAAAAAAGTAAAAATGTCAGCAACAATGAGATACCACCAAATGAAAGCTCTATTAGTGAGAAGAAAAGGAGGTAAAATTCATTTGGGTGGTAAGTTGTATGACGGAGCAATAAACGGTGAAAGTAGTGTAGTGCAGAATTGTAAAAAGTGGTCTGGTCATTAAGGGTGTTTAAGCTAGGGGGGCTGAAGTGGTTAAGAGCATTTTAACAAAAAAAAAAATCCATGTTTTTCTGTCTCCCTTTTCTGAAAGCCATATATATTTTATTTTTTGGGTGATTGTCTTAGGTAGGAGCTCAATTTTTGCAGGATAAGATGGTTTAATTGATACTATTTTGGGGCACATATGACTCTTTTGATCACTTTTTGTGAGAAGTGCGATTGGCAAAAT
The DNA here is from genome assembly GCA_033119425.1 of Bufotes viridis. Classification (NCBI taxonomy): domain Eukaryota; kingdom Metazoa; phylum Chordata; class Amphibia; order Anura; family Bufonidae; genus Bufotes; species Bufotes viridis. The sequence continues at coordinate 354,647,248 of CM065589.1, forward strand.
TGCCATTCCATAATAGATTTTCTTTTTTTATGGTGTTCACCCTAGGGTAAAAGTACATGATCATTTTATAGATCAGGTCGTCACAGACACGGTGATACCAAACATGTTTAGTGTTTTTTACTTTTTTAACCAATTATACAGTGGAGGAAATAATTATTTGACCCCTCACTGATTTTGTAAGTTTGTCCAATGACAAAGAAATGAAAAGTCTCAGAACAGTATCATTTCAATGGTAGGTTTATTGTAACAGTGGCAGATAGCACATCAAAAGGAAAATCGAAAAAATAACTTTAAATAAAAGATAGCAACTGATTTGCATTTCATTGAGTGAAATAAGTATTTGAACCCTCTAACAAAAAAAGACTTAATACTTGGTGGAAAAACCCTTGTTTGCAAGCACAGAGGTCAAACGTTTCTTGTAATTGATGACCAAGTTTGCGCACATTTTAGGAGGAATGTTGGTCCACTCCTCTTTGCAGATCATCTCTAAATCCCTAAGGTTTCGAGGCTGTCTCTGTGCAACTCTGAGCTTGAGCTCCCTCCATAGGTTTCGATTGGATTAAGGTCCGGAGACTGACTAGGCCACTCCATGACCTTAATGTGCTTCTTCTTGAGCCACTCCTTTGTTGCCTTTGCTGTATGTTTTGGGTCATTGTCGTGCTGGAACACCCATCCACGACCCATTTTCAGTTTCCTGGCAGAGGAAGGAGGTTGTCGCTCAGGATTTCACGATACATGGCTCCGTCCATTTTCCCGTTAATGCGAATAAGTTGTCCTGTGCCCTTAGCAGAAAAACACCCCCAAAGCAAAATGTTTCCACCCCCATGCTTGGCGGTGGGGACGGTGTTTTGGGGGTCATAGGCAGCATTTTCTTCCTCCAAACACAGCGAGTTGAGTTAATGCCAAAGAGCTCTATTTTGGTCTCATCAGACCACAGCACCTTCTCCCAGTCACTCTCTGAATCATTCAGGTGTTCATTGGCAAACTTCAGACGGGCCTGCACATGTGCCTTCCTGAGCAGGGGGACCTTGCGAGCCCTGCAGGAATTTTAATCCATTGCGGTGTAATGTGTTTCCAATGGTTTTCTTGGTGACTGTGGTCCCTGCTAATTTGAGGTCATTAACTAACTCCTCCCGTGTAGTTCTAGGATGCTTTTTCACCTTTCTCAGAACCATTGACACCCCACGAGGTGAGATCTTGCGTGGAGCCCCAGAGCGAGGTCGATTGATGGTCATTTTGTGCTCCTTCCATTTTCGAACAATCGCACCAACAGTTGTCACCTTCTCTCCCAGCTTCTTGCTAATGGTTTTGTAGCCCATTCCAGCCTTGTGCAGGTCTACAATTTTGTCTCTGACATCCTTGGACAGCTCTTTGGTCTTTCCCATGTTGGAGAGTTTGGAGTCTGCTTGATTGATTGATTCTGTGGACAGGTGTCTTTTATACAGGTGACTAGTTAAGACAGGTGTCCTTAATGAGGGTGACTAATTGAGTAGAAGTGTCTAACCACTCTGTGGGAGCCAGAACTCTTAATGGTTGGTAGGGGTTCAAATACTTATTTCACTCAATGAAATGCAAATCAGTTGCTATCTTTTATTTAAAGTTATTTTTTCGATTTTCCTTTTGATGTGCTATCTGCCACTGTTACAATAAACCTACCATTGAAATGATACTGTTCTGAGACTTTTCATTTCTTTGTCATTGGACAAACTTACAAAATCAGTGAGGGGTCAAATAATTATTTCCTCCACTGTATGTGCAGGTATAGGAAGAAGTAAATTTTTTAAACTTTTTTTTTAACACTTTTTGGACTCAGACCCACTTGGTTCTTGAGGATCCAGTGGGTGTGATGCCTTTACAATACACTGCAGTGCACTATATAGTGTACCTCAGTGTATTGTCATTCACATTAGGATCAGGCTCAGCTATACCATGGCAATCTGGATGCCTGTGAAGGCATTCGGTTACCATGGTAACCATAGGGACACTGCCACAGCAGCGCAGCGGCTGACGGGGGAGGGAGCTCCCTCAGTTTACCCTTCAAGCATTGGGCCGCTGCCACAGCAGAGCAGCGGCCCAAGGGTTATCCCCTCCATGCAGCGTTCCCTAAGGACAGCGGCATGGAAGGGGTTAAATGGCTAAAATCGGTGCTAGCACCAATGTCAGCCTTTATAGACCGTGTCAGCTGTCGCTCAGCAAACCTTGACTTAGGGGGGACGGCGGACGGGCGGGGCTTGTTGCGTCGCCGACCATCCTGACGCTGCCATGCATAGGGCCCATCTGCCGCTGCCATGCCCAGCACCCACCTGACGCTGCCATGCCCAGCGCCCACCTGACGTTGCCATACACATTACATACACAGCTCTACCACATGCCCATTACACAGATAGTTTACTATATACACATTGCACACACAGCTCTGCTACATGTCCATTACACAGATAGTTTACAATACACAAGAAAACTGCACAATAGACTGGTTACACTGACACAGCCCTGCTTTATACACACCTTCCATTCATAAGTACATCGGCCTTCTCTACCTGCACAGAGGGGGATTGGTGGTGAGAGGGAGACCCTTCCACAGGAAGCAGGTAGGTAGCCTTCCCTGCAAGGAGCAGCTAGGTAGGCAGTGTGTGTGTTTCCCTAAAAACCCTGGTTTCCATTTTCAGGCTAGAAAGCAGCGCCATCTAGTGGTCAGGACGGCAATGGTCCCAGCATCTACCTGGCGCGCAGTTAGTCCTCTCAGCGGTGCACCCGTTTTGCCCTGGAGACCCGTAAGTGACCTTATTGGACATGTCACCCACACTGCCCCCTCTCACACAAGTACCTAGACGTCAGGTACTTCCCCAGCCTCTATACATGCTGTTATTATAGTGGCATACACAAGAGCCTCTGCTCCCACCTCCCTCTCCAGGACCGGAAATGCCCCTCCCCCACACTTCCGCTTCCCGGTGATGCCGTCAGGTGGAGCCCAGTGTCCTCGGAGACAGGTATGGCTAGGGTGTGTTTGTTGGGGTGTAATGCCAGGTGTACGGGGATACAGCCTTGGGTAGAGCGGCACCTGTATGGGGTGGTAGCAGTGGAAATCGTCATGTCTCCCCTTCCAGTGCCGCTCTACCTGTGCCTTATATGCAGGGTAATGCCCTGTACTGGGGATCCGCTGTATTGAGGCGACAGGTGCTGGGACCTGCGATCTAAAGGAAGTGGCTGTAACCATGACAACGTCTTTCTGCTTCCTCTTGGACTAGAGCAGGCACTCTATTGCTGTCTCCTCCATGGTCTGATTGTACATATGTGTGCTGTCTTCTCCATGGTCTGGTGGTACATATGTGTGCTGTCTTCTCCATGGTCTGGTGGTACATATGTGTGCTGTCTTCTCCATGGTCTGATTGTACATATGTGTGCTGTCTTCTCCATGGTCTGATTGTACATATGTTCTGTCTTCTCCATGATATGATGGCATGTACGTGCTGTCTTCTCCATGGTCTGGTGGTACGTACGTTCTGTCTTCTCCATGGTCTGGTGGTACGTACGTTCTGTCTTCTCCATGGTCTGGTGGTACGTACGTTCTGTCTTCTCCATGGTCTGGTGGTACGTACGTTCTGTCTTCTCCATGGTCTGGTGGTACGTACGTTCTGTCTTCTCCATGGTCTGGTGGTACGTACGTTCTGTCTTCTCCATGGTCTGGTGGCATACGTTCTGTCTTCTCCATGGTCTGGTGGTACGTACGTTCTGTCTTCTCCATGGTCTGGTGGTACGTACGTTCTGTCTTCTCCATGGTCTGGTGAGTACGTACGTTCTGTCTTCTCCATGGTCTGGTGGTACGTACGTTCTGTCTTCTCCATGGTCTGGTGGTACGTACGTTCTGTCTTCTCCATGGTCTGGTGGTACGTACGTTCTGTCTTCTCCATGGTCTGGTGGTACGTACGTTCTGTCTTCTCCATGGTCTGGTGGTACGTACGTTCTGTCTTCTCCATGGTCTGGTGGTACGTACGTTCTGTCTTCTCCATGGTCTGGTGGTACGTACGTTCTGTCTTCTCCATGGTCTGGTGGTACGTACGTTCTGTCTTCTCCATGGTCTGGTGGTACGTACGTTCTGTCTTCTCCATGGTCTGGTGGTACGTACGTTCTGTCTTCTCCATGGTCTGGTGGTACGTACGTTCTGTCTTCTCCATGGTCTGGTGAGTACGTACGTTCTGTCTTCTCCATGGTCTGGTGGTACGTACGTTCTGTCTTCTCCATGGTCTGGTAGGTACGTACGTTCTGTCTTCTCCATGGTCTGGTGGTACGTACGTTCTGTCTTCTCCATGGTCTGGTGGTACGTACGTTCTGTCTTCTCCATGGTCTGGTGGTACGTACGTTCTGTCTTCTCCATGGTCTGGTGGTACGTGCGTTCTGTCTTCTCCATGGTCTGGTGGGACGTACGTTCTGTCTTCTCCATGGTCTGGTGGGACGTACGTTCTGTCTTCTCCATGGTCTGGTGGACGTACGTTCTGTCTTCTCCATGGTCTGGTGGTACGTACGTTCTGTCTTCTCCATGGTCTGGTGGGACGTACGTTCTGTCTTCTCCATGGTCTGGTGGGACGTACGTTCTGTCTTCTCCATGGTCTGGTGGGACGTACGTTCTGTCTTCTCCATGGTCTGGTGGGACGTACGTTCTGTCTTCTCCATGGTCTGGTGGGACGTACGTTCTGTCTTCTCCATGGTCTGGTGGGTACGTACGTTCTGTCTTCTCCATGGTCTGGTGGGTGCGTACGTTCTGTCTTCTCCATGGTCTGGTGGGACGTACGTTCTGTCTTCTCCATGGTGCTGGTGGGACGTACGTTCTGTCTTCTCCATGGTCTGGTGGGACGTACGTTCTGTCTTCTCCATGGTCTGGTGGGACGTACGTTCTGTCTTCTCCATGGTCTGGTGGGACGTACGTTCTGTCTTCTCCATGGTCTGGTGGGACGTGCGTTCTGTCTTCTCCATGGTCTGGTGGGTACGTACGTTCTGTCTTCTCCATGGTCTGGTGGGACGTACGTTCTGTCTTCTCCATGGTCTGGTGGGACGTACGTTCTGTCTTCTCCATGGTCTGGTGGGTACGTACGTTCTGTCTTCTCCATGGTCTGGTGGTACGTACGTTCTGTCTTCTCCATGGTCTGGTGGTACGTACGTTCTGTCTTCTCCATGGTCTGGTGGGGCGTGCGTTCTGTCTTCTCCATGGTCTGGTGGTACGTACGTTCTGTCTTCTCCATGGTCTGGTGGGACGTGCGTTCTGTCTTCTCCATGGTCTGGTGGGACGTGCGTTCTGTCTTCTCCATGGTCTGGTGGGACGTACGTTCTGTCTTCTCCATGGTCTGGTGGTACGTACGTTCTGTCTTCTCCATGGTCTGGTGGTACGTACGTTCTGTCTTCTCCATGGTCTGGTGGTACGTACGTTCTGTCTTCTCCATGGTCTGTTGGGACGTACGTTCTGTCTTCTCCATGGTCTGGTGGGACGTACGTTCTGTCTTCTCCATGGTCTGGTGGGACGTACGTGCTGTCTTCTCCATGGTCTGGTGGTACGTACGTTCTGTCTTCTCCATGGTCTGATGCCCACTGTATGAGGATGGCCCTTATTGGTTTGATGGCATTGACAGTTCTGCTGGTGCTTAGTAAGATTTGTTGGTTTGTAACCCTATGAGGAACCCTGCAGAGATGGCTAATGAGAGTAATCTATAGTGCTGTTCCACCAGATGAACTGTAATTGGGGGCACAGCAGGGGGACTATTGTACCCATCAGACTTGTGTGTTGTCTGGGCAGTCTCCTAGCCTCGGTGATTGTGTTTATGAAGTTCTGTCTGTAGGAAGAAATCCATGTCCTTCCTAGCGTTCTTGTGTGGACGTGGAGCTTCATACCATCACCCGGAACATACACAGTGCATTATGTAGGACCCATCTCCTAAATTTCATCTACAAATACTTAAAAGGGTTTTCCAAGTTTTTTTTTTTTTTACTGATGACCTATCCAAAGTAACAGCTGATTGGTGGGGATTTTGGGTGTCGGACCTCCACTGATCAGACACTGAGGACCTATCCAGAGGATAGGTCATCAGTGAAAACATCTCGGAACACCACTTTAATGTCAGTCTGGGAAAAATCCAGTGTCATCTTGTCCTCAGGGATTTCTTGTTTTCTGTGCCTGCTTCGTTACCTGGAAGCTGCTGCTCTGGTGATTAATGACATGCCTGAGATACTTATGAAATATTAGCATTTTGTCATCCTGTACGTAATGAAGTCCTAGGCGGTATTATATACCAGACAGGTTTGTTCTATCATCACATCACGTGTATTAGTTATTGCCTGTCAACGTGGATACAGGTTGGAATTATTTAGAAAAGTATGGGTTTTAGAAAAGGCAGTACAACTCCTATCTATTGCTATGTTGTTCCAAACTACTACTCCCATCTTGACCTGAAAGCCACAAGCTGTCAGGGTATGGTGGCAAGTGTTATTTTACGACAACTGGAGAGTGATGGGTTGAGGAATGTTGAAGCTTTGGAGAAATGTAGCCATTGTGGCTAGCACTTTCAGCTGGTTTGCTGGTTTTTAATTTTTATGTTTTTGTAGTAATATTTTGGAACATGGGATGTATCATCTGAACATGGGACCAACACTGATGCCTTCAGCTGCCAAGTCCACATGCAACAGGTCAGTCAGCCTCATAGGTACAGATCTGCTGACAGATGTCCTTTACATTTTATGGCCTGGGCGAGAGGGAGGACATTATCCGTAGCAGGATATATGGTTTACACATGGCAGTGTAGTTTATATTGATTTGCAGTTTTTACTGCGCATCTGCGCCAAAACTTGTGTTGTTGCTTGTGGATTTTGTCACAGATTTGCTCCAGGTCTCACCCTTTGCATTGTATTGAAAATCCGTACAGCAGGTCAATTTTTGCACATCTGGGGGGTGCAGGGTGTTGGACCCTTGCTGATCAGCTAGTGATGGCTTATCCTGAGGATAGGCAATCGCTAAGTAAAGGCCAACCTTTTTAGGGCTTATGCACAGACCTTGTTTTTATCTACATCAGATTCGCATTTTTTGCGAGTCGGACCCATTCACTTCAGTGGGGCTCCAAAAGATGCGGACAGCATCGGCCTTGTTTTGTCTTTTTTGCGGGGCCATAGCATGGACATACGGATGCAGACAGCACACGATGTGTTCCGTATGCATTCCGTATTTTTTGCGGACCCATTGACTTGAATGGAGCGACGGAACGCTATTTGCGGACAATAATAGGACAAGTTCTGTCTTTTAGCGGATTGGATATACGGGAATACGGAAACGGAATGCATACGGAGTACATTCTGTGTTTTTTTTTTTTTTTTCGGAACCATTGAAATGAATGGTTCAGCATACGGACTGCAAAAACAGAACAGAAACGGAAAAAAAATACATTTGTGTGCAAGAGGCCTAAGTCTGTATATGTATGGGGTCATTTATTAAACCGGTGGAAAGTAGAACTGGCTTAGTTGCCCATAGCAACCAATCAGATTTCACCTTTCATTTCTAGAAAATGAAAGATGGACTCTGGTTGCTATGGGCAACTAAGCCAGTTCTGCTTACACCAGTTTGATAAGTGACCCCAAGGACTTTGGGGGTTGGTATGTGTTGTTTGGGTGGAAACAAGCACCGCATCTCACTTCAACTACTGCCCTCAATATGTAAAGGTTACAGTTTACAAAACAGTTGACATTTTAACTAGGAAATGGTTTGAAATAACAGGATATTGAAGATTAGAGTAGAAATTTCAATTTTTAATTTCATCACCCATCTTTTTAGAGCTACAATGTGCTGGTACTTACCTGCAGTTTCCCTGCTCCTGAAGGGGTGATCAACACCATGACCAGCTCTTTTCAGCTACGCAAGGATCTGCCCTGTATCTCACATGGATCCAGAGATCTCCCCATTCATTAGTCCATTTGCTCTGCTAGATTCCCTTCAGTCAGGCATGTCAGGGGTGTGTCCTTTCTGCAGAAGCTTTCTCCCTGTAACTGCCAGCTTCTAACAGTAGATCTGGCTGGTGCAAGGTAAAGAATAGCCCTTAGGGTACTTTCACACTAGCGTTTATATTTTTTGTATTTTTATATTTAAAATTGGGAAAGGGGTTAATTTGAATTTTTATGTTTGTTTTAAAAAACAAACCATTTAACCTTTTTTTTTGTACTGGTGTGAGCTTACCATCTACATCCACCCTTGAGGTTTTCCAACCAGTAGTTACATGAGATCACATAGTGTAAATGATGGAAAATGCTGTGATGTTTGCAACTCCATGATGTCTTCTGTAATTCACTAGAGAAGTATGAAACATGCGGGGATCCGCACCTATATCGAGAACGGAGCGGGGAGAGCTGTGGCTGGAGGACCCCAGATTTCCCGGGGTCCGTCCACCACCAAGCGCTGCTCCCCACCTCTCCCATAGAAGTAAATGCGCAGCCCATGCTCCCATTCATTTCTGTGGGGCCGACGGAAATAGCTGAGCTTTATTCGCCGGCCCCATAGAAAATGAATGGAGGGCGGCTGCACAAGCGCAGTGTGCCCTCCTTCACTTTCGGGGCTCCGCTTTCGATATAGGTGCCCGCACCTATTAGACAATCGGGGCACATCCTAGCGATATGAGATGGGACGACCCCTTGAATACCATTCTGTGCGGCCCCCAACCATCTGGTGTCAGACATGTATGTCTATGTATTGTGGTTGCTCACATTTTTCATATATTCTCCCACTAGATGGGAATCCTGGAGGTGTAACCAGACATTTATAGTATATACTGGATGTAAGCCATAAATTACAGTATTTAAGTTGTTAATACCCCTTTAAATGTTATTTTCGGCCCTTGTTGGTTGATTCTGACAATGTGGCCCCCAACCAGAAAACGTTCTGCACCCCTGCTCTATACCAACTAGAGTTTGGCTTACGTTGAGACAGAATTTCACATCTCGGGCCATGCCACGTTTCTCATGATCCCACACACCTTTTTCGGACAAGCCACAGACATTTTCCTGAACCCTATAAGTGCTAAATTGTTCCACGTTTTGACGCAATTGAAGTGAAAATCTAGGTGCCCTCACAGTAGTAAATGTGGGCCAGTGTATATTTTTGTGGCCTCTATTTCTCTAGTCCGTACAGTTTAGGACCAAATGAATCCGTGGCAGGAAGCCAAATCGGTGAGTGGATTTTGTCCAGCCCTGATTTAGAAGATTGAGCGAGCCTTCAGTTTTATGATGTTTTACTTGTTTCGTGTCTCATTAAAGCATTTTTCCAGAACTTTAACGATTCTATGACAAAACTGCATGCAAAGAGCTTTCACTGTGGCGCATGGAGTCCTTACCACGTTAACGGCGGTTTCCGTGCGGAAATCAACCCAAGAAGGGACACGTTCTTTCTTAAGCTGAGTTCACATAACCATTTAGCTTTCCATTCTTCTGATCCATCAGAAGAACAGGGGGGAAAAAACCGGATACGTTATTTTGAGCGTCAGTTCTGTCAGAGATAAGTTAGGCCTTTGTGGCGGCTGTGTCAGTACGGAGCAGCCTGCCCGATCTCCCAGATCCGGAGTTGCCGAATGCTCTACTTCACCACTGGATCCCCTTTGACTGCATTTGGCCAATTTCTGGTATAAACCATTTTGAAGTGAAGGCTCAGGCAGGCTGCTCTGTTTTGGAAGATGGAGATGTGAGTGTAGATGTGAATGAGGCCCCATTTTTGAACAGAGAAAGTCCTGTGTGCAAAATAACTGACCTCTGATGGAAGTGACACAAACTGATCAGAACTGATGCTCAAAAAGCATGGATCAATTATTTTAACTGATGCTTAAAATAAAGGGTGGGTTTTTAAAAAATGTTTCTGTTTTTCTGACGGATCAGAACAATGGAAAGAAACGGTGATGTGAACCCGGCCTAAATGTGGCCTAGGAATCATTGAGAAATGCCGCCACATGAATGGCAATGTGGACTCCCACTGTAAACAATGGAAGGCTGTCTCCATCCACAAAAAGCCCAAAGGGAGCAATTGAATATTCACGAGCAGTCACTTTGGTAAAATACACAGATAAAATTTAGAAGGGCTATCTTAAATGGAGTCTGTCACCTACTCTGAGCATTGAGACCGCTCAGATCGCGTTTTAGAACGTTTGCCCCCCATTAAAATATTACCTCTCTTGTGTCTGTCCCACGTAGAGATCCTGAAAAAAGTACTCCTTTCCAACTTGGTCCGCCTCCTCTGCGCACTGCTCTGCCCACTATGGGCAGAGGCCGTAACTCTGTCCCTGGGCACTTTAGACAGCTAATTTGCATACCTTTCTAAAGTACTTTTTTCAGGATCTCTACTGGAGGGCAAATGTTCTATTACGTGATCTGAGCGGTGTAAAACGCTCAGAGGAGGTGACAGACTCCCTTTAAGAAACATAATTAGACTGAAGCAAGGCGGCTGCTTTTTCTGTTGCACTTTGCTCTTGAAGTATCAGCACGTAAGCCAGAAGTAATCCATCCTACTGTGTGCCTGGTGTTTATATTTCAGCATATTATCTCTGTGCGCTCTTGGTGTGGGATGTACTTTCCACTCACTCTGCAGAGCATTTACCTAATTACTGCATGCTTGGCATTCCTGTGCCCTGCCCAGTTTTGGTTTCTGTTTCTTCGTCTTAAACGCACATTGAATAAAGACGGGCACCACTATCATTAAACTAAGAGTGCTACCAGCATGTAAAAAGCAGGATAGACGCCAAAGTAAGGTGGTTGGCGCCATGAAAAAGAAGGCTTTATTGGGCATACAGGGGGTAATTTACTCCTCTTTTTGGCATAAAATTGTCACACTACCCCAACATTGCGACGTTCTAAACGCTAATGTGACAAGTCGTTTTTACACCACGTTTGACACACAGAAGTGGTGGAGGCTGCGCCAGGACCCCAGCCCCGGCAAGCTTGACTAATTTTACAACAGAAGGCAAGCGCTGCGTAAAAGTTGCTGAAAAACTTGATTTTCCAGCAAGCACACGGACTACCAAAGATGCAGCACTTTCGTCTCCGCTCAAAAATCATGTTCTGAGCGGACACCAAACGGACCCCATTAAAGTCTATGGGGTCTTTAGGTTCTGTTGGTCTCAGTTATGTACAGCATCCGTCCTTTTCTTTCTCCTGTTCCTTAACGGAGCCGGAGGACAGAAAAGACAAACGGTGATGTGAACGAGCCCTTATTTACCAAACTGCCTTATGTTGCCTTTGTTGGTTTTCTGGGGCACACACAGAGGTCGCGGTAACGCCTGTACAAGCGCCATTGACCCCTGTTAAGGCCATATTACTCCCTGGAAAAAGTGTAAGGCGTACCAATAAGCCTTAAACTTTTCCCCCGCATTTATCAGCGCAGGACGCGCTGTGAGTAAGGAGCTTTGCTATTAAGGAGTAAGGAGCTTTGCTATTGGTTGGTTTGGGTGGGTTTCAGAGCGATTCAGCACCAAGCGGCAGGGGAAGCCGGCGGGAGGTGGTAGGGGGAGGGGCCAGCTCCCTGGAGTTTCTAGAGTAAGGAGAGCGGGCACGCTGGACAAGGACCCCGGCAAGCATGGCGGCGGAGGAACTGAAGAGGACTCCTCCGAGGTGACCGCAGTGTGTGATCATCATACACTGTACTACATGTACCATACACCATACTGATGTGTGTAGCGAATGCAGGCAGGCTATTATAGCCAAGTGATAAAGTACAGGGTTAGGCTACATGCACACGACCGTATGTGTTTTGCGGTCCGCAAGGACAAGGATAGTACTGTTCCATCAGGGGCCAGCTGTTTCGTTTCACAAAAATACTGAATGCACACGGATGTCATCCGTTGTTTTTTTTTTTGCGGACCCATAGTAATAATCTTTCTTGCACATGACTGTATGGCTTTTTCAGTATTTTGCGATCCGCAAAAAATACGGATGACATCCGTGTGCATTCCATTTTTTGCGGAACGGAACAGCTGGTCCCTGATGGAACAGTACTATCCTTGTCCGTTATGCTGACAATAATAGGACATGTTCTATCTTTGAACGGAAATGCGGAAACGAAAGGCATACGGAGTACCTTCCGTTTTTGTTTTTTTTGCGGATCCATTGAAATGAATGGTTCCGTATACGGAACGCAAGAAACGGAAACAGAAAAAAAATGCTCATGTGCAAGAGTCCTTATGCATATCCTTGTCCGCAAAACGGACAGGACTAGGACATGCTTTTTTTTTTTTTTGCGGGGCTACGGAACGGACGTACGGATGTGGATAGTACACGGTGTGCTATCAGCATTTTTTGCGGACCCATTGAAATGAATGGGTCTGCATCCTATCCGCAAAAAAAAAAAAAAATCAATATTAAGCCAAACATAGGTTCTTATAGCTCTTCATACCTTCTTTCCATAGGTGTTCTTTACACTTGGACCTGGCTTTCTACCTTCATGAAAATCCTCTTTTTCTTTATGCTAATTACACCTAAATGTGCCCAGAGGGGCGTTATTTTTATTCAAAAAGTGCCCAGGAACGCCTTCCATCCAGTGCCCAGGCCCGCCTCCTCCAGACAGAGCCCAGGCCCGCCCCTCTCCTCCCTGCTCATTCCATATGTCCCTGGCATTGCGACTGCAGTCAAGCTCCGCCCCCACTGGCTACGTCACTAGTAGCCGATAACCCCGCCCACTCCTTCCCTCCAGCTTCACTAACATCCATCGAGCCGGCTCCTGCGCTCTTCCTGTTTAACTGAGCGCATCAGCCTCAAGTGTTTCACTGGGCATGCACTCAGTTAAACAGGAAGAGCGCAGGAGCCGGCTCGATGGATGTTAGTGAAGCTGGAGGGAAGGAGTGGGTGGGGTTATCGGCTACTAGTGACGTAGCCAGTGGGGGCGGAGCTTGATGGCAGTCGCAATGCTGGGGACATATGGTATGAGCAGAGAGAGGGGCGGGCCTGGGCTCTGTCGGGGGGAGGCGGGCCTGGGCACTGGATGGAAGGCGTTCCTGGGCACTTTTTGAATGAAAATAACGCCCCTCTGGGCACCTTCAGGTGTCATTAGCATAAAGATAAAAGAGGATTTTCATGAAGGTAGAAAGCCAGATCCAAGTGTAAAGAACACCTATGGAAAGAAGGTATGAAGAGCTATAAGAACCTATGTTTGGCTTAATATTGATTTTCCAGGTGACAGAATCCCTTTAAGTCCACTATATTGGACTGGACTTATCACTTGGCTATAATTGCCTGATGGTGTTTAGATTAGTAATGGTTCCCCTGCATAAATATCCACCTCTTAGGCCACGTTCACACCAGTGCTATTTATTAGATGAGCAGAGCAACAAAAATAACAGAAGTGCTGGATCGGGCACATAAGGATGGGTTTTTGTGATACGTTCAATGTACACAAAAACTGTATACATTAACGGACTCCTCAGACAGAAGCCATACTGTGATATCCATCACTATGGAGTTCCATTGTAAACAGAAGCCATACTGTGGCATCCGTCACTGTGGGAAAAAAAATTAAAAATCATTTTTTTTGCATAACTGCAGGATGGGAAATCATAGTGTACCACGTTTTTCGATCGTGCAAAGTTCAGCAAAAAAACTACGGTATATAGGCCTAATGCCTCATTCACACGTCAGTATTTTGGTCAGTGATTTTGATCAGTGATTGTGAGCGAAAACCCGGTGCGGCTCTAAACACAGAGGTGCTGATCTTTTCCTTATACCTCGTGTCTGTGGAGGCTCCAATCCTGGCTTTGGCTCACAATCACTGATGGAAATCACTGACGTGTGAATGAGGCTTAACTGACAGCTGAATCTGTTCAGCTTCTTCACTGACTATGATGGGATCCATTCAGTTTCTGTTCAGGATTGGTCTTTTTTACCAGACAAAAAAGTCCTGCATATAAGGCTTTTTTATGTGGTCTATCAACAGAATCTGCAACAGAGGCTCCAAACGGAGGCTCCAACACAGATATGAGAAAGTGTAGGCCTACGTATCTGAATTACCACAACTTTTGTACTCCTCCTCGGGTAAAAATACTCCTCAAAAATGGTCAGAAGAGTATTTTTACTCTTCTAGAAAAAACGTAGTGCGACCTCTGGGCATACGTATATTTTAAATTTTTTTATAAACTGCATGATTTCTGACTTCCTTTTAATCCTTTATTTATTACTATATTATCGGACCTATTAGGGTCTCCCCTGGACTGCTGCTATTTTAATTGTTTTTACTTCTGTTTGTCCAATAAAGCTTCTATTATTTTCTATATCTTTCCCATGTGCCTTTCTTTGGCATGTATTCCCCTTTTTTGGCTTACTTAAAGGGGTATTCCCATCACAGATAATGGGGGCATATTGCTAGGATATGACCCTATTGTCTGTTAGGTGCGGGTCCCACCTCTGAGAACAAATCGGGGAAAGTTGGTGGAGGGCGCACTGCGCATGCGCAGCCGTCCTCCATTCATTTCTATGGGGCCGCCGAAAATAAGCGAGGGTCCCTCAGCCACCAGTCTCCCAGCTCAGCCCTCTGCATAGGTTCGGGTCCCAGAGGTGGGACCCGAACCTATCAGACAATGGGGGCATATCCTAGCGATATGCCCCCATTGTCTGTGATGGGAATACCCCTTTAAGACTTTAATGTAGTCATTTAGGATATGTTCACATTTGTAGGCCCCTTCCGATGATTTGCAGCAGTGAATGTGTCTCTTCTAGGGCATACTACTATTTCTTTTATAATTCCATGCGTGTTCTAGATGTTTTGTGGATCTAAAGAGCATCGGTCACTATGATCAACCCTATTAAACCAAACATACAGCCTGGTAGGGTTGATCATGGTGACCAATGCTCTTTAAATCCAAGGTAAGCTCCTTATCTCTGCAATCAGTAATGCCAATGCAAATAAATTCTTGACTTTAATTATATGCAAATGAGGTGCTCTGAGGAGCTGATCTAGCCACTTGGAGGGCTGCTTTACTTCCATCTCTCCCCGTTGCCATCCCCTTCCCAGTGACAGGGCTAGGCATCCCCCCTGATTCCATGCCTGGAGCAGAAATCCCGCGCTTGAGCCTGAGCAGTGAATATCTCAGAGCAGTTGTCCTCACACATGCACAGATGGTGCCGCCTCTGGTGCATTAGCGAGTTTTCAGGGCCAGGTATTGGAGCCATTAGGATGTCTGGCCCTGTCAAACTTGCTCGAAGGGGGTTACGGTGAGGGGTGGAGGTGAATTGGTGCTCTGAGGAGCTAGGCCAGCCCCTCTGTGCTCCAAGTATTGCCTTTATATAGGTATGTGTCCCAGCAGTGGGACCCGCACCTATCAGACAATGGGGGCACATCCTAGCGTTATGCCCCCATTGTCTGAGATGGGACAACCCCTTTCGGAAAGGCCTTAAAATGTTGCCCTTACTCCTAGAGGCTCTTCTCTCTCCATCTGCTGCGTCCTCTGCACTTTAATTGACAGGACCAGGTGTGATGGCGCTTACACTGCCTGGCCCTTTCAAAGTGCAGAGGGCGCGGCAGTTGCAGAGAGAGCAGAGCCTCTAGATCAGGGATCAGCAACCTTCAGCACTCCAGCTGTTGTGAAACTACAATATCCAGCATGCTCCATTCAATTCTGTGGGAGTTCTGAGAAGAGCAGAGCAAGTATGCATGCTGGGAGTGCTGGAAGTTGTCTACCCCGTCTTTAGGTGTAGAGGCTCATTTGCATCTATTAAAACATGATTTTTCTCAGCAATGCGGCCACATATGAACACAGGACCAACACCGATGCCTTCAGCTGCTAAATGCACATGAAACAGGTCAGCCAGTGTCATAGGTACAAATCTGATGACAGATGCCCTTTAAATCATTCCTGGAGAACCCCTTTAAGGCCTCTTTTACATAAAGGTGTAGGTCTGTTCAGGGAAAAACAGATGGTTTCGCAAGGAAGCTGTGTTCCGTTTTGCAACCGTTTTTTACACGCATCAAAAACAAAAAAGCGGGATCTGCGTCTTCTAGCAACCATCAGTGAAAAATGTATTGCCTCCAGATGCCCTGTGTTATTCACACAGTACCTTTCATTTTTGTGGGGCAAAGGCTTCATGAAAACCGCACAATCCAGAACATGCTGCCTTTTTTTCCTGAACGCAAGCAGGATCAGTGAAAAACAAAATTGAAATAAATGGGTCAGGATTCAGTCTGGGTGCTATGCGATCGCTACACGCATCGCATGCGGATGGAAGGCTCACTCGTGTGAAATTGGCCTCAGTGCAGATTGACAAGGATTTCATCAGAGTCAGTCCACAGGGTGAAATGTGCACGAATGTAAGGGTATGGCCACGTGGGGCAGAAATGCTGCAGACTTTCCTGTGAAAAATCCACATGCATATTACAATAGCAGCATATTGATTGAGAATTCAACAAGCGCGCTGTGTGAAAATGGCATGAAATCCATGCAAAAACTGACTTGCAGGGTGGATTCAAATCCAATGTCCGTACATGCTGCGGATTTCCACCTTGGGTTTGTCTTTTTGCAATGCAGAGGGTGAAAGCCTCAGGAAATCCACATGCAACTCATGCGGATTTTGTCATAAATTGTGTGCTGCATTTTATGTTCCTTGTGGACAAACTGTAAAAGTCCATAGCATTTGTTCTTAGGGGTGCACCATATGACTAGTATGCTAGTCGTCCACCCAGGGCAGCACATACCAGATTCATCAACAGGGCTTTGCTCATAATGAACATGAACATGTCCTAGGAGGAACCTACACAGTTGAGTCATATTATGACCATCTGCTAATATCCAGAATAACCACCGTGTACAGCTAGATGGGCGAAGAGTGACTCTCTAAGGTCCTGGTAGGCTGTCACAGGTATCTGGAGCCATGCTGACTGCAGTGCATCTCACAGCTACTGGAGTGTATAGGGGGAGAAGCCATAGAGCAAACAAAACGATCGAGGTGGTCCCACAGATGGCCAATTGGGTCCAAGTCTTTGGAATTAAGTAGCCAGGTCCAATGGACATTTCTGCGACATGTTGCATTGCCTTGCTGGAAGATCCCATCCACTCCAGGGAAGTCAATCAGCATTTATGAATGTATGTGGTCTTCAAGGATGGACTCCTACCCAAATCAGTTGTGCCTTCCCCCTGGATGAATGGGCCCAGGGAATTTCACGAAAATATTCTCCACAACATAACACTGCCACCACCAGCTTGTGTTTTTTTAGCAATAGTTGAAGGGTGTTACTTCTCCGACACTTCTCGCCTGATGCATTCAAGGTGACTCATCAGAGTTCCAATTCCGATGTGGTGGTGCAGTGACCATCCATCTGTTCCAGAGCTCCGTGCGCTGTAGGGTTCACGGAACTATTGTTTAAGATGTTCATTTTGGCAGTGAGCTGCTCCACCATGATGCTGGGGGTTAACAGCATTATACATCACGTGTGGTCTGGAAAATGTGGCCGTCATATGGACCTCGTGTGGCCATGTGAATGCAGTACCACATTCAAAACACCATCAACAGCTTCCCATTGATTTAAAAAAAAAACCTCAACCATGTGCTTTCAGCAGCTGATTTAAAAAACGCTCGAGAAGCAGATTTCTATAGATGTCTAAGGGACTATGGAACTATGTGATAAACGGTATAAAAATGTTTCTGCTGCAGATATAGCCGGGTGAACACAGCCCAATTTGATAATCTCAGTTGTGTGGTGAACATTGGGAAATGTCCTTATTATTTCTGTCGTCTGTCTTAAGCAATATGTTTTCTCACTGCAGTGAATACGCTCACAGCTAATTATAGACTGGATTATTAATTGTACGTGTCGGTGTATGAGTCACTTTAATTGCTGTTTATTAAGCATTTAAAGGTCCTGCTATTCAGAGCAGCTATATAGCTTTACCGCAAATCAGGAACTTTTTACATTTAGGGCTCATGCACATGGCTGTTGCCCGGCCATGCCCGTATTGTGGTCTGCAAACATCAGGTCCACAATATATGGGCATCGGCCGTGTGCAAATGTATCACGGATACGGACCCATTCACTTAAGTGGGTCCGCAATCCAGAAGGAGCGCTTTGAAACGGAGACACAGAACGCCATGAAAGCACTGCAGAGTGCTTCCGTTTCTCTCCATGCCTCCACGCCGCAAAAAAATAGAACTTGTTTTACGGATGTCACACCGACGTCAAACATATGTCCTTTATACTTTCTCTTTTATGGTTCACCCCTGATTTTGGGCTTCCAAAACTGCATGCAGAAACCTGACCATGTAGTTTTACTCTTGTTCTCTAGGGGTGCTGCATTTTGAGTGCAGCAACATACCACATTAAAAAACGCATGTGGTTTTTGCAACAACCTGCGTTTATGGTGGATTTCTTCCACCCAGCCTCCACTAATAGGAGAATAATGAGCAACAAACCTCTTTGTGGGGGAATTCATTAGACAGACCCCCGCTCAGTATACCTCAGGCTACCACAGACTATGTACATACATGTACATCATGGATGAGGAAAAGAAATGCACAGCAAGCAGTAAAGCAAATATTCCTAAAGGATGGACATGCTGACTGTGCCTTTAGGAATATTTGCTTTTCTGCTTGCTGTGCATTTCTTTTCCTCATCCATGATATACATGTATGTACATAGTCTGTGGTAGCCTGAGGTATACTGGGGGGTCTAAGGAATTCCCCCACAAAGAGGTTTGTTGCTCATTATTCTCCTATTAGTGGAAGCTAGGGGGCCCCCTCCCCTAAAACACCACACCATGTAGCATAGTCAGTGATAAACCCTGCGGCCGTCCCCTGGTCACACCTGACTGTCCTCCTGAATCCTAAACTCCTGGTTTCTTCTTCGGGCTCGGATGCTATGCTGTGCTGTCTTCTGCAGGTGCTGATCAGCTCCGCCCACTCTCCGTCCCTATCTGTCCACGGTCCTCCTCAAAGCTGTCTCGCAGGCCTGGAGATCCTGTGAGATGGCAGCAGCCAGTAAAGTATGTAAAAATGTTTAAAGGGATCGTGAAAACGAGTGGACCCCCTCAGGAACAGCGGGCCCCGGCACTTCCCCGGGTGCTGACTCCGGCCCTGCCAAAAGGGGTGTATAGAGCAGGCTCAGGAGCTGACCGAACCCACTCAATGTGCAGCCATTCGTGGCTGTGATAGAATTGTGTTTGTGACATTGTGTGTGTGTGTGTGTGGGGGAGGTCAGTTACAAAGAGCATCATTTTACGCCAGTCTTTGTCGCCCCCCCCCGGCCTCCACTTACACTGGGGCCCCGACCGGAACTGCTGCTGCACATGCGCAGAGCTAAACGTCGGATCCGAAACAACGTTTAGCTTAGTTCCGGATCCGCATTAATACACTTTAATGGGCATTAATTCCGGATCTGGCGTTGTGGCATGTCTTCCGGATTTTTGGACGGAGACAAATCCGCAGCATGCTGCGGTTTTGTCAACGTACAAAAAACGTTGACATCCTGAACGGATTTCTCTCCATTCAGAATGCATTGGGATAATCCTGATCAGTATCTTTCCGGCGTAGAGACCCGAGGACGGAACTCTAGGACGGAAAGAAAAAACGCATATGTGAAAGGGGCCTTACACCAGTTTCCAGGCTCGACCCCCACCACACCCCTATAACTCACTCGCCGCTCCCAACAACCGTGCGAAAATATATTTTGGTCATGCAACTTTTTATATGCCAGAGGTTGACATAGCACCCATATGACTTATAGGGGCTGTGGGGTATCTCCTCACTTTTTAGAGTACCTGACTTAATACCAGAGTCATGCACACCTAGACCCTGCCTCCCTGGCTGTGGTTGGCTATCTTCTGGTCCCAGGCTTTTACGACTGGGTCACATGCTGCTTGGAGACATGTCACCGTAAGGGCTGTCATCGGCTGCAGCCTGGCCTCTGAAGCCAGGGGGCAGGACTGGAGTGGCGGGGACAAGGTAAGTTTAATTGTGTTGTAACTTTTCCCTCTAAGTTGTTGGGTTTACATAATCCTTATTTCCAGCTCCACAAACAGTTGTTATATAAGGCGTTTTGCTAAAGGTAAATTTACAGGCTGCGGAAAGGTTTCATTCTGTCTTTGGTAAAACCGTCCTTGAATAGGAGGGAGTTTTCAGGAAATGTGGACTTTGTTTTGAGATAATTAGGTCTTCTGTAAGTGGTGGATGAAAGTACAGGTCAGGCAGCATGGTTCAATTCTGCTCTGATCAATATGTCTTCACCGTGTTAGTTTGTGATCAATGCCCGCACAGCGGGACTGCAGGGACTGCAGGGAACATTAATAACCTGACGAGCTGTGCCAGAAGCTAGCGCAGACATTTTTAAAGCTCAGCTGCAGGTGTGTTTTTTGCCAGCAACCATTTCAAACCCACCGGGTCTTAGCATTTGAAACCAGGATTGAACATTGCAGACAGAACATTTTTGTCACATCTATCCAGCCGTGGCGCGCTTTCCGCCTCAGTTATCTGGCTGCAGCACAGTTTACTCGTACGTTTTTAGAAGGAATACCAAAGAATGGTGGAAGACTGAGAAGGGAAGAAAAGAGTCTGTTTTAGTAACTACTTGCATTTGCCACGTATTTCTGGAGCATCTGTTCTTGAGACTCATGCACACGACCATATGTATTTTGCGGATCCGTTTTTTGTCTCCGTGTGCACTCCGTATTTTTCAGAACGGAACAGCTGGCCCCTAAGAGAGCACTATCCTTGTCCGTAATGTGGACAATAATAGGACATGTTCTATTCTTCTGTGGAACGGACATACGGAAACAGACTGCACACAGAGTAACTTCCGTTTTTTAAATGAATGGTTCCGTATACAGTCCTACTTACCTTGTCCCTAAAGCCTGTGTCCTCCAGGATCCCTCCACGGCCGACGCTGCATCTTTCAGTCATGCAGATCACAACATCCGGTGACGGGGGCGCAGCAATAGCAGACTACGTCACTAACCTGCTCTCCTTTCGTCACGGGTGACATCAGATGGGGGCAGGTTGCGACCTTCTATTGGTTGTGCCTGCCCCTGCCTTGTCACTGGTTGTTGTAATCTACACGGGGAGATGCAGCGACGGCCATGGAGGTATCCGCAAGGACACAGGTAAGTATTCTCTGTACCGGGCCCTAGACATTGTTGGGGGGGGGGTTACAGGTTTGTTTGGTACTAGTTGAAGTCTGCCACTGGCAGCATTGATTGGACAATGCCAGACTGTGCAGGGACACCGCCTGACTGGTAACTCCTATCTGTACCTCTATCAATAAACCTCTTGCAAGGTTGGCAAAACATAGCCATAAGAATAAGGCCTCATGCACACAACCGTTGTTGTGGTCCGCGTCCGAGCCGCATATTTTGCGTCTCGGGCGCGGACCCCTTCACTTCAATGGGGCCACAAAAGATGCGGACAGCATTCCA
Source organism: Bufotes viridis (assembly GCA_033119425.1). Lineage (NCBI taxonomy): Eukaryota > Metazoa > Chordata > Amphibia > Anura > Bufonidae > Bufotes > Bufotes viridis. The sequence continues at coordinate 354,668,634 of CM065589.1, forward strand.
TGTGCTGTCCGGGTCCTTTGCTCTGTTCTGTGGCCCCGCAAAAAAAATATAGCATGTCCTATTCTTGTCCGTTTTGCGGACAAGAATAAGCATTTCTACAATGGGCCGCATTGCGAAACGGAACGCAGAACAGCTTCCGTGTTTTGCGGATTGCGGATCGCAAAACACCTACGGTCGTGTGCATGAGACCTAAATGTTCCAGAACTTTAATTTCATGTGGAAAAAACAATTAGTTATGATGGAGAGGTGACAGGTCCTTCTTTAAAGGGACATTTCCATAACAGAGAGATGCATTTTTTTTAAAACTCAATATACAGAGTAAACAATTTTTAATTAGAATATTAAGCTGTCTTTCATTTTCACTTTATCAGTACTATACCATTAAAAATACAATTATTGGGGGTCATTTGTTAAGGGACTTGCGACTATGTTAGTCATAAAATTGTCTCAAGTCCCTTTTTTAACCGGCTATGCGACAATATTTAGTCACACGACCAGCTTAACGCCAGTGAGGCCATGCTGGATCTACGGCCACGACAAATTTGCTAACACTTAGGTATAAATGTTGGCCGAAAACTACTCTAGCCAGGGGCTGGAGTGGTATTCCTCTCCAGGTACACAGACTGCATTCGATTTGCTTAATTTATGATGAGGTGCATGCCTTGTCATAAATTAGCAGAATCTTACTGCAGCACGGAGGGAAATCTAAAACCAGAGTAAAAGGCCAGTCTTAATAATCAGGTAACTAATTCGCAGTTTACTGTGCCTTTGAGGAGAAAATGTTATCTGCAAGTATAATAGTAGGTGTAAAATTAGAAAAACAGTATGACAGCATGTTCTCTTTATAAGCCCAGATAAAGATGCTGCCCTCGTTTTAATGTGTGACGCTCTAATTGAGTCACTCTCTCTCGTTGGAGTGAATTGCCTCACTGAGTCCAGTGTTAAGGCCTAATTCACACGTCCGCAAAATGGATCCGCATCCCATCCGCAATTTTGCGGAAGGGTTGCAGACCCATTCATTTCAAAGGGACAGGAATGGATGTGGACAGCACACTGTGATGTCCGCATGTCCGCATCCGTGTTTCTGTTTCCGCAAGAAAATAGAACATGTCCTATTCTTGTCCGCAATTGCGGACAAGAAAAGGCATTCTCTATATAGTGCCAGCAATGTGCGGTCCGCAAAATGCAGAATGCACATTGCAGCCGTCCGTGTTTTGCGGATCCGTGTTTCCTCAAAACACACTACGGACGTGTGAATTTGGCCTAAGAGTAGTGCTTCTGTGTGTTTTTCTGACTTGGCTGCTATTTAACATGACATTGAAGACAAGCTGGTGTCATATCTGACCTTATCTTTCTCTTGCTGTACTTTGTAATGAGTTGCAGTTCTATTAAAAGCACTATTTTACTTCCTCAACCTCTTGCCACTTACCTGCACAATGAATGTCATATTCTCACAAAGACTTGTAAGAGGGGGGTTCAGTTTGGAACTGAGAACTGTTTCTAGTGGCTTTTAGATTTCGATTTTTGGTACTATTGGACCTTTTATATCTTTTTGATACCTGAGTATTTTTTTCTCTTTGTCTTCTGTTTGCTCGTTGATGGACTACTGCCACGTGCTAGCTTTCTTATCTCGCACGCTTACTGACTCCTAATGCATGCTTGCTAACTGGCTACTAACACATGCTAGCTTGCTTATCTTTTTGTACGCTCTCGTCTTTACATTCTCCAAATCACGCAGTTGTCATTCCCATGTTATGAATGTTTTTTTTTTTTTTTTTTTTCTACAGATTGTGCTGTAAATGTCCATAAAAACTGCAAAACATTACTACCTGAATGCTCCAGCAGCAGAACAAAGGTAATTTTTTCTTTAGACCTATACTGTTAAAAGGGTTTTCCAATCTGTAGCTATTGGTGACCTTATCATCAGGATAGGTCATTAATATCAGATCAGTGGGCTTCCAACAACCTGCACATCCAGTGATAGACAGCAGATGTCAGAAATAAAACATTGGGGTCACTTAACGTCAGCGACTTTTTCAACGCCCGTGCAGCAATATTTTGTCGCACAGGCATTTTGCACCTTGCACGCCATTTGGGAGTGGAAGGGGCCGGGCTTGGATTTACTATCTGGAAACGGGCGTGAAAGCGGAGTGAAAATACTAGTCAGGGGCTGGAGTATTTTTTACTTCAGGTGCCCGGACTGGGCAGTACACCTAATTTATGATGACGCCTCAGCCTGGTCATAGATTAGGGTCTTTCTCCGCCAGCGAAGAGGGACCTGTAAATGACCCCCAACGGGTGCAGCCAGATGCACCACTCCATTCATTTTGTAGAGACCTTGCTCGATTACAGCAGCTCGCCACCTATTGAACCAAACAGTTGATAAGTAGGGGTGCTGTGTCTCAACCATTGCTGATCTGATATTAAGACCTGTCATCAGTATTTACAGCCCAGACAACCCCTTCAATTCTGGCAGAGAGTTACACATGCGGGACATGTTATGGCATATTTGCTGTGCACATATTACGTGCTCCTCGTCCCATGAAATCTAATTTTGTCTGAAAAATCAGAGAGTCTTGTCATATGGGAAAGAACTTCAGTGAGAAACCAGCGTAGCATGTAGCTTAATATGTCAAGCTTTGCTGCCCAGTGAATGGATGGGAGAGCACAGACTGCCGTGTTTGTTTCAGCTCCGCACGGTGCCAGGTAATGTCCCTCTACTGACCCGTTTCTTTTACATTTGTGTGTGTGTAATCCCTCAGTTGTCTCTTGTTCTGTGCTTTTCAGTACTTTGTAGCTAACACACAGGCAGTCTGTCTGATGAGTTCCCATTTTAGTCTCTCATGAATTGGTAATTAAAGGGTTAAAATCTATTAAGTAACACTGAAAACTTGCTGTGCAACTGGCTGCAAACTTGCCTGGTCCATGATTAAGGCCTCATGCACACAACCATACACAGTATCTCACAAAAGTGAGTACACCCCTCCCATTTTTGTGAATATTTTATCATATCTTTTCATGGGACAACACTAAAGATCTGACCCTTTGATACAATGTAAAGTAGTCAGTGTACAGCTTGTATAACAGTGTCAATTTGGTGTGCCCTCAAAATAACTCAACACACAGCCATTAATGTCTAGACCGCTGGCAACAAAAGTAACTACACCCCTAAGTGAAAATGGCCAAATTGTGCCCAAAGTGTCGATGTTTTGTGTGCCCACCATTATTTTCCAGCACTGCCCATACTCTCCTGGGCATGGAGTTCACTGGAGCTTTACATGTTGCTACTAGAATCCTCTTCCACTCCTCCATGACAATATCACAGAGCTTGTGGATGTTAGAGACCTTGCACTCCTCCACCTTCTGTTTGAGGATGCCCCACAGGTGCTCAATAGGGTCTAGGTCTGGAGACATGCTTGGCCAGTCCAGCACCTTTACCCTCCGTTTCTTTAGCAAGGCAGTGGTCATTTTGGAGGTGTGTTTGGGGTTGTTATCATGTTGGAATACTTCCCTGTGGCCCAGTTTCCGAAGGGAGGGGTTCATGCTCTGCTTCAGTATGTCACAGTACATGTTGGCATTCATGGTTCCCTCAATGAACTGTAGCTTCCCACACCCCGCAGCACCCATGCAGCCCCTAACCATGACACTCTCACCACCATGCTTGACTATAGGCAAGAAATACTTGTCGTTGTGCTCCTCACTTGGTTGCCGCCACACACGCTGGACACCATCTAAACCAGGGATGCTCAACCTGCGGCCCTCCAGCTGTTGTAAAACTACAAATCCCATCATGCCCTGCTGCAGGCTGATAGCAGTAGGCTGTCCAGGCATGCTGGGAGTTGTAGTTTTGCAACAGCTGGAGGGCCGCATCCCTGATCTAAACCATATAAGTTTATCTTGGTCTCATCAGACCAGTAATCCATGTCCTTAGTCTGCATCAAGACGACTAATTTGATGCAGTGTGCGCTGTATGGTCTGAGCACTGACAGGCTGACCCCCCCACCCATTTAACCTCTGCAGCAATGCTGGCAGCACTCATACGTCTGTTTTGAAAAGACAACCTCTGGATATGATGCTGAGCACGTGCACTCAACTTCTTTGGTCGACCATGGCGAGGCCTGTTCTGGGTGGAACCTGTCTTGTTAAACCGCTGTATGGTCTTGGACTCCGTGCTGCAGCTCAGTTTCAGGGTGTAGAGCAACAATTCTTTTTTTCAGATCCTCAGAGTTCTTTGCCATGAGGTGCCATGTTGAACTTCCATTGACCAGTATGAGAGAGTGTGAGAGCGATAACACCAAATTTAACACAGCAGCTCCCCATTCACACCTCAGACCTTGTAACACTAACGAGTCACATGACATCAGGGAGGGAAAATGGCAAATTGGGTGCAATTTGGCCATTTTCACTTAGGGGTGTACTCACTTTTGTTGCCAGCGGTTTAGACATGGCTGTGTGTTGAGTTATTTTGAGGGCACACCAAATTGACACTGTTATAGAAGCTGTACACGGACTACTTTACATTGTATCAAAGTGTCAGATCCTCAGTGTTGTCCCATTAAAAGATATAATATAGTATTTACAAAAATGTGAGGGGTGTACTCACTTTTGCGAGATACTGTATATGTTGCAGTCACAAAAATACGGACACTGGCTGTGTGCCTCCTGTAATTTCTGTGGGCCCCATTGGCAAAATGCCTATTCTTGTCCGTTTTGTGGACAGTAGGGCATGTTCTTTTTTTTTTTTTTTCTTTTGCGAGGTGGACTTGTGGACATTCAGATGCGTACAGTACACGTTGTAATAGGGCTGCAGCTATCGACTATTTTTGTAATCGAGTATTCTATCGATTAATCCAGCGATTAATTGAGTACTCTAATAACAAAAACTAATTAAAAGAACGTTTCTCTTTTTAAAAACTCAGCTGCCCGCTCATTGACATCAGGCTCCCCCCACCCAATGCCACCAGCTTGCCCCCCAGTGCCACCATCTCCCCCTCCTAGCCATGTTCCCAGCGCCAGTGAAATAAAATACTTCTCCAGTAGGGGCGCCGCTCCACAGACTCATAGAGTGCGCTTACATGCACTATGACCTGACAATGTGTCAGGAAACAGTGCAGCGCGTTACGGGCTGGCGGGTGATCACGGAGCGGTGAGTAATAGCAAACGCTTCACTCCCGCTCCGTGGTCACATGACACAAACTGATTTTTTGTGTCGAATTACTTAATTCAGTCGAGTAATCTTTCCAGCCTTACATTGTAATTGGGGATGAGCGAATCGACTTCAGATGAAACATCCAAAGTCGATTTGCATAAAACTTCGTTCTAATACTGTACGGAGCAGGAGCTCCATACAGTATTAGTATGTATTGGCTCCGATGAACAGAAGTTTACGCAATAACTTCATAAATTAATTTGTACTGTAAAAAAAACATTTCCTGAACTCCGGTTCGGTTCCAAGATGCCAATTAATTTATGAAGTTATTGCTGAAGTCTTGTGAGACTTCGTGTATCAATAACTGCGGCTCATTGGAGCCAATACATTCTAATACTGTACGGAGCTCCTGCTCCATGCAGTATTAGAACAAATATTTAAGCAAATCGACTTCGGATGTTTCACCCGAAGTCGATTCATTCATGCCTAGTTGTAATGAATGGGCCCACATCCAATCCGCAACCACAGATCATTTGTGGATGTAGGTTTGCTGAAATCCTTCTGTCTCTTCATGTAATCTTAATGATGTTGAGATCAAGGCTCTGTTTGGGCCATGTCATCAGTCCCAGGGCTCCTTTACACTGAAGATCGTTCCTAATCGTATTGGCTGTCTGATATGCCTCCCCGATGGTAATACATTTTGGATAAGTATCTGCCATTATCCTGTAATGAGTGTGATGAGCACTAGGGAGTTGCTGTAGCAACTTGGAGCGCCAACTGCTTGATTTGCGTAAAGATAAAAATCCTCATATCTCCACGATGCTGCAAACTACAAAGATGAATAAGATATTATTTTAATCAGCATAATCAACCCTACCCTATGCCTGCTTTAAAAGGGTTGATCATGCTGACAGAGGCTCTTTACAGGGATTATCTTGTGATTAATCAGACATAATATAGCATGTCATAATATTTCTAACAAAGCTACAACTAGCCCTTTACCTCACATGGATCCTGAGATCTCCCCATTCACTGCTCAAACAGCTCTGCGTGATTTATTTCAAGCAGGCAGCTCAAGGGATGTGTCCTTTCTCGGGGGCATGACCATTCTGCTGCAGCTCTCTCGAGCACTGATCGAGCAGGCGCAGAAGCTGCACTCTATTAGCGACAGGTGAAACTCCAAAATTTTGAATATTGTGCAAAAATTCATTTATTTCAGTAATGCAACTTAAAAGGTGAAACTAATCTATGAGATAGACTCCTTACATGCAAAGCGAGATATTTCAAGCCTTTGTTATAATTTGGATGATTATGGCTTACAGCTTCTGAAAACCCCAAATTCACAATCTCAGAATACTATAATATTGTGAAAAGGTTAAATATTCTTGGCTCAAAGTGTCACACTCTAGTCGGCTAATTAATCCATAGCCCCTGAGCAAAGGGTTCCTGAGCCTTTACATTGTCTCTCAGTCTGGTTCAGTAGGAATCACCATCATGGGAAAGACTGCTGACCTGACAGTTGTGCAGAAAACCATCACTGACACCCTCCATAAGGAGGGAAAGCCTCAAAAGGTAATTGCAAAAGAAGTTGGATGTTCCCAAAGTGCTGCATCAAAGCACATTAATAGAAAGGAAGGAACAAGTGTGGAAGAAAAAGGTGCACACGCAGCAGGGATGACCGCAGCCTGGAGGGGATTGTCAGGAAAAGGCCATTTAAAAGTGTTAGGGACTTTCACTAGGAGTGGACTGAGGCTGGAGTTAGTGCATCAAGAGCCACCACACACAGACGGATCCTGGACATGGGCTTCAAATGTCGTATTCCTCTTGTCAAGCCTCTCCTGAACAACAAACAACGTCAGCAGCGTCTTACCTGGGCTAAAGAAAAAAATGAACTGGTCTGTTAGTCATTGGTCCAAAGTCCTCTTTTCTGATGATTTGGAAACCAAGGACCCAGAGTCTGGAGGAAGAATGGAGAGGCACACAATGCAAGATGCTTGAAGTCCAGTGACGTTTCCACAGTCTGTGTTGATTTGGGGAGCCATGTCATCTGCTGGTGTTGGTCCACTGTGCTTTATTAAGTCCAGAGTCAACGCAGCCGTCTACCAGGAGATTTTGGAGCACTTCATGCTTCCTTCCGCAGACGAGCTTTATGTAGATAGGGACTTAATTTTCCAGCAGGACTTGGCACCTGCCCACACTGCCAAAAGTACCAAAACCTGGTTCACTGACCATGGGATTACTGTGCTTGATTGGCTAGCAAACTCTCCTGACCTGAACCCCATAGAGAATCTATGGGGCATTGCCAAGAGAAAAATGAGAGACATAAGACCGAACAATGCATTTAGCTGAAGGCTGCTATTGAAGCATCCTGGTCTTCCATAATACCTCAGCAGTGCCATAGGCTGATAGCATCCATGCCACGCAGCATTGAGGCAGTAATTGATGCAAAAGGGGCCCAAACCAAGTACCAAGTACATATGCACGATTATACTTTTCCGAGGTCCTACATTTTTCTATTTAACATCCTTTTTTTCACGATATTCTAATTTTTCGAGTTTCACTTGTATAGCCGGGCCTCAACTGTATCCGCTGACATTAGTGAAAATACTAACAAAAACAACTCATCAAGCCATTTACAATAAAAAACATAGCATCTGGCACTATAAAATATCATATCATCTACCCCGTTAGGTGAACGCTGTAAAAAATAAAACTGGTGCCAGAACAGACATTTTTTTGTCACCCCGGCTCACAAAAAGTGTAGTATCGGCTATCAAAAAAATCTATGTTTATCCCAAAATGGTACCAATGATAACATCGCCTCATTCCACAAAAAACGAGCCCTCACACAAGGCCATCACCAGAAAAGAAAACATGTCTCTCAGGAAATCGCTATACAAAAACATGATTATTATTTTTTTTAACAAAAATGCTTGATGTAAAAGTGGTAAAATGTGACAAACTATATAAAATTGGAATCTCTATAATTGTACTGACCAGCAGAATAAAGTTAACATGTCATTTTTCATGGTACATGCGGCAATAACAAAACCCCCAAAAGCAATGGCAGTTTCCCTGCTTCCCAAAAAGGAAAATATGAAGTGATCAAAAAGTCGTTTGTACCCCAAAATGATTATGACAACTTATTACGCAAAAAAATAAGCCCTCACACAGCTCGAGAGAAAAATAAAAATGTATAGTCAGAAAATTGCTCTACTGGTACCCCAAAGGCTGTGCAAAAGCAACATGGCGTCTGTAAACCAATCCATCAAAATCTTCGCTGAAAGAGTGAAAAGGTGGTTTTTCCCATTTGAACCCTCCAGTGTAACCACACAACGGTTTACATCCACATTTGTGGCATTTCAGTACCCGGTAGAACCCGTCTGTTAATTTAACGGGTATAGTGTGTCTTCGATGGTTTCAGCTGGCACAGCATATTAGGCACTGAAACGCCATAACTTGCTATTTTCATTTTGCACAGTCCCTAGCTCATTCATTTCTGCCAAACACTTGTGGTGTCAAAATGCTCTCTCCACCTCTTGATAAATAACTTGAGGAGTGTAGTTTCCAAAATAGGGTCACTTATTGGGGGTTTCCACTGTACAGGTACCTCAGGGGCTCTACAAATGTGATGATGTGCCCAAAAACCATTCCAGCAAAATCTGTGCTCCAAAAGCCGAATTGTGCTCCTTCTCTTCTGAGCCCTGCAATTTGCCCATACAGCAACTTACATCCACATTTATATAGTTTCTATTATTATTTCACCCAGAGCCTCTACAGTTGTCAGCACAAAATGCGTAAATCAACACATTGGGCTACAAATACACATGGTGCTCTTTTGCTCTTGAGCTCTGTAGTATGTCCAAGCCAAAGTTTAGGATGTAGAGTGTTTCTAAAGCCAGAAAGCACAGCATAATAAAAAGAGGGATTACCTTTCACACTAATGGGCTCAATATATTGGGCACTGAGATGACATGTCTGTGGGAAAATTGCAATTTTCTCTTTGCATCTGTTGTGAATTAATTTTTGCAAAACCCCCGGGTCTCAAATGAAGATGATGCTCTCTCCTGAACCCTGCTGTGTGCCCATACAGCAGTTTACAACCACATATGGGGTGATTCTATAAACTGCAGAATCAGGAATATAAATATTCAGGTTTGTTTTGCTGTTAACCCTTGATGTGTTAGAGAAAAAGGGATTATAATGGAAAATATGCCAAAAAAGTTAAATATTGAAATCTCACCTTAGTTTTCCTTTAGTTTTCCTAAAGGGCGTTTTACGTAGTTTGTAAAATCAGTTTTGAATACTTTGAAGTGCTATAGATTACTTGTAAAGGGGGTTATCCAGGTTGCACTGCATTCCTGTGTGGCCACCACCTCATGCGGTATACATTGGTCACGTGAACCTAGTTAGAACCGGGTTTGAACCCGTAGCATATGAATGAGTTTGAATTTATTGCTTTACTGCTAGTGAGAGATTCACACTCACACATGTGCTGTGGGATCTAACGCCAGAGATTATGTGCCCAATCTACTGTACAATCCAGATAACCCCTTTAATTGCTGTTGTGTACGAACGATACTATGATTCGAATGACAGATGGGTTACCTAATGCGATCTTACGTTACAACCTCTTATTTCTTCTACAGAAGGACAGTTCCCACAAGCCAGTAACGCCTAGTCAAATATCATCTGTGTCATATCAGCAAGGTACTGTATGTTTTTTTTTTTTTTTTCATTTGGTCATTTTGATATTTCAAAACGGTCTTAAACCTTAGTCTCTGCAAGCAGCGAGTCTGATTTTCATTCTTCTCAATGACCCATAGTATTGCAATTTTCTTGCACTAACTAGTTTTATTTTAAGCAAAATGGTTGGCCTACCTTTTACCATTAATATTTGCAGCATAATACTTCATACTGTTTGATACCAACTCCTCTACAGGCAGATTTACTAATAGTGTCATACTTTACCACTGCCCCTCATCGGTGCAGTGCAGAGAGAACTGGCTTAACTGGGTGGAAAACTTAGGTCAGGATTTGGGGTGTACCTCTTCATTCCTTAATCGGCATGAGGAGACTTATAGGCCACATATGCTCCTCTGGAATTTTGTAAAGAAGGGATGCAAATGAGCCACCCCAATTAAGGAGCTGGTGGCATTAGTTAAGGGCTCATTTGCATCCCTTCTGCCCAAAACTCTGGAAACATGGAAAACTCTGTAGGAGGATAGGGAATCGCATGCCCTTCAGCATCATTGGCTGACTGTATAAGTCAGATGAGATCCCTCGTGGACTGTAGAAGGAGTCATCAGTACAGGAATAAAGCTGTGCTGATACCTTAGCACTAGTAGATCTAGCATCTATTACTGAGACATAGCCACATGAGATAAGAGCAGGTTGCAAACTACATTATCAAGAGGGTTTAAAAAATGAATGAAGAAATGACGATTGCAGATTGGTAACTGCTAATATACCTATATATAAAAAGCAAGTTTGCTATTTCAAAGGTGTCCACAGCCTTTACGGTTAGGAAAGGGCACAATGTTTTGTTCCCAAGGCTGGCCATAAGAATGAGATATTTGTCTGCTGAATGCTTGTTTGGCCAACAGTATTGTTGAGCGAACTTCTATTTTTAGTTTGGCGTCTAAAGTTCGGGTTCGGGTTATCGTAGCATCCCGTTATGGATTCCGCTACCGCGGACCATAACGGCATTTGGAATCCATAAGGGGCTGCTTCAATGAACCCGAACCTTGGACAACCCTAAGGACCTGGGGTGATGTCACCGTCATGTGATCAGTGCAGGGGGCGTGGCTCAGCACTGGATTGGATAAGAGGTGATCCAGTACTGAGCCACGCCCCCTGCACTGATCACATGACGGTGATGTCACCCCAGGTCCTTAGGGTTGTCCAAGGTTCGGGTTCATTGAAGCAGCCCCTTATGGATTCCAAATGCCGTTATGGTCCGCGGTAGCGGAATCCATAACGGGATGCTACGATAACCCGAACCCGAACTTTGGACGCCAAACTAAAAATAGAAGTTCGCTCAACTCTAGCCAACAGCTATATCTCCTGTTTGTCATGCATGTATCCTGAATAGAGGGGGGGAGCTGGTGTAAAACGCGTCCTGCAGCAGCTGATCTCCCTCAGATCAAAAGGATCATGCAGTTCAAATGAAACTGCCCGATCCTTATTTTCCCAACATCTGCCATAGAAGTAAATGATGACATTTGATTCATGAAAAGGATGATCTATATCCTGTGCACATCCAACAAGGATTGATAAAAGTGCTAAAAAATACTTTTTGTATGGCGTTTGCCGTGTTTGGTTTATAGATAGCTGGCTTTTCCGCTTTATCTATTTTATCCCAGTCCAAGGGATTGATTTGTAAAAACTAAAAACATTCAGAGCCGCTCTGGCTGCTTGAAGCACTACACATTGGCAAACATAAAGGTTTAAATCTGCTTTGATTTTCACAAATACTTGGGCAGATTTATATTAATTATTTGTCAAAAAAAACCTATATAGACTGCACAGTGATTGGTTGTAACGGGCAGCAATGACAATTTCCTCAATCTCACCAACTGATTGAGAACGGTCAGAAAAATTCAAAAGCATATATATATATATATATATATATATATATATATATATATATAATATATAGCTCATAGTGAGAGTTAAAAATAAAAAAGTCACCCTCACTCACTGTATAGTATATTTTTATTTTTACTTTATTACATTTCACGACTTTCACATCCGAGATCCATAAAGGAGGTTGTGGTAATGAACAGCTGCTTTACACGCGTTCCGTTTTCAGTTCAGGTTGTCAGTTGACACTTGCCTTGGAGGAGAGCTGAAGTAATTTATCTCATAGATACAACTGGCTGTCAAACATCACCAGGCGAAATAGCTTTAATTGCCAGCCTTGCAAGCTCGGTCGATAACCGTTAGTTAGACATCAGGAGGGGTTTCTAGAATCATCACTAGAACGTTTCGTACTAGAAATCCTGAGACTGACGGAGCACTTAGAGGTGTCCAGCGACAGAAAGCAGAATGGGCAATGCCAGCCTCAAAAGAGACAAGGGAAATGGCTGTCAGACATTTCCCTCTAGAATTTCATTTTACAGCTCTTATCCAAGAAAATGGGGCCGAAACTTTATCTTGGAAAATGAGCTCTTGACATTTCGTATTTTCTCTGCCTTGCGCCAAAAGGCAGAGAGTGGCTTGCAGCACAATGGCAGCTACTCCTATTCCAACTCAGTCTTGGCCTCTGTTGCAGCTTCTTTCAAGGATCATCCTCGCATTGCTATTGTGGGGCTTGATGGGACTCATGTACAGGCTCGGGGGCTCGGAATGACTGTCACTAATAGAGGAAATTCAAGAGTGGAAATACAAGCAACATCAGGTAGCCGAAATAGGTAAGCTCTGTGTCTTTGCCATCTCTTTTTTGTACAGTCTTTTGGTGAGATGATTTGGTTCCTTCAGACTTCACTGAGCGTAGGATAAGAAAAGGAAAAGTAATGTTAGAACAGCGCAGTGGCTTTGGTGTGATTTTGTAAGTTACTTGAGGTTTCTTTATGCTAAGAACTATGTACAATAATTGCGGGAAGGGTCATAAATGAGTTGCTTCTCTGTCCATGCTTTATCTTTTTGGGAAAATGTTTCTTCATCCAGTATTAATCTGTTTTGTAATGTGCTGCTGATGCCTTTTTTTATTGTAAATCTGGTGGAAAAGGTTTTAGTACTTTTCTATCCAATAGTGTTCTGTTTATATGTAGAGGCTCAGTGCTGAGCTTCTTATTATAAGTTGTGTTCTTCTTAATTCTTTGACAGCTCAACAGCAGCAGAAATGGATGAACTTGACTCAAATTTTACGAAGATCAGGATCTTCACAGAGGACAATGTATCACTGGCCCCATCTACCACGGAGTCTGTATTTGTGGAAGGTAAGTGTTAGAGATATAGGTTGCTCATATCACACAGTGTGGGTTTAGTTATGGGAGGAGCAGCACAATATCACCTCCATATTAGAAGACCTTTGTCTCAGATGTTGCAGTTCCATCACCATACTTTAGAGTTGCTCCCACTGGTGAGCTCTGCTGTTACTGAGCACTGTTCTGCTTCTAAAGCAGCAATGGACCTGCACCCGCTCTGCCTTGATCACAGTTGCCTATGTCATAAACCGAATGTGGCTCATCTACTGACAAGTCTGTCCTAGTAACTCTTTGCATTCTTCATAAAAGAACAATTCTGGAGCATCTTTCACAGTTTGTCACGTTGTGCAGGGACAAACCTCTTTGACAAGGGGAGTGGTGAACATTCAATTTATTCATAAGTGTTCAGGGGGAGCAGCATAAAACAGAATTCTGAGAAAAGATGCTCCAGAACGGTTATTTTCTGGGGAATACCAGAATTTGCCAATGCAGATCTGTCCGGAGAGGTGGCAGGTCCTCTTTAATACTGCTCGTTGTGGCAAGAGTCTTATCCAAGGCAGTTTTGCTGTATGTTGCTGCCTGTGATGCTGCTCATGTAATGGTGTACTGAACATTGTAAAATAGTTTGTATCTTGCTTTGCTACCAAAGTTTGTAGGTGTCAAAAGTCTATATGACTTTATCAATTTAACCGTCTGTCATATTCTAGAATTTACAAGCTTTCTTAATTAGTATCTTGACTTTATTGAGCAATGCCGGCTCTTGTTGTCTCCTTATTTCAGATGCTTTTTATTCCTCTGTGAGGGTTGAATTGGAAAGTGATGCTGTTGAATTTGAGTCTGAGACTTGGAGTAGTGCCGTAGAGCCACCATATGCCAAAAAGCAGAAGAAAGAGGTCATCAAGAGACAGGATGTCATCTATGGTGAGGAAACAAGTGCCATCTGTTCTTAAGGATTAACTATGAGACAAATAGCTTATACAGCAGCTTTCCTTTTTATGTTTTCAGAACTTATGCAGACCGAAATGCACCATGTACGAACACTGAAAATCATGTTGAAAGTGTACTCTCGAGCACTGAGAGAAGAACTGCATGCGAATAAAGAAGTCCACCAGCTCTTCCCATGTGTGGATGAACTTTTGGAGCTACACGAGCAGTTTCTTGCCCGATTTAAAGAGCGACGTAAAGAGTCTTTAGAAGAAGGCAGTGATCGGAACTATATCATACAGAAGGTTGGGGATATCCTTGTACAGCAGGTGAGTTTCTCTTTTTATGTTCGTCCTTGTTAAATACAAAAATTCCCTTATACAAAGCATAGATTAGACTTTAAGTTTTGCAGCTTTTTTCTCCCATTTTCAAAACGGCACTATCTTTGTGCTAAATGAGTGTAGATGATTGCAGTTCTACATGTGTGGTTGTGGTGCAGCCTGCACCATATGCTGAATGTATAGTCTGATATAGAACACTTTATTTCTTTTCTGTTTAATTAACTGGTTTTGCATGTGCCGAGGCTATTCTTTAACTTCTATGAGGGTTCCGAAAATAGCCGAGCGGCCATGTTTGGCTATTTTCAGCAGTCTCGTACAAATCAATGGAGGGCGCCAGTGCATGCACGGTTTGCCATCATTCACTTTGTGGGCCCTGTTTTAGTGATAGGTGCGGGTCGCACCGGTGTTGGACATTGGATGCACAGAGTGCTGTCCGCATTTTTTGCGGACCCATTGAAATGAATGGGTCCTCATCCAATCCGCAAAAAAAACGGAACGGACACAGAAACAAAAATACGTTCGTGTGAATGTAGCCTTGGACATGTCCACGTGATATGTCACCATTGTTTTGAGGTGAGACAACCCCCTTAAAATGTCATATATATTAATACTCATAAACATTTGATCTTCCTTGCAGACCAAACAAGTATTTTTTTTCTTCTACTAAGCCTATTCACACAACCTTATTTTTCTGTCCATTTTGCAGATCGGATGCGGATCCATTCTGTGCTGTCCACATCCGTGCTTCCATTACATGCCCCTGAAAGAAGATGTCCTATTCTTTTCCATTTTTGCGCACAAGAATAGGCATTTCTGTCATGGGGAAGGACCTTCCGATCCACAAAATGCGGAAAACACACTGTGGTATCTGTGTTTTGTGGTGCGCAAAAACGGATATGGTCTTGTGATTGGACCCTAAATATGATGCATTTTATCAGTGAAATGCAGAAAAAGTGAATACAAAGCAGTGGAAGGAACCTGCAGATAGCAGGCTATTGTCCACATAATTATTTAGCCTATTCACAGCAAAGCAAGACCTGTCAACCTGATATATTGATGTATGCGGAGCTGCTATCTCTGTGTTCCAGGAGCCAATCCTCTAGTGCTTGGCCAGTGTAATGTGAGGGCTCGCTGAAGACATATCAATTTATTGGCTTATAGTTTTACTAAGTTTTATATTTTAGCATAAAGAGAACATACCATATCTCATGTGAAAGCTCTTTGAAACGACTATCAAGTATTGGGATGTTGATGATGTAAAGCAGGGTTTCTCAACTCCGGTCCTTGAGACCCACCTACCAGTCAGGATTTGAGAATATCCCACAGAATTGATACCCGTGGTAAGTCCTGATGCATGGACACTAATTGTATCACCTGCTCAACACTAAGGCTACTTTCACACTCGCGTTTTGGGCGGATCCGTCCGTTTGTATTATCTGTAACATTGCCAAGACAGATCCGTCATGAACTCCATTGAAAGTCAATGGGGGACGGATCCATTTTCTATTGTGCCAGATTGCGTCAGAGAATACGGATCCGTCCCCATTGACTTACATTGTGTGCCAGGATGGATTCGTTTGGCTCAGTTTCGTTAAGCGGACAGCAAAACACTGCAAGTAGTGTTTTGGTGTCTGCCTCCAGAGCGGAATGGAGACTGATCGGAGCTAAACTGATGCATTCTGAGTGGATCCTTTTCCATTCAGAATGCATTAGGGCAAAACTGATCCGTTTTGGACCACTTTTAAGAGCCATGAACAGAAAGCCAAAACTCGATTGTGATAGTAGCCTAAGGAAATCCTGAAAACATGACTGGTAGGTGGGTCCTGAGGACCGGAGTTGAGAAACCCCGATGTAAAGGAACTGAAAATCGATCACAGAAGAATCCGGACGGTTCTTCACAAAAGTGTTAAGCAGATCATACACTTTTAGTAGCTATCGGTCCAACAGCCATGATTCCCTCCTGACTCCCCCATACACATACATGTTCTGTTTGGTGGAAAGTATATGTGTACTCAGGGGCAATAGAGGAGAAAACCACTGCGAGAACTAAAGGATCGGCAAAAATATTAACTTCGCCCAATCCTTCTCTCCCATGATATCACTGTTTTTGGGAGAGTCGGGAATTCTCCATACACATTAGAACTGTTGGCGGAATCGCTGTCGGTCGGTTTGGCGGACAATACACTAATATGTATAGGACCTTTAGACTTTTGGCTAAACAAAAACATTACAGAGGAGATTTATCAAGACTAAGGCTACATTCACACAAACGTATTTTGTTTCCGTGTCCGTTCCGTTTTTTTTGCGGATTGGATGAGGACCCATTCATTTCAATGGGTCTGCAAAAAATGCAGACAGCACTCTGTGCATCCATATGTCCATTCCATAGACCTGCCAAAAATATAGAGCATGTCCTATTCTTGTCAGTTTTGGGAACAAGGATAGGCATTGTTAGAATTAGGCATGAGCGAATCGACTTCGGATGAAACATCCAAAGTCGATTCGCATAATACTTCGTTCTAATACTGTACGGAGCAGTATTAGAATGTATTGGCTCCCGAGTTGGGGAAATGGTTTTTTACAGTACAAATTAATTTATGAAGTCTTTCGAGACATCGCGAAGCAATAACTTCGGCTCATCGGAGCCAATACATTCTATTACTGTACAGAGCTCCTGCTCCGTACAACATTAGAACGAAGTTTTATGCGAATCGACTTGGGATGTTTCATCCGAAGTTGATTCGCTCATTCCTAGTTACAATGGATCCTCAAAAAAATGGATGCAGCCCATCATCTGTATTTTTTGCGGATCCGCATTTTGCAGACCGCAAAATACATACGGTCGTGTGCATGTAGCCTAATGAAAAGGTCTAAGGCTTTCATTAGGCTTAGTTGCCCATAGCAACCAATGAGATTCCACCTTTCATTTTTCACAGCTCCTTTGGAAAATAAAAGGTGGGATCTTATTGGTTGCTATGGGCAACTAAGCCGGTTCTACTTTACAGCAGTTTTGATAAATCTCCCCCTATGTGCGGGTTTTGCTGCACATTTGTAGTGGATTTCCTCTGCATATTAGGTACATCTGGCTGGCATAATACCAACTACATAGTAAACAGGGACACTTAGAATGAATCTGTCTAGTCTATCATTTGTATTTGAATATTTTGTCTAATATTTTCGCCTTGTGTGCTCAGTTCTCAGCCGACACTGGTGAGCGAATGAAGAATAAGTATGGCGTCTTCTGCAGCCAACACAACAAAGCAGTTGGTCACTACAAGTTTCTTATGCGAGAGAATAAAAAATTTCTGAATCTGATGAAAGTAAGTAAAGAGTTTATAAACCAAACACTTTCTTACTATTAGTATAAAAGGTGTAATAGATATGTGGAAAAATGTGCACTGACCCTCCGAAAACTGATAAAAGTATTACAAGTCTTTAAAAAGCTGAAACTTTGTGAAAAAGGTCCACATAGTGTGCTGTGCAGTATCGGGGAAATGAACAGTGTACTAGGGTTCTGTATTCTCCTAAAGGACCACTGAACTTACAATCCAGCCACAGTACCAGCCTAGCGTAATATCTCTGTTGTCTTGCTCCTCTTCTGTCTCATATCACAATTGCAAAGCTAATGCAAATACGGCGGCACCAACTGGCACAGTACAAGGCACTTTTGTGTCAAACGCAATCACACTGTTTGCAAATGCCAGAAACGGTGTACATTTACCATTATACACATGCAGTGCAGAGCTGTAATAGATACCGTGGAATACTAAATCTGCCACGATAAATACCCCTCCCCACTCTTAAAGGGGTTGTCTCATCTCAGACAATGTGGGCACATATGTGCTAGAATATGCCCCACACTGCTGGGACCCGCACCTGTCTCCTAAACGGATCCCCTCAAAGTGGTGGCTGGAGGACTCTGGTCCGACCACCACCAAGCGCTCTCCCCATAGAAGTGAATGGAAGTGCACCGCGTATGACCGGCCACCGCTCCTATTTACTTCTATGGGCCCGATGGAAATAGCCGAGACAGTTTTCTCCGGCCCCATAGAAAATGAATGCAGGGCGGCTGTGCATGTGCAGTGCACCCTCCACCATTTTCGGAGCTCTGTTCTTGATATTGGTGCGGATCAGACAGTGGGGACATATCCTAGCGATATGCCCTCATTGTCTGGGATGACACAACCCCTTTAATTAGCGCCATAGCTAGGCAGATTTGCCTTTCGGGCTCCTAGGAAAGCTGGGTAGCTTTTTGAGCTGTGATGGTGACGGCTGAATACTATAATTACCTAGATACATCTACTTCTTCAGTACCAAACTGTGCCATGGCCACCCAGATTTGCCCTTCAGGAACTTGGAAAAGCTGGATGGCATTTTCTCAAATTACAGAAAAGAAAATGGATCATTTTCTGCGCCCGTTTTAGGCATAGAAAATGATCTAAATCTACGCAAGCAAGGTTGTTGGCACAGATTTAGGTAGAAGTTAGGTAGAAGCCAGCGCCTCTACAGAACTGAGGTGGATGAACAGCCAGCTCATGAGGGACAAAGACCGGCATCTATATCACCAGTCTTTATAAATGTCCCCTATAGCTGTTTTTGTTTTCCAGAAACAGAACCATGCCTGTTCATTGGTTGTGTCCAGCATTGCAGCTCCGCTCATTACAAGTGAATGGGCTGGAGCCCGATACCAGACTCTTCATTTCAGAATTGGACTCTGTATACTAAGAACAGCAAAGCATGATGGGAAAAACTTGGAACACGTCAAGATAACCGACCAGCAAGAGCTCAGTTCCCCTAAAGCAGGGATGGCCAACCTGCGGCCCTCCAGATGTTGTAAAACTACAACTCCCACCATGCCCTGCTGTAGGCTGATAGCTGTAGACAGTCTGGGCATGTTGCGCGACAGTTTTTATAATGGGAGTCTATGGTGTCGCATTGTGACATGCTGCGACTGCGACGCGACAGTCGCAAAGAATCCATTCAAGATGGGTTTTTCTGCGACTGTCGCGTCGCAGTCGCAGCATGTCGCATGTCACAATGCGACACCTCAGACTCCCATTATAAAAATTGTCGCGCGACAATAGTGCAACAAATCTTTCAGTGAAGTTGTGCCCTATTTGTTGCGCGACAAATGTCGTCGTGTGAACCTAGCCTAAAGCACCACCAAGGAAAGCAATGTTCTGTTTTAAATCAATCAAGTTGATGAATGAGCTACAAATAACTGTATTAGCCTGGAGCGCCCTCTTGTGGCATAGTGATTGCATTGCTAGCCTAGAGATTTGCTTCTTATTCCAAGTGATTTGTATCTGTTATAGAAGGCAAATGACGCAAGTGCTTGTGTTCATTGTTGAGTCCTAGTATTAGGCTACTTTCACATCTGCGTTTTTGCTGGATCCGTCAGGGGATCAGCAAAAATGCACCCGGAATATAATACAACTGTCTGCATCCGTTCAGAACCAAATGAACAAGACTGATCTGGCACTAAATCCATTGTAAGTCAATGGCGCCGGATCTGTTTTATTCGTTTTGCTCCATATCCCATGACGCACTCAAAAACGCTGCTTGCAGCCTTTTCTGTGAACATCATGGGAACTCATCGGAACCGAATGCAGAATGCAAAAACTGTAGCGTTTTCCTCCAGTTTTGGGATCCTTTGACGGATCTCAATAGCGGACAGGAAATCGCTAGTGTGAAAGTAGCCTTAATTGTAATAAGGCTTGTGTTCGATGTTGTGTATAAATGAAGATGACCAAATGGCCTTATTGTTGGTTTCTCTCAGAAAATAGGTAATTCTACTATTGTGAGGAGGCTGGGGGTGCTGGAGTGTCTCTTACTGGTTACTCAGAGGATTACCAAGTATCCCGTTTTGGTGGAAAGGATTATTCAGAACACTGAAGGTATGAAACCAGTCCTTATATTTTCTATACTGTGTCACAAAGGTTATTCACTTGCCTTTGCTTATGTTTTGACAGTTTGCAGCTCGTGAGTGTTTTCTTAACATTAAAGGGGGTTTGCCACTAATATAAATGTATCCCGCGCAATAAATATCGACTTCCCCAAGTCCTATTATTTACCCCAACTGCCTTATTCTAAAGTTCTTAGCCTACCATTGAGCCCTGCAGCAGATCTGATGTTGGTTGCGTCCTGCATTGAAGCCTTGTACTACAGGATGCACATGCTCACAGCGCTTCTTTTCCTTCCCGTCAGTAAGCTCTCCTCTATGTGCAGTGTCAGTTATGGATGAATAGACAGACAGATAGATACCAGACAAACATGAACTTTGTTCTAACAAATGATGACCATTAGTACAAGTGATGTCTGTTATAAAGCATGTTACACAGAGCGTTTTGAATATGTGGAAGTAGAAAATGAAATGGTTAGTGTCACGTGCCTCCAATGTCAGGACACATCTCGCTGCCCTAAGGCCTGATGGGGGATAAGAGAAAACTGCAAATTAAGTAAATTTGAAAAAAAATGGAAGTAAAACAATCCAAGTATGAACGGGAGTCCCGAGTGCTTGTTGAAAGTACACTTTTTAGTGAAAAGTAGTTTATAGCACAATCCTCTTATGCCAACAGAAGATATTGGACTCCTGGCTGCTCTGATAGGGGCATTTATCACTTTTCAACACAGTTGGTGATAACAGTATGGTCATTGGGGGTATAGCATTCATTTATCCCAGTCCGTTCCATAGAAAGTGCGTGGAGCCATAGTGTGCATGTATGACCTCTGCTTTATGTATTCTGACACCCAGTCTCTATGTCAGCTGGGAACTCTTTTAGGAAATACAAAACGTAACTTTTACTTCGTTTTATAGATACAATAAGATGAAAAAGGTGCTCAAAGAAGTATATTATATAATGGTGTGGGGAGTCGCTCTGGTAGACAGCGGTGCGGGTGCAGTATAGAGGCACAAGGGAGTCCAGAAGGTGCGGAAAACAGTGTTTTATTCACACTTGCATCAAATTAACAGCAGACAGTCACTTGGTGTTAAATCACACACACATCAGAAAACGAGTGAAAAAAAAAAAATCCAAACACAGGTTCCAATCACCTGGGAGGTTTGAGGTGCGGGTTCGCACCTGGCTGTCAGCCCAGCCGCAGGACAATCCACCATCAGGCTTCCAGGAATAACCCCACTTGGCTGAGCTCCTTCCTCCAGGTCAGAGAGCTCCACAGCACTGTGATCAGCTCCAGGACAAACACTCTCACAGCTGCTGGTGCTGGCTGAGTTTTTAAACCCAGCCCAAAACCAGGACTGGGTCGTGGGGAGCAGCCACCCACCCTACACTTTAGCTGCTCCCGGTAAGAGCCGGCCCGGATCGGCTTTGCAGCCATGCTATTTAGCAAATGTGTCAGTAGCACTACCTGCTACTGACATCAACAACGGCTCTTACCTCACCGAGGCTATGAACCTCGGTGACACGTACCTGCCATCTAGGACGGCACCCTGCACCTTACCACATACCCCCCTTTGTTCAACCCTGAGGGGTGGACACACGACAAACAGTGTACCCGGGAGAGCGCGTCTGCATTTTTTAACAACCGGCCCGCTCTGTGCTCCACCGTGAATTTAAAATTCTGTAGGAACAGAAACCACCTGGTGACCCGGGCATTCCTCTCTTTGGCTTGGCACATCCACTTGAGTGGGGAGTGGTTGGTCACCAGGCGGAAGCTTCTGCCCAACAGGTAATAACGGAGGGCCTCGAGTGCCCACTTGATGGCCAGGCACTCTCTCTCGACTATGCTGTACCTGGTCTCGGCTGGGGTGAGCTTGCGGCTGAGGAAGACAACGCGATGCTCCTCCCCGTTGACTTCCTGCGATAGTACCGCACCAAGGCCAACCTCAGAGGCGTCGGTCTGGACAACGAACTCTTTCCTGAAATTGGGTGTCACCAAAACCGGGGACCCACACAGGGCCGATTTCAAGGCGGAGAAAGCCTTTTCCGCCTGCTCATTCCAGTGGACCATCCCTGTCTTACGCCCCTTTAACAACTCTGTCAATGGCGAAGCGATAGTAGCAAAGTGGGGCACAAACCTCATGTAATACCCCACAATCCCCAGGAACGACTTTACCTGCCTGGTGGTGACCGGTCGGGGCCAATTCCATATTGCCTCTACCTTATTTACCTGAGGTTTGATGACTCCCCGCCCAATGACATACCCCAGGTATTTGGTCTCTTCCAACCCAATCGCACACTTCTTTGGATTGGCGGTTAGACCAGCTTTCCTCAGGGCATCCACTACCGCCTGCACTTTGGGCAAATGGCTTTCCCAGTCGGTGCTGTGGATGATTACATCATCTAAGTAGGCCGAGGCGTACCGACGATGTGGTCGCAGCACTATGTCCATTAACCTTTGGAAGGTGGCGGGGCGCCATGCAGGCCAAAGGGCAACACCTTGTAGTGATACAGGCCCTGCGGGTAACAAAGCGGTTTTTCCTTGGCCGACTCGTTAAGGGTACCTGCCAGTACCCTTTAGTGAGGTCTAGCACAGAAAAATACCGGGCTTGTCCTAAATTCTCAACAAGCTCGTCTACCCGGGCATGGGATACGCATCAAACTTGGACACTTCATTTAACTTATGAAAATCGTTGCAGAACCGCAACGTCCCATCCGGCTTGGGTATTAGAACTATGGGACTGGCCCACTCACTTTTCGACTCCTCAATGACATCGAGCTTCAACATTAATTGCACTTCCTCCGCGATGGCCGGTCGCCGAGCCTCGGGTACCCGGTATGGTTTTAACCGGATCTTGGCCTGAGGCTCAGTGACGATGTCATGTCGGATGAGAGACGTGCGGCCAGGGAGGTCCGAGAACACATCCGTGTTCCGACTGATGAACTCCCTGACTTCCTGAACTTGTTTGGAAGACAGGCTGTCTGCAATTTTACCGTGGTTACGGCTTCACAGGCCTCGAACTGTGGGGCTGGACCCTTTTCACCTAGAAGCCCTGGCCGGGGCTGTGGTCGTCGGCCGTGTCCCTATCTTTCCACGGCTTTAGTAAATTCACGTGGTACACCTGCTCCGGCTTGCGCCGCCTGGCTGGTGTACTTTGTAATTTACTTCCCTACCTTCTCGATCACCTCATAGGGGCCCTGCCACCTAGCTAAGAATTTGCTGTCAAGGGTGGGTAGCAGAACCAAAACCCGATCTCCCGGATTGAAGCCCCGTACCCGAGCCTGACGATTGTACACCCTACTCTGGGCTTGTTGCGCTGCCTCCATATGCTCCCCGGACCAGCGGCAACACCCTTTCCATCCGGTCCTGCATCTGGGTGACATACTCAGTGACACTTTTGTGGGGGACAGGCTGTTGTTCCCATGCTTCCTTGGCGATATCCAACAGGCCCCGAGGGTGTCTGCCATAAAGCAGTTCGAAGGGCGAGAACCCAGTAGAGGCCTGGGGTACCTCTCGCACTGCGAACATGAGATAGGGCAGAAGCAGGTCCCAGTCCTTCCCATCTCTAGACACCACCCTTTTTAACATATTTTTTAAAGTTTGGTTAAACCTCTCGACAAGACCGTCCGTTTGTGGATGGTAAACGGACGTCCGCAATTGCTTTATACGCAATAATTTACACAGTTCCCTCATAGATGTATGGATATCCACTATCCCTCATAGACCCTAGTCTATTGATGGGGAATACCTAAATGGCTGCAATCGGAGCACCCGCCCTGAAAAGGGCGACCCCCAGCCTCTGGAACCTCGGACCTATGTAATCCACCCTAGCATAGACTAACCCCTAATGGCCCCAATGCGTTTAGCCAGTCATCCGGCTCATCAGGGAGCAGGTGATGACTACGGATGAGCGAATCGACTTCGGATGAAACATCCAAAGTCGGTTCGCTTAAAAGTTGGTCCAACACTGTACGGAACAGAAACTCCATACAGTAGTAGAATGTATTGGCTCCGATGAGCCGAAGTTATTGCTTTGCGAAGTCTCGCGAGACATCCCTTTATACTGCTGCATCTGTGGCCTGAGTTGCGCACGGCTTCAGCGGTATATGGGACATCACCACTGATACCAAACAAAACATTAGAGGATCCAGTGTTGTGAATCACCGGATCCCATCAGTTTGCCGTGCTGCTGGCAATACTAGACTTTTGTGAGTAGTGCCTCTCATTTTTCTACTTGGGGAATAGGGTCATTGTCGCAGCGATGAATTTGAGGGAGTCTGGGTAAGGTAAGAATTGTTATTATTTTGAACATGGTTCTCTGGCTCTTTGCTATAATAAAGAACTCAGAATGTAAACATTATGGATGGATACTTATTGAAACCCTTTATCGAGAAGTTGATCTTTTTGCTGCAAAGTTGCTTACTTCTATTTGAATCACAGTTAGAAGAATCATTTTTACTTTTGCACTTTCTTAGCTTCTACACAGATTTTATAAACATAGGGGCAGGTTCATTTCATGCACCAGTCTAAAAAAAAATTAGGATTGTTGCAGTGAATTGTTTCAAATCTTTAGAGCTTCAGGAAGCCTTTAGAGCTTCTGGAAGTTTAACCTACAATATAGACTTGGGTGGTTCGACTGACATTTTAAATTTTATTTATATTACGCACGCCTTACAGACATTATCATCACACTGTCCCAAATGGGCTCACAATCTAGGTTCCCTATCAGTATGTCTTTGGAGTTTAGGAGGAAACCTGAGTACCCGGAGAAAATCCACACAAACATGAGGAGAACATACAGACCCCATGCATATGTTGTCCTTGGTCGGATTCAAACCTAGGACCCCAGCGCTGCAAGGCACCAGTACTAACCACTGAGCCACCGTGCCGCCCAATAATGTTTTATTGAAATTCTAACAATTTCTATGTAATACCAAAAAACTGAAGAACAAGGGAGAACAAATTAGGTGCTGGAGCAGACAGGAAAGAGGGTACACATATGAGATGGCCATGTTTGCAAGCACGACCACCACTGCTGGATTGTAGGGTGGTCATAACCCCTAGAAACAAGCAGTGTAAATGGGATGGAAAAATAAATCAAGCCAGCAAAGGAGGCAATATGGACAATCACAATACATTAGTAAGAGGCTTGTATTAACATTCTGTACATGAGAAAACCCCTTTAAATTGTTCTAGCGGCACAACTGGCAGGCCAGATAAAGAGCCTTGCGCAAATTGTTGACTTGTGTTGTTTTTATTCAGAGGGAACTGAAGACTTTGTGGCTTTGACCCAGGCTCTCACACTAATAAAGGAAGTCATCACAGAAGTAGATTGTCGTGTTCACAAGAGTGAAAAAGGACAGCGTCTGGACGATATTATAGGCAAGATGGAGCCAAAGTCCTATGGTAAACTGAAGAATGGTATGACGTTTAGGAAGCACGACATGGAACATAGGCAGCTTATTCACGATGGAATGCTTTACTGGAAGACTGCTTCAGGACGTTTGAAAGGTATTGGACCATTATCAAGACAAGCTCAGCAGTGTTTTGGCTTTTTTGTAGCAATGTGAGACCTGATTATACTTTTAGGGTCTATTGGACTGCATGCACATCATCTGTTGTCACACTTCCTCCATATTAACCAAACTTTTTTTTTTTTTTTTTTTTTTTAGATATCTTGGCAGTTTTACTAACAGATGTCTTACTTTTACTTCAAGAGAAGGATCAAAAATACATATTTTCTTCTGTGGTAAGTAGTTTAGAACATTTACTGGAGAATCCCATTAAGATTTGTTTGTTAAGATTTTGAAGTTTTGCAAATAATAAAAGTCCACAAATAAAATGGATGCACAATCCTTACAATGGGTTAATTGCAGCAGCATCCAGATGAAAGTAGTAGGTAAAAAATATACATTTTATTTAATATGCAATAGCGTTACGTATATTCAGCTACTTTCACAATTCTGGTATTGAGATCTAGCAGAGGATCGCTATACCGGAAGGAAACGTAAATGTATGGATTGTGTGAAATTAAAACGGAAAAAAACGGATCTGCCACTAAATACATTGAAAGTCAGTGTGTGTCTTCACCATTGACTAACATTGTTTTCAGTGACCGATCCATTTTTATGAACGGACACAAAACTGCAGCTAGCAGCGGTTTTGTGTCCGGTCACAAAACTGAATGCTGCCGGAACGGAAGACATCCTGATGCATCTTGAATCTCTTTCCATTCAGAATGCATGAGGACTAAACAGAAACCTTTTTTTCCGGTATTGAGATCCTCTACCGGATCTCAGTACCGGAAAATGGCAACGCAAGTCTGAAAGTAGCCTTAACTAGATATGGTAGTATTTATCCCTAATAAGAATACCAGTAAAACTCTTGATGCTGCAATTTTCTGTGTTTTCGTCTTTTACTCCTTGCCTTCCAGGAGCCATGACTTTTATTTTTTTACATTTGCATAGCCATATGAGGGCTTTTTTTGTTTTGCAGGACGTGTTGTACTTTCTAATGGCACCATTTAATATTGCATGCAATGTTTCATCTTGTGTCATGCAAGTATACCAGATGTGGAGAGGACACTCACACACAGAACAAATTCCACTGTGTGATCTTTTTTGTTTTTTTGGCGACGTAAAAGAAATATTCTATAATTTATAGCTTTTTCAATGTTATCCACTGTGACCAGTGAGTTGACCTTTTACACCATGAAACCTCGGCACTCGAACAAACTCAATATTGTCTCCTAACCTTCCGCCTACTGGCAGCCAAGCAAACCATCATTTATTCATGAAAAGGTCTCTCTACCAGAGATGCAGAAAGAATAGGGTTTTCATTAACTAAAAACTCTCTAGCATATTGCTAGACAAACATAAACATCTCCTAAGAATTTGGCAACCTGGATTGACTTTGCCCACCCTCACCGCTCCCCCTCTAATACCCTCCTGTCCTAGCACATTAACGTCGTATATCTCTTTGGTTTTGATAACCTGCACAGGATCCTTCCCTTTTAAGCCCACCTTTTTTTTCTTTTCTTTTTGCCTTATATTTGAGTAGTCAGTAACAAATTGTATGGGTTTTTATTTTTGTTAATCCCATTAACTTTTACCTGTAGGATGCTAAGCCTCCTGTAATTTCTCTGCAAAAGCTGATTGTCCGAGAGGTGGCAAATGAAGAAAAGGCTATGTTCCTCATAAGTGCTTCATTAAATGGGCCAGAGATGTATGAAATTCACACTACCTCAAAAGAAGAGAGGAACTCCTGGATGACGTTCATTCGAGGGGCTGTGGAGAGGTAGCGTTATTTAGCCATTTAATAAGTACGCTATTCTACTGGGGAATTGCGAGACAGGAACATCAGACCCTGAATGTTTTTTTTATTTCTTCAAGGCACTTTCATCTGTAAGAGACCACTGGACATAGCCAAGCGCTATTTTTGGTTTCTCTTCAGCAGCTCATACTTTAGGGCTTAAGAACCTCCATTCTCTTCACAGATGGAGGTCTCAGCAGTCTTATGCCCACTAATAAGATATTTATCACCTTTCCTATGGATATGGAGGAGCAACTCCATTAATCAGGATAACTGCATGTCATTTTGGAGATTGTTTTCCCAAGCCTATGTAATTTACTAGATTCTCCCATCTTTTTGATATTCAACGTCTGCACCCTTGGGAAGGTTCTGCATCCGTGCTGTAGACATTAGAGAAATGAAAGGACTAGAGTGATGAAAAGACTTTATTGAACATAATTAACTGACTTTATATGATCTTTCACAGTTCATGTGATCTGATGTTGCATATCAACTCTGTGTTTTATACAGTTAGATAGTTTTGTTGTCATGTAGATTAAAAGTTTTATATATTCCATACAGTTGTCCAGATGAAGGGACAGAATTTCTCAGGGAAGCAGATGAAGAGCGGAAGCAAGCATCTGAGCGTGCTGCTAGGATAAAGGACCTTCAAGGTAATATAAAAAAGGAGTATTCCCACCTTAGACTTTTATGGCGTATCCACAAGATTTGCCATAAATGTCTGATAGATGCAGATCCAACCTCTAGGACCCATCCTGCCTGGTGGGGCTGCTGCATCCACCCAGAGTATGAATGGAAAGGTGGCTACACATATGCATGGCACTATCCGTTCACTTTTGCGGGTTTCACGGAAGCAGCCTATGCTTACTGGAGGGTGCCAAACATACCATCTCTCCATTTATTCTGTACCCGACAGGGTTTTTTGTCTATATGCCATTAATGGCTTAAAGGGGATTGTGCAGACCATATATATTGATGACCTATCCTCAGGATTGGTCATCAATATCTGATCGGTGGGGGTCTGACACCCCCGCCGTTCAGCTGTTTAAAAGGGAGGCGGTGCTCCATGTGAGTACTGCATCTTGTTCATTGCACTACGTGTCATTTTCTCTGGAACGGTGACGTAGCGTAATTACGAGTGAACATAGACAGACTGGCCATAGACTCTACAGTAAAATTTCCCAGTGGGCCGATGTCCAGAGGGCCGCCCAAGTCCTTCTCGTGGCCGCCAGCAAGGTATATAATGATCTGATGCTCTCAGCATTACTTAGGGTACTTTCACACTTGCGTTGGTGCGGATCCGTCTGTTTATTTGCACAGACAGATCCGCACCTATAATGCAAACATTTGTATCCGTTCAGAACGGATCCGTTTGCATTAGGTTTAAAGAAAAATGACCACAGGTCACATGGCCAGAGGTGTCCTCCTGAATTCAACTGTATCGCAGTCCTCAGGACGAAGATATAGTTTCATACTGTGGAGCGGACGGCAGTATTTTGTGCTGCACCGTGGTTATGGTTTTTCAGAGGCAGTATTTTGTGCTGCACTGTGGTATTTGGTTCTACTGAGGCAGTGTATTGTTCTGCACTCTGGTGTCTGGTTCTGCCTTAGTGTATTGCTGGCCCCAGGTTCTGTCAATTTGCACCCTACAACGTGGGACCACTTTTAGTTTTTGTTCCAGGGCCGTTTAAATTCTCAGTTGGCCCCTGCAAGTGAATGACACGAATACTTGCCATTACACTGCACTGCCAAAACTTCCGAGACAACAGGCAGTGTAATGAACAGGAAGCAGCACTCACATGGAGCGCCACCTCCTCTTCAAACAGTTGATCGGCAGAGGTACCAGGTGTTGGACTCCCGCTGATCGGATATTGATGACCTATCCTGACAATAGGTCATCACTATATATGGCTTGCATAATCCCTTTTAAACAAGTTATTTCTGACATGCATTCTAATATAATCAATTTTATGATAAATACTTGCTTACTTTGCGTTGCTTGTACAGACCGCCTGAACAAGAAGGATGCATTAATCTCACAAGTGCTCATTGAAAAACTGCAAATTTGTATGGATATGGCTGAGTTGTATGGTTTTGACGAATCGTCACAAGGGTCCAGGGTCCGAGTTCTTGCTGGATCTGATAATGGAGAGAATTCAAAAGGAGAATACCTGCTCCTGTCTGCTATAGCTGAAGGTAAGGGGTAAAAGTAAAACTATCTATGGATTTGTCAATCAGAATGAGTTTTTACATGGCAACCAATCAGATCTCAGAAAAAAGGGTTCTGATTGGTTACAGTGGGCAACTTTCCAATTACTTTGGTCCAATTAAAGTGAGAGTGCCTTGATTCTAAAGCTGGATCTCAGAAAATCTTCAAGTTCCTCGTAATATTATCTTAACAAAGGCTCTCTAGTGTCATACTGACCCTGTTCCTCATCTGGCCCTCTGCCTCTGGCCCTGCCTCTGTGCCTGGTGTGCCATATCTGTCTTTCCGCTTGGTTGGGCGTCTCTACTTGGTTGTCTGTGTGTGTCTCTGCCTCTTTTTTTCTGCCTGGTCGGCCATCTGCTTCTGCCTATCTACCGCTGCTTGGCTGCCTCTATGCCTGCTTGGCTAGTTGCTTTTTGCACCTGTGCCTCCTTAGCTGACTGCTTCTGCATTTAGGATCTTTATTAATGGTTATTCTCAGTGAAGATAATTACCTTTCAGGAGATTTACTCTTTACTTCAGAGAACATGGAAAGAAAATTCTAACCCATCTAGGTTTCTCGCTAGGATTATTTGTGGTATAGGTCTGTTTATTAGTTTGTTAACTTTCTCAGGAACTTTGGCATACGTTTAAAGGCTATGTACCACTTTCGGAGCAATGTTTTTTAAGATTACGTTTTACTCATTTTGGGCCATATATGTAGTGTTTCTGTAAACTGCAGAATCAGATTAATAAATACTGAGTTTTGTTTGGCTGTTGACCCTTGCTGTGTTACAGGAAAAATGGATAAAAATAGAAAATCTGCCAAAAAAGTGAAATTTTGAAATGTCATCTCCATTTTCCTTTAACAAAGGTTGTAAAACGATATTTGAATAACTTGAAGGGTAAAGTTTTGAAAATGGGTCATTTATGGGTGATTTCTACTATATAAGCTCCACAATGTAACTTCATAACTGAACTGGTCCTTAAAAAAGTGGGTTTTGTAAATGTTCTTAAAAATTTTGCTTCTAAAATTCTAAGCCTTCTAACATCCTAAAAAAATAAAATGACATTGACAAAATAATGCAAACATAAAGTAGACATATGGGGAATGTAAAGTTATAACTATTTTATGAAGTATCACTATCTGCTTTGAAAGCAGAGAAATTCTAATTAGAATTTTTCTGTAAATTTTGAATTATTTTATAAAGAAAAGGTGAATTATATCGACCCAAATTTAACCCCTATCGAGAAGTACAATGTGTCACAAGAAAACAGTCTCAGAATGGTTTGGATAAGTAAAAGTGCTCCAAAGTTAATACCAGATAAAGTGTCACATTTCCAAAAAAAGGACTGGTCTTTAAGGTGAAAAATGGCAAGAAGTTAAAATAAAAAATAAAATAAAAAGCATCATACCCATTGCTGTGTCCCAAAAACACCAAACTATTAATATTCTATATATCCCATATGGTGAATGCCGTAATTGAAACAAAAATCAAACTGGCCGATTTGCCATTTTTTTCGTCACTGAAAAGGTATCAGAATATGGCGAGGAAAGATTGCATTTTTTCCAAAGTTTGTATTTTTTTCAGTATTAAAACACAAGAAATTATGATCAGAAAATGACACAGAGTTTAAATCACATTTTTATGTTTAACGGGTTTTGAAAGAATTTTTGGTGGTTATTTTTAATTTTCCATGTCAGTATCTATATTTAAGCATAAAA
Source organism: Bufotes viridis (assembly GCA_033119425.1). Classification (NCBI taxonomy): domain Eukaryota; kingdom Metazoa; phylum Chordata; class Amphibia; order Anura; family Bufonidae; genus Bufotes; species Bufotes viridis. The sequence goes on from CM065589.1 coordinate 354,700,102, forward strand.
TCCTGCAGTTTTCACACTGGCCACTAAGCCTAATAATGGGCTCCACTTCTTGGTCTGTGCAGATCACGTTACTGCAGTTACCTGATTATCTATACAGAGGTGGTATCATTATAGGCAGTATTAGAATGACAGATAAGTCAGGATCCACCATTCACAATAGGTGATTGTCAGAGCTTATCTATTCTTTCCTTGTACAATGAGCTCTGCACAGGGCACAGAGCCTAGAAAACTCTCCCATAGAAGTCAGTGAGGACCTAACCTGACCATTGTGTCTATGGACCGTGTGGCTGCCGTAAAGCAATTTTCTTAATACTTTCTAAATGTTAAGCACAGTTCAGGCAATATTGTCGCCCTCATAATCATGTTCAGGAAATAGAAAAAAAAAATCTACAATCAAAAAATAAAAAGAGATTAGAAAAAAAGGATGTGTGTTACTATCAGATTTTAACTGGCAGAAAATAAATTTTGCTGACAAATGTCCGTCGAATAAACGTGGTGTTGCTCCAGGTACTGACCTGGAGACTAAAGGTAACCTTATGTAGTTTTACTACATAAGGAATGCTGTAAAAACAAACCTATAAAATGGTGGCAGAATTGTGTTTTTTTTCCTCAATTCCTGCCCCTTTTAAAAAAAAATTCTCGCTCGTATCATTGGGGGACACAGGAGACTATGGGTATAGCTGCTGCTGCAAATAGGAGGTGACACTAGGCAAAAAAAGTGTTAGCTTCTCCTCTCAGCTACATCCCTTCTGCATACACTGAGCTAATCAGTTTTAGCTTAGTGTCTGTAAGAGGGAGACCTCTCTTGCAGGGCGTCTTCTTTTGTTGTTTTTCCTTTTTTCCCCTTTTAGGTATGGGAAACAGAGACGCCTGGCCTCTCTGTTTACCCGGGGAGGAAGACCAGTGTCGGTTCCCCTCATCTCCAGACCACCCCAAGAAGGCAAAAGTGGACCAGGGCGGCTCAGCTCCCCGTCATCGCCAGCAATGGGGTCACCTGCATTTCTGCAGTTCCCCCACCACTCCAGCCTCACTTCCACCTTGGTGCTAGTGGCTGAAGAGGTGACCCTGCTGGTACCCCGAGGGGGGGGGGGTTTGAACAGAAGAGGATGAAGATGCGGTGAGTATTGTGAACACAGGGTGAGTATAACCCTCTCCATCCACCACCTCCTCCAATCTCTCACCCCCACCTCCCTTCTCCATTCTGCCCTTCCATTCCCTATTCAAATGCTGTTTCTTCCCGGCCCCTGTTCTCTCTTTGCGTCCCCCTCTCTCCATCCCATACCTCCGGGGCTGACCAGTACCAGTTCCCAGCGGTCACATCCCCTCCTGGGGCGACCACTGCTGCCGGGCGCCATCCCAGGTCTCCTTAGTCCAGGGTTCGAGAATCCCGCAGCCGTTCATCCCGGGCCTTCTGTTTCGGCCGCGAGTCCCCAGCTTTGCGGCCTACCAGTGTATTACTGTACAGCAGCGGCGGCAGGAAGCACACGGCGTTATAGCAACCAATGACGCGGTGCGCTCCTGCTCTAAGCTGGAATCCAGCCCAGGTTACCACAGACAGTTCACATGGCTGTGTAGTTTAAAATTAACCCCTTCTTGCCTCCAGTTGGGGCTAGGAGTGTCAGTTTTTGAATAAATAAGTTACCCTGGCACTATTAAGTGCCGAGTGGGATGTCTGTTGCAGAATTGACCCCCTCTAAGGTGGTACATGTGCACTCCCCCTCATGCGGTTACTGCCGCACTTCCCTGCAACAGGTCCATTGGATGTTTTCCATGCAACCCCCCTTCCACGGACACGCACTGCCGCTGTGCATCCTGTCGCGTTTCCCCTTCCTTAAGTGGAGTAGTTGCACTACCACTAGTTGCTGTACATCCATATTCCACTCCTCCCATATGTCATATGTCCTTCCATCCATAGACGGACTAATTGCACTACTCACGTATACCGTTCATCCTGTCGTGTTACTCACTCCTTGGGTGGAGTAATTACCACTGGATGCCTCACACTCTGTAGCATTGCCCCCTCTCTCTTAGGTGGCGTAAATGCACGTCCACTGCATACTGTACAGCCTGTTGCATTACCCCCTCCATAGGCGGCGTAATCGCACTACCACTGCATACTGTACAGCCTGTCGCATTACCCTCCTCCATACGTGGCGTAATCGCACTACCACTGCATACTGTTCAGCCGGTCGCATTACCCCCCTCCATAGGTGGCGTAATTGTACGACCACTGCATACTGTACAACTTGTCGCATTACCTACCATCATAGGTGGTGTAATCGCACTACCAGTGCATACTGTTCAGCCGGTCGCATTACCCCCCTCCATAGGTGGCGTAATTGTATGACCACTGCAAACTGTACAAACTGTCGCATTACCTCCCTTCATAGGTGGGGTAATTGCACTACCACTGCATACTGTACAGCCTGTCGCATTACCCCCCTCCATAGGTGGCGTAATCGCACTACCACTGCATACTGTTCAGCCGGTCGCATTACCCCCCTCCATAGGTGGCGTAATTGTACAACCACTGCATACTGTACAGCCTGTCGCATTACCTCCCTTCATAGGTGGTGTAATCGCACGACCACTGGATATGGCACAGCCGGTCGCGTTACCCCCTTTCATAGGTGAAGTAATTGCTCTATCACTGGATAGTATATCCTGCGTTACCTACTCCCACAAGTTCAGTATTCACGTGAACGGGTGAAGTAATTGCACCACTATTGGATACTATGTCTACTACGCCACAGCACCAGGTACTATATTTCCTATCATATTCTTCCTCTTCCACAGGGGGTGTATGCCAAGAGACGGTACCTACTATTACCCGGTCCTCCCCCACAAGCGGAATATTGGTGCAACCACTGGATACTGCAGCTACTACCGCATTATCCCCTTTGTTTTTGGTTGTTGGTTTTGAGTGCCGACATGGCAGTCTCTGTCCTCCCAGGGTGGGACTCCATACTGCATGGTTGGTCATGATAATCAGCACCTTGTTAGGTGGTGTATCTGCCCTAGAAGAAAATTCGGTGGGTACTTCCAAGCGAATTGAGTATTACACTGCCTCTAAATACTGTTTCTACTTCTATCTCTCCTCCTTTTCAGGTGGCGTATTTAGGCTAGCGCTCCATTCTATGGCTATTACTGTATGTCCTCTTCCGCAGGTGGAGTATTTACGCTAGCACTAGAGATCGTATCTACTACTGTAGGGCCTCCTTCCCAGGTGGCCTGTCTATCCTGACTTTTGTGGCTACTACAGTATAGCCTCCTTCTCAGGTGGAATATTTACGCTAGCGCTACCTATCATGGCTACTACGTATGGCCTTCTCAGGTATTGCGTTAGCCCTTGTTTTGGTGGTTATTATCTGTATGAGCTTCTTCTCAGGGAAAGGATTTGTGTTATCACTCCATGCCATGGCTCCTACTGAACAGTCTCCCCCTTGGGTGAAATATTTGCGTTAGTACTACATACTATGGCTCCTTCTGTATGGTCTCCTCATCAGGTGGAGTATGGTGCTATCACCATATACTATGGCTTCTACGGTATGACCTCCTCCTCAGGTGGAGTATTGCACCAGCACTAGTTTTTGTGGCTACTCCTGTCTGGCCACATTCTCAGGTGGAGAATTTGCCTTAGCCCTAAGTGCCTTGTCTACCACTGTGGGGTACCCTTCTCAGGTTCGGTGCTTACATACCCCCTGCAAGCCATGGTGGCACCCGCGTTGCTTTCCTCCTCACTCCTTGCATTTGCACTGGATATGGTTCTGTGGTTTCTACCACATTGCCTTCTGTTCCGTTTCAAGTTTCGGCATTGGCTCTGTATGCGGTAGCTTCTACCGCTTCTCTCCTTCTATAGGTGAAACCCTCACACTGGTCCTAGGTGCGGTGGTTGTGTCTACATTCCCTCTAAGGTGGATCTCCGGCTTATTTTACGACCAATGGATGCCGTTCGCCAATAGGTGGGGTCTTTATGCTGGCACTTGCAGTTTTTGCTGATTCGTCCACTCATTCCTGATGACATGGTTATCTGCAGTACTTCCCTTCTCTGACTAGGTATTTGCATTAGTATGCAAGCTATAGCTGATGAGCCATTCACTTCTGGTAGGCACTATTGCAGGGTTCTCCCTGTTTGGCATAACCCTCTAGTTTCTATGACATTGGGCTACCACATGGTTCTCATTTCAAGTGGGACATGGGCGCTAACTGTTGATGCTGTGACACCATCAACACTGCCTCTTTTAAGAGATGAGTAATAACTTTGACATGTCCTTTGTAGGGGACACACCTATTCAGAGCACATACTGTGCATCAACTGCTTTTCCCCCCTCACCGGACGGGACTATGGCGCTGTCGCATGTTGTCAATGCTAATAGATGTTTCGTTGCTGGAATGCAACACCCTCTTGACGTTATGCCCCTCCGCAAGACGAGTAATTGCGCTCCCCCAGATTATTTTTCTGTCTACATGGCCAGTATCCATTCTCCTGAGGTTCGATTCTTACTGTTCTGGAACGCGTGCACTATTTTTTCTTATATTCCAGATTTTTTCTGGTGTTTTTGTGACGTTGGACATAGTCATCACATTCTTTCCTAGAGAAGAATTTCTCCTATCTCGGACCAATCTGTGCATTCCAATGATGACCACATTGTCCCCTTCAGGCAGAGTCGCTACACGGTGACAGTAGATGGTCTCTATTCTACACACCTCTGATATTTTTTGGCGTCAGCTTTGCTTCTACCTATCACTACTGTATTTTTATTCTTCAGCCTACAGTTGGGTCTGCCTGATCCAGGCAGTTTGTGGAGTATCAAGCCACTACGGCTCTGGGGGCATCTGTCTTGCACAGTACCAGCTCCCAAGGGGGCGTTTTCTTTTTAAGCAAAGATGTATGCAGCAATCCTTACTTTTTGGATCGGCTTCTATAAGTGTATTCCGGCGAGTATATGGGCTCTCTCTCATATTGTAGCCGGCTCTCATTTGAGAGTGCGGTTGCTCAGTTTCCTCAGGCTGTCTAATGCCAGTCATGATATGGTCCCGGATCCAGTATCACTCACAGTCTTCCTTTTTGTCCAGTGGCGGAGGTTGCTTTGGCTGCACTCTTCTGTCGCATTGCTCTCTGCTGCACTGCTGGGATGCTATTGATCCCGGGGACACAGTCTTTTCCTCTCAGACTACCCCCCATTTGTCTATGGTTTTTCATTTTTTACTTCTGATTGGTTCCCGTTGTGGCTTTTTGTCCCCCTTGGCCATCCCTTATCTCTGTCTTGCTGAGTGATCATATTCCATAATTTTTTGTCTCTTCTCGGTCTAGATTCTTTACAAAGGAGTGGCTACTCGCTATTTTCTTTTTCAAAATGGCCCACAGGGGTCTCCCCATGTACCTGGGAGATCCCTACAGGACTAGTCCTCTGCCAGTTGCCCAGTAATTCCTTCCAATTTTCCAATTTTTTTCCTGGGTTGAAGTATCCCATCCTGATACTTTTACATTTGGTAAGGTTGTGTCTGGGTTTTCCTGTTGCTTGTTCGCCAGGTCTCGTGCATACCAAGATTCTACAGGTTCAATTCTGTAGAGTAAACACCCCTCGGTTTTTCATGGTGCCTATCGCAATGCAAGAAATCCTGGGTTTCTAGTCCAGGTCCCCACAGCAATTCTGTGGTTCCCATTATCCAGAAGTACCTTCCGCACATCATCTTCAGTCGCCAGACATGCTTATCCTTCTTGTGGATATTATGTGCTGCGATCCACATGTTCCGAAGCCTCTCGAGCCCTTGGGCTTCGTTTAGGCCTCTTTCACACTAGCGTTTTAGCTTTCCGTCCTAGAGATCCGTCCTCGGGTCTCTAGGACGGAAAGCTACTGATCAGGATTATCCCCATGCATTATGAATGGAGAGAAATCCGTTCAGGATGCATCAGGATGTCCTCAGTTCAGTACTGACACGTTTTTTGGCCGCAGCAAAATCCGCAGCATGCTGCGAATTTTGTTCCGGACAAAAATCCTGAAAGCATGCCGAAAGGACGGATCCGGAATTAATGCCCGGCCTTTAGCTAAACGTCGTTTCCACGCATCGCCGCATCCGACGTTTAGCTTTTTGTCAATGGTTACTATGGCAGCCACGACGCTAAAGTCCTGGTTGCCATAGTAAAGAGTAGGGGGAGCGGCATACTTACATTCCGTGCGGCTCCCGGGACGCTCCCGGATGTCGTCAGGGCACCCCAGTGCATAGATCACGTGATCGCATGGATCACGTGATCCATGCGCACGGGCGCTCTGACGCCATTCAGGAGCGCCCGAGCCGCACGGAATGTGGCATGCCGCTCCCCGCTTCTCACTGCTACTATGGCAACCAGGACGCTAGTAGCGTCCTGGCTGCCATAGTAACACTGAAAGCATTTTGAAGACTGATCAGTCTTCAAATGCTTTCAGTTCACTTGCGTTGTGCCGGATCCGGCGTGCATTCCGGCGACGGAAGTGCACGCCGGATCTTCACAACGCAAGTGTGAAAGAGGCCTTAACTGAGTTTTCCTCTTTGTGCCCAGTCTAAGATGCTGTGCGTTCTACACTCTCTAGCTGGCCTTCCTGGTTCATGCTCTTCCTGTCCTATTCAGGGTTCCTGTGCATCCTTTTGGATGTACCAGCCTTAGATTTGTTCTGGTCTTTTATTCTCTCCCCATGGTACTGCTTTGGAACGTCCCTTGGTCTCCTGTGTCCCCCGATGATATGAGCGAGAAAGTAGGATTTTTTGTGCTTACCTGTAAAATCCTTTTCTCGCTGAGTTTATTGGGGGACACAGCACCCACCCAGTAAGTACATTGCTGGTTCTTTTTGGTGGGTCCCAACTGTTCTTGGTTCTGACCCATCTCCAGCTCTCTTTCATACAATTGGTTTCTGTTGGCTTCTCCTGGCTGCTCCTACTGCTTTTGTACAAACTGATTAGCTCAGTGTATGTAGGAGGGGATATAGCTGAGAGGAAGAGCTAGCACTTTTTTTGCCTAGTGTCGCCTGTTAGTGGCAGCAGCAGATGGTCTCCTGTGTCCCTCAATGAACTCAGCGAGAAAAGGATTTTACAGGTATGCACAAAAAAAAACTATTTTTCCAACTACCCACTACATCATATACAAAATTAAATGGTGCCATTAGAAAGTACAACTTGTCCCACAAAAAAATACACCATCATATGGCTATGTGAACCGAAAAATAAAAAAGTTTGACGGGGGACACCAGTGTTTGGCGCTATGATTGACTGGTATGTTATACGAGCCACTGGCAGCGCTACAGAGGCCGAGGGAACAGGAAGACTCCCTCTGCACTCAGCCAATCTAGTTGGTGACTGCATGCTGTGCTCTGTGTTGCCCTGGCTGATCACAATCGTGCGCATGAGCCCATATGTAATATTAGTCAAAGAATACATAATATGGATTATTTGTTAAGTTGTGAAATTTGTTCAATTCTGAGTTATGTTTTTGTATCCTCATTTGTTCCAATTTTTGTTAAAGGGTTAACCTTTATTGGCTGTTTTTGTCATGTTGCTAAAATACAGATTATTAAAAAATGGGAAAAAAATATGGCAGTTGCATGAAAATGTTCGTATAGGGAACAAAAAGGATGTGTAATAGGTGTGTATGAACCAGACAGTTTCAGGACAATACATTTGTCAGGAAGTGTATATTTGTCATTTGTTCTGAAAGGCTCAGGATATTTTACAATTTACTGCTCTGGTGTTTTTTTTTATTTTTTTGCAGTTGAAACAATTGAAACTATGCTGCTATCATTATTCTCCACTGCACCTCATGATCCCAGCTCTGGTGTTACTGCTCTGCCCAGAAGATCTGAGACTTTTGGAGGTTATGACAGTAACTGCGGAAATACAAACAGAAGTAAGATTATTTGTTCATGATTTATATTGAATCAAGGATAGATTGTCGCAGTTTGTAAAGTGAGTTATATTATTTTTAAGATGGTGACATTTCAGGTGAAATTCTCTATTTGAAACTTTTTCCATGAATTAAAGGGATTCTGTCATCTCATTTTACCCTATAGAGCTGCGGACATGCACGGCTAGATCGCCACTAGCATGTCCGCAATATACCTGTCCCATATCTCTGTTTGCTTTTATTTTGTTTGAAAAAATGATTTTATTTATATGTAGATTCGCTTGTGAAGGTGCCCAAGGGGCTGTACTAACCGTTCTGGTGCCCAGCTACGCCCCCCTCTGAAGGAGCCCAGCACCGCCTGCGTCCGCCGAATCTCCTCCTTCCTCTCAGTGAGATCGCCGTAAATCTTGTGATGCGCAAGATCGCGTATGCGCAGTTCCGACATAGTGTTCCTTCCCTGTGCTGGCATCCGCCTCAGTAACGAACTGCGCATGCCCCCCTTCAGGGGGGCGTGGCTGGGCGCCAGAACGGTTAGTACAGCCCCTTGGGCACCTTCACAAGTGAATTTATATATCAATAAAATCATTTTTTAAACAAAATAAAAGCACCCAGAGATATGGGACAGGTATATTGCGGACATGCTAGCGGCGATCTAGCCGTGCATGTCTGCAGCTCTATAGGGTAAAATGAGATGACAGAATCCCTTTAAGTTTTTAAATCCTTATCATGCCATCGTGTGTGGGATCTGACAATTTTTATATTTGGATCTATGGTATCAGTCTTTGCAATGGAGGGAGCTTAAATTGGTCTTCATCACACTTTATGATATAGAACCGCTGCTAAACAATCCGCTAACACGCACTGTGTTTGATCTGTCTGTGCGGACAGATCAATCTGAAAGAATGCTGTCGGATCAGAGCTGGTTTCCACATCCTCTGTGTGTGGCACTCACTGGAGAAAGAGTACCCCTTTCTTGGCCACCTTCTTGTTATTGTTGACCAATGCGTATGTAAGATGACTGTATGGCACTTACTAATACAGTGATTCCTCAAGATACAATGGCCTCAGAATACAATATTTTAACATACAATGTTCTTTTTTGACCCATCGTAAGTTGAAACTAGACTCAAGATACAATGTCTTAGACTCATACCCAACCAATCAAGGCCACTTTTCTGGTAAAATAGTTGTATTAGTTGCTAGTTAGTAGCTAATCCTGACTGTTTTATGTAAGGACTTGTTTTATCTGTACTAAAAATCAGCTTATTTTTCTTAAATCTTCATTTTCTCTTATCTTGGATCACATTTTTGGGCTTTGGAAACGATTACTCAAGATATAATGGTCGTCCTGGAACCAATTAATATTGTATCTTGAGGGATCACTGCATAGCCTTTGTTGAAATTCTGAACCATGTTTTAGATTTCATAAGGTATGCTCCCTTGTTTACAAAGTATTTTGTGCTGTCCCCACAGAGGTCCTGTCCATAAGATGGCTGCTGATGGAAGGTCATGTGACCAGGAAATCGCCTTCATGTAACGTCTCCTCCATTTAAATACATTGCACCTGCCATCTGTACTTGTTCTGTTAGGAGTTTAGTGCAGGTAGAATGTATTTGGACAGAGAAGATGATTTGCCTGATCACATGACCCTCCGTCAGTGGCCATCTGATAGACAGAAGCTCTGTGTGGACAGCAGAAGACTTTGTAAACAAGGAGGCATACCTTACAAAATATAGAAAATGGAGCAGAATTTCCACAAAGGCTACTTTAATAAGTGCGATATAATTATGTCACAAACACATTCGTCAACAGTAACCAGAAAGTGGCCAACCTCTTTGTTTTCATGAATTGGTAAAATGTCTGATATTCTCCATCTGATATGTGTTCTATAGTGAGATTTGCAGATCATTACATTCTGTTTTTATTTACATTTTATACAGCATTTTAACTTTTTGGGAATTAGGCTTGTACACCCTTGACAGAAATGTTGTTCTTCCATTGAGCAAGCTATATTAGTAATTGACAACCTCTGGAGATTTTAGTTAAACCCCATCATTAACTTAGTAAAAGTGATCCTGAAAATGTATTGCTATGTATTTTAGTAATTTCATATAGTTTTTTCCATCCATTTAATTCATTATTACCATATTAACCACATACGAATTATAAGAAAAACCGTAAAACCCTCAAATAAAACAAAGAAAATTCTTATTACATCCCCAGATGAATATCTAGAATGGTGTCATTTTACAATTGGTCATACAAATTTGGAATAACTGTAAGCCCTCGAAGAGAACGAACAGTTCTAGGGTAGAGTGTTCACTGTTCTTTTTGTCTAGAGGTTTTATAGTTAGGCCACAGCTGGAACAGTACCGGATGAAATGTCTGTCTCACCCTGGTTGCAAACCTCGGTGAGAGGAATGAATACAGGACAGACTGTTTGACTCAGTGAATCTTTTTTGCTGAGGCTTCTGATAAGTTTGTTTTTTGGGCCTGTATGTTATGGAATGGTGATTAGGTTGGTAGTGGGACCTGCCATTCTTCTTCCATCCTTTGCCTGATTTCCACTTTTCCCTCAGTCACTTCACAAACTTGAAGGACACCTGTCAGCAGATTTGTACCTATGAAACTGGCTGACCTGTTGCATGTGCGCTTGGCAGCTGAAGGCATCAGTGTTGGTCCCATGTTCATATGTGCCCGCATTGCTGAGAAAAATGATGTTTTCAGTTTCAAGGGTACAAATCTACTGACCGATGCAAATGAGTCTGTAGGAGCAACAGGGGCGTCACCATTACTCCTAGTGGCTCAGTTTTTTCTGCAACTGCTGCACCCTCTGCACTTTGGCTGAAGGTGCTAGTCAATGTTAGTGTGTGATCAAGCCTTGCCCTGACCTCTCCTGAACTCTTGCGCTGCGCCCTGCGTTTCTGTATATGGCACAAGAACAGAAAGAGCCTCGCTGGCAGTTCACTTCTGTACTTCGAGCCTTTTTCCTTAATGCTAGTGTGATGTAAAAACTGCATAGATCGCTGTGCTACACTCTTCCCTTAAAGGGGTTGTCCCATCTCAGACAACGGGGGCATATCCTAGCGATATGCCCCCATTGTCTGATAGGTGCGGGTTGCACCACTGGGACCCGCACCTATATCGAAAACGCAGCCCTGAAAATTAAGGAGCGCGCACTGCACATGCGCAGCCGTCCTCCATTCATTTTTTATGGGGCCGGCAAATATAGCAAAGCGTTGGCTCGGCTATTTCAGTCAGCCCCATAGAAATGAATGGGAGCATGGGCCGCGCATGCGCGGTGCACTCCCATTCACTTCTATGGGAGAGGCGGGAGCAGCGCTTGGTGGTGAACAGATCCCGCGAAATCTGGGGTCCTCCAGCCACAGCTCTTCCCGCTCCGTTCTCGATAATGGGGGCATATCTTAGCTATATGCCCCCATTGTCTGAGATGGGAACACCCCTTTAACTCAAATTCCCCTCGATAGGAATTAAGGAAACAGCATAGCACAGTAAGCCTGACAACTAGCATGTGAATTAAAACTGAAGAATAACAGTCTACATTTCCTAGTAACCATCAGTGAAAAACGCATTGCTTCCGGAAGCCCAATTCCTTTTATAGAGCTAGGGCTGTATCAAAATGCGCAATATAGAACATGCTACGATTTTTCCAGTACGCAAAGATGATATGTGAAAAACTACGCTCTTGTGCACAGACCCATTGTAATGAATGGGTCAGGATTCAGTCTGGATGCTTTGCGATTTCTACACGCATCGCATATGGACGGAAAACTTGCTCGTGTGAAAGAGCCCTTATCGAAGCCATTCTGTTTGCCTAGTTTCACATACTGCCTCTCAGCAGGCGATTGGGCTCAGTAGAATTGGTCTCCGAAGCCCATTAACCGGTCTGTCATACTTTCGAGCGTACGTACACATCTCTTACCTGGTGGATCTCCTCTCCTGCCATTTGGCTGGGAAAATGATTTCTTCCGATTTAAATGGACACTCATCATGATGGATGCCATTTCAAGGTACTTGGTTGCCAAAGGAGTCCAGCCTTTCTACTTTTATAGATGACCTTTGCCCTCTGGGAACTGTCTTTCACCAGCATCTAGAGTTGCTAGATTTAACAGCGTAGGTCGAATCCCCACTATCAATAATTCATTATTTTGCAGGTGTGATGAAAGTCTCCTTCTTTGATTTTGTTTTTGAAACATGGTCTGGATCTGGGCCTTGGTACCCTGGGTTCTGAATTCTCTCACTGGGCTTAAAGTCACTGATAACTTTTCTTCAATAGGTTGCTTGCTCTGTTTCACACTGTTGTTCCCCCATCATGTCATGGGATCCTAACCTGGTCCTAGACTCCTTACACGTAGACCTTTTTGAGCCTGTCAGGAAAATTCCCCTGTGTCTCCTTTCCCTGAAAGTAGCATTCATGGTGGCAGTCGCCTCCATCAGTTGCATGTCTGAGTTGGTGGCACTTTCGTACAAACCTCCTTTTCTGGTTCTTTACCAGCAAAAAGTGGTACTCTGTCCAGTGTCTTCTTACCTTTCCAAGGCAGTCTCCTCTTTCCATTTGAATGAGGACATAGTTATTTTTATTGTACAAAAGTAGAAAACTTAATAAAAACTATATGAACTTTATCGCTATAATCGTACTGACCCAGAGAATCATGTTTTTGTCCTGCACAGTGATCTCTGCAAAATTTTAAACTTAGAGGCTCTGTCTGCATGATCAACCCTATTAAACCAGGTAGACTACTTGGTAGGGCTCATCATACTGATTAAAACAATACCTTTCTTTTCGTTGTATTCTAAAGAGCCGCAGAGTTTTTATTAATGTGCAAATGAGCAAGTTGGAGCACCAGGGGGTAGGGCTGAATTCTTGGAGCGCTGATTTTGTAACACCCCTGTGTTCTGCACACTCCCCCCTCTCCTTGATTGATAGGGCTAGACAAGCCCTCATACAGCTATATAGATAGAAAGTAAATACATTATGGCTCTTGGAATGCAAAAATATAAATATATTAAAACATTTGCTTGCTTAGTAAGGGATTAATATCTGAAATGAGCATTCCTCTTTAAAAGGTAGCTTCGAATTGTCCAGATGCCGATTTTTTTTCCAATTTATTTACTTTTTAATTTTTAACTCCCTTTTCTGTGGGATGGAAGATTCCAAAGAAGCCATGTGAACGCTCTTAACCACCTCAGCCCCCCTACTATGGTGCAAAAAAGTGAATTTCCGCATTTTGAAGCAGCTCTGACTTTCTGAGCACCTGTCCTGTTTCTTCAGGTGCTAGAATGCCAGGATAGTATAAATACCCCCCAAATGACACCATTTTAGAAAGAAGACTCCCCAATGTATTCGCGGAGGGGCATGGAGAGTTCATGTATCATTTCATTTTTTTTCACAAGTTAGCGGAAAATGACACTTTATGAGGAAAAAAAATAATAAAGTTTCCATTTCTGCTGACTTCTGGCAAAAAAAAAAATCTCCCACGGACTCACTATGCCCCTCAGTGAATACCTTGGGGTGTCTACTTTCCGAAATGGGGTCATTTGTGGGGTGTGTTTACTGTTCTGGCATTTTGGGCGGGGCTAAATTGTGAGCAGCCATGTAAAACCTAAAGGTACTGTTGAATTTGGGCCCTTTGCAACCAGGCTGCAAAAGTTCACACGTGGTATCTCAGTACTCAGGAGAAGTAGGCAATGTGTTTTGGGGTGTATTTTACATTTACCCATGTTGGGTAGAGAAATATCTCTGTAAATTGACAACTTTGTATAAAAAAATTAAAAAGTTGTTGTTTACAGCGATATTTCTCACACAAAGTATGGGTATATATAAAAATACACCCCAAAACACATTGCCCTACTTCTCCTGAGTACGGCGATACCACATGAGTGACACTTTTTTGCAGCCAAGATGCATAAAGGGGCCCAAATTCCAATGAGTACCTTTAGGATTTCACAGGCCATTTTTACGCATTTGGATTCTCACGCTTTAGGGGCCCCTAAAATGCCAGGGCAGTATAAATACCCCACATGTGACCCCATTTTGGAAAGAAGACACCCCAAAGTATTCCGTGAGGGGCATGGCGAGTTTACAGAAAAAATTTTTTTTGGGCACAAGTTAGCGGAAATTGATATAATTATTTCTTTTATTTTTTTTACAAAGTCTCATATTCCACTAGCTTGTGACAAGAAATGAAATAAAATTTTGCATGAACTCACCATATCCCTCACGGAATACCTTGGGGTGTCTTCTTTCCAAAATGGGGTCACTTGTGGGATGTTTGTACTGCCCTGGTATTTGAGGGTCTCCGCAATCATTACCTGTATGGCCAGCATTAGGAGTTTCTGCTATTCTCCTTATATTGAGCATACGGGTAATGAGATTTTTTTTTTTCCGTTCAGCGGTGCGGTGGGCTGGGCGCTAACTACCTAACAAGTAGCTAACTAACTGGCGGTGATAAGGGACCCTTAGGCCCCATTCACACGTCCGAAATTCTGTTTGCGGAACGGAATTGCGGACCCATTCATTTCTATGGGGACAGACTTTGTCCCGCTCGGATCCGGAATTGCGTATCCGCACTTCCGGGTCTGCACTTCCGTTCCGCAAAAAATATAGAACATGTCCTATTCTTGTCCGCAATTGCGGACAAGAAAAGGCATTTTCTATATAGTTCTGGCAATGTGCGGATCTGCAAAATGCGCAAAGCACATTGCCGGTGTCCGTGTTTTGCCGATCCGTGAATCCGCAAAACACATATGGACGTCTGAATAGAGCCTTACAGGGGGGAGATCAATGACAGGGGGGTGATCAGGGAGTCTATATGGGGTGATAAGGGGTTAATAAGTGACCGGGGGGGGGGGGTTGTGTGGTGCTTGGTGCAACTTTACAGAGCTACCTGGTCCTCTGGTGGTTGATCCCAGTAAATGGGACCACCAGATGACCAGGTAGCAGGTATATCAGACGTTGTTAACAAAACAGCGTCTGATATACCTGTTTGATTTCATTTATTTAACTTCTACAGCCTGCCAGCGATTGATCATCGCTGGCAGGCTGCAGTATAACTGCAGAGCCACGCGTTCACAGCAAATCTCGCATATCGCGAGATGACGCACGGATTCATCCGGCCAGAACAACAGGACCGCCCGCCAGACACATCCGTGCGTTAGGCGGTCCTGTAGTGGTTAAGGTGGTCAATGATACCGCAGAAAGAGGAACTGCTCTGGTAAAAAAAAGTTTAATCAATCGGTCAGGGACGAACAACAAAAACATTTCTTGATGAGGGCAGTCGAGCATCACAGAAAAGTCGTCACCAAGCTAACCAAAGAAGGGATTGCATAGTTCAAAGTTGATTAATATAACACGTTTTACCTATCATACTACCTATTAATCTTAGTGTCTAGTTTTAATATTATTTTAAGGTTGTGATTTCTAGTTTTCGCAATAAAAGTAAATAACATTGAAAAATAGTATTTTTTGCCTACTTTTACAAAACTGATCAAAGCGTGCAACCTCTAAATATTATCCAATCTTGTTGAAATTTGGCATATATATATTTTTACATAACTGAGACTCGGGGCGTAAGCAAAGTCTGCAAAAATTTAACATTTTATTTTTTTCCATTACAAAATAAAACACCCTAGGCACCGTGCACGCATTCCCTTCATACAGCTGATCCAGTGGGGGTGTGGGGGTATGGACCCCCGGCGATCTGGTATTGATGACCTATCCTGAAGATAGGTCATCAGTATTAAGGCCTGGAAAATCCCTGATGTTTGGAGATGGCTCATTGACTTCTATGGGAGAGTTTAGTGTAAACATGTGCAGGGAGGAGATGTACTGTGTCCATCATCTATTGTAAACTATAGATCCTGTCTTATCTTCCTCCAGGTCTGTGTTATGTAGGTGATACATTTTACTGTAATCCTACCTGAGATGATAGTGATTACTACTAAAAAATCGTTTATACAGCAATGTGGAAACTACAAGATTTTAGAATTTTTTGGGTATAGAAAAAAAAGAAGAAAATATATTGAAACAATACAGTCATTTTCTGATGATCCATTTCTTTTCACTTTGGTTATCATGCCATCTAAATATGTTGTATCTTGGTTTGCAGCTGGCAGTTTTAATCAGAGAGTCAAGGACCGACATTCAGAAACTGAAACTCAAGACCTTATGCATAGTGAGGTAAAACCCTTTATAGTGCATATTTGTTATTGACCAATTAATTTTATTTTCAGACATGTGTACTAAACTCCATCAACTTTTTTTTTAACTGAAATTATTTTAAAGGCTATGTACACCCTTGGGGAATTCTTTCTATTATTGCATTGTACTCATTTTCAGCTAAAATAATTTTTTCAGTTGGTCTTTATTAAAAATTTTGAGCCATTTTCTCTGTATAACCTTGAGATTCTCTAGTAGCAAGCTCTGTATTTTTACTGAAAGTACGATTGTCACAGCCCTTTATGACAGAACGGTTGAATATTTTTAGTAAAGACCAATTGATTTTTTTTCCAAAAATGAGTAAAATGCAATCACAAAAAATAGTTGCCTCCAAAGGTGTACATAACCTTTAAATGTGTCTAAAAATTCAAGTCACGTTGTTTCATTGCTGTATATTTGCAATATTCTGAGCAGTTACATGCCCCAGCAAACATAACATCTTCAAAGTTTAACATAACATTTTCTTTTTTTTCTTTTTTTACAGCCTGATATGCCCATGTTGGAAAATCAGAACCCCTCAGAGACTGAGGTAATACATTTGTTCATGTACCAATAATGCATACAACACTTGGATGGCCTTCTGATTTATAAACTAACTGGAAGAAACACTGTGACTGGAAAATAGATTAAAAAGTAGTTATGGAGAATTAATACCTAAAGGTGCCAACTGTCTAATGTGTATTGTGGTGTCTCAAGTCTCCCCTGACATTGGAGGAGAGAAGGATCTGGCATGTTGAATTTCAGCATGCATCCCTGGCAGATAAGCAAATGCCAGAGGCTTATTCCCCTCTTCCCATTGGCTTAGCGTTCAAACAGTATCATTTGGGGGATACTATATCTACGCTATCTACCTTACATCTGGTGGCATTAGAGGCAGAGCTTGCTAAGAGCACATTTGCATAAATAAATTTTTCGGTGTTCACCGGTCCAAGTCGAAAACCGCTTGCAATCATCCCAAATAGACGATTCCTATACTTGCTGTTTTCTCGGCCTAGGAAAGAGCTGCATACTCCAACTCCTGGCTGTAGGTAGACCTAGTGGGCCTGCATGTACAACAAAGTTTTCACATTTCTATCTCTAGAGGAACCCATAAATTTTTCGATGTTCACCGGTCCAAGTCGAAAACCGCTTGCAATCATCCCAAATAGACGATTCCTATACTTGCTGTTTTTTCGGCCTAGGAAAGCGCTGCATACTCCAACTCTGGGGAGAAGGTAGACCTAGTGGGCCTACATGTACAACAAACTTCCAACTTCTCTCTTCCAAGCAGCATGATACATGCATGCTACATTTCAAATGCATCTCACCTCATTTTTTGCAATGTTTCTGGGGTGTATAATGCTTTGTGGATGGACTGCTGTACAGCTATGTGCTAAAGACCTTTGGAAGAGAGGAGAGCACTGGTTTCATTCATTAACTTTTAGAGCACAAAGTAGACTCCAATGAGTGTGCAGTCATATTCTTTATCAGGTACATCTTTCTAGGTGAAACAAATGTGTCAGAGATGAACATTGTTTAATAAAAACTATGTATAGAAGGTAACTTCCATTTTCTTAATCTGATGAGCAGTATTATTTTGTTTGCAGATAATTATGAAGGTGCAGACACTGATAAAAATGCTGTATAGCCTGCAGGTGAGTTACATTTCATTGAAAGGAAGTCTGTCCGCACAATTCACACAATAAACCGCTAACGCTGTTGGATAGGTTATATCAAAATGAATGCAAGAATACATATAGTGGTGTTCATAGCAGCAGCATAACTGGGAAAAAGGAACTTCAATTTGCGTTGTGCAAGCAAGTTTCTACATTGCCAAGCCAGAGAAGTGCCCTGGCTTTGTCTCAGTAATTTCTGGCCACCCCCTCCCCTATTGAATTGACTGATGGGCATATATGGCATATCCAGTGTCTTTAGTGGTTTAATAGTGTTAAATGTGCCATTTTTAAAAATGAATACAATTTTTTATTTTTTTTCTGAAAGAAGAATGTTTCTAGAATTTTTAGGTTGAAGTTACAGTTTATAGTCACATTACCTTACATATACTGTATTTGGGAATGATTTTACAACAATTCTCTAATAAACCATTTTCAAATCTCTCCCTTTACTAGCGGCTGCTATTATCTTTAACTTCGAGTGTGCCTCCAATTTCATAATGATATCAAACAAATGGTCGCACTATAAAGAGTATAAGCTTATGCTTCTTTCTTTCTTTTACGATGGTAACAGCTGATTACCAAATTTATTTTTTCTGTTCTTTAGCTACTTGCTCTAAGGGTCCATTCACACGTCCGCAATTCTGTTCCGCATTTGCGGAACGGAATTGCGGACCCATTAATTTCAATGGGGACAGACTATGTCCCGGCCGGGTCCGCAATTGCAGATCCGCACTTCCGGGTCCGCAATTGCGTTCCCGAAAAAAATAGAACATGTCCTATTCTTGTCCGCAATTGCGGACAAGAAAAGGCATTTTCTATGAGAGTGCCGGCGATGTGCGGTCCGCAAATTGCGAACGCACATCGCCGATGTCCGTGTTTTGCGGATCCGTGGATCCGCAAAACACACACGGACGTGTGAATGGACCCTTAATCACAGCACCATAGCCAGGGGCACTTATTCAAAAAGCTGCCGGAGGACAGTTCCCTTGCTTCCCATGGTGCCCAGGATTCTCTTAGGCCTCATGCACGCGACCGCACCGTGTTTTGTGGTCCACAAATTGTGGATCCCACCCGTGTGCGATCCGCAATTTGTCTTATTAGCTTTGCCAGCTACACAGACTGAGGCTGTTGCTACACAACACTGTTTTGCCAGGGATAGAAAGAGCATGCTGCTATAGCTGTGTCCAGCCATCAGGCGTGCACAGAAAATGTACTGGTTGATGGTGAGCGGGGGGTTTAAGGGAGGGTTTCAGATAATTAAGGTAAATGGGAATGCAATTAAATAGGGCAAATTCACAGTTCAATAATTTGGTTAGTGATTTCCATCAGTGATTGTGAGCTAAAACCAATAGTGAAGCCTCCACAGAGATGAGGTGTAAAGGAAAGATCTGCCCCTATTCTGTGTTTTTGACTCGCATCGGGTTTTGGCTCCCAATTAGGGATGAGCGAACTTCGGTTTTCAAGTTTGGGTTATCTAAGAATTCCATTATGGATTCTGCTGCCACGGACCATAAGTTTTGGTCTGTGGTGGAGGAATCCATAACAGAATTCTTAGATAATCCGAACTTGAAAACAGAAGTTCGCTCAACACTACTTGCAATAACTGATGGAAATAACTGATCAATAACTGAAGTGTGAAATTGGTCTCAAAGGTTTTTTTTGTTTGTTTTTTACTGATGAGCTGTCCTTTGGCTAGGTCATCCAGTATCTGATCGGTGGGGGTCAGACCCCTAGGACCCCCAACGAACATCCGTTTAAGAAGGCACCGGCACTCGCAGTAGCGCCACTGCCTTTTCTCTGCTATTCAAGCACAGAGCTGCACATTGTATAGCGGCTGTGCTTGGTATCACAGCTCAGCCCCATTCGCTTCATTGGGGCTGAGTTTTGCCTAAGCTATGTGACCGATGAATGTGACATCACATGCCCTAGACAAAGCTGGAGAAGGCCATGGCTCCACTGTGAGCACTGGTGCCCTCTCAAACAGCTGATCGACAGTGGCCATGGGTGTCGGACCCCCACTGATCAGATACTGACGACCTTTCCAGAGGATAGGTCATCCGTAAAAAAAACTCTTGGAAAACCCCTTCAAATAATTATAATTGAAGATATAATTTAACTTGTGACCTGCATATTATAAATAAAGATATATAAACTAGCAAGAATTCTCTGTGCTCTTCTAATTTATAGGCCTTGATAGCACAGCAGGACAGCTACATAGAGGTGCAGCGAGAACGGGAAAAACAATCCCGACAGCAGTCCAGGGGAAATTGGTTGCTCGAGCAGGAGAAGCAACGAAACTTTGAAAAACAAAGGGAGGAGTTCGCTAATGTGCAGAAGCTACAAGACCAGCTGAAACAGGAAAGACAACGTTGGGAGCGTGAAAGGAACAGACACCAAAAAGGCATTGAAGCTACTGAGATGATGCTACGGCAAAGAGAGGAGGCCTCACACATTGAAATGGAAAAGTTGAAGCAGGAACGGATAGAACTAGAAGCACAGAGAGAAGCCTATCAGCATGATTTGGAAAGGCTGCGTGAAGCTCAAAAAGCAGTGGAGAAGGATAGAGAGCGTTTGGAGCAGTTGAAGAAAATAAAGAAGCCATCCACTGCAGGATCATTTACTCCCGACCTGGTGCAGGTTACACTAGTATGTATTTCCTTACAAAATCAATGCGCTAAGTGGTCATAGTTTTCCTTAAAACATTGAAAAATGTATAATGGCAATATTTTCAGATCCAAACTCATTTCAGTGACCTGTTGATTTGCAGACTGTAGCTCTATAGTTTTCCACTACACCATAGTTTTGTGTTGGGGTGCTTGTCCTGCACCTTGTCATATACATAGTAACAGAGTTGTGTCTACTCACATCCCTGTTTAGGGTTGGCGGATATGGTGGCAACTAACATTACATTGTGTAACGAAAGCACTATACACACACCAAAAGCACAGCAAAATGGAAAATTGACGTTTCCTTTGTGTGCACTTTGGAGTCATTTATGAGCAGTACGACACTTTTTGGCATACTTTTGTTACAGATTAGGTTGCAAAGGGGATTTGCAGCCAAATGTGCGACTTTTTTCCGCTCATGCCACTTTTCCGAGGTCACGGAAAAAAGGTGGTGGGCCATCCCGTCTTATTTATAATTTTTGACGCCTATTTTTGGCAAGGGAGCTGGCATAGATTTAAAGGGTAACTGTCATTTTATTTTTATTTATGTAATAGTGAATAGTGATACTGACCATTTTTGTAATATACTTTAATTACTGAAATCATACATTTCTATTAGAAAAATAGCTCTAAAGTGGCCCATTTTGTGCCTTAGGAACACTACTGTCTTCTGTTAACATAACAGTCAGTGTTAGCAAGTCTCCACTGTTATGTAAACAGAAGACAGAGGAGCGTTGCTAAGGCACAAAAGACTTGAGAGCTATTTTTCTAATAGAAATGTACGATTTCAGTAAGGGCCCTTTCACACTGGCGTTTTTCTTTTCCGTCCTAGAATTCCGTCGTCGGGTGTCTATGCCGGAAAAATCCTGATCAGGATCATCGCCATGCATTCTGAATGGAGAGAAATCCGTTCAGGATGCATCAGGATGTCTTCAGTTCAGGACCGGAACGTTTTTTGGACGCAGCAAATACCGCAGCATGCTGCGCTTTTTGTTCCGTCCAAAAATCCGGAACACTTGCCGCAAGGCTGGATCCGGAATTAATGCCCATTGAAAGTCATTAATCCGGATCCGGTCTTAAGCTAAACGTCGTTTCGGCGCATCGCCGGATCCGACGTTTAGCTTTTTCTCAATGGTTACCATGGCAGCCAGGACGCTAAAGTCCTGGTTGCCATTGTAAAATGTTGTGGGGAGCGGGGGAGCAGTATACTTACCATCCGTGCGGCTCCCGGGGCGCTCCAGA
Organism: Bufotes viridis; assembly: GCA_033119425.1. NCBI lineage: Eukaryota > Metazoa > Chordata > Amphibia > Anura > Bufonidae > Bufotes > Bufotes viridis. The sequence continues at coordinate 354,721,780 of CM065589.1, forward strand.
GTGACGTCAGGGCGCCCCACACGCATGGATCACGTGATCGCATGGATCACGTGATCCATGGGCATGGGGCGCTCTGATGTCATTCAGGAGCGCCCCGGGAGCCGCACGGACTGTAAGTATACCGCTCCCCGCTCCTACTTTAGCAACCAGAACTTTAATAGTGTCCTGGCTGCCATAGTAACCTGAAAGCAATTCGAAGACTGATCGGGACGGAAGTGCCTGCCGGATCCTCAGAACGCAAGTGTGAAAGGACCCTAATTAAAGTATATTATAAAAATGGTCAGTATCACTGCCTCTATACATTATAAAAATAGAATGGCAGTTACACTTTAAGCAAGTCGCACAGCCAGCGCCTATGTTATGTGTAGGCCGGCACCTAAACATAACTTAGGCGCATCAAGTGCCAGCCCAGGGTTATTACGGTCTAAAACGTTGGTCTTAATAAATGACCCAATATGTGAATATCAAAACGGCAGGAGCATACGCTATACAACAACATGTAGCGCCATGACACCTCAGTTACAATGCACCCTGCACAAACTAGGTCACAATATTTCTACTTGATGGCTATAATATGATCATAAAATGAAGTACGTTAAAACATGCCAGTGCTTTTATGATTTTTTTCAGGGTTTAGCCCATTCTGCAAGTTTTAATGGAGAAGGAATGCAGAACTTAGAAGGAGCTGGTCATCTGGGTATGAAACCTTCAGCCAAAACCAGTGCATCTGTGTCAGCTGCTGACTACCTGGAGAGGCCTGAGGTCACACGTCGGGACAGTAACTCCATGGAATCAAGACCAGCATTGAAAAATGATGTGCCTATTCATTTGTTAAGTGCCACTAATCAGATCCAGAAGCCCACACTACTCACAAAGCAGCAGATACCTACCAAGCTGGCCACACTGACAAAAAGTGGGAGGGACAAGTCTGGTAGAGGAAAAGCTTCTCATCGGACTGAGAGTTCAGGTCAGTGGGAAACAGACTGCCACTATTCTTCTGTTCCATAGGCATAGTACTTGTTAGGCTTTCTAGATTAATAGAACATGGAAGGGGTGGGAGATATGATCAATCCACTTGATCGAACCCAGGTAGTTCTCTGATCTTATTGTTTTCATATGATATCTATATTTCATCACAACGTTTTTGTTATGATTTTTCAATTTTAGAAAACGTGCTATGTCAAGGGGCACACACTTAAGAACACCCAATATTTTATTGGTCGGTCTATAAAAATGCTGACACGATGCACAATAATAATACAGTAAAATGAAATAAAATCTCCTAGTTAAGATATTCTTCTTATGTATTCCCATCAATAAGGTGAAGATTTTTATAGAGCTATCAATAAAATATTGGGTGTGTGTGCCCCTTGACATAGCACGTTTTCTATTCAGTTTTTTTGGGCCAAAGGGTGGACCTACAAGGAGAGCACCTATCCATAAACGAGAAAATGTTGAGCTGCTGAATTTTGTGACTATTTTTCAATTTTATTTTTGAAATGTCCATCACTGCATTCAGTATAAATGTTATTGTCTACATCAGCATCCATAGGTCACCGGCCCCTTATTCCATCCAGAACTTCTGAGAAGGATGACAGTACTGCGAAGGCTCGAAGAGCAGCTAGTCCGGGTCTAGTTGGTAGTCAAGTAGCATTCTTTCAGCAAGGTAAGCTGTGTGCGACTGTGGCTAGGTCATCAATATCAAATGGGGTGGGGGTCTGCCACCCCCACTGACCGACTGCCTGTCACTGGAAACATAATAGTGGACAGAGCCAGAAGCGGAAGGTCACTGTGTAATTGCCATGCCGGCATACTGCAGCTAAGCATCTAGTCACAACGCCTACTGCAAAAAACTGATAAGTGACAAGGTTCTTGATGCTTGATAAACTTGACAAGGTTCTTAATGCTTGCTAAACTTGACAAGGTTCTTGAGGCTTGCTAAACTTGACAAGGTTCTTGATGCTTGATAAACTTGACAAGGTTCTTAATGCTTGCTAAACTTGACAAGGTTCTTGAGGCTTGTTACTGGTCACAATTCTCTGTAAACCCCACTGAGGCTGAGGACCTCTAACAGACTCATACCTCCTTTTTTACTGACCATAAAGCAAGCAAAATATATATAGACATATTACACCAACCCTGCTACTCTAATAACGGATTAGAAGGGTTTGCCACTCTCTAATGGCCTTTTTTAATGGCCTCCATGGAAGAGGACGCAGCCTGGGAGGTGGTCATGTGAGTTGATGTAGAAGCAATAACCACCACATCCAGTGTTTACTTTTGTACCCTTGGGAAACAGAGTGGGTTTCTTTGGTAAGCAATAAGGAGTTTTAGCATTTCCTATGCCAGTACACATTGGCCCCTTTCTGAAATTGCATATACTAATCACTTTAAGCTTTGCTACGCATTTAACTGACCTGAAGACATTCCTTTAAAAGGGGTTGTCCGGGTTCAGAGCTGAACCCAGACATAAACCCTTCTTCCCTTATTCAGCATGAATGAGTGGAGCATATTCGTCTTTCAGTTTTTTCTTTAGATCTGGTGATGTACTGGGTCTCACTATGGATATGCTAGGCAAAAACTTCTGCCTAGCAGTGATCCTGGTGATGTCACCGCCACTAATGGGTGGTCTGTAGCGCTGCCTCGGCCTGTAAACACAGGCTTAGGAAGCGCTACAGACCACCCGTTAGTGCCGGTGAAGTCACCGGAATCACTGCTAGGCGGATTAGCAGTGAGAATGCATGAAGTGCCCTGATACTCTAATTATCGATGCTGAACCAGGACAACCCAGTTAAAAAGAACCTGCATCTTCTCCTGTCATGTCTGTTTTGGCATTTACTTGCATCCCCCTTGTAATAACTATTCTGGAGCAATGTGCCATTCCTTTATTATTCCTGATTATTCTAGATCGGTATTACCAGTGGGAGTTTGTCCCTGCACAGTCTGACATGATCCATTAAGGCAGGGACACCACCCAGGTTGTAACAGACAGTTGCACCTTCATTTCAAACTGACGGCAATTCTCTTTCACTCATAAACACTGTAAACTGAATGCTTCTCAAACTGATAAGACTGTAGCTTGTAATTAGTGTTGATTATGGGAGGTAAAACCTGCCAAGATTAAAATGAAATTGAAAAACCTAAAATTATAATTAAAATAACGTTTTAACATTTTAATTTCATCTAGTGTCTGCACAATGCATGCCAAAATTAAAAAGAAAATTCAATTTTTCCATTCGAATTTTCTTTTCCAACTCCAGTGTGGGTAATAAGTGTCAAAAATAAATGCAAAGATAAATAACCTTTTTCATTTTAAATTTCCTCTTTGTCAATTAATTCTCCTATTCCTTCCTATAGTGGGTTTTTCATGTCAAACTCATAAATCAAATGAAAACACCAAGTAGAAGCTAAAAATGGTAGATTGAGATTTCAATTTCATCTCTTGCAGGCAAGTCAAATGAAAAAGAAAGCCCATTTGAATTTTCATTTTAGCGTTGTACTAACATTCAGATTCATGTAACTGAGCAGTAGTGAGCGTGGTGCCGTATGACTCTGTATGTCCACTAGAGGGCGCTGTGCTTCTCCACATTTCCAACAGCTAACACAGGATCAAGTTTATCACTCCAGTAGATGGCGCTGTGACAGTGAAATCTTAGTACTGTGCTGAATGCATAGGGTAAGATTATGAGACTAAGAGATGGCGCTGTGACAGTGAAATCTTAGTACTGTGCTGAATGCATAGGGTAAGATTATGAGACTAATAGATGGCGCTGTGACAGTGAAATCTTAGTACTGTGCTGAATGCATAGGGTAAGATTATGAGACTAATAGATGGCGATGTGACAGTGAAATCTTAGTACTGTGCTGAATGCATAGGGTAAGATTATGATACTAATAGATGGCGCTGTGACAGTGAAATCTTAGTACTGTGCTGAATGCATAGGGTAAGATTATGAGACTAATAGATGGCGCTGTGACAGTGAAATCTTAGTACTGTGCTGAATGCATAGGGTAAGATTATGATACTAATAGATGGCGATGTGACAGTGAAATCTTAGTATTGTGCTGAATGCATAGGGTAAGATTATGAGACTAATAGATGGCGCTGTGACAGTGAAATCTTAGTATTGTGCTGAATGCATAGGGTAAGATTATGAGACTAATAGATGGCGCTGTGACAGTGAAATCTTAGTACTGTGCTGAATGCATAGGGTAAGATTATGAGACTAATAGATGGCGCTGTGACAGTGAAATCTTAGTACTGTGCTGAATGCATAGGGTAAGATTATGATACTAATAGATGGCGCTGTGACAGTGAAATCTTAGTACTGTGCTGAATGCATAGGGTAATATTATGAGACTAATAGATGGCGCTGTGACAGTGAAATCTTAGTACTGTGCTGAATGCATAGGGTAAGATTATGAGACTAATAGATGGCGCTGTGACAGTGAAATCTTAGTACTGTGCTGAATGCATAGGGTAATATTATGAGACTAATAGATGGCGCTGTGACAGTGAAATCTTAGTACTGTGCTGAATGCATAGGGTAAGATTATGAGACTAATAGATGGCGCTGTGACAGTGAAATCTTAGTATTGTGCTGAATGCATAGGGTAAGATTATGAGACTAATAGATGGCGCTGTGACAGTGAAATCTTAGTACTGTGCTGAATGCATAGGGTAATATTATGAGACTAATAGATGGCGCTGTGACAGTGAAATCTTAGTACTGTGCTGAATGCATAGGGTAAGATTATGAGACTAATAGATGGCGCTGTGACAGTGAAATCTTAGTACTGTGCTGAATGCATAGGGTAAGATTATGAGACTAATAGATGGCGCTGTGACAGTGAAATCTTAGTACTGTGCTGAATGCATAGGGTAAGATTATGAGACTAATAGATGGCGCTGTGACAGTGAAATCTTAGTACTGTGCTGAATGCATAGGGTAAGATTATGAGACTAATAGATGGCGCTGTGACAGTGAAATCTTAGTACTGTGCTGAATGCATAGGGTAAGATTATGAGACTAATAGATGGCGCTGTGACAGTGAAATCTTAGTACTGTGCTGAATGCATAGGGTAAGATTATGAGACTAATAGATAGCGCTGTGACAGTGAAATCTTAGTACTGTGCTGAATGCATAGGGTAAGATTATGATACTAATAGATGGCGCTGTGACAGTGAAATCTTAGTACTGTGCTGAATGCATAGGGTAATATTATGAGACTAATAGATGGCGCTGTGACAGTGAAATCTTAGTACTGTGCTGAATGCATAGGGTAAGATTATGAGACTAATAGATGGCGCTGTGACAGTGAAATCTTAGTATTGTGCTGAATGCATAGGGTAATATTATGAGACTAATAGATGGCGCTGTGACAGTGAAATCTTAGTACTGTGCTGAATGCATAGGGTAATATTATGAGACTAATAGATGGCGCTGTGACAGTGAAATCTTAGTACTGTGCTGAATGCATAGGGTAAGATTATGAGACTAATAGATGGCGCTGTGACAGTGAAATCTTAGTACTGTGCTGAATGCATAGGGTAATATTATGAGACTAATAGATGGCGCTGTGACAGTGAAATCTTAGTACTGTGCTGAATGCATAGGGTAAGATTATGAGACTAATAGATGGCGCTGTGACAGTGAAATCTTAGTACTGTGCTGAATGCATAGGGTAAGATTATGAGACTAATAGATGGCGCTGTGACAGTGAAATCTTAGTACTGTGCTGAATGCATAGGGTAATATTATGAGACTAATAGATGGCGCTGTGACAGTGAAATCTTAGTACTGTGCTGAATGCATAGGGTAAGATTATGAGACTAATAGATGGCGCTGTGACAGTGAAATCTTAGTACTGTGCTGAATGCATAGGGTAAGATTATGAGACTAATAGATGGCGCTGTGACAGTGAAATCTTAGTACTGTGCTGAATGCATAGGGTAAGATTATGAGACTAATAGATGGCGCTGTGACAGTGAAATCTTAGTACTGTGCTGAATGCATAGGGTAAGATTATGAGACTAATAGATGGCGCTGTGACAGTGAAATCTTAGTACTGTGCTGAATGCATAGGGTAAGATTATGAGACTAATAGATGGCGCTGTGACAGTGAAATCTTAGTACTGTGCTGAATGCATAGGGTAAGATTATGAGACTAATAGATGGCGCTGTGACAGTGAAATCTTAGTACTGTGCTGAATGCATAGGGTAAGATTATGAGACTAATAGATGGCGCTGTGACAGTGAAATCTTAGTACTGTGCTGAATGCATAGGGTAAGATTATGAGACTAATAGATGGCGCTGTGACAGTGAAATCTTAGTACTGTGCTGAATGCATAGGGTAATATTATGAGACTAATAGATGGCGCTGTGACAGTGAAATCTTAGTACTGTGCTGAATGCATAGGGTAAGATTATGAGACTAATAGATGGCGCTGTGACAGTGAAATCTTAGTACTGTGCTGAATGCATAGGGTAATATTATGAGACTAATAGATGGCGCTGTGACAGTGAAATCTTAGTACTGTGCTGAATGCATAGGGTAATATTATGAGACTAATAGATGGCGCTGTGACAGTGAAATCTTAGTACTGTGCTGAATGCATAGGGTAAGATTATGAGACTAATAGATGGCGCTGTGACAGTGAAATCTTAGTACTGTGCTGAATGCATAGGGTAATATTATGAGACTAATAGATGGCGCTGTGACAGTGAAATCTTAGTACTGTGCTGAATGCATAGGGTAAGATTATGAGACTAATAGATGGCGCTGTGACAGTGAAATCTTAGTACTGTGCTGAATGCATAGGGTAATATTATGAGACTAATAGATGGCGCTGTGACAGTGAAATCTTAGTACTGTGCTGAATGCATAGGGTAAGATTATGAGACTAATAGATGGCGCTGTGACAGTGAAATCATAGTACTGTGCTGAATGCACAGTAAAAAAATTTACTCACCTTATCCACTTGATCGTGTAGTTGCCGATCTCTTCTCTCTTCTTTAAGCATTAGCTGCCGGCTAAAGGACCTGTGGTGACGTCACATCACATGGTCCAATCACATGGTCCATTACCATGGTGATGGACCATGTGATAAGCTCAGTGACGTGATGAAATTAAAATGTTATTCTAATTATAATTTTAGGTTTTTAAATTTCATTTTAATCTTGGCAGGTTTAACCTCCCATAATCAACACTAATTACAAGCTACAGTCTTATCAGTTTGAGAAGCATTCAGTTTACAGTGTTTATGAGTGAAAGAGAATTGCCGTCAGTTTGAAATGAAGGTGCAACTGTCTGTTACAACCTGGGTGGTGTCCCTGCCTTAATGGATCATGTCAGACTGTGCAGGGACAAACTCCCACTGGTAATACCGATCTAGAATAATCAGGAATAATAAAGGAATGGCACATTGCTCCAGAATAGTTATTACAAGGGGGATGCAAGTAAATGCCAAAACAGACATGACGGGAGAGGATGCAGGTTCTTTTTAACGGGGTTGTCCTGGTTCAGCATCGATACGTAGAGTATCAGGGCACTTCATGCATTCTCACTGCTAATCCGCCTAGCAGTGATTTTTATTTATTTTTGGCACTTATTACCCACACTGGAGTTGGAAAAGAAAGTTCTTTATAACTTTGGCATGCATTTTGCAGACACTAAATAAAATTAAAATGTTAAAACGTTATTTTAATTATAATTTTAGGTTTTTTAATTTCATTTTAATTTTGGCAGGTTTTAGTTTACGAGCTGTTAGTAAAATACAGGTAAGGGCTACAGGTCAAGCTGTCAGAACTGCTGTCTGACCAATCCACAGTGAAGCAGATAGTGACAGTCTGTAGATCCACTGAAAGGGAAAGCCATAGATAAAACTGTTAAACATTTTTAACAAAGACCAATCAAATAAATGATTTTAGTCCAAAATGAGTAGAATGCCCCCATAGCCTTTAAAGAAAGAGGGTCGAGCAAGCAGGATTGGGTAATCATCTTTGATGATGACAGTAATTTAGGCTTGGGATTGAGTAACTCATTTCAAATACCAGTATGACAGATAATACTGTATAAAGCACGCATCTACAATTCCTCACTGGCCATAGTGCTGCTAGAGTTTGATTATTTGCTATGGAAAAAAAACCATCCATCTAGTCCAAGTTACAGTATAATCCTACTATGTTGATTCACAGAAAAGCAAAAAAAAACACCAAGCTGTATTTGCCAGTTGTCCCACGTTGGAGATAAAAATCCTTCCCAGCTCCAAATCTGTCAGAATAACTCCCTGGATCAACGATCCATCTCCACAACTCTAGTGACTAACTTGTGGTATTGTAACTTTGAAGAAGTGCATCCATGCCCTCCTAAACGTGTTTAATGAGTCAACCATCACCTTGCCGTATAGAGTTCCATATTTTCATTGCCTTTAGAGCAGGGATGCTCAACCTGTGGCCCTCCAGCTGTTGTGAAACTACAACTCCCACGATGCGATTCTGTAAGATGATAGCTGTAGGCTGTCAGGGAATGATGGGAGTTGTAGTTTCACAACAGCTGGAGGGCCGCAGGTTGAGCATGCTTGCTTTAGAGTAAAGAATCCCTCTCTAAACACTTCTTATTGCTAGATGTAGAGGATGACGTCTTGTCATGGTTATAGAGGCCTAGCTATACAAAGATCATTGAAAAGATCTCTGGACTGTCTATTCATATATCTGTACATGGTAATTTGATCACTGTTGTAATTCACTATTTGCTCATTTACTTAGACCTTTCAGGACAGGATTCTGCCAGTGAAATACCAACATATCCGTCAAGCCTTTACCGACAAAGCAGTGGCCACCTCCTCGCACCTTCCATTCCTCCTCCAGCACCTCCCGCTGATGAAGACACAAACAAGGAAGATGTCATCTTTTTCTAGGCTCCCTAGAAAAAAAGCATAGAGATTTTGCTTCAGTTCGTCTGGCATTGAAGATAATAACTTTTTGTATTTATACGTTTACCACTAAGGCCTTCTCAAGGTGTCTTGAAATAGTGAAACCTTCAAGCAGATTTTACATTGTGAAGTTTGTGACGGTCCAAAGAGTAGCAGAGATGCATTCACTAGTGGAATTGCACAATGCAATATTACTTCCTATTAGTTTGCGGACTACTGAAGAGATGTTACTGATTCTGAATGCTGAATGTTTTTGTCACAGTGATGTCATAGAGTGATGATGCAGTGGCTGCATCTATGTGTTTTAATGGAGCATCACCTGCTGGACAGGGCTGCTGAACATTTCGCTGAGAAATGATGCCCTATTTTTATGTTTTCTTTTAAACCTACTTCGACGGCCACCTCTGGCGTAACCAGTAACCCGTCCATAGTTGGGAAAACATGCTTGCCAATTAAATGAAGAATCGTGCTTACCCTTGTTGTGTATTTTATGCCTACAAAGGAGATACGTTTCTAGAATAATTTTTGTGATTCCAGTAAGCAGAAGTTAGATCTCTTTATTTCAGAGAATCTAAAGGATCAACACCCAAGCCAGACAAGGTGACAATATAATTAGGAGCAGATTTTCCACTGGACCAGATGGTCCAGGTCTGTAATGTATGGGATAACAGGACAGTGAAATCGCAAGTGTACATGAATTTCATTCATTTTCTGCCTTTGTTCCATCATTTGTAGTCTCTTGGTAGACTACCACTGCTCACCACTGCCATGTATCTCCTGAATGCTAGCTCTGCGTAATGTGAACACATTGATTAGTGCCATATTTTATGAGCAGTGTTTTTAATGTTTAGTTTTTAACTCTACTGGTCTACTAGCACTTTTGAGAATTACATAGCACAGATTGTATCACTATAGATATCAGTAGGCCATTCTGTTTTTTTATGACCACAAGTACATGAATCCTTATAAGATGCAGGATTGGTGCATTTATTATATTTTGATCCTGTTTTATTAGTGTTTCTATATCAGTTTAGTTCTTTAATTTAAAGGGAAAATACCAGTAACATTTGAGAACATTTTACACGTTTCTTGTCTCCTTTATTTTACTGCTGTTAGGCTACTTTCACACTCGCGTTTTGGTTTTCCATTTGTGAGATCCGTTCAGGGCTCTCAAAAGCGGTCCAAAACGGATCCGTTTTTCCCTAATGCAGTCTGAATGGAAAAGTATCCGCTCAGAATGCATCAGTTTGCCTCCGATCAGTCTCCATTCCGCTCTGGAGGCAGACACCAAAACGCGGCCTGCAGTGTTTTTCTGTCCATCCTGGGATGTGGAGCGAGACGGATCCGTTTCCTCTGACACAATAGAAAACCGATCCGTCCCCCATTGACTTTCAATGGAGTTCATGACGGATCCGTCTTGGCTAGAGAAGACCTAATACAACCGGATCCGTTCATGGCGGATGCATGCGGTTGTATTATTGTAACGAAAGCATGACGGATCCGCAGAAAACGCTAGTGTGAAAGTAGCCTTATCTTTATTCTCTAGATTACCTGTCATTAAAAATGTCATTGCATCAATACATGATGCAATGTTTGTATGGTTAAGGGAATCTGTCACCATAAAATGCAATGCAATCTGCAGGCAGCATGTTATAGAACAGGAGGAGTTGAGCAGATTGACATATGGTTTTCAGGGTATTTATTTAAATAGCTGCTCATGTCCCTATAGAGCTAGCTGTCAATCACTGACAGGACCGCCTCCTTTACTTCTGAGCCCAGAATCAGCAGGAATTTAAATGAATGAAACATGTTTTTCTCAATCTTTTCCCACAAAACTATATATCAATCCTCTCCAGTTCCTCCTGCTCTATAATATGCTGCCTATAGCTCAGGCACTGTGTTTAACATGACGGGTACCCTTCAACACAAATGAGCAATGTACTTATTACGTATATTAGACTTGGTCCGCTCTGCCAGGTTCTAATAAATATGCAAAAGGTTGTACTTTTCACTTCCCATGTGATCTGAGAGGCTGGCCCTCCATATTTCAATTTTTTCCAGTGCCCATAAATATATCGTCTATAGAACGCTACCTAGACTCTACGGCCTTCTGTTCACGTCATGCACTTTTAGCACAACATGTAGCTTTGAAGGTAAAATGCAACTATCTGCATTCATCCGTCTTTAGTAGACTTAAAGGGGTTGTAAAGTTGCATAATATAAATGACCTCTCCTCAGGATAGGTCGTCAGTGTCGGACTCCCACAGATCTGATATTGATGACCTATTATGCCACTGCACAACCCATTTAGGCCTCATGGGTTGCGACCCGGCCGCGTACGGACGTTGCCTGTACATTCAATGCACGGAACGGCCATGTCCATAAGGCCTTGATTGTATTTCACCTGGTGGCTATAAGAGTTATAAAACACATGAGCACTCATTCATATGAATATGTCCAAACCAGTTCTTCCTACCACTTTATATTTTTCTGAAAGGAGAAACAGTGGGAATGGTATCTACCGGTCTTTGAAAAGGATTGTCTGATATTTGTTCATAGGCTGTGTCTGGCATTGCCGCTCAGCCCCAATCACGTGAATGTAATTAAAGTTATTGAGTTGAGTATAAAACATGAGGATGTCCAGTTACTTAGTCTGGATGTAAATAAAAGGGGTTTATCAAGATATTTGAGGATAGGTCATCAATATCATATTGGCAGGGGGTCCGACACCATGCACCCCTGTCGATCAGCTGGTTGAAGAGAAGGCCGCACATTGTGCCAGCGCAGCCTTCCCTTAATTGTTTACCTGCTCGCCGTTGACATTGCAGCGGTGAGCAGGCGTAATTACAAATGTCCCGTTCACTTCAGTGGGATGGCTCATTCCTATACACTTGTATACTACAGAGACGTCCCATAGAAGTTAGTGGGGCGGCTTGTAATTACACAGTATTAAACTGAAGGCTGTGCTGGACCTCCGCCAACCTGATATTGATGACCTATCCTAAGGATAGGTCATCAATAAAAAAGATCTAGTAAAACTCCTTTAAAGTATATCATTTATCATTATATATTACACATTATAAATTTAGCTTAGAAATAAGCGACGCTTTTTAAGGAACACTCTACGTTGAGATATTATGTAGATAAAAGAGCAGAATGTAGTATTATCGGTTATTGAAGTAGTTGAGCATTGACTACATCTAGTTAAGTACGATTGGCATACGTTTTTTAATTAGATTTTAAGCCATATTTCTCAACTCCCTTATGTACTCTATGGCCCTTTCATTTACTTTATAGTCACTAGGACCATGATGGAAAAGAAAGCACTGAGGGTGCTGCAAAATGTATCTGGTTTAAATGTTTAAAACGGAGATAAAATAAAAAAAAATCTGTGGAATATGGATGTAAATGGTGTAAATATGTATATGCATTATATATTTTTTTATTTTTTTTGAAAACATTAATGTAATGCACACATGTTTAATTTGTGTTTCCAGTGAACAAATACCCCGCAGCATATAGCTAGGTTTCTGTGAGTGAATAGATGGATGTGAGAGAGGCTCAGACACTGCAAGCTATTAAATAATTGGTAATTATGTCTTATTCCTTGACAGATGAATAAACTTGATTTCTATGGGCTTATACTTTTCATTTCATCAATTAAAGAAAAAAAAGCCAGCTCTGAAGTCTCTTTTATTTGGATATGATAGATCTCTACTATGTAATGGTGGTTTTACTTTAGTTCTGTATCTATAGTAGACTTTTCTTGTTCTTTTGTTACTTAGAGGGTAAGGCCTCATTCACATGTTCGTTATGAAGTCTGTGATAAGATGGTCAGTGATTTATCTGTGAAGAATCTGTTTGGTCCGCGTGTCCATTTTCTTGCTCTCCGTATGTCATCCGTGTTCTACAGACACTGCACAGCTGAAAATCAATTTTGAGACCATCTCCTCTTAAAGGGGTTATCCCATGATTAATGTAAAAAATGAAAATCAGACACCATATAATACATGACAATCTCTTTCTAACAAAGCTAGAACATGGATCCAGAGATCTCTCCATTCATTGCTCTGCTAGGTTTATATCATGCTGGCAGCTCAAGGGGAGTGTCTTTTCCACTGCAGCTAAGGGGGCGTGTCCATGCTCTCCCTATCACAGCTCAGGAGGCAGTTGAAGGATGAAACTGAGCATGTGCGGCCATCTCATTGAGCAGGAAAAAAAAATAAGAAAAAGAACAAACAGCAGGTGGCGCTACACAGATACATTTTATTGATTAACTGTGTGGCTATCCAAAATTTTTAAATACATGCAATTACAAAAGTATTCAGATCCGGGTGCTGGTTTGAAAACTGTAGAATATTTTTCGTGGGACAACCCGTTTAACGATTCATGAAACGTGTTGCGTCCGTGTTTTTCAAGGACCCGTAGACTATAATGGATGTCATGGATCCATAAAGACAAACAAAATAGGGCATGCTTCCATGTTTAAACCACAGACTCGCAGACCATTCTGAAACACTGATGTGTGAAAACACATTAAGATGAATGGGTAAATGTGCTGTCCATGCAGAACACCGCACAAATCCGTGAATCACTGACATGTGAAAAAGATCTTATTTGTTGCTGAACAAAAAGAATGATATCAAAATGGTGGTGGTGGTGGGGACTTTTTCTTTATCCCATGATAACGTTATTGCATCTGTTTCTGCATAGGTTGGGACTTCTGCTGTGCTGACATGTTTTTAGGACTGCAGTTCAATGGTGAATGAGGTTGCCCAGTTGTATATCAGTAAGACACAATGTTGGTACAGCATAGGCTCAACTGTTTACAATTAGCAAGCATGCTTCCCATTTTTCACATACTGAGCAAGCCGGTGTAAGGCCTCATACACACGGCCGTTACGTGCATTGTTGCACAGGCAACGGCCAGGACGGATCGAGACCCTGTCAACTTGAATGGGTCGTGATCCGTCCACACCGCAAAAAAATAGAACATGTTCTATCTTTTTGCAGTGCGGAAGCACAGACAGAATCATCACGGAATCACTCCGTGGGGCTCTGTGCCTCCGTTCCGCACCGCAGCTCAGGATTACAGATCCATTCAAGTGAATGGGTCTGCATCCACGATGCGGGGAGCACACGACCTGTACCCGCATATTGCGGCCGTGTGCGTGAGGCCTAAGAAGGCATCTGAGAGGATATGTAAATGCAGTACGTACATTTACATGCACTATACAAAGCTGCCCATACTAGACATTCAGATTGGCCTGTTGAAGTGATTGGCTGCAGCAAGTAAACAAAACCTGACAGGAAGGACCATTGCTGTGGCAATGGAGTCAAGGCCAGTTAAACCTAATGTTGTTCAATTTTATTATCTCAGATAACCCCCCCCCCCCAATAGTCACATTAAAATATGGGAGGGGGAATCCCCCAAATGTCTTGTTTTTTAATTGCAAGCATTCTCTGTGTAAGTGTGTATACAGATATAGCTGTCAGTCACTGATAGCTGTACAAAGGGGAGGTATTATCAGTGATTGATAGCACTCCCTGTGTAAGTGTGTATACATAGATAGCTGTCCGTTACTGATAGCTGTACAGAGGAGAGCTATCAGTAATAGCATTCTCTGTGTAAGTGTGGATACAGAGATAGATGTCAGTCACTGATAGCTGTACAAAGGGGAGTTATTAGTAATAGCATTCTCTGTGTAAGTGTTTATACATAGATAACTGTCCGTTACTGATATCTGTCCAGAGGAGAGCTATCAGTAATAGCATTCTCTGTGTAACTGTGTATACATAGATAGCTGTCAGTCACTAATAGCTGTACACAGAAGAGGTGTTATCAGTGATTAATAGCATTCTCTGTGTAAGTGTGTATACATAGATAGCTGTCAGTCACTGATAGTTGTACAGAGGAGAGTTATCAGTAATAGCATTCTCTGTGTAAGTGTGGATACAGAGATAGATGTCAGTCACTGATAGCTGTACAAAGGGGAGGTATTATCAGTGGTTTGATAGAATTCACTGTGTAAGTGTGTATACAGAGATAGATGTCAGTCACTGATAGCTGTATACAGGAGGTGTTTTCAGTGATAGCATTCTCTGTGTAAGTGTGTATATAGATATAGTTGTCAGTCACTGATAGCTGTACACCAGGGAGATGTTATCAGTAATTGATAGCACTCCCTATGTAAGTGTGTATACATAGCTGTCAGTCACTAATAACACCTACTTTGCGAAAAAAGAAATTAGAAATTACAGGGATTAATTGTATTACATGTTTTACTGAATCTTTTCTCACAAAACAATATAACCATCTGCTCAGCTCCTCCTGTTCTAGAACATGATGCCTGCAGATTGCATTGCATTTCATGGTGACAGGTCCTTTTTAACCCTTCATATCTCAGGCTGTGCAGCAGATACAGCTCTAGGCCTGGTCTTTAAAACAAGACTAGGAAGCATTAGCTGCTAGAGTTAGGGAAATATACTGTAGCCCTTAGAAATTGGGTGAGGAGGGAAATAAGCTCATGCCTGCTTTAAACTGCTATAACTCCCGAACAGAATTCAAAAAGTTATATCTCCCAATGTAGAGATATGAAGGGTTAAAGGGAACCTGTCACCGGGATTTTTTGTACAGAGCTGAGGACATGGGTTGCTAGATGGCCGCTAGCACATCCGCAATATCCAGTCCCCATAGCTCTGTGTGCTTTTATTGGGTAAAAAAAACGATTTGATACATATGCAAATGAACCTGAGATGAGTCCTGTCCGTGAATCATCTCAGGGACAGGACTCATCTCAGGTTAATTTGCATATGTATCAAATGGTTTTTTTTACACAATAAAAGCACACAGAGCTATGGGGACTGGGTATTGCGGATGTGCTAGCGGCCATCTAGCAACCCATGTCCTCAGCTCTGTACACAAAATCCCGGTGACAGGTTCCCTTTAAAGCAGCCCTCTCCCCTTCACACTGTTGCCCGAGTTTTATTTGGGCTGAAATGTTAGGTCCTTTCCCCAAAGCCTAAGCGGAGCTTGGCAAAATTCCTAAGGAGTTAGGCTGCTAGAAAAATTACCATAAGTGGAATCGTTTTCTTGTGTGCTCAGAAGGCTTGGTTACCGGATTGTTAGGCACCTGCGGTGTGAATTCTGGCAGGCAGTTTCGGCAGAAAACAGCCTGCTGGAATTCACTGCATCAGGCACTGTGGGTTGCAGACAGAATATCTGCTGGCCCCATTAAGTATAATAAGATCCGGCCACATTCCGGTAGACAATGCGGAGAATCGTCCTGACACATTGCATGCAGTAGTACAGGTCCCATAATTATATCCAAAGATGTAGCACATAAAACTCAGGACTAGGGATAAGACAACTGACAAGACACAAAAGGAAAGGAACAGGTAAGAGCAGGGATGGAAGGGTAGGAGGGGAGACCATTAGTGGGATGCCAGGTATGTATCCCAGGGTAGCAATATTGCTTGGAATTGTTCCACGGTGTTGTTAAGGGATGCCGTGAGACATTCCATTGGACGTGAAATCACGAACCCTGGCTATAAGCATGGACTTAGTGGGAGGGGTAGTCTGCTACCAGGATTTAGCGATCAAAGATTTGGCTGCAGTACATAGTGAGTGGAACTTCCTGGAGGAGTGCTTGTTCAACCCTGGACCCTGGAGGTGGTAGGTTAAGTAAGTAGACCTTTGGGTCTAGCGGTACAGGGGATCCAAAAAGGGAATAAGCCACACCCTCACCTCCTGCCAAAATGGGTTGATACTGGGGCACGTCCAGAAAATATGGTACAAAGAACCTATGTCATTCAAGCACCGCCAGCAGACAGACTGAACAGTGGGGGGTATGGAATGTAGGAGTGCAGGGGTATGGTACCAGTGCATTAGCAGCTTATACTGCGTCTCCTTGTATGTGGTGCAGATAGATAACTGGGCTGCCGTGTTCCATACAGTCTGCCGGCACTGTGAGAAAGAGGCGATCCGAGGGCAGTAGCCCATTTATCCATGTATACATGACGTGGGGTCTCGCCCTCTGCGGATGTGGCCAAAAGGCGGTAGATTAGATAGATCAGACCTCTTGTCCCTGTGCCCAGTCGGCACAAACGCTCAAATGGGGTAGGGAGTGACACCTTAAGCGAACCAAAAGTGGTGCTCATATAGTGACAAACCTGGGGTTAGTGGAGTCCCTCCGTTGCCGGTAATTTTGAGTGGTCCTGAAGCCGCGCAAAGGATTTCAGTGTCAGAGTAGAGTCGTCCACAATGTCAGGTGGAAGAGACCCAACGACGACCAGATCCGGACCATAGGGGCGGTTAAGCTAGAGGAAATAGCTGTGTTGTAGAGAAAAGAGATCATAGAGGAATGCTGAGAAGCTAAGGCAAACTGTCTGTGGCAGGTGTCCCATATGTGTTTGGTAAAGGCCATAGGCCCCAGGATGGGAGTGTGGGAGGCTACGGGGGTCCGCTGCCATAGCAGGGTGTTCAGATGAACCGGGGCAAGCCTGAGTTTTTCGATCTCTACCCATTTAGTGTATGCCTGTTGTGACGCCCAAAAAGGAATGACGCGCAAATCAGAAGCCCAGTAATAGTGCATGATATTAGGGACCGATAGGCCGCCTCTATCTGTGGCCGTGAGCATAACCTTGCAGGGGATGCGGAGACGTTTACAGTGCCATATAAAGTCGAGAATGGCCTGTTGGAGGAGGCATAGTTTTGACAGGGATTCGTACTGGGAGCGTCTCAAAGTAATAAAGCAATTTTGGGAGGTGGGACATCTTCACCGCTGCTATGCGGCCTAGCAATGATATGTATAGTGGTTTTCATTTTTTGTGGAGGGACTTAAGTTCACGAAAGAGGGGAGGGAAGTTACTGGAGTAGTGAGGCATACGTAGGAGTAATATAAACCCCTAGGTACTTCAGCGTGGTATCCAACCATCAATAAAGGAAATTGCTCTGGAGCAATGTTCGATCGCAAGCGGGTATAAAGACAGGTAGGGCCTCCGTCTTAGAAGCATTGACCTTGTATCCCCAAAGGTTGCCGTAGTGAGATAAGGCTTTTTATAGGTTTGGTAGTGTAATGTGGGGATTGGTCAGGGTGAGGAGGACATCGTCCACGTAAAGGGAGATCTTAAATTCCTTGTCCCGTACTTTGAGTCCCTGAATGTCGTGGTTCAGTTGTACGTGTGCTACAAGGGGTTCTATACACAATGCAAAAATAAGCGGTGATAGCAGGCAGCTCTGACGTGTACCATTAGAAATATTGAAAGGAGTGGATGAGCTGAAGGGCAACTTGACAAGCACCAAAGGAGCAGAGTAGAGGCTAAGGATGGCTTTCAGAAAGAGTCCTGCAATACAGAAGGTTCAGTGGGTTTCGAATAAGAAAGACCAGTAGAGCCGGTCAAAGGCCTTTTCTGCGTCAAGGCTCAAAATAATTGTGGGAGTCGAGGTATGTGCCGCCACATCAATCAGGTCAACAACCCGACGAGTGTTATCTCTGCCTTGTCGATAGGAGATAAATCTCACCTGGTCCTTATGGACCAGGCTGGGGAGCTACACATTCAGACGAGTGTCGAGAATATGGATGAAAATTTGAAGGTCTGCATTAAGAAGGGCGATCGGTCTATAGTTAGTGCAGTCCTGAGGGTCTTTACCCATCTTGTGGATGACTACAATATGGGATAACAGAATAGACAGTGGGGTCGCCTTCCTTAAGGTTTTTGTGTAATGCTTTATTGTATTCAAACAAAATATTTATTTTCAATAAAAAGACAATTATAAAAAAGAGAATAGACAGTGGGATTTGGGAGCCCAGTAGAAATGAGTTGAGTAAGGCCAGGAGTTGGGGGAAGAGTTCTGATTCAGACATTTTGTAGTACAGGGGAGAGAAGGGACAACCTGTCAGCATTCTCTGAGAAAAGCATATAAAAATCTACACCAAGGATCCACGCAGCCGGAGGCAGAACTTGGAGTTTGCGTAGGACCCGACGCACAAAAAACGGAAGCTGGGAAGTGTTGGGGGCATACACATTACAGAGTACAATGGGGCAATCCTGGTAAATCACTTCCAGAATGACATAGCGGCCAGCGGGGTCTGTGTGGGAGGAGGATACCGAAATGGGACAGGAGGCTGACAACAATATAGCAACACCTGCCTTTCGACAACCATAATTAGCTAAGAAGGCTTGCGGATAGTAGTGCTTGGCAAAGCCAAAGGATCCTGTCTGGTAGAAGTGGGTCTCCTGAAAAAAGGCCACTTCTGCCCATAGGTTGCGGAGCTCCTAGAGCACCAAACCCCTTTTGGCATTAGAGCCCAGACCCCTGACTTTCAAGGTGAAACACCTAACCATTGAGGTGGAGTAAGTAGCAAAGTGTCTTACCAGCTATGAAGGTAGTAGCAGAAGCGCAGGAGATGTCCACTCCAGGGAGGGGGGCCTCTTCCAGACTGCTCTCTGTGGGGTCGGAAAGAATGGGAGCAAGGGAAAGAAATGGAGGAGGGGGATAATAGGGGGAGGACACGAACACCACAAGCCTTCACAGAAAAACAAGCAGTAAACTATATCTGTAGAATAAACAGACCAAAAAAAAGCCAGACCGATAGCAAGCAAGGCGGACTCACTGAGCCCCACTGTCTAGGGACCGAACCAGTCATGTCCCGAGAGGGTGGGGGGGGGGGGGGGCTGCAGAGAACCTGAGCAAAACCAATAGGTCATAAGTACTAATTATTAGAGATGAGCGAACACCTGGATGTTCGGGTTCGAGAAGTTCGGCCGAACTTCCCGAAAATGTTGGGGTTCGGGATCCGAACTCGACCTGAACTTTATCCCGAACCCCATTGAAGTCAATGGGGACCCAAACTTTTAGGCACTAAAAAGGCTGTAAAATAGTCCAGGAACGGGCTAGAGGGCTGCCAAAGGCAGCAAAATGTAGGTAAATCCCCTGCAAACAAATGTGGATAGGGAAATGAATTAAAATATAATAAATAAAATTTAACCAATATCAATTGGAGACAGGTCCCACTGCAAGGAATCATGCGTCATATCACTCAAGACTGGCGAAGGCCACTTTCAGTTATTTCGGCCCCAGCACCCAGACAGAGGAGAGAGGTCCCACAGCAAGGAATCATGCGTCATATCAACCACCACCGGAGAAGGCCACTCTCAGTTATTTCGGCCCAGCACCCAGACAGAGGAGAGAGGTCCCACAGCAAGGAATCATGCGTCATATCAACCACCACCGGAGAAGGCCACTCTCAGTTATTTCGGCCCCAGCACCCAGATAGAGGAGAGAGGTCCCACAGCAAGGAATCATGCGTCATATCACCCACCACTAGAGAAGGCCATTTTCAGTTATTTAGGCCCCAGCACCCAGTCAGAGGAGAGAGGTCCCACAGCAAGGAATCATGCGTCATATCAACCACCACCGGAGAAGGCCACTCTCAGTTATTTCAGCCCAGCACCCAGACAGAGGAGAGAGGTCCCACAGCAAGAAATCATGCGTCATATCAACCACCACCGGAGAAGGCCACTCTCAGTTATTTCGGCCCAGCACCCAGACAGAGGAGAGAGATCCCACAGCAAAGAATCATGCGTCATATCACCCACCACTGGAAAAAGCCACTTTCAGTTATTTCGGCCAGCACCCAGACCGAGGATACAGGTCCCACTGCAAGGAATCATGCGTCATATCACCCACCACCGGAGAAGGCCACTCTCAGTTATTTCGGCCAGCACCCAGACCGAGGAGAGAGGTCCCACAGCAAGGAATCATGCGTCATATCACCCACCACTGGAGAAGGCAACTTTCAGTTATTTCGGCACAGGACCCAGACCGAGGATACAGGTTCCACAGCAAGGAATCATGCGTCATATCACCCACCACTGGAGAAGGCCACTTTCAGTTATTTCGGCCCCAGCACCCAGATAGAGGAGAGAGGTCCCACAGCAAGGAATCATGCGTCATATCACCCACCACTGGAGAAGGCCATTTTCAGTTATTTAGGCCCCAGCACCCAGTCAGAGGAGAGAGGTCCAACAGCAAGGAATCATGCGTCATATCAACCACCACCGGAGAAGGCCACTTTCAATTATTTCGGCACAGCACCCAGACCGAGGATACAGGTCCCACAGCAAGGAATCATGCGTCATATCACCCACCACTGGAGAAGGCCACTTTCAGTTATTTCGGCACAGGACCCAGACCGAGGATACAGGTTCCACAGCAAGGAATCATGCGTCATATCACCCACCACTGGAGAAGGCCACTTTCAGTTATTTCGGCCCCAGCACCCAGATAGAGGAGAGAGGTCCCACAGCAAGGAATCATGCGTCATATCACCCACCACTGGAGAAGGCCATTTTCAGTTATTTAGGCCCCAGCACCCAGTCAGAGGAGAGAGGTCCCACAGCAAGGAATCATGCGTCATATCAACCACCACCGGAGAAGGCCACTCTCAGTTATTTCAGCCCAGCACCCAGACAGAGGAGAGAGGTCCCACAGCAAGGAATCATGCGTCATATCAACCACCACCGGAGAAGGCCACTCTCAGTTATTTCGGCCCAGCACCCAGACAGAGGAGAGAGGTCCCACAGCAAGGAATCATGCGTTATATCAACCACCACTGGAGAAGGCCACTTTCAGTTAATTTGGCCGAGCACCGAGACAGAGGAGAGAGGTCCCACAGCAAGGAATCATGCGTCATATCACCCACCACTGGAGAAGGCCATTTTCAGTTATTTAGGCCCCAGCACCCAGTCAGAGGAGAGAGGTCCCACAGCAAGGAATCATGCGTCATATCACCCACCACTGGAGAAGGCCATTTTCAGTTATTTAGGCCCCAGCACCCAGTCAGAGGAGAGAGGTCCCACAGCAAGGAATCATGCGTCATATCAACCACCACTGGAGAAGGCCACTCTCAGTTATTTCAGCCCAGCACCCAGACTGAGGAGAGAGGTCCCACAGCAAGGAATCATGCGTCATATCAACCACCACCGGAGAAGGCCACTCTCAGTTATTTTGGCCCAGCACCCAGACAGAGGAGAGAGGTCCCACAGCAAGAAAACATGCGTCATATCAACCACCACTGGAGAAGGCCACTTTCAGTTAATTCGGCCGAGCACCGAGACAGAGGAGAGAGGTCCCACAGCAAGGAATCATGCGTCATTTCACCCACCACCGGAGAAGGCCACTCTCAGTTATTTCAGCCCAGCACCCAGACAGAGGAGATAGGTCCCACAGCAAGGAATCATGCGTCATATCAACCACCACCGGAGAAGGCCACTCTCAGTTATTTCGGCCCAGCACCCAGACAGAGAGAGAGGTCCCACAGCAAGGAATCATGCGTCATATCACCCACCACCGGAGAAGGCCACTCTCAGTTATTTCGGTCAGCACCCAGACCGAGGAGAGAGGTCCCACAGCAAGGAATCATGCGTCATATCACCCACCACTGGAGAAGGCCACTTTCAGTTATTTCGGCACAGCACCCAGACCGAGGATACAGGTCCCACAGCAAGGAATCATGCGTCATATCACCCACCACTGGAGAAGGCCACTTTCAGTTATTTCGGCACAGGACCCAGACCGAGGATACAGGTTCCACAGCAAGGAATCGTGCGTCAGATCACCCACCACTGGAGAAGGCCACTTTCAGTTATTTCGGCCCCAGCACCCAGATAGAGGAGAGAGGTCCCACAGCAAGGAATCATGCGTCATATCACCCACCACTGGAGAAGGCCACTTTCAGTTATTTCGGCCCCAGCACCCAGATAGAGGAGAGAGGTCCCACAGCAAGGAATCATGCGTCATATAACCCACCACTGGAGAAGGCCATTTTCAGTTATTTAGGCCCCAGCACCCAGTCAGAGGAGAGAGGTCCCACAGCAAGGAATCATGCGTCATATCAACCACCACCGGAGAAGGCCACTTTCAGTTATTTCGGCACAGCACCCAGACCGAGGATACAGGTCCCACAGCAAGGAATCATGCGTCATATCACCCACCACTGGAGAAGGTCACTTTCAGTTATTTCGGCACAGGACCCAGACAGAGGATACAGGTTCCACAGCAAGGAATCATGCGTCATATCACCCACCACTGGAGAAGGCCACTTTCAGTTATTTCGGCCCCAGCACCCAGATAGAGGAGAGAGGTCCCACAGCAAGGAATCATGCGTCATATCACCCACCACTGGAGAAGGCCATTTTCAGTTATTTAGGCCCCAGCACCCAGTCAGAGGAGAGAGGTCCCACAGCAAGGAATCATGCGTCATATCACCCACCACTGGAGAAGGCCATTTTCAGTTATTTAGGCCCCAGCACCCAGTCAGAGGAGAGAGGTCCCACAGCAAGGAATCATGCGTCATATCAACCACCACCGGAGAAGGCCACTCTCAGTTATTTCAGCCCAGCACCCAGACAGAGGAGAGAGGTCCCACAGCAAGGAATCATGCGTCATATCAACCACCACCGGAGAAGGCCACTCTCAGTTATTTCGGACCAGCACCCAGACAGAGGAGAGAGGTCCCACAGCAAGGAATCATGCGTCATATCAACCACCACTGGAGAAGGCCACTTTCAGTTAATTCGGCCGAACACCGAGACAGAGGAGAGAGGTCCCACAGCAAGGAATCATGCGTCATTTCACCCACCACCGGAGAAGGCCACTCTCAGTTATTTCAGCCCAGCACCCAGACAGAGAGAGAGGTCCCACAGCAAGAATTCATGCGTCATATCAACCACCACCGGAGAAGGCCACTCTCAGTTATTTCGGCCCAGCACCCAGACAGAGGAGAGAGGTCCCACAGCAAGGAATCATGCGTCATATCAACCACCACTGGAGAAGGCCACTTTCAGTTAATTCGGCCGTGCATCGAGACAGAGGAGAGAGGTCCCACAACAAGGAATCATGCGTCATATCACCCACCACTGGAGAAGGCCACTTTCAGTTATTTCGGCGCCAGCACCCAGATAGAGGAGAGAGGTCCCACAGCAAGGAATCATGCGTCATATCACCCACCACTGGAGAAGGCCATTTTCAGTTATTTAGGCCCCAGCACCCAGTCAGAGGAGAGAGGTCCCACAGCAAGGAATCATGCGTCATATCACCCACCACTGGAGAAGGCCATTTTCAGTTATTTAGGCCCCAGCACCCAGTCAGAGGAGAGAGGTCCCACAGCAAGGAATCATGCGTCATATCAACCACCACCGGAGAAGGCCACTCTCAGTTATTTCAGCCCAGCACCCAGACAGCGGATACAGGTCCCACAGCAAGGAATCATGCGTCATATCAACCACCACCGGAGAAGGCCACTCTCAGTTATTTCGGCCCAGCACCCAGACAGAGGAGAGAGGTCCCACAGCAAGGAATCATGCGTCATATCACCCACCACTGGAGAAGGCCATTTTCAGTTATTTAGGCCCCAGCACCCAGTCAGAGGAGAGAGGTCCCACAGCAAGGAATCATGCGTCATATCACCCACCACTGGAGAAGGCCATTTTCAGTTATTTAGGCCCCAGCACCCAGTCAGAGGAGAGAGGTCCCACAGCAAGGAATCATGCGTCACATTAACCACCACCGGAGAAGGCCACTCTCAGTTATTTCAGCCCAGCACCCAGACAGAGGAGAGAGGTCCCACAGCAAGGAATCATGCGTCATATCAACCACCACCGGAGAAGGCCACTCTCAGTTATTTCGGCCCAGCACCCAGACAGAGGAGAGAGGTCCCACAGCAAGGAATCATGCGTCATATCAACCACCACTGGAGAAGGCCACTTTCAGTTAATTCGGCCGAGCACCGAGACAGAGGAGAGAGGTCCCACAGCAAGGAATCATGCGTCATTTCACCCACCACCGGAGAAGGCCACTCTCAGTTATTTCAGCCCAGCACCCAGACAGAGAGAGAGGTCCCACAGCAAGAATTCATGCGTCATATCAACCACCACTGGAGAAGGCCACTCTCAGTTATTTCGGCCCAGCACCCAGACAGAGGAGAGGTCCCACAGCAAGGAATCATGCGTCATATCAACCACCACTGGAGAAGGCCACTTTCAGTTAATTCGGCCGAGCACCGAGACAGAGGAGAGAGGTCCCACAGCAAGGAATCATGCGTCATATCACCCACCACTGGAGAAGGCCACTTTCAGTTATTTCGGCCCCAGCACCCAGATAGAGGAGAGAGGTCCCACAGCAAGGAATCATGCGTCATATCACCCACCACTGGAGAAGGCCATTTTCAGTTATTTAGGCCCCAGCACCCAGTCAGAGGAGAGAGGTCCCACAGCAAGGAATCATGCGTCATATCACCCACCACTGGAGAAGGCCATTTTCAGTTATTTAGGCCCCAGCACCCAGTCAGAGGAGAGAGGTCCCACATCAAGGAATCATGCGTCATATCAACCACCACCGGAGAAGGCCACTCTCAGTTATTTCAGCCCAGCACCCAGACAGAGGAGAGAGGTCCCACAGCAAGAAATCATGCGTCATATCAACCACCACTGGAGAAGGCCACTTTCAGTTAATTCGGCCGAGCACCGAGACAGAGGAGAGAGGTCCCACAGCAAGGAATCATGCGTCATTTCACCCACCACCGGAGAAGGCCACTTTCAGTTATTTCAGCCTAGCACCCAGACAGAGGAGATAGGTCCCACAGCAAGGAATCATGCGTCATATCAACCACCACCGGAGAAGGCCACTCTCAGTTATTTCGGCCCAGCATCCAGATAGAGGAGAGAGGTCCCACAGCAAGGAATCATGCGTCATATCACCCACCACCGGAGAAGGCCACTCTCAGTTATTTCGGTCAGCACCCAAACCGAGGAGAGAGGTTCCACAGCAAGGAATCATGCGTCATATCACCCACCACTGGAGAAGGCCACTTTCAGTTATTTCGGCACAGCACCCAGACCGAGGATACAGGTCCCACAGCAAGGAATCATGCGTCATATCACCCACCACTGGAGCAGGCCACTTTCAGTTATTTCGGCACAGGACCCAGACCGAGGATACAGGTTCCACAGCAAGGAATCATGCGTCATATCACCCACCACTGGAGAAGGCCACTTTCAGTTATTTCGGCCCCAGCACCCAGATAGAGGAGAGAGGTCCCACAGCAAGGAATCATGCGTCATATCACCCACCACTGGAGAAGGCCACTTTCAGTTATTTCGGCCCCAGCACCCAGATAGAGGAGAGAGGTCCCACAGCAAGGAATCATGCGTCATATCACCCACCACTGGAGAAGGCCATTTTCAGTTATTTAGGCCCCAGCACCCAGTCAGAGGAGAGAGGTCCCACAGCAAGGAATCATGCGTCATATCACCCACCACTGGAGAAGGCCATTTTCAGTTATTTAGGCCCCAGCACCCAGTCAGAGGAGAGAGGTCCCACAGCAAGGAATCATGCGTCATATCAACCACCACCGGAAAAGGCCACTCTCAGTTATTTCAGCCCAGCACCCAGACAGAGGAGAGAGGTCCCACAGCAAGGAATCATGCGTCATATCAACCACCACCGGAGAAGGCCACTCTCAGTTATTTCGGCCCAGCACCCAGACAGAGGAGAGAGGTCCCACAGCAAGGAATCATGCGTCATATCAACCACCACTGGAGAAGGCCACTTTCAGTTAATTCGGCCGAACACCGAGACAGAGGAGAGGGTCCCACAGCAAGGAATCATGCGTCATTTCACCCACCACCGGAGAAGGCCACTCTCAGTTATTTCAGCCCAGCACCCAGACAGAGGAGAGGTCCCACAGCAAGAATTCATGCGTCATATCAACCACCACCGGAGAAGGCCACTCTCAGTTATTTCGGCCCAGCACCCAGACAGAGGAGAGAGGTCCCACAGCAAGGAATCATGCGTCATATCAACCACCACTGGAGAAGGCCACTTTCAGTTAATTCGGCCGTGCATCGAGACAGAGGAGAGAGGTCCCACAACAAGGAATCATGCGTCATATCACCCACCACTGGAGAAGGCCACTTTCAGTTATTTCGGCCCCAGCACCCAGATAGAGGAGAGAGGTCCCACAGCAAGGAATCATGCGTCATATCACCCACCACTGGAGAAGGCCATTTTCAGTTATTTAGGCCCCAGCACCCAGTCAGAGGAGAGAGGTCCCACAGCAAGGAATCATGCGTCATATCACCCACCACTGGAGAAGGCCATTTTCAGTTATTTAGGCCCCAGCACCCAGTCAGAGGAGAGGTCCCACAGCAAGGAATCATGCGTCATATCAACCACCACCGGAGAAGGCCACTCTCAGTTATTTCAGCCCAGCACCCAGACAGCGGATACAGGTCCCACAGCAAGGAATCATGCGTCATATCAACCACCACCGGAGAAGGCCACTCTCAGTTATTTCGGCCCAGCACCCAGACAGAGGAGAGAGGTCCCACAGCAAGGAATCATGCGTCATATCAACCACCACCGGAGAAGGCCACTCTCAGTTATTTCGGCCCAGACCCAGACAGAGGAGAGAGGTCCCACAGCAAGGAATCATGCGTCATATCACCCACCACTGGAGAAGGCCATTTTCAGTTATTTAGGCCCCAGCACCCAGTCAGAGGAGAGAGGTCCCACAGCAAGGAATCACCCACCACTGGAGAAGGCCATTTTCAGTTATTTAGGCCCCAGCACCCAGTCAGAGGAGAGAGGTCCCACAGCAAGGAATCATGCGTCATATCACCCACCACCGGAGAAGGCCACTCTCAGTTATTTCGGTCAGCACCCAGACCGAGGAGAGAGGTCCCACAGCAAGGAATCATGCGTCATATCACCCACCACTGGAGAAGGCCACTTTCAGTTATTTCGGCACAGCACCCAGACCGAGGATACAGGTCACACAGCAAGGAATCATGCGTCATATCACCCACCACTGGAGCAGGCCACTTTCAGTTATTTCGGCACAGGACCCAGACCGAGGATACAGGTTCCACAGCAAGGAATCATGCGTCATATCACCCACCACTGGAGAAGGCCACTTTCAGTTATTTCGGCCCCAGCACCCAGATAGAGGAGAGAGGTCCCACAGCAAGGAATCATGCGTCATATCACCCAAGACTGGAGAAGGCCACTTTCAGTTATTTCGGCCCCAGCACCCAGATAGAGGAGAGAGGTCCCACAGCAAGGAATCATGCGTCATTTCACCCACCACCGGAGAAGGCCACTCTCAGTTATTTCAGCCCAGCACCCAGACAGAGGAGAGAGGTCCCACAGCAAGAATTCATGCGTCATATCAACCACCACCGGAGAAGGCCACTCTCAGTTATTTCGGCCCAGCACCCAGACAGAGGAGAGAGGTCACACAGCAAGAATTCATGCGTCATATCAACCACCACCGGAGAAGGCCACTCTCAGTTATTTCGGCCCAGCACCCAGACAGAGGAGAGAGGTCCCACAGCAAGGAATCATGCGTCATATCAACCACCACTGGAGAAGGCCACTTTCAGTTAATTTCGGCCGAGCATCGAGACAGAGGAGAGAGGTCCCACGGCAAGGAATCATGCGTCATATCACCCACCACTGGAGAAGGCCACTTTCAGTTATTTCGGCCCCAGCACCCAGATAGAGGAGAGAGGTCCCACAGCAAGGAATCATGCGTCATATCACCCACCACTGGAGAAGGCCATTTTCAGTTATTTAGGCCCCAGCACCCAGTCAGAGGAGAGAGGTCCCACAGCAAGGAATCATGCGTCATATCACCCACCACTGGAGAAGGCCATTTTCAGTTATTTAGGCCCCAGCACCCAGTCAGAGTAGAGAGGTCCCACAGCAAGGAATCATGCGTCATATCAACCACCACCGGAGAAGGCCACTCTCAGTTATTTCAGCCCAGCACCCAGACAGAGGAGAGAGGTCCCACAGCAAGGAATCATGCGTCATATCAACCACCACTGGAGAAGGCCACTTTCAGTTATTTCAGCCTCAGCACCCAGACAGAGGAGAGAGGTCCCACAGCAAGGAATCATGCGTCATATCACCCACCACTGGAGAAGGCCATTTTCAGTTATTTAGGCCCCAGCACCCAGTCAGAGGAGAGAGGTCCCACAGCAAGGAATCATGCGTCATATCAACCACCACCGGAGAAGGCCACTCTCAGTTATTTCAGCCCAGCACCCAGACAGCGGATACAGGTCCCACAGCAAGGAATCATGCGTCATATCAACCACCACCGGAGAAGGCCACTCTCAGTTATTTCAGCCCAGCACCCAGACAGAGGAGAGAGGTCCCACAGCAAGGAATCATGCGTCATATCAACCACCACCGGAGAAGGCCACTCTCAGTTATTTCGGCCCAGCACCCAGACAGAGGAGAGAGGTCCCACAGCAAGGAATCATGCGTCATATCATCCACCACTGGAGAAGGCCATTTTCAGTTATTTAGGCCCCAGCACCCAGTCAGAGGAGAGAGGTCCCACAGCAAGGAATCATGCGTCATATCAACCACCACCGGAGAAGGCCACTCTCAGTTATTTAGGCCCCAGCACCCAGTCAGAGGAGAGAGGTCCCACAGCAAGGAATCATGCGTCATATTAACCACCACCGGAGAAGGCCACTTTCAGTTATTTCAGCCCAGCACCCAGACAGAGGAGAGAGGTCCCACAGCAAGGAATCATGCGTCATATCAACCACCACCGGAGAAGGCCACTCTCAGTTATTTCGGCCCAGACCCAGACAGAGGAGAGAGGTCCCACAGCAAGGAATCATGCGTCATATCAACCACCACTGGAGAAGGCCACTTTCAGTTAATTCGGCCGAGCACCGAGACAGAGGAGAGAGGTCCCACAGCAAGGAATCATGCGTCATTTCACCCACCACCGGAGAAGGCCACTCTCAGTTATTTCAGCCCAGGACCCAGACAGAGGAGAGAGGTCCCACAGCAAGGAATCATGCGTCATATCAACCACCACTGGAGAAGGCCACTTTCAGTTATTTAGGCCCAGCACCCAGACAGAGGAGAGAGGTCCCACAGCAAGGAATCATGCGTCATATCAACCACCACCGGAGAAGGCCATTTTCAGTTATTTAGGCCCCAGCACCCAGTCAGAGGAGAGAGGTCCCACAGCAAGGAATCATGCGTCATATCAACCACCACCGGAGAAGGCCACTCTTAGTTATTTCGGCCCAGCACCCAGACAGAGGAGAGAGGTCCCACAGCAAGGAATCATGCATCATTTCACCCACCACCGGAGAAGGCCACTCTCAGTTATTTCGGCCCCACCACCCAGACAGAGGAGAGGTTCATTCAACTTTGGGTTGCACCGCAAGATCATGGTAAAGTTAAAAAAATGAGGATTCAATAAAAAAGTGCCCCGGAGTACAAGAATACATGGTTGAGGGGGAGGCAGTTATAAATGTCTATTCTGCACAAGAGAGGGACAGGTCCTGTGGGATCCATGCCTGGTTCATTTTTATGAACCCCCATCGGTCGACTCTCTCATTTTTATGAACGTCAGCTTGTCCACGTTTGCTGTGGACAGGCGGCTGCGTTTGTCAGTAATGACGCCCCCTGCCATGCTGAATACATGTTCAGACAAAATGCTGGCCGCCGGGCAGGCCAGCACCTCCAAGGCATAAAATGCTAACTCTGGCCACATGGCCAATTTGGAGACCCAGAAGTTGAATGGGGCCGAACCATCAGTCAGTACGTGGAGGGGTGTGCAGACGTACTGTTCAACCATGTTAGTGAAATGCTGCCTCCTGCTAACACGTTCCGTATCAGGTGGTGGTGCAGTTAGCTGTGGCGTGGAGACAAAACTTTTCCACATTTCTGCCATGCTAACCCTGCCTTCAGAGGAGCTGGCCGTGACACAGCTGCGTTGGCGACCTTTTGCTCCTCCTCTGCCTTCGCCTTGGGCTTCCACCTGTTCCCCTGTGACATTTGGGAATGCTCTCAGGAGCGCCTCTACCAGCGTACGCTTGTACTCGCGCATCTTCCTATCACGCTCCAGTGCAGTAAGTAAGGTGGGCACATTGTCTTTGTACCGGGGATCCAGCAGGGTGGCAACCCAGTAGTCCGCACACGTTAAAATGTGGGCAACTCTGCTGTCGTTGCGCAGGCACTGCAGCATGTTGTCGCTCATGTGTGCCAGGCTCCCCAGAGGTAAGGACAAGCTGTCCTCTGTGGGAGGCGTATCGTCATCGTCCTCTGTATCCCCCCAGCCACGCACCAGTGATGGGCCTGAGCTGTGTCGGGTGCCACCCCGCTGTGAACCTGCTTCATCCTCATCCTCCTCCACCTCCTCCTCATCCTCCTCGTCCTCCAGTAGTGGGCCCTGGCTGGCCACATTTGTGCCTGGCCTCTGCTGTTGCAATAAACCTCCCTCTGAGCCACTTCTAACAGACTGGCCTGAAACTGCTAAAAATGACCCCTCATCCTCCTCCTCCTCCTCCTGGGCCACCTCCTCTTCCATCATCGCCCTAAGCGTTTTCTCAAGGAGACATAGAAGTGGTATTGTAACGGTGATAACGGTGTCATCGCCACTGGCCATGTTGGTGGAGTACTCAAAACAGCACAACAGGGCACACAGGTCTTGCATGGAGGCCCAATCATTGGTGGTGAAGTGGTGCTGTTCCGCAGTGCGACTGACGCGTGCGTGCTGCAGCTGAAACTCCACTATGGCCTGCTGCTGCTCGCACAATCTCTCCAGCATGTGCAAGGTGGAGTTCCACGTCGCATATGAGGCGGTGAGCAGAAAGGCCGAAGTTCCACTGTAGCGCAGACAGGCGACCAGTGGCAGGATGTGAACACCGGAAGCGCGCACAGACGGCCCTCACTTTATGCAGCAGCACTGACATGTCGGGGTAGTTGTAAATGAACTTCTGCACCACCAAATTCAGCACATGCGCCAGAGCTGCGACGAGATTTCGCCCATTATCGCACACCACCAGGCCGGGCTTGAGGCCCACCGGCAGAAACCACTCGTCGGTCTGTTGTTCAATACCCGCCACAACTCCTGCGCGGTGTGGGGCCTGTCCCCCAAACATATGAGTTTCAGAATGGCCTGCTGACGTTTACCCCGGGCTGTGCTGAAGTTGGTGGTGAAGGTGTGTGGCTGACTGGATGAGCTGGTGGAAGCAGAGGAGGAGGAAGCCGAGTAGGAGGAGGAGGCTACAGGAGGCAAAGAATGATGCCCTGCGATCCTTGGCGGCGGAAGGACATGCGCCAAGGAACTCTCCGCCTGCGGCCCAGCCGCCACTACATTTACCCAGTGTGCAGTTAGGGAGATATAGCGTCCCTGGTCGTGCTTACTGGTCCACGTATCTGTGGTTAGGTGGACCTTGCCACAGATGGCGTTGCACAGTGCACACTTGATTTTATCGGGTACTTGGTTGTGCAGGGAAGGCACGGCTGTCTTGGAGAAGTAGTGGCGGCTGGGAACAACATACTGTGGGACAGCCATGGACATCAGCTGTTTGAAGCTGTCTGTGTCCACCAGCCTGAATGACAGCATTTCAAAGGCCAGTAGTTTAGAAATGCTGGCATTCAGGTCCAGGGCTCGAGTGTGGCTAGGTGGGAATTTACGCTTTCTCTCCAAGGTTTGTGAGATGGAGAGCTGAACGCTGCCATGTGACATGGTGGAGATGCTTGGTGACGCGGGTGGTGTTGTCGGTGGCACATCCTCTGTTTGGTGGGCGGCAGGTG
The DNA here is from genome assembly GCA_033119425.1 of Bufotes viridis. Taxonomy (NCBI): domain Eukaryota; kingdom Metazoa; phylum Chordata; class Amphibia; order Anura; family Bufonidae; genus Bufotes; species Bufotes viridis. Next base: position 354,754,358 of record CM065589.1, read on the forward strand.
CCAACATTCCTCCCGAGGCGGAGGAAGAGGCCGAGGCAGCAGCAGAAGAGGGAGCAGGGGGAGCCAGAGTGAGTTCCTTGCTTTTAAGGTGTTTACTCCACTGCAGTTCATGCTTTGCATGTAGATGCCTGGTCATGCAGGTTGTGCTAAGGTTCAGAACGTTAAGGCCTTGCTTCAGGCTCTGATGGCACAGCGTGCAAACTACTCGGGTCTTGTCGTCAGCACATTGTTTAAAGAAGTGCCATGCCAGGGAACTCCTTGAAGCTGCCTTTGGGGTGCTCGGTCCCTGGTGGCGGTGGCCAGTAGCAGGCGAACTCTCTTGGCGGCGGCTGGTCTGCTTTTGCCCTCTGCTCCCTCTTTTGCTACGCTGTTGGCTCGGTCTCACCACTGCCTCTTCCTCTGAACTATGAAAGTCAGTGGCACGACCTTCATTCCATGTGGGGTCTAGGACCTCATCGTCCCCTGCATCGTCTTCCACACAGTCTTACTCCCTGACCTCCTGTTTGGTCTGCACACTGCAGAAAGACGCAGCAGTTGGCACCTGTGTTTCGTCATCATCAGAGACGTGCGGACTCCGATGAGGTGGTATTCCCATGTCCTCATCATCAGGAAACATCAGTGGTTGTGCATCAGTGCATTCTATGTTTTCCACCACTGCGGAAGGGCTAGGTGGATTTCCTTGGGAAACCCTGCCAGCAGAGTCTTCAAACAGCATAAGTGACTGCTGCATAACTTGAGGCTCTGACAGTTTCCCTGATATGCATGGGGGTGATGTGACAGACTGATGGGCTTGGTTTTCAGGTGCCATCTGTGCGCTTTCTGCAGAAGACTGGGTGGGAGATAATGTTGTGTACATGCTGGATCCACTGTCGGCCACCCAATTGACTAGCGCCTGTACCTGCTCAGGCCTTACCATCCTTAGAACGGCATTGGGCCCCACCAAATATCGCTGTAAATTCTGGCGGGTACTGGAACCTGAGGTAGTTGGTTCACTAGGACGTGTGGCTGTGGCAGAATAACCACGTCCTCTCCCAGCACCAGAGGGTACACTAACACCACCACGACCGCGTCCGCGTCCCTTACTAGATGTTTTCCTCATTGTTACTGTTCACCAAGCACCACAATAAGGAAAAAAATATTTGGCCTAATGTATTGATTTCAAATTTAGGCCTTTTTTTACAGGCACCTAACACTATCTGCCTATTTGTTTATGTAGCGTATTACACTTATCCAGGCACAGCAGTAACCACTGATATAGGGGAATATCTCTTTTAGAGCTAGTATTTAGGCCCTGGATGAAAGGTATCCTTTTATGGACAGATTTACACTTGGCCTGCAACAGCTGGGACAACAGATTCAGGGTATTGCTATTTTGGCAATTGAATGTCAACCCAGAACAAAATATATTTTGCCAGCCACAGCTGAAACCACTGATTTATGGTATTGCTATTTTGGCAATTGAATGTCACCCCAGAACAAAATATATGTTTTGCAAGACACTTTGAATCCTTGCCTGCAACAGCTGGGACACCAGATTCAGGGTATTGCTATTTTGGCAATTGAATGTCACCCCAGAACAAAATATATGTTTTGACGGACACTATGAAACGTGGCCTGCAACAGCTGGGACACCAGATTCAGGGTATTGCTATTTTGGCAATTGAATGTCACCCCAGAACAAAATATATGTTTTTGCGGACACTATGAATCCTGGCCTGCAACAGCTGGGACACCAGATTCAGGGTATTGCTATTTTGGCAATTGAATGTCACCCCAGAACAAAATATATGTTTTGACGGACACTATGAAACGTGGCCTGCAACAGCTGGGACACCAGATTCAGGGTATTGCTATTTTGGCAATTGAATGTCACCCCAGAACAAAATATATGTTTTGGCGGACACTATGAAATCTGGCCTGCAACATCTGGGACACCAGATTCAGGGTATTGCTATTTTGGCAGATTAATTTCACCCCAGAACAAAATATATGTTTTGGCAGACACTATTCTATTTTGCCAGCCACAGCTGAAACCATTGATTTATGGTATTGCTATTTTGGCAATTGAATTTCACCCCAGAACAAAATATATGTTTTGACGGACACTATGAAACGTGGCCTGCAACAGCTGGGACACCAGATTCAGGGTATTGCTATTTTGGCAATTGAATGTCACCCCAGAACAAAATATATGTTTTTGCGGACACTATGAATCCTGGCGTGCAACAGCTGGGACACCAGATTCAGGGTATTGCTATTTTGGCAATTGAATTTCACCCCAGTACTAAATATATGTTTTAGCGGACACTATGAAATCTGGCCTGCAACTGCTGGGACACCAGATTCAGGGTATTGCTATTTTGCCAGATTAATTTCACCCCAGAACAAAATATATGTTTTAGCAGACACTATGAAATCTGGCCTGCAACTGCTGGGACACCAGATTCAGGGTATTGCTATTTTGCCAGATTAATTTCACCCCAGAACAAAATATATGTTTTAGCGGACACTATGAAATCTGGCCTGCAACTGCTGGGACACCAGAATCAGGGTATTGCTATTTTGCCAGATTAATTTCACCCCAGAACAAAATATATGTTTTGGCGGACACTATTCTATTTTGCCAGCCACAGCTGAAACCATTGATTTATGGTATTGCTATTTTAGGAATTGAATTTCACCCCAGAACAAAATATATGTTTTAGCAGACACTATGAAATCTGGCCTGCAACTGCTGGGACACCAGATTAAGGGTATTGCTATTTTGCAAAATTAATTTCACCCCAGAACAAAATATGTGTTTTGGCAGACACTATGAAATCTGGCCTGCAACTGCTGGGACACCAGAATCAGGGTATTGCTATTTTGCCAGATTAATTTCACCCCAGAACAAAATATATGTTTTGGCGGACACTATTCTATTTTGCCAGCCACAGCTGAAACCACTGATTTATGGTATTGCTATTTTAGGAATTGAATTTCACCCCAGAACAAAATATATGTTTTAGCGGACACTATGAAATCTGGCCTGCAACTGCTGGGACACCAGATTCAGGGTATTGCTATTTTGGCAATTGAATGTCACCCCAGAGCAAAACATATTTTTTGCGGACACTATGAATCCTGGCCTGCAACAGCTGGGACACCAGATTCAGGGTATTGCTATTTTGGCAATTGAATGTCACCCCAGAACAAAATATATGTTTTGACGGACACTATGAAACGTGGCCTGCAACAGCTGGGACACCAGATTCAGGGTATTGCTATTTTGGCAATTGAATGTCACCCCAGAACAAAATATATTTTGCCAGCCACAGCTGAAAGCACTGATTTATGGTATTGCTATTTTGGCAATTGAATGTCACCCCAGAACAAAATATATGTTTTGCAAGACACTATGAATCCTTGCCTGCAACAGCTGGGACACCAGATTCAGGGTATTGCTATTTTGGCAATTGAATGTCACCCCAGAACAAAATATATGTTTTGACGGACACTATGAAACGTGGCCTGCAACAGCTGGGACACCAGATTCAGGGTATTGCTATTTTGGTTTGGCAATTGAATGTCACCCCAGAACAAAATATATTTTGCCAGCCACAGCTGAAAGCACTGATTTATGGTATTGCTATTTTGGCAATTGAATGTCACCCCAGAACAAAATATATGTTTTGCAAGACACTATGAATCCTTGCCTGCAACAGCTGGGACACCAGATTCAGGGTATTGCTATTTTGGCAATTGAATGTCACCCCAGAACAAAATATATGTTTTGGCGGACACTATGAAATCTGGCCTGCAACATCTGGGACACCAGATTCAGGGTATTGCTATTTTGGCAGATTAATTTCACCCCAGAACAAAATATATGTTTTGGCAGACACTATTCTATTTTGCCAGCCACAGCTGAAACCATTGATTTATGGTATTGCTATTTTGGCAATTGAAATTCACCCCAGAACAAAATATATGTTTTGACGGACACTATGAAACGTGGCCTGCAACAGCTGGGACACCAGATTCAGGGTATTGCTATTTTGCAAGATTAATTTCACCCCAGAACAAAATATGTGTTTTGGCAGACACTATGAAATCTGGCCTGCAACTGCTGGGACACCAGAATCAGGGTATTGCTATTTTGCCAGATTAATTTCACCCCAGAACAAAATATATGTTTTGGCGGACACTATTCTATTTTGCCAGCCACAGCTGAAACCACTGATTTATGGTATTGCTATTTTAGGAATTGAATTTCACCCCAGAACAAAATATATGTTTTAGCGGACACTATGAAATCTGGCCTGCAACTGCTGGGACACCAGAATCAGGGTATTGCTATTTTGCCAGATTAATTTCACCCCAGAACAAAATATATGTTTTGGCGGACACTATTCTATTTTGCCAGCCACAGCTGAAACCATTGATTTATGGTATTGCTATTTTAGGAATTGAATTTCACCCCAGAACAAAATATATGTTTTAGCAGACACTATGAAATCTGGCCTGCAACTGCTGGGACACCAGATTAAGGGTATTGCTATTTTGCAAAATTAATTTCACCCCAGAACAAAATATGTGTTTTGGCAGACACTATGAAATCTGGCCTGCAACTGCTGGGACACCAGAATCAGGGTATTGCTATTTTGCCAGATTAATTTCACCCCAGAACAAAATATATGTTTTGGCGGACACTATTCTATTTTGCCAGCCACAGCTGAAACCACTGATTTATGGTATTGCTATTTTAGGAATTGAATTTCACCCCAGAACAAAATATATGTTTTAGCGGACACTATGAAATCTGGCCTGCAACTGCTGGGACACCAGATGCAGGGTATTGCTATTTTGGCAATTGAATGTCACCCCAGAGCAAAACATATTTTTTTGCGGACACTATGAATCCTGGCCTGCAACAGCTGGGACACCAGATTCAGGGTATTGCTATTTTGGCAATTGAATGTCACCCCAGAACAAAATATATGTTTTGACGGACACTATGAAACGTGGCCTGCAACAGCTGGGACACCAGATTCAGGGTATTGCTATTTTGGCAATTGAATGTCACCCCAGAACAAAATATATTTTGCCAGCCACAGCTGAAAGCACTGATTTATGGTATTGCTATTTTGGCAATTGAATGTCACCCCAGAACAAAATATATGTTTTGCAAGACACTATGAATCCTTGCCTGCAACAGCTGGGACACCAGATTCAGGGTATTGCTATTTTGGCAATTGAATGTCACCCCAGAACAAAATATATGTTTTGACGGACACTATGAAACGTGGCCTGCAACAGCTGGGACACCAGATTCAGGGTATTGCTATTTTGGTTTGGCAATTGAATGTCACCCCAGAACAAAATATATTTTGCCAGCCACAGCTGAAAGCACTGATTTATGGTATTGCTATTTTGGCAATTGAATGTCACCCCAGAACAAAATATATGTTTTGCAAGACACTATGAATCCTTGCCTGCAACAGCTGGGACACCAGATTCAGGGTATTGCTATTTTGGCAATTGAATGTCACCCCAGAACAAAATATATGTTTTGGCGGACACTATGAAATCTGGCCTGCAACATCTGGGACACCAGATTCAGGGTATTGCTATTTTGGCAGATTAATTTCACCCCAGAACAAAATATATGTTTTGGCAGACACTATTCTATTTTGCCAGCCACAGCTGAAACCATTGATTTATGGTATTGCTATTTTGGCAATTGAAATTCACCCCAGAACAAAATATATGTTTTGACGGACACTATGAAACGTGGCCTGCAACAGCTGGGACACCAGATTCAGGGTATTGCTATTTTGGCAATTGAATGTCACCCCAGAACAAAATATATGTTTTTGCGGACACTATGAATCCTGGCCTGCAACAGCTGGGACACCAGATTCAGGGTATTGCTATTTTGGCAATTGAATGTCACCCCAGAACAAAATATATGTTTTTGCGGACACTATGAATCCTGGCCTGCAACAGCTGGGACACCAGATTGAGGGTATTGCTATTTTGGCAATTGAATGTCACCCCAGAACAAAATATATGTTTTTACGGACACTATGAATCCTGGCCTGCAACAGCTGGGACACCAGATTCAGGGTATTGCTATTTTGCCAGATTAATTTCACCCCAGAACAAAATATATGTTTTAGCGGACACTATGAAATCTGGCCTGCAACTGCTGGGACACCAGAATCAGGGTATTGCTATTTTCCAGATTAATTTCACCCCAGAACAAAATATATGTTTTGGCGGACACTATTCTATTTTGCCAGCCACAGCTGAAACCACTAATTTATGGTATTGCTATTTTAGGAATTGAATTTCACCCCAGAACAAAATATATGTTTTAGCGGACACTATAAAATCTGGCCTGCAACTGCTGGGACACCAGAATCAGGGTATTGCTATTTTGCCAGATTAATTTCACCCCAGAACAAAATATATGTTTTGGCGGACACTATTCTATTTTGCCAGCCACAGCTGAAATCACTGATTTATGGTATTGCTATTTTAGGAATTGAATTTCACCCCAGAACAAAATATATGTTTTAGCAGACACTATGAAATCTGTCCTGCAACTGCTGGGACACCAGATTCAGGGTATTGCTATTTTGCAAAATTAATTTCACCCCAGAACAAAATATGTGTTTTGGCAGACACTATGAAATCTGTCCTGCATCTGCTGGGACACCAGAATCAGGGTATTGCTATTTTGCCAGATTAATTTCACCCTAGAACAAAATATATGTTTTGGCGGACACTATTCTATTTTGCCAGCCAAAGCTGAAACCACTGATTTATGGTATTGCTATTTTAGGAATTGAATTTCACCCCAGAACAAAATATATGTTTTAGCGGACACTATGAAATCTGGCCTGCAACTGTTGGGACACCAGATTCAGGGTATTGCTATTTTGGCAATTGAATGTCACCCCAGAACAAAATATATGTTTTTGCGGACACTATGAATCCTGGCCTGCAACAGCTGGGACACCAGATTCAGGGTATTGCTATTTTGGCAATTGAATGTCACCCCAGAACAAAATATTTGTTTTGCAAGACACTATGAATCCTGGCCTGCAACAGCTGGGACACCAGATTCAGGGTATTGCTATTTTGCCAGATTAATTTCACCCCAGAACAAAATATATGTTTTAGCGGACACTATGAAATCTGGCCTGCAACTGCTGGGACACCAGATTCAGGGTATTGCTATTTTGGCAATTGAATGTCACCCCAGAACAAAATATATGTTTTTGGGGACACTATGAATCCTGGCCTGCAACAGCTGGGACACCAGATTCAGGGTATTGCTTTTTTGGCAATTGAATGTCACCCCAGAACAAAATATTTGTTTTGCAAGACACTATGAATCCTAGCCTGCAACAGCTGGGACACCAGAATCAGGGTATTGCTATTTTGCCAGATTAATTTCACCCCAGTACAAAATATATGTTTTGGCGGACACTATTCTATTTTGCCAGCCACAGCTGAAACCACTGATTTATGGTATTGCTATTTTAGGAATTGAATTTCACCCCAGAACAAAATATATGTTTTAGCAGACACTATGAAATCTGGCCTGCAACTGCTGGGACACCAGATTCAGGGTATTGCTATTTTGCAAAATTAATTTCACCCCAGAACAAAATATGTGTTTTGGCAGACACTATGAAATCTGGCCTGCAACTGCTGGGACACCAGAATCAGGGTATTGCTATTTTGCCAGATTAATTTCACCCCAGAACAAAATATATGTTTTGGCGGACACTATTCTATTTTGCCAGCCACAGCTGAAACCACTGATTTATGTTATTGCTATTTTGGCAATTGAATTTCACCCCAGAAAATAATCTATCCTTTGCCAGACAGCAGACAGTATTATACTTGTCTAGCCAAAGCTGGAACACCAGATTTAGGGGATTGGTATTTGGGCAATTGTATTTATCCCCTTAATAAAATATAGAAATTGCTATCCTGAGTTTCTAGGGGTGACAATTAGCACAGCCAAGCCCCTGATGTAGGATATAGCAAAAAAAAAAAACTAGTATTGATGGATTGATGGACTTGGTGGCAGCTTCTTCTGGTGCACCACAAGTCACAAAATGGCCGCCGATCAACCCAGAAAATAAGTGACAGAAAAACGCTCTGTGCAGCCTAAAAACCAGCGAGCAAGTAACTAGCAGAAGTTCAATGATTCTCAGCTGTAGATCGATCCGTTCATTAGGTGCTGTTGCTGACTTTAACCTACCTAATCTCGCCCTGACAGAAGCTGCGTCCTCTCCCTACACTAATCAGAGCAGTGTGACGTGCGGCGCTACGTGACTCCAGCTTAAATAGAGGGTGGGTCACATGCTGCACTTGGCCAATCACAGCCATGCCATTAGTAGGCATGGCTGTGATGGGCTCTTAGGGCAAGAAGTAAAACACTCCCGGATCCCGGACACCCAAAAATTCGGTACGAACCCGAAAGATGCTTGAACTGTTCGCTCAACACTACTAATGATCAATTAATCAATTAACTAATCACTATGGACTCTATAAAGCTGAGCAGGATAAAGGATCTAGTGTATTTTTATAAAGCAACATTAAATGTATTAAAAGGGGGAATTGTGCTGCCTACGGACTATAGGAAATGAAAATTTCAGGTAAATAAAGTATTATCGCACTGGATATCCTACCGCACAGTCATGAATTGGGACCAACAAACCATTGCAATACAGCAGTCTACTGGTGGATTTGTATTTGTCTAGATTCTCAATAATAGCTGACTATCATTCATGGAAATATCTACTTTCTATCCATATAGTCCAACTATAAAGCAGATCTGTTATTTTGGTATGCTAGAATTTTTTCAAAGTACCTGTAGCAAATTGAATTCACTAGTTGGGTAACTTTATTGATTCGGGGAGCTATTTTGGTTCTCCAGTATCTCGTAATCACTAGTTTGGTTGCCATTATAAGTAGTGCTACTGGGCTTCTGTGGTGGGTGGGGAAGATCTCTAAACCTATGGGTAGCAGGGCTAATGCAGGCTCTAATGGAGCATTGGTCTTGGTTATCACATGGATTATTCTCTGGGTTGTTGACCAGAGGGGTGCAATAGTCGCGCAGTCCCAAAGTATATGTTTCAGTGAACCTATATGGCCACATTGTCGCCAACAAGTTTTGGGGCATGTACGGTACATAATGTTCAATCTCAATAGTGTCTAGTACCATCGCTACTTCCTCTCTAAGAAGTTCAGGGAAATCTCTTTCTTGGGACTCACAATGAGGCCCTTATTATCCCTCAAGAATTGTTTCCACATGGAGTCAGATATATTTATTGCAGAGTAGAATGCTGGTGTGAGTGGTATGTTCCACAAGGCTGCAGTCTACCTTTTAAAGATAGGTTACTAAATAAGTATTTTGATTGAAAACATCTTTATTACAATCAGTCATCATACATACATACTATTTGGATAGTGATGAGGGGAGGGAGATGGGAAGGAGGGGGTAGGGAGGAGGAAATCACATGCCTGAAGCTTTATTGAGACGACAGAAACAAACGGGGGGAGAGGGGGAAGGAGAGGGATTTAGTCCTCTTCTTCGTCGTCAACGTCCAAGATGTAATCCTGCAGCAGACTGTGGATAATCCTGCAGCAGTCCAGGACAGACATGTTCTCCCTCCTGAGTACGAGCTGGTTCCTGGCAAACCATGTAGCGTCCTTAAAGCAGTTCATAAGGCGCCAAGCCTCCTGGATGGCTCCAACAGTATGAATCCCAGGAAATAGTCCATACAGCACCGAAGTATATTGCATGCTGTTCCTGGGAACAGAGTCTTTGAGTTAATCTTCCAGGGCATCCAACAGGCCCTGAGCAAAGGGGCACTACCAAAACAGGTGGTACGATGTCTCCTCTGTGAAAGGACACCTGGGGCAGTACCGGGTCTTGCTCAAGTTGCGGTCGTGCATGAATGACCGAATTGGTAGACCACCCTGAATGGCCATCCATGACAAGTCTTTGTGCCCGTTGGTTAACTGACGACATATTAGTTCAAACAGTCTCTGCGGTGTCGTCGTGGATCCCTGGAATTGACCACGTCCTTTGCTCTGATTAGCTTGTGGATGGTCTTTGGTTTCCACAAGTCGGGCTTGAGGCCCTCCAGTTGATGTTCCCTCACAAACCTGACAACGTCTCCGTAGAGCCGTGTCAGTTATAAGGGATGGAGCTGTTCGACTTTTCCCAGACTAGACCACTCCAGAGGGGCAGGAGGAAGAAGCAAGACATAGCCTTGCCCGCAGAGCCGTTGGCTGTTCTCAGAGTCCAACGAACGCTGTCACACACAAAGGCGATCTGCAGTAAAGTGGGCAGGTCCGGAATGCCCTTTCCGCCCTTGCGAGGCTCTGTGTACATGATGGCTCGCTTCGCTCTGTCCATCTTGGATCCCCAGACGAAGAGAAACACTGTCCTGATGGTGGCCCTGGAAGTGGTGGCAAGAGGGGTCCATGCCTTTGCGGTGTACTGAGGCACAGGTAGAACTTTGTTACACAGGACCATTGCTTTGCCTTCAATTGTGAGCTGTCTGAGGCTCCACAGTCCGATTCTTTGATTGACCTTGGCCAAGCATTCCTCCCAAGACTTGAGGGCTGCCCCTACCTTACCGAACCAGACTCTGAGGATCTTGATGAAGTCCGATTTGATGGTAAATGGGAAGGGGGCAGAAGAGGCCAGTTGCCAGTCCCCAAAGATCATGGCTTCTGACTTGCCACAGTTGACTTTGTTCCCTGAAGCTTGTCCAAACTCCTCGCAGGTCTGGTCGAGTGCAGTCACCGAATGCCGTCAGCGCAGAAGACGGTCATGTCGTCCATGTACAGCGAGCACTTGACCTCAGCAGGAGCTCCGCTTAGATAATCCTGGCATAGCATAGTGTTACAGGGTATTAATGTGCTATGCCAGGATTTAGTAAACCTCCGGGGGGCATGGGCAGGAGCAGCAATATCTTTGAATTAGACAGTGTAGTTCAAAGGCATTTTACTTAGAAAATTGCAGTTATACCCATGTTAGTGAACACATAGCTCAAAAGACATTTTATCACAAACATTATTTGCATTGTTATACCCGTGTTAGGGAAAGTGAAAGGGTTACTAAATCAGGTCATGTAGTTCAAAGACCTTTTACTTCAAAAATTGCATTATTACTAAAGTAAATTGTCCATACCAATGTGCAGTGTGTTTATAGAAGGAAAGGGGCATTAAATTGTGCCTTTCTTTAAATTACCAAAAGAATACACTTGCAATTTTGCTAGTACAATTTTAAAAACTGTCTATAAAACCTGTGACTTTTCATTTATAGGCCTCATAAAAAAAAGTTTGAAAAACAAAAGAGTACAAATGAAAGACAAAGGTCTGCGTCTTTATTATTGAGGACAAAGAGGATTAGATTGTGAACTGGATGGCTCACTCCTCCTCTTAGTCACAGCAGGATGATGTGGATGTCACTTCTGAGTCTGACGTGCCTTGGAGCCAGGCGCATTCCTCCTGCTCCTCCTCCTTACATCCCCATGAAAACCTTTCAGTTGCAACCTCTCTGTTTTAACTGCCTCCAACTGGTGGGCACCTTTTTTTTTCCTAAGAAGCAACAAAACCCATGTGCTATGGAAGATCCTCAAGATAGTCTCCCTGTTGATGACTTGTGTGAGCACAGTGAGAGTTTGGACTTTCCATGAGAAGGAGGTTCAGGCAGAAGTAGGGGACCCCATGCATAGCTGTATTGGTGGTGGGGGCCACAGTGGTGGCAGTAGAGTTAGAAGTAGAGACAGTGGCACTCAGGGCAAATACAGAGCAGAAAATTGTGAGAGGGGCCAAGGAGCCCAGGTTGACATATCATAGTTTGATAAATGTGTCGGGGAGGATGAGGACTCTGATTGTGTTTTAGACAGGACCTGGTAGTCGGATCTGGTACTGAGGAGCAGGTAATATCAGAGGAGGGTGATGGTGGTTGCAGTGGAGGCAATAAAGAAAATAGGCAACGTACGGGAAGAACCACCCAAAAAACTGCCAGAGCAAGATCTGCTTCTATTATGGCCAGCTTGAGACCTGGTGATTCTGCTAATGCCAACTCCAATGGGCAAGATGGTCAACAACAATGGCATCAACATGGTGGCTCAGTGGTTAGCACTGTTGCCTTGTAGTTCTGGGGTCTTAGCTTCATATCTGACCAAGGGCATCTGCATGGAGTTTGTATATTCTCCATGTGTTTGCGTGGGTTTCCTCTGGGTACTATGGTTTTCTTCAACTCTCCAAAGACATACTGATAGGGAGCTTAGATTGAGAGCCCCATTGGGAACAGCAAGTGAATATAAAGTCTGTGAAGCGCTGCAAATTAAGTCAGTGAGTAAAATAAATAAATAGACATTTTGGCTACGCTGAACCTGCCGGAAATAATACATGCTCCTTGCATGGCACATGTCGTAAACCTATTCATTTAACTCTTTTTATTTATTTATTTATTTTTTTCAAGTACACTGGCTTGTGGAAGATGCTGGCAGTGTCCTGGAGATTGTCCTTGCATGTCAGCCATTCCTTTGTGGCAAGCAATGCCCTTTAGGACTTGCAGCAACATAATGATCTACCATTACACTGCATAATCTGTGATGTTCCAACTAGCTGGAATTTCACCTTGCACATGCTAGAACATGTGTATGAGAAGTGTAAAGCCATACATGACTTTCTCATGCATCAGACCATTTCAGCAGTGTGCATGTATAGTTTTGAGGTTAGGCAGTGGCAGCTCATCAGAGACACCTGTTGCGTGCTGAAGTCCTTCAAAGAGGCCACAAAATTTGTCAATAAGGACAACTGCTGCTACCATGGCATCATCTTTTTGATATTTATCTTAGAACAGATGCTCACACATGCACCAAGGGACAATGGCGGAAGAAGAATAGCTTACGCATCTTGCTGTCCATGCTATAGCTGTTGGAAACCCAAAAGGAGAAAGTCCAGATGAGAGGAGGATGAAGATGAGGAGCTGCGACTGTAGGGGGAGGAGTCAGAGGAGCAGGATGATGATGATTATGATACCAAAACCAGCCACAATGGCCAATGATCTCACTGGGGGTGAAGCCGGTAAGAACTGGCTCCTCGGGCATGCTGGCCAGAATGGCAAGCTGTATGGTTGCTTTCTTATGTAATAACATATGTATAATTCACATGAGGCAATCTAATGATTACTGGATAGCCATGCTTTTAGACCTTCACTATCAAAGCAAAATGGGGGAATGTTTTCCTCTTGCCAAAAGGAAGCGTAAATTACTTTATTACCAGGAAACACTGTGTACACAGCTTGTTGTGAGCAGAAGCTAGTCGCCCAAGTGTATGAGGCCCCTTTTCGTCCCGTGCACAGTTACCCACCTCCTGTCGTCTCTGCTACCACAAGCAGCAGAAACTCCCAAACTAGCGGACTAATTTTGGGGGATCAGGTTTAATAATTTTACTTCACACCAAATGCCACAGTGGGCGTAATCTATTTATCTCCCAAAAAAAAATTATTCTAAAAACCGTATCTTTATTGACTCTCTTAAAAATGCTCTGACATCTTCTGAGCTTAACACATATATTTAAAACCCTGGTAATGCCTCCACATAATGATCATATGTAACTCCAAGGGTGGGAGATGTGCACTGTCTCCCAGCTTGGTATGCTAGATGTAATGGAGGGTTCCACTATGCAGAGAGCAACATGCCATAGAAAACGTGTTCTTTTCCTTGCACTTGTAGTAGTCTCTGACACTCAGTGCTAACTCTGCTAATGCACTACCTGCTAGCACCACATACTAACACTTGAATGCTTGCTACTGCATGTAGACTAACCCTCACTCTGGAGAGCTACTAAATAGCTCCACTATAATACTGAAAGCTGCTATATTGATACACTTGTTTCTCTAACTAATGTGTCTGCATTAACCACAACCTAAAAGATTAACTGCCCCCCGACATGTTTCGCCACATCCATGGCTTCATCAGGGGAAAAATTGGGCAGCATTGTTCATCCCAGGTGTGCCTAGTATATTTATAGTGTATTGACAATGTCAACCGGACATGCTGCCTCCATCATCTCTTCCTAAATCCTTTGTGAGGTCTAGGCATTCTGCCATTACCCGCTGTCTCACCGGTCATATCCCCAGTATCTCCTGCCTTGCTACCCGCTGCAGTCTCCGCCAGATGGGGCAGGTGCATGCCTGCCAGATGTGTCCTCTGGCCACCTTCTTGTGGCATCCCATAGGGGCGTGTTTCGACCGCTTCCTGTCATTTATGCTTCCACGGGAGCAGGCTTTCTGCCTCCCAGTATGGACCTTGGGTGTGGTTACAAGTTTAAATAGCAGCTTCCGCTCCTTAAAAGTAGCCTGAATATTCAGTTACTAACAGTAATAGCAAAGGTTTTCTGATCTGCTGTGTTTCACCCAGCCTGTTTGACCATTCTGTTTGTCAGCCGCCTGCATAAACTACTGGATCTCTCTGACCCTAAGCCAGAGTCTGATCCCTTCTGACTTCCGGCTACTGACCTCTGGCTTCTCTCTGAATAGTCTTGATCTAGCATGCTTGGCCGAGCAATGCTCGAGTCTCCTCCCCACACGTTTCTTGCCTGCTACGCAGTCAATAAATATGCAAGTAAGTACTGCCCTCACTGTAATGCCGTAGCCATGTTGGTTACTGGCATTACAGTTATTGGCTAGTCGGAATGCGCCATCGGGTGCTATATAGCACCCAATAGCACGTGTTCGGCTCATTCTTAGTCGGGAGAGCTGTGCATAGGAAGGGATTTTGGACTATTTTTATTAGAAAAACTTTTCAGAGACCCAAAAGTCCTTTTAAGGACTATTGTGTGTGGCAGCAGCAATATATATATTTTTAGCGCAACCTGCACTAAATTGCTAAAACTTTACAGACCCAAAAATACTTTTAAGGACTATTGTGTGTGGCAGCAGCAATATATTTTTACATGATAAATAACATCTAATAGGCAGCTGCGGACTGTTAAATTATCTGCGCCACATCTCCTGTGTAAAGTGTGCGCATCCCAAAAAATATCTGTGACATCCAGTGTACTTTTTCCGTAGACGGTGTCCGCTGCAGACAGTTAAATTATCTGCGCCACATCTCCTGTGTAAAGTGTGCGCATCCACAAAATATCTGTGACATCCATTATACTTTTTCTGTAGACGGTGTCCGCTGAGGACAGTTAAATTAGCTGAGCCACCTCTCCTGTGTAAAGTGTGCGCATCCCAAAAATATCTGTGACTTCCAGTGAACTTTTTCCGTAGACTGTGTTCGCTGTAGACATTGACATTAGATGCGCAACATCTGCAGTGTAACCTGTGCACTGAAAAAACCGAGCAAAGGGGTGTCTTTATTACAGAGATCACCAAATCCACCATATTAAGTGGCCCCTATGTCAAGATCCCGCTTTTTTACAAGCTTTAAGGATGTGACGGGGAAAACTTAAGCCAGTTATCCATCCACAGACAGTTGTTTTGGGGTGTTGCCCCTCATCAGTGTGGAGTAGGATTCTGGCTAACCGGGAGCAATGCCTTGGAGACTACTCAAACAAAACAATAGCTGATCTCAGGGAGACCAGCTACAGAAAACACAGCGGAGCCTCATTTAAGAGTCTCAACACAGCAATACAAAGTGCAAAGATCCCGTCAATAGACGGTGTTCGCTTCTGAGAGTGACATTACCATTGCCACATCTCCAGTGTACCGTGTGCGCTTAAAAAATGTATCTGTGACATACAGTATACTTTTTTAATAGACGGTGTCTGCGTCTGACAGTGCCACATCTCCAGTGTAATGTGTGCGCATTTAAAAAATGTATCTGTGACATACAGTGTACTTTGTCAATAGAGGGTGTCCGATTCTGACAGTGACATTACCAGTGCCACATCTCCAGTGTACCATGTGCGCTAGTTTTTTTTAATCTGTGACATACAGTGTTTTTTTCAATAGACAGTATTCGCTTCTGACAGTGACATTACCAGTGCCACATCTCCAGTGTACCGTGTGCGCTTAAAAAAATGTATCTGTGACATACAGTGTACTTTTTCAATAGACGTTGTCCGCTTCTGACAGTGACTTTACTAGTGCCACATCTTCAGTGTACCGTGTGCATTTAAAAAATGTATCTGTGAGGTACAGTGTACTTTTTCAATAGACTATGTCTGCTTCTGATAGTGGCATTACCAGTGCCACATCTCCAGTGTAACGTGTGCGCGTTAAAATTTTTTGTTTGTGACATACAGTGTACTTTGTCAATAGATGGTGTCCGCTTCTGACATTACCAGTGCCACATCTCCAGTGTACTGTGTGCGCAATTTTTTTTTATTTGTGACATACTGTGTACTTTTTCAATAGACGGTGTCCGCTTCTGACAGTGATATTACCAGTGCCACATCTCCAGTGTACCATGTGCACTGAAAAAATGTATCTGTGACATACAGTGTACTTTTTCAATAGACTATGTCCGCTTCTGACAGTGACATCACCAGTGCAACATCTAAAGTGTAACGTGTACTTTTAATCACATCAGCCCCCCTAGCTTAACCACATCAGCCCCCCTAGCTTAAACACCCTTAATGACCAGGCCACTTTTTACAATTCTGCACTACACTACTTTCACAGTTTATTGCTCCGTCATACAACTTACCACCCAAATGAATTTTACCTCCTTTTCTTCTCACTAATAGAGCTTTCATTTGGTGGTATTTCATTGCTGCTGACATTTTTACTTTTTTTGCTATTAATCAAAAAAATTTGCAAAAAAATGACATTTTTCACTTTCTGTTGTAATTTTTTTTTTTTTTTAAACTACATTTCTATATAAATTTTTCTCAAAATGTATTGTTCTACATGTCTTTGATAAAAAAAAAAATCCAATAAGTGTATATTTATTGGTTTGGGTAAAAGTTATAGCGTTTACAAACTATGGTGCAAAAAAGTGAATTTCCACATTTTGAAGCAGCTCTGACTTTCTGAGCACTTTCTGAGCAGGTACTCGTTGGAATTTTGGCCCCTTTGCGCACCCAGGCTGCAAAACAGTGTCACTCATGTGGTATCGCCATACTCAGGAGAAGTAAGGCAATGTTTTTTGGGGTGTATTTTTACATATACCCATGCTGGATGAGAGAAATATCTCTGTAAATTGACAACTTTGTATAAATTTTTGTATAAATTACACAAAGTATGGGTATATATAAAAATACACCCCAAAACACATTGCCCTACTTCTTCTGAGTACGGCGATACCACATGTGTGACACTTTTTTGCAGCCTGGGTGCGCAAAGGGGCCCTAATTCCAATGAGTACCTTTTAGGAGGGCATTTTTACGCATTTGGATTCCAAACTTCTTCTTACGCTTTAGGACCCCTAAAATGCCAGGGCAGTATAAATACCCCACATGTGACCCCATTTTGGAAAGAAGACACCCCAAAGTATTCCGTGAGGGGCATGGCGAATTCATAGAAGATTTTTTTTTTTGGCACAGGTTAGCGGAATTTGATTTTTTATTCTTTTTTTCTCACAAAGTCTCCCTTTCCGCTAACTTGTGACAAAAAGTTAAATTTTTCATGGACTAAATATGCCCCTCAGCGAATACCTTGGGGTGTCTTTCTTCCAAAATGGGGTCATTTGTGGGGTGTTTGTACTGTTCTGGCATTTTGGGCGGGGCAAAATTGTGAGCAGCCCTGTAAAACCTAAAGGTACTCATTGGAATTTTGGCCTTTGCGCACCTAGGCTGCAAAAAAGTGTCACACATGTGGTATCGCCGTACTCAGGAGAAGTAGGGCAATCTGTTTTGGGGTGTATTTTTTCATATACCCGGGTTGGGTGAGAGAAATATCTCTGTAAATTGACACCTTTGTATAAAAAAATGTAAAAAGTTGTCGTTTACAGAGATATTTCTCACGCAAAGTATGGGTATATATAAAAATACACCCCAAAACTCATTGCCCCACTTCTCCTGAGTACGGCGATACCACATGAGTGACACTTTTTTGCAGCCAAGATGCGCAAAGGGGCCCTAATTCCAATAAGTACCTTTAGGGATTTCACAGGGCATTTTTACGCATTTGGATTCTCACGCTTTAGGGCCCCTAAAATGCCAGGGCAGTATAAATACCCCACATGTGAACCCATTTTGGAAAGAATACACCCCAAGGTATTCCGTGAGGGGCATGGCGAGTTCACAGAAAAAAAAATTTTTGGGGCACAAGTTAGCGGAAATTTATATATATATTTTTTTGCAAAGTCTCATATTCCACTAACTTGTGACAAAAAATAAAATTTTACATGAACTCACCATACCCCTCACGGAATACCTTGGGGTGTCTTCTTTCTAAAATGGGGTCACATGTGAGGTGTTTGTAATGCTTTGCCAAAATCAGTGACTGCGGTGCGGTGGTCTGGGCGCTAACTACCTAACAAGTAGCTAACTAACTGGCGGTGATAAGGGACCCTTATGCCCCATTCACACGTCCGCAATTCTGTTTGCGGAACGGAATTGCAGACCCATTCATTTCTATGGGGACAGACTTTGTCCCGCTCGGATCCGGAATTGCGTATCCGCACTTCCGGGTCTGCACTTCCGTTCCACAAAAATATAGAACATGTCCTATTCTTGTCCGCAATTGCATTTTCTATATAGTTCTGGCAATGTGCGGATCTGCAAAATGCGGAAAGCACATTGCCGGTGTCCGTGTTTTGCGGATCCGCGGATTCGTGGATCCGCTAAATACATATGGGCGTCTGAATGGAGCCATACAGGGGGGTGATCAGTGACAGGGGGGTTATCAGGGAGTCTATATGGGGTGATCAGGGGTTAATAAGTTGTTAATAAGTGACGGGGGGGGGGTGTAGTGTGGTGCTTGGTGCTACTTTACATAGCTACCTGGTCCTCTGGTGGTCGATCCCAGTAAATGGGACCATCAGAGGACCAGGTAGCAGGTATATCAGACGCTGTTAACAAAACAGCGTCTGATATACCTCTTTGATGCAATTTATTTAACATCTACAGCCTGCCAGCGATTGATCATCGATGGCAGGCTGCAGTATAACTGCTGAGCTGCGAGCTGCTGTGAACGCGCGTGCGCATGCGTTCACAGCAGATCTCACCTCTCGCGAGATGACGCGCCGACGCGTCAAGGAGGAACATTCCGGCCGCCCGCAGGACGCAGCCCTGCGTTTGGCGGTCGGGATGAGGTAAAAGATGTATTTGTGATATACAGTGTACTTTGTCAATAGACGGTGTCCGCTTCTGACAGTGACATTACCAGTGGAACATCTCCTGTGTATCGTGTGCGCTTAAAAAATGTATCTGTGACATACAGTGTATTTTTTCAATGGACGGTGTCCACTTCTGACAGTGACATTACCAGTGCCACATCTTTAGTGTACCGTGTGCGCTGAAAAAATGTATCTGTGACATACAGTGTACATTTTCCGCAGATACTTCGGATGGTGACATTAACTGTGGTACCTCTCCTGTATAGCGTTTCCTCATCTCTTTAGGCTTGTGGACACTGAGGCCTTCCGCAGCCTGATGTCGGCTGCTGTCCCACGTTACGCAGTCCCAAGCTGCCACTATTTTTCTCCTCCTCCGCCTCCTCCTCCACTTCCACCTCCAAATTATCGGCGTGTAGCACCAGTCAGCC
Organism: Bufotes viridis; assembly: GCA_033119425.1. NCBI lineage: Eukaryota > Metazoa > Chordata > Amphibia > Anura > Bufonidae > Bufotes > Bufotes viridis. The sequence continues at coordinate 354,774,054 of CM065589.1, forward strand.
ATCAGTCGGTAGCTGGAAGCAGTGTAGCACTGCAGTGGGAAAGTGGCAACAGCCATGCTGAAGCTGATGCTTAGGGGACAAACAGCACACAGCAGCAGAGCTATGGCAGGGGATAAGAGACCAAACTGAGCCACTCAGCCTACAACCAGGCATGTTGTGTCTGATAATGGCTGTAACTTGGCGGCGGCTTTGGAGCTCGGCAAGCTCACACACATCCCATTCCTAGCCCATGTCTTAAACTTAGTGGTTCAGCGGTTTCTCAAAACCTACCCCAATTTGCCTGAGCTACTGGTGAAGGTGCGCTCGTGTGTGCACATTTCCGCAAGTCATCGACAGCTTCAGCCGGTCTCTCAAAGCTGCAGCAGTGCTTGAAATTGCCAGCTCACCGGCTGTTGTGCGACATGACCACACGCTGGAACTCGACGTTCCACATGTTGGCCAGGCATTGTGAGCAGCAGAGGGCAGTAGTGGAATAACAGCTGCAACATGGTCGTCGCCTTTTCAGTCAGCTTCCGCTATTTACAAGCGAGGAGTGGGCATGGATGTCTGACCTCTGTGAGGTTTTAAAAAACTTTAAGAAGTCAATACAGATGGTGAGCGGCGATAACGCTTTCAGTGTAACCATCCCACTTTTGTGTCTACTCAAACACTTGCTGCTCACAATTAAGGATAATGCTTTGCATGTGAAAGAGGTGGAAATGGGGGAAGACATTACACAGGGTGATAGCCAGACCACCCCCAGTTCGTCTTCTCAGTGCATATTGGACGATGAAGAGGAGGAGGAGCAGGAGACAGTTGCCTCCGCTACAGAGGGTAGTACCCATGTAAGTTTAATTCCATCTGATCAGCATGGGTGGGCAGAGGAGGAGGAAGAGGATGAGGAGATTGAGAGTCATCCTCCTTACAACGCTGGCGGCAGAGTCCGTAGTTACGTGAGCAACCGAGGAGGGGAGACAAGGGGAACACACAGCAGTTCCAACAGAGGCAGGGCAACATTCTCCAAAGCCTGGGATAGTTTCATGACACCCCGCCAGCACCCTCACCCTGATGTGCGGCCTACTGTCACAAAGAGGGAAACATTTGGGAAGATGGTGAAGGAGTACATAGCAGACCGTGTCAGCGTCCTCAATGATCCCTCAGCCTTACAACCACTGTGTATCCTAGCTGGACACGTGGCACGAACTGGCGCTCTACACCTTGGAGGTGCTGGCCTGCCCTGCCGTCAATGTTTTGTCTGAGCGGGTATTTAGTGCTGCTGGTGGCATTATAACAGATAAGCGTATCCACCTGTCAACTTAAAATGCTGACAGGTTGACTCATAAAAATGAACAAGGCCTGGATTGCCCCTGACTTCTCGACTCCAGAGGAAAGCTGATGAACATAAAGGCACTTTAAATCTGTTTATAATGTACTGAATACACTGTATTCCTATGCAACCCTTCCACCACAAAAAAAGGTATATGGTTGAATCTTCCTTTTCTCATCCTCCTCTTCTTCCATCATATCAACAGGCCCTCGCATATAATGTTTTACAGGGGCAGCTCACCGGCAGGCCCTCGCATATCATTTTTTAGAGGGTCAGCTCACCAGCAGGTCCTCACCTACAATCTTTTACAGGGTCAGCTGACCTGCAGGCCCTCGCATATAATGTTTTACAGTTTACAGGGTCAGCTCACCAGCAGGCCCTCACCTACAAGTGCAGTCTCACTATCCAAGAGTCTGGTCAACACAATCATCACCCTGATGGCACACTGGGTGAACGTTGTGGAGCCCGGGAGCGAGTCGGCTGCTGGAACCAGACTTGCCCTCCAATAGATCCTCATTAAAGTATTTAAAGTTTACTGATTCCAATTACAGGGCCTAGAAAGAGTCCTGTATTGTTAATCAACGCTACCTCCCAGAGTCGGGAGAGGGTAATTTGCACATATGCTGCCTTCCTTGGATGTGGTAGCCATTTCTCAGGCTCCCTCTCCGGAATCGAACCTTGATTCCCCGTTACCTGTGTCACCATGGTAGGCGCCTAAAATAGCATTGAAAGTTGATAGGGCAGACCTGCAATCGGCCCGAAGTTATCTAGAGTCACCAAAGCGGCAGCAGGCCCTCGACCATAATGTTTTCGATGGTCAGATCATCAGCAGGCACTCGCCCATCATTTTTTTAATGTTCAGCTAAGCAGCAGGCACTCGCCCATAATTTTTTCAATGGTCAGCTCAGCAGCAGGCCCTCATTCATAATTTTTTGCATGGTCAGTTCAGCAGCAGACCCTCACCCCTAATGTTTTAGATTGTCAGATCAGCAGCAGGCCCTCACACATAATTATTTTGATGGTCAGCTGAGCAGCAGGCCCTCAACCATAATGTTTTAGAGGGTCAGCTCAGCAGCAGGCCCTCAACCATAATTTTTTGGATGGTCAGCTAAGCGGCAAGCACTCTCCCATAATTTTTTAAATGGTCAGCTTTTTTTTTTTTAAATATCATTTTCTCAATAAAAATATAAAATCTCACAACAAAGAGCTTACAAATAAAGAAAAACAAAATATATATAATAATTCTACATAGAGATATTATAATATTAATCACACACCCACCCTTATTCACCGTTGCGAGGTCAGGCCAGACCTTTTTTGACACTCTTATATTAGCCAGGGATAAGAGGATTAAAAAGCGGCAGTCCCATCCATTCTAGATTGATTTCCTTGCTATTTTGCTATAAGCAAGAATAGTGTCCATCAGAGTCAGCCATTCAGAAAAACTAGGGCTATTATTAGTGCCCCAATATTTAACTATCAAAACTTTTGCAGCCATAAAGCCCTCCATGCAGGAACATCTCTGATGGGGCGTTAAGTTACCAGGGGGGAAGAGACTCAGTATTGCCTGCAAAAAGCAGCGGACCAGTTGGACATTATATCGTCTGGATAGTTCCTCATGGATACGGGTCCAGAAACTACTTATCTCTGGACATCTCCATAATATATGACTCAGATCAGCATTTTCTGACAGGAATTTCCAACACTCACTCTTTTTTTCTTTTATATATTTTGGCGAGGAAGGCGGGGGAGTAATATAGGCGATGTACAATCTTGAACTGGATCAGTCTATATTTCTGAGAGATCGATACTTTTTTAATATTTTTATATATTATTTCCCAATCCAGGGTATCTCCAGCACCCAATTCAGCTCCCCAGCCTCCCTCGCTTTTATATGTTGTTATTTCACCAAGAGAATCCCGAAATCTGTGATATATTTGAGAAAGTGTGATTTGTGCCCCTTTGAGCTTAAAACAATAATCCAAAAAAGAGTTTGCCCTAATAGTCAGGAGACGTTTATCCTGAGTTTTCATATATGCATGACTAATTTGTGCATACCTATACCTATCTAAAAAATTGACTTTTGTGTCTTTTATCAAGTTATCTAGAGAGATAATATTACCGTGAGACGAGATGTGAATTAATCGGTTAATACCGCGTGAATTCCAATATTCATAGTCTGAGATTAACATAAATTCTTTTAGGTTAGGGTTTTGCCAAAGTGGGGTGAAATGAGTAGAGTGTGTTATGCCAAATATCTTTTTAATTTTATTCCAGACCTTATTTAGTGTATCGCTAATTAAACACAGTTTTTTTCCTTTTTGCCCAAATGGCCAGTCTCCAATATGGGGAAAATATCTCCACATGGCCCCTGAAAATCCTTTGACAAAATACTTATCAGAGGGGTGTTTGGTAATCCTCCCCCCATCCCACACACCACAATATCTGAGCTGAAATATAATATCCCTGGAGAAAGGTGAGGGAAAGCCCCCCATCTCGCTCAGATGCCAAGATATTTCTGTTTAATTCTGACCCTACTCCTCCCCCAGATTAACTCATTCAGCAGTCTCTCCAGGACGCCGAAGAAGGAGTCGTCAATCCATATCGGACAGGCAGTCAGAGGGTAAAGAGCGATAGGAAGGATCACCATCCTAACTAATGCAATCCTTTCTGCTTGTGATAATGCCAACTTTTGCCAAATACAGATCTTCTCCCTCACCTTATTAATCATAGGGGTAATATTTAAATGATTATATTTAGACAAGTCCGCGCTAATTCTAATGCCCAAATATTGAATAGTGTCCGTGGGTTCAAGTGGCCTAATACCTAAAGGGCCAACAGGGGGCGCTCGAACCAGAGGGAGGAGTTCAGATTTATCCCAGTTTACTTTATATCCAGATAATAGACCATATTCTTCCAAGATGTTCATTGCGGAGGGAACTGCCTTCCATCCTTGTTTCAAGAAGACCAAAATGTCGTCCGCATATAAACTAATTTTATCTTCCTCTCCTTTCCCTCCAAAGCCGATTATCTTATTAGACTGTCGAATTTTACATGCAAGGGGTTCCAGGGCCAGGGCAAAAGTCAAAGGTGATAGGGGACAGCCCTGCCGCGTACCTCGCTGTAGGGGGAACTGTTCGGAGTCAGTCCCATTTATCTTAACACTGGCTGTGGATCCACAATAAAGTAGTTGCACCCATTTGATAAAATTTCCACCCAGGTTCATCCTGTCCGTAGTTCCCCACAGGAAGGACCACTCTACCCTGTGTAAGAGGGTGCAAGGTGTTGTTTTTGATAGCAGGTACGTGTCACCGAGGTTGCTGGCCTCGGTGAGGTAAGAGCCGGGGTTTTTGGTCTGCAGCAGCTAGTGCTGCTCTGTTAAATAGCATGGCTGCAAAGCCGATCCGGGCCGGCTCTTACTGGGAGCAGCTAAAGAGTAGGGTGGGTGGCTGCTCCCCACGGTCCAGTCCATGTTTTGGGGCTGGGTATAAAACGCAGCCAGCAGCTGTGTCTGTGGGTGTGATTATCCTGGAGCCTGCAAACAGGGCTGAGGAATTCTCTGTCCTGGAGGAAGGAGCTCAGCAAGGTGGTGTTGCCCTGCGACCTGAAGGTGGAATCGCCTGCGGCTGAGCCGACTGCTAGGTGTGAACCCGCACCTAAACCACCCAAGGTGACTGGACCGTGTGTTGGCCTGTTTTTGGTTTTTCCACATGATTTCTGTTGTGTATGAACTGTCACCAAGAGACTGTTTTCATTTTTGGTGTGCAAGTGTGAATAAAACACTGTTTGATGCACAATCTGGACTCCTTGTTTTGCCTCTAAACTGCACCCGCACCGCTGTCTACCAGAGCGACTCCCCACATTTGGTGGAGGATGCGGGCATGCGCAGTGAGGCTGGCGTGAACGCCGAACTTTGTTTTTGCTGGGCAAAAGTGAATGTCCTATATTAAGCCGGCAAAGTTGCAGCCTGTGATCCCCGACAAAATGGAGGCGGCTGTGAAAGCCCTCATAGAGGCTAACGTGCAGCAGCGGGAGACCAACCAGCTACTGCTACAGCACGTGATGGCGTTGCAAGCGGCAGGAGCGTCCCACCGCGTCCACGATGCCCGGAAAGCTGTCCGTACCGCGATCCCTAAGATGACCCCTCGGATGATGTTGAGACCTATCTGGCGGTGTTCGAGAAGGTGGCCGTGAGGGAGAAATTACCCGAGAACAGTGGGCAGAGGTCATCGCTCCGTTCCTGGCGTCTGGACCCCAGCAAGTATTTTTGACCTCCCAGGTGACCAAGCAGCTGACTACCCGACTGTGAAAGGTGAGATCCTGGCAAGACTGGGGGTGAATGTTTTGGTCCGGGCCCAGCGGGTGCATCAGTGGGAGTTTAACCCGGCTGAACCCGCCCGGCCACAATACTATGACTTGCTACAACGGTTGCAAAAATGGCTGCAGCCAGACATACTGACTCCCACTGCTATGCTCGACCGTCTGTTAGCCGATGTCTTCTGGAGGGCTTTGCCTTACCCTCTCCAGCACTGGATCGGCCAGGTATCGCCCACCAATGCCCTGGAGATGGTCGACCTGGTGGAGCGGTACGAGGCCACCAGAAACCTGCAGGGAGTCTTGCTGGGAAGGGGTCAGTTAAACCCCGGAGGCCTCTGCCCCAGTTCCGACGTCCGGCGACAGAGCGGCCTGCACGGAATATACCCCCTGCGAGCCCGCCTCCCGTGGTATGCTGGAGGTGTCAGGAGCCAGGCCACATCAGGGCCGACTGTCCGCGTCGGGATGAGCTGATGGAGGTGAACTACGGGGTCGCCACTCCTTGTATGCACGGAAGCTGTGCGCAACTGGCACCCGTGAGGTACAAGACCATAACCACCTGTGTCAGGTAGAGGTGGGAGATTCGCTGGCGGTGGCTCTGCTGGACTCCGGGAGTTTAGTCTCCCTGGTAAGGGCTGCCCTTGTACGGCCTGCGGAGTATACTGGCCGTAAAGTCGGGGTCCTGTGCATCCACGGAGACCTGAAAGACTATCCCACTGCACTAGTGACTTTGTCCACAGCGGCTGGTAGGTGGACCCACGAGGTGGCTGTCGCTACTACACTCCCACACGAACTAATACTTGGGAGGGACTTCCCCGGTTTTCCGGCGCTGTGGCCGGCAATAAAGGTATCTGAGGGACCCGAGACAGGGGTGACCCTAGCAGAGTGGCCTGATACCGCTGGAAGGCCAGAACCCTGGGAGCCCGAGTCTGAAGGGCCGGCGGTAGGGGTGACCACTGCTCCGGCGGTAGAGGGGGAAACAACCCCACTGAGTGTAATGGTGGGAGACACGGAGGACTTGCCACCGGGACCTGAGTTGGCAGACCTCAATGTCTCTGGGGAAAATTTTGGGACCGCACAACACCGGGACCAAACCCTAACCCGGGCCTTGGAGAATGTGCTGGAAATTGATGGTAAACCCCAGAAACCAGGGGCTGAATTAATGTTCCCACGATTTATTGTTCTACAGGATATGTTGCATCGGGTGAACCAAATCCGAGGTGAACCTGTTGAACAGTTGGTGGTGCCCACAGCGTATCGCAAGCTTGTCATGGAGCTTGCCCACCAACATGTTCTTGGGGGACACCTGGGGTGGCAGAAAACCCAGGACCGCATACTGCAGCGGTTTTATTGGCTCGGTGTGTTCAAGGAGGTAGAAGATTATTGTAAGTCCTGTCCAACCTGTCAGATAACTAGCCCCCAGCCTCATTTCCGTAGTCCTCTGGTACCTCTGCCAATTATTGAAGTACCGTTTGAGCGAATCGCTATGGATTTAATTGGGCCTGTACCAAAGTCTGCCAGGGGCCACCAACACATTCTGGTGGTTCTCGACTATGCCACTCGGTATCCGGAGGCGGTGCCTCTGCGACATACCTCAGCTAGGCTCATTGCCAAAGAGTTAATGGAGATGTTTTCCCGTGTGGGCCTGCCAAAAGAGGTTCTGACAGACCAAGGGACCCCTTTATGTCCAAAGTAATGAAGGAACTGTGTAAATTGTTGCGTATAAAGCAGTTACGGACGTCCGTTTACCATCCGCAAACAGACGGTCTTGTTGAGAGGTTTAACCAAACTCTAAAAATATGTTAAAAAGGGTGGTGTCTAGAGATGGGAAGGACTGGGACCTGCTTCTGCCCTATCTCATGTTCGCAGTGCGAGAGGTGCCCCAGGCCTCTACTGGGTTCTCGCCCTTCGAACTGCTTTATGGCAGACACCCTCGGGGCCTGTTGGATATCGCCAAGGAAGCATGGGAACAACAGCCTGTCCCCACAAAAGTGTCATTGAGTATGTCACCCAGATGCAGGAACGGATAGAAAGGGTGTTGCCGCTGGTCCGGGAGCATATGGAGGCAGCGCAACAAGCCCAGAGTAGGGTGTATAATCGTCAGGCTCGGGTACGGGGCTTCCATCCGGGAGATCGGGTTTTGGTTCTGGTACCCACCCTTGACAGCAAGTTCCTAGCTAGGTGGCAGGGCCCCTATGAGGTGATCGAGAAGGTAGGGGAAGTAAATTACAAAGTACACCAGCCAGGCGGCGCAAGCCGGAGCAGGTGTACCACGTGAATTTACTTAAGCCGTGGAAAGATAGGGACACAGCCGACGACCACAGCCCCCGGCCAGGGCTTCTAGGTGAAAGGGTCCAGCCCCACAGTTCGAGGCCTGTGAAGCAGTAACCACGGTAAAATTGCAGACAGCCTGTCTTCCAAACAAGTTCAGGAAGTCAGGGAGTTCATCAGTCGGAACACGGATGTGTTCTCGGACCTCCTGGCCGCACGTCTCTCATCCAACATGACATCGTCACTGAGCCTCAGGCCAAGATCCGGTTAAAACCATACCGGGTACCCGAGGCTCGGCGACGGGCCATCGCGGAGGAAGTACAGTTAATGTTGAAGCTCGATGTCATTGAGGAGTCGAAAAGTGAGTGGGCCAGTCCCATAGTCCTAATACCCAAGCCGGATGGGACGTTGCGGTTCTGCAACGACTTTCGCAAGTTAAATGAAGTATCCAAGTTTGACGCGTATCCCATGCCCCGAGTAGACGAGCTGGTTGAAAGTTTAGGACAAGCCCGTTATTTTTCTGTGCTGGACCTCACTAAAGGGTACTGGCAGGTACCCTTAACGGAGTCGGCTAAGGAAAAACCGCATTTGTTACCCGCAGGGCCTGTATCACTACAAGGTGTTACCCTTTGGCCTGCATGGCGCCCCGCCACTTTCCAAAGGTTAATGGACATAGTGCTGCGACCACATCGTCGGTACGCCTCGGCCTACTTAGATGATGTAGTCATCCACAGCACCGACTGGGAAAGCCATTTACCCAAGGTGCAGGCGGTAGTGGATGCCCTGAGGAAAGCCGGACTGACCGCTAACCCAAAGAAGTGCTCCATAGGGTTAGAGGAGACAAAATATCTGGGATATATAATTGGGCGGGGAGTCATCAAACCTCAGGTAACTAAGGTAGAGGCCATTCGTAACTGGCCCCGACCGGTCACCACCAGGCAGGTAAAGTCGTTCCTGGGGATTGTAGGATACTACATGAGGTTTGTGCCCCACTTTGCCACAATAGCAGCGCCGTTGACAGACCTCTTGAAGGGGCGAAAGTCTGGGAGGGTTAGCTGGAGTGAGAAGGCGGAGGAGGCTTTCGCCGCGTTGAAGTCGGCCCTGTGTGGGTCCCCGGTTTTGGTGACACCCGACTTCAACAAGGAGTTTGTCGTACAGACCGACGCCTCGGAGGTAGGCCTCGGTGCGGTACTGTCTCAGGAGGTCAACGGGGAAGAACATCCCGTTGTCTTTCTGAGCCGTAAGCTCAATCCCGCCGAGTCCAGATATAGTATAGTGGAGAGGGAGTGCCTGGCTATCAAGTGGGCACTCGAATCTCTCCGCTACTACTTGTTAGGGAGGAGGTTCCGTCTGGTGACCGACCATTCCCCTCAAATGGATGAGTCAGGCCAAGGAGAGGAATGCTCGGGTCACCAGGTGGTTCCTATCTCTTCAGAATTTCAAATTCTTCGTGGAACACAGGGCAGGCCGCTTGCAGGGCAACGCAGATGCCCTGTCCCGCGTCCACTGCCTCACGTGTGTTCACCCCTCAGGGTTGAACAAAGGGGTGTGTAAGAGGGTGCAAGGTGTTGTTTTTGATAGCAGGTACGTGTCACCGAGGTTGCTGGCCTCGGTGAGGTAAGAGCCGGGGTTTTGGTCTGCAGCAGCTAGTGCTGCTCTGTTAAATAGCATGGCTGCAAAGCCGATCCGGGCCGGCTCTTACTGGGAGCAGCTAAAGAGTAGGGTGGGTGGCTGCTCCCCACGGTCCAGTCCATGTTTTGGGGCTGGGTATAAAACGCAGCCAGCAGCTGTGTCTGTGGGTGTGATTATCCTGGAGCCTGCAAACAGGGCTGAGGAATTCTCTGTCCTGGAGGAAGGAGCTCAGCAAGGTGGTGTTGCCCTGCGACCTGAAGGTGGAATCGCCTGCGGCTGAGCCGACTGCTAGGTGTGAACCCGCACCTAAACCACCCAAGGTGACTGGACCGTGTGTTGGCCTGTTTTTGGTTTTTCCACATGATTTCTGTTGTGTATGAACTGTCACCAAGAGACTGTTTTCATTTTTGGTGTGCAAGTGTGAATAAAACACTGTTTGATGCACAATCTGGACTCCTTGTTTTGCCTCTAAACTGCACCCGCACCGCTGTCTACCAGAGCGACTCCCCACACCTGTCAAAGGCCTTCCAAGCACAAGGAGACCAGCTACCGCGGAGCCTCACTTAAGAGTCTCAACACAGCAATCCGAAGTGCAAAGTTCCCTGGGAAACAGGAATATGCAAAACAAATGTGGAGCCCCAGTTATGGGTCTACAACACAATGAAAGCCAGATATCCCTCAAAGGAAGGAAAACCAAGCAAAGGGGTGTCTCCATTACAGAGATCACCAAATCCACCATATTAAGTGGCCCCTATGTCAAGATCCCACTTTTTACAAGCTTTAAGGATGTGACAGGGAAAACCTAAGCTAGGTATCCATCCACAGACAGCTGTTTCAGGTGTTGCCCTCATCAGTGTGGAGTAGGATTCTGGCTAACCGGGAGCAATGCCTCGGAGACTACTCAAACACAAGCTGGTCTCCCTGAGGTCAGCTATTGTTGTGTTTGAGTAGTCTCCGAGGCGTGCTCCCGGTTAGCCAGAATCCTACTCCACACTGATGAGGGGCAACACCCTGAAACAGCTGTCTGTGGATGGATACCTAGCTTAGGTTTTCCCTGTCACATCCTTAAAGCTTGTAAAAAAGTGGGATCTTGACATAGGGGCCACTTAATATGGTGGATTTGGTGATCTCTGTAATGGAGACACCCCTTTGCTTGGTTTTCCTTCCTTTGAGGGATATCTGGCTTTCATTGTGTTGTAGACCCATAACTGGGGCTCCACATTTGTTTTGCAAAGGCCTTCCAAGGACAGGATGGAGCGGTCCTCTCCGTCTCCAATGTAAATATTTAGGAGAGCTCTACGAATATTGGATTGTACATTTCGTTTGGGGATAAACCCCGTCTGGTCCGGGTGTACCAGAGAATGAATAACCCTCCTCAACCTATTGGCTAACAGTTTGGCTAATATCTTGTAATCAGTGTTAAGTAATGATATTAGGCGATGCGACCCAATTTCCATTTTATCTTTATCCTTTTTCAAACTCAGAGAGATCGAAGCCTCCCTCAAAGATGGGGGAAGCAAACCATCTCTCCAAGAGTCATTAAGCGTTTGAAGGAGGAGGGGCAGTATAGCTTTACGGTGTACTCTATACAATTCAAAGGGTAGACCATCTCTACCTGGGGCTGTATTACCCTTAATTCTGTCGACGGTTGTCTCCTGCTCCTCAAGGGTGATTGGTAGATTTAAGCCAGTGCAGTCATGGTCGGAGAGGCGGGGGAGCACAATGCTGTCTAAGAAGATAGCCAGGGCTCCATCGCCCTCCCCGAAGTCCGACTGGTATAATTTAGAAAAATGTTTTGTAAAAGCTGATTTGATATTTAGATGATCATTGGTTAAGGTACCGGAGGGCAATTTAATGGATCTTATTGGGATTTGAATCTTTTGGTTAGCAATTACAGATGCTAGCATTCTGCCTGTTTTGCATTTTTCAATAAAGGCTTGCTCGCCCACAAAGAAGGACTTATGTTGAGCTTTTTCATAAAGAAAAGACTGATATTTCTTCTTTGCCTCCATTAATAATAGTCAAGTGTTTTCCCCATTTTGTCTGGCTAAAGCTGCCTCCAGATCCCCCACCCTCACAGCCAATTCTTTTTCTGACTTAGCATATTCTACCCTGTTCCTGCTAATTCTCATACAGTATAGCCCTCGTATCATAGCCTTTAGAGAGTCCCACACATAATGTATATGTGTGGAACCATAATTCTGTACCCAAAATTCTAAGATGTCCTTTCCAAACTTTTCTTGTTCGCCAACCACATAGATCCAATGTGGATTTAGCTTAAAGGGTTTTCTGCCATCGAGAGGTGCTGGGTCCACCATCGACAGAAGCATAAGGGGTATGGTCAGAGATGCCATGTGGCTCATATTTCATTTTTTGGATCCTGCCCAGAAATCCTACATTCGCCAAGGACAAATCTATTCTGGACATAACCTTACAAGATCTGCTATAACAGGAGAAGGTAATTTTTTTTCCGTTCCTTGTCAATCCATTGGTCATATGGGTCATAGTCCACATTCCTGTGGATATAGACACTTACACCACGGGCATAGACTGAGTAGTGGGAATGGTACTCGTACTGCGTCCAAGATTTTTGCCTATAATGCAGTTTTTCAGCAGTAAAATGCGTCTCAACTAAGCCCACAATAGCAGGTAGATGTCTAGAAATAATGTTGTCAACCACCCTCCGTTTAAACTTGTCCGCAAGTCCGCGAACATTCCATGTCAAAATACGTGGCATTTATCCAGTATTGGTGGATGGTCAGAATTGTCCGCTCCCCTCCCCAATTCTACACCTGATCCCGCAACAGTGAATTTCCCACCCTCAACCCATCCCTCCCCATTGTGCATGAGGCAATAAAGTCTCATGCTCCTCTTACACATCGCCAGGGCCTCCTCCCCTGCCACCAGCCCACCCCAAGCCCCTCCCCTCCGCCCCCGCCGCCTCATATGTTTTATTTCAGGCTATGCAAAAAAGATAATTAAGCACAAAAAAAAGAGAAAAAGAAGAAAAAGGAGAAAAAACTAAAGGAAAAAGAAAAAGACTAAAGTTCTCATATCCCCCTGGCATCCATCCAGGCAGAGGCTTCCTCAGTAATAACTGAGTCCTTATATACTAAGTTACTAAGTTACTAAGATACTAAGTTTAGCCGGGTACAGCATTGAGTATTTAATATTAGCGTTGATGAGGCGTTTTTTTATGTCCCCGAATTGTCTTCTTTTAGATTGAGTAGAGAAGGAATAGTCAGGATAGATCGAGATTTTATTTCCATTATAGTCCAAATCTCCTAATTCTTATTTGCGCCTCAATATTTTGTCCCGGTCACTGGTACACAAAATTTTTGCGAGGATACTGCGTGGGGGGCCGCCTGCAGGCGGTTTTTTATTAGGGACTCTATGTGCCCGTTCCACCATAAACAGTGTTGAGAAGGACTCTGGGCCCATTGAGTCCATTAACCAATTCTGGATAAAACCCCCTGGGTCATCTTTTTCTGTTCCTTCTGGGAAGCCTATTAGTCGAATGTTTCCTCTGCACGATCTATCCTCTAAATCGGTTAATTTATCCTTGAGGGTCTTATGCTCTAATTCAATTGTCTCCATCTTTTTGCCCAGTAAGGAGACTTCTTTTTTTTGTATCGGTTAGAGATAGATCCGTTTCATGAGCCCTAGAGCGGATTTTGTCCATATCGTCCCTAATAAGAGAGATATCAGACTGCATTGAAGCCACGGTGGTTGTCAGTGTTCCTAAGGCTTGATTAGTAGTTTTCAAAGTCTCCAAAATATCCCCCAGTTTTTGCTCAATTATTTCCATACGCGAATGTATATGATTGTCCATGGACTCCTTTCCGCTATTATCGGTGGGCTCTAAGGTATTTCTGGCCCCTTCCTTTTCCTCTAGACGAACAGGGGGTTTAAGTGTACCTCTTGTTTTTGTGGGTGAGAATCTTAAGTACCTCTCTATATTAGGTTTTGAGCTTTTGATTTCTGAGGCTTTCGGAGGTGTATTTCCCAAAGATTTTTAGGGGCCATGTTTCAGCCTTTAATTGACAAAATAATCAGTCACATGAGAAAATTGCCCCCAATATAGTTCTGCGTTGTATCCCTCTAACCGCCAGCTTATTCAGGGAACCACTTAACACAGAAATAGGTGATCACTGTCACCTTAAGTGGAGCGGTTTCAGAGTATATCTCAGACAATTTCAATATATGTCAATATATGTCTCAGGCAGTTTCTTTATAGTACCAGTTATTCAAAAACCGATCTATTTGTTAGTATTGTTAATGGGCCGGCTGGTGTATCCCACAAGTAGTGGCCTGTTTTGACCTGAGAACCGGTCCAAGGTCCAATTAATAGAAGTGTTAGTGATATGATTAAACAGAGAGTTTCACTTCACAAAACTTCACGAAACTTGCCCGTCCTGGGAGCGGTCGGTCAGTCGGTCGATGGATCAGGGCCAGCGATACTCTCCGGGGTCACTGTAGTCCCATCTGCCAAAAATGCCACCTCCACCTGAGACGCCGAGTCAACGCTCTCCTGGGAGTTCGTGCGCCGCACAGACAGCCTGCAGTTCCCTCTCACAGCCTGGCACATCCGTTTGTGTAGCGATTCCCACCACAGCTTACATCAGGCGCGGATTGCGTCAAGCGCCAGCCCGGGTGTGGTACCGCTCGGCACACTGGCAATCCAAACCCACCATGTCTAGCAGCAGTCAGTCGGCAGGAGTCAACAGGAGGCGGAGGAGACGGAGCGGCTCAGGGCAGCGGTGAGGTGGGGGGAGGAGCCCGCAGCACGTCCTACGTCATGCCGCTACGCCGCTTCCAACTTTTGATGTTAAATGGTCAGCTTAACCACTTCCAGTTCGGGCCATTTTCCCCTTCCTGGCCAGGCCTAATTTTGCAATTTATATGGCGTTAACTTTAGAACACTTTTACTTATCCCAGCCATTCTGAGATTGTTTTCTCGTGACATATTGTTCTTCATGATAGTCATAAGTTTGAGTCAATATATTTCACCTTTATTTATGAAAAAATCCCAAATTTCTTAAACATTTTGAAAAATTCGCAATTTTTAAAATTTCAATTTCTCTGCTTTTAAAACAGAAAGTGATACCTCATAAAATATTGATTACTTAACATTCCCCATATGTCAACTTTGTGTTGGCATCATTTTGTAAATGTCATTTTATTTTTTTAGGACGTTAGAAGGCTTAGAAGTTTAGAAGCAATTCTTAAAATTTTTAAGAAAATTTTCAAAACCCACTTTTTAAGGAGCAGTTCAGGTCTGAAGTCACATTGTGGGGCTTACACAGTGGAAACCCCCCATAAATGACCCCATTCTAGAAACTACACCTCTCAGGTTACTCAAAACTGATTTTACAAACTTTGCTAACCCTTTAGGCGTTCCACAAGAATTAAAGGAAAATGGAGATGAAATTTCCAAATTTCACTTTTTTAGTAGATTTTCCATTTTAGTCAATTTTTTTCTTTAAAACATCATGGGTTAACAGCCAAACAAAACTCAATATTTATTACCCTGATTCTGCGGTTTACAGAAATACCCCATAAGTGGTCGTAAACTGATGTAAGGGCACACGACAGGGTGCAGAAGGAAAGTAACGCCATATGGTTTTTGAAGGGCAGATTTTGCTGAACGCGTTTTTAGATGCCTTGTCCCATTTGAAGCCCCCCTGATGCACTCTGACAGTAGAAACTCCCTATTTTGAAAACTAGGGGATAAGGTGCCAGTTTTATTGGTACCATTTTGGGGTGAATATGATTTTTGATTGCTCTATATTACATTTTTTGTGAGGCAAGGTAACAAAAAAATGGCTGTTTTGAAACTTTTTATTTTTTATTTTTTTAAACATTGATCTGACACAGTAGATCATACACTATTTTTATAGAGCAGGTTGTTACGGACGAAATCATATAAAAAATGTCTTTTTTGGTTTGTTTGTTTGTTTCAGTTTTTACATAATAAAGCATTTTTGAAAAAAAAAATTATGTTTTTGTGTCTCCATTTTCTGAACACCATATTTTTTTTATTTTTCTGCCAATCGTCTTGTGTAGGGGTTCGTTTTTTGCAGGAAGAGTTGATGTTTTATTTGGTACCATTTTTGGGTAAATATGCTTTTTTGGGCATTCATTATTACACTTGTAAATGACAACTTTTTAAAAAATGTTATACAAAGTTGTCAATTTACAGAGATATTTCTCTCACCCAGCATGGGTATATGTAAAAATACACCCCAAAACACATTGCCCTACTTCTCCTGAGTACGGCGATACCACATGTGTGACACTTTTTTGCAGCCTAGGTGCGCAAAGGGGCCCAAATTCCAATGACTACCTTTTAGGAGGGCATTTTTACGCATTTGGATTCCAGACTTCTTCTCACGCTTTAGGACCCCTAAAATGCCAGGGCAGTATAAATACCCCACATGTGATCCCATTTTTGAAAGAAGACACCCCAAGGTATTCCGTGAGGGGCATGGCGAGTTCATAGAAGATTTTCTTTTGGCACAAGTTAGTGGAAATTGACTTTTTTTTTTTTTTTTTTACAAAGTCTCATATTCCACTAATTTGTGGCAAAAAATTTAATTTTAGATGTACTCACCATACCCCTCATGGAATATACCTTGGTGTGTCTTCTTTCCAAAATGGGGACACATGCGGGGTGTTTGTACTGCCCTGGCATTTGAGGGTCTCCACAATCATTACACGTATGGCCAGCATTAGGAGTTTCTGCTATTCTCCTTATATTGAGCATACGGGTAATGAGATTTTTTTTTTCCGTTCAGCCTCTGGGCTGAAAAACAAAAATGAACAGCACATATTTCTTCATTCGCATCAATCAATGTGGATGAAAAAATCTCTGCCAAAAAATGTGCAAAAAAAAAAAAAAAAGAGGGGAAAGGACATAGGAGTGCTTGCGAAGTAAGGCCCCTTTCACACATCCGCAAAAATGTCTGCATCTATTCCGCAATTCTGCGGAATAGATGCGGACCCATTCAGTGTGAATGGGGCCGGCGGTGATGCGGAGGCATTTTCTATATAGTTCTGCCAATGTGCGGATCCGCAAAATGCGGAAAGCACATTGCCAGTGTCCGTGTTTTGCGGATCCGCGGATCCATAGATCTGCAAAACACATATGGACGTCTGAATGAGCCTTACAGGGGGGTGATTAGTGACAGGGGGGGTGACAGGGCGTGATCAGGGGTTAATGTGGTGTGGTGATTGGTGCACTTACTTTAGCTGCCTGTGTCCTCCAGCGTCTGATATGTGATTTAGATGGCTTTTTTCTGACATCTACAGCCGTAACTACAGGCTGTAGTAAAACTTCCTACCGGCGCGCGTTCACAAGAAATCTCACCTCTAACGTGACTACGTGCCAACGCGTCAAGGAGGAACATCCCGGCCGCCTGCAGGACGCATCCCTGCGTTAAGCGGTCGGGATGTGGTTGATTGGGGATTTTTTTTTAATGTAAAACCAATTTTTTTTAAAAACACTTAATTTTGTTTATTTTTTATTTTACACTTTGCGTTCCCAATAAGGTAATACAAGACCTCTGGGGGACATTTAACTTTTTTTTCTTTTTTACTATTGATTTCTCCTGTAACTGGGGCTGACATAGTAGGCCCAGTTACAGGTGAAATACACCCCCCAGAGAGGCTGCACAGCATAATACTATGCTGTACATCCTCAGTGCAGGGCTGATCGAGGTCTGTGAGAGACCCGACAGCTCCTGCACACTACCGGCCCCGGCGGTCACATGCAAAGCAGACACGGCGCTCACAGAGGCAGGGACACTTGGGCACTATCCCTGCCTTCTCTGTGGGTTGCCCTGCTGTCACTGACAGCAGGCAACCCGCTCGGCATCAGCACGATTAGCGTGCAGATGCCTTCTCTGAATGGACATTCTAAAACGTCCATTCAGAGATAGACAACCGTCCATAGGACGTTTATAGTCTATGGGCGGTCGTCAAGTGGTTAACAGGCTCTTGCTCCAAATTTATTTGAGGGTCACCAGTAGGCCATCAATCATAATTTTTCAAGGGTGTGTATGATGCCCTCCTTTATGTGTTACAAAGGGTTTATTGGAGTGCCGATTCCTTGTAATTTTTGGCAGCACTTTTCACTCAAAAGTGCATAGGCTTTATGAGTGTAGGATTCCCACTACATGAACAAGTGTACAACAATGTGAATGAGGCTCTCCTTTATGTGATATACAGGTTGTATCGGAGTGCCTCTTGCTTGGAATTTTTGGCAGCACTTGCACTTTATATACAAGTAAATATACAAGAATGTGCGTATTATTGTCAGTCTGTAAAAACGGCGTACTACTCGGACAATATCGTTCCCAACAGCGACCAGGGAGTCCAAGATGCATCCAGACATCCTCCCCATGCTGTTCCCGAACCATTTTGGTGGTGTTTCCATCCATTTCTGAGCTTTTCCTATAAACCAGGCACCCTCCCCTCTTCAGAGCAGGCGGTGCCTGGTTTAATGCTTGGGTTATCTCATTGACTTCCATTATACTCGGCTGCTCTGTAGAGCACCCGAGCATCCTGATGTGTTCGACCTGAGCACTTTTGTGCTCGATCAACACTATATCTGACCACGCTTCAGCTTCTGCTTCTGACAATCATCATCATCATTATCTGCTACCTTTACTCCAGTCTTCTCTGCAACACCACTTCTCACCACCGAATCTCCTATTGGACTCATTTCACACTAACTGCGGTTCTAACCGCAACTTGAGCTATTGGAGCGTTACCTATTTTCTGACTCAGTGAGTCAGCTGTCAACCATATTAGCTAACCCTGTATGTAGTGGTTTAGTTTCTCTCTTGCCACGTTCTGTCCTGTCTCCTGTGAGACTACTAAATAACACCCCAGTGATGGCTAACCTCCAGCTCTCCAGCTGTGATGAAACGATGACTCCCAGCATGCTCCATTCATTTCTTTCAAGCAAGGGAGCATCTTGGGAATTGTAGTTTTACAAAAGCTGGAGTACTGGAGGTTAGCCATCACAGCTCTAGGGGTTAGTGGCTGCCATCCCTTGGTTGACACAGAGAATCCACACTATCTCTGGTTTGAGCAGCAGGTCCCACCCACAGGTCGTAACAATCGTATTGTGAAAAAACACTGATTGTATCAATATAGATACTAAAATGGGGAAATCAATTGCAGTTTGGAATTCACCATGAATTTTCCCCCAAAAATGTATTTAACAAACCCAAATATTTTACAAACTTAACTCTGTGTTAGAGAAGCTCAAGCAGCATATGCTGGAGCCTAGCCCACCAGCTACCTATTGGTGATTGTGACAGAACACAAGTACTATATATAAAAATTTGGGCTAGCTCACAGTAAATTTGTTTGTAACGTCTTTACTCAAAACAATGTATGAATAAAAACAACATTCAATTACAAACAGATTAAATGCATGTGGAGATCATGCAGAAAAATGTTAAAAAATTATAAAAGGTACGACTTTGTCATTTAATAGTTAAATGCAGTTGCTTTAGTAAGGTCTAGATAGAATCCAATTTGTTAGCGCTATCTCGCTTATGCTGGGACTTGTGGTGCAATTTAAGTGTTATTTGGATTGTTCCATTATTTCATATAAGGGTCACTATTGACTTATATGAAATAATGGAACAATCCAAATAACACTTGAATTGCACCACAAGTCCCAGCATAAGCGAGATAGCGCTAACAAATTGGATTCCATCTAGACCTTACTAAAGCAACTGCATTTATCTATGGAATGATAAAGCCATACCAATTATTTTTAACATGTTTATGCATGATCTTCGCATGTACAACATATTAACATATTTATTTTAACCAAATATTTTACAATTCATTTCAGACAGTTTAGCTTTGTTTCTAAAGGATTAAACAAAAGCTGAATGCTGAAACTACAACATAGCCTTCTAATCATAGATTAGCATTTTAAACAAGCTTAAAGGGGTTCTGCAGTTTGTTTAAACTGATAATCTATCCTCTGGATAGATCATCAGCATCTGATCGGCGGGAGTCCGACACCTGGGACCCTGCCAAACAGCTGTTTGAGAAGGCATTGACGTCACGACTTGTATCAACTGGCCTGGGCAGGGCTAAGCTCCATTCAAGTGAACACAGTTTAGCCGCGCCCAGGCCAGTTGATACAAGTCGTGAGGTCACTGGGCCAGTGACTAGACTGGAAATATTAAACAATAAACCTTTCGGCACACTGATTATTTGCTAGGAGTTGGGTTCCTACCCCGCTTAGTATATGAAAAGATAACTCCAGCTTTATGCGTTTCAAGGTGCTTTTATTGAAAATGCGGCACGTAATAGTGACGTTTCGGCCTAGATGGCCTTTATCAAACTGTGTAACAAATAAATAAACAATAATCAATAATTGTAGGCAGTTAGAATAACCAACAAATGGTACACATTCCAGATAAATCACATGTATAGATGTATATCCATGTATATAGAAAGGTATATACAAAGGTCGCAAAAATAAAGCTTTATACACTCATAAGGTTGTCAGGATCAATACAGGCTAACTGAAGAGCTGGTGACAGATAGGAGAGCGGATCAAGCTAAATTATAATAGTTAAGGAGCCAAACAGTGCAATGTATGATAGATCTCAGTAGATAAATACCGTCAGTTCCATGGTAGTATAGTGAATATGGTACATGATATAAGTCACTGTAGGGAAACTAGAAGGCTAAGACTCGGAAACATAGTATATATGTGTCAATATCCTGATGTAGAAGGGTACACTAAATAGAATGCAATGTTATATCTGAATGAACTTACCGATTGCCGCTGGTGGGTATAAGGTATAGGAAAAAAAGCGCTGTGGGTAGAAAGAGCGTGAATCCACACGCTTGTGAGAGGAGCGCATGGTAAAGTGGTACAGCTGCCGCTATAAAGTCAAGGAAGCGGAGGTGACGTTACCGGATGTGCGTCACTACTCCAAGTGAGGGCGGAAGTATTGCGGTCCACATCATGTGTGTCAAGCCTCACTCCCAAGGAGGAAGCGCATGCGGAATGTGCGAACCTCCTTAATTGAAGGTATAAGTCTATCTCAATGACAATATGGATTATGAGTATAGCGGTCATGGTATGTTAAGTGGGGATTTAATTAAGTGGAATGAACTGAAATAGTGTCTCTGTGTCAGTGCATGTCCATCTCAAAATCTACCAAGTGTATAGTGGATGTGTGTGTCCGTGTATGTGAAGGAGTTGTGGGACATATATAGAATATCTACGTTTGGAACATGTCAGGTGTATGATAAGTGTGTGTTGCTGTGTGTAAGAATGTAGGGATGTGGTATCTGGTCCTGTGTGAATAGTGTTAGTACCATGAGAATAGTATTGTATAGTTAGAAAGAACATAGATAGCTAGGGTGTTACTAAAAAGGATACCGCTCTCCTAGGTCATGGATCAACTGTCTTTAAAATGCCTGAGGAAAAAAACAGAAAACTGTTAGTATAGGCATTGTCTGTGGACACTGAAAAGTCATCAGATCAAGAGTACAATTTTAGTATAATGTATAAGAAGATATCCGATTCGTCATCCATAATGCAGTGTTACTTATAAATGACACTTATGAGTGTCGGGTGATACATCAAGGTCGCATGAGAGCTCCTTAATGTTATGTTCCAAATATTCATCCTCAGAATGGAACCATCAGGTGAAGCTCTGTATCTCATAGTCTCTGTTCAATCCCTTCGGTTCCAGGGTGTCCAGTTTATGTATCCAGAAGGCCTCCCGTTTTTTAAGTTGTGTAATCCGATCATGGCCTCGTCTATGTGGTAATATTTGTTCTATCACCTGAAACTTTAGTTGTGTCAG
Organism: Bufotes viridis; assembly: GCA_033119425.1. Lineage (NCBI taxonomy): Eukaryota > Metazoa > Chordata > Amphibia > Anura > Bufonidae > Bufotes > Bufotes viridis. The sequence goes on from CM065589.1 coordinate 354,795,435, forward strand.
ATTATGATTAGCAGCTTCAAAGTGGGCAGGGACTGGGAAAAGAAGGTTTTACGTCTTATGGACGATTTGTGTTGACACACACGATCCCGTATCTTCTGTGTGGTTTCCCCCACGTACATTTTGCCACATGGGCATTTTAGCAGATAAATCACATATGAAGAGTCGCACGTGAAAAAGTCATTAATTGGGAAACGTTTACCTGATTGGGGGTGAAAGAAATGGGGTCCTCTTTGGACATTTGTGCACTGAGCACAGTGAATGCAAGGAAATGTACCTTTCTTTGGTGTGGTGAGAAACCTTTGTCTGGGGATGGGCAGTGATGAGCCTATATCTGCTTTGACTAAAAGGTCTTTCAGGTTTCTTGGTCGGCGGGTACATGCTAACACTGGATTTTTAAATTCAGGTATGTCCGGAAAGGCCTTTTGTAAAATGGGCCAATGGTTTCTAATACTGTTAAGCACTTTTTAGTGGTAGGATGGTAAGTATGGACGAAAGGTATGCGATTGCTATTGGTATTGAGTTTACGGGATGTGGTAGTCATGGTTTCTTTGAGTAGATGATTAGGGTATCCCCTCTCTTTGAAGCGATCCTTCATTTCAGTTAGGCGTGTCTGTAATTTATCTTCTGATGTGACTATGCGTCTGATTCGCATGTATTGTGAGGTCGGGAGAGATTTTTTGTATTGATGGAGTGGAAGCTCGTGTAATGTAACAAGTTATTACGGTCTGTCGCTTTGCGGAAAAGATCTGTGGAAAGTGTTCCACTGGAAGATTTGGTTACAGTTGTGTCTAAAAAGTCAATAGAGACGGGGTCAAAATGTATTGTGAACTGTAGTTCTTGGTATATGCTATTGAGGAATTCATGAAAAGAAATCAGGGAATCTATGGGGCCCCTCCAAATGCAAAAATATCATCTATGTATCTTTTCCAGATAATGGAATGTGTGGAAAACCGGGCATCTGGGTAAATAAAAGTCTCTTCAAAATCATTCATATAGCAATTTGCATAAGGAGGGGCCACGTTCGACCCCATAGCGGTCCCTTGGCACTGTAGGTAAAAAGAATCCTCAAAGAGAAAAAAGTTATTGGTGAGAACTATTTCTAGGAGTTCCAAATAGAATGCTATTGTATCTGGATTGTTAAGATAGAATGTGAGGAATTTGCGGACGGCCTGGAGTCCTTTTGGTGTTGGATAGAAGTATACAAGCTGGAAACGTCCCATGTGACTAGGAGACTATCTGGGGGTAATGGCGGAAGGTGATGAATGAGATGGAGAAAGTCTGACGTGTCCAGTAGGAAAGATTTGGTTTGTTTGATGAGGGGAGTGAGGGATTTCTCTAAGAGAATTGAGAGGGGTGATAAGATCGAGTTGGTAGATGCTACAATAGGTCGACCAGGGGGTTTTGAAGATCCTTATGTATTTTGGGAAGGATATATAAAACCGGAATCACGGGGAATTGTTGGATAGAAATTTGACTGTAGCCTCATCGATCGTACCCCTATTGTGATAATGTTGTAAGGTTTTCTGTATTTTATCTTTGATTTGAAGTGAGGGGTCAAAGGGAGTTTTTGTAGACTGTCTCATTCTGAAGTTGGCGATATATCTCTGACTTGTATTGGGTTCTGTCCATTAGTACTAGTGCGCCCCTTTGTCTGCTGGTTTCATTATGAGTTCCTTCTTGTTAAGTAAGGAACGAAGGGCTTGTTTTTGGACATTGTTTAGGTTGCTCTGGTATTTATATTTACCCATTTGTAAATCTTTTCTAAATTGGGCCGTGTCTCTCTGTACCAATGAGACGAATGTTTCTATAGCAGGTATGTTTTTAGGAGGCATGTATTGGCTTTTATTCCTTAGTCCCAAGTCTCGTATGGAAACCTGTGGGCTAAGGGCATGAGTGGCAGTCCTGTTGGTGGCATCCTTTCCAGCGAAGTGTGCTTTAAGTCGTATGTTTCTATATAGTCTGTTCAAGTCTAAATCCAATTGGAAAGTGTCCACTTGGTTAGACGGACAGAAAGACAACCCTTTTCCAGTAGGGATACCTCAGCCGGTCCCAGTGCATATGAAGAAATATTAACAACTAAAGACGGTACCTGGGATCTAGTTGTCATCTGTGTTGGTCCTCGTTGCGTAGTTGTGGCTCCACCTCTGTTGCCTCGTCGTCCTCTTGGGGGTCGTTGTCCATGTGAACCTTGTTGGATGTAGGAGTCGCTATTGGAGCCTGAATGTGAGGACTCTCTGGAGCGTGATCGATATCTTTGTCCGGTGTTTCTTGATGTCATGTTGTCTGGCCACTTATAGACACGGTTGAGTCTATAGTCCTCAGTGTCCCGTAAGAATTTGGTGCGTTTGACGGTTTCAATCTCTTTCCTCTGAGTCTGTAAAGTAGACTCAATCTTTGTTCGTAGTTGATGTAGATCTTCTGTAGATAGTATTGCAGATAGCTGATCCTCTATAATTTTTACTTCATTCTTGGTCTTGATAATTGCTTATTGGAGGTATGATAATGTTAGGGCCAAAAGATCAAAGGAGCACTTGTTGAGGATGCGTTCGAATTTCTTGCAAAATTCTACATCGTCCTTAAAGAATGTGGGTCTAGTGCGGATCCTTAGACCTCGAGGGATTCTTCGAGGGCCATCTAGGCCGAAACGTCACTATTACGTGCCGCATTTTCAATAAAAGCACCTTGAAACGCATAAAGCTGGAGTTATCTTTTCATATACTAAGCGGGTAGGAACCCGACTCCTAGCAAATAATCAGTGTGCCGAAAGGTTTATTGTTTAATTGAAACTTCCTGAACCGGATTGAGCACCTGTAACCAACAATATGGCTAGTGAGACCCTCTCCTTTGAACAGGAGGAGATCTCACATATGCTTTCACAAGTCAACATCTCCTGTGAATTCCTGAAAACTTCACCATCTGAACTAAAGTCACGAGACTTAGAGAGAGAATCTAGGCGACTGATGAGCTATGAGCTTCATTGTGCCACATTGGCAGAATATCTACGGGTTCAAAGAATCCCTCGAGGTCTAAGGATCCGCACTAGACCCACATTCTTTAAGGACGATGTAGAATTTTGCAAGAAATTCGAACGCATCCTCAACAAGTGCTCCTTTGATCTTTTGGCCCTAACATTATCATACCTCCAATAAGCAATTATCAAGACCAAGAATGAAGTAAAAATTATAGAGGATCAGCTATCTGCAATACTATCTACAGAAGATCTACATCAACTACGAACAAAGATTGAGTCTACTTTACAGACTCAGAGGAAAGAGATTGAAACCGTCAAACGCACCAAATTCTTACGGGACACTGAGGACTATAGACTCAACCGTGTCTATAAGTGGCCAGACAACATGACATCAAGAAACACCGGACAAAGATATCGATCACGCTCCAGAGAGTCCTCACATTCAGGCTCCAATAGCGACTCCTACATCCAACAAGGTTCACATGGACAACGACCCCCAAGAGGACGACGAGGCAACAGAGGTGGAGCCACAACTACGCAACGAGGACCAACACAGATGACAACTAGATCCCAGGTACCGTCTTTAGTTGTTAATATTTCTTCATATGCACTGGGACCGGCTGAGGTATCCCTACTGGAAAAGGGGTTGTCTTTCTGTCCGTCTAACCAAGTGGACACTTTCCAATTGGATTTAGACTTGAACAGACTATATAGAAACATACGACTTAAAGCACACTTCGCTGGAAAGGATGCCACCAACAGGACTGCCACTCATGCCCTTAGCCCACAGGTTTCCATACGAGACTTGGGACTAAGGAATAAAAGCCAATACATGCCTCCTAAAAACATACCTGCTATAGAAACATTCGTCTCATTGGTACAGAGAGACACGGCCCAATTTAGAAAAGATTTACAAATGGGTAAATATAAATACCAGAGCAACCTAAACAATGTCCAAAAACAAGCCCTTCGTTCCTTACTTAACAAGAAGGAACTCATAATGAAACCAGCAGACAAAGGGGCGCACTAGTACTAATGGACAGAACCCAATACAAGTCAGAGATATATCGCCAACTTCAGAATGAGACAGTCTACAAAAACTCCCTTTGACCCCTCACTTCAAATCAAAGATAAAATACAGAAAACCTTACAACATTATCACAATAGGGGTACGATCGATGAGGCTACAGTCAAATTTCTATCCAACAATTCCCCGTGATTCCGGTTTTATATATCCTTCCCAAAATACATAAGGATCTTCAAAACCCCCTGGTCGACCTATTGTAGCATCTACCAACTCGATCTTATCACCCCTCTCAATTCTCTTAGAGAAATCCCTCACTCCCCTCATCAAACAAACCAAATCTTTCCTACTGGACACGTCAGACTTTCTCCATCTCATTCATCACCTTCCGCCATTACCCCCAGATAGTCTCCTAGTCACATGGGACGTTTCCAGCTTGTATACTTCTATCCAACACCAAAAGGACTCCAGGCCGTCCGCAAATTCCTCACATTCTATCTTAACAATCCAGATACAATAGCATTCTATTTGGAACTCCTAGAAATAGTTCTCACCAATAACTTTTTTCTCTTTGAGGATTCTTTTTACCTACAGTGCCAAGGGACCGCTATGGGGTCGAACGTGGCCCCTCCTTATGCAAATTGCTATATGAATGATTTTGAAGAGACTTTTATTTACCCAGATGCCCGGTTTTCCACACATTCCATTATCTGGAAAAGATACATAGATGATATTTTTGCATTTGGAGGGGCCCCATAGATTCCCTGATTTCTTTTCATGAATTCCTCAATAGCATATACCAAGAACTACAGTTCACAATACATTTTGACCCCGTCTCTATTGACTTTTTAGACACAACTGTAACCAAATCTTCCAGTGGAACACTTTCCACAGATCTTTTCCGCAAAGCGACAGACCGTAATAACTTGTTACATTACACGAGCTTCCACTCCATCAATACAAAAAAATCTCTCCCGACCTCACAATACATGCGAATCAGACGCATAGTCACATCAGAAGATAAATTACAGACACGCCTAACTGAAATGAAGGATCGCTTCAAAGAGAGGGGATACCCTAATCATCTACTCAAAGAAACCATGACTACCACATCCCGTAAACTCAATACCAATAGCAATCGCATACCTTTCGTCCATACTTACCATCCTACCACTAAAAAAGTGCTTAACAGTATTAGAAACCATTGGCCCATTTTACAAAAGGCCTTTCCGGACATACCTGAATTTAAAAATCCAGTGTTAGCATGTACCCGCCGACCAAGAAACCTGAAAGACCTTTTAGTCAAAGCAGATATAGGCTCATCACTGCCCATCCCCAGACAAAGGTTTCTCACCACACCAAAGAAAGGTACATTTCCTTGCATTCACTGTGCTCAGTGCACAAATGTCCAAAGAGGACCCCATTTCTTTCACCCCCAATCAGGTAAACGTTTCCCAATTAATGACTTTTTCACGTGCGACTCTTCATATGTGATTTATCTGCTAAAATGCCCATGTGGCAAAATGTACGTGGGGGAAACCACACAGAAGATACGGGATCGTGTGTGTCAACACAAATCGTCCATAAGACGTAAAAACCTTCTTTTCCCAGTCCCTGCCCACTTTGAAGTTGCTAATCATAATCTGACACAACTAAAGTTTCAGGTGATAGAACAAATATTACCACATAGACGAGGCCATGATCGGATTACACAACTTAAAAACGGGAGGCCTTCTGGATACATAAACTGGACACCCTGGAACCGAAGGGATTGAACAGAGACTATGAGATACAGAGCTTCACCTGATGGTTCCATTCTGAGGATGAATATTTGGAACATAACATTAAGGAGCTCTCATGCGACCTTGATGTATCACCCGACACTCATAAGTGTCATTTATAAGTAACACTGCATTATGGATGACGAATCGGATATCTTCTTATACATTATACTAAAATTGTACTCTTGATCTGATGACTTTTCAGTGTCCACAGACAATGCCTATACTAACAGTTTTCTGTTTTTTTCCTCAGGCATTTTAATGACAGTTGATCCATGACCTAGGAGAGCGGTATCCTTTTTAGTAACACCCTAGCTATCTATGTTCTTTCTAACTATACAATACTATTCTCATGGTACTAACACTATTCACACAGGACCAGATACCACATCCCTACATTCTTACACACAGCAACACACACTTATCATACACCTGACATGTTCCAAACGTAGATATTCTATATATGTCCCACAACTCCTTCACATACACGGACACACACATCCACTATACACTTGGTAGATTTTGAGATGGACATGCACTGACACAGAGACACTATTTCAGTTCATTCCACTTAATTAAATCCCCACTTAACATACCATGACCGCTATACTCATAATCCATATTGTCATTGAGATAGACTTATACCTTCAATTAAGGAGGTTCGCACATTGCGCATGCGCTTCCTCCTTGGGAGTGAGGCTTGACACACATGATGTGGACCGCAATACTTCCGCCCTCACTTGGAGTAGTGACGCACATCCGGTAACGTCACCTCCGCTTCCTTGACTTTATAGCGGCAGCTGTACCACTTTACCATGCGCTCCTCTCACAAGCGTGTGGATTTACGCTCTTTCTACCCACAGCGCTTTTTTTCCTATACCTTATACCCACCAGCGGCAATCGGTAAGTTCATTCAGATATAACATTGCATTCTATTTAGTGTACCCTTCTACATCAGGATATTGACACATATATACTATGTTTCCGAGTCTTAGCCTTCTAGTTTCCCTACAGTGACTTATATCATGTACCATATTCACTATACTACCATGGAACTGACGGTATTTATCTACTGAGATCTATCATACATTGCACTGTTTGGCTCCTTAACTATTATAATTTAGCTTGATCCGCTCTCCTATCTGTCACCAGCTCTTCAGTTAGCCTGTATTGATCCTGATAACCTTATGAGTGTATAAAGCTTTATTTTTGCGACCTTTGTATATACCTTTCTATATACATGGATATACATCTATACATGTGATTTATCTGGAATGTGTACCATTTGTTGGTTATTCTAACTGCCTACAATTATTGATTATTGTTTATTTATTTGTTACACAGTTTGATAAAGGCCATCTAGGCCGAAACGTCACTATTACGTGCCGCATTTTCAATAAAAGCACCTTGAAACGCATAAAGCTGGAGTTATCTTTTCATAGACTGGAAATATTGCATCATTTGTAGCACTTGCTTTAACACATTGTAACAATCATTGCATTATGCTAATTGCTTTAAAGTAAGACTGCAAATTACTAAAGCCTCATTCACACGTCCGTGCTCAAATCCGTGAGCAGATGGTCAGTGATGCCTCCGTGAAGCTGTTCGTGAAGGATCCATGTTGGGTCCATGTGTCCGTTTTTTTTACTGCCCATGTTGCATCTGTGTTTCACTGACACTGAACAGCTGAAAAATAATTTTCAAAGCATCTCTTCTTAATGATCCGTAAAACACGGATGCATCACGGTTGGCATCCGTGTTGCATCCCTGGTTTTCATAGACCCATAGACTATAATGGATGTGATGGATCCGTGAACACAGACAAAATAGAGCATGCATCCGTGCTAAAAAAACACTGATGTGTAAATACACACATTAAAATGAATGGGGACGTGTGCTGTCCGTGGAGAACACGTACAGCACACATCTGTGAAACACTGACGTGTGAATGAGGCTTAATTCACGCACATTCATGAATGCTGTCAGTGGTCAGATTTTTTTCATTATGCTAATTGTATCCCTTGCACTTTCTATATTTTTCCATTTTTCTATGTATGTGCTGGAAAAATAAGTCCATGGAACCCACAGTTCAGCGGCCAGGTTTGGAGTGGATACTATGCTGGGTCCCCCGGACACTGAGGAAATTGCTGAGCTAGCTGTCCCTCTCTCTCTCATAAGGCTGGTACCCTGACCAAAGGGCTTGTGGCTCAGTGTCTGTGGCTCAGTTGTCTGGCTCCCTGGTTAAAGGGCTGGTGACACAGGGTCAGCATCTTCTTCTAGTCACTGGTATTTAGTCTGGCATAGTCTCTCCTACTAAATACCGGTCCTTATCTGCAGACCGGGACTCTCTGGATTTATTTTCTATTGGAATACACCATGTCTTACCATCCTTTCCAGAGAGCAGCAATACATGGGGACACCTCTGTGGCGCCCGGGGACATAGCATAGTGGTGGGACCATCCCAAACCTGACCACTGCAATTTGGCGTCACAAACAGCATATATTATAATAAACATGCAAAATGAAGATTAACGATTTAAATCAGTATAAGTACATACAACAACATAAATCACAGCCCAAGTTAACCCTTTAAAGTGCACACATTTCAGTCAATATGGTTAATGCACCTGACTACTTAACCACTTGACGACCGCCCATAGACTATAAACGTCCTATGGGTGGTTGTCTATCTCTGAATGGACTTTACTATGTCAGTCCCAGTTACAGGAGAAATCAATAGTGAAAAAGAAAAAAAAGTGACGTTAAATGTCCCCCAGAGGTCTTGTATGACCTTATGGGGGACGCAAAGTGTAAAAAAATAAAATAAAAATAAAGTGTTTAAAAAAAAAAAAAAAAAGGTTTTACATTTAAAAAAATAAAATCCCCAATTAATTAATAAAAAAAAAAGGTAAAAATAGAATAAATAAATAAATTGGACATATTTGGTATTGCCGCGTCCGTGACGGCCGGCTCTATAAATATATCACATCATTCACCCTGTCCAATAAACACCATAAAAAAATTAAAAAACTGTGTCGAAAAAAAACCTTTTTGTCATCTTATATCACAAAAAGTGCAGCAACAGGCGATCAAAAACGCATATGTCCCACAAAATAAATCCAATAAAACCGTCACCTCATCCCACAAAAAATGAGCCCCCTACATAAGAAGTTTGCTCAAAAAATTAAAAAATTATAGCTCTCAGAACATGGAGACATTACGACATAATTTTTTGTTTAAAAAAAGCTATTATTGTGTTAAAGTAAAATAAATTAAAAAAAAGTATACATATTAGGTATCGCCACATTCGTAAAAACCAGCTCTATAAAAATATCACATGAACTATCCCCTCACATGAACACCGTAATAAAAATAAAATAAAAACAGTGCCAAAAAAAAACATTTTTTGTCACTTAACATCACATAAAGTGCAACACCAAGCGATCAAAATGGCATATTCCCCCCCAAAATAGTACCAATCAAACCATCAGCTCATCCCGCAAAAAATGAGACCCTAACTAAGACAATCGGTCAAAAAATAAAAAAGCTATTGCTACCAGACTATGGAGACACTAAAACATCAATTTTTTGGTTTCAAAAATGCTATTATTGTGTAAAACTTAAATAAATAAGAAAAAGTATACATATTAGGTATTTCAGCATCTGTAACAACCTGCTCTATAAAAATATCACATGATTTAACTCCATAGGTGAACTCTGTAAAAATAAATAAATAAAAACTGTACTAAAACAACAATTTTTTGGTCACCTTGAACCCAAAAGTGTAATAATTAGAAATGAGCGAACTTTAAAAAAAAGTTCGGCGTTCGGCTTGTGGTAACTCGCGCATCCCGTTATGGATTCCACTATCGCGGCATATGGAATCCATAAGGGGCGGCTTCCACCAACCAGAACTGTCGAACAGCCGAAGGACCTGATCCCGTGCTGAGCCACGCCCCCTGCACTGATCACATGACGGTGACGTCACCCCAGGTCCTTCGGCTGTTCGACAGTTCGGGTTGGTGGAAGCCGCCCCTTATGGATTCCATATGCCGCGATAGTGGAATCCATAACGGGATGCGCGAGTTACCACAACCCGAACGCCAAACGCCAAACTTTTTTTTTAAAGTTCGCTCATCTCTAGTAATAATGAATGCCCAAAAAAGCATATGTACCCAAAAATGGTACCAATAAAAACATCAACTCTTCCTACAAAAAACGAGTCCCTACACAAGACAATCGGCATAAAAATGACACAAAAACTATTTTTTTCAAAAATGCTTTATTATGTAAAAACTGAAACAAAAAAAAAAGAAAGTAGACATTTTTTATATCATTTCGTCCGTAACAAACCTGCTCTATAAAAATAGTGCATGATCTACTGTGTCAGATCAATGTTTAAAAAAATAAAAAATAAACAGTTTCAAAACAGCCATTGTTACCTTGCCTCACAAAAAATGTAATAAAGAATAATCAAAAATCATACTGACCCCAAAATAGTACCAATAAAACTGGCACCTTATCCCCTAGTTTTCGAAAAAGGGGCACATTTTTGGGACTTTCTACTGTCAGGGTGCATCAGGGGGCTTCAAATGGGATAGGGCATCTAAAAACGAGTTCAGCAAAATCTGCCCTCCAAAAACCATATGGCGTTACTTTCCTTCTGCGCCCTGCCGTGTGCCCTTACATCAGTTTACGACCACATGTGGGGTATTTCTGTAAACCGCAGAATCAGGGTAATAAATATTGAGTTTTGTTTGGCTGTTAACCCTTGATGTTTTAAAGAACAAAATGGACTAAAATGGAAAATCTACCAAAAAAGTGAAATTTTGACATTTCATCTCCATTTTCCTTGAATTCTTGTGGAATGTTTAAAGGGTTAACAAAGTTTGTAAAATCAATTTTGAGTAACCTGAGGGGTGTAGTTTCTAGAATGGGGTCATTTATGGGGGGTTTCCACTGTGTAAGCCCCACAATGTGACTTCAGACCTGAACGGCTCCTTAAAAAGTGGGATTTAAAATTTTCTTAAAAATTTTAAGTATTGCTTCTAAACTTCTAAGCCTTCTAACGTCCTAAAAAAATAAAATGCCATTTACAAAATGATGCCAACACAAAGTAGACATATGGGGAATGTTAAGTATTTAATATTTTATGAGGTATCACTTTCTGTTTTAAAAGCAGAGAAATAGAAATTTTAAAAATTGTGAATTTTTCAAAATTTTTGGGAAATTTTCGATTTTTTTTATAAATAAAGGTGAAAGATATTGACTCAAATTTATGACTATCATGAAGTACAATATGTCATTAGAAAACAATCTCAGAATGGCTTGGATAAGTAAAAGTGTTCTAAAGTAAATGCCACATAAATTGACACATGTCAGATTTGCAAAATTAGGCCTGGTCAAGTAGGGAAAATGGCCCGGACTGGAAGTGGTTAAGTATAACTCAACCACTCATGTCTGATCTAGATCTCACTTGCCTCAGATCATCAAAGCCAATAACAAATAGTTACATTTCAGCAGTTATCAAAAACAACCACAGTAATGGCAGGCAAAAAATCAATGTGGAGAATCTGTATGTGAAGTTAGAATCTTGAAACTTTAAACACTACATCTTTGAGTATTGCCTTATTGTAAAATAGGCTTTTTTATCTTAACTTTTTCTAGGTGTTATTTTTTCCTTTTTACGATTTTTTTTTTATCCTATGAAACACAATGCCACTGTCTTTATTCTCAATTGATAATGTTCATTTTGAGATGAAAGTTGGTAACAAAAATAAAGCATGAGTAATAAAAATAAAATGCTACTTGTATAAAGCACATTTCTTTGAGCGACATTCTTTTTGGCAATATGTTTCTGATGCAGTCTCTTAATTATTCATTGTTAGGACATGACTCAGAAATAGATTGCATTTGGTCTACGACCAATCCTTAGTATTGACTGTTTGCTTATCCAAAAGCTTTCGACTTGAAAATATAAGATATGATAGACCTCAGCTGCTAAAGAGCGTACGTTTCAAAACACAATAGAGTCTTCCTATGACTGAAACAATGTGTTCAGCACTTGAATTTAACATCAATAATGTGTAGGAAAGATAAATCTGTCATTGGTGCAATGATGTTTTTCCACGTATGTGCTCTCAGTCTCAAAAGGCTTATAAATATCTGAAATACATTTGTCACAGAATTAGAAATCCACAATGTCAAAGGAGAAGTTTGCTGGTACTTTGCAAAAGAAGAAATCTGCAAGGCATCTTAATCCTGTGATCACACCAGAGAATATCCCACAATTTACTATTCCTTCTCTTTCTATTCTTGACAGCAATCGAATTTTTCTAGCCAAGAAGTCCTTTGCATGGAGGTCTCATCAGTGGCACAGCCAAGATGACAGAATTTTGAACCAGACATCTAGAAGAAGGTGCTCAGATCCTGTATGCAAAAATACCCATGGGTTGCCGTCAGTCAGTCTCAATGATCTTCCAGATCCTGTCTACAGGGCAGCAGTTTCCCTACCACATCTGCCAAAGATCTATACTTGTTATGGGTTTTTAACTCTTGGGGAAAAGCCACATATTGTAAGAAAGGAATCTTTTTTCTTTCAGATAAAAATGTCTGTAGGAATCAACAGCCTTCAGAATTCTTTGATTTCAGAGATTGCAGGAAAAAATGATTATATACAATTTATTCATAAGGCTGAGAACATTAGGCAATCTCTGCAATGTCCATCTAATACAGAGGAAACATCAACTGGAACTTCTATTCAGAAATTACCCGATTCTCAAAAACTAATTTTGTCAAGAAGAAGCTCCATACCAGTTATCAATACTAGAAACAGCCATCAGGTGAAGAAAAGTGAGTGGATAACAACATTTCTACGTCAGAGGAGCAATTCATTGCCAAAGATCAGAACCAGAAGATCATCTAAAAATCTTTTCCAATCTGTCCTCAAAAAACATCTTAACAACCTAGAACAGTTTGATTTTTCAAGTGCTGAATTGGTAGAAAATGATAAAATGTAATCTTTGTCTACATAATCTCAATTGGGTAATCTAGTGATAATTAACATATGCTTAATATAGAATGACTGCTTAGCAGCTTGGGTATCTATGTATGGTTATGCATGCTTGTTTCTTATCAATAACCGCATTATGAATGTCGATGCAGGTATACATTTTAACAGTTAAATATCAAAGCTCTTAAAGTTATTCATATATGTTTCTCACAAGTATTTTTCTTTCTGTTGCAGCACTTTATGGTATTAGTAACCACATTAAAAGAAAGTGTGCATTGTTTGTTATGAAAATTACAAAAAACTGTATGACACTCTCAGCACAGTCCTGCTATACTTTTCAGATTGTTTCTAGCAGCTTATTAGATCACCTTCATACACATTCTACTGTTTATTTCACTAAATATTTCCTAAAATCTGCAATTACAAAGGGAGTTGAAAGTCCTGTAAAATAAAGTAAATTAAATACAAATAACTTTGTGTTCTTATGTAGTTATACGTATTTTCTTGTTTTTTTTAAAGATCTGAATAATTCATTACCATCATGTAGAGTACATCAATATAAAATCATTGACTGGTTAGTCATCCCAAGATAAGAGAAAATGAAGATTTAAGAAAAATTAGCAGATAACTAATGCCCCTTTCACATGGGCGTGATTTCCGCGCGGGTGCAATGCGTGATGTGGACGTATTGCCCTCGCACTGAATCCGGACCCATTCATTTCTATGGGGCTGTGCACATGAGCGGTGATTTTCATGCATGAGTTCTGCGTTGCGTGAAAATCACAGCATGCTCTATATTGTGCGTTTTTCACGCAACGCAGGCCCCATAGAAGTGAATGGGGCTGCGGGAAAATCGCAAGCATCCGCAAGCAAGTGCGGATGCAGTGTGATTTTCCCGCATGGTTGCTAAAAGACGGGACCCGATCTTTATTATTTTCCCTTATAACATGGTTATAAGGGAAAATAATAGCATTCTCAATAATGCTTAGTAAAATGTGGATTAAGGGGTTAAAAATAAAAAAGTGAACTCACCTTAGCCACTTGATCACGTAGTTGCCGATCTCTTCTGTCTTCTTCAAGCATTAGCTGCCATCTAAAGGACCTGTGGTGACGTCACATCACATGGTCCATCATCATGCAAATTTATCGCCGTGGACTTTACTGTGTAGTGCCCCAAGATTCAAGTAGTTGCCCCATAAAAGAGTGGGGACGGTTGGGGCAGCAGCAACAGTGGCAGTAACCATGACCATTATATTTTTACATATTTGATATAGGCTATTATAATCATTGTATTATATAACTTGGGTAGGATAACAGATGTCATGATTAAATTTGAATAATTTATTTTGCACATTGTAGGTTATTCAATGGGAATATATATATATGCGCATATATATATTGCATTATTAGGATTTATGAACTCCCCCTATTATGCATTTTTGCTCCACAAGTGCCTTCTTTCATTATTTTATAGGTTTCCATATGCTTACAGATATTGATAGTTGTTATATTATACATATTATTTCTTACATATATTATTCAATATGAGCGTACTAGATTGTGTCTTCACTTTCTGTAACTGGAACGCACTATGGAACGCATTATCGATGGGTCAGCGCATGCGCGCACTAACTTATAAGGTGATTGAGATTCACTGACGGCCCATGGAACGTATTGCGGGTTCACTTCTGGCTAGACGCCATCTTGCACATGCGCAATCCGGTTTCTGACACGCCGGCACATGTGGGGTGACGCCATTGTATGGGGATGTGGGTTCTGCACCGGGGGAAAACAATGAATCTTCACTACACCTCCCCATTTTACCTAATTTACTCTTTAACAGGTGATGTTCATGCTCTTCAAATGACAAATGTATATATTGTGGGCACAGTTGCCTTTACTTTTAGACCCCTGAGGAAGCTGGTTTGATCCGGCGATACGTGTGGGGCATATTACCTGCAGACCAAGACTGCCTACCTTTCTATTTGATAAGTATCTTGCACTGTTTTTGATGCCATATGTATGAATTGTACACTCCTTTGGTGGTTTGCAAATGTTCTTCTGTTGAACCTGGTGTTTGTGGGCATGTGGGTTGGACATATTGTTGATCCAAACACAATGTTGTAATTCTATACAATGGTTTTAACTTTTTGGGCTTTGTCTCTACAAATAAACTATTGATTTTTATAATAAGATGTGCAGTCTTTTTATGCGGCGTTTCGTTTTCTTTTCTTATATGACAACACTGTCTATGCTTCCATTCTTCTGATCCATCAGAAGAACATAAAATAAAATAAAAACAGTACTGCACTTTGAGGATCCATAAAGCCTCATTCTGTATTTTGTCAGTGTTTAGCATCAGTATTTGATCAGTAATTGTTAGCCAGAAACAGGAGTGGGTCCAAAACAGAGATAAGATGTAATGGAATTTTTTGCATTCCATCTGTGTTTTGGACCCATTCCTGCTTTTGGCTTACAAATTCTCATTAAATACTGATTCAAACTCTGACCAAACACTGACTAAAAGAATGTATTAGCTACAATGAATTTTGGTAGAGTTGGTGGAGTGATTTATGTGGTTTATTCCAATAACCAAGGACTCTCCTCCTATATGACAACAATCCAGCTGCCATGTTTGATCCATCCAGCAAGTTCAGCCCATCTGGTTTTAACGAAAATACATTTTAAAAGCAAAATACCATTAAGTTCATAGTATGCTGGGATCCTGGACCTTATGGAGGGATCAACACGTGCTAAAATCTCATTGCACAGTGACGTAGAATTTGTCGTGGCTGTCAGAGTGATGCAGAATAGAATTTTCAATAAGAGAACATGGTAGCTAGGAATAATGAATTTGGGTCCAGTTGGTGGAACGATTTATCTGGTAATACCGTTGTAGTTCCGACCATAAATTATTGCAATAACGACGCAGACAATTTTTTTCGTTATAAGGGCTCATGCACACGAACTTACTTTTTTTCTGTGTCTGTTCCGTTTTTTTTGCAGACAGTATGCGGATCCATTCATTTCAATGGGTCCGCACAAAAACGGAAGGTACTTCATGTGCATTCCGTTTCCATATGTCCGTATTTCGGACATATCGGATTTTATTTAAAAAATAGAACATGTCCTAATATTGTCCGCATTACCAACAAGAGGCCAGCTGTTCCGTTCTGCAAAATACAGAATGCACCCGGACGCCATTTGTATTTTTTTGCGGACCGCAAAATACATACGGTTGTGTGCATGAAGCCTAAGAATGTATTAGTTACAATGAATTTGGGTCCAGTTGGTGGAGTGATCTGTGTAGTTCATTCTGATAACCAATGACACGCAAGTTGGGCCCATCTGGTTTTAACCCTAATACAAGGAGTTATATGACCTCAGGCATTCTCCAACTTCCTGGTGGGCCAAGTGGCGTTCAGCATTAACTGTTCTGTGATATCCTTACAGCTGCACTGAAGGGATCGCTGTGTGTCTACATTTTAACAACAGGAGAAGGTTACCAGCTCAACGGTGTTCGTCATAGGGATCAAGGATTTTAATACTGGTAAAAGACTAATTTATTCGGTAAAATACTAATTTATTCGCTAAAAGACAAATTTTTTAGCTACAAGAATAATTTAGCTAAATGAATAATTTTTCAGATGAAATAATTTTTTCTGACCAAAAACAAAGATTAGCCTGTGGGCAATTCTGTGCAAAGAATTAATGTATTTGCACTGCAAACAGAACAAACAGTTAAATAAGACCGCACTGTGACACCAAATCACAGTTTGGCTAACAGAGGCGGTAAAATGTCACTCTACTTTGTGAATCAGGGCTTAATAGATTTGCTTATCTATTAATAAATGTGTCTATTGTGGGAATTCGCTCTGGTGGGCAGGGTGAGCGGATGCAGAACAGAGGCACCAAAAACAGTTATTGATCAAACTGCAGTGTTTTATTCACACAAACAGGTTTGACAGCTCAGCAAACAACTTCACCTTAGTTGAAAGTCCTGGTGTTCAGGGGGGCTGACCTTGCTCGATGGTGGCTGCTTAAGTGTAGCACTCCTGCCACCAAGCTGCTTTTAAGCCTTCTAAAGCAGCCTAATCCCGTGGTAGTGATGAAAATCCAGCCTAAAATCTATCCTGCTGATGTACCCAGAGCGGGACCCCCAGCAAAATCCCATAAGAACATGGACAAGTTCTTGACCAAGCAAGTGTCTCACCCGGCTGCACGCGTGAGCAAGATGGCGCTGAAGGAACAAGACATGCAGTGCATTCTTCAGATGGCCCCAGTGAGGACTCTGATGGGGACGCGGACGCTCCTTCTATGTATCGGCGGTGAGTGAAACAAAAACCCTCACCAAGGACTATCCTGATCATGCTCTCCAGAGAGCCCTGGCTCCCATCGCAGCTGAACTATCAGCCATTAAAGCAGATATCCACCACTTTGGCAACAGGGTGGAAGCCTTAGAACAATCGCATGACGCACTGCTCTCTTTTAACTCAGCAGCCAGAAACACTTTAGAGGCACACAGATCTGAACTTAACAACACCCTAATGTTGCTGGAGGATCAGGAGAACAGAAGCCATAGACGGAACATTAGAATAAGAGGCCTTCCTGAAGCTACAGAAAAAGAAAACTTATTCGCCACTATGCAGGCTCTTTTTTCCACTTTACTGGGCACAGAAAGGGCGTCTTCTATTGTGATGGAACATGTCTATTGGGCATTACGCCCTAAACCCTCTCCCTTGGATAACCCCAGGGACATTATCTGCGGTTTATTAAGCTAGCGCGACACAAAAGCCATATTGCACAAGGCCAGGTACATGGTGGAAATAAACAGAAAAGGATTATCCTGAAACCCCTCACTGATGTGTTGCGCTCCTCCAAAATACCTTATAGGTGACTCTTTTCCTTTGGCCTGCACCCCTGAAGATCTGCAACAAGTGTGGGAGAGCCTGCATCTGTCTCCTATAGTTCCATCTTGGCTGCCCATACCCCAGGACAACGAGCTACCTTCAATAAAGATCCCTACAGCTTGGGCCACCGTCAAGAAGCAGAAACCCCTTAAAGGCAGCGGAAAACCTGTCTGGACCCCATCGACTGAGCAGCTGGTCTTTATATATCCTAAATATTGAGTAACTTCTGCGTGTGCCAATAGGGGCTGGTATCAGTACAGGGTCTTTTTTAACCCTGTCAGAGGCCCCTCAAGTACTCAGCATTAATGTATTCAGCATATTCCCTGTACTCAGCCTGACATATGTATTCAGCAGTCCTAATGGGTTTAGTTCTTCTTGTGTACTCAGCATTCTATATGTACTCAGCTCACTGCACTCTTTGCTCTTTATTCACCTATTACGCCCTTCTTCCTTTACAATTACGTGTAGCCAGCGGGATAGTCTTCCTTCTCTGTATGTTTTCTTTAGCTATAGGCTTACTTCTTTCAGCCTGGACAGATTGGGCTACACATATATTTATGTTAACACCTCCCCAACTTGCTTTCCTTGGAGCCTTAAAATGTTCTAACTTTTTATGTTTTAATGTTAACTTACTAAGGGTTCTATCTCTGCTATTCACATGTACACATGTTATATTGTTTATTTGTTGGGTCATCGTGCTTATGTTTAGCTCGCTCTGTCCTCCTCGATGTCCCATGAGATGGCGTCCTTAAAGGTAAACAGCCTCTTTTAATGTTAATGGATGTAACAATCCTATTAAGAAAAGTCGCATCTTTCAGATATTGAGGAAGGAGAAAGCGGACGTGGTTATGTTGCAGGAAACTCATTTCAGAACAGGGCATATTCCTGCAATGTCAAGATCCTGTTATCAAAAATGGCACCACGCCTGTTTTAACCGTTCATCAAGAGGTGTTAGTATAGGGTTTCATAAAAATGTGTTCTTCTCTGACTCAGCTGAGATTGCGGATCCTGATGGGAGATACTTGTTTTTAAGGGGTAAATAGGGGAGCATTGAGGTTACTTTCTGTAACTTACATGCCCCTAACAAGGGCACGGCCAAATGGTTTAAGAAAGCTCTTGCGGATATTTCCTTTCACATCTGGAATCCTTATTATAGGAGGAGACCTCAACCTAGTCTTAAATCCGTTACTTGAGTCCTCTGCAGTCCTGTATGGGGCACTGAAGGGAATCCACAATGAACGGAGGGAGCTTTGTTTGAGTGATGCTTGGAGGTCTAGGCATGCAGACAGCAGGGATTATACTTTTTACTCCAGCCCCCACAGGTCATATCAGCGCCTAGACTATTTCCTCATTCAAGACCATTATCTACCCCAAGTCAATAGTGTAGATATTCATAGTATAACTGTGTCTGATCACGCTTCCATCTTCTTATCCTTAAATATCCCTGAATTATCTGAAAAAGAATGGACATGGCGGTTAAATCCAACACTGTTGGATACCTCTTCCCATTTCACCTCCTTTAATAGGAAACTCCAAGCTTACTTTGACATAAACACACCATCTAGAGCTTCCCCTGCTTCCATTTGGGAAGCTCACAAACCTGTAATTAGTGGAGAATTTATAGCTTTAGGGTCTCACTTGAAGAAGGAACGTTTATTGCAGATCTCCTCTCTTCTATCGCAAATCGCAACATTAGAAAGCTCCCATAAGAGATCATTAGCCATTAAAGAACAAACTTAAACACTTTTAAATACTAATGCGCCCAATGCCCTTATGAGACTTAGACATAAACAATATGCTCATGGCGACAAAAGCAACAAAATCATGTCGGCACGTGAATCCATGGATGATCTTTCTACGAGAGAGGCAAACATTCATACTTTTCTGGATACCCTTAGTCTGCCAGTACTGAACAGGCAGAAAATAGAGAATCTAATAACACCTATCACCCTTGAAGAAATATGCAACGTTCTCGCCACTATCCCCAACGGTAGGAGCCCCAGGCACGAAGGGCTACCCATATTGTACTATAAAAAATTCTTGTCAGTTCTGGGGCCGCAAATGGTGACGTATTTCAACTCACTGCTCTCCGGCTTTCCCCCTGCAGATCAGGTGCTTGAGGCTCATATTGTTGTGCTCCCCAAGCCAGGGAGGGACCCTGAAGTCCCCTCTAGCTACAGATCCATTTCTAATTTAAATTCTGATACAAAACTGTGGGCAAAAAATACTAGCACATAGAATTACCTCTCTGCTTCCAAAGTTAATTACTCCGGAACAATCCGACTTTGTGGGGGGGGGGGGGGGGGGGTAGAGAATGCAGGGACAGTACCTTCAGAGTGCAGAAGGCCATTGAATATGCTTTAGTTAATAACACTCAACTCACTCTACTCAGCACAGATGCTGAGAAAGCATTTGATCGGGTTGATATGAGATTTATGGAGGCTGTCTTTCACAGATTTGGCTTTCCTCTCCAATTCATAAAGGCAATACCGTCCCTGTACTCCTCTCCACATGTAAAAATCAAGGTAAATGGGGTGTTTTCCCCATCTTTCACCATTTCAGACAGAACCCGCCAAGGGTATCCGTTATCGCCCTCACTATTCATTTTATACCTGGAATCCTTATTACAGGCCATCAGACAGGATTATGATATTAGTGGCCTGGTAGTGGGGCCGGTCACCCATAAGGTTGCTGCATTCGCAGATGATATTCTTTTATTTCTGACGAACCCTGTGAAGGCCTTCCCAGCAATCCTTGAGCTCTTTGAGGTATTTGGACAACTGTCCAACTTCAAAATAAATCTTTCAAAATGTGTCGCCTTAGGTGTTAGGGTTCCTTCAAGCACCATCTCAACCTTAGCTAAAGATTTCCTTTTCAATGGGCTGACACCCATATTAACTACCTAGGGGTAAGTATCCCGAAGGATCCTAATTAGTGTTGAGCAAACCCAAACTGTATAGTTCGGGTTCGTACCGATTTTTGGGGTGTTCTAGACACGGACCCGAACATTTTCAAAAAAGTTCGGGTTCGGGTCTGCTGTTCGGCGATTTATTCCCGCTTTCTGAAGGGCTGCACAGCAGCCAATCAGCAAGCGTTTACTTCTTGCCCTAAGAAGCCATCACAGCCATGCCTACTAATGGCATGGCTGTGATTGGCTGAGTGCAGCATGTGACCCAGCCCCTTTATAAGCTGGAGTCACGTACTGCCGCACGTCACTCTGCTGATTTTAGCTTAGGGAGAGGATGCTGGTGCTGTGATCAGCACAGAATAGGGCAGAAATCTGAAGAACCTGTGCAACTTTAATCCACAAGATACAGCACTAAGAGAGGGAGGGAGCCTCAGCAATCTAACATTTGTGTACCCAGCCACTGCCAGGGAGATTTTATTTGTAATCCACCTGTTACTGAGGTGGGGGTCGGCGACCATTTTAGGCACTGCAATGTACTGCATGTCTGCCAGCCTGCCAGGGACATCAGCCTAATCCTATTTTGTAGCTCAGTGAAGGAAAAAAAACTTTTTTTTCTGGCTGCTCAAGTCCCCTATATTGCCTTTTGTATTTTTAAGGGGAGACATAGTCCATTTGTCTAGCCTGGGCTCTGTGGTGCCACAGAGCACTTTTGTATACTATGCACTAAACCGTATATTCCCTTTCAGCTACCAAATAGTGCATCAGTGTATTTTAGTTAAAAAAAAGTGGTCATCGGGATCCACCAAGCCTATTTTACACCACCAAAATATATATTTGACATTTCTGCTGTGAAATAGAGAATCCGTGTAATTTTGGGGGAAAAAATGTATTTCTTTTCAACAAAACAGTTCTGCATACACCGTCCAACGACATATTTTATATTTCTGCATAGAACTAGTGCTTCTTTGTTTTTATAGAAAAAAAACGTTATTCAAGGTCAACCAAACAGTCTGAAATACCCATTACAACCACCTATTTTACATTGCTGCTGTGAAATACAGCATAAGTGTATTTTATTTTACAAAAAAAGTGGAAATCCCGATCCACAAAGCATTTTCAAATACACCGCCTAAATAGCGATTTCACATTACAGCTGAGAAATAGTGCATTATTCTTTTTTTTTTTTGTGTGAAAAAAGCTAAATTCCTGCTTCACAAAGCAGTTGTACATACACGGTATAAATACCTACATTTAATTTACAGCAGTGAAAAACTGCATTTGTGAATTTTGGTGACAAAAGCCGTGACACAGTCCATTTTTCTAGCCTGGGCTCTGTGGTGCCACAGAGCACTTTTGTATACTATGCACTAAACCGTATATTCCATCTCAGCTACCAAATAGTGCATCAGTATATTTTAGTTAAAAAAAAGTGGTCATCCTGATCCACCAAGCCTATTTTACACCGCCAAAATATATATTTGACATTTCTGCGGTGAAATAGAGAATCCATGTAATTTTGGGGGAAAAACTGCATTCCTTGTCCACAAAACAGTCCTGCATACACCGTCCAACGACATATTTTATATTCCTGCATGGAAATAGTGCTGCTGTGTTTTGTAAAGAAAAAAACGTTATTCAAGGTCCACCAAACATTTAAATACCCATTACAACCACCTATTTTACATTGCTGCTGTGAAATACAGCATACGTGTATTTTTTTGACAAAAGAGTAGTAGTCCTGATCCACAGAGCATCTTGAAATATACTGCTTAAATACCAACTTCACATTACAGCTGAGAAATAAGGCATTATTCTTATTTGTGTGAAAAAAGCAATATTCTTGCTTCACAAAGCAGTTGTACATAAAAGGTATAAATATCTAATTTAGATTTACAGCAGTTAAAAACTGAATTTTGGGGTTTTATTGAAAAAAGACGTGTTTTACGCCTCAAAAACTGCTGTGCATCCGTCGTTTAAATAAATATTTCCAATTTATAACAGTATGATACTGCATTTGTGAATTTTGGTGACCAAATCCGTGTTCTGGGTCCCCAAATCTGGTGTCCATACATAGTATAAATATCTACTGTTAATGTACAGCAGTTAAAACTGTAATTTTTTTGTTTTTGTTTTAAAAAGCCGTGTTTTTGGCCGAAAAAACTGTTGTGCATCTGTCATTTAAATAATTGTTTCCAATTTATAATAGTCTAATACTGCATTTGTGAATTTTGGTGACCAAATCCGTGTTCTGGGCCCCCAAATCTGGTGTCCATACATAGTATAAATATCTACTGTTAATGTACAGCAGTTAAAAACTGCATTTTGGGGTTTTACTGAAAAAAAGCCGTGTTTTAGGCCAAAACACTGTTGTGCATCCATCGTTTAAATAATTATTTCTAATTTATAACAGTCTGATACTGCATTTGGGAATTTTGGTGACCAAATCCGTGTTCTGGGTCCCCAAATCTGGTGTCCATACATAGTATAAATATCTACTGTTAATGTACAACAGTCAAAAACTGCATTTTGGGGTTTTATTGAAAAAAGACGTGTTTTAGGCTGAAAAAACTGTTGTGCATCCGGCGTATAAATAATTAATTTCAATTTACAGCAGTGAAATACTAATTTTCTGTATTTTATTACAAAAATACTTGTTCTTGTTCCACAAACCACTTGTGCATAGAAATTGAGTATCAGTGTATTTTGGGCACAAAAAACATTATTCTGAGTCCACAGAGCATTTTTATGACACGGGCACTGCCTTAGCGAACGTGATTGTCGACTAGTGGCAGGTAAATTGACACCGGAGAGAGACCAATCTTTCAGCTTAGTGGATGAACGCAAATAATGAGGAGAACATCAAATAAGGGACGTGGGCATGGTCGTGGTGGTGTTGTGGAACTCCTGTTGGTGGGAGAGGACGTGGCCGTTAAGCGCCAACTACCGCCCCAAGTCAAACACCTTCCTCTGGTGCGAGTAGGCGGCAGAATCTGCAGCATTATTTGATAGGCCCAAATTGCCGCTCTACGGATGGTGAAGCCAGAACATGTACAGGCGATAGTAGATTGGGTGGCTGACAGTGCCTCCAGTTCCTTCACAGTATCTAACACCCAGTCCTCTGCAGAAAGCTCAGAGTTGGCACCTGCAGCCCATGCCCATCAGTCTTCCACCTCACCTCCTTGCAAATCAGCCAAGCAGTCAGAGCCCCAAATCATGCAGGAAAGTCTCATGCTTTTTTATGACTCTGTTGGCAGGGTTTCCCCAGCCCATCCACCTAGCCCTGCCCCAGAAGGATGAGGACATGGGAATACCACCACAAAACGTCTCTGATGATGACGAAACACAGGTGCCAACTGCTGTGGCTTTCTGCAATGTGCAGACCGACGAGGAGGACAGGGGTCATGAATGGGTGGAAGATGATGTGGAGGATGATGAAGTCCTAGACCCAGACTGGACTGAAGGTCGTGCTAGTGAAGCGTGCAGTTCTGAGGAAGAGGCGGTGGTCGCACAGAGGCAACAGCAGAGCAAAAGAGGGAGCAGGGTGCAAAAGCGCAGCGGCCGTTCCAGAGACAGTACGCCTGCTACTGTCCACCACAGCCAGGCACTGAGCACACCAAGGCCTGCTCCAAGGAGTTCATTGGTGTGGCAGTTCTTCACACAATGTCCTGACGACAAGACACAAGTGGTTTGCATGTTGTGCCATCAGAGCCTGAAGCGAGGCATGCACGTTCTTAACCTGAGAACAACCTGCATGACCAGGCATCTACATGCAAAGCATGAACTGCAGTGGAGTAAACACCTTAAAAACAAGGAACTCTCTCATGCTCCTCCTGCTCCCTCTTCTGCTGCTGGCTCGGCCTCTCCCTCCACCTCTGGCGTCACAGAGGATGTTCCACCCACACCACCGCATATGACACCATCACCAAGCATCTCTACCATGTCACACGGCAGCTATCCATCTCCCAAACATTGAACAGAGAAGGAGGAAATACCTAGAGATGTCGCGAACATAAAATTTTCCGTTTGCCAACAGCGAACGTGAACTTCCGCAAATGTTCGCGAACGGGCGAACTGCCATAGATTTCAATAGGCAGGCAAATTTTAAAACTCACAGGGACTCTTTCTGGCCACAATAGTGATGGAAAAGTTGCTTCAAGGGGACTAACACCTGGACTGTGGCATGCCGGAGGGGGATCAATGGCAAAACTCCCATTGAAAATTATGTAGTTGACGCAGAGTCGGGTTTTAATCCATAAAGCATAAATCACCTAACATTCCTAAATTGTTTGGAATAACGTGCTTTTAAACATCCAGTGTGTGTATACGATCAGGTATGATGTTGTATTAATCAGGTAGTGTAAGGGTTACGCCCGCTTCACAGTGACAGACCAAACTCCCTGTTTAATGCACCAAACCGCAAACTCCCCATTTGCACAAGGTTGGATACCAAGCTAGCCATGTCTCATTCCTTGTCCTCACTGATGTCATTGAAGGTCTCTTCCTCCACCCAGCCACGTACAACACCAAGGGTCCCCGAAAGGTAACAACAAGCCCCCTGGGACACCTGCTGTGGTTTGTCTTCCACCTCCTCAAAGCCACCTTCCTCCTCGGACTCCTCTTCTTGAGACTTCTCTCTCTGCGTTGCCGCAGGTCCAGCAATCGAAGACGACAAGGCTGCTTCTGGTGGTGATGGTGACCACAACTCTTCCTCTTCATGCTCATCTACAGCCTGATGGAGCACTCTTCGCAGGGCACGCTCCAGTAAAAACGCATATGGGATAAGGTCGATGATGTTGCCTTGGGTTGACTGACCAGGTTTGTCACCTCTGCAAAAGGACGCATGAGCCTACAGTCATTGTGCATGAGTGTTCAGTAACGCGGCCCAAAAATACCCAGCTCCGCAGAGGCTGTCCTCTTTTGTCTAAATTAAAAAAATCTGTTATTACCAGTTTAATCTCTGTTTTGTCCCCTATCAGGGGTCGGTGTATGGAATAGATTTTAGGAACCGGGAGATGGAAAAAGATGGTTGGTCGGTCCTCTTCCTCCCAATGTGGGGCACTGCGCGTGCGCCATGCAATGTACTGTGCCACGCTATATGAGTGGTGTGTTAAGTAGTACTATTCCTATCAGTTTAATCCCTGTTACGTCAACTATCAGGGGACGTGTATCAAATAGATTTTAGGAACCGGGAGATGGAAAAATATGGTTGGTCGGTCCTCTTCCTTTCAATTTGGGGCACTGCACGTGCGCCGTACAATGTACTGTGCCACCCTATATGAGTGGTGTGTTAAGTAGTACTATTCCTATTAGTTTAATCCCTGTTACGTCCCCTATCAGGGGACGTGTCTCGAATAGATTTTAGGAACCAGGAGATGGAAAAAGATGGTTGGTCGGTCCTCTTCCTTCCTTCCAATTTGGGGCACTGCGCGTGCGCCGTGCAATGTACTGTGCCACCCTATATGAGTGGTGTGTTAAGTAGTACTATTCCTATCAGTTTAATCCCTGTTACGTCCCCTATCAGGGGACGTGTATCGAATATATTTTAGGAACCGGGAGATGGAAAAAGATGATTGGTCGGTCCTCTTACTTCCAATTTGGGGCACTGCGCGTGCGCCGCGCAATGTACTGTGCCACCAATAAAAATAGCGTAAACTACTATTCTTACCATTTTAATCTTTGTTAAGTCCCCTATCAGGGGAGGTGTATTGAATTGAATCCTTGCACGGGGAGATAGAGAAAAAAGCTTGCTCTGTCCGCTTCCTTCTAATTTTGGGCACTTGCAATGGAATTTGCCACCAATGCAACTAGTGTTAACTAAGTACAATTCCTATCAGTTTAATCTCTGTTTTGTCCCTTATCAGGGCCAGGGCCGGTGTAGTAAATAGATTTTTGGAACCGAAAGATGGAAAAAGACCCATGTTCGGTCCGCTTCGTTTGAATTTTAGGTCACTGCGCGTGCGCCGTGCAGTGTACTGTGACACCCTATATGAGTCGTGGGCAGTGGGCACAGTAAAGTCTGTGGGCCTGACACACACAGGCAGGCAAGTGCAATTATATTAAAGGGTAAAAATTAAATGACTTTTTTATCTGCAAGGTACTGTGCCACCCGATATGAGTGGTGGGCACTGTCAATGGGCACAGTACAGTCAGTGAGCCTGACACACACTGGCAGGCAACAGCAATTATCTTAAAGAGTAAAAATGAAATTACTTTTTTATCTGCAAGGTACTGTGCCACCCGATATGAGTGGTGGGCACTGGCAGCGGGCACAGTACAGTCTGTGGGCCTGACACACACTGGCAGGCAACTGCAATTATATTAAAAGGTAAAAATTAAATGACTTATTTATCTGCAAGGTACTGTGCCATCCTATATGAGTGGTGTGCACACAGTACAGTCTGTGGGCCTGCGGCCTCTCACAGGCAACTGCAATATATATATAGAAAAAAATAATAAAAGCAGACTGATGTACCAGCCCTAAAAAGGGCTTTTTGGGGAGCTGTCAGGACGCTGTCCTTACAGCAGATGGCCCCTTTCACACGAGCGAGTTTTCCGCGCAGGTGCAATGCGTGACGTGAACGCATAGCATCCGCACTGAATCCTGACCCATTAATTTCAATGGGTCTGTGTACATGAGCGTTTTAGTGTACATGACGAAACACAGGTGCCAACTGCTGCATCTTTTTGCAGTGTGCAGACTGATAGTTGAATAGTTGCCAGGGTCTGGCGAGACCAGAGGGGCGCACAATAACGACCAAAATCTTCTCAAGCAAAAACAAACCCTTTATTCGATTGACTACGCGTTTCGGGGTTCACATGACCCCTTTTTCAAGTCTAAAAACATGATACAGATTGACATGAAATAAATTAGGAATAAAAGTCCAAATAAAAATGGATTGAAAAAACATAATTGAGATAACAATATATAAGAAGCAGCAATAAGAGAAGCAACCATGAAATAAAATGAAATAAAAATAACCTCCACTCAGGGGAGTTTGATTAATTTTACAGTGCATACCAGAGGTTTATATAAAAATTATACGTTAGTAAATATATATATATATATATGTGTGTGTGCGACCAGGAAACAGGAGATAGCGGTAAAATGGCCTGTGTGCGCTTGCAAAAGGTGGCAAGCAAATATACACAAAAGTGTGCAGACCGAACAGGAGGTCAGGGAGGAAGATTGTGTGGAAGACGATGCAGGGGACGATGAGGTGCTAGACGCCGCATGGAATGAAGGTCGTGCCACTGACTTTTATAGTTCAGAGGAAGAGGCAGTGGTGAGACCGAGCCAACAGCATAGCAAAAGAGATAGCAGGGGGCAAAAGCAGAACAGCCGCCTCCAAGAGAGTTTGCCTGCTACTGGCCACCGCCACCAGGGACCGAGCACCCCAGAGGCAGCTTCAAGGAGTTCCCTGGCATGGCACTTCTTCAAACAATGTGCTGACGACAAGACCCGAGTGGTTTGCACGCTGTGCCATCAGAGCCTGAAGCGAGGCATTAACGTTCTGAACCTTAGCACAACCTGCATGACCAGGCATCTACATGCAAAGCATGAACTGCAGTGGAGTAAACACCTTAAAAACAAGGAACTCACTCAGGCTCCCCCTGCTCCCTCTTCTGCTGCTGTCTCGGCCTCTTCCTCCGCCTCGGGAGGAATGTTGGCACCTGCCGCCCACCAAACAGAGGATGTGCCACCAACACCACTACCTCCGTCACCAAGCATCTCCACCATGTCACACGGCAGCGTTCAGCTCTCCATCTCACAAACATTGGAGAGAAAGCGTAAATTCCCACCTACCCACCCCCGAGCCCTGGGCCTGAATGGCAGAATTTCTAAACTACTGGCCTTTGAAATGCGGTCATTCAGGCTGGTGGGCACAGACAGCTTCAAACAGCCGATGGCGATGGCTGTCCCACAGTATGTTGTTCCCAGCCGCCACTACTTCTCCAAGGGAGCCGTGCCTTCCCTGCACAACCAAGTATTCGATAAAATCAAGTGTGCACTGCTCAACACCATCTGTGGAAAGGTCCACCAAACCACAGATACGTGGACCAGTAAGCACGGCCAGGGACACTATATCTCCCTAACTGCACACTGGGTAAATGTAGTGGCGGCTGGGCCCCAGGCGAAGAGTTCTTTGGCGCACGTCCTTCCGCCGCCAAGGATCGCAGGGCATCATTCTTTGCCTCCTGTAGCCTCCTCCTCCTACTCGGCTTCCTCCTCCTCTTCTTCCAGCCACACACCTTCACCACTAACTTCAGCACAGCCTGGGGTAAACGTCAGCAGGCCGTTCTGAAGCTCATATGTTTGAGGGACAGGCCCCACACCGCACAGGAGTTGTGGCGGGGTATTGAACAACAGACCGACGAGTGGTTGCTGCCAGTGGGCCTCAAGCCCAGCCTGGTGGTGTGCAATAATGTATAACATTAGCCGCTGGTGACAGCAGTGACATTACCTGCGCTACATCTCCTGTATAATGTTAGCCGCTGGTGACAGCAGCGACATTACCTGCGCTACATCTCCTGTATAGCGTTAGCCATTGGTAACAGCAGCAACATTACCTGCGCTACATCTCCTGTATAACGTTTGCTCATCCCAAATAGCTGTGACATTCACTGTAATTTTTTATTACTCGCCCCTAATGTTTTAAAGGGTCACCAGCAGGCCTTTGCTCCTAATGTTTTAGGGGGACTGCTCAGCAGCAGGCCCGTACCCATAATGTTTTCGATGGTCAGATCAGCAGCAAGCCCTCGCCCACTAATGTTTTAGAGGGTCACCTCACCAGCAGGCCCTCGCCCATAATGTTTTAGATGGTCAGATCAGCAGCAGGCCCTCACCCCTAATGTTTTAGATGGTCAGATCAGCAGCAGGCACTCGCCCCTAATATTTTAGAGGGTCAGCTCAGCAGAAGACACTCACCCCTAATGTTTTAGATGGTCAGATCAGCAGCAGGCCCTTGCCCTAATGTTTTAGATGGTCACCAGCAGGCCCTTGCTCCTAATGTTTTAGAGGGTCAACTCAGAAGCAGACCCTCATCCCTAATGTTTTAGAGGGTCACGAGCAGGCCCTTGCTCCTAATGTTTTAGAGGGTCAGCTCAGCAGCAGACCCTCACCCCTAATGTTTTAGAGGGTGACCAGCAGGCCCTCACCCATAATGTTTTAGATGGTCAGATCAGCAGCAGGCCCTCGCCCCTAATGTTTTAGAGGGTCACCTCACCAGCAGGTCCTTGCTCCTAATGTTTTAGAGGGTCAGCTCAGCAGCAGACCCTCGCCCTTAATGTTTTAGAGGGTCACCAGCAGGTACTCGCCCCTAATGTTTTAGAGGGTCAGCTCAGCAGCAGACCCACACCCCTAATGTTTTAGAGGGTCAGATCAGCAGCAGGCCCTCGCCCCTAATGTTTTAGAGGGTCAGATCAGCAGCAGGCCGTCGCCCCTAATGTTTTAGATGGTCAGCTTAGCAGCAGGCACTTCCCCTAATGTTTTAGAGGTTCAGCTCAGCAGCAGACTCTCATCCCTAATGTTTTAGAGGCAGCAGGCCATCAATCGTAATTTTTCAAGGGTGTGTATGATGCCCTCCTTTATGTGTAATAAAGGGTGTATTGGAGTACCATTTCCTTGTAATTTTTGGCAGCCCTTTCACTTAGTATACTACCTGAACAATTCCCAAGTCCCACTACCTGAACAATTGTACCACAATGTGAATGAGGCCCTCCTTTATGTGATATACAGGTTGTATCGGAGTGCCTCTTCCTTATAAATTTTTTCAGCACTTGAAGAATATTTCCTAAAAATTTTTCTTCTAAAATCAATTTTATCTTCGGGTTTGTGCGTATTATTGTCCGTCTGTAAAAGTGGCGTACTACTCGGACAACATTGTTCCCAGCAGCTACCTGGCAGTCCAAGATGCATCCAGACATCTTCCCCATGCTGTTCCCGTGCCATTTCAGTGGTGTTTCCATCAATTTCTGACCTTTTCCTGTGAACCAGACACCCACCCCTCTTCAGAGCAGGGGGTGCCTGGTTTAATGCTCTGGTTCTCCCATTGACTTCCATTGCCCTCGGGTGCTCTGTAGAGCACCCGAGCATCCCAAAGTGTTCTACTCGAGCACCAGAGCACCCAAGCACTTTGGTGCTCGATCAACACTAGTTGCAAGCATTCACCCAGGCACAAGACTGATACCTTAACACAGACAGCTATATCCCTTTAATGAGAGTTGGACTTCCTCAAAGCCTGGACCAGCAAGTAAAACCCGGCCCGGTGCTTGACCTCACCTTGCTGCACTCAGTCTCTGCAGCATATGCTGGGAGGAAAATACCTCCCCTCTACTAACAGACCCTTCACTGTGTCACACTATCTATGACAGAGCAAATTTATGTATGAATGGCGCAGCAGATGAACTAGATAAATGCGCCTATATGTTAGACCGTCTGTTGATAATGAGTCTGATACACAGTAAGACTATGTGTAACAGAACATATTAAATATATATGGTGCAGCAGGTCAGCAAGATGCACTGGGCGATTACACTCAGCCAACACTGCCCCTGCATTCTCTCTATACAATATTCTACAATTAAAAACTTGCTAAAATACTGTCCCTAGCGATTGCCATGTCTCTCCCTGTGCTCAGTTCCCATTAAAATGGTGAACACCCCTCTGGATGAGGCTTTTATAGGGCTGTGACATCACAGGACATCTGTTGATTGGCTGGCTGCACAGCATTATTGGTCATATCGCATTCCCAGTATTCTAACCTTCACTTTGTAACACGTATAGCCACCATTTTAGGAAAAGAACAATTCGCTATCAAGAAGCGTGAGGAAATTCTAATTCATTGCGAATCAAATTCTTCCTGAAATTTGGATCAACGTCAAGTAATTTCACTTCCATTCGCTGAACACTAGTCCTGACATTGTAACGTAAATGCGCTGGACACCTTCAGGGCAATTTTTTAAATGATATAATTTTATTTATTTTGGGCTGACGGCTCATGTGAAGCCTTATCTCTGATCTTCTGACCTCATAAACACTGATAGCTAAACTTTTATCACACTGATAAGAATATTGTAAGAAACTTACCTGTCCTGGCTCCAACGGCATGATCCTCTGCTCAGCCTTGCAGGGGGAGACGTGCTGCTGAGCCATGCTCCCTGGTGATGCGAAAGCCTCCTCAGTAACAGGATGCAGTGATCTGTTTCTCCTTGCTGATTGCACAGCTGCTCAGCAGATTACTGTGTGCTAGTGTTTCTGATTAATTGAGTGCTGACTTTGTAGATGATGGTCGGCACTGCGTTTGGATGTTAGCGGTGCACGTGTCAGCGGGCGGGCATCCCAACAAACAATATGAAGAATAGAAGACCGGCACTCGCTGTAGATATGCAGGGTAGGGTTTATTTCAGTCACTTATTAAATCATAGTGACGCGTTCTTGAATATGAGAGATTTGTCATCAAGCAGATGATTTAATGCATGTTTCTCTTCTGAAGTAAGATTGTGTCTTATATGTAGATCGCCCTGTCTACACTGTTGCAATAGCTGATTAACATCTCGCTGAACTAAATTGGCAAATGTTTCTACTGGATGATATATTTTAGGTGGTATGAAGTTGCTCTTTATTCTTAATGAAAATTGTTTCAGCGTTAATTGGTCAGAATGTGTATTAGAATCAACCCTAACCTCATCAGTGCCACTTTTAGTGTTGTTGAAATGTGTTTTGAGACGTATGTTGCGGAAAAATCTCTGGAGATCAATGTCCAAAGAGAAGGTGTCCAGCGTCCCAGTGGGACTGAAGGACAATCCCTTCTTCAACAAATTCAATTGAGCGGGACTCAGGGTTTTACTGGATAAGTTCAATACTAAGTTCTGTGCTGTACCTGCGATCGCGTCATCCTCGGTGCGTCCGCTTCTCCGATGATGGCGGCCGGCTCTCCTGGTATTGCCTTTCTTTTGCCGCGGCGTTTGTCTAAAAACGAGTTGATGTTCCACCCGAGGTATCGCTGCCAGAACCGGAGGACGCAGAGCCTGTTCTGCGGTCTCTTGTATGCGAGAAGGGGATAGCTGTTCCGGACTTGTCCTGCCATCTGTAGACCCGCTGTGATGAGTAATCCTCCACATCTCGGAGGAACTTGGAGCGCTTGGTTGCTTCTATCTTGATCCTCAGGTCTCTGCATTGTTTTTCTGTTCTCTCCTGTAGTAAGGTAAGGTCTTCTGACTTGAGGCAATCTCTCAATTGTTCTTCCGCTGTAGTGATATGGGCTTTGCATTCTTCAATAGCAGTGTTCAAGTATTCCACAGTGAGGACTATTAAATCCAATGAGCATTTATTTAATATGTTGGCAAAACGATTGCAATATTCCAAATTATTGCCAAAAATGTCGGTCTTAGTTTCACCCTCAAGCCGCGTGGGATTCTCTGGGTGCGATGATATTCAGCTAGAGTTGCGGCGTGCAATTCTAGCGCGACTAGATGTCTGCTTTCTTTAATCAGGTTCCTGCTCTTCAGCTCACTTGTAGGGATCTGAAGGAAGTCGGTTGAGGCTGTTACTTGTGACACAATATCACGGGCCTCATCTTCTGTGTAGGCAAAGGTGGTCATTTGAGGAAGGATGTTGGCGTGCTCGAACCCAAAAAGCCAGTGATATCTTTGTAGATGATGGTCGGCACTGCGTTTGGATGTTAGCGGTGCACGTGTCAGCGGGCGGGCATCCCAACAAACAATATGAAGAATAGAAGACCGGCACTCGCTGTAGATATGCAGGGTAGGGTTTATTTCAGTCACTTATTAAATCATAGTGACGCGTTCTTGAATATGAGAGATTTGTCATCAAGCAGATGATTTAATGCATGTTTCTCTTCTGAAGTAAGATTGTGTCTTATATGTAGATCGCCCTGTCTACACTGTTGCAATAGCTGATTAACATCTCGCTGAACTAAATTGGCAAATGTTTCTACTGGATGATATATTTTAGGTGGTATGAAGTTGCTCTTTATTCTTAATGAAAATTGTTTCAGCGTTAATTGGTCAGAATGTGTATTAGAATCAACCCTAACCAAATCAGTGCCACTTTTAGTGTTGTTGAGATGTGACACAATAAGACACAATCTTACTTCAGAAGAGAAACATGCATTAAATCATCTGCTTGATGACAAATCTCTCATATTCAAGAACGCGTCACTATGATTTAATAAGTGACTGAAATAAACCCTACCCTGCATATCTACAGCGAGTGCCGGTCTTCTATTCTTCATATTGTTTGTTGGGATGCCCGCCCGCTGACACGTGCACCGCTAACATCCAAACGCAGTGCCGACCATCATCTACAAAGATATCACTGGCTTTTTGGGTTCGAGCACGCCAACATCCTTCCTCAAATGACCACCTTTGCCTACACAGAAGATGAGGCCCGTGATATTGTGTCACAAGTAACAGCCTCAACCGACTTCCTTCAGATCCCTACAAGTGAGCTGAAGAGCAGGAACCTGATTAAAGAAAGCAGACATCTAGTCGCGCTAGAATTGCACGCCGCAACTCTAGCTGAATATCATCGCACCCAGAGAATCCCACGCGGCTTGAGGGTGAAACTAAGACCGACATTTTTGGCAATAATTTGGAATATTGCAATCGTTTTGCCAACATATTAAATAAATGCTCATTGGATTTAATAGTCCTCACTGTGGAATACTTGAACACTGCTATTGAAGAATGCAAAGCCCATATCACTACAGCGGAAGAACAATTGAGAGATTGCCTCAAGTCAGAAGACCTTACCTTACTACAGGAGAGAACAGAAAAACAATGCAGAGACCTGAGGATCAAGATAGAAGCAACCAAGCGCTCCAAGTTCCTCCGAGATGTGGAGGATTACTCATCACAGCGGGTCTACAGATGGCAGGACAAGTCCGGAACAGCTATCCCCTTCTCGCATACAAGAGACCGCAGAACAGGCTCTGCGTCCTCCGGTTCTGGCAGCGATACCTCGGGTGGAACATCAACTCGTTTTTAGACAAACGCCGCGGCAAAGAAAGGCAATACCAGGAGAGCCGGCCGCCATCATCGGAGAAGCGGACGCACCGAGGATGACGCGATCGCAGGTACAGCACAGAACTTAGTATTGAACTTATCCAGTAAAACCCTGAGTCCCGCTCAATTGAATTTGTTGAAGAAGGGATTGTCCTTCAGTCCCACTGGGACGCTGGACACCTCCTCTTTGGACATTGATCTCCAGAGATTTTTCCGCAACATACGTCTCAAAACACATTTCAACAACACTAAAAGTGGCACTGATGAGGTTAGGGTTGATTCTAATACACATTCTGACCAATTAACGCTGAAACAATTTTCATTAAGAATAAAGAGCAACTTCATACCACCTAAAATATATCATCCAGTAGAAACATTTGCCAATTTAGTTCAGCGAGATGTTAATCAGCTATTGCAACAGTGTAGACAGGGCGATCTACATATAAGACACAATCTTACTTCAGAAGAGAAACATGCATTAAATCATCTGCTTGATGACAAATCTCTCATATTCAAGAACGCGTCACTATGATTTAATAAGTGACTGAAATAAACCCTACCCTGCATATCTACAGCGAGTGCCGATCTTCTATTCTTCATATTGTTTGTTGGGATGCCCGCCCGCTGACACGTGCACCGCTAACATCCAAACGCAGTGCCGACCATCATCTACAAAGATATCACTGGCTTTTTGGGTTCGAGCACGCCAACATCCTTCCTCAAATGACCACCTTTGCCTACACAGAAGATGAGGCCCGTGATATTGTGTCACAAGTAACAGCCTCAACCGACTTCCTTCAGATCCCTACAAGTGAGCTGAAGAGTAGGAACCTGATTAAAGAAAGCAGACATCTAGTCGCGCTAGAATTGCACGCCGCAACTCTAGCTGAATATCATCGCACCCAGAGAATCCCAGCGGCTTGAGGGTGAAACTAAGACCGACATTTTTGGCAATAATTTGGAATATTGCAATCGTTTTGCCAACATATTAAATAAATGCTCATTGGATTTAATAGTCCTCACTGTGGAATACTTGAACACTGCTATTGAAGAATGCAAAGCCCATATCACTACAGCGGAAGAACAATTGAGAGATTGCCTCAAGTCAGAAGACCTTACCTTACTACAGGAGAGAACAGAAAAACAATGCAGAGACCTGAGGATCAAGATAGAAGCAACCAAGCGCTCCAAGTTCCTCCGAGATGTGGAGGATTACTCATCACAGCGGGTCTACAGATGGCAGGACAAGTCCGGAACAGCTATCCCCTTCTCGCATA
The DNA here is from genome assembly GCA_033119425.1 of Bufotes viridis. Taxonomy (NCBI): domain Eukaryota; kingdom Metazoa; phylum Chordata; class Amphibia; order Anura; family Bufonidae; genus Bufotes; species Bufotes viridis. Next base: position 354,831,343 of record CM065589.1, read on the forward strand.
CAAGAGACCGCAGAACAGGCTCTGCGTCCTCCGGTTCTGGCAGCGATACCTCGGGTGGAACATCAACTCGTTTTTAGACAAACGCCGCGGCAAAGAAAGGCAATACCAGGAGAGCCAGCCGCCATCATCGGAGAAGCGGGCGCACCGAGGATGGCGCGATCGCAGGTACAGCACAGAACTTAGTATTGAACTTATCCAGTAAAACCCTGAGTCCCGCTCAATTGAATTTGTTGAAGAAGGATTGTCCTTCAGTCCCACTGGGACGCTGGACACCTTCTCTTTGGACATTGATCTCCAGAGATTTTTCCGCAACATACGTCTCAAAACACATTTCAACAACACTAAAAGTGGCACTGATGAGGTTAGGGTTGATTCTAATACACATTCTGACCAATTAACGCTGAAACAATTTTCATTAAGAATAAAGAGCAACTTCATACCACCTAAAATATATCATCCAGTAGAAACATTTACCAATTTAGTTCAGCGAGATGTTAATCAGCTATTGCAACAGTGTAGACAGGGCGATCTACATATAAGACACAATCTTACTTCAGAAGAGAAACATGCATTAAATCATCTGCTTGATGACAAATCTCTCATATTCAAGAACGCGTCACTATGATTTAATAAGTGACTGAAATAAACCCTACCCTGCATATCTACAGCGAGTGCCGGTCTTCTATTCTTCATATTGTTTGTTGGGATGCCCGCCCGCTGACACGTGCACCGCTAACATCCAAACGCAGTGCCGACCATCATCTACAAAGATATCACTGGCTTTTTGGGTTCGAGCACGCCAACATCCTTCCTCAAATGACCACCTTTGCCTACACAGAAGATGAGGCCCGTGATATTGTGTCACAAGTAACAGCCTCAACCGACTTCCTTCAGATCCCTACAAGTGAGCTGAAGAGCAGGAACCTGATTAAAGAAATCAGACATCTAGTCGCGCTAGAATTGCACGCCGCAACTCTAGCTGAATATCATCGCACCCAGAGAATCCCACACGGCTTGAGGGTGAAACTAAGACCGACATTTTTTGGCAATAATTTGGAATATTGCAATCGTTTTGCCAACATATTAAATAAATGCTCATTGGATTTAATAGTCCTCACTGTGGAATACTTGAACACTGCTATTGAAGAATGCAAAGCCCATATCACTACAGCGGAAGAACAATTGAGAGATTGCCTCAAGTCAGAAGACCTTACCTTACTACAGGAGAGAACAGAAAAACAATGCAGAGACCTGAGGATCAAGATAGAAGCAACCAAGCGCTCCAAGTTCCTCCGAGATGTGGAGGATTACTCATCACAGCGGGTCTACAGATGGCAGGACAAGTCCGGAACAGCTATCCCCTTCTCGCATACAAGAGACCGCAGAACAGGCTCTGCGTCCTCCGGTTCTGGCAGCGATACCTCGGGTGGAACATCAACTCGTTTTTAGACAAGCGCCGCGGCAAAAGAAAGGCAATACCAGGAGAGCCGGCCGCCATCATCGGAGAAGCGGACGCACCGAGGATGACGCGATCGCAGGTACAGCACAGAACTTAGTATTGAACTTATCCAGTAAAACCCTGAGTCCCGCTCAATTGAATTTGTTGAAGAAGGGATTGTCCTTCAGTCCCACTGGGACGCTGGACACCTTCTCTTTGGACATTGATCTCCAGAGATTTTTCCGCAACATACGTCTCAAAACACATTTCAACAACACTAAAAGTGGCACTGATGAGGTTAGGGTTGATTCTAATACACATTCTGACCAATTAACGCTGAAACAATTTTCATTAAGAATAAAGAGCAACTTCATACCACCTAAAATATATCATCCAGTAGAAACATTTGCCAATTTAGTTCAGCGAGATGTTAATCAGCTATTGCAACAGTGTAGACAGGGCGATCTACATATAAGACACAATCTTACTTCAGAAGAGAAACATGCATTAAATCATCTGCTTGATGACAAATCTCTCATATTCAAGAACGCGTCACTATGATTTAATAAGTGACTGAAATAAACCCTACCCTGCATATCTACAGCGAGTGCCGGTCTTCTATTCTTCATATAATTGAGTGCTGAGTCATGGACCTATCAGGTTCTGGTCCAGGGACTCAGTGCTCTCTTTAAACTACTGTACTTCCTGACCATACACTAGTGCCAGTGATAGTCTTTGACTCCCTAGCTGTGTTCCTGGTTCCTTGTTCCTGTGCTTATTGGATTGCTCGTTCCTCTGTCCCTGTCTTCTGACCACTCTCTGTCTTTCATTTGGTACTGTGCTGTCCGTCTGGTTCTGATTTCGGCTTGTCTTTTGACCACTCTCTTTCTCTTATTTGGTACTGCATAGCTTGTCTGGGTCTGACCCATTTACGTACAACCAGGCCGGCGCTACCATTAGGCGAACTAGGCGTGGTGGGCTACCTTGTCTGGGGCTGCAGCGCTGGGCGAGCGGCCCTTGAGCCACCCCCAGCACCATTACAGATGGCAGAGCAGGCACCTGCTTACCCTGATGGCAGGTGCCTGCTCTGCCAGTAAATTAACGGAGGAGAGGAGGCAGGCGGCAAGGGAGGCTGTTCTAGCAGCTCCCCACTCCTCCCTCGCGCGCCCACTGTGATGCCGGGAGCCGGAATATGACATCATTCCGGCCCCAGCATACTAAACGGCGGGCTGTAGGACTGAGGAGCTGCACCACACTGGACCCCAGGGAGGTGAGTGTCTGCCTGTGTGTGTCTGTCAGTGAGTGTCTGCCTGTGTGTCTGTCATTGAGTGAGTGTATGTGTCTGTCATTGAGTGAGTGTGTGTATGTCAGTGAGTGTGTATGCCTGTCTGTCAGTGAGTATCTGAGTGATTGTATGTCTGTCAGTGTGTGTCGTTCAGTGAGTGTGTGTGTCGTTCAGTGAGTGTGTGTGTGTGTCTGTCAGTGTGTGCTTGTCTGTCAGTGTGTGCGTATCTGTCAGTGTGTGCGTGTCTGTCAGTGTGTGCGTGTCTGTCAGTGTGTCCGTCTGTCAGTGTGTGCGTGTCCGTCAGTGTGTGTGTGTCCGTCTGTCAGTGTGTGCGTGTCCGTCTGTCAGTGAGTGAGTGACATGGTGGGGGGCGGCAAAATGTTATCTAGCTATCTAGGGCTTGTACCTCAAATAGGTAGGGAAAGTGGGATGGGTTCTAGTCTTAGGGCTCACTGTCCTTGGCTGTCCCTACCTACAGTCATAACAAATATGGTTTAAATAAGCATTTATGAGGTCAAGAGATCAGAGATAAGGCTTCCCATGAGCTGTCAGTTGATGTGACTGAGAAGTGATACTCTGCAAACAGATTTTTAACAACTGTATCTCTATGGCTGAACATTTTTAATAAAGACCAATTTAAAAAATGATTTTTAGCTCAAAATAAAATAAAGCAAACAAAAAAAAAAAGTAAGAGTAAATTGCAGTCATAAAACAATTGCCCTGAAGGTGTCCATAACCATTAACTGCAAATGACTAATTGGATTCCTGGAAGGGTTGACATTATTTTTATACAGTTATGGTTGTCAAAGGGTGGCTTGAAAGTTATATAAGTATGGAAAATTTATCATCACTTCTTAGTATCAAGAGGGCCCAAAGAATTCCAAGAAAGTCTCCACTACCGGGGAGTAATCCCAGGGCCATCGTTGCTGAGGTGTTAAAGGGAACCTGTCACCTCCAGAAACCACCCCAAGCCGCCAGCAGCACCTGACAGTATCCAGCAGCGTGTTTCTAATAATCCCTGTGTTTCATAAGTCAGATGCAGTAAAAGCTCAGAAAATGATCTTTTATCCCTGGCCGGCGTGCTCCTCGTGTCAGGCTTGAAGTCAAGAGGGCAGCTGCCTCCATGCTTCAAGCCACGGTAACCCCGCCCCCTTCCCTGCCCCTTTGCTGTGACTGACAGCCGGATGTTCGGTAAAGCCAGCTGGCTGTCGGGCATAAGCGCTGTCAGTCACAACGAAGGGGCAGGGAAGGGTGCCATTGGCGGTTTCGGGTGGTTTCGGGAGGTGACAGGTTCCCTTTAAGTTCAAATTATAGAGACACCATTCTGAATACTGCAAGAAAACTGGGAAATTTGTCAAAACAAATATATATGTTCAGACTAATCCACAGAAACATAAAAGATGAGACAGTCGTTTGTACATGTCAAGAGTAGACTTAAAGAGTCACTGTACTTTCACACAATTTCATTTAATAGTAAATGGTGTAACTAGCAAAGCTAAATTACTTCATTTAAAAAATATGCATGAATCCACCTAAAAGAAACCACTGCTTGTAATTAGTGTTGAGCGCGAATATTCGAATCGCGAATTTTAATCACGAATATCGCCACATCGAGAATTTGCGAATATTTAGAATATAGTGCTATATATTCGTATTTGTGAATAGTGTTAAAGAAAAGTAATAGGAAAGTTGCCTTCCCCTTAGTGTTGATCACGAATATTCTAATCGCGAATTTATCGCAAATTTATCATGAATTTCGGCACTTAGCAACATCCCTAGCAACCAATAGGAAAGTTGCCTACCCCTTAGTGTTGATCGTGAATATTCTAATCGCAAATTTTTATCGTGAATATATTACATTGCCGATTTTCGCAATCAAGTAAGTAATGACTGGAGATCTCGAATTCTCGAATTTGCTAGTTTATGGCGAATATTCGGCCCAAAATTTGTGAAATATCGCGAATTCGAATATTGCCTATGCCGCTCATCACTACTTGTAATCAGGCAAAATCCATCCCTGATATCAAAGGCTCAGAAGATGGCTGAGAGGAAGCAGGGGGGTGTCATTATGCAAACTTTTTGTGAACTCAGGTAAAGTGAGAATTGTTTCTAAGGGAAAGAAAATGTTCTATTCTTACCTTTCAGAAGAGAGGCATGAATGATATTGTACCATTTTTTAAGTATATGTACAGATGAGTAGAGATGAGCGAACACCTGGATGTTCAGGTTCGAGAAGTTCGGCCGAACTTCCCGAAAATGTTCGGGTTCGGGATCCGAACTCGACTCGAACTTTATCCCGAACCCGAACACCATTGAAGTCAATGGGGACCCGAACTTTTAGGCACTAAAAAGGCTGTAAAATAGTCCAGGAATTGCTAGAGGGCTGCAAAATGTAGGTAAATGCCCTGCAAACAAATGTGGATAGGGAAATGAATTAAAATAAAATAAAATAAATAAAAATTAACCAATATCTATTGGGGAGAGGTCCCATAGCAGAGAATCATGCGTCATATCACCCACCACTGGAGAAGGCTACTTTCAGTTATTTAGGCCCCAGCACCCAGACAGAGGAGAGAGGTCCCACAGCAAGGAATAAGGCGTCATATCACCCACCACTGGAGAAGGCCACTTTCAGTTATTTAGGCCCCAGCACCCAGACAGAGGAGAGAGGTCCCACAGCAAGGAGTAAGGCGTCATATCACCCACCACTGGAGAAGGCCACTTTCAGTTATTTAGGCCCCAGCACCCAGACAGAGGAGAGAGGTCCCACAGCAAGGAATAAGGCGTCATATCACCCACCACTGGAGAAGGCCACTTTCAGTTATTTAGGCCCCAGCACCCAGACAGAGGAGAGAGGTCCCACAGCAAGGAATCATGCGTCATATCACCCACCACTGGAGAAGGCCACTTTCAGTTATTTAGGCCCCGGCGCCCAGATTGAGGAGAGGTTCATTCAACTTTGGGTTGCACCACAAGATCATGGTAAAGTTAAAAAAATGAGGATTTACGGTAATAAAGAAGTGCCCCGGAGTGCAAGAATACATGGTTGAGGGGGAGGCAGTTATAAATGTCTATTCTGCACAAGGGAGGGACAGTTCCTGTGGGATCCATGCCTGCATCCATGTTTATGAACGTCAGCTTGTCCACGTTGGCTGTGGACAGGTGGCTGCCTTTGTCAGTAATGACGCCCCCTGCTGTGCTGAATACATGTTCAGACAAAACGCTGGCCGCCGGGCAGACCAGCACCTCCAAGGCATAAAATGCTAACTCTGGCCACGTGGACAATTTGGAGACCCAGAAGTTGAATGGGGCCGAACCATCAGTCAGTACGTGAAGGGGTGTGCAGGCGTACTGTTCAACCATGTTAGTGAAATGCTGCCTCCTGCTAACACCTTCCGTATCAGGTGGTGGTGCAGTTAGCTGTGGTGTGGAGACAAAACTTTTCCACATTTCTGCCATGCTAACCCTGCCCTCAGAGGAGCTGGCCGTGACACTGCTGCGTTGGCGACCTCTTGCTCCTCCTCTGCCTTCGCCTTGGGCTTCCACCTGTTCCCCTGTGACATTTGGGAATGCTCTCAGGAGCGCGTCTACCAGCGTACGCTTGTACTCGCGCATCTTCCTATCACGCTCCAGTGCAGGAAGTAAGGTGGGCACATTGTCTTTGTACCGGGGATCCAGCAGGGTGGCAACCCAGTAGTCCGCACATGTTAAAATGTGGGAAACTCTGCTGTCGTAGCGCAGGCACTGCAGCATGTAGTCGCTCATGTGTGCCAGGCTCCCCAGAGGTAAGGAAAAACTGTCCTCTGTGGGAGGCGTATCGTCATCGTCCTCTGTTTCCCCCCAGCCACGCACCAGTGATGGGCCTGAGCTGTGTCGGGTGCCACCCCGCTGTGAACCTGCTTCATCCTCATCCTCCTCCACCTCCTCCTCATCCTCCAGTAGTGAGTGGGCCCTGGCTGGCCACATTTGTACCTGGCCTCTGCTGTTGCAAAAAACCTCCCTCTGAGCCACTTCTAACAGACTGGCCTTAAAGTGCTAAAAATGACCCCTCCTCCTCCTCCTCCTGGGCCACCTCCTCTTCCATCATCGCCCTAAGCGTTTTCTCAAGGAGACATAGAAGTGGTATTGTAACGCTAATAACGGTGTCATCGCCACTGGCCATGTTGGTGGAGTACTCGAAACAGCGCAACAGGGCACACAGGTCTCACATGGAGGCCCAATCATTGGTGGTGAAGTGGTGCTGCTCCGCAGTGCGACTGACGCGTGCGTGCTGCAGCTGAAACTCCACTATGGCCTGCTGCTGCTCGCACAGTCTCTCCAGCATGTGCAAGGTGGAGTTCCACCTGGTGGGCACGTCACATATGAGGCGGTGAGCGGGAAGGCCGAAGTTCCACTGTAGCGCAGACAGGCGAGCAGCGGCAGGATGTGAACGCCGGAAGCGCACACAGACGGCCCGCACTTTATGCAGTAGCTCTGACATGTCGGGGTAGTTGTGAATGAACTGCTGCACCACCAAATTCAGCACATGCGCCAGGCAAGGGATGTGTGTCAAACCGGCTAGTCCCAGAGCTGCAATGAGATTTTGCCTATTATCGCACACCACCAGGCCGGGCTTGAGGCCCACCGGCAGAAACCACTCGTCGGTCTGTTGTTCAATACCCGCCACAACTCCTGCGCGGTGTGGGGCTTGTCCCCCAAACATATGAGTTTCAGAATGGCCTGCTGACGTTTACCCCGGGCTGTGCTGAAGTTGGTGGTGAAGGTGTGTGGCTGACTGGATGAGCTGGTGGAAGCAGAGGAGAAGGAAGCCGAGTAGGAGGAGGAGGCTACAGGAGGCAAAGAATGATGCCCTGCGATCCTTGGCGGCGGAAGGACGTGCGCCAAGGAACTCTCCGCCTGGGGCCCAGCCGCCACTAAATTTACCCAGTGTGCAGTTAGGGAGATATAGCGTCCCTGGCTGTGCTTACTGGTCCACATATCTGTGGTTAGGTGGACCTTGCCACATATGGCGTTGTGCAGTGCACACTTGATTTTATCGGATACTTGGTTGTGCAGGGAAGGCACAGCTCTCTTGGAGAAGTAGTGGCGGCTGGGAAGAACATACTGTGGGACAGCCATGGACATCAGCTGTTTGAAGCTGTCTGTGTCCACCAGCCTGAATTACAGCATTTCAAAGGCCAGTAGTTTAGAAATGCTGGCATTCAGGCCCAGGGCTCGAGGGTGGCTAGGTGGGAATTTACGCTTTCTCTCCAAGGTTTGTGAGATGGAGAGCTGAACGCTGCCGTGTGACATGGTGGAGATGCTTGGTGACGCAGGTGGTGGTGTCGGTGGCACATCCTCTGTTTGGTGGGCGGCAGGTGCCAACATTCCTCCCGAGGCGGAGGAAGAGGCCAAGGCAGCAGCAGAAGAGGGAGCAGGGGGAGCCAGAGTGAGTTCCTTGCTTTTAAGGTGTTTACTCCACTGCAGTTCATGCTTTGCATGTAGATGCCTGGTCATGCAGGTTGTGCTAAGGTTCAGAACGTTAATGCCTCGCTTCAGGCTCTGATGGCACAGCGTGCAAACCACTCGGGTCTTGTCGTCAGCACATTGTTTAAAGAAGTGCCATGCCAGGGAACTCCTTGAAGCTGCCTTTGGGGTGCTCGGTCCCTGGTGGCTGTGGCCAGTAGCAGGCGAACTCTCTTGGAGGCGGCTGTTCTGCTTTTGCCCCCTGCTCCCTCTTTTGCTACGCTGTTGGCTCGGTCTCACCACTGCCTCTTCCTCTGAACTATGAAAGTCAGTGGCACGACCTTCATTCCATGTGGGGTCTAGGACCTCATCTTCCCCTGCATTGTCTTCCACACAGTCTTCCTCCCTGACCTCCTGTTCGGTCTGCACACTGCAGAAAGACGCAGCAGTTGGCACTTGTGTTTCGTCATCATCAGAGATGTGCGGAGTGCGATGAGATGGTATTCCCATGTCCTCATCGTCAGGAAACATCAGTGCTTGTGCATCAGTGCATTCTATGTCTTCCACCACTGGGGAAGGGCTAGGTGGATTTCCTTGGGAAACCCTGCCAGCAGAGTTTTCAAACAGCATAAGAGACTGCTGCATAACTTGAGGCTCAGACAGTTTCCCTGATATGCATGGGGGTGATGTGACAGACTGATGGGCTTGGTTTTCAGGCGCCACCTGTGCGCTTTCTGCAGAAGACTGGGTGGGAGATAATGTTGTGAACGTGCTGGATCCACTGTCGGCCACCCAATTGACTAGCGCCTGTACCTGCTCAGGCCTTACCTTCCTTAGAACGGCATTGGGCCCCACCAAATATCGCTGTAAATTCTGGCGGGTACTGGAACCTGAGGTAGTTGGTTCACTAGGACGTGTGGCTGTGGCAGAATGGCCACGTCCTCTCCCAGCACAAGAGGGTACACTAACACCACCATGACCGCGTCCGCGTCCCTTACTAGATGTTTTCCTCATTGTTACCGTTCACCAAGCACCACAATAAGAAAAAAAATATTTGGCCCAATGTATTGATTTCAAATTCAGGCCTTTTTTTACAGGCACCTAACACTATCTGCCTATTTATTTATGTAGCGTATTACACTAATCCAGGCACAGCAGTAACCACTGATTTAGGGGAATATCTCTTTTAGAGCTAGTATTTAGGCCCTGGATGAAAGGTATCCTTTTATGGACAGATTTAAACTAGGCCTGCAACAGCTGGAACACCAGATTCAGGGTATTGCCATTTTGGCAATTGAATTTCACCCCAGAACAAGATATATAATTTGCAGGACACTATGAAACTTGGCCAGCCACAGCTGAAACCACTGATTTATGGTATTGCTATATTGGCAATTGAATTTCACCCCAGAACAAAATATATGTTTTGGCGGACACTATTATAGTTTGCCAGCCAGTGCTGGGACACCAGATTTAGGGGATTGCTATTTTGGCAGTTGAATTTCACCCCAGAACAAAGTATACCCTTGCATCTATGGATGCAAGGAGAATTTGGTCATCTACAAGAATACCATCTATCTTTTTCAGAAGGTCTGTTGTATGATGGTAATGATAACACATAAGGGCGCAGTACTTTATCAATATATATGCTGGTGTTTTGTGAAATTAAGTCTATGCCCTATACTATTGGTCTACCCTTGAGAGGGGATATCCCATTATGGATCTTTGGGAAAGAGTAGAATATGGGTATTTGTAGATGTGTTGGTGTCATGAATTTTAACTCATCCTTAGATAGTAGCCCTTGTTCAAAGCCCATTGTTAACTGTTCAAGGGAATTGGCCAACTCATCTGTCGGGTCCTTTCCGAGGACGTCTTAACAGTCCTTGTATTTTAGTAATGTGCGGCACATTTTTTAATATGTTTCATGATCGAGGACCACCAAATTTCCCCCTTTATCCGAGGGCTTGAAGATTAAATCCTGGTCACTTTCCAGGTTTCTCAGGGCCTCTATCTCCTCTTTATTCAAATTATTCTTGAAGTTCTTTCTAAATATTGGGATTCATTCTAATTGTTCACTAATCGATTTAGAGAAGACATCAATACACGATGTCTCCTGAGGGGCAGGCATTTTTGTGCTTTTAGATTTAAGTTGAGTGAAGGGTCCTTCTCCCTTTTCTTTATCCCCGTCTTATAATAAGGATTCCAAAATCCCCCTAAGGTCTTCCCTGGATATTCCCATTTTTTTACATTCTTCCTGATCATGAGTTTTATCAAATTTGTACCATTTAAGCTTATGTATAAAGAGGTTTATGTCCAGCCAATAAAGTGTGGGCACTTGGAAGCCATTACAGTCCTGCCTAGTACTGGCATAGTTGTGATTGGCCAGCAGACCATGTGACCCTGCACGCATAAATGCCGGATCACGTGGTGCGCGCCATTCTGCTCTGACTAGTGTAGGGACAGTTCGCTGCTGCAGTGAGTCACAGTGTGAGGCTTTTATTTTTTTTAAATAAGTCTGTGGGTAACCTGTAGGCATTTATGTGGGTGCAATACAACACCTTTGCACCAGTGACACAGAGATACAACACTTAATAGTGGTTTTTAGTCTGTGACTGAGTTGTAGTAATTTTTGGTCCGTGCAATACTACCCCTCTGCACCAGTGACACAGAAATACAATACTTAGGGTACTTTTACACAGGCATTAAATTCCAATGAAATGTATTAATGCCGGATCCGGTACCAAGTGTTTCGGAAATTGCTGCGTCGCCAGATCCAGTTTTTCAGTCTGCTCCTGCGCCGGTATGTAGGAGGGGCTGGTTTCGCTGCTTCCTGTTTTCTCCCTGTTGCGCCACCCTGCGAGGGATTCGGCAGCACAATATTGAAGGTGAGTTTGATTTTTTTTTGTGCAACATGAAAATAAGGAAATATAAGCAGCTCCTATGTACTTATACATAGGAGCTGTGTGTTATAAGTACATAGGGGATGTTAGGAGTTGCAGTACCTATGACTGCAACTCCTAGCATCCCCTATGTACTTATACTACCAGTAGTCCCTATGTACTTTTGTATAGGGACTGCTGGTAGTATAAGTACAAAGGAGATGCAAGGAGTAGTACTCCTAGGTACTACAACTCCTAGCATCCCTATCTACTTATACCAACAACAGTCACCATGTACTTTTACATAGGGACTGCTGGTAGTATAAGTACATAGGGGATGCTAGGAGCTGCAGTACCTAGGACTACTATGCCTAGCATCCACTATGTACTCATACTGCCAGCAGTCCCCATGTACTTTTGTATAGGGACTGCTGGTAGTATTAGTATATAGGAGATGCTAGGAGTAGTAGTCATAGGTACACGATTACAACTACCATTCCTCATATTAATTTTTAGAAAAAAATTTTGGACAAGCCAGCCTGCTCGCCTGACAGCCTGTCATACTGCCCGCCTGCCTGTCGGCCCTTAAAAATTTCCATAAATGGAAAGTAAGTTAAGGGTCTGCTTGTCGTATATAAAGTTCAAATATAAATTATTTTTTTTTTTAATAGACATATCTTCTTCAAGTGAGACCGACGTCCTTGCCGACGTCCTCGAAATGCTACGGTATGTCGTGTTGGATTATAGAAAGCCCCACAGTAATTTTTTCTCAGTATTCTAATTATGCTTTGTATTTTTTCTCACAGTCATCGCCCGAAGAGGAAGTGCGTCCCGGACAATAAGAAACAGGAGAGAAGGAAAATGGGGGTGGAGCGCAGCTAATGGTAGCTGTTTATATTTTTATGTTTACCCAACCAACCAATTGTTTAAGGCCAGAAGACAAGTGGACTGCACCTTATGGCAGGTGCAACACTGTTTCACATCCTTTCCTCCGCCCCAGCCCTATCCCCAACCGCAGCCCTATCCCAAACTCCAGCCCTATCCCCTATCACACACCTATCCCCATCCCAGCCGCCCCCGCCCCCACTCATCCCAGCCGCCCCAGCTCCCATCCCAGTCCCATCCCCCATCCCAGTCCCACCCCCTTGCCCATCTCCCATCCCAGTCCCAAACCCCCAAGCTATTTTCTCACCCTTTTTCTCCTTCTCCTCCTCATTACTATCCTCCAACCTTTTTTACTACTCCCTCTTCCCTGGCTCGGCAAACTTCATCTCCTGCCCTATCCTCCACTTTACATACTCCCACTGTTGCACTCGCCCCAACGAGCACTTATTTGTCCACAGTGGCAGATCAGCAACAGATCAGAGGGGTCCCAACCAGCACAATGCCCTCCACCCCCTACTCTTGTAGTCCCCCCAGGCCTGTTTTTATGCAATCTTAAATGTTTTTTATGTATTTATTTTTTATGAACAAATTACGTTTATTATGTTGTTAATAAATGTAATTTTTTTAAATCTATTTGTCTTTGTTTTTTAAATGGGTGTTTTACGTTAGGGTTCAAAAATGGGTTCTTTTTGAACCCTTAAGTTTTCCCTGCACTGGTGGAGCGACACAAATATTTGTTGCTCCTCCAGTGTAGTGAGATGGAGGGCTCTAGTGCTCACATATTCTCCCAACGCTGGCAGAGCGACACAAGTATTTGTCACTCCTACAGCGTGGGGAGTGTATGTAGACAAAAAAAGACTAGTGTAGAAAAGTGAGGCCTCATATATTCTCCCAACGCTGGCAAAGCGACACAAGTATTTGTTGCTCCTCCAGCGTGGGGAGAGTATGTAGACAAGAAAAGACTAGTGTGGAGAAGAGTGGCCTCACATATTCTCCCATATTCTCACAAGTTTTTGGCACTCCTCCATGTGGGGAGATCAATATATGCATAAAGACTCAGTTTATGGTATAAAATAAGTTTAATAAACTTAAACATTTTACAAAACAGGTTTTGAAAATCAATAAACAACCACTATTGACCCACCCACGCAACCAAACTGCATCTAGAATATATTCAAGTTACATTAATCTTTCATGAAAAAAAGCGATGGCCATTAATATAATGGAAAAATATGTTTTGTAATTAAAGTGCTCAGAACCAGTACCTTTGGGCTTGATAATACATACATGTTCCCCATCCACTGCCCCAAGACAGTTGGGAAACTGGCACACCTCCTAAAAATTTTTGAAATTTCGATCCACTGCCTACTTTTTGTAAGTAGCGGGCGCAATGACAGGGAGCTGCGATAGCGCCTCCCCCCTCATTGTACCCCTCAGATCCCAGGTTCATACATGATTGAGGCATCTGAGTGTAAAATTAACAATAATAAAAATTAAATCAAACTTACCGCCTCCATTTGCTCGCCTCCATCTTGTTTAAAGATCTTGGCCGAAATCCTGTGCGGCGCGAGATTACGTCATCATGCCAGATGTAATCTCGTGCCGCATGGGATTTTGACCAAGATCTTCAAGCAAGATGGAGGCTGGCGGCCCGTTGTGAGCAAATGGAGGAGGTAAGTTAGAAGTTTTTTATACTATTTCAGATTAAATCGATTCGCTGACACGAAGCACGAGGAAATTCGGCTTCTAGGTGAATCTAATTTATCCTGAATTTCGGATCGAATTCCATTTTGTGGGAATCGATTTACTCTCTAGTCGAGATAGGGGTAGAGCCTGACCATACGAGCAGATGAAGTCACAGTAAACAATACTACTCCAGAGCCTCCAAAGCCCTTCACCTGCGCAATCAAGAGCTGCGCTAGGTAGAGTACAGTATCTAATACAAAAAAATTTCATACCAAGGGGTAGGGAAATATGTCTGGGTTCAGCTTTGAACCCGGACAAGCTACGTTAAATATTTATTTAAAAGGTTGTGACACAGTGAGAGGTTTGGTGGTAAAAAACAGGTATTTTCCTCTCAGCCTGTGCTGCTGGGTTGATTGCAGCCAGGTGAGGGCAAATACTGGACCGGATTTTAGGTGCCGGTCCGGGTTTTTGGGTTAATACCTAGCTGCCTTTAAAAGACAGCTGAGTTTATGCAAAGGCTCTCTCTCTGTGTTTGGGATCTGAGCCCTGTGCTGGGCTGAAAAGCTGAGACATGTGTGTCAGGAGAGCAGGCCATGTAAAGACTGTCAGTGGACTTTTTGTGTTGCCGAGCATTCAGCCAGGTGTGAACTGACACCTAGGATTTGAGGTGATTAACCTGGAAACTGCTGGTGTTCTGTGGAGCTCTCAGGGCTGGAAGCAAGAGCTTGCAAAGAGGCGTGCAGTCTGCCTGGAAGCCTGAGGTTGGACTTTCCTGCGGCTGGGCTGACAGCCAGGTGCGAACACGCACCTAAACCACACAGGTGATTTGATCCCGTCTTGGACTTTTGTTTTGCCTCAAGTTTTTGCTATGTGTGTGAAGTAACACTAAGTGACTGTTTTTAGTTTTGTTTGTGCAAGTGTGAAATAAAACACTGTTTGCTGCACTACCTGGACTTCCTTTGCCTCTATACTGCACCCGCACCACTGTCTACCAGAGCAACTCCCCAGAAGGTATACAAAAATAAAATTTACAAGCAAAATATTAAATTAAAAAAAATTACTAATTACATTATGTTAAGCATTAACCGTTCTGCAGGTGTAATACTTCCATGGAAGATGGTGTCCTGTCTTTCGATGTGATGAGAGACCCTTTGTAGCAAATTGTCAAGACTAGAGACGCTCATCCGTAGGTAGTTAAGAAACTTGTCAGGATAATTCCGCAGTTCTGGAAAAAGAACTTCAAAAGCCCCCCCTCTCATTCAGGCAGAAGTGATCGGATAAACCCAATAGCGATGGCACCGTCTGACTGGAAGACGTCTCCTCCAGTGGGAAACCAGGATTAGAGCCTGAAATCCAAACTGAATGTGGTCTGGCATCATGTTTGCTATCTTTTGAGGCAGCATCTGAGGGATATGTGACCTTCTATCCTCTTTTATAGCCACTGTACAATTTGCATCTGAAATTGGTTCTTTTGATCTTTGAAAAATTTAAATACCGAATCCGTTATTCGTTTTAAAACGGAAGGATAACGGATGAGACGGATCCGTTATTTTACCGGATCCGTCAATCTGGATCTAGAAAAAAAAGGTATCCGTTTACATGCAACGGAACTACCTGCCAGATTCTAGCAATGCTAGTGTGAAAGTAGATATAAATAATACGGGCACTCAGCTTTATGGAATTACAACAAAATTGAATACATCTATCAGCACAAAAAACTTCTGGCAAGTTGGAAGAATTATCCAAACAAGCAAACGATCTTTCTATGAAAATAATATAGCGTGCTTTATTTTGAAAAAGAGTGAACTGGATGATGTCTTAAATCACGTGGGACGCCACGTGTGCAGACATACCCGGAAACTTCGGACTTCAGGTGCAACACGCGATTATAGCGTATTTGAGACTACCATTCGCCAGGGACAGCAACATCCAGCACATATCCAACTTCGATCTGGGAGACAAAACAACACCGGCGAACATCTGGCCACATACATGTGATGAAAACATGGTAACATTTATATGTTCGCATAGCACTTATGGTTTGCTTGCTGATCAATCTCCTTACAGGAATTACTTATGCGGTAAAACACCCCTAGGCGATTTTCTCATGCGAATTTTCCCATGCGATTTTTTTTTTTTATATAAATCTTTACGCTTGATTTGGGGCAATAATTGTCGACATCTATGATGAATAGTGAAGGATGAATTAACCACATATTTGAAAGAACAAATCCCTTATCCAAACAGGGAACATATAAGTGTGGATCACGATTATCTACTTTGTACAAACTAACCTAGGTTAAACAGTGACTATTTACCTAAGTGTGAACAAGTGACTATTCATTCTATACTATTTGAAAATAGGACCTAATTTTTTATGCGAATGGCGATGCCTTACCTCGTTATTGATTGGTGATCACTAATCTATATTTTAATTCGAGTAATTTTATTTTATGTTATTTAGTGTACTTTAGTTTTTTGTGCTGATAGATGTATTACATTTTGGTGTAATTCCATAGAGCTGAGTGCCCGTATTATTTATATCTATTTTTCATTTTCTGGTTCTAGTGGGGTAACTAATATACGTTAGGCACCACTGTCCATGAGACACCAGTAGAGAAGCCACCTGTCAATCGATATCTGCTAGTGTGAATGTAGCCTAAATTGCGCTTTTAATTCTGTGGTTGACCTAAAGTCATTATTGGGGGTCAAAACTCAGTATTTTTATCCATCTTACTGTTATTAGACAGTAAATCAGTCTGTTAATTTTATTGGTGACATAAAGCAATTTTGTTTAATTACACCACATTTTCATCCGTCTAACTGTTATAAGAAAGTTAGTCTGTTAATTGTGTTGTGACATAAAACCATTTTTGGGATCATTACACTGCATTTTCATCCATCTTACTGTTATAAGACAGTTTATCAGTCTGTTAATTGTTTTTTATTTCATTAGTTTCATTAGCCTGTTACTTCTGTTGCTGACCCAAAGCGAATTCTTTTTTACAACACCGCATTTCATCTGTGTAACAGTAATAGGAGAGTAAATCAGTCTGTTAATTATGTCGGTGACACAAAGCAAATTTTGGCGGTTCAACTGTAATTGCAGAGTAAATCAGTCTGTTAATTGTGTCAGTGACACAAAGCAATTTTTTTTTATAAAATCGCATTTTCATCCATCTTACTGTAATAGCAGAATAAATCAGTCTGTTATTGTGTCGTGACATAAAGCAATTTTTTGAGGTCCCAAGGTCCACCGTTGCATTCGTCTTACTGTAATAAGAGAGTTAATTAGTCTGCTAATTGTGTCGCTGACATAAAGCCATTTTTGGGGGTTCCAAAGTCCACCATTGCATCCATCTTACTGTTATAGGAGAGTTAATTAGTCTGTTTATTGTGTTGGTGACTTTTAGCCAATTTTCTGGGTGCAAAACACTTAATTTGCACCCGTGACAGAGAAATACAATTGTTCGTCTGTCAGCCAATTTGGTGGGTGACCATAAAAAAATTAAAGGAACATCAACTAGGGGACGTGGCTGTGGTTGTGCTGGTGTTGGTGGAGCTCCTGCTGTAGGGAGAGGATATCGTCAATCTGTGCCAGCTACATGCCCAAATGAAACACCTTCTTCTGGTGCACGCAAGTGACAGGAGGTTCTGTGTCATTTTGTAGGCCCGAATACTGCTCTTTGAATGGTGAGGCCAGAACAAGTAGAGGCACTAGTAGATTGGATGGCTGACAGTGCCTCCAGTTCCTTCACATTGTCTTCCACCCGGTCCCCTGCTGAAAGCACAGAGTTGGCACCGGTGGTCTAGGGGCATCTGTCTTCAACCTCATCCCCTGCTAAGCACCAAGTCATGCCGCAGTCTGTTATTCTTTTCGATGACTCTGCTGGCGGGGTGTCCGTGGGCCATCCACCTAGCCCTGCCCAAGCAGTAGAAGAGACTGAGTGCACTGATGCCCAACCACTTATGTTTGAGGATGAGGACATGAGAGGACTGCCGCAGGGCGTCTCTGCTAATGATGAGGAATTAAAGAAGTCAACTGCGTCGGCTTTCTGCACTGTACAGACTGACCAGGAGGGGAGGGGTGAGGAGTGGGTGGAAGATGATGTGGAGGATGATGAGGTCCTAGACCTCACATGGCATCCAGATCATCAGAGTGACATGTGCAGTTTGGCGGAAGAGGTGCGGATCACACAGCATCAGCTGCACAGCAAAAGAGGGAGCAGAGTGCAGCCGGCCCCCTAGCCAGTACACCTGCTACTGCCCAACGCGCCTTGGCGTGGCAGATCTTCAGGCAATGTGCTGATGACAAGACACGGGTTGGCACGGTGGACAGTCACAGCCTAAAGCGAGGCATAAATGTTCTAAACCTGAGCACCACCTGCATGACCAGGCATGTAACAGCAAAGCACGAGTTGCAGTGGAGTAGACACCTAAAAACCATGAGAGATCTGAGGCTCCTCCTGCTCCCTCTTCTGCTGTGGTCTCAGCCTCTTCCTCTCCCTCTAGAGTGACAGGGCCACGTGGCACCCGTCAAAGTGACAATGTGACAGCAACACTACCACCAGTGTCACTGAACATTTCCCCACTGTCCCATGGAAGTGTTCAGCTGTCCATCCCCCAAATACTGGAGAGAAATAGGAAGTACCCTCCTACCCACCTGCGAGCCCTGTCCCCGAATGCCAGCATTTAAAAATTCCTGGCCTTTGAAATGCTGCCATTTTGTATGGTGGAGACTGACAGTTGTAAAAATGTAATGACGGTTCCCAGCTGCCACTACTTTTCCAGGTGGGCCGTCCCTGCCCTGCATGAACAAGTGGCGGAAAAAATCAAGTGTGCTCTGTGCAATGCCATTAGTGGCAAGGTCTACATTACTATTGATAGGTGGACCAGTAAGCACGGGCAGGGATGTTATGTCTCCCTAATTGTCCACTGGGTAAATGTAGTGGCCGCTGGGTCCGAGACAGAAATTGGCTTGACGCACGTTCTACCTCCAACGTGGATTGCTGTTTCTCGGTGCATCCTATTGCCTCCTCCTCCTACTCTGCTTTCTCCTCCTGTTCCTCCTCTACCACCTCGTTATCACATCAGGGCAACACCTGCACCACCAACTTCAGCACAGCCAGGGGAAAACGACAGCAGGCTGTGGGCGGGCATGGAACAACAAACCGATGAGTGGTTGGTGCCACTGAGCCTCTAGCTCCGCCTGGTGGTGTGGAACAATGGGCAAAATTTCGTAGCAGCTCTGGGCCTAACTGGTTTGACGCACATCCCTTGCCTGGCGTATGTGCTGAATTTGGTGGTGCAGAGGTTCATAAAAAAATTGCCCCGATATGTCAGAGCTGCTGCAGAAAAAGTGGGTCGTCTGTCCGCACTTTCGGTGTTCTCACTGCTGTGTAACTTCTGCCTTCCCGCTTACCGTCCCATATGCGATTTACCAACAAGGTGGAACTCCAACTTGCACATGCTGGAGAGACTGTTAGAGCAGCAGCAGGCGATAGTGGAGTTTCAGCTGCAGCACGCACAGGTTGGAACAGCACCACTTCACAACTAAGTGGGCCTCCATTTGGGACGTGTGTGCCACGTTGCGCTGTTTTGAGTACTCCACCAACATGACCAAAGCCGATCACATTGTCCTCAGTATTACTATCCCACTTTGCCAACACAGCTGGGGCACCTCAAAAAGGAGCGTTAGCATGGCCAAAATGTGGAAAAGCTTTGTCAGCACGCCACAACATCCAGCACCACCATCTAATATGGACCATTTTAGCAGGAGGCAGCATTTAAGCAACATGGTGGAACAGTACGTGCGCACAGTCTGCACATACTGACTAATTGGCCCTATATACTGCCCTATTTAACTTTTGGGTCTCCAAATTGGGCACATGCACTGAGCTTGCCCTTTATGCCTTGGAGGTGCTGGCCTGCCCTGCGGCAAGTTTATTGTCCAAATGTGTGTGTTTAGCTCGGCAGGCGGGGTAATCATGGACAGGCACATCTGCCTGACCACAGCTAACGTGGAAAAGCTCGTGTTTATGAACCAGACATGGGTCCCACAGCACTTGTCTGTACCTTGGGCACATTAGAGAGGTATACCGACCACACCCAGCCATTGTTATACTCTAGCACACTTTGTGCATTCTCTTTGCTATTTTCCAATGTTTTGGGGCCTCCACAAACAAAAACAAAAATTTAAGAAAAATAAATAAATAAAAATCTAAATGTAAAAAATAAATAAATAAAATATTGTTGGCTACCTCCACCTACACAACCACTTCTGCCTCTTCCGCTTATACCGCCATATCCACCTCCTCCACCTCCTGGCTCAAGTTTATTATGTCTTATATTGGCAAAGTAGAGAGGTATAGTGGCCGCACCCAGTCATTGTTATGCTCCAGCACACTTTGTGCATTCTCTTTGCTATTTCCCATTGTTATGGGGCCTTCACAAATCAAAGAACAAAAATAAATGAAATTTAAAAAAATAAATAAAAACTAAATTAACAAAATAAAAAATTTGTTGGCTACCTCCTCTGCCTCTTCTGCATACACCGCCACACCCTCCTCTTCCGTCTACACTGCCACGTCTGCCTCCTCCTCCATTCGGACCTTCACCTCCTGGCTTAAGATTATTATGTCTTATATTGTTAGAGTAGACAAGTATACTGGCCGCACCCCAAAAAAGGTCACACACAGAATTGACAGACACATTTAAAAAAACAAAACAGAAACAGTGTCGGCTTCCTCCCCCGACTCCTACGCCTCTGCCACCTACACCTCCATGTCCACCTCCTCTATTTGGACGTCCACCTGCTGGCTCAAGATTATTATTTGTTACATTGGCAGAGTAGAAAAGTATACTGGCCACACCCCAAAAAAATGGCTATAGGTCACACACAGAATTAACAAACAAATACAAAAAACTTCATAAAAATAGTGTTGGCTTCCTCCTCTGCCTCTTCCACCTAAACGCCACGTCTACAGCCTCTTCAACTTCCTACTTCACTTGGACCTCTGCCTCCTGGTTTATTATTATTCTCCCAGTTTGTTTGCAGGGCAATTGTATGCTCTTACCCCCAGTTTGGTTCCATTTGCAGCCCTCTAGCCCTTTTTATTACTTTTTTACAGCCATTTTTCAGCCTCAAAGTTCAGGTCCCCATTGACTTCAATAGGGTTGGGGGTCAAGTTCGGGACCCAATCCGAACTTTGAAACAAAGTTCAGCCAAACCCGTTGAATCCGAACATCCACCGGTTCGCTTATCCCTATCAATAACCTTACACAACTTATCTAATAATCCTTATCTTTTACCTTAATTCAGATGAAACTTATTGTGTTCTCCAATGACTATATCTACTATCAGGCTATCTAATGGCCACAGAAAAAGCATCAAGGAACTTCCTTTATTTCAGTCACACAATAATACAAACACAGACTTGAAATCAAACACGCTTACGCTCACAAACTCATGCTTTTATTCTGCTTATATAGGTGCTAAACCCAGACAACTTCAAACCAGACTGC
The DNA here is from genome assembly GCA_033119425.1 of Bufotes viridis. Lineage (NCBI taxonomy): Eukaryota > Metazoa > Chordata > Amphibia > Anura > Bufonidae > Bufotes > Bufotes viridis. The sequence goes on from CM065589.1 coordinate 354,852,485, forward strand.
TGTTTATTTTTCACTGGATTCAAAGGTGGAAATTACCCCTGTATTTAATAAATCACACAGGGGCATCCTTCAGCTAGGGAACCCTAGGGGCTACTGTATATAAGAGTGTGAAGTAACACTGGCATCCCTCAGACACTCCTTTCCACCATTGATTAGTGTCCAGAAGCTTGTGTTTTTAATAAATTTAGATCTATTTTAAGTATTTGACTATTAAAGTTTAAGTTTATTGTGATAGGGTGACAAGTTGAATCTCATATCCTAGAGATTTTTGTTTGAAGTATCCAGACATAGCCACAAATGTGCTGCCTTGTCTGTCAGGTTCCCTACTGTACTGCTGCTGCTCCTGAAAAGGGAGAATTTTGGACTGCTTGTTCAGAACAAGTAACTTTCTTTTTTTATAGTACTGTATGTATATAAACACTGGCAGGCAACTACCTCCATTAAAGCATGATTTTTGGATTGCATGTTCACAAAAAGTCACAGACTGAGTGTGTGTATACAAACCAGCAGGAATCTACCCCCAATCGGGGACAAATTTTGGATTTTTTATTTTATTTTGAAAAGCATAAAAAATCCAACAGTACAGTGTGTTATTAAACATGCTGTTTGTTAACATTCTGCATTTACCACTAGCTATATATTTCATTGTCACTCTGACATTACTAATGCTGTCTTTGCTTTATAGAGGGGGGAGAGTGTATAGAATTTCATTTAAAAAAATAACAGTGGAGTAGATCACCTCCAAAATGAACCAGGAGGCTACCAGACATTTGTCTAAAACAACAGTGCAGCAAACCCTACAGCTTAGGAGTTCTGAAGCAGATGTTTGTTCACTACACTTCTGCTATCTAAGTTGAAAGACACAGCAGTTGGCACCTGTGTTTCGTCATCATCAGAGACGTGCGGACTCCGATGAGGTGGTATTCCCATGTCCTCATCATCAGGAAACATCAGTGGTTGTGCATCAGTGCATTCTATGTCTTCCACCACTGGGGAAGGGCTAGGTGGATTCCCTTGGGAAACCCTGCCAGCAGAGTCTTCAAACAGCATAAGAGACTGCTGCATAACTTGAGGCTCAGACAGTTTCCCTGATATGCATGGGGGTGATGTGACAGACTGGTGGGCTTGGTTTTCAGGTGCCACCTGTGCGCTTTCTGCAGAAGACTGGGTGGGAGATAATGTTGTGAACATGCTGGATCCACTGTCGGCCACCCAATTGACTAGCGCCTGTACCTGCTCAGGCCTTACCATCCTTAGAACGGCATTGGGCCCCACCAAATATCGCTGTAAATTCTGGCGGGTACTGGAACCTGAGGTAGTTGGTTCACTAGGACGTGTGGCTGTGGCAGAATGGCCACGTCCTCTCCCAGCACAAGAGGGTACACTAACACCACCACGACCGCGTCCGTGTCCCTTACTAGATGTTTTCCTCATTGTTACCGTTCACCAAGCACCACAATAAGAATATTTGGCCCAATGTATTGATTTCAAATTCAGGCCTTTTTTTTACAGGCACCTAACACTATCTGCCTATTTATTTATGTAGCGTATTACACTAATCCAGGCAAAGCAGTAACCACTGATTTAGGGGAATATCTCTTTTAGGGCTATTATTTAGGCCCTGGATGAAAGGTATCCTTTTATGGACAGATTTACAATTGGCCTGCAACAGCTCGAACACCAGATTCAGGGTATTGCTATTTTGGCAATTGAATTTAACCCCAGAACAAAATATATGTTTTGGCAGACACTATTATACTTTGCCAGCCATAGCTGAAACCACTGATTTATGGTATTGCTATTTTGGCATTGAATTTCACCCAGAACAAAATATATGTTTTGCGGACACTATGAATCTTGCAGCCCTGCAACAGCTGGGACACCAGATTCAGGGTAATGCTATTTTGGCAATTGAATTTCACCCCAGAACAAAATATATGTTTTGGCAGACACTATTATACTTTGCCAGCCACAGCTGAAACCACTGATTTATGGTATTGCTATTTTGGCAATTGAATTTCACCCGAGAACAAAATATATGATTTTGCGGACACTATGAATCTTGGCCTGCAACAGCTGGGACACCAGATTCAGGGTATTGCTATTTTGGCAATTGAATTTCACCCCAGAACAAAATATATGTTTTGGCAGACACTATTATACTTTTCCAGCCACAGCTGAACTTTGCCAGACAGCAGACAGTATTATACTTGGCTAGCCAAAGCTGGAACACCAGATTTAGGGGATTGGTATTTGGGCAATTGTATTTAACCCCTTAATAAAATATAGAAATTGCGTCCGTGTCCCTTACTAGATGTTTTCCTCATTGTTACCGTTCACCAAGCACCACAATAAGAATATTTGGCCCAATGTATTGATTTCAAATTCAGGCCTTTTTTTTACAGGCACCTAACACTATCTGCCTATTTATTTATGTAGCGTATTACACTAATCCAGGCAAAGCAGTAACCACTGATTTAGGGGAATATCTCTTTTAGGGCTATTATTTAGGCCCTGGATGAAAGGTATCCTTTTATGGACAGATTTACAATTGGCCTGCAACAGCTCGAACACCAGATTCAGGGTATTGCTATTTTGGCAATTGAATTTAACCCCAGAACAAAATATATGTTTTGGCAGACACTATTATACTTTGCCAGCCATAGCTGAAACCACTGATTTATGGTATTGCTATTTTGGCATTGAATTTCACCCCAGAACAAAATATATGTTTTGGCGGACACTATTAATCTTGGCCTGCAGCCCTGCAACAGCTGGGACACCAGATTCAGGGTATTGCTATTTTGGCAATTGAATTTCACCCCAGAACAATATATATGTTATGGCGGACACTATTATATTTTGCCAGCCACAGCTGAAACCACTGATTTATGGTATTGCTATTTTGGCAATTGAATTTCACCCCAGAACAAAATATATGTTTTGGCGGACACTATGAATCTTGGCCTGCAACAGCTGGGACACCAGATTCAGGGTATTGCTATTTTGGCAATTGAATTTCACCCCAGAACAAAATATATGTTTTGACGGACACTATTATACTTTGCCAGCCACAGCTGAAACCACTGATTCATGGTATTGCTATTTTGGCAATTGAATTTCACCCCAGAACAAAATATATATTTTGGCGGACACTATGAATCTTGGCCTGCAACAGCTGGGACACCAGATTCAGGGTATTGCTATTTTGGCAATTGAATTTCACCCCAGAACAAAATATATGTTTTTGCGGACACTATGAATCTTGGCCTGCAACAGCTGGGACACCAGATTCAGGGTATTGCTATTTTGGCAATTGAATTTCACCCCAGAACAAAATATATGTTTTAGCGGACACTATTATACTTTGCCAGCCACAGCTGAAACCACTGATTTATGGTATTGCTATTTTGGCAATTGAATTTTACCCCAGAACAAAATATATGTTTTGGCGGACACTATGAATCTTGGCCTGCAACAGCTGGGACACCAGATTCAGGGTATTGCTATTTTGGCAATTGAATTTCACCCCAGAACAAAATATATGTTTTTGCGGACACTATGAATCTTGGCCTGCAACAGCTGGGACACCAGATTCAGGGTATTGCTATTTTGGCAATTGAATTTCACCCCAGAACAAAATATATGTTTTGGCGGACACTATTATACTTTTCCAGCCACAGCTGAAACCACTGATTTATGGTATTGCTATTTTTGCAATAGAATTTCACCCCAGAACAAAATATATGTTTTGGCGGACACTATGAATTTTGGCCTGCAACAGCTGGGACACAGATTCAGGGTATTGCTATTTTGGCAATTGAATTTCACCCGAGAACAAAATATATGATTTTGCGGACACTATGAATCTTGGCCTGCAACAGCTGGGACACCAGATTCAGGGTAATGCTATTTTGGCAATTGAATTTCACCCCAGAACAAAATATATGTTTTGGCAGACACTATTATACTTTGCCAGCCACAGCTGAAACCACTGATTTATGGTATTGCTATTTTGGCAATTGAATTTCACCCGAGAACAAAATATATGATTTTGCGGACACTATGAATCTTGGCCTGCAACAGCTGGGACACCAGATTCAGGGTATTGCTATTTTGGCAATTGAATTTCACCCCAGAACAAAATATATGTTTTGGCAGACACTATTATACTTTTCCAGCCACAGCTGAAACCACTGATTCAGGGTATTGCTATTTTGGCAATTGAATTTCACCCCAGAACAAAATATATGTTGTGGCGGACACTATGAATCTTGGCCTGCAACAGCTGGGACACCAGATTCAGGGTATTGCTATTTTGGCAATTGAATTTTACCCCAGAACAAAATATATGTGTTTGCGGACACTATGAATCTTGGCCTGCAACAGCTGGGACACCAGATTCAGGGTATTGCTATTTTGGCAATTTAATTTCACCCCAGAACAAAATATATGTTTTGGCGGAAACTATTATACTTTGCACAGCTGAAACCACTGATTTATGGTATTGCTATTTTGGCAATTGAATTTCACCACATAAAATAATCTATCCTTTGCCAGACAGCAGACAGTATTATACTTGGCTAGCCAAAGCTGGAACACCAGATTTAGGGGATTGGTATTTGGGCAATTGTATTTAACCCCTTAATAAAATATAGAAATTGCTATCCTGAGTTTCTAGGGGTGACAATTAGCACAGCCAAGCCCCTGATGTAGGATATAGCAAAAAAAACTAGTATTGATGGATTGATGGACTTGGTGGCAGCTTGTTCTGGTGCACCACAAGTCACAAAATGGCCGCCGATCACCCCAGAAAATAAGTGACAGAAAAACACTCTGTGCAGCCTAAAAACCAGTGAGCAACTAACTAGCAGAAGTTCAATCATTCACAGCTGTAGATCGATCCGTTCATTAGGTGCTGTTGCTGACTTTTCCCTGCCTAATCTCGCCCTCACAGAAGCTGCGTCCTCTCCCTACACTAATCAGAGCAGTGTGACGTGCGGCGCTACGTGACTCCAGCTTACAGATGTAGCAGGGTTAGCACTCCCGCTGTTAACTCAAATTTCTTAACTCATTTCATTATCTTGAGAAAAAAGCCATTGAAAAGCAATTGAAGGTGTTTGCTTAGATTAGATAACCAAACTCAGAAATCTCAGAAAAAAGGAGTGCTAACCATGCTACATCTGTAAATAGAGGCTGGGTCACATTCTGCACTTGGCCAATCACAGCCATGCCATTAGTAGGCATGGCTGTGATGGGCTCTTAGGGCAAGAAGTAAAACGCTAGCTGATTGGTTGCTGTGCAGCCCTTCAGAAAGCGGGAAGTAATCGCCGAACAACGAACCCGAACCCGAACTTTTTTGAAAGTTGACTATGCTCGAACTGTTCGCTCAACACTAGTCTTGATTAGTCCTCTTTCTTACCAGTTTCATTTTGCAACTTAAGCCCTTTTTACATTTCTTTCCTGAAAATATCAATAAAAAAAGAAAAGACTAAAATGAGAATGAACCCCATGTTTTCATTCAATCCACCTATATTCTAGTTGTGAGAGTAGTTTTGTTCAGCTGCCTCCTCTGGATCCCAGGTGGATAACATTGATGCCTTTTAACCTTAACAAATATGGATTACTTTGAAGAAATAGTTTAAAATGACTAGGATGGTTTTCAAACTGTCCACATCCTCATCATATTCTATTACCTTAGCCTTTTCATTGTCCGGAACATGTTTTCTGAACTCCACTCAATTCTCTTGTTTTCAGCCCAATAAATATCTTCCTGGTTGGACAGTATGCATAATAAATAACTTTAATGGAGCTTCAAGAGATACATTGCATGATCCAATGCCAATTTCTTAACCTAACCCCTTCCTTCCAGCCCTACTGTTAAAGACATACTGGGAAAACATTACATACAGAGCTACAAAACATATAGGGTAATGCAGTACCACATACCTCTTACATCCACTGATGTGTCCTCTGATGTAGACATTCTCTTTCTTTATCTTCTCCATTCAGACCAGACCGCCATGTTCATTTGTTTCAGTCATCTCTTGTCTCTGCAGAGTTTGACAAACAGAAATCTTAGTTTCCTACTTTTCCATTCTCTTCCCCACTTTCTAAATACCCCATCCTGCCGCCTCTAATACTGTGCTCACTGTGCTTTCCAATACCATACTGCAGAAACATATAATCCCCCTGAAAATACTATTACCACACAGATAGTAATAATGTCCCTCATTTTGCCCCCATAAATAATAATGCCCCCATAGTGCCCCTAATAGTAATAGTTTCCCGTATAATGTGTGCCTTTACAAAAAATACACCCTTATAATGTGTGCCAGTACAAAAAAATGACCCCTTATAATATGTGCCAGTAAAATAATTCCCCCTTGCAATGTGTACCAGTACAAAAATGCTCTCTTATAATGTGTGGCAGAACAAAAATACACCCTTATGTGTACCAATACAAAAAATGCTACCTTATAATGCGTGCTAGACAAAAGAAAAACATTTTAGTGCCCCCTGTAGAACAAATGTCCTCATAGTGGCCACCTTAGAATGTGTGCCAGTACAAAAATGCTCCCTTATAATCTGCGCTAAGTACAAAAACTGCCCCCTATGTACTAGTACAAAAATATGCTCGCTTATAACGTGTGTCATCACAAAAAACTACCTCTTTTTAGTGCTCCCAGTAGAATTGATGTCCCCATAGTGGCCCCCTTATAATGTGTGTCAGTATAAAAATGCTCCTTTTCACAGCCACAGTGTCCCCATAATGCGTTCTCCAGTTACAAAATAATTAATAATAGTAGATAGGGCACTCTAACATTTGGGTACCGCAGGGGTAATAATAGATCAAAATGTTATAAAATCCTTGTATGGTTTATTAATTTAAAATAAAATCAATGATAAGAACATAAATACCAAATAATTCAATCAGAGGTCAAGAGCCTTCTGAATAAAGTGCATAAGTAAAATCGAATCTATTTCCAACTCCACCAACTAAGTATTGCGATAGTATTTGGATATTTCTTAATGTCCCAGATATACTAAGGCCAGTCCAAACTGCACGTAGGGTTAATTGTACAACGTCCACCTTATACTCATAGAGTCTCCGTATCTTAAATCAAGATCGTTCCTCTGCTACTGGTGAGGGCGGCGTCACGCTACCCAGTGTATACTCGTGTATACTAGTTAAATACGCATATAAGTACAGTTAGCGATCGCTTCCTTACCACCTTAGTGGTGTCCACTGGATGGACCTTACCCGGTTTGTAGTGATGTGCCCTCGACGCGGTACTTCTCTATGGATGCAGATTATTGTCCGGTCTCAAGAGCTGCCTCCCCGTACCTCACCTCGGCGTTGCATGTGCGGGTCACATGAATGAAGGTTCCCGATTATGCCAATGTCAGTTTCTGTGGGTTTTGGGGTTATTCCAACTGTTAAGCTGCAAGCCTCCTGGTAATTAAAGGTCCGGCAATCGTGGACATGAATTCACAAGGGGAGATATTACCAAAAGCGTTTCAGGGTTTATTTCAAAGCGACCCCTTTTTCAGTGGTGAAAGTGTCCCCTCTGTTGCCCCTCCCTTATAGGGGTTACGGAGATCCTAAAACATAGGGATGGATTCCCATTTGGGGTGCAACGTAGATCCATAAGGATATATATACATATGTGCATATAGTATTTGTGTGTATCGTAAAGGGAGATGAGATATATACATATCTTCCAGACAGAGTTGTATACAAATACACATTAGTAAAAAAGCTCTTCAAACTAAAATCTTAATATTACATAGTTGATCCCAAAAACATTCTCTATCTCTTCAATGCAACCAAATTATTTAAAAAACTTTCATAAGAGTATCGAGAGAGTGGAGCTGGATCTAGAGCTTCAAAAAACGCATCAAAATGCATCTGCGGTTTCGGTGCGTTTTCGATGCGTTTTTAATATCAATATATCAGGAATGGTGAAATTCATAGATATATGTAATAACATAAAAATAGAGTTAAAAATAAAGAGTCCTAAGCTAGTTTCATTCTTTAAAAATGTATTTAAAAATCTTTACCATTTCACTTCGAATAGAGATAGGGGACAGTAAGGTTCAATGCTGAAATTTCAATCTTCTGGAGCTCTTCAATAGCTATTCAGTAGTTATTCAATAAATGTTATGCACAAGTTTAGATAGAGTGGAACGAGAAATAATAGACAAAAAAGTGAAGAAGTTAAATCTCAACTTTAAAGACAAAAAAACAGTGAGAAAAGTAAGGGATAATGAGGAGTCACAGATGAGCACAATCACCAATGTCATTGAAAACACACAGGGTGAGGAATTAAACACAGGCAATACACCAATTAACACACAATACACTATACCGGTTCACAATAGATTTGAAACTTTAGAAGAAGAACATTTTTTAGACAGGACACCTCCACATTACAGAGTTCGCACGAGACAAAGGTCACCACAAAGAAAGAAATACACACAAAATATACAAAACACGGATCGACACCTGGACCATCAATACAATTTAAGGAACAAAACACAGATGACACAACAAGGATACAGAACACCACAACAGAGGGGGGAAGGATTTCAGAACCAACAGGAGTATCACCCAAACCAGAACTATCGACCCAAAACAAAGAGACACGAAGGGGAAAGAGAGAGATACATAGAGGAGGGAAAAAGAAGACATCATTACGAGTAACTGACGTCTCTAGTGAGAATGATGTAATTATCAATCTCAGCTCAACAGTCTTAACAAACACCCAAAAGAGCTTATTGAATAAGGGTCTAAAATTTGCCCCAACAGCGAAACTTAATAAATTTGAGACCTTCATTGGGGTTGAGAAATTTATAGGACGACTATGACTAAAGAAATATTTCCTAAAAAATCCAATCAGTAGAGGAACTTTTAATGATGACCAATTTACACATACTTCTTTAAAAAAAAAAAATAAAAAAAATATCCCAAAAACGAGATTAGTCAAGAGTTAGCAAGCTTTACAGAATGTGTTGAAAATGATATCAGGAAAATAAAAGATAGAATGAAGTATAGACAAAACAATTTAACCAGAAGTGAAGTGACAGTAATGAAGGACTTACAGAAAGAAAAAGGGATTGTGATCCCCCCAGCAGATAAGGGTGGTTCGATTGTCATTCAGGACACGCATAAATATAATGCCGAATGTCTTAGACAACTCTCTGACTTGACCACATGTAAAAAGCTAAAAAAGGACCCTACAGAGGCCTTTCAAGCTGATTTAGTGACCCTTTGTGAGAAAGGAAGGGTGTTGAACATTTTAAATACGGATGAATATAAATATATAAACATAGAACATCCACGCATCCCAGTCTTCTATTGTCTGCCGAAAGTGCATAAAGACAAAGAAAGTCTGCCGGGAAGACCAATTGTATCTGGAATCGGCTCCCTAACTGCCAATTTGTCCCAATACATTGACACATTGCTATAACCGAGGGTAAAACAGATACCGTCATACACGAAGGATACCACTCAAATCATTAAAATGGTTGAAAATCTTGCTTTTAAACCAGGTTGGATAATGGGCACCCTTGATGTCCAATCCTTGTTTACAGTTATTAACCACATCCAAGGGGAGGCAGCGGTTGAAGCCCAATTAATTTTAGAAGATAGACTTAATCCGATACAAATTGACTTCTTGATTGAAGGAATCAATTTTATCTTGACCCATAACTACTTTTACTTTGAGGGGGACTTTTATATACAAACACAGGGCACAGCCATGGGTACCAGGTTCGCCCTCAGCTAAGCAAATTTATTTATGGCCCATTGGGAACAGCAACACATTGCACCTAAGCTGGGACGGACCTGGTACTCTGGCAAAGATATATAGATGATATCTTTTTTATTTAGCAAACAGGCGAAGAGTCCCTAGACCGTTTTTTAACAGATATTATTCTGAATGATTTTCATCTGAAATTTTCTAGTACCACTAGTAAGGAATCCCTTGAATGTTTAGATATCTGTATATTCAACCAAGAAGGCAAATTACACTGTAAAACTTTTATAAAACCAACGTCTAGAAATAGTTACATTTTGTACAACAGTTGTCACTTGCCTGATTGGATGATTAATATTCCACAGGGCCAATTCAGACGTATCAAAAGAAATTGTACCCAGAAGACACAATTTGAAATTGAGGCCGAACATATATTTTTAGATAGAGAGTATCCTCCGACAATTGTAGATACAGCCCTAGAAAAAGTGAAAAATATGGACAGACAAACCTTCTTTGAAGAGAAAACTAAGGATGCAAATAGAAAGGAGGAAGATATAAGAATGATCTTACCATTTAATGAAAATTAGAAAAAGATACGTTATATTGTGGGCAAACATTGGCATATACTAAAAAAAGACAAAGTAATAGGATTATTGTTACCTCCTAATCCAAAAATCACATTCCTGAAAGCACCTAATCTACATATCAAAGTAGCACCGACAGTGAAAAAGGTTTCATTGAAAGAAAACACAACACAGAACTGGACAAATATGCATGGCTTTTATAGGTGCGGTAAATGTACCAATTGCCGTATAACCGCCTTCCCTAAGAAGACAATAGAGGTAACTTCCACTACAAATAACTATCGCCACACTATTAAGGCCTTTCTTACCTGTAGTTCAGAAGACGTGATTTATATAATAGAATGCCCCTGTGGCCGTCAATATATTGGAAGGACCAAAAGACCGTTGAAAAAACGCATATCCGAACACGTGGCGAATATTAAGAAAGGCTTTGCTAATCACTCACTGTCAAATCATTTTAAGATATGTCATAATCAAGATCCGTCAGGCTTGAGGTTTGCAGCCATTGACAAAGTGTTAAGGGATTGGAGGGGAGGAAACCATATTGAAAAAATGTCACGGTTGGAAACAAAACGAATTTACGAATTTAACAGTCTTCTTCCAAATGGTTTGAACGCAGAATTCGAACTATTTGGTTTCCTGTGACCTTGGGTGGGTGCCCTTCGCCAATGTCAACCGTAGTGGATAGATTCTGTTTTCACTCGGTTGTACCTTGACGAAGGGCCCCCACCCCCTGTTACCACTGACAATATACCACCGATATTGGCAAGAATAGGATTTTTTAGATTTTCATCTAACGCTGTACACTGGAAATAAGCCGGATCACCAGCATTGTATTGCACATTACCATTTTGCTTATTCTTTATATTTTATTGTATTTGATTTCAGTTGCTGATATATGGTCGCTTTGCTAATATTACCTTAGACTTCAATATTACCAGTGCCATAATGTTCCATTCTGGATAAGAATAAGTGTTTATGTATCAACAAATTGCAGACTATTGAATATACTTGATTTTATTTCATTGCCTAAGGAAACACAGCCCTTTTTGTGTCCAAGTGACAATAGGATATTATCACTCGGTTTTTATTATTTCTTTGATTTTATTTTTGTACTATCTTATCTATCAAATAAATTGTTATTTTACTGATACATATCTAGTTGTACACAATTGCTTTCCGTATATGCTCTAGATTGAGTGTGCCGGTTTTTCCCTCCTTATTGTCTCACAGCCATTATACACTGGAGAAGATTAATGGTTTTGTGATAAAGTGCCCCAGGAGTTTTTTTTTACCAATGTGGACTGTAAAGCCTGTCTAAATATAGAAAGGGCATTTGAATTTAAGGATGGAATCAATGGTATAAAGGCAGGGGTGCACCGCAAATGAGGCGAGGAGAGGCGATTGCCACCGGCAGCACCAGGTAGGGGCAAGAGTGGGGCAGCAGAAGGGCCATGGGCAATGATCACTTCCATTGTGCAAACACTCATCTCAACATATTGAACTGCATCGCTGTAATCAGGACAGGAATACAGTTGAATGCCACGATGGGACATGGGAGTGATCTCTCCCTGTCCCACCGTTTCCTCTAATAGGCTTTAGTGCTAGTTCCTGTAGCCTATCAGAGGCTGGTGTCATCATTATCAGGCTGCCTGAGCCAGGCTGCATAGAGCTCAGTTCACACAATTCAAGTTTGGCTGCCCAGTAGTCCAGGAGATCTTGAATCTCTGGTGACAAGGTGCAGTCTAAGTATGCCACCATCTGTTGGTTTAGGTTCTACTCCGTCTAAGTTGCTGCTAATGGAGCTGGTGCTGCTCCTGCCACCCACCCCCCACCAGCAGTCATGGCAGTGGAGAGTAAGCTCAGAGGGCCCCCCCCCGGTTAGACCTTCGTGAGAATGGGCATTGGCACGCGTAGGCAGTGACCAATTGACTACAAATGAGATCTCGATAGTAGTTGCGTTTTTCATCCCTCTCAGCAGGTGGAAACCCCCCGCCTATTTTCGACCAGTAGCGAGGGTCTAACATTGTGGAGAGTCAGTAGTCATCCCTTTGCCAAATGATTATAATGTGGCTGTCACTACGCAAGCAACTCAGCATGCATCTGTCCATTTGCACAAGTGGGATTCCTTGGCTCCATCTCCACTGCATACTGCAACAGTCTGTCACGGTCATAAGCATCATCTTCATCGTCACCTTCTAGCTCCTCATGCTCCTCCCACTGCTTTCCTGTCGCTTGGGAGGGCTAAACCACCTAGTTCTGTATAGAATTCCTGGGTGTTTATGTCCTCGTCCTCATCCTTCTCCTGTGCCAGTTCAGCCTCCACAGGGCTCAGGTGGCCATGAGCTCTAGGCACCAAGTCTTCTCTCCCCTTGCCAGTCATATTTATCATCATTCCCTCCAGGATGTGAAGGAGTGGAATAACATTATTCATACTGTATTTTTTTTTTGATTGGGTGGTGCTCCATCTGAATGGTGTGGGTCACAGGGAATGGTTCCCAGGCCAAGTATATATGTAAGGAAAAGAAGGTTCCTGGACTCCACTGCTTTGCTTTCTTGTATCTTTATTTCACAGCTCAAATTACAGAATGTGGTTTGCCAGTTGTAGGTAAGTATAACAACGTTTCGGGGGTAATCGCCTTCATCAGGAAACTGGACGTGCCGCACTGTGTAGAAATTCGGTGTGGATAAAGTATGGGGCTCAATGGCTCGCTGGGCTAAGCTGTATGGGATCGGTGCCGATGTTCCCTTAGCTGCCATGACGGCTGAAATGTTCAGAGCCAACAATATGGAAAGGGAGAGACTGTAATGCCAGCAACTTTGCCAGGTACATGTTCAACTTTTGCGTCCTAGAATGACTGCTGTCTCTGTGTCATCGCATGGGTAATCGATTGCTGGTGAAACACATGACAAGAATTAGGAAGAGGAGAAGCATCAGGAGCAATAGGCAAAGGGAAGAAACAACAGCATTCCCTTCTTATGCTGCTACTTGTGCTGTTCCTTTTAAGGGCCCAGGCAACTGTCTGTTGGCCATAGTGTACAGTAACTGAATCAATAATGTAACAAATTAAGTATGAATGGTGGTGCAGCAGGTGTACTAGATAAGTGTGCCTATATATTAGACCGCCTGGTGACAATGAGTCTGATGCACAGGTCCATGTATAACTAAACATAATAATTATTGAAGGCGCAGTAGGTGAACTAGGTAAATGCACCTATATATTAGACGCCTAGTGACAAGTTGTCTGATGCACAGTAAGTCTATGTATTCCTGAACATATTTATTATTAAAGGCGCAGTAGGTGAACTAGGTAAATGTGCCTATATGTTAGACTGCCTGTTGACAATGAGTCTGATGCACAGTAAGGCCTCTTTCACACAGGCGTCAAGTTTGACGCCCGGATAAGAGGCGGGTGTGTTGCGAGAAAATGCGTGATTTTTCCGTGTGAGTGCAAACCGTTTTAATGTGTTTTGCATGCGCGTGCAAAAAATCGGCATGTTTGGTACCCAGACCCGAAGCCGGACTTCATGACTGAAGTCCGGTTTCGGGTTGAGTATTCTGTATATTTGATTATTTTCCCTTATAACATAGTTATTAAGGAAAATAATAGCATTCTCAATAGAGAATGCAAAGTAAAAAGGGCAATAGAGGGTTAAAAATAATAAAAAAACAAACTCACCTATTCCATTTGATCGCGTAGCTGCCGGTATTCTGTTCCGTCTTCAGCAGGAGGGGGATGAAGGACCTTTAGTGACGTCCCTGGGTCACACGGTCCAGTCACCTGCTTCCATCATGGAAGCTGGTGATTGAACCATGTGACCCAGTGACGTCACTGAAGGTCCTTCATCCCCCTCCTGTTGAAGACAGAACAGAACACCGGCAGCTACGCGATCAAATGGAGTAGGTGAGTTTTTTTTTTTTTATTATTTTTAACCCTCTATTGCCCTTTTTACTTTGCATTCTCTATTGAAAATGCTATTATTTTCCTTTATAACTATGTTATAAGGGAAAATAATAAAGATCGGGTCCCCATCCTGATCATCTCCTAGCAACCATGCGGGAAAATCGCACCGCATCCGCACTTGCTTGCAGAAGCTTGCAATTTTCCCGCAGCCCCATTAACTTCTATGGAGCCTGTGTTGAGTAAAAAACGCAGAATATAGAACATGCTGTGATTTTCACGCAACGCAAAAGTGATGCGGGAAAATCACCGCTCATGTACACAGCCCCATTGAAATGAATGGGTCCGGATTTAGTGCGGGTGCAATGCGTTCAACTCACGCATTGCACAAGCGCGGAAATAACGCCCGTGTGAAAGAGGCCTAAGTCTATGCATTTCATAACAGATTAAGTATAAATGGTGCAGCAGATGAACTAGCTAAACCTGCCTATATATTACAACCCCTGTTGCGACTAAGTCTGATGCACAGTAAGTAATTGTATAACAGAACAGATAAGTTATTAATGGAGCAGCAGATGAACTAGGTAAACACGCCTATATATTATTATTATTATTATTATTATTATTTTTAATCTTTATTTCATATTTTATGAAAATTTACAATTTACATGTTTCCATATTCAGTCCCGGAGAGTAATCATTTTATCCTCTAATAATATGAAACAAGACAATACTCAGAAATATCAAGTCTTTAACCCCCCCCCCCTTCCCCTCACGACTGTCTGTGTGCCATATTCAATATCCCACCGTTACAGGCATCAAGCCTTATCATGTGGGGACTATACTCTTTTCCTATTCGGCCGAGGTCAACTTCCATCTATTCATCTGCCTAGTACCTGAACAACCATAGTATTCGTACTTTTTAATTAAGTCCATACGGGACTTCCATTCCTTATAATTAGGACTCTGTGCCGAACTCCAATGTTGAACAATTAAAGCCTTAGCAACAGTGATTCCCTTCCCCCAAAATCTTACAGTTTCCTTGGTTTCCCTTATTCCTCTCGGTACTAGCCCGAATATAACAAACTCCGGAGTTATAATAAACTGCTTCTCTTTTAATCCCAGCCTATCGAATAAGATTTCCAGAAGTGTTCTATATTGGGACAGCTTAGCAAAACATGCGACTAATCTGCCTCACCACCGTTACACCTTTTACAGTTAAAGATAGATCCTTTTCCCTGATACATCTTTGTTAACATTTTAGGAGTATAATACAACCTGTGAGTAATTTTAAATTGTATCAACTTATGTGAACTTGAGCTATAAGTCGTGTGTGAGTTTCTGTATATAGTCTTCCAGTCAATATCTCGCTTTCCCAATTCTACTTCCCATTTCTTCTCACTCTTAAACTTTTTCAATTTACCAATCTCCCCTAACAATTTCTTATAAATTAGTGACATTTTAACATACACCCTACCACTAATCTTAGTTACCTGGAAGCAATAATCTAACAGGGACTGTTCCCTAACTATTAACCTATCCCTATTTCTAGTAGATTTTGTGGCGTGTGCTAATTGTGCAAATCTAAACAAGTCTATATTTCCAGTTCCACAGTGTATAATTTCCATTTGGGACTTTAGACACCCTTCTGTGAACACCTGTGATACTTTAGTGATGCCTTTTTTTTCCCAATATTCAAAATCTTTTATTTTATTAAATTCTTCCAGAGACAGGTTATTCCATATCAGGGAGAAATGGAGTGAAGTCCGGAATTCTAAAATATTTCTTAATTTATTCCACACTTTTTGCAACATTTTGCCTATTGGACACTTTGAGTCGCCCTGTCCCATTTGACCTGACTCCAACATGGAACAAATGTTGTCCCACTTCGCCTTATAAATGAGGTGTAAATACCAATCGAGCCCATTACTGGAGGAATTAAGGCACCATTAGATCTGGGCACTCAGAAAATATCCCATACAATGTGGTAACGCTAGCCCCCCTTCTGCCTCTGACAAGCAAAGGTATCCATATTTAATTCGCACTCTCTTTCTTCCCCAGATCAGATAATTAAACTCCCTCTCTATATCAGAGAAGGTACCTTCCCCTATCCAGATGGGAGCCACCGTCAGCACATGTAAAATTGATGGTAAAAGTATCATTTTCACCAAGGCAATTCTGTCGACCTGGGAGATCGGCATTTTCTGCCATGCCCTTACTTTATCCTTTATTTTGGCCAATACGGGCTTGATATTATTTTGGATATAATCCTCCAGATTGACCCCTATTTTATTACCTAGATAATCCAGATGTTCTTTTTTCCCAAGTATCTTTAATTGTGATGAGCCATCCCTCCAATTGATCTCCCCCAGAGGCAATAATTTCGATTTAGCCCAATTAATGTCAAACCCGGATAGCTGGCCATACACTTTCAACAGCTGCATTACATACGAGGCATCCTTCCTTGTGTCTTTAAAAAAAAAACAGAATATCATCCGCGTATAGACTCAATTTATCCCCAGCCGAGGTCCCTCCCAATCCCTACAGACTCGCGTCAGCTCTCATTTTACATGCTAAAGGTTCTAAATAGATCGCAAACAGTAGAGGGGATAGGGGGCACGCCTCTTTGGTCCCCCTCCTCAGCGAAATAACTCCCGACTCCATCCCATTAATCTTAACTTCGGCTCTGGTGTTCATATAAAGTAATTTAGTCAACTCAATAAAATGAGCCCCAAGATTCATCCGTTTCATTACCTTCCATAGGAAGGGCCATTCCACCCTGTCAAACGCCTTTATAGCGTCCAGAGACTGGATGGAGCCTGGCCCTCCCCTACTACACTGGACATTTAAAAAGGCCCTCCTTATATTGTTTTGAATTGTTCTGCCTGGGATGAATCCGGACTGGTCCAGGTGGACCAACCTTTGAATAACTCCTTTCAAACGGTTAGATAAAGCCCGTGCGATAATTTTATAATCAGTGTTGAGGAGCCGATCTCATCCATATTCGCACCTTTTTTTGGGATTAAACTGATAATCGCTTCTCTGAGGGAAGATGGCAGGCAGCCTACGACCAAGGAATCTTGAATAACCTGGCTTAATATTGTGAATAAGACACCCCCATATATTCTATAGACCTCAAATGGCAGGCCGTCCGACCCTGGCGATGAGTTACACGATATATCATTAGTAGCTCTATGCAGCTCTTCTATACTCATGGGGGCGTTAATATCCAGACTATCTTGTTGGGACAACTCTGGGAGTCCAGCTTGATCTAAATAGCCATCTATATCCTCCTCCTTCCCTAGATATTCTGAGCGGTACAGGGCAGCAAAGTAATTCTCAATAGCACTCGTTATTTCACCCAGGTCTTCCGTACTACCATCCCCTGTTCTTATCCGTTTAATATAATATTTCTCTTTTTGGTTGGCTACTAACATTGCCAAAAGATTACTTGGTTTTCCCCCTTCTTTATATCTCTTGAACCCCCTAAAAAATAACTTCTGTTAGGCCTTCTCTTTTAAGTATCCGTTATAAGCTTCTCTAGCCTCCTTCAGAGTATTTCTAGATTCTTCATCTGGGTTTCCCATATACTTCTGTTCTACAGTCCTGATTTCCTTCTGTAAACACTGTTCTCTCTCAAAAAAAGCAGACCGTTTCCTCTTTATCTTACTAAAATACAGTCCCCTCAAATGTGCTTTCAGTGAGTCCCAAACATAATGTATATGGGTACTATTCTGATTAAACTGCCAAAACTCAGTTATGCTTTCGGCGATGGAATCCTGATCTCCTACTATCTTAATCCAATGCACGTTAAGAGTAAACCTCTTAACCCTACTAAGCCCTTAATTACTCTTAAGGGATACTACAATAGGGGTATGATCCGATACTCCCGCATACTCCATCTTAGCTAACTGTGTTGCCGTCAGCGGATCTGTCATAACCAAGTCTATTCTGGACATTGTCCCACGTGCGGAGCCATAGCACGAAAACGCCTTCTTCTCCCCATACAAGTACCTCCAAACATCAATTAAACCAAGTTCCCTGCATAGGCTCCCCAACGTGGAGCAGCGTCCTGTTTCCTTCTTCGCCCTTCGAGAAGTCGATATTCTATCCATTGTCTCATTGAACACCGCATTAAAATCTCCCGCGATGATGGTTTGACATTTTTCCCTAGCCGCTATAAATGAGGCAAATTGCATCAGAACAGAAGGGGGAAAGGGAAAGGGAATATAAATGAATGCTATTATCACCAGGATCCCCGTCCATTGTCCATATATAAAGACAAATCTGCTTTCCTTATCCATTCTAGAGTCAATTAGCTCAAAATCCACTCCTCTGTGTATATACACACTGACACCCCTTGAGTAGGATGTATAATATGAGTGGAATTCATATTTAGCCCATTTCTTTTTAAATATCTTGCCACCTTCTGAGCTCGCATGAGTCTCCATAAGTCCAACTATAGCAGGCAAATACCTAACCAGCCGCTCAAAAACCATAATTCGCTTCATTTTGTCGCCCAAACCACGGACATTCCAGGAAATTAATTTCCGCCCCATGCTATCATCTTAGATCAGAACCTCCGTAATAATCTGCATCTTTAACAATGCACTCCTTATTAGATACTATTGTATGGAACACAGACAGTCGTGATACACTTTTTTCTCAGTATCCAGTCTCTATCTCTTTCACTCAACATCCTAATTAGGATAGCTCTAGGTAGACTACCAAGTGATGGCTTTTTAAAGGGAATCCTATGAGCTCTCTCTACCCTAAATAAATTGGAGTTATGAACAGTACCCAGAACTTTTTCCAGCCACTCTTGGATAAAACCCGTTGCATCAGAGTGCTCAACACCCTCTGGAAAGCCCACTATCCTGATTTTATGCCTTCGGGATCTGTCTTCTAGATCTGTTACTTTATTGAGCAGTGATTTTTCACCCTGATCTAGTTCCTTTATTTTATTTTCCATTACCGTGACCACCTGTCTTATTGACTGAACCTCTGCCATAGTTTCCTTTACTTTTTCACGCATTTTCTTCACATCCTCCCTAATAAAGGAAGTATCAGTTTGTAATGCTGCCAACCTTGTGGTTACATCTGTGACCGAGGTGTTTGTTATTTGGACCAACTCCAAAATGTCCATTATTTTTTTTTCCAGTACACTAAGCTGATCCTCTTTGGCCGGTCCCCGGGGGCATGACTGAGCATCCACCAACAATGGGGTGCCCGTTTCCTCCACCGGATCTCTCTGGGGCCCTCTGTTCTTGGCGGTGGGGGATTTCAGAAATTTTTCCATCTTAGATTGTGGACTGGACACACCCACCCTTCTTTGAGGGGATAGCCCCGCAGATTTTCTGCTACTTTTTGGAGGCATTATTTTTCCTTTCCCCCCCCCCCTCTTAGCTCTTTATTTTACTCCTTCAGCGGCCCACAACTCACTTTTTGCCCCCTCTTTCTTTTTCCCCCGTCTGAGCTCCCTCCACTCTTCAGGTCCTTATTATTGGCACTATGCAATTTGCACTTTGAGATTCAATGCAATCTTAACAGTTCGAGTTTAAGTAAATAGGGATAACTGACAGATATATAAACAAATATAAAGACAGTAAAACTTCATAGAAAGGCAACAGCCCTCAAGGAAATCAAATCAGTCTCAGTTCATCAGCATCCTGTTCCCAAATAAACATATACAACCGAATTACAGTTCAGCAGTCCCCACTCCGCGTAGGAAGATGTAGAGAGATGTATTAAGTCAGTTCCTTTTTCTCAGATTACTGCTTCACCAGTCTAGTTGCACGATTACTGATTAGGCATTATCAAAGTTCTACTTCACTCCAGACACCGTAAAAAAAAAGGAGCTCGCAAAAGAACAGTAGCTTTATAGTAAAGTAAAGTCAGCAGAGTTTCAGAGAGGGTTTTTTTTTTTCCCTTTTTCCCCCAAATCAATGAAATCTGAAGTTTCAGAGAAGGTTTTATTATTTTTTCCCTATTCTGGGGTCCCTTTCCACTCCCTCACTCTGTTTTCCACCAAGTTTCTAACGCTCTTGCAGCCGAGTCTATAATCTCTCCCTTTAACTCTCCTTGCACATTATCTCCACAAGGTACAGTAGATAGGAATTAAGAGGAATAGTTATCAATGCAGGTCAGCTGCATACAGTCAAGTTCTCCATTCAGGCCTCCACTTACTCCATCGTCACCATTGCTACCACCACATACTTCACATGCGGACACTACCTCTCCCTCCTGGCGTCCCCAGGCGAAGATCCACCCGTTACCGGTACGTTGAGGACAGCGTGCCTGCTGTTTCTTTGCTGCTGGCTGCTGACGCTGTTCTCATCTCCTCCTCAGCAGCGGCGGTAAGGTAGCTCGTGCAGTCCAGGTTCGGCCTCTCTGGAAGGGCAGACTGTGAAGGCTGTGAGGTCCTGTCGTGGCGTGGTGAGCCGCTGCTCCATTCACGCACTAACGCTGGGCACAGGAAGGGAGGGTAGCGGGGAGGGTGACGGGAAGGAGCCGTAGAAGAGAGACATTCCCAGGTGCGGAGTGCAGGCGGGGAGGGGGTGGCACGGCACGCCTACGTCGCTACATCATGCCGCCTCCTGCTCTTGAAACACGCCTATATATTAGACCGCTTGTTGACAATAAGTCTGGGTTCGGCCAAACTTTGTTTCAAAGTTCGATTGGGGTTCCGAACTTGACCTGAACTTGACACTGAACAACAAACCCCATTGAAGTCAATGGGGACCTGAACTTTGGGGCACTAAAATGGCTCTAAAAAAGTCATAGAAAGGGCTAAAGGGCTGAAAAAGGCTCCAAAGTGGGCATAAGAGAAGTACAATTGCCCTGCAAACAAATGTGGATAGGGAAAGGACTTAAAATAACATAAAATACACAAAAATAAAAAATAACAATCTTTAACCAGAAGTGGAGGTCCAAGTAGAGCAGGAAGTTGAGGAGGCTGTCAAAGTGGTTGTGTAGGTGGAAGAAGAGGAGGAGGTGGAAGAAGAAGCCTATGTGTCTGTCAATTCTATGTGGGACCTTTAGCCATTTTCGGGAGTTTGGCAGGTATATTTCTCTACTCTGCCAATATAACACATAAAAATCTTGAGTAGTGTTGAGCGAACCCAAACTGTAAACTTTTTCTCTAAATTTATTGTTCCACATGTCTTTGATAAAAAAATGCAATAAGTGTATATGTATTGGTTTGGGTAAAAGTTATAGCATTTACAAACTATGGTGCAAAAAAGAGAATTTCCACACTTTGACTTTCTGAGCACCTGTCCTGAGGTACTACAATGCCCAGACAGTAGAAACACTTAATAAATGACCCCATTTAGGAAAGTAGACACCCTAAGGTATTCGCTGAGGGGCATAGTGAGTTCCTGGAAGTTTTTATTTTTTGTCACAAGTTAGCGGAAATGGATTTAAAAAAAAAAAATCATTTTCCACTAACTTGTGACAAAAAATAAAAACTTCCATGAACTCACTATGCCCATCACCGAATACCTTAGGGTGTCTACTTTCCGAAATGCGGTCACTTGTGGGGTATTATTACTGCCCTGGCATTTTAGGGGCCCCTAGAGCATGAGAATCCAAATGCGTAAAAATTCCCTGTGAAATCATAAAGGTACTCATTGGATTTAGGGCCCCTTTGCGCATCTTGGCTGCAAAAAAGTGGCACATATGTGGTATCGCCGTACTCAGGAGAAGTAGAGCAATGTGTTTTGGGGTGTATTTTTACATATACCCATGCTGGGTGAGAGAAATATCGCTGTAAATGACAACTTTTTCCATTTTTTAAAACAAAGTTGTCAATTTGCAGCGACATTTCTCACACAAATATGGGTATATGTAAAAATACACCCCAAAACACATTGCCCTACTACTTCTGAGTACGGGGATACCACATGTGTGACACTTTTTTGCAGCCAAGATGCGCAAAGGGGCCCTAAAACCAATGAGTACCTTTAGGATTTCACAGGACAATTTTACGCATTTGGATTCCAAACTACTTCTCACGCTTTAGGGGCCCCTAAAATGCCATGACAGTAAAAATACCACACAAGTGACCCCATTTACGGAAAGAAGACAACCTAAGGTATTCGCAGATGGGCATAGTGAGTTCACGGAAGTTTTTATTTTTGTCACAAGTTAGCGGAAATAGAATTTTTTTTAATTTTTTTTTTACAAAGTCTCATATTCCACTAACTTGTGACAAAAAATTTAATTTTACATGAACTCACCATACCCCTCACGGAATACCTTGGGGTGTCTACTTTCTAAAATGGGGTCACTTGTGGGGTATTTATACTGCCCTGGCATTTTAGGGGCCCCTAAAGCGTGAGAAGAAGTCTGGAATCCAAATGCGTAAAATTGCCCTGTGAATTCCTAAAGGTACTCGTTGAATTTAGGGCCCCTTTGCGCATCCTGGCTGCAAAAAAGTGGCACACATGTGGTATCGCCGTACTCAGGAAAAGTAGCGCAATGTGTTTTGGGGTGTATTTTTACATATACCCATGCTGGGTGAGAGAAATATCGCTGTAAATGACAACTTTTTCCATTTTTATACAAAGTTGTCAATTTACAGCACTATTTCTCACACAAAGTATGGGTATATGTAACAATACACCCCAAAACCCATTGCCCTACTTCTCCTGAGTACGGCGATACCACATCTGTGACACTTTTTTGCAGCCAAGATGCGTAAAGGGGCCCTAAAACCAATGAGTACCTTTAGGATTTCACAGGGCAATTTTACGCATTTGGATTCCAAACTACTTCTCACGCTTTAGGGGCCCCTAAAATGCCAGGACAGTAAAAATACCACACAAGTGACCCCATTCCGGAAAGTAGACACCCTAAGGTATTTGCAGATGGGCATAGTGAGTTCATGGAAGTTTTTATTTTTTGTCACAAGTTAGCGGAAATGGATTTTTTTTTCAAAGTTTCATATTCCACTAACTTGTGACAAAAAATTAAATTTTACATGAACCCACCATACCCCTCACGGAATACCTTGAGGTGTCTACTTTCTAAAATTGGGGCACTTGTGGGGTATTTATATTGCCCTCGCATTTTAGGGGCCCCTAAATCGTGAGAAGAAGTCTGGAATCCAAATGCGTAAAAATGCCCTGTGAAATCCTAAAGGTACTCATTGGATTTAGGGCCCCTTTGCGCATCTTGGCTGCAAAAAAGTGTCACATGTGGTATCGCCGTACTCAGGAGAAGTAGGGCAATGTGTTTTGGGGTGTATTTTTACATATACCCATACTGTGTGTGAAAATATCTCTGTAAATGACAGCGGAATTCGATTTTTTAGTTTTTTCTCACAAAGTCTCCCTTTCCGCTAACTTGTGACAAAAAGTTCAATCTTTCATGGACTCAATATGCCCCTCAGCGAATACCTTGGGGTGTCTTCTTTCCAAAATGGGGTCACATGTGAGGTTTTTGTACTGCTCTGGCATTTGAGGGTGTCTGCAATCATTACATGTATGGCCAGCATTAGGAGTTTCTGCTATTCTCCTTATATGGAGCATAAGGGAAATGAGAATTTTTTTTCCGTTCAGCCTCTGGGCTGAAAGAAAAAATGAACGGCACAGATTTCTTCATTCGCATCGATCGATGTGGATGAAAAAATCTCTGCCAAAAAATATGCAAGAAAAAAAAGAGGGGCCTGGCGATTGCCAGGACATAGGGGCTTCGCCCAAACATCCATACACACTTCAGCTCCTATGTCCTGGCAAACGTGATTTCTCCATTCACATCGATCAATCGATCGTTGTGGAGGAAGACATCTTTGCCAGATTTTTGATACAAAGTGTTTGCCAAAGCATATGAACTCCAACACCTCTCCTCAGCTCATATGCCTGGGCAAACGTACCTGTACTGCAGAGGAGAAATCTCGTCTTGCAGCGCCGCAAACACCGACTTCACGTGTCTTCTGACAGCAGCGCAATGCTTCTCTCAGAATGCACATCAGTGCTGCAGCGTTTTCGTCGGTTGGTCCGTTGGTCTACCTGGAAAATAAAGGGTGGTTAGGGGGGGGGGGGGAAGAAGAAAAAACAGGCAGCAGGCTCATAAATTTGAACGTTACAAACTTTATAAAACCTGAACATAATTTTTTTTTTATAAACCTGAACATCATAAAACTTTTAAAACCTGAACTAACTCAAGATTTTTTTTTCTTGCTACCTGTTTAATTTTTTTTTTTTTTTACCATTTCACTCTTTATTTTCCTAGCAGAAAACTCTCCTTTCCCATGGGACAATGTGTAATGTGTAAATCACACAGAGATGGTGTGAAGTACATTATGCACTTTATCCCAAGTGAAAGGAGAGGTTACTACAGTTTCACATTTCTGCTGTAGCACACCAGCACCCCTATGTGTTAGGGTCTCTCAAAACCTAGTATCCTGAGAGACCTTAGATCCTGAGTGTAAAAACTACCTGTGTCCTGCAATCCCTACGTCCCTAAGTGTACCTGAGTGTGGTACTTCCGGAAACAATCCCCTAGGCATAGGGCAGGGTGGTCAGGACAGTCAGGACAGAAATAAAGGGTGTCACGCCTTATTCCACTCCTGCTACAGACACAACATCTTTTGGGGTGGTGGTTGGTTTGAGGTACCAGCAACGACACTGGGGAAGTGTCGCTCGTGTAGACGGCTCACTACACTGGGGTTTGGGGCCACGGAACCTCCTGGATACAGGAGGTTCTCGATGATCTCTTCCTGAAATTTGAGGAAGGATCCTGTTCTCCCAGCCTTACTGTAGAGAACAAAACTATTATATATAGTGTAAGAGGGCGCAAGGTTCCGTCGTCGACGGAAGGTACGTGTCACCGAGGTTCCTGGCCTCGGTGAGATAAGAGCCGGATTTTTTGTGTGTCAGCAGCAGCTAGTGCTGTTTGACACATTGATATTTAGTATGGCTACAAAGCCGATCCGGGCCGGCTCTTATTGGGAATAGTCAAGTGCTGGGTGGGAGACTATTCCCCACGGTCCAGGCCGGACTTTTTCCGGGCCTTTAAAAAGGCAGCCACCTCAGCAGGTGAGAGGTGATTATCCTGGAAGCTGCTGGTGTTACTGTGGAGCTCTCAGGGCTGAGAGCAAGAGTCTGCAAACAGGCGTGCAGTCTACCTAGAAGCCTCTGGTGGAAACTTTGCGTGGCCGAGCTAACTGCCAGGTGTGAACTAACACCGACCACTCAGGTGACCTTGCTGTGGGACTGATGTTTTTGCCTTGTGTTTTGCCTCGTGTGAACAAGCACTAAGACTGTTTCTGTTTTGCCTTGTGTGAACAAGCACCAAGACTGTTTTTGTGTTGCCGAGTGTGAATAAAACACTTCTGCTTTACCCACAGAACTGTGTACCTTGCCTCTATACTGCGTCCACAAGCCTGTCTACCAGAGCAATTCCCCACATTTGGTGTCGGATGCGGGCATGCGCAGTGAGGCTGGCCTGAACGCCGAAAGTTTTTGTTTTTGCTGTGTTGGACTGCATGTCATATATCAGGCCTGCAAGTTTTGTGTTTTCTGGCAACATGGAGGCTGCTGTGAAAGCTCTCATGGAGGCTAATGTGCAGCAGCGGGAGACTATTGAGCTACAGCAAAAAAGACATGAGGAGGCTATGTGTGCACAGCAGCAGACGAACAATCTCCTAATGCAGCAGCTGATAGCCGTGCAGGAGTCAGTGAGAGCGTCCCAGCAAGGACTTGCAACCACGATGGCCCCGACTGTGTCTTCCCCCAGGGACAAAGTCCGATCGGCCCTGAGGAAAATGGGTCCGGAAGACGATATAGAGGCATTCCTGATGGTGTTCGAAAGAACCGCGGAGCAAGAGAGGCTGCCGTTGGAGCAATGGGCTGAGGTGCTGACGCCTTTTCTGGTGGGAGACGCACAAAAGGCCTATTTTGACCTCAGCAGCGAGGAGGCAAAGGACTATGAGAGGCTAAAAGGTGAGGTGTTGGCCAGGTTGGGGGTAAACACCTATGTGCAAGCGCACAGAGTGTGTCAGTGGGTGTTTTCAGAGTCCCGACCCGTCCGGTCACAAGCCTATGACTTACTTCACCTAGTAAAAAAATGGCTCCAGCCTGAACTGTTGAGCCCTTCTCAGATGGTTGAAAGGGTCGTGGTCGACAGGTTTGTGCGTACCCTCCAGAGAGCCATACAGCGCTGGGTGGGACAAGGCGATCCAGGCAGCCTGGAACAACTGGTTAGCCTGGTGGAGAGGTATATGGCCACTCAGGATTTGTTGAAGGACTCTGCGGTACTACCGAAGTCAAGTCAGCCCCAGTTTCCGACCCGGGATCCTGGAAAAGGGATCCTAGCTCATAAGGAGGGGAGTGGATCTCCAGTCCGTGGGAGGAATACCCTGGGGAGGAGGGAGGCTGCGGGGGTCAGGTGTTGGCATTGTCAGGACTGAGGACATGTGGCCGCCAACTGCCCTAGGGCATCCGAACCCATGGACTGCAGGTTCGCTCGCCGGTCCTCTCTTTTTGCCCAACCAGTGTATATAGCTGAAACCCTGCTGGCCGCAGACACCCCTCCGATGTGTGACATCATGGTTAATGGACACTCCGTGCAGGCCCTGCTGGACTCTGGGAGCCTGGTAACTCTGGTCCATGAGTCGTTGGTAACGGAAAAACTCCCAGAAGGGCGAACCCTTACCATTGTCTGTATACATGGGGATCGCCGGGAGTATCCCACTACTAAGGTTACCCTGACGGTGGGTGGGAAAGAGGTGCCACATGTCGTGGGAGTGGGGAGACGGCTCCCTTATGCCGCAATATTGGGGAGGGACTTTCCCCTGTTCTGGTCTTTGTGGAGGAATGGGTTGCCTACCTATGGCGAAGAAAAATGTCCGGGTCCCGAACCTGAGGACCCCGAAGCAGAGACACCAGCGGTAGGGGTGACCACTACTTCCGTGATAGAGGGGGAGACAACCCCACTAAGTGTAATGGTGGGAGACGTGGAGGGCTTGCTACCAGGATCAGAATTGGCACACCTCAACGTCTCCAGAGAAAATTTTGGGACCGCACAACACCGGGACCAAACCCTAGCCAGGGCCTGGGAGAACGTTGTGGTAATTGATGGTAAACCCCTAAAACCTGGGGCTGAGTTAATGCTTCCCCGTTTTGTTGTTCACCAGGAAATGTTGTATCAGGTGAACCAAATCCGGGGTGAGAATATTGAACAGTTGGTGGTAACCACAGCGTATCGCAAGCTCGTTATGGAGCTTGCCCACCAACATGTTCTTGGGGGACACTTGGGATGGCAGAAAACCCAGGACTGCATACTGCAGCGGTTTTATTGGCCCAGTGTGTTCAAGGAGGTAGAAAATTATTGTAAGTCCTGTCCAACCTGTCAGGTAAATAGCCCCCAGCCACATTTCCGTAGTCCTCTGGTACCTCTACCAATCATAGAGGTACCGTTTGAGCGAATCGCTATGGATCTAATAGGGCCCATACCGAAGTCCGCTAGGGGCCACCAACACATTCTGGTCGTTCTCGATTACGCCACTCGATATCCGGAGGCGGTGCCCCTGCGACATACATCAGCTAAGCTCATAGCTAAGGAGTTAATGGAAATGTTTTCCCGGGTGGGCCTGCCTAAGGAGGTTCTGACAGACCAAGGGACCCCTTTATGTCCAAGGTTATGAGGGAACTGTGTAAATTGCTGCGTATTAAACAGTTGCGGATCGTCCGCTTACCATCCGCAAACGGATGGTCTCGTCGAAAGGTTTAACCAAACGTTAAAAATATGTTAAAAAGGGTGGTGTCTAGAGATGGGAGGGACTGGGACCTGCTTCTGCCCTATCTCATGTTCGCAGTGCGAGAGGTGCCCCAGGCCTCTACTGGGTTCTCGCCCTTCGAACTGCTTTATGGCCGACACCCTCGGGGCCTGTTAGACATCGCCAAGGAAGCGTGGGAACAACAACCCATCCCCCACAAAAGTGTCATTGAGTATGTCACCCAGATGCAGGAACGGATGGAAAGGGTGTTGCCGCTGGTCCGGGAGCATATGGAGGCGGCGCAACAAGCTCAGAGTAGGGTGTATAATCGTCAGGCTCGGGTACGGGATTTCAATCCGGGAGATCGGGTTTTGGTTCTGGTACCTACCCTTGACAGCAAGTTCCTAGCTAGGTGGCAGGGGCCCTATGAGGTGATAGAGAAGTTAGGGGAAGTAAATTACAAAGTACACCAGCCAGGGCGGAGCAAGCCGGAGCAGGTGTACCATGTGAATTTACTAAAGCCATGGAAAGATAAGGACTCGTCCGACAACAGCCCCCGTCCAGGGCTTCTAGGTGAAAAGGGTCCAGCCCCACAGTTTGAGGCCTGTGAAGCAGTAACCACGGTAAAAATTGCAGACAGCCTGTCTTCCAAACAAGTTCAAGAAGTCAGGGAGTTCATCAGTCGGAACACGGATGTGTGCTCGGACCTCCCTGGCCGCACTTCCCTCATCCAACATGATATCGTCACGGAGCCTCGGGCCAAGATCCGGTTAAAACCATACCGGGTACCCGAGGCTCGGCGACGGGCCATCGCGGAGGAAGTGCAATTAATGTTGAAGCTCGATGTCATTGAGGAGTCGAAAAGTGAATGGGCGAGTCCCATAATCCTAATACCCAAGCCAGATGGGACGTTGCGGTTCTGCAACGATTTTCGCAAGTTAAATGAAGTGTCCAAGTTTGATGCATATCCCATGCCCCGGGTAGACGAGCTTGTTGAGAATTTAGGGCAAGCCCGTTATTTTTCTGTGCTAGACCTCACTAAAGGGTACTGGCAGGTACCCTTAACGGAGTCGGCCAAGGAAAAAACTGCTTTTGTTACCCCGCAGGGCCTGTATCATTATAAGGTATTACCCTTTGGCCTGCATGGCGCCCCCACCACCTTAGTCATCCACAGCACCGACTGGGAAAGCCATTTGCCCAAAGTGCAGGCGGTAGTGGATGCTCTTAGGAAAGCTGGACTAACCGCTAATCCAAAAAAGTGTGCAATTGGGTTAGAAGAGACCAAGTATCTGGGGTATGCCATTGGGCGGGGACTCATCAAACCTCAGGTAAATAAGATAGAGGAAATACGTAATTGGCCCTGACCGGTCACCACCAGGCAGGTGAAATTGTTTCTGGGGATTGTAGGGTACTACATGAGGTTTGTGCCCCACTTTGCCACAATAGCAGCACCATTGACAGACCTGTTGAAGGGACAAAAGTCCGGAAAGGTTCACTGGAGTGAGAAGGCAGAAGAGGCTTTCTCTGCATTGAAGTCGGCCCTGTGTGGGTCCCCGGTTTTGGTGACACCCGACTTCAACAGGGAATTCATAGTACAGACGGATGCCTCGGAGGTAGGCCTCGGTGCTGTACTGTCTCAGGAAGTCAACGGCGAAGAACATCCCATTGTCTTCCTGAGCCGTAAGCTCAACCCAGCCGAAACCAGGTATAGCATAGTGGAGAGGGAGTGCCTGGCTATCAAGTGGGCACTCGAGTCTCTCCGCTATTACTTGTTAGGGAGGAAGTTCTGTCTGGTGACCGACCATTCCCCTCTCAAGTGGATGAGCCAGGCCAAGGAGAGGAATGCTCGGGTCACCAGGTGGTTCCTGTCCTTACAGAACTTCAAGTTCTCTGTAGAACACAGGGCAGGCCGCTTGCAGGGTAATGCAGATGCCCTGTCCCGTGTCCACTGTCTCATGTGTGTTCACCCCCTCAGGGTTGAACAAGGGGGGGGGGTATGTAAGAGGGCGCAAGGTTCCGTCGTCGACGGAAGGTACGTGTCACCGAAGTTCCTGGTCTCGGTGAGATAAGAGCCGGATTTTTTGTGTGTCAGCAGCAGCTAGTGCTGTTTGACACATTGATATTTAGTATGGCTACAAAGCCGATCCGGGCCGGCTCTTATTGGGAATAGTCAAGTGCTGGGTGGGAGACTATTCCCCACGGTCCAGGCCGGACTTTTTCCGGGCCTTTAAAAAGGCAGCCACCTCAGCAGGTGAGAGGTGATTATCCTGGAAGCTGCTGGTGTTACTGTGGAGCTCTTAGGGCTGAGAGCAAGAGTCTGCAAACAGGCGTGCAGTCTACCTAGAAGCCTCTGGTGGAAACTTTGCGTGGCCGAGCTAACTGCCAGGTGTGAACTAACACCGACCACTCAGATGACCTTGCTGTGGGACTGATGTTTTTGCCTTGTGTTTTGCCTCGTGTGAACAAGCACTAAGACTGTTTCTGTTTTGCCTTGTTTGAACAAGCACCAAGACTGTTTTTGTGTTGCCGAGTGTGAATAAAACACTTCTGCTTTACCCAGAGAACTGTGTACCTTGCCTCTATACTGCGTCCGCAAGCCTGTCTACCAGAGCAATTCCCCACAATAGCCAATTGAATTAAATATACAGACACCTTCTTATACCAGCGTCTGGTCCTGCGGGAAAGCAAATATGGGGTCAACATCTGGTCATTGAAGTCCACCCCTCCCATGAGCAAATTATAGTCGTGGACCGAGAGGGGCTTTTCAATGACACTGGTTGCCCATTCAATTTGGATTGTCGTGTCTGCGTGAATGGAGGAGAGCATGTAAACGTCACGCTTGTCTCTCCATTTCACCGTGAGCAGTTCTTCGTTACACAAGGCAGCCCTCTCCCCCCTTGCAAGACGGGTGGTAATGAGCCGTTGGGGGAAGCCCCGGCAACTAGGTCGCACGGTGCCACAGCAGCCAATCTGTTCTAGGAACAAATGCCTGAAGAGGGGCACACTTGTGTAAAAATTGTCCACATAAAGATGGTACCCCTTGCCGAATAAGGGTGACACCAAGTCCCAGACTATCTTCCCACTGCTCCCCAGGTAGTCAGGGCAACCGACCGGCTCCAGGGTCTGATATTTTCCCTCATAGATCCGGAATTTGTGTGTATAGCCTGTGGCCCTTTCACAGAGCCTATACAATTTGACCCCATACCGGGCGCGCTTGCTTGGGATGTACTGTTTGAAGCCAAGGCGCCCAGTAAAATGTATGAGGGACTCGTCTACGCAGATGTTTTGTGCGGGGGTATACAAATCTGCAAATTTCAGGTTGAAGTGGTCTATGAGGGGCCGAATTTTGTGGAGCCGGTCAAAAGCTGGGTGGCCTCTGGGACGGGAGGTAGTGTTGTCGCTAAAGTGCAGGAAACGCAGGATGGTCTCAAATCGTGTCCTGGACATGGCAGCAGAGTACATGGGCATGTGATGAATTGGGTTTGTTGACCAATATGACCGCAATTCATGCTTTTTGGTTAGGCCCATGTTGAGGAGAAGGCCCAGAAAAGTTTTAAATTCGGAAACTTGGACTGGTTTCCACCGGAAAGACTGGGCATAAGAGCTTCCCGGGTTGGTGTTTATAAATTGAGTGGGATACCGATTTGTTTCTGCCACGACTAGGTCAGAGCTCCGCAGTGAAGAACAGCTCAAAAAACCCCAGTGCCAATCCGATCTGAGCTGTCTCCACCCGAACTCCTGACTGGGCAGTGAAGGGGGAACTAATGGTGCGGCTGAAGTTGGGGGCTGCCAATCAGGGTTTGCCAGCACCTCAGGGATTCTAGGGGCTCTACGGGCCTGTCTGCGCGGTGGCTGCGACGGGGGAACTATTGCACGTGCCCCTGTACCAGCTTCAACTGCCCTTCTGGTGCTCGCCACTTCACCATGTTCTACGGCAGTGCTGGTAGTAGGTCCAGGATGGGCTGCGCAGGTGGTGTATGCCTCACCACGTAATCCGGCAGTGCCAGCCCCACTCTGCTGCCCTTGAAACGTATCCTGCGCAACCTGTGGTCTAGCGACACGGGGTCGGGTACGCCTGGTGCTATCAGGGACCTCAACCTCCTCGTCCGAACTTTGGGTCAGACTGCCACTGCTTTTTACAGGTTCATATTCTGACCCGCTAGATTCGTCAGATCATGGTTCCCATTCCTCATCCGACTGGGTCAGAATCCTGTAGGCCTCTTCAGAGGAATACCCCTTATTTGACATTTGGACAACAAAATTTAGGGGGTATTCCCTGAGACTACCCAAGAAAAAGAGCAAGCCTGTCAACAAATGGGACGCTAGCGAAATACAGGAAGCCGCTGCGATTGATAAAGATCAAAACTGATTTTTTTATCGCCGCATCGCTTGTGAAGTGATTGTGCAGTGATAAAAAAAAAAAAAATAATTTGTCACTGGGGCGGGGTCGGCGTGGGTGAACGCACAACTACGGTGACACTAATACTATTATAGATCTGACTGTGATCAGTTCTGATCACTTACAGATCCTTTAAAAGTACAAATGCTGATTAGCGCTACGCTAATCAGCAAATCGGTGACTGCGGTGCGGTGGGCTGGGCGCTAACGGAAGCTAACTATCTACCAAAGGGGCCTAAACTAAACTAAACCTAACAGTCAATACTGGTGAAAAAAAAATGTGACAGTTTACACTGATCACTTTTTTCCCTTTCACTAGTGATTGACAGGTGATTGAAAGGGGTGATCAAGGGGTTAATTGGGGTGATGAGGGTGATCTGGGGCTAAGTATGTAGTGCTTGGTGTACTTACAGTCACATGTGCTCTCTCCTTGGTCCAACCGACGAAAAGGACCCAGCAGAGAGCACAGAAGCCATTTAACACATTATATTTATAAATATAATGTGTTAGATGGCTTGTGATTCATTTTTTTAAAAAGTCATCAGCCTGCCAGCGATGATCATTGGCTGGCAGGCTGATGACCAACTCCTTCTCGAACTTTTGACCTCCGCGCAGTGCGCATGCGCGGCGGCATCAGAGTAAGAGGACCGCCCGCCGGACGCATCTGTGTGTTAGGCGGTCTTCAGGTGGTTAATTTACAATTTATATTGGATGGCACTCCTTACTTGTTGATAGACGGTGCTCAGTGGTAAAAGATATCATGAATTGTAATATGAAAGACCACGGCACTCGTATTTCTTTTGCATAAAGTTGTTCTGTTTTTATTATTCACATATGGTTAAGATCCATCTAGGGTAGTATTGTAGATAGACAAAGTGGCCTACGTTTCGGTCCTATATCCGGACCTTGATCACGGCCATGGTTATAGAGTCTGTGAAGTGTCCCAGATGGCGTGACACATAGCGCCGCACGTCACGTCAGCTCTTACTAGTGTAGGGATAGGATGCTGCTGCTGTGAGGGAGAGATTAGGAAAGAATCTGATGTCAGAGCTTGGTGTTAAGTCTGCGATCTACAGCGATTTATTTTTATTTTTTTGTGGGTGCAATGCAACATTTTTGTACCATGTCCTGAGCCCAGTGACAGAAAAATAAGTTTTAATCCGTCTGTTAGTTAGGTGGGCATCAGTGGCCATTTTGTGCAAGTGCAGTGCACTTGCACCCGCATATGTGCCAGGGACAATAATTTAATCCTGTTCTTGTAGTTCATTGGGCGACATATACCCATTTTTTAAGTGCACCTGCACTGCATATGTGCCAGGGAAAGGGAAAATAATATAGGTAATCCATCTGTGAGTTCAGGGACCCAGGGGGCGACATATTCACATTTTTTTCTGTAAAGTACCCCTGTGCTGCATATGTGACAGTGTAATCAATTCAGTAAATCCATCTGTTAGATTCTGGGGGGACATATTTATTTTATTTTTTTGCTAAAAAGTAAGTTTGCAGCCTGCACTGCATTTGTGATAGTGAAAGAAAATCAGTAAATCCATCTTTTACTTTGTGGTTAAAAAAAATCATCTTTTTTTAATCTTAATGATAGAGACGGCACTCAGACATCAGGAGATAATGCAGAAACAATGTAAAAACAATGTGGTTTTCTTTCCTCAATTTATTGTAAAAAGATAATCAATTCATTCATATCCCATAAACACATGCATAAAGACAATAAAAACAATAGATTATAGGACCAATTAATCCTATGAAGGCGTACTGTGGCTTCCAACTTCAATAATGTA
Source organism: Bufotes viridis (assembly GCA_033119425.1). Lineage (NCBI taxonomy): Eukaryota > Metazoa > Chordata > Amphibia > Anura > Bufonidae > Bufotes > Bufotes viridis. Next base: position 354,886,649 of record CM065589.1, read on the forward strand.
TTTCATAAGAGGCCCACCAATTGATTATTCACTATAGAAAGCATACTCATCAAAATATTAAAATATATTAAAAAATGAATTGCAGCCGGTAAAAGTCAATCCGTTCTCAGAAATAACCGTCCTTCACCTATATAGCTCATAAGATGAACATTAGTGTGCTCTATACACACAAAGTGTCCCTTACTGGACTTAGTATTAACCAATAGACCTGACAGAACAACAGATGTGCAGGTTGGGGGACACCTGGGAAATAGTGACCATAAAGTAATTACCTTCCAATTATCATTCAAAAGAGCATTTCTACATGGAGGAACAAAAATACCAAACTTCAAAAAAGCTAAATTTAGCCAATTAAGCGAGGCCATAGGCCAAACTAACTGAGACAAAGTCCTCAAAAACAAAAATACAGCCACAAAATGGGATATCTTTAAAAGCATCCTAAAATCTCATTGTTAGAGGTACATACCGTATGGGAATAAAAGGTTAAGGAACAAAAAGAAACCAATCTGGATAAATAGAAATGTAAAGAAAGTAATAAATGACAAAAAGAAAGCAAATAAATCTCTAAAACAGGAGGGTAGCGAGGAAGCACTGAAAAACTATAAGGAAAGAAATAGAACATGTAAAATACTACTAAAAGCTGCCAAACTAGAGACCAAGAGCTTAATTGCCAAAGAGAGTAAAACTAACCCTAAAATGTTCTTCAATTATATAAATGTTAAAAAGTATAAATCTGAAGGTGTCAGCCCTTTAAAGAGTAATGAGGGGGGAGTTGCAGAGAGCGATGAGGAGAAAGCAAAGCGGTTAAATATTTTTTTCTCCAATGTATTCACTAAGGAAAATAGGCTGTCAGATGAAATGCTGAATGTAAAAATAAATCCCCCATTAAAAGTGGCCTGTCTGACCCAAGAAGAAGTACAACAGTGACTTAAAAGATTAAAATAGACAAATCGCCAGGACCGGATGGCATACACCCCCATATATTCCTAAGGGAATTAAGTAATGTCATAACTAGACCCTTGTTTCTGATATTTGTGGACTCTATACTGACAAGGAATGTTCCACAGGATTGGTGCATAGCAAATGTGGTACCAATATTCAAAAAAGGTCCAAAAACAGAGCCCGGAAACTATAGGCTGGTAAGTTTAACATCTGTTGTGGGGAAACAGTTTGAAGGTTTTCTGAGAGATGCTATCTTAGAGGATCTCAACGGAAATAAGCAAATAACGCCATATCAGCATGGCTTCATGAGGGATCGGTCATGCCAAACTAATTTAATCAGTTTCTATAAGAAGGTAAGTTCTAGACTTGACAGCGACGAATCAATGGATGTCGTATATCTGGACTTCTCCAAAGCATTTGACACTGTACCACATAAAAGGTTAGTATATAAAATGAGGATGCTAGGACTGGGAGAAAACGTTTGTAAGTGGGTAAGTAACTGGCTGAGTGACAGAAAACAGAGGGTGGTTATTAACGATACACACTCAGATTGGGTCACTGTCACTAGTGGGGTACCTCAGGGGTCAGTACTGGGCCCTATTCTTTTCAATATATTTATTAATGATCTTGTAGAAGGCTTGCATAGTAAAATATTAATTTTTGCAGATGACACTAAACTGTGTAAAGTAATTAACACTGAAGAAGACAATATACTGCTACAGAGGGATCTGGATAGATTGGAGGCTTGGGCAGATAAGTAGCAGATGAGGTTTAACACTGACAAATGTAAAGTTATGCACATGGGAAGAAATAATGCAAGTCACCCGTACATACTAAATGGTAAAACACTCGGTGACACTGGCATGAAAAAGGATCTAGGAATTTTAATAAACAACAAACTAAGCTGCAAAAACCAGTGTCAGGCAGCTGCTGCCAAGGCCAATAAGATAAAGGGTGGCATCAAAAGAGGCATAGACACCCGTGATGAGAACATAGTCCTACTACCTTACAAATCGCTAGTCAGAACACACATGAAGTACTGTGTACAGTTCTGGGCTCCTTTGAACATGGCAGACATAGCAGAGCTGGAGAGGGTTCAGAGGAGGGCAACTAAAGTAATAACTGGAATGGGGCAACTACAGTACCCTGAAAGATTATCAAAATTAGGGTTATTTACTTTAGAAAAAAGACGACTGTATGAATATATCAGGGGTCAGTACAGAGATCTCTCCCATCATCTATTTATCCCCAGGACTGTGACAAGGGGACATCCTCTGCGTATGGAGGAAAGAAGGTTTGCACACAAACATAGAAGAGGATTCTTTACGGTAAGAGCAGTGAGACTATGGAACTCTCTGCCTGAGGAGGTGGTGATGGTGAGTACAAGGAATTCAAGAGGGGCCTGGATGTATTTCTGGAGTGTAATAATATTACAGGCTATAGCTACTAGAGATGGGTTGTTGATCCAGGGAGTTATTCTGATTGCCTGATTGGAGTCGGGAAGGAATTTTTTATTCCCCTTAATTGGGGAAAATTGGCTTCTACCTCACAGTTTTTTTTTTGCCTTACTCTGAATCAACTAGCAGGATGACAGGCCGAACTGGATGGACAGATGTATTTTTTCGGCCTTATATACTATGTTACTATGTTTAAATACAACTGTGACATTGTGGGTCCAGCCTGAAAAAAGACTGGTGAGGTCCCGACCTCTCCTGTCGTGCTCCTCTGTATGTGCGGCTGCACACGCACCACAGAGGGAGAAGGTGTCTCCATTTAGGCCTACTTCTGCAGTGCGGCAGGCGCTTTTGCTCTGCGATCCCCTGGTCTGTCAGCCTGCCGGGGTTGAGGGGGTGTGGCGGAGCGGCAGTCTGCCCTGTTGTCTGGCCACTTACATGACTGGACTAGCTCTGGATGAACTCCTGCCTCTTCCCTTGACGATCCATGTGTCTGGAGACCTGGCTGGTGGTGCGGCTCTTGTTCAGGTACTAGTGGTTCCTCCCTGCATATCTGGCATTTGCTGCTGCCATCTCCTCTACTGGGGTGAGAGTTCCTGGCCCCCAGAGGCCTCTCCTTGATTGACTGTCTGGCCTAGTATCGTGCTGGAGGGCTATTTATACAGTGGTCTAGCTTGCCCCTGGTTCTTATGGCCGGGACTGCTTCCAGGGGCCTCTCGACATTATTTCTAAAAGGGACTCCCTAGCGCCAAAGCCTATACCCGCTTGTGTGGTCCAGAACTGGGGAGCGTTGACCTTCTCCAGTGGTCAGTTGTTGATCCGACATACATGGGACGCAAAACAGGAGGTTCCGGTGGCCCAATTCCCTATTAATATTGACGCCATGAGTCAGAAAGAGGACAAGGAGGTCGGTGAACCCGCGGATACGGAGAGATGGATTTGAGTAAATTAATGTCGGCAATTACGCAATGCCAATCTGCGCTTACAGTCAAAATAGACCACCTTCAGTCTGACCTCACCTGTCTCAGGTAAGACATTGATAATCTTTGTGAAGTTTTTGCGGAACAGCTCATTAAAAAATGTTTGGATCCCATTAGTCTTTCCTCTACGTTCATTGTTGAGAGAGCTCACAGGATACCTACTAAACCCTTACCGCTGGGAACACCGCCACGCCCATTTATATTAAAAATCCTGAACTATCGGAATCGTGATGCTATTCTGGCGGCAGCTCGGTAGATAAAGGAGATTAAGTTTGAAAACTCAAAGATCTCATTCTATCTGGACTTCTCCTCGGAGGTTCAAAAGCAACAACGCCAATTTACCGCGGTGAGTGCCCGCCTGCATGAAAAAGGCCTCTGCCATGCTATGTTATATCCTGCACGTCTTCGGATCCAAGATGGCGAAACTGCTAGATTATTTTCTACTCCAGAGGAGGCTTCAGACTGGCTTGATGGGAGAGGCTGAGGCTGTGCGGTTCTCCAGGCTGCGGGACTTCTTCACGCTCTACGGATGTACGCTGTATTTGCGGGAGCTGAGAATGTACTGAACGTCTTCACTATCCCTGTATTTCTGTGCCCAACGTGTTAGAGTTGGGGACTATTAACTGTTCCTCATCTTTGGTCTCCCCGATTCGGCTGAAAAGTTTCTAGTTCTTAGTTTGGGTTGATGGGCTCAGATAGGTTGGGGTGGTCTGGGCAGGGAGGGGGGGGGGGGTTACCTGCGGGGTTTATTGTCTTTGTTTGTTATATATTCTATGTGTCTGTGTGTTGTCTTGTGATATGGTGTGGGAACGTTTGGCCTGGGTGTCCTGGTGTCCTATGCAGTTGGTGCTGTAACGGTATGGCTAGCTGTACTTTTATCTCCTGGAATGTTAGGGGGCTCAATGATAAAGACAAAAGATCTCTAGTGTTCAAGTATTTGAAGAAGTTTCCCCCTGATGTGGTATTGTTGCAGGAGACTCACCTGAGAGGCTAAAAACTGTTAGCGTTAAAGCGTCCTTAGATTGGGTTGTCTTATCATGCAATATATAGTAGTCATGCGAGGGATGTTTCTGTGCTGGTGTCTAAGTCGCTCCCTTTTTAGCTGCAATCAGTTCAGACTGACCTTTCTGGTCGTTATGTCATTGTACACGCGGCTATTCGAGGGAGGGATCATATTGTGGTTGGGGTTTACGTTCTCCCCCCCCCCCTTTCAAAGAGGGGTCCTAGATGATATAATGTGAAAGGTTTTGTCTTTCCCGACTCGCTCTCGTCATATGATGGGTGACTACAATGCTGTATTGGATCCGACTGTAGATAGACTCCGACCCCTGACTTCCCACAATAGTGCACTGCTTCACTGGGCAGAGGCGCATGCTCTGACTGAAGGTTGGAGGTTTCTTCACCCTGAGACCCGTCAATTTTCCTGCAACTCGGCATCCTTCGACACCCTGTCACGGATAGAATTAGTGTTCGTTGGCAGGGAGTTATTGCCATATCTATCTAAGGTAGAGTACCTCCCACGGGGTATCTCTGATCATGCCCCTTTGATGTTAATTCTGACTATGCATATTTCCCCTCTTGCTAGACAGTAGCACCTTAATCCTAGATGGTTGGAGGTTCTCCCAGTGGCCTGGGCCGATACAGAGGGGGCGAAGGAATATTGGTCGTTTAACAAAGGCTCCTCTGATCCAGCTGTTAAATGGGAAGCCTTTAAGGTAGTGGAGTGGGGTACACTTATACATGCAATTGCTTCGCGTAGGAGAGAGCTAGTAGCGATTAGGAATAAGATGGAAGTGGAGGTAGCTAATATGGAGCTTGCATTTACTCAATACCCTAATGAGGATACTCGGGGTAAGTGGGAGGAGGCTCAACGGAAGCTTCGCCTGCATTTGGTAGAGTACACCCAGAAGAAGTTGCTATATCAGAGGCAGGTGATCTTTTCAGATGGGGATAAAAACGGGAGGATGCTGGCTTACCTAGCGAAAACTGAGAATCCGCAGACGGTGGTCTCTCGTACAACTGATAGAGAAGGTGTTAGTTTATCCCAGCCAGAAGACATATGTGCTCAGTTTGCTCGGTATTATGCAGAACTGTATGACTAATTTTATGACTAAAATTTATTATACGGCTGTGGATATACAGGCGTTTTTAAAGAAAATTCCACATACTCCCCTTTCTCCGGCGGATAGTTCCATTTTTGCACCTGTTGACGCAGCTGAAATTAGGGCAGCTATTGAAAGCATGTCAGTGGGGAAATCGCTTGTCCCGGAAGGGTTCCCGGTAGAATGGTACAAGGCGGACATAGACAAACAAAGTGAGAGATTGTTGAAACTCTTCAACTATGTCTTTGAGTGCAATAGACTGCCCTTCTCATTTATGGAGGCAACTATTGTAGTAATCCATAAACTGTGATGAACACCGGACTAGTGCAGTTCGTGCAGGCCGATCTCCTTACTGAATGTTGATGCTAAAATTTTTGCTAAGCTATTGGCGAGACGTCTAAGGGAGGTCATATTGTCTGTTATTGATCCTGACCAATCTGGGTTTATGCCGGGAAAGACTACAGATATTAACCTGAGACGACTGTTTACTAACCTTCAGGTCACCCACGACAATGCTGGGTCTCGAGCAATTGCTTCTCTCGATAATGAGAAAGCCTTTGACTGTGTGGAATGGAACTTCATGTGGGAGATGTTAGGTTGCCTGGGATTCCCTCAATCATTTATACAGTGGGTACAACTATTATATCAGGCTCCAGTTGCGCAGGTGAGAGTTAATGGCTATTTGTTGAATCCCTTTGACCTCCAAAGAGGCACTAGACAGGGGTGCCCCTTGTCTCCTATGTTATTTGCCTTAGTCATGGAACCTCTGACTCAATTACTTAACTCCAGGTTGATAGAAGGCTGGTCCATAGCGGGTATACAGGAAAAGATATCACTGTACGCTGATGACTTGCTGGTCTATCTGGCGGATACTGGCCCCTCCTTGGAAGCCCTCTTAGATACAAAAGACGGCTTTGGGAAATACTCAGGTATGAAGGTTAACTGGAGAAAATCCAGTCTCTGTTTGGTAGACGAGGTGTCCAGCGCAGATATATCGCCCCTATTGCGTTTGAAGGTAGTTGACCAGTTTGTCTATTTGGGGATTAGAATTCATAGGGACCCCAGGCAATTTTACCAACTTTACATTGTTCCCACTATGACATACATTGCCCGTAAACTGGAACCTTGGGACAATCTTCCCATTACCCTGATAGGTAGAACGGACATGGTAAAAATGGTTTTATTACCTAAACTTTATCTGTATACAGCGGCTCCTGCAAAGATCCCTTAGATTCATTTTGATTCCTTAGATAGGTTGTTGTCCCCATTTCTATGGAAACATCAATCTCCTCGTTTAGATAAGAGGATGTTGAAAGCTTTGTACACTCAAGGGGGTCTGAGACTCCCAGATATGCGTCTGTACTATATTGTTGCCCAATTTGTTTATGCTTCTTGCTAGATTAGAGCTGATGAAAATAATATGGCGGTGGTTCTGGAGGTGGCTCTGGTAGGCTCCCTGGAGGCTTTGGCCAATTTGGTGTATCGGGGTGGGGGGACTACAGTATCATATTATACTGAAGCTATGGCTGCAGTAGTGGCGGTGTGGAAGCAGTTGGTGGAGACGCACGTGGAGGATGAAGAGGGGGGGGGACACACCTGGTCCCCGTATATGCCCTTGTGGCATAATAAGCAGCTGAAGGAGTTGTTTCACCTTCCAGGTTTTGAGTTTTGAGGGGTTTGAAGTACCTCACCCAGCTGTATGTGGATGGGAGTACAATTTGCCACGTACATGTTTTTATCGATACCTCCAGTTAAGACACGCCTGTGAAGCCCAGTTTAAATCTTTGTCTCTGTGTTTGAAATGCGGCACCCTGGAATCAGTAGCTTGGCGGAAGAAGCCATACAAACCTGTCTTATCATTTTATGTGGAGATTATGGAATTGCAGGATTCGCCACTTTGTCGCTCATTTGAGCTTTGGAGGGCCGATATCCCTGAGATTGGGGTGTCTCATCTGGAGGAACTGGGTGCTGTTTGGAAATCTACGGTGATAAGTGCTAGGGACCAGCTTATTCAGCTCAAGTGGATTTATAGAGTATATCTCACTCCAGTGTGCCTGTACCATATGTGTAGACTCCCAGACCCTTCTTGCACTAGGTACGGGGAGCCGAGAGGTTCATTGCTCCATATGGTGTGGACATGCCCTGTTCTACAGGAGTACTGGAGGGAGATCTGAGACTTTATTTCTTCGAAACTGGGGCTCCCGGGGATTCTTTCCCCCGCAGTGTGTTTGTTAGGACTAGTGACAGAGATAGACCCGACCAAATATGGTGGGAAGTTGCTACAACTACTTATGTTTTATGGTAGGAAAATTATTCTCTTGCATTGGAAACCTCCTAAGACCCCTACTCTTGGGGCTTGGATTCAACTTATAAACGCTGACTTACAGATGTATACACTAACTTTTGCAGCTAGAGGGACACCTGATAAGTTTGATCTGATTTGGGAACTAAGGCTGCATGCTCAGGGCACAGTTTGAACGCAGGGGGGGGGGGGGGATGTTCTGGGATTCCAGGCTGGATGAATGAGTGTGTGAATGAGTCGTCGTGGTCTTGTGCTCGTAACATGAATAATGCTTATTGGAAATGCTCATATGCTGAGTCTTGGGGTCATTGCTTTGTTCTACTGTTTCTCCCTCATTGTGATTATTCTATGAGTATTTGATCGGGATGTGTTGTCTCTACTCGGTTTTATTTGGTCTTTGGGACCGGTTGTAATGTTTTTAAAATCTCTATAAATAAACACTATTAAAAAATGAAAGTACCTTTGCAGCCTGCACTGCATTTATGATAGTGAAATATAATCAGTAAATACAACTGGGATATTGTGGGTGAAAAAAAATCACTTTTTTTTGCCATAAAGTACCTTTGCAGCCTGCACTGCATTTCTGATAGCGAAATATAATCATTAAATACAACTGTGACATTCTGTTTGAAAAAAAAAAATCACTTGTTTTGGCTAGAAAGTACCTTTCCGGCCTGCACTGCATTTCTGATCCAGCTCTTAGATTGTGGGTGGACATTTCCACAATTATCAGGCCAGTCATTCACAAGTGTTTTTGCTGCACTGCATACCTGCATACCTGACAGGGAAATATATTTTGTAAATTCGGCGTTTAGATTGCTGGGTGATCTGTACCCCTTTTTTCTGGGAAATATATTCTGTAAATTCGGCAGTGTTTAGATTGTTGGGTGATCTATACCCCTTTTTTCTTTCAAAGTACCCCTGCACTGCATACCTGACTGGGAATTACATTTTGTAAATCCATCTGTTAGTTTGGTGGGTGAACGCAAAGAATGAGGAGAGCGTCAAATAAGGGACGTGGCCTTGGCCGTGGTGCTGCTGGTGGTGGTGGAGCTCCTGTTGCAGGGAGAGGATGTGGTCGATCTGTGCCAGCTACATGCACAAATCTAGGAAGATATGGAGTTCACCGATGCCCAAACACTTATGTTTCAGGATGAGGACATGGAAAGACCACTGCAGCACGACTCTAATGATGAAAAAAAAAAACAGGTGCTAACTGCTGTGGCTTTCTGCTGTGTGTAGAGCGACAAGGATGGCAGGGGTGAAGAGTGGATGGAAGATGAAGTGGAGGACGATGAGGTCCTAGACCCCACATGGAATTAAGGTCATGCGAGTGATGTGTGCAGTTCTGAGGAAGATGTGGAGGTAGCACAGAGCCACCAGCACAGCAAAAGAGGGAGCAGAGTACAAAAGCCGAGCGGCCGTCTCCTAGACAGTTCACCTGCTACTGGCCACCGCACCCAGGGACCGAGCACACCAAAGCCAGCTCCAACGAGTTCCATGGCATGGCAGTTCTTCAGACACTGTGCTGACAACAAGACACGAGTGGTTTGCACACTGGGCAATCAGCCTGAAGCGAGGCATAAACGTTCTAAACCTGAGCACAACCTGCATGACCAGGCATCTAAATGCAAAGAACAAGCTGCAGTGGAGAAAACTCCTCAAAAACCAAGAAAGGTCTCATGCTCCTCCTGATCCCTCTTCTGCTGCAGTCTCAGCCTCTTCCGCCACCTCTGGAGTGACCTGGCTCCCACAAACAGAGGATGTAGCAGCAACACCACCACCTCCGTCACCAAGCATCTTCACAATGTTCCATGGCAGCGTTCAGCTATCCATTTCCCAAACAATGGAGAGAAAGAGGAAGTATACCCCAGGTATCCCTCGAAGGAAGGAAAACCGAGCAAAGGGGTGTCTCCATTATAGAGATCACCAAATCCACCATATTAAGTGGCCCCTATGTCAAGATCCTGCTTTTTTACAAGCTTTAAGGATGTGATGGGGAAAAACCTAAGCCAGTTATCCATCCACAGACAGCTGTTTCAGGGTGTTGCCCCTCATCAGTGTGGAGTATGATTCTGGCTAACCAGGAGCAATGCCTTGGAGACTACTCAAACAAAACAATAGCTGATCTCAGGGAGACCAGCTACAGAAAACACTGTGGAGCTCTGCAGTGTTTTCTGTAGCTGGTCTCCCTGAGATCAGCTATTGTTTTGTTCTGCACAACTAAGTGGCGGACTAAATCAGGTGTGCACTGCGCAACGCCATCTGTGGCAAGGTCCACATAACAACCGATACGTGGACCAGTAAGCTAGGGCAGGGACGTTATATCTCCCTAACAGCACACTGGGTAAATGCAGTGGCGGCTGGGCACTGGTGTTTAGCACGACATTAAAATGAACTAGGCATGGATCCCACAGGACTTGTCCGTACCTTGTGCAGAGTAGACAAGTATACCGGCCTCACCCAGCCATTGTTCTACTCCACTTTCTCTTTGTTTTCTTTTTGGTCTACACAAATAAAAAAAAAACACAAAAAAAAACACAGTGTTGGCGACTTCCTCCTCCACCACCACTTCCACCTACACCGCCACTTCCACTGCCTCCTCAACCTCCTACTCCATATGGACCTCCTCCTAGTTCAATATTATTATTGTTAATTTTTATGTATTTTATGTTATTTTAAGTCATTTCCCTATCCACATTTGTTTGCAGGGCAATTGTCCTGTTCTTATCCCCATTTTGCTTCCTTTTTGCAACCATCTAGCCCTTTCTATGACTTTTTTAGAGCCATTTTAGTGCCCCAAAGTTCGGGTCCCCATTGACTTCAATGGGGTTCGGGGTCAAGTTCGGGTCCTGAACCCGAACTTTGCGGCAAAGTTCGACCAAACCCGAACTTCTATGTATCAGCTCAACCTTAATCTTGAGCCAAGAGGTGGAGGTCCGTGTGGAGGAGGAGGCGGACCTGGAGGTGTAGGTGAAAGAGGCGGAGGAGGAAGCCAACACTGATTCAGTTTTTTTCCATGTGTCCGTCAATTATGTGTCAGGTTGACCACGGCGTGCCAGTTTGGTGTTTTTATGTCCTGGCTTAAAACTGGGTGAAAATTTTTTGTCTCAGTTATAGATTTCACACGTCCCCTATCTGAGAACTATACATTAAAATAATTTTTCTCCTACTACAGTAAGATGGATGTCAAAGGGGTGTTCTAAATTTTAAAAAAATTGCCAGAGTGTCACAGACAGAAGAATTTCCTCTCTTACAACAGTTAGACAGATGAAGGGGGTGTCCCTTATTTAAAAAAAAAAATTCATGACTTTCACAGAAACACTCCACAGAAGAATTTCCTCACCTATAGCAGTTAAAATGGATTAAGGGAGTGTTCCTAATTTTAAAAAAAATTAATGACTTTCACAGACACACTACACAGAAGAATTTTCTCGCCTACAACAGTTAGACAGATAAAGGGGGTGTTAATTTTTTTAATAAATTCATTACTTTCACACACTACAAAGAAGAATTTCCTCTCCCACATTAGTTGGATGGATTCAAAATGAGTCGTCTTATTACAATTCTTAATTTATTTTATTTTTTTTTTTGGGGGGGGGGGCTTGGTAACTGTTGACCACCAAACATTGGGACATGGCAAAGAGAACGCACAAACTGCGATCGAGTACAACAATGGCTAGGTGTGCCCAGTATACTTCTATACTTTGCCAATATAAAACATAATAATCTTGAGCCTGGAGGCGGAGGTCCCAGTGAAGGAGGAGGCGGACGTGGCGGTGCAGGTGGAAGAGGCAGAGGAGGTGGAGAAGGACACCACCTTTTTTTTTGTTTTGTTTGCTTTTTGGTTTGTGGAGGCCCCAAAACATTGGGACATGGCAAAGAGAACGCACAAACTGCGATTGAGTACAACAATGGCTAGGTGCACCTGGTATATTTCTCTACTCTGCCAATATAAGACACAATAATTTTGAGTCTGGAGGCGGAGATCCCAGTGGAGGAGGAGGTGAATGTGGCCATGCAGGTGGAATAGGCAAAAGTAGAGATGCAAACGTTTGGAGGAGGCAGACATGGCGGTGTAGGCTGAGAAGGCTGAGGAAGTCAAAGGAGGACACTACAATTTTTCTGGTAAACAAACTGCGCTGGAGTACAACAATGACTAAGTGTGCCCGGTATATAGTATACTCTGCCGATATAAGACATAATAATCTTGAGCCTGGAGTCGGAGTTCCCAGTGGAGGAGGAGGAAACATGGTAGTGCAGGCAGAAGAGGCAGAAGAGACGGAGGAGGACACCTTTTCTTTTCTTTTTGTTTTCTGGCCCCAAAACATTAGGAAATATCCAAGAGAACGCACAAACTGCGCTGGAGTATAACAATGGCTGGGTTTGGCTAGTATACCTCTCTACTCTGGCCAAGGTACGGACAAGTCTTGTGGGAGCCATGCCTGGTTCATTTTAATTGACTATGGACAGGCAGATGCGCCTGTCCGTGATCACACCCCCTGCCATGCTAAACACACGTGCAGACAATACACTGGCCGCAGGGCAAGCCAGCACCTCCAAGGCTTAAAGGGCAAGCTCAGGCCATGAGCCCAATTTAGAGACCCAAGAAATAAATGGGGCAGAACCATCAGTCAGTATGTGCAGATGTGTGTACACATATTGTTCCAACATGTGGCAGAAACGCTACCTCCTGCTAAGACGGTTCAGGTTGGAATGCCATCAGTAGTGCCTCTATCAGCGTTCGCTTGTACTCGCTCATCTTCCCTTCACACTCCAGTGACGGAAGTAAGGATGGCACGTTGTCTTTGTAGCGGGGATCCAGCAGAGTGGCGACCCAGTAATCAGCACCTGTTAGAATGTGGGCAACTCGGCGGTCATTGCGCAGGCACTGCAGCATGTAGTCGCTCATGTGTGCCAGGCTTCCCAGAGGCAACAACAAGCTGTCCTCGTGGGAGATGTATCTTCTGTGTCCTCTGTATCCCCCCCAGCCACGCTCCAGTGATGCCCGTGAGCTGATTTGGGTGAAAGCCTGCTGTGAACGGAGATCCTCCTCAGCATCATCATCCTCCTCATCATAACTATACCCTGGCTGGACAGTTGGCTGCCTGGCTGCTGTTGATGCAGGAACCCACCTTCTAAACCACCTATTGAGGATTGGCCTAATAACTGTGGAAATGATCCCTGTTCCTCCTCCTGTACCTCCTGTGTCACATCCTCATCCATCAGTGCCTGAAGCCTTTTTTTAAGGAGACATAAAACTGGGATAGTAAGGCTGATGATAGCATCATCACCACTGACCATGTTGATGGAGTACTCGAAGCAGCACACAAGGCACACAAGTCCCGCATAGAGGTCCACGTGTTGGTAAAATGGTGCTGTTCTGCAGAGCGACTCAACTGAAGCTAAAACTCCTAGTATCGGCAGTTATGTGGACCTTGCCACAGATGGCATTGCGCAGTGCACACCTGATTTTGTCCGCCACTTGGTAGTGCAGGGCAGGGATGGTTCGCCTGGAAAAGTAGTAGCGGCTGGGAACCACGTACTTTGGGAAAGCCACCGCCATAATGTTTTTAAAAGTCTCTGTCTCCACCAGACAGAATGACAGCATTTTAAAGGCCAGGAATTTTGAAATGCTGGCATTCAGGGCCAGGGATCGCGGGTGGGTAGAGGGGTACTTCCTCTTTCTCTCCAGTGTTTGGAGGATGGACAGCTGAACTCTTCCATGGGAGAGTGTGGAGATGCTTGCTGACAGTGACAGTAGTGGAGGTGGTGGTGTTGCTGCCACATCCTTTGTTTGTGGGGTGGCAGGTGCCACTGTCACCCCAGAGGGGGAGGAAGAGGCCAAGACTGCAGCAGAAGAGGGAGCAGGAGGAGCCTGAGATCTTTTGTGGTTTTTCAGGTGTGTACTCCACTGCACCTCGTGCATTTAGATGCCTGGTCATGCAGATGGTGCTCAGGTTTAGAACATTTATGCCTCGCTTCAGACTCTGATTGCACAGCGTGCAAACCACTCGCGTCTTGTTGTCAGCACATTGTCTGAAGAACTGCCACTCCAGGAAACTCCTTGCAGCTGGCATTGGTGTGGTCAGTCCCTGGGTGCGGTGGGCAGTAGCAGGACCTCATCATCCTCCACATCATCTTCCACCCACTCTTCACCCCTGCCCTCCTTGCCGGTCTACACACTGCAGAAAGCCGCAGCAGTTGGCACCTGTGTGCGTCATCATCATCAGAGACGTGCTGCAGTGGTTCTCCCATGTACCCATCCTGAAACATAAGTGGTTGGACATCAGTGTACTCGATCTCTTCCAGTTCTGGGGCAGGACTAGGTGGATGGCCCATGAAAACTCCGCCAGCAGTCATCAAAAAGCATAACAGACTGCGGCATAACTTGGGGCTCAGACTGCTTGGCTGATTTGCAAGGGGTGGAGGTGAAAGACAGATGCCCATGGGCTGTAGGTGCCAACTCTGTGCTTTCAGCAGGGGACTGGGTGGGAGACAATGTGAAGGAACTGGAGGGCCTACAAAATGACACTGAACGTCCTATCGCCTACATGCACCTGAGGAAGGTGTTTCATTTGGGTGTGTAACTGGCACAGATCGACCACATTCTCTCCCTGCAACAGGAGCTCCACCAAAAACAGCAGCACCATGACCTGGGCCACATCCCTTATTTGATGCTCTCCGCATTCTTTGAGGTCACCCAACAAACTAACAGACAGATTAACTATATTTACTTCCCTGTCACATATGCAGTGCAAGTGTACCTCACACCAAAATGGGTATATGTCACCCAGCGAACTAACAGACAGATTAACCATATTAATTTTCCTGTCACGTATGCAGTGCAGGTGTACCTCCCACCAAAAATGGGTATATGTCACCCACTGAACTAACAGACAGATTAACTATATTAATTTTCCTGTCACTGATGCAGTGCAGGTGTACCTCACACCAAAAATGGGTATATGTCACCCACCGAACTAACAGATTAACTATATGATTTCCCTGTCATATATGCAGTGCAGGTGTTCCTCACACCAAAAATGGGTATGTCACCCACCGAACTAACAGATTAACTATTTTATTTTTGTGTCAGGGGTACAAAGATGGCGCATTGCACCCACAAAAAATCGCTATAGGTCACCCACACAATTAACAGCCATATTAATAGATGGTGCATTGCACCCGCAAAAAATCACTATAGGTCACCCAGAGAGTTAACAGCCAGATCAATTATTATATTTTTGTGTCAGGGGTGCAAAGCTGGTGTATTGCGCCCACAAAAAATCACTATAGTTCACCCACAGAATAAATAGCCATATGAAATTCCTAACACTCTCCGCCACTTCAGCAGCCTGTTTGCTGTCCCTGCACTACTCAGAGCTGATGGGCGGTGCTACACGTGATCCAGCTTGTATAGAGGCTGGGTCACATGATGCACCAGCCAATCACAGCAATTCCATTACTAGGCATGGCTATGATGGTTTCTAAGTGCCCACAGCTTAAAAGCTTGTTGATTGGCTGCCTTTTAAGCTTTATTAAATGCCCGAACACCAAACTCGAACTTTTGCGTCAAAGTTCGGGTTTGGGTACGCTCAACACAAGTGAGCACCAGTTTTCACGATGACTTTGACCATGGCACCTTAAGAACCTTTGAATGCCTGACAGTTATCTTAAATTCCATTGCAATCAACAAATTTTCCTATATTCCATCTGCTAGGCATTATTATCAATGTTTCTTTCCTCCACCTCCAAAGGTCGGATTATTTATCATTCACTTCTATGTTGCTGATTAAAAGTCACCAACAATGAAAAAATATATGCATTATTCACAAAACAAACTCTCAAACATTGATTTCTATTTGTTTTATATGTTTTTATGCTTAAAACAATTGCATATTATTAATATTAGAGATACATATTTAAATAGTTCTTGATTCTTCACTTCTGTATTAAATGCAATTAAAATATGGATTTATTATTTCTTTCATTTTTTTTCATTTTATAATCAACAGGGCTTTGATGCTTCATTAAGTTGTTTTTGATGGATATTAATTGCCACAGTGCTTGTGTAATTATAGCACACATACAAGACTCAGTGGAATATATGATCCCATAAGACAGTCTCGATTCCAAGAAGAACATATATATTGAAAATTAAGCTGGTGTTCAGGCGCTGGTTGATGACAGCAGCCATATACACAGTTTGCCAGCACTAAGCAGAAAATGCAGGTAGTAGATAATCATTTACTTTAAATATTATTACTGTAAGTAAGATAAAATTGCTATTAAAGCAGACACAAGACAGGTAGCATTCCCTAGATTATGTACAAAGCATTTGAAAAAAAAAAAAACTGTTGCACTAACATTGAACAATATTTTTCGAAATGTAGTGGTACAGTCAGAGGTATGTGTATGAGGGTTACCACAGAGTTGTGGATTCATACTTACACATACATATTGTCAACTAAGTTCACTGAGTGGCTGATAAAACAGTTCTAGCATTGTTCCTCTTATTTTTCTGATATTTGGGACATAACTTATTTGATCAGACAATACATGTATCAAAAACAGTTCTTGCACAGTCCATGTGAAGAGATGAGCATCTACCCTTAAGGCAATGCTCTCCAAGGAATGCAGAGGGGGGGGGGGGTTTAAAATGTATTCTCTAGCCTTGCGCATTGTAGTTCTTTTACATTTCTTGCACTGAATAGCACCAAAGGAATGCAACAAACCTGCAATGTGTAATACAGAGGAGCAAAATTAGTTGGCAAATTAAATTAAATTCAGGTCTGAATGAAATGTGCTACGAGGACTCCGATTTTAGAGAGAGGAGGAGAGAGACTAGTATGCTACTTTAGGTTTCTGGGAAATATATCAGCATTGTCTGGTGATTACTATTTCTCATTATGAAGAGTGCCTAGTATGTGTGAGGCATGTTGTGGACCAGGAAATACTGCTCTGGGTTTCTAGTAAAACATATTGAAATAGGCATTTCTTTCTTCTGCTGGGGGCTTAGCGCTCTTTTCCTTTTAGAATGAAAGATAATTTGAATATCCTTAGGTTTCTGGGAAAGATAGTCAAATTAGTTTTCCTTCCAAAAGTAAAAGAATACTCAGCCTGACTGATGCCAGCAGAATTAAGGTATGCATATATTTTCCCAGATGCCCAGAGCATCGTTGCTTGGCATTCAATACTCCTCATGCACACTAGGCATAAGTAATAGTAACCACCAGACAAGATATATATATTTTGCTGAATCCCAGAGTAGCAAACTACATTTTGCATCTATATAGACCCTCAAACCAGGGGGCAGAAAAGCAATTCTCCATAGAATTTAAGGGGCTGGTTTGGAGTCTTTATTAGTAGAGGGGGTTTAAGATCTGTATATATTTATGGGTCTGTGGTCTATATTTACTCTGGGTCTGGTTTGAGGTCTGTATGAGTTTAGGTAGTCTGCTCTGAGGTCTAAATTTCCCGGGGTCTATATCTGTTTTGGACTGGGATCCGTTCTGTAGTTATATTGAGTTCTGGGATCTGGCCTGTGTTTGGTATTTATCCTGGGGTCTGGAATGAGATCTATAGTTCTTCTGGGTCTGGTGTGAGGATTTGTATTTATTAGGGAGTCTGTGCTTTGCATTTATTTTGGAGTTTGGCCTGATGTTTGAATTTATTTAAGGGTCTGTATTCTGGGGTCTGGTCTGGAGCCTGTTTTTATTTTCTGGTATATTTTTCATCGGGGGTATGATTTTTCTATGGAGTCTGGCCTAGGATTTGGTTTTATTCTGGGGGTCAATGTCTATTATTGTGTTCTGTATTTATTTTGCGGTCTGGGGATTGTATTTATTATATTGTCTGGTCTGTGTTCTCTATTTAATTTGGTACCTATTTATTTTAGGACCAGGAGTTCTGAACTTAATTTGGAGTCTGTGTCTATTCTGATGTCTGTAATTTTTTTGAGACCACTTATTTTAGGCTCTGGGGCTTTTATTTATTCTTCGTGTCTGCATTTATTATGTAGTTTGAGTCTGAGTTTGCAGTGTAATAATTGTGCAGTGTGATGGAGTCATAAACGTTACTTGTGAGTATATTTGGTAAACAGTGCTTGGGGTATGGCTAGAAAAGGTTGCAAATTCAGTATTTTCTAGTTGTAGCTACTATGAAGTAGGAAAATATGAGTGTATGTGTATCCAGGGCTAACTTGAGGTCTGCATTGGTCTTTAAGCAATAGAGTCTTTTGGGCCCCTGTGAATCCAAGTGATAGTATTTGCCCCTTTAAATTGTGAAGCGCACCCCTCCTTGTGTGTGTTTACCTTATGTGTTTGTAATGTGCTCTCAAAATGCTGGTTATCTCTCTGCGCTGTGTCTCTAATTGTTGTCAGAGATTCCGAAGGGACAAAGCGGGCTGAGAGTAGAACATCAACATTTGATTGATTTGATCTGAATTTATATTAAATGAGCATTCAGGAGAGGAGATAGAGTGAGGGTTGAAGATGAGCCAACAGGGAAACCAACCTTACAAAACTGACTATATATGGCAACCAGCAGCTTGGAATACATGCAAACTGGTGAAGCCAAAAGTAGCAAAATTTTGAATTAAACATATTTACAAAAAATATCATATAATACTTGCAATTCATTAAAAAACTATGTAGAATTGTTAGTACCATTTTAAGGGGGAAGATCCATAGCTATAATATTGTACTGTGTACTTCCCAGGTGAAGTGTTTCTAATTGACAAATAAGACTTGTTCTAATGAATCAAAGGTCCTGGTTAGTCCCCTGGTCTGCTCCCCCATTTAGCCGTTTTTCTAACACAGACTGCTCCCTATGTCACCATCTTTCACACACAGATTGTCACCCTTGTTTCCCTCTATTATACAGCCTTTACCCCATACTCTCCTATACAGACTTCTGCTGTTACCCCCTCAGATACAGATCACGAGCCTTGCTCTCTTTTTCACCACCTCTTTCTCACACAGAATCCTTTGCATGTCCCTATTGTCTTACAAACATTGTTTCTCATTCTGCCCTCTTTCTTACACAGACTGCTCTGCATGCCTCCATTTTCTCACAGACCGCATTCCATGTGCCCCTCTGTTACAGAGACTGCTCCCCATGACTCTCTTTCTCACACAGGGATTTCCTCCATACTGCCCTTTCTTATACATAGTACTGCCTCATTACCCTGTTTCTTGCACAACCTGCTCTAAATGCCCCTCTCTTTATCACAGACTGCTCCCCTTGCTGCACACATAGTTTGGTTGATACCTGTCCATCCATATTTACAAAGCCTCTATGCCACTTTTCTGAAATGGCATATATTGTGTGAGCACTGAATACAGCATTATCTAGGTACAGTATAAAGTGTCATTTGGTCACTTTACACTGTATTGTTTGTATGACATGTTTAGATACAGTAGTTAATTTTTGGCCACTATTTACTATTAGAGCACAGTATGGTGTATTATTTACGTATGGACATTAATTATAAAGCAGTATCATTTGAATACTGCATGGTAATCTATCTAAATCTGTGATGTTGGTTTAGAAAGTGGTGAAGGAAAGATGTGACACAATGTGCCACGAAAATCCCTATTTACAACATAATGCGTCACTGAGCTTTATACTATCAGAATTATATACCACTTTTTATACCACCTTGGAGCTGTGCTATACACCAAAAAACCTGTGTCTTTGGAACTAGATGCACGTCTCTAACTAAGCTTTGCTGTATGCCTAATTAGTTTGGGCAACAATAGCCTTTTTTGCAGATAGAAAATGGGCAAGCTTACCAAAGACAAGCTGAAGAAAACCCCTGGACCCAAAAAGCTGCCTCTGGCTAGGAAGACATCAACAGATTTATCACAAAGACAGGAGCCCCTTTGGCTAAACATGAGTACCCGGGAAAACTAAACTCCCTCTTGCTGATAATATGGAGGATGCAGAGGAAGATGGAGGTAGCAAGCTAGACGAACAACAGACATAGGAGAAAACACTGGTTTCTAGATCCTTAATATTGGTGACATATTGGAGATATTGGCAGAGGCCCTTGACCTTGTCCTTGAAGGACATAAAACAAGATCTAAGACCGCTTGGTGCCAGTGTCAAAACCTTGGAAACTAACCAGGCAGCAATGGTGGACTTCAATACTGCTATATCCCATTATTCCATGGTCTGGATCACTTACAACCCATATAAATTTACTGTATAATCTGGTTGAAGACCAGGACAAATGTGGGCACCACAACAAACTATGCCTAAAAGGGCTTCCCAAGTCTGTTTCTGCTGACTTATGGAACAGCCACCAACTTTTTCTCTTCACTATTAGACCCTGAAGACACTGAAGATCTCACTATGGACTGGGCCCACAGGACACTGACACCACCGCCCAAGCAGGATGAGCTGCCTAAAAAAGTGGTGTGCCTACTGGCAAACTACCAGACTTAAGGAAAAGTTGCTGAATATTGCATGAATGTCCTCCTCCCTCACCTACGCAGGGTCCTCAGTACTCATCTTTCAAGACATTTCACAAATCATTCTGAGGAAGAGCCATGCTTTATAGATCTTACTTGATGTCCTGCAGAAAAAAAGACTAACTTACTAGTGGCTACATCCATTTGGACCTCTGATCAACACTCCAGGGAGAAAGCTTATCATTTGAGCTCACGCAGATCTCACAAAAGTCTGTGTTTCATTGGAAATCCATAAAGGACTAGTATATAGCCCAGTATAAAGTACTGACTCAGTGACACCACTAGAGCAAGGGAAGAAGATGGGAAAGTTGACACCAAGGAAAATTTAAGTGGACACTGAACAGCATTAGAATTTCTTTTTCTGACTTCTTTTTTTTACTTTTATATGCTTTCACACTTGTTTGCAGTATTGGTGATGCTGGTAAGAGACTATTATGCCTGCTATATAGCCTTTCCTATGGTCTCCGTTTCCTAGTACTAATCGTTATCAGGGGTGCAGCACCAATGAGGTCAAGTGAGGCAGCACCAGGTAGGGGCAAGAGGGGGGCAGCGGGGTGCCCATGGGGAATGAGTCTTTTTTATTGTGGCAAATGGGTTAGGTTAAAAAATTGGCATGGGGGCACCGTTTCAGTTTTCGCCCTCAGGCAGCAGAAAGGCTAGGTGCACCCCTGATTGTTACGTATCCTCTGATTACAATAATATCCTTCACTTCAGTAGTTAACTACTACAGTTTATTCTCTTATGCGGCCCAATAATAGGGCCTTTTTTTCTATAGATCCCGTCCCCTATCCTTAACCACATCATTGATGCTTCATTTGTCTTGTACTATAGATGTCCTTTGTACAAGGTCCACCTTTTGTTCTAAAATATTTACATGTTTATCAGATTGGCACTGGTCTTATACTGTAAATCTGTGGTATTCGTCTTATGTGGTTATAATGTTCCCCTTCCTTCCTCCTCCACTCTCCCATGTATCCATGTAAAATTTGTATACAGAAACTTGTATGCTAGTGCTATGTATCACTTCTAGCATGCTAGTGCTCTGTATCATATAGTGTTTCCCCCAATCAGCCTCCAAAGAAGTAAGTATTGCTGTGCATAAAAATGTTCCCTAGGTGATGCGTTCAACCTTCATGAGTACTAAAGGGAGATATCTGTTTCTTATGGGCACAGTTGGTTCCCAAATGTATACCTTTGGAAACATTTACTCTCCAAACTCCACCCAAGCCTCTTGGCTGTGTGCAGCCCTGACCCTATTTCAGAACTTTGCAGAAGGATTTGTGGTTATTGGAGGGGATATTAACGTTATTCTCAATCCTTGGATAGAAAAATTGACAGGCACCTGCTGTTACCCAAAAACACTGCATCAAATTAGGTCATCAATGGCACAGATGGGTCTGCTAGATATGTGACATATGTGTAAGCCTACCGATAAAGATTTTTTTATTTTTTTGCTAGCTGGACTATCTTTTGTCCCTGCTTCCTTTTTATCCTACTGTATAAAACCCACTAATGGGAGTATTCTCCTATCAGACCATGCCTTATTTTTCTAAACCTAAAAGGTCTTCCTAGATTAGAAATTACCTGGTATTTAAATGAGACACTGCTAAAGAACCCCGATCACAAAATGTTAATAATGAATAAACTGGAAGAATACTTCCAAATAAATGAAACTCTTTCTCCTGTTGGACTCTACGTTCAACCAAAATAGATTCTTGAGACAATTCTTCTTAGAAAGGAATTTACATGTTTATTCTGAGACAAATGACAGAGCAGTATACAGAGTAGATTGAAAATTCAGGAAGACTGCAGATAATCAAATGGTTAAATGGTCTGGGATGGTTGAATGTGAAGCGAACCGATTTGTAACAAACCAGGTTTGTTATGAATTTCACAAAAATGAATCCCGCAAATTAATCTGAAGCTTCTCAGATTTGTTTCAAATGAATTGCATAAAACGGTGGGCAGCACCATTTTACTGTAGAACTGGTGGGGAAATAGCACAGGGGAGGAGGAAGAAGCATGTTCACAGGAGGAGAGAGTGAGAACTGGTCACAATCAGATGGCAGGCTATTGACCTGGCAGGGTGTTGTCAGCTCATCTTATGGCAAGTAGTTCTTACAGATTCCTGCCAAAACTGTGTTAGTGAAGGCATCTGCATCACAGTGTCTGGTTGAAAAAATGAGCTGTGTATCATCACTTTTTCACTGCAAAAATATTGCAAAAGATTTAGTGAATGCATGGTATTCTGTTAAAAAATGTTCAATAATTGTACCGCATTTCACATCTGTAGCGCAAATTACTACTGTATTAATGAAGGCATATCGCATCACAGCGTTTACTTAAAAAGACATATTGTCTATCATGAATTTTTAATTGCAAAAATATTGCTAGTTTTAGTGAATGTGTTATTCTGTAAAAAGTTCAATAATTGTACTCGCATTGTAATCGCATTTTATATCCGTAACGCAAAATACAACTGACAGAAAACAAAATATGGCAGCACGCTACTGCAGATTGCTCAATGGATGTGCACCTGCAACTTTGGATGTGCCAAGATAAATTTTCTTGCAAACTACAACTGTGTTAGGGTACTTTTACACTTGCGGCAGGACGGATCCGACAGGCTATTTAGGCTATTTAGCCTGCCGGATCCGTCCTGCCGCAAGTGCCCGTGCACTGCTGTGCTGCCATTCTGTCCCCATTGACTATAATGGGGCAGGGGCGGAGCTACGGCGCAGCACGGCAAAGATCGCCGGACTGAAAAGTCGGACACGCAGGACTTTTAGTCCGGCAATCTCCGGCCGTGTACTGCCATGCTGCACCGTAGCTCCGCCCCCCGCCCCATTATAGTGCACGGGTACTTGCGGCAGGACAGAATAGCCTGCCGGATCCATCCTGCCGCAAGTGTAAAAGTACCCTTAGTGAAGGCATACTGCATCACAGCCTCTAATTAATAAAAATATTGCAACAGTTTTAGTGAATGCTTGTTATTATGTGAAAAAAGCGTTGAATAATTCCACATTTCAGATCTGTAATGCAAATTCCAACTGTGTTAGTGAAGGCACACAGCATCTAGTTTAATAAATATTTATCATCACTGCCAAAAAATTGCATTGTCACACTCGAGTGTTAGTGAAGGGCCAGTGTTAATATATTTGTGTTGTTGAGAAAGGGAAGGGATTCGGGACAGCTACTTGAACCTCTGTTTTAAAATTTCAGAAAAAAACATTTTAACTTTTTCTATGTACCGTTTAATAATCTGAAACCTGTGACTTTTTATAGGCCTCATAATAAAATGTCTGGAAAATGGCACAGTGCAAAAAGAAAGACCCAGAACTTGTCCTTCCAGAATCAGGATGTGTGTAGGAGCACCAGTCATCTTTCAAGTAGTAGTATTAGTTGTAGGTATAGGCTATAGTTCTCACTGGCTCCCAAAAGGTGCAACATTAATATTAAGGACACAGAGGATGATATTGTGAACCGAATGGCTCGCTCCTCCTCTCAGTCATAGCAGGATGACATGATGGTCGCTTCTAAATGTGACACGGCACCTTGGAGCCAGGGGTCATAGCATTCCTCCTGTTCCTCATCCTTGCAACTCCAGAGAAACCTTTCAGTTGCATCCTTTCTGTCATCAATACCCCTTCCTAGTGGGTCCCCTACTTTTTTCCTAAGAAGAGGCAAAAAAAACATTGCCATTCATCACAGGAGATAGTCAAGATAGTCCTGTTGATGAGTTTTTGAGAACAGTCAGCGTTTGGACTGCCATGAGGAAGGGGTTCATGGGGAGGCAGAGGACCCCATGCATAGCTATGTTAGTGGTGGTAGTAGTGGCAGCTGTAACAACGGTGGTGGCAGCAGGGGCAGTGGTAGCAACAATGGCACTTAGGGCAATCACAAGCTGGGAAATGGGAGGGGGGCCAAGGAGCTCACAATGATTTATCACAGTCTGAAAAAAGTGGCAGGGAGGGTGAGTACTATTAAAGAGGACCTTTCACTTCGGATTGAGGTAGACAAATACTTACACTACATTCTTGGGTGGACCTCACTGCGGACCAGGCGACAGTTTTTTTTTTCAAAATATCCCCCGGTTCATCTGCTCCGGTCCCCGTTAGTTCTCACATGCAGCGATTCTTTGTATGAGGAGAGGACTTGTCTTTTGCCTGGGGAGTGGTTTTCCTTTCCCTGGGTGCGAGAGCAGCCAATCATAGAGCTCGGCTCGCAGCGTCACACAGGTGAATAAAGGATCCCACATTTTTTATCTATTTGGAAGTGCTGCTATCTATCTCAAATCAATGTATCTATCTATCTATCTATGACATATCTATCTATCTATCATCCATCTATAGATATATCCAATCTTATCTATCTTTCTTTTATATATCTCATATCGATCTATCTATCTACCATATTTTTCGCTTCATAAGATGCACTTTTTTCCACCAAGTCTTTTTTTGTCACCTTACATCACAAAAAGTCTAACATAAAATAGTGCCAAACAGTCATTTCATCCCTCAAAAAATGAGACCCTACCTAAGACAATCACCCAAAAAATAAAAAAACTATGACTCTCAGACTATGGAGACACTAAAACATGATTTTTTTTGTTTTAAAATAAAAAAAGTATACATATGTATCGCCGCGTCCGTAAGAACCTTCTCTATAGGAACAACACATGAACTAACCCCTCAGGTGAACACTGCAAAAAATAAATAAAACAAAAAACGGTTTCAAAAGCCATTTTCTGTCACCTTACATCACAAATAGAGTTGAGCGAACCCGAACTATATAGTTCGGGTTCATACCAAATTTTGGGGTGTTCGGGACACGGACCTGAACATTTTCAAAAAAGTTCGGGTTCGGGTCCGTTGTTCGGCGATTTCTCCCTGCTTTCTGAAGGGCTGCACAGCAGCCAATCAGCAAGAGTTTTATTTCTTGCCCTAAGAAGCCATCACAGCCATGCCTACTAATGGTATGGCTGTGATTGACTGAGTGCAGCATGTGACCCAGCCTCTTTATGAGCTGGAGTCACGTACTGACGCACGTCACTCTGCTGATTTGAGCTTATGGAGAGGAGGATGCTGCTGCGATCAGGGACAGAATAGGGAAGAAATCGGAAGAACTTGTGCTACTTTAATCCACAAGATACAGAAAATAGAGAGGGAGGGAGCTTCAGCAATCCAACATTTCTGTATCCAGCCACTGCAAGGGAAATTTTTTTGTAATTCATCTGTTACTGAGGTGGTGCTCGTGGGCCATTTTAGCCACTGTAGTGTACTGCATGTGTGCCAGCCAGCCAGGAACATTAGTCTAATCCTATTTTGGCTGCTCAAGTCCCCTATATTGCCTTTTGTATGTTTAAGGGGTGACATAGTCCATTTGTCTAGTCTGGGATCTGTGGTGCCACAGAGCACTTGTGTATACAAACCATATATCCCATTTCAGCTATCAAATAGTGCATCAGTGTATTTTAGTTAAAAAAAAGGTGGTCATCCTGATCCACCAAGCCAATTTTACACCGCCAAAATAAATATTTGACATTTTTGCGGTGAAATAGAGAATCTGTGTAATTTTGGGGGAAAACCCGTGTTCCTTGTCCACAAAACAGTTCTGCATACACCGTCCAATTACATATTTTATATTTCTGCAGGGAAATAGTGCTTCTTTGTTTTTTATAGAAAAAAAGTTATTCAAGGTCCATCAAACAGTCTGAAATAGCCATTCCAACCACCTTTTTTACATTGCTGCTGTGAAATACAGCATAAGTGTACTTTTTTGACAAAAAAGTGGAAATCCTGATCCACAAAGCATTTTGAAATACACCGCCTAAATACCGATTTCACATTACAGCTGAGAAATAGTGCATTATTCTTTTTTTGTGTGAAAAAAGCTAAATTCCTGCTTCACAAAGCAGTTGTACATACATGGTATAAATACCTACATTTCATTTACAGCAGTGAAAAACTGCATTAGTGAATTTTGGTGACAAAAGCTGTGACATACTCCATTTGTTTAGTCTGGGACCTGTGGTGCAACAGAGCACTTTTGTATACTATGCACTAAAGCATATATTCAATTTCAGCTATCAAATAGTGCATCAGTGTATTTTAGTAATAAAAAAGTGGTCATCCTAATTGACCAAGCCTATTTTACACCGCCAAAATATATATTTGACATTTTTGCGGTGAAATAGAGAATACGTGTAATTTTGGGGGGAAAACGTATTCCTTGTCCACAAAGCAGTTCTGCATACACCGTCCAACGACATATTTTATATTTCTACAGGGAAATAGTGCTTCTTTGTTTTTTATAGAAAAAAAATCTTATTCAAGGTCCACCAAACAGTCTGAAATACCCATTCCAACCACCTATTTTACATTGCTACTGTGAAATACAGCATAGGTGTATGCTTTTTGACAAAAAAAAGTGGTAATCCTGATCCACAGAGCATCTTGAAATACACTGGTTAAATACAGATTTCACATTACAGCTGAGAAATAGTGCATTATTCTTTTTTGTGGGAAAAAAGCAATATTCCTCCTTCACAAAGCAGTTGTACATACACGGTATAAATATCTAATTAAAATTTACAGCAGTAAAAAACTGCATTTTGGGGTTTAATTGAAAAAAGCTGTGTTTAGGCCGAAAAAACTGTTGTGCATCCGTCGTTTAACCCCTTAAGGACCCAGCCATTTTTGACCTTAGGGGACCAGGCCATTTTTAGCAAATCTGACATGTGTCACTATATGTAGTAATAACTTTAAAACGCTTTTACTTACCCAGACCATTCTGAGATTGTTTTCTCGTCACATATTGTACTTCATGACAGTGGTAAAACTGAGTCAAAACATTTCATTTTTATTTATAAAAAAATACCAAATTTACAAAAAAAAATTGAAAAAATTATCAAATTCGCAAATTTTAAATTTTCTACTTTTAAAATAGATAGCAATAACTCCAAAAACAGTTATTACTTTACATTCCCCATATGTCTACTTCATGTTTGGATCATATTGGGAATGCTATTTTATTTTTTTGGGACGTTAGAAGGCTTAGAAGTTTAGAAGCAAATTTTTCAGAAAATTTCCAAAACCCACTTTTTAAAGGGAGTCTTTCACCCCGAAAACCCATTTTTCAACACTCACATCTTTCTCTGCAAAATTGCCCCCAGATTAAAAAGCTTCTTACCCTATTGCTGTACCTCTTACCGATCTTCAGAAAATCACTTTAATTGCAGATGTGAATGACAGTTGAAGGTGCCCAGTGGCGGCGTCATAACGACCGGTGCCCAGGCCGCACGCTCATCTTCATAACTTCAACTGTGATTGACATCTGCAATTAAAGGGAGCCTTTCACCTCAAAAACCCATTTTTCAACACTCACATCTTTCTCTGCAAAATTGCCCCCACATTAAAAAGCTTCTTACTCTATTGCTGTACCTCCTACCGACCTCAGAAAATCACTTTAATTGCAGATGTCAATCACAGTTGAAGTTATGAAGATGAGCGTGCGGCCTGGGCATCGGTCGTTATGACGCCGCCACTGGGCACCTTCAACTGTCATTCACATCTGCAATTAAAGTGATTTTCTGAAGATCGGTAAGAGGTACAGCAATAGGGTAAGAAGCTTTTTAATCTGGGGGCAGAGAAAGATGTGAGTGTTGAAAAATGGTTTTCGGGGTGAAAGACTCCCTTTAAGGATCAGTTCAGGTCTGAAGTCACTTTGTGGAGCTTACATGATAGAAACCACCCAAAAATGACCCCATTTTACTACACCCCTCAAGGTATTTAAAACTGATTTTACAAGCTTTGTTAAGCCTTTAGGTGTTCCCAAAGAATTAATGGAAAATGGAGAGGAAATTTCAGAATTTCACTTTTTTATAAGATTTTACATTTTAATAATTTTTTTTCCATTAACAAAGCAAGGGTTAACAGCCGAACATAAAAATATTTATTGCCCTGATTCTGTAGTTTACAGAAACACCCTATATGTGGTCGTAAACTGCTGTACGGGAACACGGCAGAGCGCAGAAGGAAAGGAATGGCATACAGTTTTTGAAGGTAGATTTTGCTGGATTGGTTTTTTAACACCATGTCCTATTTGATGCCCCTCTGATGCACCCCTAGAGTAGAAACTCCAAAAAGATAACCAGACTTTGGAATCTACGTGATAAGGTGGCTGTTTTGTTGGTACTATTTCAGAGTACATATGATTTTTGGTTGCTCTGCATTACACTTTTTGTGAGGCAAGGTAACAAAAAATAGCAGTTTTTTTTTGTGATTTACAATGTTCATCTGACAGGTTAGATCATGTAGTATTTTTATAGAGCAGGTTGTTGCGGACGCAAAAATACCAAATATGTGTATATTTTTTGGTTGTCTGTTTCAGTTTTACATAATAAAGCATTTCTGTAAAAAAAATCATGTTTTAGGCCTCTTTCACACGGGCGTCACGTTTGTTGTCCGGATAGGATGCGGGTGAGCTGCGGGAAAATGCGTGATTTTTCTGCGCGTGTGCAAACTTTTGTAATGCATTTTGCACGCGCGTGTAAAAAATCGGCATGTTTGGTACCCAGACACGAAGCCGGACTTCATCACTGAAGTCCGGTTTCGAGTTGAGTATTCTGGAGATTTTATTATTTTCCCTTATAACATGGTTATAAGGGAAAATAATAGCATTCTCAATAAAGAATGCTTTGTAGAATGTGGATTAAGGGGTTAAAAATAAAAAACAACCCACCTTAGCCATTTGATCGCGTAGTTGGCGATCTCTTCTCTCTTCAAGCATTAGCTGCAGTCTAAAGGACCTGTGATGACGTCACAACACATGGTCCAATCACATGGTCCGTGATGGGTTAGGTCATGTGATATTTTTATACAGCAGGTTCTTACGGACGAGTCAATACTTAACATGTATACTTTCTTTTTATTTATTTTAGTTTTACACAATAACAACACTTTTGAAACAAAATAAATCATGTTTTATTGTCTCCATATTCTGAGAGCCATAGTTTTTTTAATCTTTTGGGCGATTGACCTAGGTAGGGTCTCATTTTTTGCGGGATGAGATGACGGTTTGATTGGTATAATTTTGGGTGCGTATGAATTTAAGATAGCTTAGAATTACACTTTTTGTGATGTAAGGTGACAAAAAATGGCTTTTTTACACCGTTTTTTTTTTACGGTGTTCATCTGAGGGGTTATTTCATGTGATATTTTTATACAGCAGGTTCTTACGGACGCAGTGATCCCTAATATGTATACTTTTTCAAATTTATTTAGGATTTACACAATAATATCATTTTTGAAACAAAAAAACAAAAAATCATGTTTTAGTGTCTCCATAGTCTGAGAACCATATTTTTTTTTGCCCACTTGTGTTAAGTAGGGGCTTTTTCAGGATGAGGTGACGGTTAGATAGGTACAATTTTGGTGGGCATACGCCTTTTTGATCGCTTGGTGTTGCACTTTTAGTGATGTAAGGTGACAAAAAAATTTTTTTAGCACAGTCTTTATTTTTTATTTTTTTACGGTCTTCCCCTGAGGGGTTAGGTCATTTGATATTTTTATACAGCAGGTTCTTACGGACGAGTCGATACTTAACATGTATACTTTCTTTTTATTTATTTACATTTTACACAATAACACTTTTGAAACGAAAAAAAAATCATATTTTAGTGTCTTCATATTCTGAGTGCCATAGTTTTTTTATTTTTTGGGCAATTGTCTTAGGGTCTCATTTTT
The DNA here is from genome assembly GCA_033119425.1 of Bufotes viridis. Lineage (NCBI taxonomy): Eukaryota > Metazoa > Chordata > Amphibia > Anura > Bufonidae > Bufotes > Bufotes viridis. Next base: position 354,916,654 of record CM065589.1, read on the forward strand.
TGTGGAATGAGATGACGGTTTGATTGGTATAATTTTGGGTGCGTATGAATTTTTGATAGCTTAGAATTACACTTTTTGTGATGTAAGGTGACAAAAAATGGCTTTTTTACACCGTTTTTATTTTTTTACGGTATTCACCTGAGGGGTTATTTCATGTGATATTTTTATACAGCAGGTTCTAAAGAACGCGGCGATACTTAATATGTCTACTTTCTTTTTATTTATTTAGGTTTTACACAATAACATCACTTTTAAAACAAAACAAATCATATTTTAGTGTCTCCATAGTCTGAGAGCTATAGCTTTTAAATTTTTTGGGCGATTGTCTAGTGTAGGGGCTCATTTTTTGCGGGATGAAGGTTAGATTGGTACCATTTTGGGGGGCATACACCTTTTTGATCGCTTGGAGTTGCACTTTTACACTGGGTTCAGACCTGGGCGTTCGTGCAGCGCGTTTAATTCGCGCGTTTTTAACGCGCGAATTAAATTGCGCTGCACAAAATAGGAATCACGCATTTAACGCGCGTCCCTATTAAACTCTGTTTATGGGGACGCGCGTTAAACGGGCCAAAAAACGCAAACATACTTGCTTTTGCGTCGGCCAATTTTACGCGCGTTCGAACGCGCATAAAACCGCGCAAGTGTGAACCAGGCCCATAGGAATGGATGGGTACTGTACAGTTGTGCGTTTTTATGCGCGTTCGAACGCGCGTTAAAACGCGCAAGTGTGAACTGAGGGTTAGTGATATAAGTTGACAAAAAAAAATTGCTTTTTTTACATCGTTTTTATTTTTTACGGTGTTTACCTGAGGGGTTAGGGCATGTGACATTTTTATAGAGCCGGTCGATACGGACATGGTGATACCTAATATGTCAACTTTTCTTTTATTTTCTATTTTAAAGAAAATTTTACTTTATTTTGGGAAATGGGCGCTTTTTTATTTTACTTGAAACTTTTTTCACTTTATGTTTTGTCCCACTATGAAACTTCAAGATTTCAGGGTCTGATCCCTGTTTTAATACAGCACAATACATCTGTATTGTGCTGTATTGAACTGTCAGTGTCTTACACTGTAAGACGCTAACAGTTGCCTAGGAATCCCAGCCCTGGGGCTGGATCTCCTGGGCTTCCGTAGCTGGCAGTCCCGATGCCTGTGCTGCGGTGACGGGGACCCGATGGGGATGTACAAACTACCGCACACCTGCTGTATGCCGCGGTCAGGGGGTTACAGGGGGTTAAACTGCCGGCATCAGTGTTTTCATCTGCCGATGCTGGCGGATACAGCAGCGGCCCGGCTGTCAGCCGGGCCCCTGCTGCTGATAGCGGCAGGACATGGGGGACAGCGCATTAACCCTAGGACGAGAATGCTCGTCCTAGTGTATTAGGTAGTGTGGGGAGTCGCTCTGGTAGATAGCGGTGCGGGTGCAGTACCGAGGCAAAACAAGGAGTCCAGAATGTGCAATAAACAGTGTTTTATTCACACTTGCACAACATAAATGAAAAACAGTCTCTTGGTGATAATTCACACATCACAGAAATAACGTGGCCAAACAAAACCGGCCAACACAGGGTTCAGTAACCTGGGAGGTTTAGGTGAGGGTTCACACCTAGCAGTCGGCCCAGCCGCAGGAGATTCCACCTTCAAGTTGCAGGGAAAAACACCACCTTGCTGAGCTCTTTCCTCCAGGTCAGAGAACTCCACAGGACTGTTAGCAGCACCAGGACAATCACAGCCCCCAGCTGCTGGTGCTGGCTGAGTTTTTAAACCCAGCCCAAAACCAGGACTGGGTCGTGGGGAGCAGCCACCCACCCTACACTTTAGCTGCTCCCGGTAAGAGCCGGCCCGGATCGGCTTTGCAGCCATGCTATTTAAAACTATGTCAGTAGCACTAGCTGCTGCTGACATCAACAAAAACGGCTCTTACCTCACCGAGGCTATGAACCTCGGTGACACATACCTGCCATCCACGACGGCACCCTGCACCTTACCACAGTAGCCACAAGTTAGGACGAGCATTCTTGTCCTAGGTCCTAGTGGGTTTAAATAATTATTTACAATTTATAGCAGTTAAATACTGCATTTGTGAATTTTGGTGACCAAATCCGTGTTCTGGGTCCCCAAATCTGGTGTCCATACATAGTATAAATATCTACTGTTAATGTACAGCAGTTAAAAACTGCATTTGGGGGTTTTATTGAAAAAAGCCATGTTTTAGGATGAAAAAACTGTTTTGCATTCGTCGTTTAAATAATTATTTCCAATTTATAGCAGTCAAATACTGCATTTGTGAATTTTGGTGACCAAATCCGTGTTCTGGGTCCCCAAATCTGGGTAAGCACACTGGGTAAACATAGTGGCGGCTGGGCCCGAGGCGGATAGCGGTTTGGCGCATGTTCTTCCACCACCAAGGATCACAGGGCATTATTCATTGCTTCCTCCTCCTACTCCACATCATCCTCCTCCTCCTCTTCTACCACCCCCACATCCGGTCATCGAAAGAACCTCACCCCCAACTTCAGCACAGCCCGGGGTAAACGTCAGCAGGCGATTTTAACATTCATGTGTTTGGGTGACAAACCCCACACCGCACAGGAGCTTTGGAGGGGCATGGAACAGCCGACCGATGAGTGGTTGCTGCCGGTGAGCCTCAAGCCCGGCCTGGTGGTGTGCGATAATGGGCGAAATCTTGTTGCAGCTCTGGGATTAGCCTGGCGCATGTGCTGAATCTGGTGGTGCAGAAGTTTCTTAAAAACTACCCAGACATGTCAGAGCTGCTGCTGTAAGTGCGGTCCGTATGTGCGCGCTTTCTGCGTTCTCACCCTGCTGCTGCTCGCCTGTCTGCCCTGCAGCGTAACTTCGTCCTTTCTGCTCACCGCCTCATATGCAACATGCCCACCAGTTGGAACTCCACCTTACATATGCTGGAGAGACTGTGAATCCTCTTTTTTAAATTGTACCATTATTTTGGGGGCAACCCCAAGTTGAATGAACCTCTCCTCTGTCTGGGTGCCAGGGGCCTACATTTCAGCTAATCGCCTGCTGCTTTGGTGCGTGACATTGACCTCTTTTTACTGTCAAATGACTTCTCTGTCTGGGTGTCAGGGGCCGACATTTCGTTTAATCGCCTGCCATATTGGTGGGAGACATTAACCTCTTTTTGTTGACAAATGACTTCTCCTCTGTCTGGGTTTCAGGGGCCTATATTTTGTTTTATCGCCTGCTGCATTGCTGCGTGACATTAACCTCTTTTTACTGTCAAATGACTTCTCCTCTGTCTGGGTGTCAGGGGCCTATATTTCATTTAATCGCCTGCCGTATTAGTGGGAGACATTAAACTCTTTTTGCTGACAAATGACCTCTCCTCTGACTGGGTGCAAGGGCCTAAATTCCTGAAAGTTGTCTGTTCCATTGCTGGGTGACATGATGCCTGTTTTGCTGTTATGGGACTTCTCTCCTCTGTCTGTGTGTCAGGGGCCTACATTAATGATAATCGCCTGCTGCATTGGCGGGTGACATGATGCCTTTTTTGCGGTTATGGGACCTCTCTCCTCTGTCTGGGTGCCAGGGGCCTACATTAATGATAATCGCCTGCTGCATTGGTGGGTGACATGATGCCTGTTTTGCTGTTATGAGACCTCTCTCCTCTGTCTGGGTGCCAGGGGCCTACAATAATGATAATCGCCTGCTGCATTGGTGGGTGACATGATGCCTGTTTTGCTGTTATGGGACCTCTCCTCTGTCTGGGTACTAGGGCCTAAATTGCTGAAAGTGGCCTGTTGCATTGGTGGGTGACATGATGCCTGTTTTGCTGTTATGGGACCTCTCTCCTCTGTCTGGGTGCTGGGGCCTAAATTGCTGAAAGTGGTCTGTTCCATTGCTGGGTAACATAATGCCTGTTTTGCTGTTATGGGACTGCTCACCTCTGTCTGGGTGCTAGGGCCTACATAAATGATAATGGCCTGTTCCATTGCAGATTGACATGAGGCCTGTGTTGCTGTTACGGGACCGCTCTCCTCTTTGCGAGAGCCATGGGCCTGAATGAGTTATTGTTGCCTGTGGCACTGCTGGGTAAAATCAATACTGTTTTGGCGTGATTTCAACTCTCCTATTTGTGGGTGCCAGGGACCTGAGTCTGTGCATGAGGCCTGTGACACTGCAGGCAGGCATGAATCCTTTTTGGCTGTGACGACAAATTCTCCAACTCCCATGTATGGTTGTCTTGGGCCTGAGTCTTTGAGTGAGGCCTGTGGCATTGAGTGCAGACATGAATACTTTTTGGCTGTGATGAGAACTTCTCCAATTCCCATGTATGGTTTCCTTGGGCCTGAATCTGTGAATGTGGCCCGTGGCACTGCTGGCAGACATGAATCTATTTTTGGCTGTGATGAGAACTTCTCCAACTACCATGTATGGTTGCCTTGGGCCTGAATCTGTGAATGTGGCCTGTGGCACTGCTGGCATACATGAATCCTTTTTGGCTGTGAGTAGAACTTCAACTACCATAGCATTTCCACCTGACAACCCCCCCCCCCCCTCAACCTCCTATTCCACCTCCTCCTCCAAGTTGCCAATTAATATTGGTTAATTTTTATTTATTTTATCTTATTTGAAGTCATTTCCCTATCCACATTTGTTTGCAGGGGATTTACCTACATTTTGATGCCTTTTGCAGTCCTCTAGCCCTTTCCAGGCTATTTTATAGGCATTTTAGTGTCCAAAAGTTCGGGTCTCCATTAACTTCAATGGGGTTCGGGGTCAAGTTCGGATCCTGAACCCGAACATTTTCGTGAAGTTTGGCCGAACTTCTCGAACCCGAACATCCAGGTGTCCGCTCAACTCTAATCACAAAAAGTGTAATAGCAAGCGATCAAAAAGTCATATGCACCCCAAAATAGTAGCAATTAAACCGTCATCTCATCTCGCAAAAAATGATACCCTACCTAAGACAATCGCCCAAAAAATAAAAAAAATATTACTCTCAGACTATGAAGACACTAAAACATGATTTATTTCTGTATCAAAAATGATATTATTATGTAAAACTTAAATAAATAAAAGAAAGTATACTTATATTAGGTATTGCCACATCCGTAACGACCGGCTCTATAAAAATATCACATGATCTAACCCCTCAGGTCAACACCGTCAAAAAAAAAAAAAAAAAAAACTGAAAAAAAACAACACTTTTTTTGTCATCTTACATCACTAAAAGTACAACACCAAGCGATCAAAAAGGTGCATGCCCCCCAAAATATTAACAATTTCAAAGTCACCTCATCCCGCAAAAAATGAGCCCCTACTTAAGACAATGGCCCAAAAAATAATAAAACTATGGCTCTCAGAATATGGAATACGCACTAAAATTTTGGGTTTGAAAAATGCTGTTATTGTGTAAAACTTAAATAAATAAAAAAGTATACATATTATGTATCGCTGCGTCCATAAGAACCTGCTCTATAAAAAGATCACATGACCTAACCTCTCAGGTGAACACCATAAAAAAAAAAGTTAAACATTTTTTTGTCACCTTAGATCACAAAAAGTGTAACACCAAGCGATCAAAAAAGTCATATGCACCCTAAAATAGTACCAATCAAACCGTCAAAAATGAGCCCCTACATACGACAGTCTCCCAAAAAAATATGGAGACACTAAAAAAAATATTTTTTTCAAAAATGCTTTATTATGTAAAACTAAAAACAATCAAAAAAGTCATATTTGGTATTGTCGCATCCGCAACAACCTGATCTATAAAATTAGCACATAATCTAACCTGTCAAATGAACATTGTAAATAACAAAAAATAAAAACGGTGCCAAAACAGATATTTTTTATTACCTTGCCTCACAAAAAGTGTAATATAGAGCAACCAAAAGTCATATGTATCCTAAAATAGTACTAACAAAACTGCCACCTTATCCTGTAGTTTCCAAAATGGGTCACTTTTTTGGAGTTTCTACTCTAGGGGTGCATCAGGGGGTTTTCAAATAGGACATAGTGTCAAAAATCAGTGCAGCAAAATAGCAAAATCTGCCTTCCAAAAAGCATATGGCCTTCTGTGCCCTGCCGTGTGGCCATACAGCAATTTACGACCACATATGGGGTGTTTCTGTAAACTACAGAATCAGGGCAATAACTATTGAGTTTTGTTTGGCTGTTAACCCTTGCTTTGTTACTGGAAAAAATTGATTAAAATGGAAAATTTGCCAAAAAATTTAAATTTTCCATATTGCATTAACTCTTGTGGAACACCTAAAGGGTTACCAAAGTTTGTAAAATCAGTTTTGAATACCTTGAGGGGTGTGTTTTCCGAAATGGGTCACATTTTTGGAGTTTCTACTCTAGGGGTGCATCAGCGGGTCTTCAAATGGGACATGGTGTCAAAAAATCAGTCCAGCAAAATCTGCCTTCCAAACACCATATGGCATTCCTTTCTTTCTGCGCCATGCCATGTGGCTATACAGCAGTTTTCGACCACATATGGGGTGTTTCTGTAAACTACAGAATCGGGGCAATAAATATCGAGTTCTGTTTGGCTGTTAACCCTTGCTTTGTTGGAGGAAAAAAAATGATTAAAATGGAAAATCTGCCAAAAAAGTGAAATTCTGACATTTCATCTCCATTTTTCATTAATTCTTGTGGAACACCTAAAGGGTTAACAACGTTTGTAAAATCAGTTTTGAATACCTTGAGGGGTGTAGTTTCTAAAATGTGGTCATTTTTGGGTGGTTTCTATTATGTAAGCCTCACAAAGTGACTTCAGACCTGAATAGGTCCATAAAAAGTGGGTTTTGGAAATTTTCTGAAAAATTTCAAGATTTGCTTCTAAACTTCTAAGCCTTCTAACATCCCCAAAAAATAAAATGACATTCACAAAATGATCCAAACATAAAGCAGACATATGGGGAATGTAAAGTAATAACTATTTTAGGAGGTATCACTATCTGTTTTAAAAGCAGAGAAATAGAAATGTTGAAAATTGCTAATTTTTCCAAGTTTTTGGTAAATTTGGAATTTTTTTATAAATAAAAATACAATATTTTGACTCAAATTTACCATTGTCATGAAGTACCATATGTGACGAGAAAACAATCTCAGAATGGTCTGGATAAGTAAAAGCGTTACAAAGTTATTACCACATAAAGTGACACGTGTCAGATTTGCTAAATTAGGCCTGGTCAGGAAGGGGGCAAATGCCTTAAGGATGAAGGGAGGTCAAATAACAGTGCATCATCCACAGATCCCCCCGTAACAGTGTCATCCACAGATCCTCCAAAACAGTGTCATCAACAGATCCCCAATAACAGTGTCATCCACAGATCCACCATAACAGTGTGTAATCCACAGATCTCCCATAACAGTGTTTCATCCACAGATCCCCCATAACAGTGTTTCATCCACAGATCCCCCATAACAGTGTGTCATCCACAGATCCCCATAATAGTGTGTCATCCACACATCCCCTATAACAGTGTGTCATCCACAGATCCCCCATAACAGTGTGTCGTTCACAGATCCCCCATAAGTGTCATCCACAGATCCCCTATAACAGTGTGTCATCCACAGATCCCAATAACAGTGTCATCCACAGATACCCCCATAACAGTGCCATCCACAGATCCCCCCATAACAGTGCCATCCACAGATCCCCCATAACAGTGTGTCATCCACAGATCCCCCATAACAGCGTGTCATCCACAGATCCCCCATAACAGCGTCATCCACAGATCCCCTATAACAGTGTGTCATCCACAGATCCCCCATGACAGTGTCATCCACAGATCCCCCATAACAGTGTCATCCACAGATCCCCCATGACAGTGTCATCCACAGATCCCTCCCATAACAGTGTGCCATCCACAGATCCTCCATAACAGTAAGTAATTCCCAGAATCCCTCCATAACAGTGTGTAAGTAATAGATCCCCCATAACAGTGTGAAATATTTTTCTGTTATTTTATTACATTTTTTTTAGCAAATCTTGTGGTTCAAAATATTTTTTTCTTATTTTCCTCCTCTTATTATCAGGTGCGTCTTAGAAAGCAAAAAATACGGTATCTATGTATCTCTCTCATATCTATATATTGTATACTGTATATCTATATACTACATCTTTTGCTCCCCAGTAAGCAGTACTTTCAAGCCCATTTAAACCATGGTGCTTGGTCAAAAGCTGAGCAGGCGCCATAGCTGCTGGGTTGCTGTTGTTTCATATTGCAGGCACCTGGACATTTAAACACTCAAATGCCATGATTGCAGTTGACCACAGAAGTTGGAGCACTGCACCCCCAAGATCGAGGGAGTGTTCGGTTGCTATGGCAGCCTCGGGCCCATCCTGTGGCAGGGCTCCATAGGAATACAGCTAATCTTACATAACCTGCAATGGTAATTCATTGCAGTATAGGGGAGAAGCGATCAAATGATTACATGTTCAAGTCTTCTAAGGAAACTTAATATGTGTAAAAAAGTTTAATAAAATATATAAAAATTCAAGCCACTCCCTATCTACATATTAAAAACAAACAAAAAATAAACATCATAGGCATAAAGTCCCAAAACACCCGTAAGGTTAAAATAAGAATGCATTTATCTCATATGGTAAAAGCCATAATGAAAAAAAAATCAAAATGACCAATTCACCATTTATTGGTTGCTTCACCTCCTCCAAAAAATGTTATAAAAACAGATCAAAAGGTCATCCTCACCCCAAAATGGTATAAATAAAAACTACAGATCGTCTTGCAAATAATTAACACTCTCACAGCTTTGTAGACATAACTATAAAAAAAAAGTTTTGAGCAGTCAGAATATGGCGATGAAAAGAAAAATGTTTTGCGGTCCGCGGATTGCGGACCGCAAAACACCTACGGTCGTGTGCATGAGGCCTTACATCCACACAGTCGCTACTACTACTACTACTACTTCACACATCTACTGCCTTGTCTTTTCCATGCTGTACTACTACTACTGCTGTTGCTATTGACATCACATGCTACGATACCCTACCCTTTCCATATCCACACTGTATTGCTGCTGCTCTCAATTAAAAGGAAGAATATCTCCAGGCTCGTTCAGAACAAGTCACTCTTTCTTCTGACATTTAAAACATTTGTTTTTTTGTGAATATGCAGGTATAAATACAGGCATTGCATTCTGCCCCCGTTAATGCATCCTCTTTGTACGCTTGTACATAACAAGCCACTTTTTCTTCTAACAATTAACACTTCTACAAGCTTTGTATAAACACCGGAAGGCATTCTACCCCATTAAAGCATCATTTTTGGATTCTTGAACATACCGAGCCACTTTTTCTCCCAAAAATTAATACTTGTGCGTGGTCTGTATAAAAATAAGGTCAGGCATTCTGCCTCTGTTTAGGCCTAATTTTTAGATGCTTTTGCTATATTTTACGGACAAAAGACTTGACAAACAAGGAAAATGGTGCAGAATATCAACAAAGACTATATAAGTAAGAGGCATATAGTCATCTTACAAACACATTAATCAACAGTACTCAGAAAGTGGTCTAACCCTTTAAATCTAACTACTGCCCCCAAATACATCACATTCCTCATACAGTGACCATAATGTAATAATGTACAAACATATCTGTACCCATTGCATCTGTTATACTTCGTACTTGCCATACTGCATGTACAGCAGTAACTGGATACATCAGGTACCAGGTACAGTATAATACATGCTGTAAGTACAGATACATAGCATATACATCAGTGTACTGATTTATCTGTACCTACTGCATCTATTACACCTCGTACTTAAAGAGGACCTTTCATCAGGGTAAAAAATGTGTACTAAGTATGCTGGCATGTAGAGCGGCGCCCAGGGATCTCCCTGCACTTACTATTATCCCTGGGCGCCGCTTTGTTCGCCCGGTATAGGCTCTGGTATCTTCTGGGACTTAGTTATACTAGGAGGAGCCTAGTATCACTTGGTTATAGTAGGCGTATCAAAGGCTGTAGCGCTGGCCAATCGCAGTGCTCAGCTCACAGCCTGGGAGAAAAAAAACTCCCAGGATATGAGCTGTGCGCTGCGATTGGCCAGCGCTACAGCCTGGGATACGCCTACTATATCCAAGTGATACTAGGCTCCTCCTAGTATAACCAAGTCCCAGAAGATACCGGAGCCTATACCGGGGGAACGGAGCGGCACCCAGGGATAATAGTAAGAGCAGGGAGATCCCTGGGTGCCGCTCTACATGTCAGTATACTTAGTACACGTTTTTTACCCTGATGAAAGGTCCTCTTTAACCGCTTCAGGACCGCCGTACGCAGGATTGCGTCCTGCGGGCGGTCCTGTTCTTCTGATCGGACGCGCCGGGGCGTCATCTCGCGAGACGCGAGACTTCCTGTGAACGTGCGCGCGGGCGCGCGCGCGTTCACAGCGTCTGGCGTCTGAAGAGTTGTACTACAGCCTGCCAGCGATGATCAATCGCTGGCAGGCTGTAGATGCGATATAAATCGCATCAAACAGCTATATCAGACGCTGTTTTATGAACAGCGTCTGATATAGCTGCTACCTGGTCCTCTGGTGGTCCCATTTTCTGGGATCGACCACCAGAGGACCAGGTAACACAGTAAAGTTGCACCAAACACTACACTAACCCCCCCTCACCTATTAACCCCTTGATCACCCCATCTAGACCCCTGATCACCCCCTGTCATTGATCACACCCTTGTAAGGCTCCATTCAGACGTCCATATGTGTTTTGGCGGATCCGTGGATTCACAGATCCGTGGATTCCACGGATCCGCGGATCCGATCCGCAGATCCTCAAAACACGGACACCGGCAATGTGCTTTCCGCATTTTGCAGATCCGCACATTGCCAGAACTATATAGAAAATGCTTTTCTTGTCCGCAATTGCGGACAAGAATAGGACATGTTCTATATTTTTGCGGAACGGAAGTGCAGACTCGGAAGCGCGGATCCGTAATTCCGGATCCGAGCGGGACAAAGTCTGTCCCCATAGAAATGAATGGGTCCGCAATTCCGCTCCGCAAACAGAATTGCGGACGTGTGAATGGGGCATAAGGGTCCCCTATCACCACCAGTTAGTTAGCTACTTGTTAGGTAGCTAGCGCCCAGCCCACCGCACCGCAGTCACTGATTTTGGCAGAGATTTATTCATCCACATTGATCGATGCGAATGAAGAAATCTGTGCCGTTCATTTTTTTTTTTTTCAGCGCAGAGGCTGAACGGAAAAAATCTCATTACCCGTATGCTCAATATACGGAGAATCGCAGAAACTCCTAATGCTGGCCATACGTGTAATGATTGCGGAGACCCTCAAATGCCAGAGCAGTACAAAACCCCACATGTGACCCCATTTTAGAAAGAAGACACCCCAAGGTATTCCGTGAGGGGTATGGTGAGTTCATGCAAAATTTTATTTTTTGTCACAAGTTAGTGGAATATGAGACTGTAAAAAAAAAAAAAAAACAATTTCCGCTAACTTGTGCCAAATTTTTTTTTCTGTGAACTCGCCATGCCCTCACGGAATACCTTGGGGTGTCTTCTTTCCACAATGGGGTCACATGTGGGTATTTATACTGCCCTGGCATTTTAGGGGTGCTAAAGCGTGAGAATCCAAATGCGTAAAAATGGCCTGTAAAATCCTAAAGGTACTCATTGGTTTTAGGGCTTTGCGCATCTTGGCTGCAAAAGTGTCACTCATGTGGTATCGCTACTCAGGAGAAGTAGGGCAATGTGTTTAGGGTGTATTTTACATATACCCATATTGGTGTGAGAAATATCGCTGTAAACGACAACTTTTACATTTTTTATTCAAAGTTGTCAATATACAGAGATATTTCTCTCACCCAGCATGGGTATATGTAAAATACACCTCAAAACACATCGTCCTACTTCTCCTGAGTACGGCGATACCACATGAGTGACACTTTTTGCAGCCAAGATGCGCAAAGGGGCCCAAATTCCAACGAGTACCTTTTAGGAGGGTATTTTACGCATTTTTCTTCTCACGCTTTAGGGCCCCTAAATGCCAGGGCAGTATAAATACCCACATGTCACCTCATTTTGGAAAGAAGACACCCCAAGGTATTCGCTGAGGGGCATAATGAGTTCATGAAAATTAAACTTTTGTCAAAAGTTAGCGGAAAGGGAGACTTTGTGAGAAAAACAATAAAAATCAATTTCCACTAACTTGTGCCAAAAAAAAATATTCTATGAACTCGCCATGCCCCTCATGGAATACCTTGGGGTGTCTTCTTTCCAAAATGGGGTCACATGTGGGGTATTTATACTGCCCTGGCATTTTAGGGGCCCTAAAGCGTGAGAAGAAAAATGCGTAAAATGCCCTCCTAAAAGGTACTCATTAATTTAGGCCTTTGCGCATTTGGCTGCAAAAGTGTCACACATGTGGTATCGCCGTACTCAGGAGAAGTAGGGCAATGTTTGGGTGTATTTTACATATACCCATGCTGGGTGAGAGAAATATCTCTGTAAACTGACAACTTTGAATAAAAAATGTAAAAGTTGTCGTTTACAGCGATATTTCTCACACGCAGCATGGGTATATGTAAAAATACACCCCAAAACACATTGCCCTACTTCTCCTGAGTACGGCGATACCACATGAGTGACACTTTTTGCAGCCAAGATGCGCAAAGGGGCCCTAAAACCAATGAGTACCTTTAGGATTTCACAGGGCATTTTTATGCATTTGGATTCTCACACTTTAGGGGCCCCTAAAATGCCAGGTGAGTATAAATACCCCACATGTGACCCCATTTTGGAAAGAAGACACCCCAAGGTATTCCGTGAGGGGCATGGTGAGTCCACAGAATTTTTATTTTTGCCACAAGTCAGCGGAAATAGTTTTTTTATTTATTTTTTATTTTGTTTTTTACAAAGTCTCATATTCCACTAACTTGTGACAAAAATAAAATTTTACATGAACTCACCATACCCCTCACAGAATACCTTGGGGTGTCTTCTTTCCAAAATGGGGTCACATGTGGGGTATTTATACTGTCCTGGCATTTTAGGGGCCCCTAAAGCGTGAGAAGAAGTCTGGAATCCAAATGCGTAAAAATGCCCTGTGAAATTCTAAAGGTACTCATTGTTTTAGGCCTTTGTGCACTCAGGCTGCAAAGTGGCACACATGGTATCGCCGCATTCAGGAGAAGTAGGGCAGTGCTTGGGGTGTATTTTTATATATACCTATACTGTGTGTGAAAATATCTCTGTAAACGACAACTTTTAAAAAATTTTATACAAAGTTGTCAGTTTACAGAGATATTTCTCTCACCCAACATGGGTATATGTAAAAATACACCCCAAAACACATTGCCCTACTTCTCCTGAGTACGGCGATACCACATGTGTGACACTTTTTGCAGCCTGGTGCGCAAAGGGCCCAAATTCCAACGAGTACCTTTAGATTTTACATGGCGGCTCACAATTTAGCCCCGCCCAAAATGCCAGAACAGTAAACACACCCCACAAATGACCTCTTTCGAAAGTAGACACCCCGAGGTATTCACTGAGGGGCATAGTGAGTCCGTCTGAGATTTCTTTTTTTTGCCAGAAGTTAGCAGAAATTGAAACTTTTTTATTTATTTTTTTCTCAGAAAGTGTCATTTTCCGCTAACTTGTGAAAAAAATGAAATGATACATGAACTCACCATGCCCCCCGCGAATACTTTGGGGTGTCTTCTTCTAAAATGGTGTGATTTGGGGGTATTTATACCATCCTGACATTCTAGCACCTGAAGAAACATGACAGGCGCTCAGAAAGTCAGAGCTGCTTCAAAATGCCGAAATTCACTTTTTGCACCATAGTTTGTAAACGCTATAACTTTTACCCAAACCAATAAATATACACTTATTGGACTTTTTTTATCAAAGACATGTAGAACAATAAATTTAGAGAAAAATTTATATAGAAATGTAGTTTTTTTAAAAATTTTACAACAGAAAGTGAAAAATGTCATTTTTTTGTAAAAATTTCGGTAATTTTTGATTAATAGCAAAAAAAGTAAAAATGTCAGAAGCAATGAAATACCACCAAATGAAAGCTCTATTAGTGAGAAGAAAAGGAGGTAAAATTCATTTGGGTGGTAAGTTTCATGACGGAGCAATAAACGGGTAAAGTAGTGTAGTGCGGAATTGTAAAAAGTGGCCTGGTCTTTAAGGGTGTTTAAGCTAGGGGGGCTGAAGTGGTTAACATATCAGTACACTGCTGTATATACTATATATCTGTACATATTGCATCTATTATACCTCGTACCTCATATATCAGTATACTGCTGTATATACTATATATCTGTACATACTGCATGTATTATATGGTATAATACATACAGTAGGTACAGATATACAGCATATATAGCAGTATACTGATATGTGAAGTACGAGGTGTAATAGATGCAGTGGGTACAGATAATTTATACCTTGTACCACATGACCATCGGCAACATGTGACCTGTGACATTACACCTCCTTTTACCAACTCCATTCTAGTTTCTACCAAAACTGGAAGAAGAGTTATTTTTCTCTGGAGGGAATGAACTGAAGTTGCCCCACATTAGTTCCTATGGAGACCCTAAGAATACAATATATTTAAGGCTACATGCACACGACAGTTGTTTTTTACTGTAATGCCAATCGCGGACATTTAACCCCTCTGATGCCATGGTAAATCTTGTTTCACTTTCATTTTTGCTCCAGCTCCCCTGTGTGGCGATCGGAGGAGCCGGAGCATGTATGCAGCAGCATGTGTCTGTGAATGACACAAGGCTGCTGCATAGTATTTCCTATGGAGCTCTAGCATGTAATAGAACTCCATAGGAAATAAGCAATTTTCTTATATATTCCAATGCTAGTGCATTGGAGTATATGAGAATAGCAATCAGATGATTGCTTGTTATAGTTCCCTATTGGAACTATATAAAAGTGTTAAAAAAGTTTAAAAGTGTTAAAAAAAAAAAGTTTAAAAATAAATATAAAATACATAAAAGTTCAAATCACCCCATTTTCCCAAAATAAAAATAGAAGAGCAAAAAAAATTTAGAAAATACACATCATGGGTGTCGCAATGTGCAAAAACGCCCCTAGTATAAACATATAAAAATATATTCCTCATACGGCAAACAGAAAAACGTAAAAAAGCGCCCAAATGGCTGATTCGCCATTTTTGGATGCTTCATTTCCTCCAAAAAAATTAAATAAAATGTGATCAAAAAGTTATAGGGGTCAAAATATGGCATCAAAAAAATAAAACAGATTTTTTCCCCCCACTAATTAATTTTTTTTACTATCAAAACGCAAGAAAAACTATACATATAGGGTATCACCGTATTCGTACTGACCTGTAGCATAAAACTAACTGGTCAGTTTTATCGCACATCGAAAGTCGGAATTTAAAAACCTGTAAAACTGTGGTGTAATTGTTTTTGTTTTGCAATTTCACCCCATTTGGAATTTTTTTCCCGGCATACCACTACATCATATGCAATATACACCTACAAAAAAGGCCCCAAAATGACTCATAAACGGCTGCGGCAGAGAACCAAAGCACAACATCCAATAATTGCTCAGCAGGAGCAAGAGAAGACACAGCCCAAGTATACAAAAGTATAAAGATTTATTAGCAGATAAATAAATAGACAATTGATAACAAATACATACACATTAATTGTGCGGTGGAGGAGCACAGAGTGAATGCCCAAGAACCACCACTGACACTAAATATCCCCCACACCACAAAAATCATATGCATTATGCCTGGGGTGCAGGCGCCAGGAAGGTGGAGGAAGTTATAGTGAAGGTAGAGTGGGATTAGCTGGCAATAGAGTAAGATTTAGTGGCACCACGAGCTCTGTGTCATTCAGGAGATTAAGGGAAGGCAGCACAAGTGTTGAGGGAACTAGAGGAAGCCCTTTTCATTCCCAGTGACAGAATTCAAATGGTGGGTGGACTTGGTCTGGTGGTGCTATGGAGAACGAGTCCCACCGTGACGTAGTCCAAAAAGAACACTATTAGAGGCGCTACTCCCAAAGGGTGTATAGGTAAAAGAATTAAATCATCCAAGACCCCCGTTTCCGGAGGTTGATTGATCTATATACAATTCAAAGTGAGGGAGATAATCTGAAATCTTCAATGTGTGAGTACTCACTTCACAGGGGGTTAGTCACAGGATAAATCTCAAGACACCTGTGGCTAACTGTCCCCCTGGCCAGGATCAGCGGATCAGATGGTACCAATTGATGGCAGCCGACACTTCAAGGCTTCTGATCAATGTCGTTTATTGAGAGTAAAAGCTGGCCCAACGTGTTTCGGAGGTTCTGAAAACCCTCCTTCAGGGGTAAAATAAGAACAATAAAAAGTGATAATATTAATATATTTGATATCTAGTATCCAGACATAATTTAAAAATGTGATATATAGAATATGTCAAAAGAGATGCATGTATGGGTCATCACACAGTCTATAGATATAAACCCATTGGTCCAGAGGGTGGAGCGTCATCACTCCAGAACAGGTTCCTGGGACATAGTTATAAAAACATTACAGAGTACATTCCCCAAAAAATTGATGATAATATATATCCAATAAACAGCACAGACACCAACATTTAGAGAGAGATGTGTACATAACCACATGTTCTGACAATTTCTTGCTAGTCAATTATCAGTAGAAAAGTCCATACCCGATTCATTACATTACTAGGATATCATAAGAATAATTATAGAGGGTCAGAGCATACCTTCAGGGGTCTTTAAAAGGGGTCTCCTGTCCATAAAGAAAGGATGTGCTCTTGGTGTGTGTTGTCCCTTTAAATGGAATTCTGTAATGTTAGGTTGGATCCACGTGGTGGTAGCGTGGGCGGGAAGAGACACGTGACCGGAGGTATAGCCATCCTCCCAAGTTATATATCCAAATCGAAAATAAAATAAGGTAAAAAAGCTAATATTGATCTATAAAATTGCTAGGGGACTTCCTTGCTAGGAGGGGAGGCCCATATCTGTAATCTTTCTCTGTGCGTTCCACGGTGGAACGTACAGTGTCTTCCGGTTAAGCTAGCTGTTTATAGTTCTATGCGCTCCAACATGGAGCGCACAGTTGCTTCCGGCGGGGATCGCCGCATGTTAACGCACAAACCGTTTCCTGTTAGAATCGCTGAAGATCTTAAGTCTTCAACCACGCTTCTCTCTTGGAGTTGGGAGGGCTTGGGTCCGCGCTGGGCAACATATTCAAATGGATGATTGTTGGGCAGTAAAATGGTTGTATGTAGTAGTGGAGGATGTATTTTATTAATAAATATAAATCGATAGGTAAATATTACATTAAACTTGTTATATGTGTTCATGATTGGGGGTGTATTCTATTAATAAAAATAAATAAATATTAAATTAGACTTGATACAGTATATGTGTTCATGATTAGTGTTGAGCGAACAGTTCGAGAATCGTTCGGGTCCATACCGAATTTTGGGGTGTCCGTGACACGGACCCGAACCCGGACATTTTCAAAAAAGTTCGGGTTCGGGTCCGGTGTTCGTCGATTACTTCCCGCTTTCTGAAGGGCTGCACAGCAGCCAATCAGCTAGCGTTTTACTTCTTGCCCTAATAGCCCATCACAGCCATGCCTACTAATGGCATGGCTGTGATTGGCCAAGTGCAGCATGTGACCCAGCCTCTATCTAAGCTGGAGTCACGTAGCGCCGCACGTCACACTGCTCTGACTAGTGTAGGGAGAGGATGCAGCTTCTGTGAGGGCGAGATAGGCAGGGATAAAGAAGTGATCTACCTTTCTACACCTGTGCATCAGAACAACTCAGCTGAGCTGTTCACTGAAACTCACTATTTTGTTGAGACTGGCCAGAGCGATTTTTACTGGCACATGTAACTGGGCTGACCGGCGGTGGCCATTTTGGGACTTGTGGTGCGCCAGCACTTGCTGCCACAGAGTGCAAACCAAAGCTCCAAAGAAGTTAAAAATCTACACCTGTGAATCAGAACAACAGCGATTCAGCTGCTCAGTCAAAGTCAATTTTTTTTCTGGCTGGGCAGACTGTTTTCTGGCACATGTTACTTGGCTGATAGGCGGCGGCCATTTTGGGACTTGTGGTGCTACAGCAAAAGCTGCCACAACGTCCATTAATCTAATGTAATAGTCGATTTTTTCATAGATATAATACATCAGGGGTTTGGCTGTGCTTGTGTCACCCATACTAACTGCAAAGATATTTAATATATCAGTGGTGAAACTGAAAGTAACCCACTTGGATAGCAAATCCCATGAATGTGCTGTTCCAGCTAGGCTAGCCAGTGCCACTACTTTGTCCAATACTGTCAGCCAGAAATATTTTTTTTTATGTGCCAGAAATATAAATTAGAAAAAGCTTTCACCGTAATAATAAAATTATTCTGGTGTTAGACCAGAAGAAGCACTCCTGTTGTAATTAATACTGTAAAAAGGCTTAGGCAATATTTCTCCCAGTGTGGGAAATTTATCTAGCAAAACTAGCATTTTAACAATTCCGGTGTTCTGAAATACCAGCAGTCCTCTTGTAATTAATACCGCCAAAAGGCATTATATCGTCCAGTGTTGTAATTTTGGTGAAAAAAAGGCCAATTTAATCAATCTGGTGTTTGTTAGACCAGAAAAACTAGGCCTCACGTTTTCACTCCTGTAAAAAGGAATTATATCTCCCTGTGTGGAATCTATGTACCAAAACTAGCATTATAAAAAATCTGGTGTCCAATTAGCAGCAGTGTTCTTGTAATTAATACCGCCAAAAGGCATTATTGTCCAGTGTTGTAATTTTGCTGAAAAAAGGCCAATTTAATCAATCTGGTGTTTGTTAGACCAGAAAAACTAGGCCTCACGTTTTTACTCCTGTAAAAGGAATTATATCTCCCCGTGTGGAATCTATGTACCAAAACTAGCATTATAAAAATCTGGTGTCCAATTAGCAGCAGTGTTCTTGTAATTAATACCGCCAAAAGGCATTATTGTCCAGTGTTGTAATTTTGCTGAAAAAAAGGCCAATTTAATCAATCTGGTGTTTGTTAGACCAGAAAAACTCGGCCTCACGTTTTCACTCCTCTAAAAGGAATTATATTTCCCGTGTGGGGATCTATGTACCAAAACTAGCATTATAAAAAATCTGGTGTCCAATTAGCAGCAGTGTTCTTGTAATTAATACCGCCAAAAGGCATTATTGTCCAGTGTTGTAATTTTGGTGAAAAAAAGGCCAATTTAATCAATCTGGTGTTTGTTAGACCAGAAAAACTAGGCCTCACGTTTTCACTCCTCTAAAAGCAATTATATTTCCCGTGTGGGGATCTATGTACCAAAACTAGCATTATAAAAAATCTGGTGTCCAATTAGCAGCAGTGTTCTTGTAATTAATACCGCCAAAAGGCATTATTGTCCAGTGTTGTAATTTTGCTGAAAAAAAGGCCAATTTAATCAATCTGGTGTTTGTTAGACCAGAAAAACTCAGCCTCACGTTTTCACTCCTCTAAAAAGGAATTATATTTCCCCGTGTGGGGATCTATGTACCAAAACTAGCATTATAAAAAAAACGGTGTCCAATTAGCAGCAGTGTTCTTGTAATTAATACCGCCAAAAGGCATTATTGTCCAGTGTTGTAATTTTGGTGAAAAAAAGGCCAATTTATTCAATCTGGTGTATGTTAGACCAGAAAAACTAGGCCTCACGTTTTCACTCCTCTAAAAAGCAATTATATTTCCCCGTGTGGGGATCTATGTATCAAAACTAGCATTATAAAAAATCTGGTGTCCAATTAGCAGCAGTGTTCTTGTAATTAATACCGCCAAAAGGCATTATTGTCCAGTGTTGTAATTTTGCTGAAAAAAAGGCCAATTTAATCAATCTGGTGTTTGTTAGACCAGAAAAACTCGGCCTCACGTTTTCACTCCTCTAAAAAGGAATTATATTTCCCCGTGTGGGGATCTATGTACCAAAACTAGCATTATAAAAAATCTGGTGTCCAATTAGCAGCAGTGTTCTTGTAATTAATACCGCCAAAAGGCATTATTGTCCAGTGTTGTAATTTTGCTGAAAAAAGGCCAATTTAATCAATCTGGTGTTTGTTAGACCAGAAAAACTCGGCCTCACGTTTTCACTCCTCTAAAAAGCAATTATATTTCCCGTGTGGGGATCTATGTACCAAAACTAGCATTATAAAAAATCTGGTGTCCAATTAGCAGCAGTGTTCTTGTAATTAATACCGCCAAAAGGCATTATTGTCCAGTGTTGTAATTTTGCTGAAAAAAGGCCAATTTAATCAATCTGGTGTTTGTTAGACCAGAAAAACTCGGCCTCACGTTTTCACTCCTCTAAAAGGAATTATATTTCCCGTGTGGGGATCTATGTACCAAAACTAGCATTATAAAAAATCTGGTGTCCAATTAGCAGCAGTGTTCTTGTAATTAATACCGCCAAAAGGCATTATTGTCCAGTGTTGTAATTTTGCTGAAAAAAAGGCCAATTTAATCAATCTGGTGTTTGTTAGACCAGAAAAACTAGGCCTCACGTTTTCACTCCTCTAAAAAGCAATTATATTTCCCGTGTGGGGATCTATGTACCAAAACTAGCATTATAAAAATCTGGTGTCCAATTAGCAGCAGTGTTCTTGTAATTAATACCGCCAAAAGGCATTATTGTCCAGTGTTGTAATTTTGCTGAAAAAAAGGCCAATTTAATCAATCTGGTGTTTGTTAGACCAGAAAAACTCAGCCTCACGTTTTCACTCCTCTAAAAGGAATTATATTTCCCCGTGTGGGGATCTATGTACCAAAACTAGCATTATAAAAAATCTGGTGTCCAATTAGCAGCAGTGTTCTTGTAATTAATACCGCCAAAAGGCATTATTGTCCAGTGTTGTAATTTTGGTGAAAAAAAGGCCAATTTAATCAATCTGGTGTTTGTTAGACCAGAAAAACTAGGCCTCACGTTTTCACTCCTCTAAAAAGCAATTATATTTCCCGTGTGGGGATCTATGTACCAAAACTAGCATTATAAAAATCTGGTGTCCAATTAGCAGCAGTGTTCTTGTAATTAATACCGCCAAAAGGCATTATTGTCCAGTGTTGTAATTTTGCTGAAAAAAAGGCCAATTTAATCAATCTGGTGTTTGTTAGACCAGAAAAACTCGGCCTCACGTTTTCACTCCTCTAAAAGGAATTATATTTCCCCGTGTGGGGATCTATGTACCAAAACTAGCATTATAAAAAATCTGGTGTCCAATTAGCAGCAGTGTTCTTGTAATTAATACCGCCAAAAGGCATTATTGTCCAGTGTTGTAATTTTGGTGAAAAAAGGCCAATTTAATCAATCTGGTGTTTGTTAGACCAGAAAAACTAGGCCTCACGTTTTCACTCCTCTAAAAAGCAATTATATTTCCCCGTGTGGGGATCTATGTACCAAAACTAGCATTATAAAAAATCTGGTGTCCAATTAGCAGCAGTGTTCTTGTAATTAATACCGCCAAAAGGCATTATTGTCCAGTGTTGTAATTTTGCTGAAAAAAAGGCCAATTTAATCAATCTGGTGTTTGTTAGACCAGAAAAACTCAGGCCTCACGTTTTCACTCCTCTAAAAGGAATTATATTTCCCCGTGTGGGGATCTATGTACCAAAACTAGCATTATAAAAAATCTGGTGTCCAATTAGCAGCAGTGTTCTTGTAATTAATACCGCCAAAAGGCATTATTGTCCAGTGTTGTAATTTTGGTGAAAAAAAGGCCAATTTAATCAATCTGGTGTTTGTTAGACCAGAAAAACTAGGCCTCACATTTTCACTCCTCTAAAAAGCAATTATATTTCCCCGTGTGGGGATCTATGTATCAAAACTAGCATTATAAAAAATCTGGTGTCCAATTAGCAGCAGTGTTCTTGTAATTAATACCGCCAAAAGGCATTATTGTCCAGTGTTGTAATTTTGCTGAAAAAAAGGCCAATTTAATCAATCTGGTGTTTGTTAGACCAGAAAAACTAGGCCTCACGTTTTCACTCCTCTAAAAAGGAATTATATTTCCCCGTGTGGGGATCTATGTACCAAAACTAGCATTATAAAAATCTGGTGTCCAATTAGCAGCAGTGTTCTTGTAATTAATACCGCCAAAAGGCATTATTGTCCAGTGTTGTAATTTTGCTGAAAAAAAGGCCAATTTAATCAATCTGGTGTTTGTTAGACCAGAAAAACTCGGCCTCACGTTTTCACTCCTCTAAAAGCAATTATATTTCCCCGTGTGGGGATCTATGTACCAAAACTAGCATTATAAAAATCTGGTGTCCAATTAGCAGCAGTGTTCTTGTAATTAATACCGCCAAAAGGCATTATTGTCCAGTGTTGTAATTTTGCTGAAAAAAGGCCAATTTAATCAATCTGGTGTTTGTTAGACCAGAAAAACTCGGCCTCACGTTTTCACTCCTCTAAAAGGAATTATATTTCCCCGTGTGGGGATCTATGTACCAAAACTAGCATTATAAAAAATCTGGTGTCCAATTAGCAGCAGTGTTCTTGTAATTAATACCGCCAAAGGCATTATTGTCCAGTGTTGTAATTTTGCTGAAAAAAAGGCCAATTTAATCAATCTGGTGTTTGTTAGACCAGAAAAACTAGGCCTCACGTTTTCACTCCTCTAAAAAGCAATTATATTTCCCCGTGTGGGGATCTATGTACCAAAACTAGCATTATAAAAAATCTGGTGTCCAATTAGCAGCAGTGTTCTTGTAATTAATACCGGAAAAAGGAATTATATCTTCCAGTGTGGGAATTTTGGGGCTAAAAAATAATATATTTTATTGTGGTGCGAGTTGAATCGCAACAATGAGGAAACATTCTATTAAGGGACGAGGACGCGGTCGTGGTGGTGTCCGTGGAGCCTCTGTTGCTGGCAGAGGGCGTGGCCGTTCGGCCTCAGGCGCACAAAGTAGTGAAACAACTCCCTCAAGTAGCCGGCAGAATTTACAGCGATATTTGGTGGGGCCCAATGCCGTTATGAGGATGGTAAGGCCTGAGCAGGTACAGGCATTAGTCGATTGGGTGGCCGACAGTGCTTCCAGCACGTTCACCACATTGTCTTCCGCCCAGTCTTCTGCGGAAGCGCACAGGTGGCACCTGAAAACCAAGCCCATCAGTCTGTCACATCACCCCCATGCATATCAGGGAAACTGGCTGAGCCTCAAGTTATGCAGCAGTCTCTTCTTCTGTTTGAAGACTCTGCTCCCACGGTTTTCCAGGGGCGTCCACCTATCCCTTCCCCAGCGGTGGAAGACATTCCATGCACTGACGCACAACCACTTATGTATCCAGATGATGAGGACATGGGAATACCACCACAGCAGAGTGACCGAGTGTCTGATGATGACGAAACACAGGTGCCCACTGCCGCGTCTTATTGCAGTGTGCAGACTGAACAGGAGGAGGTCAGGGAGGAAGACTGGGTGGAAGACGATGCAGAGGACGATGAGGTCTTAGACCCCACATGGACTGAAGGTCGTGCCGCTGACTTAAATAGTTCAGAGGAAGAGGCAGTGGTGAGACCGAGACAACAGCGAAGCCAAAGAGGGAGCAGGGGGCAAAAGCAGAACAGCCGCCGTCCAGAGAGTTCGCCTGCTATTGGCCAGCGCCAACAGGGACCCAGCACCCCAAAGGCATCTTCAAGGAGTTCCCTGGCATGGCACTTCTTCAAACAATGTGCTGAGGACAAGACCAGAGTGGTTTGCACGCTGTGCCATCAGACCCTGAGGCGAGGCATTAGCGTTCTTAACCTGAGCACCACCTGCATGATCAGGCATCTACATGCAAAGCATGAACTGCAGTGGAGTACACACCTTAAAAACAAGGAACCCGCTCAGGCTCCCCTGCTCCCTTTAGCGCTGCTGCCTCGGCTTCCGCCTCGAGAGGAATGTTGCCACCTGCCGAGCAGCAAACAGAGGATGTGCCACCGACACCACCACCACCACCGCCACCGTCACCTAGCGTCTCCACTATTTCACACAGCAGCGTTCAGCTCTCCATCTCTCAAACCTTTGAGAGGAAGCGCAAATTCCCACCTAGTCACCCTCGAGCCCTTGGCCTGAATGCCAGCATTTCTAAACTACTGGCCTTTGAAATGCTGTCATTCCGGCTGGTGAACACAGACAGCTTCAAACAGCTGATGGCCATGGCTGTCCCCCAGTATGTGGTTCCCAGCCGCCACTACTTCTCCAAGACAGCCGTGCCTTCCCTGCACATGCAAGTGTCCGATAAAATCAAGTGTGCACTGCGCAGCGCCATTTGTGGCAAGGTCCACCTAACCACAGATACGTGGACCAGTAAGCACGGCCAGGGACGCTATATCTCCCTAACTGCACACTGGGTAAATGTAGTGGCGGCTGGGCCCCAGGCGGAGAGTTCCTTGGCGCACGTCCTTCCGCCGCCAAGGATCACAGGGCATCATTCTTTGCCTCCTGTAGCCTCCTCCTCCTACTCGGCTTCCTCCTCCTCCTCCTCTGCTTCCACCAGCTCATCCAGTCAGCCACACACCTTCACCACCAACTTCAGCACAGCCCGGGGTAGCGTCAGCAGGCCATTCTGAAACTCATATGTTTGGGGGACAGGCCCCACACCGCGCAGGAGTTGTGGCGGGGTATTGAACAACAGACCGACCAGTGGTTGCTGCCGGTGGGCCTCAAGCCCGGCCTGGTGGTGTGCGATAATGGGCGAAATCTCGTGGCAGCTCTGGGACTAGCCGGTTTGGCGCACATCCCTTGCCTGGCGCATGTGCTGAATTTGGTGGTGCAAAAGTTCATTCACAACTACCCAGACATGTCAGAGCTGCTGCATAAAGTGCGGGCCGTCTGTGCGCGCTTCCGGCGTTCACATCCTGCCGCTGCTCGCCTGTCAGCGCTACAGCGGAACTTCGGCCTTCCCGCTCACCGCCTAATATGCGGCGTGCCCACCCGGTGGAACTCCACCTTGCACATGCTGGAGAGACTGTGCGAGCAGCAGCAGGCCATAGTGGAGTTTCAGCTGCAGCACGCACGAGTCAGTCGCACTGCGGAACAGCACCACTTCACCACCAATGATTGGGCCTCCATGCGAGACCTGTGTGCCCTGTTGCGCTGTTTAGAGTACGCCACCAACATGGCCAGTGGCGATGCCACAGTTATCAGCGTGACGATACCAATTCTATGTCTCCTAGAGAAACGCTTAGGGCGATGATGGAAGAGGAGGTGGGCCAGGGCCAGGAGGAGGAGGAGGAGGATGACAGGTCGTTTTTAGCACTTTCAGGCCAGTCTGTTAGAAGTGGCTCAGAGGGAGGTTTTGCAACAGCAGAGGGCAGGTACAAATGTGGCCAGCCAGGGACCACTACTGGAGGATGAGGAGGATGAGGAGGAGGTGGAGGAGGATGAGGATGAAGCAGGTTCACAGCGGGGTGGCACCCAGCACAGCGCAGGCACATCCCTGGTGCGTGGCTGGGGGGATACAGAGGATGATGACGATACGCCTCCCACAGAGGACAGCTTGTCCTTACCTCTGGGGAGCCTGGCACACATGAGCGATTACATGCTGCAGTGCCTGCGCAGCGACAGCAGAGTTGCCCACATTTTAACGTGTGCTGACTACTGGGTGGCCACCCTGCTGGATCCACGGTACAAAGACAATGTGCCCACTTTACTTCCTGCACTGGAGCGTGATAGGAAGATGCTTGAGTACAAGCGCACACTGGTAGACAGCGCTCCTGAGAGCATTCCCAACTGTCACAGGGGAACAGGTGGAAGGCCAAGGCCAAGGCAGAGGAGGAGCTAGAGGTCGCCCACGCAGCAGTGTCACGGCCAGCTCCTCTGAGGGCAGGGTTAGCATGGCAGAAATGTGGAAAAGTTTTGTCTCCACGCCACAGCTAACTGCCCCACCACCTGATACGGAGCGTGTTAGCAGGAGGCAACATTTCACTAACATGGTTGAACAGTACATCTGCACACAACTCCACATACTGACGGATGGTTCGGCCCCATTCAACTTCTGGGTTTCCAAATTGTCCACGTGGCCAGAATTAGCATGTTATGCCTTGGAGGTGCTGGCCTGCCCGGCGACCAGCGTTTTATCTGAACGTGTATTCAGCACGGCAGGGCGTCATTACTGACAAACGCAGCCGCCTGTCCGCAGCCAACGTGGACAAGCTGGCGTTTATAAAAATGAACCAGGCATGGATCCCACAAGACCTGACCCTCCCTTGTGCAGAGTAGTCCTTAATAACTGCCTTAAACCATGTTGTCTTGTACTCCTGGCCACTTCTTCATTGAAAAATCAATTTTGAAATTAAGTAGGATCTTGGGGTGCAACCCAGAGTTGAATGAACCTTCCCTCTGTCTGGGTGCCGGGGCCAAAGTACATGAAAGTGTCCTTCTCCTGTGCTGGGTGATATGAATGTTATACTTGTGCTGTCTGACATGTCTCCTTTGTTGTGGGTGCAGGGGCCAAAGTCACTGAAAGCGGCCTTCTCCTGTGGTGGCTGATATAAATGCCTGATTCACTGCTGTGGGACCTCTCTCCTCTTTCTGGGTGCAGGGGTCAAAGTCTCTGAAAGTGCCCTTCTCCTGTGGTGGTTGATGTGAAACTGATGCTTGTGCTATCTGACCTGTCTCCTCTGTGTCGGTGCTAAGGCCTAAGTCACTGAAAGCGGCCTTCTCCTGTTCTGGCTGATATAAATGCCTGATTCTCTGCTGTGGGACCTCTCTCCTCCGTGTGGCTGCAGGGGTCAAAGTCTCTGAAAGTGCCATTCTCCTGTGGTGGTTGATGTGAAACTGATGCTTGTGCTATCTGACCTGTCTCCTCTGTGTCGGTGCTAAGGCCTAAGTCACTGAAAGCGGCCTTCTCCTGTTCTGGCTGATATAAATGCCTGATTCTCTGCTGTGGGACCTCTCTCCTCCGTGTGGCTGCAGGGGTCAAAGTCTCTGAAAGTGCCATTCTCCTGTGGTGGTTGATGTGAAACTGATGCTTGTGCTATCTGACCTGTCTCCTCTGTGTCGGTGCTAAGGCCTAAGTCACTGAAAGCGGCCTTCTCCTGTTCTGGCTGATATAAATGCCTGATTCTCTGCTGTGGGACCTCTCTCCTCCGTGTGGCTGCAGGGGTCAAAGTCTCTGAAAGTGCCATTCTCCTGTGGTGGTTGATGTGAAACTGATGCTTGTGCTATCTGACCTGTCTCCTCTGTGTCGGTGCTAAGGCCTAAGTCACTGAAAGCGGCCTTCTCCTGTTCTGGCTGATATAAATGCCTGATTCTCTGCTGTGGGACCTCTCTCCTCCGTGTGGCTGCAGGGGTCAAAGTCTCTGAAAGTGCCATTCTCCTGTGGTGGTTGATGTGAAACTGATGCTTGTGCTATCTGACCTGTCTCCTCTGTGTCGGTGCTAAGGCCTAAGTCACTGAAAGCGGCCTTCTCCTGTTCTGGCTGATATAAATGCCTGATTCTCTGCTGTGGGACCTCTCTCCTCCGTGTGGCTGCAGGGGTCAAAGTCTCTGAAAGTGCCATTCTCCTGTGGTGGTTGATGTGAAACTGATGCTTGTGCTATCTGACCTGTCTCCTCTGTGTCGGTGCTAAGGCCTAAGTCACTGAAGCGGCCTTCTCCTGTTCTGGCTGATATAAATGCCTGATTCTCTGCTGTGGGACCTCTCTCCTCCGTGTGGCTGCAGGGTCAAAGTCTCTGAAAGTGCCATTCTCCTGTGGTGGTTGATGTGAAACTGATGCTTGTGCTATCTGACCTGTCTCCTCTGTGTCGGTGCTAAGGCCTAAGTCACTGAAAGCGGCCTTCTCCTGTGCTGGCTGATATAAATGCCTGAATCTCTGCTGTGGGACCTCTCTCCTCTGTCTGGGTGCAGGGGTCAAAGTCTCTGAAAGTGCCCTTCTCCTGTGGTGGTTGATGTGAAACTGATGCTTGTGCTATCTGACCTGTCTCCTCTGTGTCGGTGCTAAGGCCTAAGTCACTGAAAGCGGCCTTCTCCTGTTCTGGCTGATATAAATGCCTGAATCTCTGCTGTGGGACCTCTCTCCTCCGTCTGGGTGCAGGGGTCAAAGTCTCTCAAAGTGGCCTTCTCTTGTGCTGGGTGATGTGAAGCTGATGTTTGTGCCATCTGACATTGTTGCCGGGGTCCCATTAAATGGTGGCCTACTCCTGTGGTGGGTGATCTAAATGCATGATTCTCTGCTGTGAAAACCTCTCTCCTCCGTCTGGGTGCAGGGGTCAAAGTCTCTCAAAGTGGCCTTCTCTTGTGCTGGGTGATGTGAAGCTGATGTTTGTGCCATCTGACATGGTTGCCGGGGTCCCATTAAATGGTGGCCTACTCCTGTGATGGGTGATCTAAATGCATGATTCTCTGCTGTGAAAACCTCTCTCCTCTGTCTGGGTGCTGGTCCAAAATACATGAGAGTGGCCTTCTCCGGTGGTGGTTGATATGACGCATGATTCCTTGCTGTGGGACCTGTATCCTCTGTCTGGGTGCTGGTCCAAAATAAATGAGTGGCCTTCTCCGGTGGGGGTTGATATGACGCATGATTCCTTGATGTGGGACCTCTCTCCTCTGTCTGGGTGCTGGTCCAAAATACATGAGAGTGGCCTTCTCCGGTGGTGGTTGATATGACGCATGATTCCTTGCTGTGGGACCTGTATCCTCTGTCTGGGTGCTGGGCCGAAATAAATGAGAGTGGCCTTCTCCGTTGGTGGTTGATATGAGGCATGATTCCTTGCTGTGGGACCTATCTCCTCTGTCTGGGTGCTGGTCCAAAATAAATGAGAGTGGCCTTCTCCGGTGGGGGTTGATATGACGCCTTATTCCTTGATGTGGGACCTCTCTCCTCTGTCTGGGTGCTGGTCCAAAATACATGAGAGTGGCCTTCTCCGGTGGTGGTTAATATGACGCATGATTCCTTGCTGTGGGACCTGTATCCTTTGTCTGGGTGCTGGGCCGAAATAAATGAGAGTGGCCTTCTCCGTTGGTGGTTGATATGAGGCATGATTCCTTGCTGTGGGACCTGTATCCTCTGTCTGGGTGCTGGGCCGAAATAAATGAGAGTGGTCTTCTCAGTTGGTGGTTGATATGAGGCATGATTCCTTGCTGTGGGAACTGTATCCTCTGTCTGGGTGCTGTGCCGAAATAAATGAGAGTGGCCTTCTCCGTTGGTGGTTGATATGAGGCATGATTCCTTGCTGTGGGACCTGTATCCTCTGTCTGGGTGCTGGTCCAAAATAAATGAGAGTGGCCTTCTCCTTTGGTGGTTGATATGACGCATGATTCCTTGATGTGGGACCTCTCTCCTCTGTCTGGGTGCTGGTCCAAAATAAATGAGAGTGGCCTTCTCCGGTGGTGGTTGATATGACGCCTTATTCCTTGCTGTGGGACCTGTATCCTCTGTCTGGGTGCTGGTCCAAAATACATGAGAGTGGCCTTCTCCGGTGGTGGTTGATATGATGCCTTATTCCTTGCTGTGGGACCTGTATCCTCTGTCTGGGTGCTGGTCCCAAATAAATGAGAGTGGCCTTCTCCAGTGGTGGATGATATGACGCATGATTCCTTGCTGTGGGACCTCTCTCCAATTGATATTGGTTAATTTTTATTTATTTTATTTTATTTTAATTCATTTCCCTATCTACATTTGTTTGCAGGGGATTTACCTACATTTTGCTGCCTTTTGCAGCCCTCTAGCCCTTTCCGGGAGTCTTTTACAGGCTTTTTAGTGCCCAAAAGTTCGGGTCCCCATTGACTTCTATGGGGTTCGGGTTCGGGATGAAGTTCGGGTTGAGTTCGGATCACGAACCCGGACATTTTCCGGAAGTTCGGCCGAACCTCTCGAACCCGAACATCCAGGTGTTCGCTCATCTTTATTCATGATTGAATAAGGGAATGGGGATAAGGGGTATATATAAATTTAAATAATAATTGAATACTAATAATAATTGCGGTGTATATAAATAATCATATTAATAAATATGTAGGATCAGGGGGCCTATTTACATGACATGGGTAGTAAAAGATGTAGTCAGAAAAATCCATTAAAAATAAATACAGTAATATATATATATATATATATATATATATATATAAATACATATATATATATATATATTAAAAAGAAGAGTATAAAAATATATGAATAAAGATAGTATGAATAAAAATTGAATGTCCAAAAACTGGTTTTCACGTTTCTCTATTTAGAAGTTGGCATATTCAAGGGATTCGTTCAGGCCAAAAGGTGTAAGGGTATTAAGGCGAAATATCCAATACATCTCTTTTTTACACAAAGACTGGTAAGAATGTGTAACGTGTTTAATTGGTGTGACACGCAGAAAGGAAGAATCACCATCATGGATTTTCACAAAATGTCTGGAAACGCTATGGGTGAGTATCTTTCTAGTGACGTTAGAACGATGCTCATTCATCCTTTCACGCAAGGATTGCGTGCTATGCCCTACGTTACGGAGTGAGCAAGAACATTGAAGGAGGTAGATGACGTTCGTCGTACTACAATCCATGTGATGTCTTATGGTGAATGTTTCTCCATTGGATGGGTTTTTTATATTTTTAGTGCCATGTGTAATCATATTGCAACACTTACATCTATTTATTTTACACCTTGAAATGCCCGGGGCCTTATTCCCTGTTTTTATTTTGTTCGGAGGGTGACAAAGTTTGGGGCAGGAAGGGGCCAACAGATTTTTTAGAGTTTTGGTTTTACAGAAAGTTAGAAGGGGTGTGGGGGTAATATGATGTTTAACCTCTTAAGGACGCAGGGCGTACATGTACGCCCTAGCGTCCTGGTACTTAAGGACTCAGGGCGTACATGTACGCCCTGAGAAGTTCCGATCACCGCAGCGCTGCGGGTGGTGATCGGAACAGGATGCCTGCTGAAATCATTCAGCAGGCATCCTGTGACAATGCCGAGGGGTCATGTGACCCCCCGTGTCGGCGATCGCAACAAACCGCAGGTCAATTCAGACCTGCGGTTTGTTGCGTTTCCGGGTACATCGTGTCACCTGTGACCCGATTACCCGGAAATGACGGTGATCGGATGGCGTGAGGACACCATCCAATCACCGTCATGCATGTCTGCATGCCCTGTGATTGGCTGCCGGAGGGCCCCTGTGATTGGCTGCCGGGGAGGGAGGTGGCTGCTGCGGCGGCAGATTCAAATCTCCTTCTCTCTTCGAGCAGCTTCCTTTTGGTTCCTGCTCTTAGAGAGAGGAGACGCCCCCAGCAGCCCCCAGCAGCCCCGATCTTCAGGGTAAGTCAGGGACAGGGTTAGGTCAGGCAGGGTTAGTTCAGGGACAGCTTTTTTTTTTTTTCATCTTATTCATTTTTTTTTTGCAGGTAGTTGGTGTCTGGGGTCCACAGCACACTCAGCTGTGAGACCCTAGACCCTGCTGTAGCCCCCTACCCCCCTTTTAGTTGTGCAAGTTTTTTTTTTTTGTGCACTAATTTTGGTCGGCGCTCTTTAGTGTCCGGCCACTATTAGTGCATCGCACAACTGACCGCTGATCAGTTTTCTACTGATCAGTGAGTTTGACTTTTTTTTCACACCTCCCTTTTTTTAGTTAGGTTTTTTTTTCTTTTTAGTGGTACATTTGTTCGTGAACACCCGGCCCCACACACACGCACACTAAATAAAGTTTATTTTACACGCACGCACACACACACACGCACAACACACACACCCATGGACCGCCGGCTGTTCACGGTGGAGGAGGCATACGCCCAGATGCTCTCCGACACCGAGAGCGCCAGTGAGGATGAGGATGACCCCACCTTCCTCCTGTCGTCCTCATCCTCATCATCATCATCTGATGATGATGAGCCCCCAAGGCGGCGGAGACGCCGCCAGGCGGAGCCAGGGCCCTCACGCGCTAGGGACCCCGTGGCCCATCCCAGTGCGAGCAGCCCTGGGGCTCGTACTGGTTTCCCAGCCCACCAAACAAGTGCACCGGAGCCCCCACCGGTGACCTTAGCTGGTGTCCCCCAGTGGACTTTGAGCCTGCGATTCCGGATTTTGCTGGCAATCCTGGAATCCAGATTCCCACAGTGGGGTTCACTGAAATGGACTTCTTTAGTTTTTTTCAGTGACCCGCTGGTGAATCTGATGGTGGAGCAGACGAACCTGTATGCCCAACAGTTCGTCGCTCAGCACCCAGGCTCTTTTTGGCCAGGCCCGGTGGCTGGGCGC
Source organism: Bufotes viridis (assembly GCA_033119425.1). Classification (NCBI taxonomy): domain Eukaryota; kingdom Metazoa; phylum Chordata; class Amphibia; order Anura; family Bufonidae; genus Bufotes; species Bufotes viridis. The sequence goes on from CM065589.1 coordinate 354,948,874, forward strand.
CAGTCAGTGCAGCCGAGATGAGGACGTTTTGGGGCCTCGTGCTGCATATGGGCCTGGTCAAAAAACCCAGTGTCAGGCTGTACTGGAGTGGGGACGTCCTCTACCAGACCCCACTGTACAGTTCAGCCATGACACGTCCCAGATTCGAGGCCATCCGGAAATGCCTGCATTATGCAGATAATGCAGCATGTCCCCGAACTGATCCCGCCTATGACCGGCTGTATAAGATACGGCCGATCATCGATCATTTCGGGGCCAAGTTTGCACAGGCCTACGTGCCTGGAAGGGAGGTCGCGATTGATGAGTCTCTCGTTGCTTTCAAGGGAGACTCGTTTTCCATCAATACATTCCTAGCAAGCGAGCGAGGTATGGCGTGAAGCTCTACAAAATTTGTGAGAGTACCTCAGGGTACACTTACAAATTTCGTGTTCTGAGGCGAGATTCCCGTATTGAACCCCCAGAATGTCCCCCACTCTGGGTGTTAGCGGGAAAATCGTGTGGGACCTTTTGCACCCACTGCTGGATAAGGGTTACCACCTGTACGTGGATAACTTTTATACCAGCATCCCCTTGTTCAGGTCCCTTGCCGCCAGATCCACGTTCGCTTGTGGGACCGTGCGGAAAAATCAACGTGGCCTCCCTACCTACCCCCTCCAGGTACCTATCCCCAGGGGTGAGACCCGTGCCCTTACTTGTGGAAACCTGCTGTTGGTCAGGTATAAGGACAAGAGGATGTCCTTGTACTGACCACAATCCATAGTAACGGCACCACCCCAGTCTCTGTGCGAGGTACCACGGCAACGGTCCTCAAGCCCGATTGTATCGTCGACTACAATCGGTATATGGAGTGGAGTTGATCTATCTGATCAAGTTCTCCAACCATATAATGCCATGCGCAAAACCCGGGCATGGTACAAAAAAGTTGCGGTCTACATGGTGCAGGTTGCCATGTACAACGCTTTTGTACTGTTCGAGCGCTGGCAGCACAGGGACTTTCCTCCATTTCTATGAGGCAGTCCTCAGGGACCTGATCTTTTCTGACCGGGAAAGAGCAGGTCGGAGTACCTCGGGAGTGGAGGAGCCGGGTCGATCCCTGGCCAACACTTTCCAGGTGTGGTCCCCCATACTGGAAAGAGGGACGAACCCAAAAAAGTGCAGAGTGTGTCGCAAGAGGGGATACGGAAGGACACCACTACTCAATGTGACACTTGCCCCGATCATCCGGGCCTCTGCATTGATGGTTGCTTCAGGGAGTATCACACTTCCATGGAGTTCTAAATTTTATAATTCCCGACAGGCCCCTAGAATATATATAAAAAAAGTATGGCTCTCAGACTTTGGAGTCACATAAACAATTTTTTTCCAAAAATATTAGCTTCCTCAAACTGCGATCTTCCAGATGTTGTAAAACTCCAAATTCTGAGAGGCACACTTATTGGGCATCGCCGCGTCCGTAAAAATCTTCTCTATACAAATACCCCATAAACTGGCCCCTCTGACAAACTTTGTAAAAAAATAAAATAAAAAACTATATAAAAAAGCCATTTTTATTGTCACCTTGAATCCCAAAAAGTGTAATATCTAGCAATCCAAAAGCCATATGCGCCCCCAAATAGTGCCAATAAAACCGCCATCTCGCCCCGCACAAAATGAGCCCCCACATTAGATAGTCGCCCAACTAAAAAAAAAAAAAAACTGTAGCTCCCAGTCTAGAGATAGTCAATTTTTTTAATTTTTTGTTCCCAAAATGATAACCTAGTGTAAACTCTTAAATAATAAAAAAAGTAGACATATTAGGTATCGCCACGTCCGTAAGAATCTTCCCTATCAAATTAACATTTGACCCAACCCCTCAGATCTAGACCGTTAAAAATATGGAATAAAAAATGGTGCTAAAACACCCATTTTTGGCAAAATTTCCATTTTAATCTATTTTTTCCGTTAATAAAGCAATAGGACATGGTGTAAAAAAACCAGTCCTGCAAAATCTGCCATTCAAAACCCATATGGCGCTCCCCTCCTTCTATGCCCTGCGGTTTGGCCAAACTGTAGTTTAGGACCACATATGGGGTGTTTTTGCAAACTAGAGAATCAGGGCAACCCATACTGAGTGTTGTTTGGCAGTTAACCCTTACTTTATTACTGCAAAAAATGTTTTTATTGGAAACTTTTACAAAAAATTGAAATTTCAAAATTGTTTCTCCATCTGCCATTAACTCTTGTGGAGCACCAAAAGGGTTAACAAAGATTGTTAACCCAGTTTTGAATACCTTGAGGGTGTACTTTCTTAGATGGAGTCACTTTTTGGAATTTCTATGCTAGAATGCATCAGGGAGGCTTGCAATAGGACATGGTGTAAAAAAACCAGTCCTGCAAAATCTGCCATTCAAAACCCATATGGCGCTCCCCTCCTTCTATGCCCTGCGGTTTGGCCAAACTGTAGTTTAGGACCACATATGGGGTGTTTTTGCAAACTAGAGAATCAGGGCAACCCATACTGAGTGTTGTTTGGCAGTTAACCCTTACTTTATTACTGCAAAAATGTTTTTATTGGAAACTTTTCCAAAAATTGAAATTTCAAAATTGTTTCTCCATCTGCCATTAACTCTTGTGGAGCACCAAAAGGGTTAACAAAGATTGTTAACCCAGTTTTGAATACCTTGAGGGTGTACTTTCTTAGATGGAGTCACTTTTTGGAATTTCTATGCTAGAATGCATCAGGGAGGCTTGCAATAGGACATGGTGTAAAAAACCAGTCCTGCAAAATCTGCCATTCAAAACCCATATGGCGCTCCTCCTTCTATGCCCTGCGGTTTGGCCAAACTGTAGTTTAGGACCACATATGGGGTGTTTTTGCAAACTAGAGAATCAGGGCAACCCATACTGAGTGTTGTTTGGCAGTTAACCCTTACTTTATTACTGCAAAAATGTTTTTATTGGAAACTTTTCCAAAAATTGAAATTTCAAAATTGTTTCTCCATCTGCCATTAACTCTTGTGGAGCACCAAAAGGGTTAACAAAGATTGTTAACCCAGTTTTGAATACCTTGAGGGGTGTACTTTCTTAGATGGAGTCACTTTTTGGAATTTCTATGCTAGAATGCATCAGGGAGGCTTGCAATAGGACATGGTGTAAAAAACCAGTCCTGCAAAATCTGCCATTCAAAACCCATATGGCGCTCCCTCCTTCTATGCCCTGCGGTTTGGCCAAACTGTAGTTTAGGACCACATATGGGGTGTTTTTGCAAACTAGAGAATCAGGGCAACCCATACTGAGTGTTGTTTGACACTTAACCCTTGCTTTGTTCCTGGAAAAAATTGATTATAATGAAAAATTTTCCAAAAAATCGAAATTCTGAAATTTCATCTCCATTTTCAATGAATTCTTGTGGAAGACCTAAAGGGTTAACAAAGTTTGTACAATCAGTTTTGAATACCCTGAGGGGTGTTCTTTCTAGAATGGTGTCATTTTTGGGTGATTTCTATTCTGTAAGCCTCACAAAGTGACTTCAGACCTGTACTGGTCCATAAAAAGTGGGATTTGGAAAATTTCTGAAAAATTTCAAAATTTGCTCCTATACTTCAAAGCTATGTAACATCCCCAAAAAATAAAATAGCATTCCCAAAATGATGGAAACATCAAGCAGACATATGGGGAATGTAAAGTAATAACTATTTTTGGGGGTATTACTATGTATTAGAAAAGTAGAGAAATTCAAACTTTGAAATTTGCAAATTTTTCCAAATTTTTGTTAAATTTGGTATTTTTTTATGCAAAAAAATTAACTTTTTTGACCCGATTTTAGTAGTGTCATGAAGTACAAGATGTGACGAAAAAACAATCTCAGAACGGCCTGCGTAAGTAAAACCGTTTTAAAGTTATTCAGACATAAAGTGACAGTGGTCAGATTTGCAAAAAATGGCCAAGTCCTTTAGGTGAAATAGGGCTGAGTCCTTAAGGGGTTAAGGAGAGGGTCTTTCAGTAATATAGACCAGTTTTTAGTCAAAATGTTCCTAATAAGATAGTGTTGGGAACTGTATCTTGTCACCAGTATCAAAACTAATATTACTATTCTTGGGTTGTAAACTTTCTTGTTGGGATATTTTCGAGATTCTTTTGATCGAATCTTCAAGTAATCTCTTCGGATAACCTTTTTCCCTAAACCTCTTTTTAAGTAGTCCCATTTGTGTTTTCAAGGTATGGTCGCTAGAACAAGTCCTCCTAATTCTTTTAAGTTGATTGTAGGGGATGTTTCTAATCCACTTCAAATGGTGGCAACTGGTGTATTCCAAGTAACTATTAGCGTCAACAGTTTTAAAATGGGTTTTAGTGATTATTTTGTTACTCTCAATAGTGAGTTGTAGGTCCAAATAGACCACAGAGGTCTTGTTATATTCCAGGGTAAAGGATAAATTCCAGTCGTTGGAGTTTAGTTTTTCGATAAAATCACATAGTTCCCCGAACTCATAAATAAGTTGGCGTATGAGGATGCAAACTTCGTGCCCATTGCTGTGCCCTGAGTTTGTAGATAAAAGGTATTATTAAAAATGAAATAATTGTGTTTTAAAATAAACTCTATGGCCCTAATGATAAAATCCTTCTGCGTATCCGGCATCTGTATGTCTTGAGATAATGTGTTAGTAATAGCTGTGATCCCTAGTTCATGCTGAATATTAGTATACAGGGCTGAGATATCTAATGTTACCCAAATAAAATCATCTTGCCAAAAAAAATTCTCAAGTGAGGTAATGAGGTGGGCTGTATCCCTAATATAGGACGGAAGCTTGATGACATATTTTTGTAAAAAATAATCAACATAGGCTGATAGATTGGCTGTCAGGCCCCCACTCCTGAAGTAATCGGTTTCCCTGGTGGGTTAACTAGTGACTTGTGGATCTTCGGTAGAAAATAAAATCGTGGGATGGACGGATGTGGGGTTTTGAGAAAGACTCTTAGTTTCTTATCGATAATACTACCTTCATATCCTGTTTAATCAAGTCATAAAGGGATTTTTTTAAAACCTTTGTGGGATCCTCAACCAGGGGCCTATAGAAATTGTCGTCAGAAAGAATTCTCATAGACTCAGCAATATAATATTCAGTGTCTAGAATTACGATGCCCCCTCCCTTGTCGGCACTTTTTATTACAATGTCTCTGTTACTCAGGAGGGTTTTGATAGCTATTTTTTCTTTTGAATTGAGGTTGTTTTTTATGTTGGATGGTAATCCTTTCGACAAAGTATTCCTCTGTTGGTCTCCCAGGGCAATTTTAAGGTCTTTCCTAGTCATGTCATAAAAAACATTCGATGAAAGGGCCTTTGCTCTCTAGTGGGTAAAAAGAGGATTTACCTTTTAATTCACAGGGGATAGGGGTCAAGGTAGGTGGTTCAGTCAAGAGAGGGCTAGAGTGTTCTTTGTTTCTAGAGATTTACCTGCGAAGTGTCTCTGGAGTGTCAATTTCCTGATGAAGGTATTCAGGTCAACAAACACTTCAAAGAGATCAGATTTGTCGGTCGGACAAAACGAAAGTCCCTTATTGAGGAGCTGTATCTCATTGGGGAGTAGTGTGTGTTTAGAAAGGTTAAAAATACCTTTGGATCTTTCTAGTGTGGTAGGTGTTATTGTGTCGGATATCAGATTGGAAGTCTTTGTATTCTGTGGTTTACATACAGATATTTGTTGGGGATTAACAGATTGCATGGTGGTCGTACTGTCAAGCACAGTACCTGGTTCCTTGAAGGAGAAAGGTTCCTGGACCATTGTTTGAGACATAGGGTTGGAGACAGGGGGGATCCAGGTGTAGCCTTTGGTGGCTTGGGCTTAGCTTTAAACTGTGCAATAGTGGATTTTACTGGGTGGGAATGGTGGGTTGGGATGCTGGTTGAAGAAGCTTTCAAATGGGAAGGTGCATATCTATTACTGTTATATATGGTTCTCCCTTTTATCACTGTCTCTGCATAGGATAGAGACTTAACGTTCCCTGTCAGTGGGTTTCTAAGCCGAGATAAATGGTCAACTATCTTCCCTGCACAGGCGTCGCTTAAATTTGGTGACAAGATACAGTTCCCAACACTATGTTAGGAAAATTTTGACAAAAAACTGGTCTATATTACTGAAAGACCCTCTCCTTAAACATCATATTACCCCCACACCCCTTCTAACTTTCTGTAGAGCCAAAACTCCAAAAGCCAAAAAATCTGTTGGCCCCTTCCTGCCCCAAACTTTGTCACCCTCCGAACAAAATAAAAACAGGGAATAAGGCCCCGGGCATTTCAAGGTGTAAAATAAATAGATGTAAGTGTTGCAATATGAGTACACATGGCACTAAGAATATAACAAACCCATCCAATGGAGAAACATTCACCATAAGACATCACATGGATTGTAGTACTACGAACGTCATCTACCTCCTTCAATGTTCTTGCTCACTCCTTTACGTGGGGCATACCATGCAATCCTTGCATGAAAGGATGAATGTGCATCGCTCTAACATCACTATAAAGACACTCACCCATAGCGTTTCCAGACATTTTGCGAAAACCCATGACGGTGATCCTTCCTGTCTACGTGTCACACCAATTGAACACGTTACACATTCTTACCAGTCTTTGAGTAAAAAAGAGATGTATTGGATATTTCGCCTTAATACCCTTACATCTTTTGGCCTGAACGAATCCCTTGAATATGCCACAACTTCTAAATAGAGAAACGTGAAAACCAGTTTTTGGACATTCAATTTTTATTCATACTATCTTTATTCATATATTTTTATACATATATATATATATATATATATATATATATTTTTTTTTTTTACTTTATTTATTTTTAATGGATTTTTCTGACTACATCTTTTACTACCCATGTAATGTAAATAGGCCCCCTGATCCTATATATTTATTAATATGATTATATACACCACAATTATTATTAGTATTCAATTATTATTTACATTTATATATACCCCTTATCCCCATTCCCTTATTCAATCATGAACACATATATCAAGTCTAATTTAATATTTATATATATTTTTTATTAATAGAATACACCCCCAATCATGAACACATATAACAAGTTTAATGTAATATTTACCGATCGATTTATATTTATTAATAAAATACATCCTCCACTACTACATACAACCATTTTACTGCCCAATAATCATCCTTTTGAATATGTTGCCCGGCGTGGACCCAAGCCCCTCCCAGCTCCAAGAGAGAAGCGTGGTTGAAGACTTAAGAACTTCAGCGATTCTATCAGGAAGCGTTTGTGCGTTCCACAAGTGGAACGCACAACATGTAGCGATCCCCGCCGGAAGCAACTGTGCGCTCCATGTTGGAGAGCATAGAACTATATACAGCTAGCTTAACTGGAAGACATAGTGCGTTCCTTCGTGGAAAGCAGAGGGAAAGATTACAGATATGGGCCTCCCCTCCTTTGTCACTCCCCGATCTCCACAGGCTCCCCCACTAGAGGTCCCCTAGCAAGTTTATAGGTCAATATTAGCTTTTTTTACCTTATTTTATTTTCTATTTGGATTAATAACTTGGGAGGATGGCTATACTTCCGGTTACGTGTCTTTTCCCGCCCACGCTACCCCCACGTGGATCCAGCCTAACATTACAGAAATCCATTTAAAGGGACAACACACACCAAGAGCACATCCTTTGTTTATGGACAGGAGACCCCTTTTAAAGACCCCTGAAGGTATGCTCTGACCCTCTAATTACTATTCTGATATCCTAGTTATGTAATGAATCGGGTATGGACTTTTCTACTGATAATTGACTAGCGAGAAATTGTCAGAACATGTGGCTATGTACACATCTCTCTCTAAATGTTGGTGTCTGTGCTGTTTATTGTTCATCAATTTTTTGGGAATGTACTCTGTAATGTTTTTATAACTATGTCCCAGGAACCTGTTCTGGAGTGATGACGCTCCACCCTCTGAACCAATGGGAGACCCATACATGCATCTCTTGTTACATATTCTATATATCACATTTTTTTATTATGTCTGGATACTAGATATCAAATATATTCGTATTATCACTTTTTATTGTTCTTATTTTACCCGTGAAGGAGGGTTGTGAAACCTCCGAAACGTGTTGGGCCAGGTTTTACTCTCAATAAACTACATTGATCAGAAGCCTTAAAGTGTCGGCTGCCATCAATTGGTACCACGATCCTGGCCAGGGGGACAGTTAGCCACAGGTGTCTTGAGCTTTATCCTGTAACTATTGTATTTAGTCACAGGATAAAGCTCAAGACACCTGTGGCCAATTGTATATAGATCAATCAACCTTCGGAAACGGGGGTCTTGGATGATTTAATTATTTTACCTATACACCCTTTGGGAGTAGCGCCTCTAATAGTGTTCTTTTTGGACTACGTCACGGTGGGGCTCGTTCTTCATAGCACCACCAGACCAAGTCCACCCACCATTTGTATTACATTAGACACATGCCATTCATTAGAAATATGTCATACAAAACAAAGACAACGGAACATTCTGCACAGAGGCCACACACAGTACAACAGACATAGACACTTCACATTTAATGCACATACCTGATATATCTGGCACACACAAACTCATATATTAGATATGTATCACACGGACATGTACAGGCGGTCCTCACACACTACATATATTGGATACATGCTGCACACACACTGCCTTCCCCGATTCCATCATATTCGACAGAAAAAACTGCATGTAATGCAGCACCATTTTCCATATGAAGACACCTTGGAAAAAATTTACAGACTCCATTATAAGTCAGTGGGGCCTGTTGGGCACCATTTGTATCCGCCATGTGTCAGATCACAAAGACTGTTCTGAAGGTGGATATTTCAGTCATTCATTCATTTATGTCAGCCAAAGCAGTGCTAAGCCCTGCCCCTTTATTGGCCAGCTCTACCCTCTTGTCTAAAACCAACCCTCCCATACCCTGACTAGAAGAAACTTTATGTAAATCCCTTCATCTTTTGCTCCCCAGATTTGCAGTACACTGCAGTGATTCCTTACCCTGCTCTCCTGAGCACAGCAGTCTGGACCTTCATGCAGAGCATTGCAACCCCATGTTCTGCAGATCAAACTGCAGCACCTACAGTGTGCCTGTCCTGTATATTACAAATAAGTTTGCTGTTGCCTCTAGTGTCAGGCTTACCAGATGACAATGGGATCCAGCTGCTGAGCTACCTTGAGCAGAAGAAAGGTAATGTGTTTTTCAGCTGGAGCAAGAGAAGTGAGGGACAGAGCTGGGGTATCAAAAGATCCTTGGTCCAAGCCACAATGAATATGGCCCAATTCTTTTAGTCGACCCTCCCCCCACACATTTTCCTGTACTTGCTATACAGCAGCACAAACCTCTCACAACCAGTGCTTCCCAGGTGACATCTTCTCTGATGTAGATCTCTGTCATCATCTTCTCCATTCGATCTGGACAACTTCTTTCAGCTACGCTTCATCTCTTTAGAGTTTGACACACCGACATCTTAGCTTCCTCGCATTTCTATCATCATCTTCCAACCTGGAGTCCCAACAATGTTATCCTGCTGTTTGTTGTGCTTACCAATACCCCCAAAAACTATCCTGAGGAAAAAGGAGTGCCATACAGATAGTCCTCTCCAAAGTAATAGTGCTACTCAAAGTGCCACCAATAGTATAATGCCCTCATTAGTAATACTGCCCCGCAACAGTGATAATGTTTCACACGAGTGCCACTATTAGTAGAAGAGCCATTATTAATAATGCCCTGACAAAGCCCCCAGTAGAAATAAGGCCCCTCTATTGTTCCCCCAGTGGTAATAAAGCTCTCTACAGACCCCTCTGTAGTAATAACGCCTCCCCCCAACCCCCGCCCATAGTGCTCTTAGTAGAAATAAAGTGGATCTATAAGTCCCTCCTATAGAACCCTCAATAGTAATATGAATGCCTATAATGTCCTCTGGATTTAAAATGCCCCTACAGCACCCTCAAAATGGGCCGCCATCAAAATACAATCCCATGTAAACAGCATCACTCCCTCGCACAGCCGCCATCAACATACAGTTCCATGTAAATAACATCAATTCCTCCCCAGCCATTTCCAACACAGTCCCATGTAATTAACATCACTCCCTCCGACAGCCGCCATCAACATACAGTCCCATGTAAATAACATTACTTCCACCCCAGCCATTTCTAACACACAGTCCCATGTAAATAACATCACTCCCTCCCTCAGCCGCCATCAACATACAGTCCCATGTAAATAACATTACTTCCACCCCAGCCATTTCTAACACACAGTCCCATGTTAATAACATCACTGATTTCAACAGCCGCCATCAACATACAGTTCGATGTGAATAACATTACCCTTTCCCACATCCGCCTTTAACATACAGTCCCATGTAAATAACATCACCCTTCCCCAGCTATCTCCAACATGCGGTCCCATTTAAATAACATTATCCCCTCAACATTCAGTCCCATGTAACATAGTAACATAGTATATAAGACCGAAAAAAGACATTTGTCCATCCAGTTCGGCCTGTTTCCTACAAGTTGATCCAGAGGAAGGCAAAAAAAACCTGTGAGGCAGAAGCCAATTTTCCCCACTTAAGGGGAAAAAAATTCCTTCCCGACTCCAATCAGGCAATCAGAATAACTCCCTGGATCAACGACCCCTCTCTGGTAGCTGTAGCTTGTAATATTATTACACTCCAGAAATAAATCCGGTCCCCTCTTGAATTCCTTTATTGTACTCACCATCACCACCTCCTCAGGCAGAGAGTTCCATAGTCTCACTGCTCTTACAGTGAAGAATCCTTTTCTATGTTTGTGTACAAACCTTCTTTCCTCCAGACGCAGAGGATGTCCCCTTGTCACAGTCACAGTCCTGGGGATAAATAGATGATGGGACAGATCTCTGTACTGACCCCTGATATATTTATACATAGTTATTAGATCTCCCCTCAGTCATCTTTTTCTAAAGTGAATAACCCTAATTTTGATAACCTTTCAGGGTACTGTAGATCCCTCATTCCAGTTATTACTTTAGTTGCCCTCCTCTGAACCCTCTCCAGCTCTGCTATGTCTGTCTTGTTCACAGGAGCCCAGAACTGTACACTGTACTCCATGTGTTGTCTGACTAGTGATTTGTAAAGTGGTAGGACTATGTTCTCATCACGGGCATCTATGCCCCTTTTGATGCAACCCATTATCTTATTGGCCTTGGCAGTAGCTGCCTGACACTGGTTTTTGCAGCTTAATTTGCTGTTTATTAAAATTCCTAGATCCTTTTCGATGTCAGTGTTACCGAGTGTTTTACCATTTAATATGTACGGGTGACTTGCATTATTCCTTCCCATGTGCACAACTTTACATTTGTAAGTGTTAAACCTCATCTGCCATTTTTCTGCCCAAGCCTCCAATCTATCCAGATCCCTCTGTAGCAGAAAACTGTCCTCTTCAGTGTTAATTACTTTACACAGTTTAGTGTCATCTGCAAAAATAGATATTTTACTGTGCAGGCCTTCTACAAGATCATTAATAAATATATTAAAGAGAATAGGGCCCAATACTGACCCCTGAGGTACCCCACTAGTGACAGTGACCCAATCTGAGTATCTACCGTTAATAACCACCCTCTGTTTTCTGTTACTTAGCCAGTTACTTACCCACATACAGACATTTTCTCCCAGTCCGAGCATCCTCATTTTATATACTAACTTTTTTTGAGGTACGGTGTCAAATGCTTTGGAGAAGTCCAGATATACAACATCCATTGATTCGCCGCTGTCAAGTCTAGAACTTACCTCCTCATAGAAGCTGATTAAATTCGTTTGGCATGACCGATCCCTCATGAAGCCATGCTGATATGGCGTTATTTGCTTATTTTCATTGAGATACTCCAAAATAGCATCTCTTAGAAACCCTTCAAACAGTTTACCAACAATAGATGTTAAACTTACCGGCCTATAATTTCCAGGCTCTGTTTTTGGCCCCTTTTTGAATATTTGCACCACATTTGCTATGCGCCAATCCTGTGGAACATTCCCTGTCAGTATAGAGTCCATAAATATCAGAAATAAAGGTCTGGCTATGACATCACTTAATTCCCTTAGGATACTGGGGTGTATGCCATCCGGTCCTGGCGATTTGTCTATTTTAATCTTTTTAAGTCGCTGTTGTACTTCTTCCTGGGTCAGACAGGGCACTTTTAAGGGGGAATTTACTTTTACATTCTGCATTTCATCTGACAGTTTATTTTCCTCAGTGAATATAGTGGAGAAAAAAAATATTTAATAGTTTTGCTTTATCCTCGTCGCTCTCTGCAACACCCCCTTTATTGCTATGTAGAGGGCCGACTCCTTCAGATTTATATTTTTTACTATTTATATAATTGAAGAACATTTTAGGGTTAGTTTTACTCTCTTTGGCTATTCATCTCTCGGTCTCTAGTTTGGCAAATTTTATTAGTTTTTTACATATTCTATTTTTTTCCTTATAGTTTATCAGTGCTTCCTGACTCCCCTCCTGTTTTAGTGATTTATATGCTTTCTTTTTGTCATTTATTGCTTTCTTTACGGTTCCATTTATCCACATTGGTTTCTTATTGTTCGTTAGCCTTTTATTCCAAAAGGTATGTACCTCTCACAATTAGATGTTACAATGCTTTTAAAAATCTCCCATTTTATGGTTGTATTTTTATTTTTGAGGACTTTGTCCCAGTTAGTTAGGCATATGGCCTCGCTTAGTTGGCTATTTTTGTTCCTCCCTTTAGAAACTCTCGTTTGAAGGATAATTGGAAGGTTATAACTTTATGGTCACTATTTCCCAGGTGTCCCCCAACCTGCACATCTGTTGTTCTATCAGGGCTATTGGTTAATACTAAGTCCAGTATGGCCGTCCCTCTAGTGGGGTCCTGAACCAGTTGGGAAAGGAAATTGTCTTTGGCTATTGCCAAGAACCTGTTTCCTTTTTGGGATGTACAGCTTTCGGTTTCCCAGTCTATATCTGGGTAGTTGAAGTCCCCCATGATAACGACTTCATTATGATTTGCCGCCTCGTCTATCTCGTTTAGTAATAGATTTTCTGTGGACTCTGGTATATTAGGTGGTATATAATACACTCCTGTTAGTATTTTATTATTGTTTTTTGCTCCATGTATTTCTACCCACAGTGACTCCACATGTTCATGTCCCTCAGAGATGTATTCTCGAATTACGGCATTTAGACACGACTTCACATAGAGGCAGACCCCTCCACCTCTCCGGTTTTGACAATCCTTTCTAAGGATTGTAACCTTTTAAATTAACTGCCCAGTCATAGCTATCATCCAGCTATGTCTCAGTTATTCCCACTATGTCATAGTCCTCCGCACACATCACTAATTCCATTTCACCAGTCTTGTTAGTCAGGCTTCTGGCATTAGTATACATACATTTGACAGGTTTATGTGTATTTTTTACCCTACATCTTTCATTCTGAGCTGTTCTAGTCCCCCCTTCCATTCCTCCCCCAGTCACACTACCTCGCCCCTGGTCTCTATCTGCACTATCTTCCCCTCCTATAATGTAATTACCCTCCCCCCCAGTCCCTAGTTTAAACACTCCTCCAACCTTCTAGCCATCTTTCTCCCCAACACAGCTGCCCCTTCCCCATTCAGGTGCAGCCCATCCCTACGATAGACCCTGTAGCCGACAGAGAAGTCGGCCCAGTTCTCCAGGAACCCGAACCCCTCCTTCCTACACCAGTTCTTGAGCCACTTGTTAACCTCCCTAATCTCCCGCTGCCTTTCTTGTGTGGCTCGTGGTACAGGCAGTATTTCAGAAAATACTACTTTTGAGGTCCTTGCCCTAAGCTTTTGACCTAAAACCCTGAAATCATTTTTAAGGACTCTCCACCTTCCTCTAACTTTGTCATTGGTTCCGATATGGACCATGACCGCTGGATCTTCTCCAGCCCCTCCCAGTAATCTGTCAACCCTATCCGCGATGTGTCGAACTCTAGCGCCAGGAAGACAGCACACTGTTCGGCGATCACGATCTTTGTGACAGATCGCCCTATCTGTACCCCTAATAATTGAGTCTCCCACTACCAGCAACTGTCTGGCCTGCCCTGCTCTCCTGGTCCCCTGCTTACTGGAGCTGACATTCCCCTGACTGGCAGAGGAAGTGTCTGGCTGCAGCGGTGCCGTCCCTGAACTGTCATCCCCCTCATCTGCCAACCGTGCAAACTTGTTGGGGTGTGTCAGATCAGGGCTAGCCTCCCTGGCACTCTTCCCTTTACCCCGCTTTCTTACTGTTACCCAGCTAACTACCTCACTCTCCTCAGCCTCCTCGCTACCACCCTCCCCCACATCTACCCCATAGAGTGCTTGCTCAGTGAGCAGCAAACTCTCTTCCAAATTGTCAGCGGCTTTCAGTGTTGCAACTCGCTTGTTTAGATACTCGATGTGCGATTCCAAATGGGTAATTTGCTCACATTTTGAACAAACATATACACCCTCGAACGGCTGTTCCAGGACTGCATACATCATACAAGATGTGCACTGGACAGCGCTGTCAATAATGGAAGTCATACTAAATGGCGATTACGCAGGAAAAGAAAGGGGAAAAAAATAAATAAAAATACAATATAGAGCAGTGATAACAAGATTCTTACTTACTGTGGTCCCTTACAGCAGTAGGAAGACTAGCTAGAATCAAACCAACTGTATACAAGGATGATCTAATGAATCTCTGTTTGTAAATAACATAATTCCACCCCACTCCAAAATACAGTCCCATGTAAATAATATCACCCCCTTCCCCAGCTGCCTCCAACATGCTATCCCATGTAAAGAACATCACCTCCTCAACATGAAGCCCAATGTAAAAACATTTTCTAAATACCAACTTGTTTGCTGGCCCTTGGCACATGTAAAGGCTCCACTTTACTCTGTATAGTTACAAATGGTCCATAAGACCAGTAATCGCCTTTTTGTTTATTTCATGTGCCAATTATTAAAACGTAACATTTATTAAATGCATTGTTATATCAGCTGTGTCACATGGTTACTTTGTATTTTTCCACTACAGTAGAACTATTTAACTCACAGTCTACTTTAACTAGCCAGGCGATAATGAGCCGGTACTGCGTGCTAGTTATTGGCTCACCATCTTTTGAACCTTTCACTACATCAATTATTTAAATCCTACGTGCTGCTCCATACCCTATGTGCACTAGCTGTACTAAAAAGCTCAAACACTGCCCCGACATGTTTCACCAGTCAAACTGGCGTATTCAGGGGAATTGGGCAGAGTGTGTTTGAGAGGGACGGGGATGGCTCTATAAAGTCTCTGTTAATTACATCACTGATGTCTCTATCGTATCGCTAGTTTTTATATTCCCATGTGGGCGTTAGTCCTGAGTTAAAAGGACTCTAATTGCAAGAATCCCGTTCTTACCCCTCCTTCTATTACCTGATGTCCGCACTGACTACACCCTCTTCCTTCCCGTGTCTACTGCATATGTCAGAGGACTTAGGCTCTCGGCCTCACAATTTGCAGCACTGCGCATGTCACGGGACTTAGTCTCTCTTCCCTAAAGATCACCGATCTCACTTAGCCTGTTCTTTATCAAATAGCTTTGTTCATTAGCGCATGCGCAAGTACTTCTTTGTTCTTCCCTTTATTTTAGACAGATTATTCATCTATACATTTTAGATTGTTTATTTCTTATGATCATGATTTAAAAAAAAAATAATAATAATTAACCCCTTCAGGACCCTGCCTTTTTCACCTTAAGGACCAGGCCATTTTTTGCAAATCTGACATGTGTCACTTTATGTGGTGATACCTTTAACGCTTTTACTTATCCAAGCCATTCTGAAAAGGTTTTCTTGTCACATATTGTACTTAATGACCATGGTAAATTTGAGTCAAAATTTTTCATTACCAAAAATTTGGAAAAATTCGCAATTTTCAAAATTTCATTTTCTCTTCTTTTAAAACAGATAGTGATATCTCCTGAAATAGTTATTACTTTACATTTCCCATATGTCTACTTCATGTTTGGATCATTTTGTAAATTACATTTTCTTTTTTTGGGACGTTAGAAGGCTTAGAAGTTTAGAAGCAAATCTTGAAATTTTTCAGAAAATTTCCCAAACCCACTTTTTAAGGACCAGTTCAGGTCTGAAGTCACTTTGTGAGGCTTACATAATAGAAACCACCCATAAATGGCCCCGTTTTAGAAACTACACCTCTCAAGGTATTCAAAACTGATTTTACCAACTTGTTTAACCCTTTAGGTGTTCCACAAGAATTAAAGTAAAATGAAGATGAATTTTCAAAATTTCACTTTTTTGGCAGAAAGTTGTGGTTGTAAACTGCTTAGCAGGGCGCAGGAGGAAAGGAACGCCATATGGTTTTTGGAAGACAGATTTCACTGATATAATTTTAAGTTGCCATGTCAAATTTTAAGACCCCTGATGCACCCCTAGAGTAGAAACTGCTAAAAAGTGACCCCATTTTGAAAAATACACCCCCCAAGGTATTAAAAACAGATTTTACAAACTTTGGTAACCCTTTAGGTGTTCCACAAGAATTAAAGGAAAATGTAGATAAAATTTCTGAATTTCATTTTTTAGCAGATTTTACATTTAAATCAATTTTTTCCAGTAACAAAGCAAGGGTTAATAGCCAAACAAAACTGAGTATTTATTGCCCTGATTCTGTAGTTTACAGAAACACCCCATATGCGGTCGTAAACTTCTGAACGGGCACACGGCAGGGCGTAGAAGGAAAGAACCGTCATATGGTTTTTCGAGAGCAGATTTCATTGGGATAATTTTAAGTTGCCATGTGACATTTGAAGACCCCCTTGTGCCCCCCTAGAGTAGAAACTGCAAAAAAATTACCCCATTTTGGAAACTACGGGATAAGGTGGCAGTTTTGTTGGTACTATTTAAGGGTACATATGATTTTTGGTTGCTCTACATTACACTTTTTGTGAGGCAAGGTAACAAAAAATAGCTGTTTTGGCTCCGTTTTTATTTTTTGTTATTTACAATGTTCATCTGACAGGTTAGATTATGTGGTATCTTTATAGAGCAGGTTGTTATAGACGTGACAATACCAAATATGACTACTTTTTTGGGTTGTTTGTTTTAGTTTTACATAATTAAGCCTTTTTGAAAAAAACATTTTTAGTATCTCCATATTCTGAAAGCCATAGTTTTCTTTTATTTTTTGGGCGACTGTCTTATGTAGGGGCTCAATTTTTTTGGTATGAGATGATTGTTTGATTGGTACTATTTTAGGGTGCATATGACTTTTTGATCGCTTGGTATTACACTCTGGTGACAAAAAATTGCTTTTTTGACACACTTTTTACTTTATTTTTTTACGGTGTTCATCTGAGGGGTTAGGTCATGTGACATTTTCATACAGCAGGTTCTTACGGACGCGGCGATACATAATGACTGCTGGACCCCTGCCGCTGATCGGGCGCAGCTCCTGCACCCGCACGATCAGCCCGCCGTACATGTACGGTGATGGTCCTTAAGTCACGTCCACCAGAGCCATACATGTACGGCGCGGGTCCTTAAGGGGTTAATTTATTGACCATGCAGTATGCCAATATCCAACTATACAAAAATTAGGAAGTAGAATATTCAAATATCATGATTTCTTTATTGATTATTTTTATATCCACTATGATTCAATCATGTTAGTGATATTTGTCATTTAGCTCTAGTTTCATCATGCTTGATGTTCTTTCTCAGTACTTCATCATGTTTGTAAATTATTATAGATAATCTTGATTACTTTCCTTCATCATTAATTCTCTAGTTTTTAGTTTCAATAATAAATGAGCTATTAATCATGGTTCTTATCTCAAGTCAATAAAAAGACGGTTTGTGATTTAACCAATATTCCTAATTTTCTATATATTATTTTATCCCTATTTTATGTGATTTTTATTAGGATTTTGGTTTATCCTATACTGCAATTTCATAATAGCTATTCATGATCAAATAGATAGAAATATTATAGGATTTTTAGGTACTCCTGAGGGACAGGGGGGACGGGGTATAAAAGGGGAAGTGGAGTTTTTCAAATCAATATACAAGGATAGATATTGATCAGAGCCTTCTTCCTGCCACGTCATAGTCATCCTCTTTATTTATCTATAATATTATTTCTGTCTTTTAATTTCTCTTTTTGAGCCACTAGAGTCAGAGAAATGCCACATATGTAAAACCTTCATTGAGTCCCAATGGAGTTAGGCTTTTCAGGTGATATATCCATTTTGTTTCTTCTTGTTGTAACTTTTTATCAATATCTCCTTGTCTTTATTAAAGGGGTTGTCCAAGTTATATTTATTGATGACCTATCCTCAGGATAGGTCATCAATATCAGATCGGCGGGGGTCCGACACCCGGCACCCCGCCGACCAGCTGTTTGAAGAGAAGCGGCGCCGTGCCAGCGCTGCCTCCTCTTCATTGTTTACCTACTGCCGTTGCATCTGCAGCGGTGAGCAGGTGTAATTACACCCAAGCCGTTCCATTCATTTCAATGGGACGGCTCGTTCCTATACAAGTGTATACTACAGAGCCGTCCCATTGAAATGAATGGAACGGCTTGGGTGTAATTACACCTGCTCACCGCTGCAGATGCAACGGCGAGTAGGTAAACAATGAAGAGGAGGCAGCGCTGGCACGACGCTCGCCTTCTCTTCAAACAGCTGATCGGCGGGGGTGCCGGGTGTCGGACCCCCGCCGATCTGATATTGATGACCTATCCTGAGGATAGGTCATCAATAAATATAACTTGGACAACCCCTTTAATATCTCCCGAAAGAACTATTATATTACAAAGTCTTAAGCATATAACTGAAAATAAGAAAATAGTATGATGCATTGGTACATATGATGCACAACATGAAAAAGTCAGGAACATCTTGACACGCCACTTCACTTCCCCTGACGAAGCCTTGTGGCGTGGGGACACTGGGAAGGGGGCAGTTCATGTTCATGTATCTGATTATATACCTTTATTCCGATTGTTTTTTACTTATTGTGTGGTCACATGTGTTCCCGCTTGCATCTAATTTATATCTGACACTATGACTCATAATGTATTTGCATCTAACTTTGGATGGCTTTATTTGTGACCATTGTTTGATACTCTGGTTCACAATTTAACATTTTTTGCACTTTGCACTTGCACTTTATTTACATTTTGCTTGCGGCAACACGTGATCACA
Organism: Bufotes viridis; assembly: GCA_033119425.1. Classification (NCBI taxonomy): domain Eukaryota; kingdom Metazoa; phylum Chordata; class Amphibia; order Anura; family Bufonidae; genus Bufotes; species Bufotes viridis. The sequence goes on from CM065589.1 coordinate 354,968,125, forward strand.
CTGTGTAAACTTTCGATTTCATGTATGAATTGTTACCTTTTACATGTCATGTACTGACTCCCTCCCCCATGTGTCTCCTGCCTGATTATTCCCCTGTTCCATATGAGACTCCATATGTATGTTTTTAATGAGATTTTCAATAAAGTTTAATTTTTGATAAATTATTAGTGGTTGATCAGATTTGTGTGTATAGAGATATACGGTATAGATGGGTAAACACATGCTCTTTATAGGTTGTTGTTAACAACATATATGTGACCCTGATTGATCCAGATCATTGGTTTTTCATTGGCATATTTTGACAACAGATAAGGACTTGAAAGAAGTGATTTCCCCCAATCCAACAATTACATATGGAAGGGGTAGAAACCTAAAAGATAACTTGGTGCATAGTCATTACCAACAAAACCAAAAAGAACAAAAAAACTATATGGCTATCGACAAGGGGCTCTTACCCCTGTGAAGACTGTATATTTTGCAACAAGATGGGACCTAAAAAAGAGTTCACTAATCCAGTGGACAAAAAGAAGTATCAAATTAAGGAGTATATTAATTGTAAATCCATAGGAGTAATCTATGCTATTGAATGTGGATGCCCTAGGTCAGGGTTGGGCAAACTGCAGCTCTACAGCTGTTGTAAAACTACAATTCCCACCATGCCCTGCTGTAGGCTGATAGCTGTAGGCAGTTTTTGCATGCTGGGAGTCAGGGGCGTAGCTAAAAATGACTGGGCCCCATAGCAAAACATTTTTATGGGGCCCCCCCCCCCTCCCGGATCTCCCATGTGTGCTTTGCAGATCCGCGGATCCACAAAACACAGACACCGGCAATGTACGGACTGCACATCGCCGACACTATATAGAAAATGCCTTTTCTTGTCCGCAATTGCGGACAAAATAGGACATGTTCTATTTTTTCAGGAATGCAATTGTGGACCCGGAAGTGCGGATCCGTAATTGCGGATGCTGGCAGGACATAGTGTGTCCCCATAGCAATGAATGGGTCCGCAATTCCATTCTGCAAAATGCGGAACAGAATTGCGGACGTGTGTATGGACCCTACACCATGCAGTACAGAATGCATTATAAAATCCATACACCATGCCGTACAATATACACAATAACCCCACAGTGTAGGTGTTATAATGTATATTGTACGGCATGGTGTATAGATTATACTGTATATTGTATGGCTTGGTGTATGGATTATTCTGTATATTGTACCACATGGTGCAGGGATTATACTGTATACTGTAGTCATCTATAGTGCCAGGTGCGGACACAAACAGCAGAGGGCCCCTGTGCAAAAAAAAATTCCTGGATCCTCACCCCCATGCCAAATTCTCAACCTAACCTATTTTATTCTAACATTACATACAGAAATACAAAACATACAGGGTAAGGCTATTTTCACACCTGTGGCAGTACGATGCAAGGAATTGACTGAAGACATACCGCAGCATACAGCGGTTTATGTCCCGCTGATTCTCTGCATTTTTGCCAGATTGTGGCCGGATCTCTGCCGTACCCCATTATAGTTAATGGGGCTGGCGGGCATTCTGTCTGCATCCAGCAGAGCCGGATCCAGTGAATTATCTGCTGAAACAGCCTGCCAGGATCACTAACGCAGATGTGAAAGTAGCCTCATACAGCGCCACATACCTCTTATATCCAGTGACGTCTCCTTTGATGTACAGTAGATGTTCTCCTTCTTCATCTTTTCCATTCAGACCAGACCACCGTGATAATTTCTTTCAGCCATCTCACGTCTCTGCAGAGTTTGACAGACATCTTAGTTTCCTACTTTTCCACCATCCTCCAATTAACATCCTATCATGCACCCCCAATATTGAGAAGCCGTGCTCCCCAAAACTATACTGCAAAAAGAACTGTGCTAAGCTGATGCTGTGCCAGGGTGCCCCCACAGTAATGGTGCTTTCAAAGTCCCAACAATAGTAATTATTTATTTGCCAGAGTGCATTTAGTAGTAATAGTGCTCCTACAGTGCCCCCAACAGTAATTGTGTCCCACAAGTAATAATGCTCCCATAGTCCCCCAGTTGTAATAAAGCCCACCATAATGCCCCGATAGTAATAATTCTCTTTATTATGTGTGACAGTAGAACCCCCCCCCCTTATAATGTGTACCAGTACAAAAAATGCCCCGTTGTGTGGCAGTAAAAAAAGAAATACCTCCTCTTAGTGCCCCCAGTAGAGCCAATGTCCCCAGAGTGCCTTCATGTGTTCCAATGACCCGTACTGTGTGCCACTACAAAAAACACTTAGTGCCACCAGTTGAGCTTAGGTGCCCATAGTGACCTTATAATTTGTGCCAGTATAAAATACTCCTATATAGTGCCCTCAGAAGATGCCCCCATAGTGCTCCTTCCCCGTCTCCATAGTGCCCTCCATAATGTGGCACTATAAAATGCCCCTATAGACTGACCCACATAGATGCCCCCGTAATGCTCCTTTCCTCTCTTCCCCATAGTGGTTCCAAAATGTGTGCCAGTATTAAATGCCCCTATATAATGCCCTCATAGTGCTCCTGTCCCCCACTTCTCCATAGTGCCCCCTATAATGCATGCCAGTATATAGGGCCCCCAGTAGATGCTCCCATAGTGCTCCTTCTCCTCTTCTCCATAGTGCCCCCCATAATGTGCCAGTATATAGGGCCCCCATAGTGCTTACCCTCTTCTCCATAGTGCCCCCGTATTGTGCCAGTATATAGGGCCCCATAGTGCTTCCCCTCTTCTCCATAGTGCCCCCGTATTGTGCCAGTATATAGGGCCCCATAGTGCTTTCCCTCTTCTCCATAGTGCCCCCTGTATTGTGCCAGTATATAGGGCCCCCATAGAGCTTCCCCTCTTCTCCATAGTGCCCCCGTATTGTGCCAGTATATAGGGCCCCAAAGTGCTTCCCTTCTTCTCCATAGTGCCCAAGTATTGTGCCAGTATATAGGGCCCCATAGTGCTTCCCCTCTTCTCCATAGTGCCCCCGTATTGTGCCAGTATATATGGCCCCATAGTGCTTCCCCTCTTCTCCTTAGCGCCCACCCCCCCATATTGTGCCAGTATATAGGGCCCCATAGTGCCCCCCATATTGTGCCAGTATATAAGGCCCCATAGTGCCCCCCCTCCATATTGTGCCAGTATATATGGCCCCATAGTGCTTCCCCTCTTCTCCATAGTGCCGACCCCCCTGCCCATATTGTGCCAGTATATAGGGCCCCCACCCCACCTTCTTGCCACAGTATACTATAAATAATAAAAACAAAAAAACTCACATACTTACCTTATGCTGCTGTCAGCGATGCGATGCAGGCCTCCTTCGGCCTGTGTCCCGCGCTGTACGGCTCAGGCGGCGCAATGACGTCATCACGCCGCCTGCACCGGCCTCTGATAGGCTACAGGCACTAGGCCTGTAGCCTATCAGAGGAACAAGCAAGGGAGACGCCTCTCCCCTGCTCCATTCATCTGTATCGTTGTCCTGAGGACGGTGATACAGATGAATACAGAGATGACCGCTTCCACAGTGGAAGCGGTCATCTACACTTCTAATCTACTGGCGGCTGTTGCCACATGAATAAAAAAAAAAACTCAGCCGGTGGCCCGGGCCCCCAGTGGTGTAGGGCCCCGTAGCCATTGCTATGGCTGCTATGACGATCCCTACGCCACTGCTGGGAGTTGTAGTGTTGCAACAGCTAGAGAGCCACAGTTTGCCCATCCCTGCCCTAGGTTACCTATTGGAAAAAACATACAACAACTAAGAAGACATATATCAAAACGCTTGCAGCGTTTTGGTGTCCGTCTGACGAAACTGAGACAAACGGATCCGTCCTGACACACAATGTAAGTCAATGGGGATGGATCTGCTTTCTCTGACACAACAGAAAACGGATCCGTCCCCCATTGACTTTCAATGGTGTTTAAGATGGATCCGTTTTGGCTATGTTAAAGATAATACAAACGGATCTGTTCTGAACGGATGTATGCGGTTGTATTATCTTAACGGATGCGTTTGTGCAGATCCATGACGGATCCGCACCAAACACGAGTGTGAAAGTAACCTAATTGCATTAATACAGACTCGGATACAGGCCTTGCAAGACATATTCAGGATAAACATAGGGGAGATACAAAAAAAACTTAAATTTTGGGGTATAAAGAAAATGAAGATAGGAGATATTGATAAAAAGTTACAACAAGAAGAAACAAAATAAATATATCGTCTGAAAAGCCTAACCCCATTGGGACTCAATGAAGGATTTACATATGTAGTAATCCTCTGACTCTAGTGGCTCAAAAAGAGATATTAAAAGACGGAAATACTATTATAGATGAATAAAGAGGATGACTATAACGTGGCAGGAAGAAGGCTCTCATCAATATCTATCCTTGTATATTGATTTGAAAAACTCCCCTTCCCGTTTTATCCCTCCTCACCTCGTCCCTTAGGAGTACCTAAAAATGCTATAATATTTCTATCTATTTGATCATGAGTAGATACTATGAAATTGCAGTATAGGATAAACCAAAATACTAGTAAAACCATAAAAATATATAAAAATCACATACAATAGGGATAAAATAGTATATAAAAAATTAGGAATATTGGTTAAATTACAAACCGTCTTTGTATTGAATTGAGATAAGAATCATGATTAATAGCATATTTATTATTGAAACAAAAAATTTGAGAATTCATGATGAAGGAAAGTTATCAAGATTATCTATAATAATTTACAAACATGATGAAATAGTATGAAAGAACATGAAGCATGATGAAACTAAAGCTAAATGACAAATATCACTAACATGATTGAATCATAGTGGATATAAAAATAATCAATAAAGAAATCATATTTGAATATTCTACTTCCTAATTTTTGTATAGTTGGATATTGGCATACCGCATGGTCAATAAATTAATGATAATAAAATAATAATAATAATCATAAGAAATAAACAATCTAAAATGTATAGATGAATAATCTATCTGAAATAAAGGGAAGAACAAAGAAGTACTTGGGCATGCGCTAATGAACAAAGCTATTTGATGAAGAACAGGCTAAATCTTGAGATATAAGTGAGATCAGTGATCTGTATGAAAGAGAGACTAAGGGCCCTTGCAGACGAGCGTTGGTCACGCTGCAAGTCCACATTGCAGCTCCAGGCCTGAACTCCCAGCGCTTCCAGGGGTCACATAGCATTATATTGAGTTATGATGCTATGTAACCCTTATAGTTCTGGAATGTATTGGATAACGATAGCAGCATTATGCCAGTGTTATCCAATACATTCCAGAAATGTAAGGGTTACATAACATCATAAATCAATATAATGTGACCCCCGGAAGCGCTGGGAGTTCAGGCTGGGAGCTGCGATGCAGACTCGCAGCGTGACCAACGCTCATCTGCAAGGGCCCCAAGTCCTCTGACATATGCAGTAGACACGGGTTTGCGGTGTGAGAACAATGTCCGGGATCATGCGCAGGAATGTATAGAGGGAAGGAAGGGGGCGTACTCAGTGCGGACGTCAGGTAATAGAAGGAGCGGTAAGGACCGGATTCTTGCAATTGGAGTCCTTTTAACTCAGGACTAACGTTTACATCGGAATATGAAAACTAGCGATACGATAGAGACATTGGTAATTTCATTAACAGAGACTTTATAGAGCCATCCCCGCCCCTCTCAAACACACTCTGCCCAATTCCCCTGAAGATGCCAGTTTGACTGGTGAAACATGTTGGGAGCAGTGTTTGAGCTTTTTAGTAGAGCTAGTGCACATAGGGTGCGAAGCAGAACCTAGGATTTAAATAATTGATGTAGTGAAAGGTTCAAAGGATGGTGAGCCAATAACTACCACGCAGTACCGGCTCATTATCGCCCAGCTAGTTAAAGTAGACTGTGAGTTAAATAGTTCTACTGTAGTGGAAAAAATACAAAGCAACCATGTGACACAGCTGATATTTTTTATATATTTGTTTTAACAATGTATCTAAAAATGTTACGTTTTAATAATTGGCACATGTAATAAGCAAAAAGGCGTTATTGGTTTTTATTGACCATTTGTAAATATACCATGTAAAAACATCACTCCCTCAACATTCAGTCCCATGTAAATAACATCATCCGCTCCCCAGCCACCTCCAATACACAGTCCCAGTCAAATAACATCACCCTGCCCCAGCCACCTCCAACATGCAGTCCCATGTAAATAACATCAGCCCCTCAACATTTAGTCCCATGTAAATAACATCCCTCCCTTCAGTCCTAACATATAGTCCCAGTTAAATAACCACAACTCCACGCATTACTCTGCCTCTCACACTGAGAATCTATCCCTTTATTTACCTCTCTTCATGTAGCAGACCTCACCACAGCTTGTTCCCTAGGACCTCTTCTCTTCACTGCTGAGCGCCGTCCTCTCCTGCACTAGTCACATGATGGTGACATCATCGCAGGTCTGAACCACTTCCTTTTGTACCGATCACATGACTGTGATGTCATTACAGGTCCATCATCTCTTGTAATGCACTAGATTGAATTGTATTGCCATTCTGAGGACGGCAATATAGTTGTATCTATCTGGCAGGCAGTACATTAGGGCCTGGGACAAAACATCCAGGCTAAAGGCCCCAAATATTTCAGCCTAGCAACGCCCCTGGTTAAGTTTCATTTAGAACTTTAGTGCTGTGCTAGTAGAGTGGTTGGATTTAACAAGTGGGCAGAGAGACCTGTGTAAGTGCATCACTGTGTGACTAGCTCTCCAGGGATGTGCCCAGTAACAGAGAGTGTCAGTCAATGCCTGCTAAACAAAACTGTCACAAAAATAGATAATAACAGAAACAGTAATTACAATGATGGGTACCTTATAGAAGTTCTTGGTGTCCACATCCTATGCTTATAACCCAGAAGGAGCACCATGTTCCCGGCTAGACTTCTCGGTTGGCCAATTGGATGCAAAAGGATAACCTGGGTACATGGCAAGCAAGACTCAGCTAGATGGTGTCCATAGTGCCTCTGTTATACAGATATTCATGATTTCCCAACGTGGCTTGGTTTAAACATAATTGCTTTCACATATGCAGTTTTTTCCCCTAAATTAAAATTCACCCTCTTCTTGGGAAGGTGCCTACTTTAATGATTCACACCATTTTTCTAGAGTGTTCTTCTCATTGCATTGCTTGCAAAAACTGACCTTTCACCTTGTTTATAATAGACCTTTGGGTATAACACGGTTCACTAAAATTAAATATACATACCCTTCTGTCTGTTTATTGCCATGCTGACACTGAACTGAGAGATGGTTTTAGGGGTATGGCCGCACGGTCAGGTTTATGCATGCAGTTTTGGAACCCAAAATCAGGAGTGGGTCATAAATGGAGAGAAAGCATAAAGGACAGATACAACTTCTCTTTTTTGAATTCACTCCTGGTTTGGCTTCCATAACATAACAACAAAAATTCTATGTATAGTACGGTTATTGGCCAAATTAAGCTTCCTTCCAAAAATAATGAAAAGGTGAGGAGTGAGGACATAAATTATTTAAACAGCTGAAAACCTGCATGCATAGTTAAACACTATCCTTTTCTTTTGTCAGGAGATACTAAAGAAGAACTTTACTACTATTTATGAATTTATACTTTTGGGATTTGAAAATCTACATAGCTTTAAAACTTTGCTATTCTTTATATTTCTCATTATATACATTTTTACTGTGGTAGGAAATGTGTTAATAATCATATTGGTATCAACATGTCCACAGATTCAGTCCCCTATGTATTTTTTCCTAAGTCATTTATCTGCATCTGACATACTGCTTACCACATATGCTATACCAAATATGTTGCGCGTTCTGTTGGAAGAAGGAAGTATCATATCGGTCAGCGGCTGCCTCACTCAGTTCTATCTTATCTGCGTTTCAACAATTGTTGAATGCTTTCTTCTGATGGTCATGTCCTATGATCGCTATCAAGCCATTTGTAACCCTCTGCATTATAACTCTATTATGAACTTCAGATTTTGCACCATGCTTGCCTTCCTGTCCTGGTTTTTAGGCTCAGCATGGCCATTAATTGCAGTTATACCAGTATTTAATTTATTTTTTTGCCAATCCAACGTCATTGATCACTTCTATTGTGACTTTGCTCCAATTATGGAACTTTCATGTTCAGATACTTCACTTGTGGAAAAAGAAGTCTTCATAAGCTCTTTCCCCACTGTTGTCCTTCCTTTTCTTTTTATTATTGTCACATATTACTACATTTCCCATACTGTTATGAGGATACCAACAACTGCTGGTCGAAGGAAAGCCTTCTCCACTTGCAGCTCGCACTTGGCGGTTGTATCTGCTTACTATGGGACATTGATAATTAAGTACATTGTTCCTTTTAGAGGGAATTCTCACGTCTTAAATAAGTCTGTATCTCTTCTATATACAGTATTTACCCCATTTTGTAACCCCATAATATACAGTCTACGAAATAAAGATATTAAGAGTGCCATGAAAAAATTACATATAGTGCCCTGGTCATTATGAACATCTACTTAAAGAAAATGGCATGTAGCATGTAGAGAAAGTTAATACAAGGCACTAATCTATTGTGATTGTCCATATTGCCTCCTTTGTTTGCTTGGTTTATTTTTAAATAGGTAATCACTTATTGTTAAAACATAACATTTATTATTAATACCTCCAGACTCTGTCATTGTGCCCAATATAAAGGAAATTGGGCAAAAATAAATGAATTGCAAATAAGCTACGGGTGCATAAAATGCCAGTATAGAGGGTTCCTAATATAGGGAACTTCTCCAAAGCTACCATTAACCCGGGAGCGACATCATACCCCTCTGAAAGGAGATGTAGGCTTTTATTTGCCTTCACCCCTCTCTGCTTTGGAGAAGTTCCCTATCTTAGGAACCCCATAGTGAGCTTAGAGGTGTTATTATACTGGCATCTTATGCACCCGTAGCTCATTTGCAATTCATTTATTTTTGCTCAATTTCCTTTATATTGGGAACAAGGATGGGAACAAGGATAGGGTTAAACAGGGCCAGTAAACAAAGGGAAAGGTTCCAAACGAGGACGCCCTTCTAAGGACAAGTGCAAGGACGAGTGCCCTGCAGTTATAGGCTGCTCTCTATCTTACTTTTTAGGGTCAGCTTAGATTGGTATACACAGGGCCTACTTAGGGTTCATGCACAATCACCCCCGTATACATATTTTTTGCAGCATCCGGAATTGCATCAGGGATGAGAATCCACATCTCTCAGGATTTGTCTGGAACAAGGAACCTCTCTACTAAGTGGTAGGACTAAGGCTTTTATCAAGTGCCGCCGAGCACTAAAGTTACGTACCGCTTCTAGCTTTTTGTATTTCCATTGTATGACAGAAAGCAATTTCGTATTTTTGTATTTACTGTATTTATCTGAGGGCTATATTTTTTAAGAATATTATTAATAAATGTTACATTTTAACAATAAATGATTACCTATTTAATATAGCTTCTGGGGATTTTTGGTGATCTAAGTGATATTTCCATATCTTTGGTTGATTTAATTTGCTTGATTTATTTTTCCAGCACATTATACATTGCTCTTTTCCATGGTTACGACCACTCTGCAATCCAGAAGTGGTGGCCGTGCTTGCACACTATAAGAAATGGTGCCAGTGCTTTTTTCTATACTGTGCAAGCACGGCCACTACTGCTTGATTACAGGTTGGTCATAATCCCTGGATACAAGCAGTGGCGTTGCTAGGGCTGGTGTCACCCGGTGCGGTAGAAAATGGTGTCACCCCAGACCCCCCCCCCCCCCGAAGCAATAATGTTTTAGTCATATAACCAAAAATAACAGATACTCACTAGTGCTTAGGCCTCTTTCACACTTGCGTTTTTCCTTTCCGTGCTAGAGTTCCGTCCTCGGGGCTCTAAGACGGAAAGATACTGATCAGGATTGTCCCAGTGCATCTTGAATGGAGAGAAATCCGTTCAGGATGCATCAGGATGTCTTCAGTTCAGTATTCAAACGTTTCTTTGCCTATGAAAAATCCACAGCATGCTGCGGATTTTCCTTGGGCCAAAAAAATTGAAGGCATGCCGCAGGACGGATCTGGAATTAATGCCCATTGAAAAGCATTAATCCGGATCCGACTTTAAGCTAAATGTTGTTTCGGCGCATCGCCGGATCTGAATAGTAACCATGGCAGCTAGGACGCTACTAAAGTCCCGGCTGCCACGGAAAAGTAGTGGGGAGCCAGGAGGAGCTACTTACCGTCCGTGCGGCTCCCAGGGTGCTCCACAATGACGTCACAGTGCCCCTACATCACATGGATAATGTGATCATGTGGCGTCATTGTGGAGCACCCCAGAGCCACACGGAAGGTAAGTAGCTTCTCCCTGGCTCCCACTACTTCCATGGCAGCCGGGACTTTAGTAGCGTCCTAGCTGCCATGGTAACACTGAAAGCATTTTGAAGACTGATCAGTCTTCAAATGTTTTCAGGTGTGTTGCGTTATGACGGATCCGGTGGGCATTTCCGGCGACGGAAGTGCACGCCGGATCCTTACAACGGTAGTGTGAAAGGGCCTTAGTTATTAATTCACTTACAGTCCGGTGTGTACGAAGTGTCTTCACATATAACTAAAGAGGAATTGCTGCTGTTATGTTAATGGCTGCTATAACATTGCACCATCCTTCTGAACATCACATCTATCCGCCTTACCTCATGATCCTGGAGCTGTGCTGTAGAGCTTGGCGGCCACTGTACAGCACAGCTCCAGGATCATGAGGTAAGGCGGATGACAGATGTGTATGTTCAGAAGGATGGTGCAATGTTATAGCGTCCATTAACATCAGCAACAAGTCTGGGCTGGTTCAGGCTGTGCTGTGCCTGTGTGAGTGACGTGACCTGGGCCGGTGCAAGCTCAAGCGAAGCTACATCTTGGCGACCCCCCCGCCCGCAGCTCACCTGGTCCTGTGTGCAGCAGCTGGCTTCTCCTCTGTGTAGTCCTGGTATCTTCGCTATGCTTTAATCGCTTGAAGACTGTACTTTTCGCCCTATAAGACTATAACACACACATACTTTTTAGAGGAGTATAATAAGAAACAATATTTTCCACTATACCTCAGGTCAGACCACCAATGTTAATCACACCTCAGATCAGCCCCCCGTGTCAGCCGTCAGCCCCCATCCATCATGCCCCCATGTCAGCCGTCAGCTCCGATCCTTTATGATCCCCAATGGGAAATGTTGGAGTCTGTACCATCGGGAGGTGACGGGTGACATGATGAGGACAATGTTGAAGTCTGACTGTGCCGGGGGTACATGATGTCACCCCCATGGCACAGATTCCAACATTGTCCCTCTCTTCATCATTGTCCCCTCATCATGTCACCCCCCCCCATGGGTGGCACATTTCTTTTCTTCACCTCCAGGCTCCATGGCACAAACAGACATTTTGTGATTGTCCCCCATCATTTCTCTTTTCTCACCCCCAGGATTGAGGCGCACATAGTGCCCCATAATAATGTGCCAGTAACACGTGCCTCTCCATGCCACCACATGTGCTAGTAATAAGTGCCTCTCTTGTGCCTCCCCCCATGTGCCAGTAGCCCCCCCCTTATTGTGTGCCAGTAGCCCCCCCCCCCCATATGTGCCAGTAGCCATCTCCCCTTATGTGCTAGTAGCCATCTCCCCTTATGTGCCATTAGGCCCCCCTCATGTGCCAGTAGCCGTTCCCCCTTATGTGTTATTAGTCCCCCCTCATGTGCCGGTAGCCCCCCCCCTTTATGTGCCGGTAGCCCCCTTTAGTGCCGGTAGCCCCCTTTAGGTGCCGGTAGCCCCCTTTAGGTGCCAGTAGCCCCCTTCAGTGCCAGTAGCACCCTTCAGTGCCAGTAGCCCCCTTCAGTGCCAGTAGCCCCCTTCAGGTGCGAGTAGCCCCCTTCAGGTGCCAGTAGCACCCTTCGGTGCCAGTAGCCCCTTTAGTTGCCAGTAGCCCCTTTGGTGCCAGTAGCCCCTTTAGTGCCAGTAGCCCCCTTCAGTGCTAGTAGCCCCCTTCAGTGCCAGTAGCCCCCTTCAGTGCCAGTAGCACCCTTCAGTGCCAGTAGCCCCCTTTAGGTGCCAGTAGCCCCCTTTAGTTCCAGTAGCCCCCTTCAGTGCTAGTAGCCCCCTTCAGTGCCAGTAGCCCCCTTCAGTGCCAGTAGCACCCTTCAGTGCCAGTAGCCCCCTTTAGGTGCCAGTAGCCCCCTTTAGTGCCATTAGCCCCCTTCAGTGCCAGTAGCCCCAAAAAAAAAAAAAAAAAAAGAACACTTGTACTTACCTCCTGCGATGCGATGCAGGCCTCTTCCGGCCTGTGTCTCGAGCTGTACGGCTCGGCGGCGCGATGGCGTCATCGCGCCGCCGAGCCGGCTCTGATAGGCTGCCGGCCTAGTGCTGGCAGCCTAACAGAGTAACAGGGAGAGAGAGGACACGCCTCTCCCTCCTCTGCTGCTGCTCCGCACGGAGATGAGCGCAATGCAAGCGCTCATCTCCGTCGCCGCGTCTGCGACTAGTCAGTCCGCCCCTGGTGACACCCCTTCAGAATGGTGTCACCCGGTGCGGACCGCACCCCCCGCACCCCCCTCGCAACGCCACTGGATACAAGCAGTGTATAATGTGATGAATCAAGCCAGCAAAGTTAGCAATATGGACAATAGCAATACAGTAGTGTCTTGTATTAACTTTGCCTACATGATAAAGGTAATTTACTGAAGTGAGACAACCCCTCTAATACTTTGGATGGTCACATTTTGCTTATACCAATTATGCTGTAATGGTCAGAATTGTGTTGTACATCAAGAGGATAAGATCTGACTCGATTCCCAATTTAGATCGGTTGCACTGTATAAGCCTAACTACTCTGTTTAGCTCCAGCTTTCAATAGCAGTTCAGCAATGCTGTTTTTCTGTTGTGTCTTGTACTAAACATTATGATGCAGAATGCTTTCACATTCACCTTCTTATGACTCCCAAGTAACCTGACATCAGAAAGTTATCTGCAAAGTTGCTTGTTATATTCTGCCTCTGGGACAATATAGACTTATGAAAACATGAATTCCTCCTCTACGTCTTAGTAATTAACATTATCTTATATTTAAAAGTTGAGTAAGCCCTTCACCACTACCTACCTTCCTTGTCCGCAGTGATTGATGGCTGGTGTGCATCTGCATGTATACAAGCAAACTGTGAATCTAAGGACAGCAGGGAAAGGTTCTCGGAGTCCTACCCCTCATAAATACAACAAGGGGCGCAACTAACAGCCCTGTGGCCCCATAGCAAAACATGGAATGGGGCCCCACATCCACCATGACCACTTTCAGTGATTTCAGAAAAATGTATGATTGGTTTCCCTACAGCACAGGGATAATAAACACTGTGATGAAACAGTACAGGAATAATGTAATACTAATGTAATATTAGTGGGATAATGTACTGTACTCATGATACAATAATAGCAGGATACGGTACACAATGCTGTGATTTTAGTAGGATAATGCAGGCAGTGATGTAAATGGAATATTATAGTAATGTAATAATAGTTGGATAATGTGCACATTGATGAAAACAAATTATGTCAAATAAACACAATGATGTCACAGGACTGAGACAATGAACACGTTGATGTCACAGTTGTTATGGGCAATGGTTGTGGTACCATTATGCCAACTAACCAGTTTGGCGTAGGGCTAACCATAAGGGTGTTATTCTGGTGCCTCCCTGGTTTTAACCCTTTAAAGCAGGGATGCTCAACCTGCGGCCCTCCAGCTGTTGTAAAACTACAACTCCTATCATGCTTGGCTGTAGGCTGATAGCTGTAGGCTTACCGGGCATGCTGGGAGTTGTAGTTTTGTAACAGCTGGAGGGCCGCAGGTTGAGCATCCCTGCTTTAAAGGCTATGTACACCTTTGGGGCCAATTTTTTTATGAAACATTTTACTCATTTTGGGCTAAAAATTATTTTTTATAAATTAGTCTTTATTAAAAATATTTAACCGTTCTGTCACAAAGGGTTTTTCTAGCTGTGTGAATGGCACTTTTACATTGTGCCCATCATCTAATAAACCTTATCTCTAAATTACTAAATAGTCATAAATACTTTTTTAAGCCACATTCTTATCATTAAGATAAAGATTAACCTCCTAAGGACATAGGGCGTATGGGTATGCCCTAATGTCCGAGTCCTTAAGGACACAGGGCGTACCCATACGCTCTAAATTGAATCGGGTGTAAAAAAAAAATAATCGTGATAGAAACATGATTCCTGCTGCGATCGTGCAGCAGGAACCATATTCATATGCCGAGGGGGGTCCTGTGACCCCCCCCCGTATCGGCGATCGCTGCAAACCGAAGGTCAATTCAGACCTGCGCTTTGCAGCGCTTTGCGATGTATCTGATCCCTGCGGTCTATGACCGCAGGGATCAGAAACTTCAAAATGCTGGGAAATGTTTTTTTCTATATATTTCTAACCTCCCCCCGTGCCCTCATTGTGATGGAGGCTTGCGGGCGGTGCGGGGGGTGAGCGCGCGATCCTCTGCCTGCCCCTCTGCTTAATTTTAGGATGGCCGAGCATGGCAAGCACATTGCTGACACTCTGCTTGCAGGCACGGATATCAGCCTTTTAACCCCTTACATGCCGCGGTCCGTAGGGACCGCTGTATGGAAGTGGTTAAGAGGGAGGGAGCTGCTGTGGGGGGCTGCTGTGCCTGGTGCAGCCTCCTAGCTCTAGTCCCCAGTTTCCCTCCCTCCCCATCCTCCGCTGCTCTGTTACAGCAGCGGTGGAGGGTAACCATGGCAACAGCAAAGGCGTCCTGCTTGTCATGGTAACAGCACTCTGACCAGACTTTTGCTAAAGACAAAAGTCTGATCAGACAAAGTGTCAAGTAAAAAATACAGTACAGTACATTATATAATGTACTGTACTGTATTATACAGACACCAGATCCACTGGATCTTCAAGAACCAAGTGGGTCTGGGTAAAAAAAAAATGTAAAAAAAGTGAAAAAAGGTAAGAGCAAAAAATCACATTTATCACTAATAAAAATAAAAATAAAATACACTACACGTTATATATCACGTAACGACCTGATCTATAAAATGGGTTTGTTGCTTTCCCCGCACGGGGAACTTAAAAAAAAAAGACTATGATAAAATTTAAATTTTGCCCACCTCACTTCATAAAAAAGTTAATAAAGGTGATCAAAAAAGTTGTATCTACACCCAAATGGTACTAAATAAACGTCACCTCGTCCCGCAACAAATGATACCTTGCCTAAGAAAATTGCCTAAAAAATAAAAAAATTCTGGCTCTCAGGCTATGCAGACACTAAAACATGATTTTTTTTTGTTTCAAAAATATGATTGTGTAAAACCTAAAATAAATAAATAAAAAGTAGACATATTAGTTATCACTGCGTCCGTAAGAACCTGAACTATAAAAATAACACATGACCTAACCCCTCACTTGAACAACGCAAAAAAAAAAAAAAAAAACTGTGTTGAGACATTTTTTTGTCACCTTACATCACAAAACGTCTAATAGCAAGCGATCAAAAAGTCATATACACTCCAAAATAGTGCCTTTAAAACCGTCATCTCATCCCGCAAAAAATGATACCCTACCTAAGAAAATCGCCAAAACAATAAAAAAATGAAGGCTCTTAGGCTATGCAGACACTAAAACATGATTTTTTTTTTGTTTCAAAAATTATATGATTGTGTAAAACCTAAATAAATAAATAAAAAGTAGACATATTAGGTATCGCCGCGTCCATAAGAACCTGAACTATAAAAATAATACATAAACTAACCCCTCAGATGGACACCGCAAAAAAATAAAAAATACTGTAAAAAGCAGTTTTTTGTCACCTAACATCACAAAAAGTGTGACAGCAAGCGATCAAAAAGTCATATGCACCCCAAAATAGTGCCATTAAAACCGTCATCTCATCCCGCAAAAAATTAGCCCCTACCTAAGACAATTGGACAAAAACTTTAAAAAAACTGACTCTCAGACTATGGAGATACTAAAATAGTTTTTTGTTTGTTTAACAAAGGATATTATAGTGTAAAACCTAAATAAATTTGTAAGAATCTGCTCTATAAAATTAACACATGACCTAACCCCTCAGATGAACACAGTCACAAAAATAAAATAAAAACGGTCCCAAAACAGCTATTTTGTCCAAATTTTCCATTTTAATCATTTTTTTCCATTAACAAAGCAAGGGTTAACAGTCAAACAAAACTCGATATTTATTGCCCTGATTCTGTAGTTTACAGAAACACCCCATATGTGGTCGTAAACTGTTGTATCGCCAAATGACAGGGCATAGAATGAAGGAAGCGCCATATGGTTTTTGGAGGGCAGATTTTGACGGTCTGGTTTTTTGACACCATGTCCCATTTGAAGCTCCTCTGATGCACCCCTAGAGTAGAAACTCTATAAAAGTGACCCCTTATAAGAAACTACACCCCTCAAGGTATTTAAAACTGATTTTACAAACTTTATTAACCCTTTAGGTGTTCTTTAAGCGTTTATGGCAAATAGAGATGAAATTTCAGAATTTCTATTTTTTATTACCTTGTCTCACAAAAATGTATTATAGAGCAACCAAAAATCATATGTACCCTAAAAATAAGACCACCAAAACTGCCACCTTATCCAGTAGTTTCCAAAATGGGGTCACTTTCTTGGAGTTTCTACTCTAGGGGTGCATCAGGGGGGCTTGAAATGGGCCATGGTGTAAATAAACCAGTCCATCAAAATTTGCCTTCCAAAAACCATATGGCGTTCCCTTCATTCTATGCCCTGCCGTTTGGCGATACAGCAGTTCACAACCACATATGGGGTGTTTCTGCAAACTACAGAATCAGGGCAATAAATATTGGGTTATGTTTGGCTGTTAACCCTTGCTTTGTTCCTGGAAAAAATGGATTCAAATGGAAAATTTGCCAAAAAATCTAAATTCTGAAATGTTATGTCTATTTGCTATGAACTCTTGTGGAACGCCTAAAGGGTTAACAACATTTGTAAAATCTGTTTTGAATACCTTGAGGGGTATAGTTTCTAGAATGGGGTCATTTTTAGGTGGTTTCTTTTATGTAAGCCTCATAAAGTGACTTCAGACCTGAACCTTAGACCTGGTCCTTAAAATTTTTTGAAATTTTCTGAAAATTTTCAAGATTTGCTTCTAAGCTTCAAAGCCTTGTAATGTCCCCAAAAAATAAAATGGCGTTCCCAAAATGATCCAAACATGAAGTAGACATTTGGGGAAAGTAAAGTAATAACTATTTTTGGAGGTATTACTATGTATTATAGAAGTGGAGAAATTGAAACTTGAAAATTGCAAAATTGCAAATTTTTCTAAATTTTTGGTCAATTTATTTTATTTTTTATACAAAAAAATGAACTTTTTTGACAAAATGTTACCAGTGTCATGAAGTACAATATGTGACGAAAAAACAATCTCAGAATAGCCTGGATAAGTAAAAGCGTTTTAAAGTTATCACCACATAAAGTGACATTGGTCAGATTTGCAAAAAATGGCCTGTTCCTTAAGGTGAAATAGGGCCATGTCCTTAAGGGGTTAAGCTTTGTTCAGTGTTTATAAGATCAGAGATAAGGAGCCATGGGAGCAGAGAGAAAAGATAGAACTGCTAGTAGATAAACTCAAAGCTGTGCAGGAAAAATAGTTTATCATTTATTAACAAAGACCAATTGAAAATATGATTTATTTTTTTTTTTTAATTCTTTTATTTTTAAAAATGCAATAAAAATGCAATACAAAGTGTCACATGACCATGACCTGAAAGATACATGACTTGCTATACATAGGATAATTGAAACATCACATGTACAAATCTAGTAAGCCCATAAGGCGCACGGGCAATAGGCCACAACATCGCATGTTGTAGCAATGGAGCACGGAATAATACCAAGTGTATCACAATCCAAATGTCAGGTACCAATCACAGACAGACAACACAGACACAAAAAGGAAGATAGAAAAGAAAGGACAACCGCGAAAACGCCATCACACAACATAGGGAAGGGTGATAATCTCAGTTCAAAAGATTCCGATAATCCTGAGTATCCTGGAAAAGAAACCAGGGAGTCCAAGCTTTCAAAAAAGCCTCATGTGTACCTTTCAACAGCGCTGTAAGCTCCTCCATTCTCCGAATCTCCTCGACTCGCTGTACCCAGCTTGAGACTATCGGTGGGGAAGATGATTTCCAAGATAAAGGGATGCACGCCCTAGCTGCAATCACTAAGTGTCTGAGACAAGTTTTGCGTATGATAGAGGACGGCAGATCCGATAAAAGCAAAAGGAAGAAACTGGGCGTGTTTGGAACCTGGAAGGAATACACCTTAGAGATAGTACTATGTACCAACTCCCAGAAGGGCCGAAGTTTAGAGCAAAGCCAGAATATATGAAGCAAGGAGCCCGGTGCCGCCTGACATCTCCAGCACAACTGAGAGGTCGAGGGAAACATTTTATGAAGGCGAGTTGGGACATAGTACCACCTTGTTAACAGTTTGTAGCCTGACTCTTGGTATCTACTAGCGATGGATGACTTATGTATCCAGTGGATCAGTTTAGGCCACTGGTCTGAAGAGATGTCTACTTGTAAGTCCAACATCCATTTATCTATATATGGAGGACGGTAATCCAAAGGGGGTGAGATCAACAGGCTATAAATTTCGGATAGCGAATGTCTATAGATCCCTTCACCTATGCAAGACTTCTCAAAGAGAGTAAGGGACCTATCATACCCCTGGGAAGAAGGGATCGAGGCAAGAAAATGAGCAAGTTGCCTAGATCTCCACTGTCCCAGCGGGCACGGGTCAGTAAGTCCCACGATTTCCTCATGCGTCAGCCACCTACCTGAGGTACGGAAAAATGGAGCTCGGCACTTACCCCCTATCCGCCACTGTAGAAACGGACCGCCTGAACACCCTGCCGAAAAGTCAGGGTGACCCAGGACAGGAAACATAGGGGAGGGAGAAGGCGAGATAGACCGCAACGACGCACATTTGCAGAATTGTGATAACGTAGGGCCTATGATAGGGTGCGAGAGAAGAGCTGCAGAAGCCCTAGCTTCGATCCACGGTAGGGAAGCCAGGGGTGTGGTAGAGCATAATTGTTCTATGGAGACCCACTGCTTAAAGGGGGCGTGACGACACCAGTCCACTACCCTCTGTAGGATAGCCGCCGAGTAGTACTTTCTAAGGTCAGGAACTCCCAACCCACCCGTCTCTCTGGGAATATGGAGCAACTGTCTGGGAAGTCTCGGTTTTCCTCTTGCCCAGATAAATCGGAACACATCTCGGTGAGCTCTCTCAAAGAAACTGGCAGGAAGTCTAATAGGCAGAGTCTGGAACAGAAACAAAAACCGAGGCAAGACATTCATCTTAAAAATAGCACATCTGCCGAACCATGTAAATGAAAATATGATTTTTAGCTCTAAATGAGTACAATGCAAAAAACTATGCAAACTGTGTTTTGATACTGTTGGGTGTACTACAACTGTCATTCGGCACTTTAGTAAAGAGAGATGTTTGTTCTTTTAGATCTGGCCCAATGACCAACTCATGCACCATAAGCCATTGCACTATACATTTCTTGCTTTGCATCCTCACCAAACCTACAATATCAAGGGCAATCCCAACTACCATCAGGCAGGAGCCCCAACAACAAGGTGTGCCTCAAGGGAAGAAAGGATGCAAACTCCTAACACTGTCCTGGCCCTAGGGAGCATCAGTGAGAGGATTGCCACAGTGATTGATTGACAGAGCTATAGCCCCTCCCACACCCATCCTCCACTCCGCAACTCCAGGGCTTGTAGCATATGATTGATATAAAACGTCTTAACTTACGGACATATGATGTACTTGTATGTGATAGTGTTTGTACAAGTTCAGAAGCTGAATTCAATCAACCAAGAACTGTATATTGACAGGTAGTGTTCCACAGAATTGGCGCATAGCAAATGTGGTGCCAATATTGGGCTACTTTCACACTGGCGTCTTGTAAAGTAAAGTAAAATATAAATTTTTGCAGATGACACTAACTGTGTAAAGTAATTAACACTGAAGAGGACAGTATACTGCTACAGGTGGATCTGGATAGATTGGAGGCTTGGACAGAGAAGTGGCAGATGAGGTTTAACAATTACAAATGTAAGGTTATGCACATGGGAAGGAATAATGCAAGTCACCAGTACATACTAAATGGTAAAACACTGGGTAACACTGAAATGGAAAGGGAGCTAGGAATTTTAGTGAACAGCAAACTAAGGTGTAGAAACCAGTCTTGGGCAACTGCTGCCAAGGCCAATAAGATAATGGGCTGCATCAAAACGGGCATAGATGCCCGTGCTGAGAACATAGTCCTACCACTTAACAAATCACTAGTAAGAGCACACATGGAGTACTGTGTACAGTTCTGGGCTCCTGTGAACAAGGCAGACATAGCAGAGCTGGAGAGGGTATAGAGAAGGACAACTGAAGTAATAACTGGAATGGGGCAACTACAGTACCCTGGAAGGTTATCAAAATTAGGGTTATTCACTTTAGAGAAAAGATGACCAAGGGGAGATCTAATAACTATGTATAAATATATCAGGGATCAGTACAGAGATCTCCCCCATCATCTATTTATCCCCAGGACTGTGACGAGGGGACATCCACTGTTACTGAGGTGGGGGTCGGCGGCAATTTTAGCAACTGCAGTGTCCTTGGAACTGCATGTGACCTGCATGTGTGCCAGCCTGCCAGGGACATCAGTCTAATTATTTTTTGGTAGCTCAGTGGAGGAAAAATTCCTTTTTTCTGGCAGGTTCAAGTCCCCCTACATTACCTATTTTGTAATTTTGGGGTGACATAGTGCATTTCTGTAGTTGCTGTAATAAACATGTACTGTCGTACCACAGATCACGTTTGCATACACCGCTGAAAAACCTATTTTAAATTTTTGCGGTGACAGTGCATTTCTCTAGTTGGTGGAATAAACCTGTACTGTCGTACCACAGAGCACGTTTGCATACACCGCTGAAAAAACTATTAAAAAATGTTGTGGTGACATAGTGCATTTCTGTAGTTGGGTTAATAAACCCGTACTGTTGTGCCACAGAGCATGTTTGCATACAACGCTGAAAAAACTGTTTTAAAATTTTGCAGTGAAAAACTGCATTTCTGTAGTTGGGTTAATAAACCTGTACTGTTGTGCCACAGAATACGTTTGCATACAACGCTGAAAAACCTTTTATATAATTTTTGGGGTGAAATACTGCATTTCTGTAGTTGGGTTAATAAACCTGTACTGTTGTGTCACAGAGCACATTTGCATACAACGATGAAAAAACTGCTTTAAAATTTTGCGGTGAAAAACTGCATTTCTGTAGTTGGGTTAATAAACCCGTACTGTTGTGCCACAGAGCACGTTTGCCCACAACGCTGAAAAAACAGTTTTACAATTTTTGGGGTGAAATACTGCTTTTCTGTAGTTTGTTGCAATAAACACTGGTTTTGTGCTACATAGCAGATCTGAGGCCTACCCTGTATTTCAATCATTTTAAGTAACCTTTTGAACTCCGCATTTACATAGTTGGTTTAAAAAACACAGGTTTTGTGGTAGATAGCACATTTGCGGTGTACGCTGCATTTCTGACAGTCAAATTAAACCGTTAACTTCTGCTGTTACATTGTTGGTTTAAAAAATCTAATTTTTGTTGATAGTGAAGTAATTGTATTGAATTGCTCTGTTATACTGTTGTGTGACCTAAAGAAATTTATTCTGTTTATGACACGAGCACTGCCTTACTGTTAGTGAACTTAATTGTTAACTTTTGGCAGTTAAATTGACACCTGAGATAAACCATCTGTTAGTTTGGTGGGTGAACGCAAATGATGAGGAGAACATCAAATAAGGGACGTGGACATGGTCATGGTCGTGTTGGTGGAGCTCCTGTTGCTGGGAGAGGACGTGGGCGTTCTGCGCCAGCTACAGGTCCAAGTGAAACACCTTCCTCAGGTGTGAGTAGGCGACAGAACCTGCAGCATTATTTGGTAGGCCCAAATGCCGCTTTACGGATGGTGAGGCCAGAACAAGTACAGGCAATAGTAGATTGGGTGGCTGACAGTGGCGCCAGTTCCTTCACAGTATCTCCCACCCAGTCCTCTGCAGAAAGCTCAGTGTTGGCACCTGCAGCCCATGCCCATCAGTCTTTCACCTCACCCCCTTGCAAAGCAGCCAAGCAGCCTGAGCTCCAAGTCATGCAGCAGACTCTTATGCTTTTTGATGACTCTGCTGGCAGGGTTTCCCCAGGCCATCCACATAGCCCTGCCCCAGAAGAAGAAGACATTGAATGCACTGATGCCCAACCACTTATGTTGCAGGATGGGAATACTACTGCAGCACATCTCTGATGATGGCGAAACACAGGTGCCAACTGCTGCGGCTTTCTGCAGTGTGCAGATCAATGAGGAGGGTAGGGGTCAAGAATGGGTGGAAGATGATGTGGAGGACGATGAGGTCCTAGACCCTGACTGGACTCAAGTTCATGCTAGTGACGTGTGCAGTTCTGAGGAAGAGGCAGTGGTCGCACAGAGGCAACAGCACAGCAAAAGAGGGAGCAAGCTGCAAAAGCGGAGTGGCCGTCCCTGAGACAGTATGCCTGCTACTGCCCACTGCACCCAGGGACCTAGCACACCAAAGCCAGCTCCAAGGAGTTCATTGGCGTGGCAGTTCTTCAGACAATGTCCTGACGACAAGACATGAGTGGTTTGCATGTTGTGCCATCAGAGCCTGAAGTGAGGCATAAACGTTCTAAACCTGAGCACAACCTGCATGCCCAGGCAACTACATGCAGAGCACGAACTGCAGTGGTGTAAACACCTTAAAAACCAGGAAAGGTCTCAGGCTCATCCTGCTTCCTCTTCTGCTGCTGTCTCTGCCTCTTTCTCCACCTCTGGAGTCACAGTGGAACCTGCCACCCAGCAAGCAGAGGATGTGCCACCAACACCACCACCTCCATCATCATCACCAAGCATCTCCACCATGTCACACGCAAGCGTTCAGCTGTCCATCTCCCAAACACTGGAGAGAAAGAGAAAATACCCACCTACCCACCCTCAATCCCTGGTCCTGAATGCCAGCATTTCAAAATTACTGGCCTTTGAAATGCTGTCATTCCATCTACTGGAGACGGACTGTTTTAAACAGCTGATGGCTGTGGCTGTCCCACAGTACGTCGTTCCCAGCCGCCACTACTTTTCCAGGCGAGCCGTCCCTTCCCTGCACAACCAAGTTGAGGATAAAATCAAGTGTGCACTGTGCAGCATCATCTGTGGCAAGGTCCACATAACCACAGATACATAGACGAGTATGCACGGGCAGGGACGCTATATCTCCCTAACGGTGGATAGCGGTTTGGCCCATGTCCTTCCACCACAGAGGATCGCAGGGCATTATTCTTTGCCTCCTCCTCCTACTCCGCTTCCTCCTCCTCCTCTTCTACCACCTCCTCATCCGGTCAGCGAAAGACCTTCACCCCCAACTTCAGCACAGCCAGGGGTAAACGTCAGCAGGCACTGCAACCCCACACTGCACAGGAGCTGTGGCGGGGCATAGAATAACAGACCGATGAGTGGTTGCTGCCAGTGAGCCTCAAGCCCGGCCTGGTGGTGTGCAATAATGGACGCACATCCCTTGTCTGGTGCATGTGCTGAATTTGGTGGTGCAGAAATTCCTTAAAAACTACTCAGACATGTCAGAGCTGCAGCAGAAAGTGGGGTCCGTCTGTGCGCACTTTCGGCGATCTCACCCTGCTGCTGCTCGCCTGTCTGCGCTGCAGCGTAACTTTGGTCTTCCCGCTCACCGCTTCATATGTGACGTGCCCACCAGGTGAAACTCCACCCTGCATTTGCTGGGGAGACTGTGGGAGCAGCAGCAGGCGATAGTGGAGTTTCAGCTGCAGCACGCACGGGTCAGTTGCTCTGCGGAACAGCACCACTTCACTACCAATGAGTGGGCCTCCATGCGAGACCTGTGTGCCTTGTTGCGGTGTTTCAAGTACTCAACCAACATGGCCAGTGCCGATGACACCATTCTTAGCGTTACAATACCTCTTCTTTGTCTCCTTGAAAAAACACTTAGGGCGATGATGGAAGAATATGTGGCACAGGAGGAAGAGGAGGAGGAAGAGGGGGCATTTCACAGGGTTTCAGGCCAGTCATTCAGGAATAAGATTAAACAGAAAACCACGGCACTCGTGTTGATATAATTTGCTGTACTTTTAATAGTTAAGCTTCAGTTCCATCCAGATTTATTTTACAATTGAGAAACTGGCCAACGTTTCGGTCCCGTTACCGGACCTTGATCACGGCCGTAGTGTAGAGTATCAGAGGAGTTGCTGGATGGAGAGTCCTCTGATACTCTACACTACGGCCGTGATCAAGGTCCGGTAACGGGACCGAAACGTTGGCCAGTTTCTCAATTGTAAAATAAATCTGGATGGAACTGAAACTTAACTATTAAAAGTACAGCAAATTATATCAACACGAGTGCCGTGGTTTTCTGTATAATCTGATTGACTTCCTTACCACTGAGCACCTACCTCTATTTAAAGAAGGAGTGCCATCCAACCTAGAGTTATAGTCATTCAGGAGTGGCTCAGAGGGTGGGTTCCTGCACCAGAAGAGTCAAGGTACACATGTGGCCAACCAGGGCACAGGTCTGGAGGACGAGAAGGATGAGGTAGAGGAGGATGAACCGGGTTCACAGCAGGGTGGCACCCAACGCAGCTCATGGCCATCACTGGACAGTGACTGGGGGGATATGGAGGACACAAACGATAAACCACCTACAGAGGACAGCTTATCCTTACCTCTGGGCAGCCTTGCACACATGAGCGACTACATGCTGCAGTGCCTGCGCAACGACTGCAGAGTTGCCCACATTTTAACTTGTGCTGACTACTGGGTTGCCACTCTGCTGGATCCCTGTTACAAAGAAAACGTGCTGTCTTTAATACCCTCACTGGAGCATGATAGGAAGATGCGCGACTACAAGCGCACGCTGGTAGATGCGCTCCTGAGGGCATTTCCGACTGACACCGGGGGACAAGTGAAAGCACAAGGCGAAGGCAGAGGCGGAGGAGGAAGAAGTCGCCAACGCAGTTGGGTCACGGCCAGCACCTCACAAGGCAGGGTTAGCATGGCCGACATGTGGAAAAGCTTTGTCACCATGCCACAGCAACCGGCACCACCAGCTGATATGGAAAGTCTTAGCAGGAGGCAGCATTTGAACAACATGGTGGAACAGTACGCGCACACGCGCATATGTACTGACTGATGGTTCTGCCCCATTTAACTTCTGGGTCTTTAAATTGTCCACATGGCCTGAACTTGCCCTTTATGCCTTGGAGGTGCTGGCCTGCCCTGCAGCCAGTGTATTGTCTGAACGTGTATTTAGCACAGCAGGGGGTGTCATTACAGACATCAGCCTCAAGTGTTTCAATGGGCATGCACTCAGTTAAACAGGAAGAGCGCAGGAGCCGGCTTGGTGGATGTTAGTGAAGCTGGAGGGAAGGAGTGGGTGGGGTTATCCGCTACTAGTGACGTAGCCAGTGGGGGCGGAGCTTGACTGCAGTCGCAATGCCAGGGACATATGGTATGAGCAGACAGAGGGGCGGGCCTGGGCTCTGTCTGGAGGAGGCGGGCCTGGGCACTGGATGGAAGGCGTTCCTGGGCACTTTTTAAATGAAAATAACGCCCCTCTGGGCACCTTTAGGTGTCATTAGCATAAAGATAAAAGAGGATTTTCATGAAGGTAGAAAGCCAGGTCCAAGTGTAAAGAACACCTATGAAAAGAAGGTATGAAGAGCTATAAGAACCTATGTTTGGCTTAATATTGATTTTCCAGGTGACAGAATCCCTTTAAAGATTGTTATTCACAAGCTCAAACCATCCAACTTGAAAGAGCTGGAGTGGTTTTGCAAGGAGGAATGGGCAAAAATCCCAGTGGTAAGATGTGGGAAGCTCATAAAGACTTATCCAAAGTGACTTGGAGCCGTGATTGGTGCAAAAGGTGGCACAACAAAGTATTGACTTTAGGAGGGTGAATAGTTATGCACATTGACTTTTTCTGTTATTTTGTCCTATTTGTTGTTTGCATCACAATAAAAAATAAATAAAAATCTTCAAAGTTGTGGGCATGTTCTGTAAATTAAATGATGCAAATCCTCAAACAATCCATGTTAATTCCAGGTTGTGAGGCACCAAAATACGAAAAAAAAAGTCAAGGGGGGTGAATACTTTTGCAAGGCACTGTATGTAATTGACGATTCTTGAGTGTGAATTGCCAGTGTATGTTTGTCGTACCCTTTTTTTTATATTATTCATTTGTTCCGCTACTCTCACTTTCAATGTCCTTCCGGGACGGCCGATATATTGTCTATGACAAGGGCACTCTATTAGATATATTACTGGTTCACTATTACAGGACAATATCTTGTCAATCTCCCATTCAAAGTTATTGTTAGTAGATTTAACCTTTTGGGTTCTCCAAGGGAATTTAGTTATTTGACAATTTGCACACACTCTGCATCTATAGAAACCTTTTCTTGATGCCCATAGGTTTAATATGGATTTACTTTTTTCCATTTATTAGTTGGTGCTATTTTTAATCCCAAATGGGGCGCTCTTGTATAGACTATGGGCGGTTGCTCTGGGATGTTGTATCCTATTATCTTATCCTGCCTCAATAGATGCCAAGATGCCAATGTTTATTGATTATTCTTGAAATCTGTTTATACTGTGTGTTAAATGGTAACACAAGTTTGGCCTCCCCTTCTTTAACTGATAACTTATGATCTTTTTCTTCACAAAATTCATCCCTGTCCATTTGTCTCACTTCATCCAATGCTTTATCTAATATATCTTCTAAGTATTGTTTTTCAAAAAACAGTGTCTTCATGGCTACTGCTTCTTTTTCAAATTGTTCTTGTCTAGTACAGTTCATTTTTAGTCTTCTAAATTGACTGGTTAGAACATTCAGAAGCCATCTTGGAAGGTGACAGCTCGTGCTTAAAGGGTTTCTGTCATCAAGTTTTGACATTATAAGCTGTCTGACATTAGCTATGTGCTAATGTCAGAGCAGCTTGATAATGTCTTTTTTATAAAAATCCGATTTATATTTTGGCTGAAAAACGTACTTTTATAATATGTAAATTAGCCTCTAGGAGCAGGGGGGGCGTTGCCCTGCTCCTAGAGGCTCCGTGCGGCAACCTGCTGGCACGCCCCTTCTTACTTTGAGTGACAGTGCCGGGCAGCGATCCTCCGGCACTGTCTCCTTCTGAAATCCCGTGCTGTCCTTGCTTCCGGGTGTACTCAGAGGTATTCAGCGCAGGCGGTGAGCTGAGGACAGCAGGCACCAGCGTCCTCTGCTCACCGCAGGCGCGGGATTTCAGAAGGTGTATTTTACATATTATAAAAGTAAATTTTTCAGCCAAAATATAAATCGGATTTTTAATGTCAGACAGCTTATAATGTCAAAACTTGATGACAGAAACCCTTTAAAATAAAACGGTTCTTAGCTACTCATTTCTGGTATGTGCTACATATAAACCTATTCCCATTTACTTCTATCCCTAAATCAAAAAACTCAACCATGTGCTTACTAATCATAGGTGTAAATGTAAGATTCATTTGATTTTAATGAATCTCAATAAATTGTGTAAGTGATTGTAATAAAATGTCATTGTTTGTATGTGAAATATTGTGCTGCCATACCTTTTTTTGTTTGCTTTCTGCATGTTAGCTCTATGAATATGCGTCTGCAATTATAAATGGGCTAGTCTAAATTTCCTTGTAGTATATATAGAAGGTAGCTGCCTCTTTTAGATTGAGCACTCCCCACCCATCTGCCTAGGGCTTCTGAGCAGAGTATATATGTAGCTGGTTCCTACACTGCCCTGAATATTGTAGGCTTAGTCAAGCCCAGGTTAGGCAGTTCTGTTAGTGTTAAGGACCCATCTGTAGAAGCCACTTTGACGCCTGGTAGATGGGCCCGACACACGTTTGATCAAAAATGTGCGCAAAGAGCTTCTGTTTTTCATTTATAGTAGTTATAATGCCACTTTAATTTAGAATGATCCTTGTTTCTCAGTTTTTTTATTGTATGTATGTGAAATATTGTGCTGCCATACCTTTTTTTATCTATATAACAACGCCAGAGCACCAGGCCGCTCCCCAGTTTATGTTACCACCTGCAGTTCCCATGCTGTCATAAATAAATTAGCATAACTGGGGGAAAACCTGGTGCCCATGGCAGACCCCATGATTTCTAAATAATAATTAGAGTCAAATTAAAAATAATTATGTGTTAGCACAAACTTTATGCCCTCCAAGATGAAATTAACTTGCTCCACCTTCAAATTACCAGTTTTGCTTAAAATCTTCGACACTGCTTCAATTCCTTTAAGATGGTTAATACTGGTATATAAGGAACTGACGTCCATAGTGGCAAGTATCCAGTGTGGTTGGCATGGCAAAATCTCAAGTAGTTTCACTACCACTGTAGTGTCTTTTACCACTTCCCTTAATGACCGGGCCATTTTGCAACTTCGTAACCAGGCCTAATTTAAAAAATCTGACATGTGTCACTTTATGTGGTAATAACTTTGGAACACTTTTACTTATCCAAGCCATTCAGAGATTGTTTTCTCATGACACATTGTACTTCATGTTAATGGTAAATTTGAGTCAATATATTTTACCTTTTATTTATAAAAAAATATCCAAAAGTGCAAAAAATCCCAAAAAATTCACAGTTTTCTAAATTTGAATCTCTCTGCTTTTAAGACAGCGATGCTTTAGAAAATATTTATTAATTAACATTCCCCATATGTCTACTTTATGTTGACATCATTTTAGTAATGTAAGTTTATTTTTTAGGACGCTAGAAGGTTTAGAATTTTAGAAGCAATTTTTGAAATTTCTAAGAAAATTTCCAAAGTAACCTTTTTTATGGACCAGTTCAGTTCTGAAGTCACTTTGTGGGCTTACATAATAGAACCAACCCATGAGTAACCCCGTTTTAGAAATGACACCCCTCAAACTATGCAAAACTAGTTTTAGAATTGTTGTTAACCCTTTAGGTATGCCACAGTAATTAAAGCAAAATAGAGGTGAAATTTCAAAATGTCACTTTTTTTGCAGATTTTCCATTTTAATAAATTTTTTCCTGGAACACATCAAGGGTTAACAACAAAACAAACCTCAATATTTGTTACCTTGATTCTGCAGGTTGCGTAAACACCCCATATGTGGTCCTCTGCCTGAGGAGGTGGTGATGGTAAGTACAATAAAGGAATTCAAGAGGGGCCTGGATGTATTTCTGGAGTGTAATAATATTACAGACTATAGCTACTAGAGAGGGGTCGTTGATCCAGGGAGTTATTCTGATTGCCTGATTGAAGTCAGGTAGGAATTTTTTCCCCTTAAGTGGGGAAAATTGGCTTCTGCCTCACAGGTTTTTTTTGCCTTCCTCTGGATCAACTTGTAGGAAACAGGCCGAACTGGATGGACAAATGTCTTTTTTCGGTCTTATATATTATACTACTGTGTTACTACAGGGTGGGCCATTTATATGGATACACCTTAATAAAATGGGAATGGTTGGTGATATTAACTTCCTGTTTGTGGCACATTAGTATATGTGAGGGGGGAAACTTTTCAAGATGGGTGGTGACCATGGCGGCCATTTTGAAGTCAGACATTTTGAATCCAACTTTAGTTTTTTCAATAGGAAGAGGGTCATGTGACACATCAAACTTATTGGGAATTTCCTGTATATACCGCTGTGTGGGCACACGACAGGACACAGAAGGCAAGGAGCGCCATATGGTTTTTGGAGGGCAGATTTTGCTGGAATGGTCTTTGGGCACCATGTTAGAAACATAGAATGTGTCGGCAGATAAGAACCATTTGGCCATTCCCAATATACTGAATACTATGAATAGCCCCTGGCCCTATCTCATATAAGGGTGGCCTTATACCTATCCCATGTTGCATTTGAAGAGGCCCTGAGGTAACCCCACAGTGAAAACCCCCAAAAAGTGACCACATTTTGTAAACTACGCCACCCAAGGAAATTTTAAGGGATGTAGCGAGCACTTCACTCAACAACAGTTTCATAGAATGTTTAATACTTGGGTGTGAAAATGAAAATTTTTTACAAGAAAATGGTGCTTTAGGCCCAAACTTTCTTTTTCACAAATAATAACAGGAGAATATCCCCCCAATTTGCTACCCACTTTCTCCTGAATACAGTAACACCCCAATTGTGGTCATAAACTGTTATTTGGGGATACACATGGCTTAAAAGGGAAGGAGAGGCATCTGGATTTTTTTCATTTTTATGGCTATGGTCTTGTGTGGGGGCTCATTTTTGTGGGATAAGGTGATGTTTTTATTGCTACCACTTTGGGGTACATACGACTTTTTGATTGATTACCATTATGGATCAAAGAGGACCTTTCACTTGTCCACAGTTTATTAGGCAAATGTATATACATGCAGAGCGGCATCCAGGGATGACCCTGCACTTACTTGTATCCCTGGGTGCCGCTCCGTTCGTCCGCTGTAGCCCCGGGTATATTCAGGATATGAGCTGAGCGCTGTGATTGGCCAGCGCTCTAGCCTGGGAGAAGGAGAAGCCCAGGGCAAAATAAGATGTCTCCGCCCCAGGCAAAATTATCAGAAGCACGAGCGCCGGTACCGGGGCTACATCGGACGAACAGAGCGGCACCCAGGGATACAAGTAAGTGCAGGGTCATTCCTGGGTGCCGCTCTGCATGTATATACATTTGCCTAATAAACTGTGGACCAGTGAAAGGTCCTCTTTAACATATTTTTGGGGAGGTGAGCTCACTAAAAATCTGTTTTGGTGCAATATTTATTTATTATTTTTTACGGTGTTCATCTGATGAGGTAGATCATATGATATTATTCTAGAGCTGGTTGTTGTGGACGCGGTAATACCAAATATGTCTATTTTAATTTTTTCTAATATTTTTTAACATTTTTTAAATAACAGATTTGGGGGGAATTCTTTTTTTATAAATCTGAATCAAAAAAAAAAAAACTTTATTTTTTTTTATTACAGGGGAAATACACCCCCCAGAGTGGCTGTACAGCATAATACAGGGCTGTACAGCCTCAGTGCAGGGCTGATCGAGATCTATGGAAGACCCGACATCTCCTGCACTCACATAACCACCGGGCCGGGACATATAGCAGCATAGCGTACATGTCGTACTTTTATTCCGGCGGCCTCTCGGCATATGTTGCTGTGCTGCTGCCAGAACTCCTCCCCGACCCCATTATAGTCAATGGGGCCGGAGCAGTAGTCCGGGGGAAAACCCGTGCACTAGCGACAGCACGGATCCGGCAGGCTGTTCATCCGCCAAAACAGCGTGCCAGAGTCCCTTGCTGCTAGTGTGAAACTAGCCTTACCAGTTGGATGTAACCAGGGGTGGAATTCAAATTTTTAACAACAGGTTCCCTACTCAACGGCGGACACTTGGCGTCACGACACGTTTACTTATACATACACCATATATATGCAACACACACACACAAAAATACAACGAATATACACTACACACACATACCACTCAACTTTTAAAAATCCTAAGGAGCTAAACTATCGAATGGAAGCACTCATCTCCAGCTGCCGCGGCCAGAGCACCAGATCGGGATTCAGCCAGTTCTCCGATCCGGCTGTAATTTTGACAACCGGATCTGGAGAACCTGAGGGAACAGGCTGAATTGTCATTGTTTATCTATTTCTTACCTGATTCCGCAAGCCCCAGAAAAGCTAGTGATACTGCTTGGAGCATTCAGATGCACTATACAGTTGAATTCAAAATAATCGCAGCCAGACATTACTAACCTGATCAATCACTGTTTTTGGTAGAAGTTATATTTCTACATGGCAAATAATTGACTAGCAGGTGTAGTAGAGTAATATAAATCCAACAGACCCAACAGTCATGACATGCATGCTGATGATTCTGTGTAATTGAATCACTAATTGAAAGGGGCATGTTCAAAATAATAGCAGTGTGGGGTTCAATTAGTGCGGTCATTTATTCTTTGAAAAACAGGTGGCAATTATTGCCCTTATTTAAGGAAGGAAGGCAGTAAATGTTGAACATGCTGGTTATAGTGCATTTCTCTATGAAATTCTGAGAAAAATGGGTCGTTCCAGACATTGTTCAGTAGAACAGCGTACCTTGATTAAAAAGTTGATTGGAGAGGGGAAAACATATAAAGAAGTGCAGAAAATGATAGGCTGCTCAGCTAAAATGATCGCAAATGCTTTAAAATGGCAACCAAAACCTGAAAGACGTGGAAGAAATTGAAAAACTACCATTTGAATGGATAGAAGAATAGCCAAAATGGCAAGGACTCAGCCAACAATCCGCTCCAGGAAGATCAAAGAAGGTCTAAAGTTACCTTTGAGTACTGTTACAATTAGAAGATGCCTATGTTAAGCCAAGCTATCTGCAAGAAGCCCCCGCAAAGTCCCACTGTTGAAAAAAAGACAGGTGCTGAAGAGGTTACAATTTGCCAAAGAGCACATTGACTGGCCTAAAGAGAAATGGCGCAGCATTTTGTGGACTGATGAAAGTAAGATTGTTCTTTTTGGGTCTAGTGGCCGGAGACAGTTTGTCAGACGACCTCCAAACACTGAATTCAAGCCACAGTACACTGTGAAGACAGTGAAGCATGGTGGCGCAAGCATCATGATATGGGGATGTTTCTCATACTACGGTGTTGGGCCTATGTTAGTAGATTTATGGTGTGTTGGTTCTAGTGGCGTATTTTGGTATTGCAATATTTTTTTTCTCCTACATGTTATTGCTCTAAAATTATTGTATAATAAAATTATTTATATATTTTGCATAGATGCCTGTCCCTGTTTTGCTGATTGCACACAATAATTAAGGTTCTCGGTCAAGAGCTCGAGGTGTTATGTCCACCTTGCGGATCAATACATTTTGATATTTTTTCCTTTGATCCATTTTTTTTATATATAAAGCATTTTGCGCTTTATAACGCATGACACCGATTTATTGCATACCAGGGATCATGGATCAGTTTGAATACATCAGAATACTTGAAGAGGTGATGCTGCCTTATGCTAAAGAGGAAATGCCCTTGAAAATGGGTGTTCCAACAAGACAATGACACCAAACACACCAGTAAACGTGCAACATCTTGGTTCCAGACCAACAAGATCGACGTTATGGAGTGGCCAGCCCAATCCCCGGTTCTTAATCCATAGAAACCTTGTGGCGTGATATCAAAAATGCAGTTTCTGAGGCAAAACCAAGAAATAGAGAAGAACTGAAGAATGTAGCCCAATCATCCTGGGCTGGAGTACCTGTTCACAGGTGCCAGAAGTTGGTTGACTCCATGCAACACAGATGTACAGCAGTTCTCAGAAACAGTGGTTATACAACTAAATATTAGTTAAGTGATTCAAAGGAAAGCAAAATCTTCAAACATTTTTAAGTTTATATAGTGAATGTTTGTAAAGAAAAATACACACTGCTATTTTTTGAACAGTCTAATATTCACTTTTCTTAAAAATTTTTAGAACAACAACACAAATTTGATATTTTTTTCATGTTTTTATTTGGAATAGAATGTGCAGTAATCCCAATGCATTTGTGTGTATGGAAGTAAAAGCTATTATTAGGATTTTGAGCTTTATTAACTTTTTTAAACACACTGCTATTATTTTGAACACAACTGTATATGCGGCCAGTGTTTTAACTAATTCACGTCCACTGTTCAATTGAATACCTTAATGAATGGTGAGATATCGAATGTTGAGTTTGATCCAAAATTACGTACATACTGTTTGCCTCTTTATTTTTCAGAAAGAGGAGGACTTTATATATGTGATCATATGCTGAATGATTTTTAATACCGCGTGGAAAATGCAGAACTACTGCAATTATAAAAAGGTGGTCAGAATAAGGTACTGGATTACAACTAGAAGTGAATAAAGAAAAAGAAATAGTCGTCGGTTACATATAAGATACAAACAGTCAAATCAGAGTGATCTCCGCTGAATGTCATTTGAAGGGAGCGAGACTGTATATTAATATATTGATTTTATTGTGGTTTAATGGTGAATATACTGTATTAATTGTTTTTTAAAAAGTTATGAGATATGAGTTTGGAATAAATGTTTAAGTGCATTGTGAGCCAGCCTTATTATTATTTTTTTATTAAACTATTTGGAAATCGCTATATGGGAGTAGCAGGCTGTGCCTGTATTTCACCATCTCCCATGACAGCACCCACAGAGAGAGGAGGATCCGTCTCTAAAGACAGGAAATGTATTTAAAAAACTATGAATTCCTCTCCCCTCAACGTGGTTTCCTGTCATTTAATGCAGGAGACCTGTTGGGCACTCAGGCTCCTGGAATTTAGGATAGACTGTAGGAGCCTCCAGGCTACTAGGACCTGTGGGTCTCAGTCGGGGCTACGCAGCATGAGGCTCCAGCCTGGAGCACCTGCAGCCTGTGCTTCCTTTCCCCCTCCATACTCTTG
Organism: Bufotes viridis; assembly: GCA_033119425.1. NCBI lineage: Eukaryota > Metazoa > Chordata > Amphibia > Anura > Bufonidae > Bufotes > Bufotes viridis. The sequence continues at coordinate 355,002,798 of CM065589.1, forward strand.
CCTTTATAGTGCCTGGTAAGGCATACTTGCAGGTGTGTGTCTCACTAGGAGCAGCAGACATGGTGGTCCTGCAACAAGTGTGCGGTGGCGTCTCCTCTATCGAACCAAAGGGGTGTGGGCATTCGCTCGTTGTTGCTCATATCAGCCCGCCTCTCTGTTGGTGCTATGGAAGGGGGCATGGCCATTAGTCCATAGGTGCCTGCCTGATGTCAGTAGGGGGATAGTTAGTGTCCACATGGCATTGTAGGTGTACTTAAGGAGCCATTTGAAGGAAGGGAGGGTGTGTACTACACACCTGGAGCACAGTCAGTCTGGGATACGGTATTGACCTGTAGCATGGGGGTGCACCTGGAGCTGCTCATCACTGGTCATAATGTCTGTCAAGATTAAAGGGCAGGAGACTCCTATAACCCTGGCCAAGATATGTTGTATCCCTCTTCAACCTTCCAACTCAACATTACTAATGCTGTGTTTTATGTGTTTTAGGGTGAATACTCAGTCAGGAAGGCTAGCATGAAAAGTACCCCAAAGAAAGGGAATGCCATTTATGTAGGAGACGGACGATCATGGGTTATACTAAAAGCCGATGCTGGGTGATTAACCCTTTCTATTCCGCGGTCAGCACTAACCGCAGCAAAGAAGGTGTTTGTGGTGGGTGAGGGTTCCCATCGGGTGCTCGCGCAGCGGTGACAGGGACCTGATGGGTGAAGAGGCAGCCTTGCAGAGGCATCGTGACCTGCCATCTGTGGAAACCTAGCAAATCCAGCACTTGGCTGGTTCTTCTAGGCAACTGTTATTGTATTACACAGTGTAATACAATAACAGGCAATGCATTATAATACATATGTATTGTAATGCATTGCAGAGGGGATCAGACCCCCAAAAGTTGTCCCAGAGTGGGACAGAAATAAAGTAAAAAAATAATTTTTTAAAAAAATAAAAAAAGCGTTTTTAACCACTTAAGCCCCCCTAGCTTAAACACCCTTAATGACCAGGCCACTTTTTACAATTCCGCACTACACTACTTTCACCGTTTATTGCTCCGTCATGCAACTTACCACCCAAATGAATTTTACCTCCTTTTCTTCTCACTAATTTTCATTTGGTGGTATTTCATTGCTGCTGACATTTTTACTTTTTTTGCTATTAATCAAAAATGACCGAAATTTTTACAAAAAAATGACATTTTTCACTTTCTGTTGTAAATTTTTTTAAAAACTACATTTCTATATAAATTTTTCTCTAAATTTATTGTTCTACATGTCTTTGATAAAAAAAGTCCAATAAGTGTATATTTATTGGTTTGGGTAAAAGTTATAGCGTTTACAAACTATGGTGCAAAAAGTGAATTTCTGCATTTTGAAGCAGCTCTGACTTTCTGAGCACCTGTCATGTTTCTTCAGGTGCTAGAATGTCAGGAAAGTATAATACCCCCAAATCACACCATTTTAGAAAGAAGACACCCCAAAGTATTCGCGGAGGGGCATGGTGAGTTCATGTATCATTTCATTTTTTTCACAAGTTAGCGGAAAATGACACTTTCTGAGAAAAAATAAAAAAAGTTTCAATTTCTGCTAACTTCTGGCAAAAAAAAAGAAATCTCAGACGGACTCACTATGCCCCTCAGTGAATACCTCGGGGTGTCTACTTTCCGAAAAGGGGTCATTTGTGGGGTGTGTTTACTGTTCTGGCATTTTGGGTGGGGCTAAATTGTGAGCCGCCATGTAAACCTAAAGGTACTCGTTGGATTTGGGCCTTTATGCATCCAGGCTGCAAAAGTGTCACTTATGTGGTATCGCCGTACTCAGGAGAAGTAGGCAATGTGTTTGGGGTGTATTTTTACATATACCCATGTTGGGTGAGAAATATCTCTGTAAACTGACAACTTTGTATAAAATTTTTAAAAGTTGTCGCTTACAGAGATATTTTTCACACACAGTATAGGTATATATAAAAATACACCCCAAAACACATTGCCCTATTTCTCCTGAGTACGGCGATACCACATGTGTGACACTTTTTGCAGCCTGGGTGCGCAAAGGGCCCTAAACCAATGAGTACCTTTAGGATTTCACAGGGCATTTTTACGCATTTGGATTCCAGACTTCTTCTCACGCTTTAGGGGCCCCTAAAATGCCAGAACAGTATAAATACCCCACATGTGACCTCATTTTGGAAAGAAGACACCCCAAGGTATTCCGTGAGGGGTATGGTGAGTTCATGTAAAATTTTATTTTTGTCACAAGTTAGTGGAATATGAGACTTTGTAAAAACAAAATAAAAAATATATATATATCAATTTCCGCTAACTTGTGCCAAAAATAAAGATTCTGTGAACTCGCCATGCCCTCACGGAATACCTTGGGTGTCTTCTTTCCAAAATGGGGTCACATGTGGGTATTTATACTGACCTGGCATTTTAGGGGCCCCTAAAGCGTGAGAATCCAAATGCGTAAAAATGGCCTCAGAAATCCTAAAGGTACTCATTGGTTTTAGGCCCTTGTGCACCTTGGCTGCAAAAGTGCCACCATGTGGTATCGCCGAACTCAGGAGAAGTAGGGCAATGTGTTTGGGTGTATTTTACATATACCCATAGCTGTGTGAGAAATATTGCTGTAAACGACAACTTTTAACATTTTTTTATTCAAAGTTGTCAATTTACAGAGATATTTCTCACACAAAGTATGGGTATATGTAAAAATACACCCCAAAACACATTGCCCTACTTCTCCTGAGTACGGCGATACCACATGAGTGACACTTTTTGCAGCCAAGATGCGCAAAGGGGCCCTAAAACCAATGAGTACCTTTTAGGAGGGCATTTTTACGCATTTTTCTTCTCACGCTTTAGGGCCCCTAAAATGCCAGGGCAGTATAAATACCCCACATGTGACCCCATTTTGGAAAGAAGACACCCCAAGGTATTCTGTGAGGGGCATGGCGAGTTCATAGAAGATTTTTTTTTTGGCACAAGTTAGCGGAAATTGATTTTTTATTGTTTTTTCTCATAAAGTCTACCTTTCTGCTAACTTTTGACAAAAAGTTCAATTTTTCATGGACTCACTATGCCCCTCAGCGAATACCTTGGGGTGTCTTCTTTCCAAAATGGGGTCATTTGTGGGGTGTTTGTACTGTTCTGGCATTTTGGGTGGGGCTAAATCGTGAGCAGCCATATAAAACCTAAAGGTACTCGTTGAATTTGGGCCCTTTGCGCACTCGGGCTGCAAAAAGTGTCACTCATGTGGTATCGCCGTACTCAGGAGAAGTAGGGCAATGTGTTTTGGGTGTATTTTACATATACCCATACTGTGTGAGAAATATCTCTGTAAATTGACAACTTTGAATAAAAAATTAAAAAGTTGTCGTTTACAGTGATATTTCTCACACACAGTATGGGTATATGTAAAAATACACCCCAAAACACATTGCCCTACTTCTCCTGAGTTCGGCGATACCACATGAGTGACACTTTTTGAAGCCAAGTTGCGCAAAGGGGCCCTAAACCAATGAGTACCTTTAGGATTTCACAGGGCATTTTTACGCATTTGGATTCTCACACTTTAGGACCCCTAAAATGCCAGGGCAGTATAAATACCCCACAAGTGACCCCATTGTGGAAAGAAGACACCCTAAGGTAATCCGTGAGGGGTATGGCGAGTTCACAGAAAAAAAAAAATTTGGCACAAGTTAGCGGAAATTGTTTTTTTTTTTTTTTTTTACAGTCTCATATTCCACTAACTTGTGACAAAAAATAATATTTTACATGAACTCACCATACCCCTCACGGAATACCTTGGGGTGTCTTCTTTCTAAAATGGGGTCACATGTGAGGTTTTTGTACTGCCCTGGCATTTGAGGGTCTCCGCAATCATTACACGTATGGCCAGCATTAGGAGTTTCTGCGATTCTCCTTATATTGAGCATACGGGTAATGAGATTTTTTTTCCCGTTCAGTCTCTGGGCTGTGGATGAAAAAATCTCTACCCAAAAATGTGCAAAAAAAAACAAAACGGCACAGATTTCCTCATTCGCATCGATCAATGTGGATGAATAAATCTCTGCCAAAAAATGTGCAAAAAAAAAAGTAGTAAGGCCCCATTCACACGTCTGCAAAAATGTCCGCATCTATTCCGCAATTCTGCGGAATAGATGCGGACCCATTCAGTGTGAATGGGGCTGGCGGTGATGCGGAGAGCACACTATGCGCTCGCCGCATCAGCATTTGGTTTCGGCCCCCAAACATCCGGCCGCAGCTCCGCAAAAGATAGAGCATGTCCTATTCTTGTCCGCAATTGCTGTGTGGTGATTTGGTGCACTTATAAAAGTTTCTTTGGTGGTCCCAAGCAAAAGGGACCACCAAAGGAACGATCAGCAAGCATATCAGACGCTGTTAACAAAACAGCGTCTGATATGCCATTTTTTTAACTTCTACAGCCTGCCAGCGCACGATCAGCGCTGGCAGGCTGTAGTTTACCCAGGAAATATCGCCTCTCGCGAGATGACGCGCGGGCGCGTCAAGGAGGAACAGACCGACCGCCCGCAGGACGCAATCCTGCGTGAGGCGGTCGGCAAGAAGTTAATAATAAAAAATAGTTTCAAGTAAAAAAAAACGCCTCTTTCCCGATTTTATAATAAAAAATAGAAAAAAACACATATTAGGTAGTGCTGCATCCAGAACGACCGGCTATAAATATATCATCTAATCTACCCCATCAGATAAACACTGTAAAGAAAAAACTGTGCCAAAAAAAGCGATCAAAAAGCTGTATGCACCCCAAAATAGTACCAAACTGTCACCTCATCCGGCAAAAAGTGAGCCCCTACAGAACATAATCGCCCAAAAAATAAAAAACATATGGCTCTCAGAATATGGATACACTAAAATATCATTTTTTTTGTTTCAAACATTATTTTATTGTGTAAAACTTAAAACTTAACTAAATTTAAAAAAGTATACATATTATGTATTGCCACGTCCATAACGACCTGCTCTATAAAAATATCACATGGCCTACCTCCACAGTTGAATGCCGTAAAAAAAAACTGACAAAACAACACATTTTTTGGTCATCTTGCCCCAAAAAGTGTAATATTAAATGATCAAAAGATCATATGTATCCAAAAATTGTACCAATTAAAAGTCAACTCTTCCTGAAAAAATGAGCCCCTGCACAAGACAATCAGCAAAAAAATAAAATAAATATGGAGTTTCAAAAATGGAGACACAAAAAAAAACTGCTTAAAGGGGACGTCCGAGTTATTTTTTTGTTCTTTCTATGTTCCTATCTAGGCAAATATAACAACTTTACAATTAACTCACTTTATCTGGAGTGCCAGGTTTATCAGATTTGACTGAGGGTCACATGACCTGTGATGTCAGCTTCTCTCCCTGCGCTGATAAAGTTCGTTGCACAAGCCTGTAAAGAAGACGTCCCTGTACTGGCCACGCCCCCCCTTCACTGCCGGGCTGTATACTCTCTCCTAGGATTCTTAACCCCTTCAGCTGCACAGACTGGGTAGCTGCAGGCAGTGAGGAGACAATGCTGGGCACAGGAGCTGACAGACTAGAGAGAGCATAAAGTAGAGGGAAGATCCTGTGTGTATTAGCAGTGTCATTATACAGCTAGGACTTGTAGTTCTACACATACAACATGCTGCAGATTCTCTCAGCACCCAGGGCAGCTCTTGTATTCACTCCCTTAGCAGAGCAGGGGGAGGGCAGAGATTGTTGTTGTTGCATGTAAACAAGAGCCAGAAAAGAACCAGGGAAATGAGGAAATATATATATATATATATATATATATATATATATATAAATAGATTTTTTGCCTAAAACTTGCTTAGCTTAGTCATATATAGTGCCCATCAGATTTTCAGTGCTATATATATTTTTTTCATAACTCGGACAACCCCTTTAAGGCCAGGCAAACTATCCCATAGTTTCCAAAATTGGGTCCTTTTTGTGAGTTTCTACTGTAGAGGTGCATTAGGGGGGCTTCAAATGGGACATAGTGTCTAAAAACCAGTCAAGCAAAATATGCCTTCCAAAAACCATACGGCGCTCCTTTTCTTCTGAGCCCTGCTATGTGCCCATACAGCAGTTTACAGCCACATATGGGGTGTTTCTGTACACTGCTAAATCAGGGTAATCGATATTGAGTTTTGTTTGGCTGTTAACCCTTGATGTGTTACAGAAAAAAAATGAATTAAAATGGAAAATTTGCCAAAAAAGTGACATTTAGAAATGTCATCTCCATTTTCCTTTACTTCTTGTGGAATACCTAAAGGGTTACCAAAGTTTGTAAAATCAGTTTTGAATAACTTGAGGGGTATAGTTTCTAAAATGGGGTCATTTATGTGTGGTTTCTACTATGGAAGCCCTACAAAGTGACTTCATAACTGAACGAATCCTTAAAATTGTTTTTGGAAATTTGGTTAAAATTTTAAGAATCGCTTTAAAAATTCTAAGCCTTTCAACATAAAGTAGACATATTGGGAATGTTTTAAAATTGTGAAAAAAAATTCCAATTTTTTTATTTTTTCATAAATAAAGGTGAAATATATTGACTCAAATTTATGACTGTCATGAAGTATAATGTGTCACGAGAAAACAGTCTCAGGATGGTTTGGATCAATAAAAGTGTTCCAAAGTCATTACCACATAAAGTGACACTTCAGATTTCCCAAAAATGGCCAGGGCAGGAAGGTGAAAACCCGTGTGGACGGATGGAGCCTAGTTGGTACATTTAAAAAACTCCCCTGCACTTGAGTACCACAAACCAGTGTATGACAGTAAATGGTTAACAGGGTTTACAGTAATGCAGACTAAATGATTTTTGTGATCCAAAGTACCGTACAATGCCTTGAAAGCCCTTGCTTCAAATAACCTCTTTATATTATATTGGTGTGGCCAATGTGCTACATACCACATACACTCTGAATAAGGTAAATTACATAATCTGTCTTGCAATCAAGGAGAAGTTTGATGCCAAAAGTCGTGCCGTAGGTAGTAGAGGAGAAAAAAGAATTCTCACTAATAAACTGGCTGACATTAGCGAGGTGCTAATGTCAGCTGCACCTAACTATGCTATTCTTGTGAATAGTCATGCCCCCGTTACTGCAGAATAGCTGAAACCATTTTATAACATTTGTATGTAATAAGAATAAGTAGCGGCACTCACCGTCGTATAAATTCCTCAGCTTTATTAAAGATTAAAAAGAATAGAACATAGAGTAAGCATAATGTTATAAAACTCAAAGTCCATCAAAAAAAATGCAGCCGACACTGCTGGGTGTGGATAACGTCTAATCAACCCTTGGACGCACTAGACAAATGGCGATAGACAGTGGTGCTCTGCTCCGGTGTCACACCGGATCATTGTAGGCTTGACAAAGAGTGAGGTGCGTCAAATGGCTGTTGCCTGACCTGTTGTGCAATGCCTGCGTCCGACCTTTTTAATCTTTAATAAAGCTGCAGAATTTATACGACGGAGAGTGTCGCTACTTATTCTTCTTACTTACAAGTCTCTATTTGAGTTCGTGGAGCAGAGAACCACTGTCTATCGCCAGTTGTCTAGTGCATCCAAGGGTTGATTAGATGTTATCCACATCCAGCAGTGTCGGCTGTGTTTTTCTTGATAGACTTTGACTTTTTTTTTTTTTTTTAAACAATTCTTTATTGTTGCCATACCGTTCTAAAACGAGAAGCATGTATAAAATCTGTACATAAAGTCCATCGTTCTATACAAAAACTGAAAAGCATATAACATGGCAACCTTAAATTTTCAAAAGAAAAATTATTTCCCCCCCCCCAAATCCCCCCCCATCCCTGCTATCCCCCCCCGATCTCTCCCATTCCCCCCCCCCTTCCCTCCTCCCCCCTTTCCCCCCCTCCCCTCTGGATGTCCAGGCTACTTCTGCAAGAATATCAAACTTTTAAATTTCCTAATCGACCGCTTAGGTCTTCTAGCAGATACCACTCAGTGTACTTAAAGGGCCCCATTATTAAGGAGTAATCAGTACTAGGAATGTAATGCAAAATAAACCTTTTCCAAGTTTTGTAAAGCTTTTTTCCTAAGGTTTCTTTTTGGTCATGGCATTTTGCCATTCCATCTGAAAGATGTGTCTGACTCGAGTTATCAACATTTCTAAGCTAGGAACGTCAGCAGACAACCATTTTGTCAGCAAACATCTTTTCGCTTCTAGCACCATTTTATGAGCTAACATCGTCATTTTTTTGACTTCACTGCTCCCCTTGTCTTCAGAAGACTCCGTAACATCCGCCTGGAGCACCACCAACGATGGTGTTAAGCCTGTTGGACGGTGTCCCGTGCGCTCAAAAGCTGTCCCACTTGAGTCCAGAACACATCTAGTTTGGGACATTTCCACAGCCCATGAAACAAATCAGATTTCGGGCTCCACATTTGGGACAGGCAGTGAGTCTGTCAGGTTTGGCTGTCGACCTTGGCAGATCGAAACCGTATATGGCATGATGTAGGATTTTGAACTGGGTTTCTCTCATTTTTTCATTGGAGACTGCCCGGTATACAGCTTGAAGCCCCGACAGAGCCACCTGCCCAATATCTGCTATGTCCAGTTGATTACCCCACTTTTTATATTAGGACTCGCGTATGGACCCCTCCCAAGAATCCCTAAGAGTGCTATAAAGTATGGAGATGGATGTCCTGTTTCTATTATTAATCATGGTGTCAAATCTATTGGTTTGCCATTCCTTAGAAAGGTCTGTTAACAAGCCTTTAGCATAGCTTCTAATTTGTATATAGGGAAATGAGTTCACTCCCTGAAGGTTCCATCTTTCCTCTAATTCCTTCAAAGTCGCCCACCTGGTTTCTTTCTTGTGAAAAAGGTCTCCCATCTTAGTCACCCCCTTAGTAGCCCATGTTCGGAAGTGTTTGTCTGTGGACCCTGCAACAAACGCCGGATTACCCCCAATAGGTAAGTGTTTAGAGAACTGGTAGGATAGACTAAAAAGTTTTCTTACGTTTTTCCATGCAATGATGGTGTCCCTTAGTATTAAAGACTTCCTTGCTATCACTGGGAGTCGAGATATTCTAGTATGTACAAGAGCCATTAAATTCCAAGGGGCCGCAAGCTGTCGTTCTACATGCAAGTTTGAATAGAATGTCGTGGCATTGGCCCAATCTATGATGTGTCTGCTGAGACATGCTAAGTTATAACCCCGTAGGTCTGGGAAATTGAGACCCCCATGAGGTTTTCCTAGTTTAAGTTTTTTCAGAGAGATCCGTGCCCGCCTCCCGCTCCAAATAAAGCTGATAAACCTGCTCTCCAATGCTGCCATATCTGTATGACGTAGCAGAACTGGAATATTTTGGAGGGGGTACATCAATTTTGCTGCTCCCATCATTTTGATCAGATGACTTCTCCCTACTAACGAGAGCGGCAGGTTTTGCCATCTATCTAAGTCAGATTTAATTTTGGAAAACAATGGGGGAAAGTTCATTTGATAAATTGAGTGTGGCGACTTCCCGATCTTAATTCCTAGGTACGTTATTTGTTTTGCAGCTTTCAGGATGCCCAGACCTGAAGATCTCAGATAGGCCCCCTCATCTCCCTGTGCTAAGGGCAATAGTTCGCACTTGGACATGTTAATCGAATACCCAGAATACCTACCAAAATCTTTTAGTAGGTCTACAACCGTTCCCAATTGTGTCTCCGGTTTTGCCATAAAGAGGACAACATCGTCTGCGAACAGCGCTGTTTTCACCTGAGCCTCTCCTACTCTAATTCCGTCAAACACTCTTGAGCTACATAATTCCCTTGCTAGGGGCTCTAACGCCATATTAAACAGGAGGGGTGATAAAGGGCAACCCTGTCGGGTGCCTTTTGCAGCATAAAGGGTGCCGATAAGAACCCTGAGTATAGACCCTGGCTCTAGGGTTATGATACATTTGAGAAAGATAGGTCCTAAAAGGTCCAGAGAACCCCATTTTATCAAGTACCGCACCCAGCCATGCCCATCGCACATTATCAAATGCTTTCTCAGCATCCAAGGTGAGCATGGCTGGGTGTTCCCCGTACTGGCATAGTATGCACCCTATCTAGGACAGTCAAAACCGTCCTTATGTTTTTCACTGCCGATCTACCCTGGACGAAGCCCGCCTGTTCCGGGCCGATCAGACCAGGTAGCAGGGTTGCTAAGCGATCTGCTACTATCTTAGCCATTAGCTTTGCGTCGACATTGATCAGCGATATCGGTCTGTATGACCCGGGCAATAAGGGATCCTTCCCTGGTTTGGATAGTAATTTGATGTAGGACATATTGTCAGTATCTAGTGGCATACGCCCTGAAGGACTCCATTAAAGACTTCTAATAAGACTGGTGATATCTGAGGTATTAGAGCTTTAAAATATTCCCCAGTGAATCCGTCGGGGCCTGGTGCCTTCGAGTTCCCTAATCTTTTAATGGCTCCCTGAATCTCCTGTTCTGTAATATCTGCATTTAGCCTCTGGAGTTGTTCGTCCGTCAGCTTGGGTAAGTCGACCCTGTCCAGAAGAGTGTCATTTAGGTCACAATGTCCCTCGTCTCTGTACAGGGCCTCGTAATATTTCCCCACTATGTTATTAATTTCCGCAGGGTCGTGTATCACCACATCCTCTGAGTTTTTCAAGCATTTAATATATTGAGGGGGTCGCATTCCTTTGGCTAAATTCGCCAGGAGTTTCCCGATTTGTTACCATACCTGAATAACTTGGCCTCAAGTTCTGAGTATCTCAATGATTCTAGGTCACTCACACATTTCTCGAAAGTTTGCCTTTCCGTAACCCACCTCTTTCTATTATCTTCTGAAGGGGTAGTCGTGAAGGCAAGGTAAGCGTCCCTGACTTTTTGACTCGCTAAATTAAATGCTTGTCGAGCTTTTCTTTTGATCCCATTAACATACCCCATGATTTTCCCCCGCATTACCACCTTTGATGCATTCCAATATAAGCCTGGGTCATTCAAGTGTATCTCGTTGTCAGCTTTATATTCCTCCCACCATATTCCCAACTTCTCAACAAACTCCTCTTTTACACACAAGTTGGAGGGAAAGCGCCAGATGTAATCTGGCCCTCGTGGATATGAATCTAGGAGCGACACAGATACAGTTGCGTGATCGGAGATAACAATGTCCCCAATTTCAGCGCCCTCCACCTTGTGCATCAAAGAATGGGACAGAAATAAATAATCGATACGAGACCAGGATGACTGCGAATGGGAGTAAAAAGTATAAGTTCTCTCATCCGGGTGAAGTTTGCGCCAAGGGTCATCCAGTCCCACTCCACCCATTAGAGGTTGTAACACACGATCCTGAGGTCCATCTACCCCTATTCTATCTCCTACCCCCTCCTATCCTCCTGCCCCTTTACAACTGAGTTAAAATCCCCCTACAATTTTGTTCGGGCATGAGTCACTCAGAAGGGTCGTCTCTAGCTCCCGAAAAAGGCTCCATTATTGTAGTTCGGGCCATAAACACTGTATATACTGTATTGGGAATCTTGAACCTGTAAGAGTACTTGCGCCCACCTTCCCATGGGGTCCGCTGATTGGCTTATAACTGAGTTATTCAAGGACTTACTAATCAGAATTAGCACACCTGCTTTTCTTTCTTGTGACGGAGATCCTATAACTGTCCCGACCCACAATTTCCTCATTCTGTCAAAGTCATCTCCCTTCAGATGAGTCTCCTGCAATAAAACAACATCTGGCTTCAGTTTCTTAAGATGTCTGAGGACCATCCATCTTTTTGTGGAGATCTCAGGCCCTTAATATTCCATGAAACTACTTTCATATCGGTCCGTCGTCAGTACACTATCTGTTATATTCCTCCCCTAACCCTGGACATCCAGAGAACCAGAATCAAGAATGAAAGTTTTAGAATCCCCAACTATCCCAGTAATCTCCCAACTCTTCCCTCCCTCTGGATTACCCCACCAGTAGGCACAGCAACCAACTGGATCAACTTTTGTAACTGAACTTCCTTTTTCTGGGTTGCGGCCACAGCCCGCCTCTCTGTTCGCCATTTTTTGCTATCCCTCATACCCCTAGACCCGCCCACCCCTCCAATTTGCAACTGAACATAGCATAACGAAATGAAACAACAACATCTCCTGGTAGAAACATGTGACCTGGAACTACCCCCAAATGCGCCTTGGGGGACATTAATTACTACAGTCCCGGTCTGATGGAGGTATAGCTATCAATAACACCAGTAATATCTCGCCGCTCTAAACCGGTAACACATCTCTGAACACAAAAAAAAGGGATACTAATGTCCTCTTGGAGCCATTAACGATTATCCTGCATTCAGCGTCCCTGGGTCCCTGAGCCACCTCTACCAGGAGACCTTTTACGGCTCCGACCTTGTCCACGATCTCTGGTTCCTCCTTCTTGGCCGGACTCCATTCTGCGTCTCTCTCCGTCTGACCATCCTCGACGTGGTGAATCTCCCCTCTTTCTCTGCTCCACCTCCCTCTCGCTTTGACGTTTCTGTAAAGAGTCCACCATCTCCTCCGCAACTGATGGTTCATGAAAAATGATAATGGATCCATCGGCATGTGTGACTCGGAGCTTTGCCGGATACATGAGTTGGAATTTTATTTGTCTTTTGTATAACATAGAACAGACTTGACTGAACTCCCTCCTCTTTTTCGCAACAGCCGACGAATAATCTGCAAATAGGAGGACTGTGTGGCCCATGATTTTAAGCGGGCTTCTCCTGGCCCTGAATGCTCTTAGAATTGCTTCCTTATCGCAATAGTCCAGGTATTTCATAATCACCTGGCGAGGTCTCAGTGACATATCATGAGAGCCAGGAGGTCTGTCTGGGCGTAGCTCTGGTTGGGGCCCTATCCTGTGCGCCCTTTCCACTTTATGGCACCCCTCCAGTCCCAGCGCCCTAGGAAGATCAAATTCACAAATGCCCTTTAAGGACTGCGGTTTGATGGTCTCAGGTAGTCCTAGGAGGCGTAAATTGTTCCGCCTGGACCGGTTTTCCAGGTCCTCAACTCGGTCCAAAAGCACAGTATTATTCTGTTTGGTTAAGTCGTTTATGGCATGCACAAACTTAGTGTTGTCAGCCTCTAGGGACATGGTTCTCTGCTCCAACTCCTCTATCTTAGTATCATGCTGCGCAATGGCGTCATGCAGCTGCTGTAGGGACACTGATAGAGTCTTTGTGAGCGTGTCTCTGATATCTGGGGCGAGATGAGTGGCCACCTCTATGGCAAGAGACTTGTAATCTATAGTCTTATAGTCAATTGCAGGGGGAACCGCTGGGTTTGTGGCTGGTTCACATGACTCACCCCCCTCTTGTGTCTCTGGCACCTCCACTGGAGAAGGAGGGCGCGTGTCCGCCATGTTGCGCTGCGCTCCTCCCGTGCTGCCTGCTCTAATCACTTTCTGCCCGCAGCTTCTCAGGAGGTACCGCTCCATGTACCAGTCTCTACAGTCGGGCAGGGGTTCTGAGCGTCGCAATGATGGCCTCCCCCGTCAATGTAGAGGGAAGGAGGCGATTTAATAGGCGAGCGGTGGCCGGAGCTCCTTCACTCCGCTGCTCGCATCCCAGCGCCGGAACCGGAAGTCCTCTAGACTTTGACTTTTATAACATTATTCTTACTCTATGTTCTATTCTTTTCTGCACAGGACTCTACTGACCCCTAGTGGCCATTTATAGAAAAGACATGGTCGGTAGTGAGTACCTAGTAGAATAAGCAATAATATAATTAATTGCATTTTAATTTTGCTTTCTATTTTAGCATAAAAGTTTCTTATATATACCAACTATCATATATCGCTATTTCTTTTAACCCCTTAATGACCGGGCCATTTTGCAAATTTGTGACCAGGCTGAATTTTGCAAATCTGACATGCATCACTTTATGTGATAATAACTTTGGAACACTTTTACTTTTCCAGATGATTCTGAGATTGTTTACTTGTGGCACATTGTACTTCATGTTAGTCGTTAATATGAGTCATAATGTTTTTCCTTTATTAAAAAATTCCAAATTTACAGAAAATATAGGAACAAAATAGCAATTTAAAAAATTTGAACTTCTCTGCTTTTAATACAGATAACATATTTATTACTTAACCTCTTAAGGACATAGGACTCGGACATTAGGGCGTACCCATACGTCCTGAATAAAATCGCATGTAAAAAAAATCGGGCTAGGAACATGGTTCCTGCTGCGATCGTGCAGCAGGAACCATGTTCAAATGCCAAGGGGGGTCCTGTGACCCCCCCATATCGCTACAAACGGCAGGTCAATTCAGAACTGCGGTTTGCAGCGATTTCTGACATTTCTGATCCCTGCGGTTACCATGGCAGCAGGACGCTTTTAGAGGCGTCCTGCTCTCTATGGCACTGAAAGTCTAATTAGACTTCTGCTAAAGGCAGAAGTCTAATCAAACTTTGTAAAGTAAAAAATACAGTACAGTACACTATATAGTGTACTGTACTGTAATATATAGACATCAGACCCACTGGATCTTCAAGAACCAAGTGGGTCTGGGTCCAAAAAAAATGTCAAAAAGTGAAAAAAAGCAAAAATAAAAACACATTCTCACTGAATAAAAATTAAAAAAATAAAATACACTACACATATTATGTATCGCCGCGTCCGTAAAAACCTGCTCTAAAAAAATATCACATGACCTGACCCCTCAGGTGAACACCATAAAAAAAAAAGGTGTAAAAAAAAGCTATTTTTGTCACCTTACATCACAAAAAGTGTAATACCAAGCGATCAAAACGGCATATGCCTCCCAAAATAGTATCAATCAAACCGCCATCTCCTCCCGCAAAAAATGAGCCCCTACATAGGACAATCGCCCAAAAAAAAAATAATATATATATATATATATATATATATATATATGGCTCTCAGACTATGCAGACATTCAAACATGATTTTTTTTTCTAAAATGCTGTTATTGTGTTAAAGTAAAATAAAAAAAAAAAAAGTATACATATTATATATCGCATCCTACATATTGCATCCTTAAAAACCTACTCTATAAAAATATCCCATGATCTTACCCCTAAGGTAAATACCGTAAAACTATCACTGACAAATTATTGGAAGTTAAAACATAACCTTTATTGAGATATCACTAAAATAAGGTGTGTTACTGAATAATAAACGTGCAATTCTTCTCCCAATGCCAAACTTGATATAGCCAGTTTTGTGCTGATGCGTTGGCTAACTGGAAGATATGCACAGTGCTAAAATTCACAAATCTGCGTCACGCCAAGGATAAGACCTGGCCGCAAATTCACAGATGTGAGAAAAAACAATAATGCTTAATAGGGTTGAATCATATTACTTTCTGCACATACAGGGGACTGTCTTACATTCAACAGTCTGCATTGGAAGCTGATTGGGGAGTCATCCGCAGGCATATATGCGTTGGCTGTGAGCATATAGGCTCTTACAATGACAGCCCAACTACGCTCTGCTAGGATAACGTGCCCACAGCTGCTGCACTCCACCCCTGTCAACCCTAAAGCATTACAAGGCTGGACTCCCTCAAATAATGCACGCTCAACGCGTTTCTTCTATGTTGAGAATCATCAGGAGCCAGTAGGACTTATAATTGAGAGTTCCTGCCTAGACGCTGCCACACTAAAGCATAGTGGCGGCGTCAGTCGGCGCTGTGTTGGCCGTGAAGCGGCCGCGCCAAACTCTGCTTCAAATAACCAAAGCCACACCCCCAGGAGTCGGATCAAAGGAGCGCAGCTACCCAGTGAGGATCCGAGTGTGCGCTGCCGCACCATGGCAACGCCGGACGCCTCCTGACGTAATAAAAATGCCGCTCCTACCACCTACACGAAATATAATGGGATTTCATTGGCCGGAGCCAAGCAGGTGACACTAACAGAGAGTTATGCATAAAATAACAGCGCGTCAAAGTGGCCAGATCGCAGTTTGTGAACTGTAATAGTATCAGCAAAATGTTAATGTTGCTAAAATGACACAATGTCTCTGCGCTGCTAAAATAAAGTTGAAGAGATACGCTGGGCACAGTGGTACTACTGATACAATGTCACCCCTATTACGGGCGAACATTGTTCAGGGCATGCCAGTATATAGCGTTCCCTTCTTAATGCCAACCGTATACTGTATGGGCCGATGAAGGAATTTTGCCAAGCAATACAAAAATCTGAACAAGCTCGCACCCAAAAAGAGACAAGTGAAGCTGCACTCAGGGACATAACAGGACACAAGGAGAGATTAGATTAGAGAAAATTAATTAATTAAAGGAGAGAAAATATACGGACAGCATTATGCAGTCCGACACACAGATCAAGTATTATGTATTTTAAGGTATAGGCCTTTAAACTATGGACCGTATGACGAGAATGGTGTTAACAAGACGTGTCAAAGCACGAAAGACTTGATAAGCATATCCACGTAAAGGAACTTTGACGCACAAGGGTCTGTTTTCCTTAATCAATAAAGCAGGCATAGGAAATTCTGTCATTGAGGCCATCCGGTTTGGTGGTCTCCAGCCTAAAAATCCATTCCGCTTCCTTACGAAGCACGCGTTGGTCAAAATTGCCGCCTCTCGGTGACGGGCGGACAATCTCTATGCCCTGAAAAGTTATAGGATTACTTTCCCCTGCATGACACAAGTTGACATGTCTTGCTACATTTGTATCGTCATCTTTTCGAATGTCTGCCAGATGTTCACCTATTCTGCGACGAAATTCCCGCGTGGTTTTGCCCACATATTGCATTCCGCATATACATGTTGCAAGATAGATAACCCCAGAGGACCTGCAATTGATAAAACATCGTATCTCATAGGTTTTGGATGTAACCGTACTAGTAAAGGTGTTGCCCGTTTTTATAGAATGACATGCAATGCACCCACTACAACGAAAGGTACCTCTGCTTGGATTGACCAACCAGGTGGTTTGTACATTTTCTTGGAAGAGGCTATGGACCAGCCGGTCCCTCAGATTTCTTCCTCGCCGGTACGTCACTGATGGTCTATCCGTAATGTATTCTGATATATCGGGGTCCATTTTTAGGATACCCCAATATTTATGCAGAATACGTACAATCTGGGCATTGGCCCCATCAAAGGTGCCGATGAGGCGAATAAAATTCTCGTCATTAGTCTCATCCCTCGGATTAAGCAGAGATTCTCTAGCACAATTCTTGGCCTGTTGATAAGCCGGTGCTAGAGTTTTCTGCAGATAACCCCGTTTTAAAAATCTTTTCTGAAGGTCCCGGCCTTGTCCTGAAAATCTGGCATCGAGGAGCAGTTCCTTCTCACACGAAGATATTGCCCTCTAGGTATCCCTCTTTTTAACGGGATTGGATGCCAACTGTCCCAATGCAGCAGGCTATTAGTGGCAGTCGATTTACGGTGCAGACTAGTATTGATTTTTCCCTCACCCGATTTAGAGATAAAAAGATCCAAGAAAGTAATCCTGCTGGAATTGATCTCAGATGTGAATCAAAGGCCGCAGTTGTTCACATTCAGAGCGTGAACAAACTCCTTAAAGTCTGCCACAGACCCCGACCAGAAAATCAGAACATCGTCTATAAATCTGAGCCACAGTGTGATACATTCGAACCATTTGTAGTTCTGTTCACTAAACACAATCTCCCTCTCCCACCAGCCCAGGTAGAGGTTAGCATAGGATGGCGCACAGGGACTCCCCATGGCCACCCCCCTGAGCTGACGGAAGAGGTGACGGTTAAAAGTGAACACACTGTGGCTCAAGACGAAATTCAGTAGTGTGATCACAAACTCATTATGTGGGAAAAAATCGCTGCCTCTCTGCTGTAAATAATAGCGCACTGCACTGATGCCCCCCTCATGAGGGATGGAGCTATACAGAGCCTCCACGTCGAGGCTGGCTAGCAACACCGTATCCTCGACATGGAGGCCATCAAGTTTGCTGATAATCTCCATTGAGTCCCTTACGTAAGAGGGCAAACTGCGATCTGGCCACTTTGATGCGCTGTTATTTTATGCATAACTCTCTGTTAGTGTCACCTGCTTGGCTCCGGCCAATGAAATCCCATTATATTTCGTGTAGGTGGTAGGATCGGCATTTTTGTTACGTCAGGAGGCGTCCGGCGTTGCCATGGTGCGGCAGCGCACACTCGGATCCTCACTGGGTAGCCGCGCTCCTTTGATCTGCCTCCTGGGGGTGTGGCTTTGGTTATTTGAAGCGGAGTTTGGCGCGGCAGCTTCACGGCCAACACAGCACCGACTGACGCCGCCACTATGCTTTAGTGTGGCAGCGTCTAGGCAGGAACTCTCAATCATAAGTCCTACTGGCTCCTGATGATTCTCAACATAGAAGAAACGCGTTGAGCGTGCATTATTTGAGGGAGTCCAGCCTTGTAATGCTTTAGGGTTGACAGGGGTGGAGTGCAGCAGCTGTGGGCACGTTATCCTAGCAGAGCGTAGTTGGGCTGTCATTGTAAGAGCCTATATGCTCACAGTCCCCTGTATGTGCAGAAAGTAATATGATTCAACCCTATTAAGCATTATTGTTTTTTCTCACATCTGTGCATTTGCGGCCTGGTCTTATCCTTGGCGTGACGCAGATTTGTGAATTTTAGCACTGTGCATATCTTCCAGTTAGCCAACGCATCAGCACAAAACTGGCTATATCAAGTTTGGCATTGGGAGAAGAATTGCACGTTTATTATTCAGTAACACACCTTATTTTAGTGATATCTCAATAAAAGTTATGTTTTAGCGTTCCAATAATTTGTCAGTGATAGTTTCAATAGGACGCGTTATTCTATTACACAATAATCCTTGTCAGTGAATTCTAAATACCGTAAAAGAATGAAATAAAAACAGTGTCAAATTTTTTTTTTTTAATCTCCTCACATCACAAAAAGTGTAATAGCAAGCGATCAAAAATGTATATGAACCCCAAACAGGGCCAATCAATCCGTAATCTTATCCCGCAAAAAATGATACCCTACATAGGATAATAGCCCAAAAAATTTAAAAAAATATGACTCTCAGACTATGGAGACATTAAAACATGATTTTTTTTTGTTTCAAAAATTATATTATAGTGTAAAACTTAAATAAACAAATAAAAAGTACACATATTAGGTATCACCGTGTCCGTAACATCATGCTCTATAAAAATAACACATGAACTAACCCCTCAGGTGAACACAGCAAACAAAATAATATAAATACGGTGTCAAAAGCCATTTTTGTCACCTTACATCACAAAAAGTGTAATAGTAAGCGACCAAAATGTCATATGCACCCCAATATAGTGCCAATCAAACTGCCATCTCATCCTGCAAAAAATGAGCCCCTACATAAGACTGTTGCCCAAAAAAAATATATATATGGCTTTCAGAATGGGGAGACACTTAAACATCATTTTCTTCACAAATGCTTTATTATGAAAAACTTAAACAAAAATTCCCAAAAAGTAGACATATTTGGTATTGTCGCGTCCGTATCAACCTGCTCTATAGAAATAGTACACGATCTAACCTGTCAGATCAACTATGTAAATAACAAAAAAAGAAAAAACGGTCTCAAAACAGCTATTTTTTTTCACATTTTCCATTTTAATCAATTTTTCCAGTAACAAAGCAAGGGTTAACAGCCAAACAAAACTGAATATTTATTGCCCTGATTCTGTAGTTTGCAGAAACACCCCATATGTGGTCGTAAACTGCTGTATGGCCAAACGGCAGGGCTCAGAGGAAAAGGAACGCCATATGGTTTTTGGAAGGCAGATTTTACTGGACTGGTTTTTAGACACCATGTCCCATTTGAAGCCCCCCCTGATGCAACCCTAGAATATAAACTCCCAAAAAGTTACCCCATTTTGAAAATTTCAGAAAATTTCAGAAAAATTTTAAGATTTGCTTCTAAACTTCTAAGCCTTGTAATGTCCCCATAGTAGACATATAGGGAATGTAAATCAATAACTTTTTTTTGGCGGTATTACCATGTTATATAGAAATTGAGAAAATGAAACTTGGAAAATTGCTAATTTTTCTAAATTTTTGGTAAATTTGGTATTTTTTTTATAAATAAAAATTTATTTCTTTTACTCCATTTTACCAGTGTCATAAAGTACAATATGTGACAAAAAAACAATCTCAGAATGGCCAGGATAAGTAAAAACGTTTTAAAGTTATCACCACATAAAGTGACACTGGTCAGATTTTCAAAAAATGGCCTGGTCCTTAAGGTGAAATAGGGCCGTGTCCTTAAGGGGTTAAAAGTTGGTTGTACTCTGACAGGACACTGAAACAGCGCAACTCCGTTCTCCTCAACGATCACTGAAAGGATGCGGAGATTGGAGCTGCACTGTAGGATTTGAGCCTGCTCTCAAGCTGTCTCTCTGAGCCCATTGACTTCTCTCTCGTGAGCAGCTCTCAGAACTTAATATGCAACCAATACATCAGTATTGGTCAGTATAATCAGGCAAAACTAGGAGTGGAACCTACAAAGAGGCAAACTTTAATGGAAAGTTTTGTACTTCCTCCATTTTTTGGACCCACTCTTGGCTTTGTCTTACATATACTGACAGGAATACTGCCATGTAAATGAGGTCTTACTGGTAAATGGATTTTTGTGTGCCAATGACAGCACCCCTCTAATTCTTTTCCTGCAAGTACTTGAAATAAAAATACCTATCTCCTATTTCATACAGGTTTTTGTGGCAATTTATTGAGCCAAAGAAAGAAGTGGTTTGCAAAGGAATGAAAAAATATAAAGGAAAGACTAAAGTAATAACTGGAATGGGTGGACTACAGCAGTGGTTCCCAACTCCAGTCCTCAATGCCCACCTGCGGTCACGATTTGAGTATATCCCACAGAATGAATGCCTGTGGTAAGTCCGGATGCACTAACACTAATTATATCACCTGATCAATACTAAGGAAATCCTGAAAACGTGACTGACAGGTGGGCCCTGAGGACTGGAGTTGAGGAACCCAGGCCTACAGTACCCAGAAAGAGTATCAAAATTAGGGTTATTTACTTTAGAAAAAAGACGACTGAGGGGAGATCTAATAACTATGTATAAATATATCAGGGGTCAGTACAGAGATCTCTCCCATCATCTATTTATCCCCAGGATGTGACAAGGGGACATCCTCTGTGTCTGGAGGAAAGAAGGTTTGTACACAAACATAGAAAAGGATTCTTCACTGTAAGAGCAGTGAGACCATGGAACTCTCTGCCTGAGGAGGTGGTGATGGTGAGTATAATAAAGGAATTCAAGAGGGGACTGGATTTATTTCTGGAGTGTAATATTACAGGCTACAGCTACTAGAGAGGGGTCGTTGATCCAGGGAGTTATTCTGATTGCCTGATTGGCAATGGAATTTTTTTCCCCTTACGTGGGGAAAATTGGCTTCAACCTCACAGGGGTTTTTTGCCTTCCTCTGGATCAACTTGCAGGATAACAGGCCGACCTGGATGGACAAATGTATTTTTTCTTTCTTTTAAACTATGTTACTTATACTCCATTCTGCTGGATGCACTTCTGGCTTTGGCTTAAAAAGCTGCCACAAAAACCTATGCCAGGAGAAGGCAGTACTGTAGCGGCAGTGGTCAAAGTGTCCAGATGGCAAGAGATGGTGTTCAGATATTCCAGAATATGCTCCTGTCGAGCACTCTGAATAGTCAGTTCCTTAAACACTTCTTGGGTGTACCAGTGGGTTTTGTGGCCTGAGCAAACTGTTACACAGTGGGTGTGGAACCACTGTGTCAACCAACAGATTTGACTTTGGGCTACTTGTAAGGGCTTTATCTAGGCAGTTCCCTGGTATTTACCCTTTAAAGGGGTTGTCCGAGTTATGAAAAAACTATATATAGCACTGAAAATTTGATGGGCAGCTATATATGACTAGAGATGAGCGAACTTTAAAAAAAAGTCCGGTGTGCGGCGTTCGGGTTGTGGTAAGTCGCGCATCCCGTTATGGATTCCACTATAGCAGCATATGGAATCCATAAGGGGCGGCTGCCACCAACCCGAACTGTTGAACAGCCGAAGGACCTGGGGTGACGTTACCGTCATGTGATCAGTGCAGGGGGCGTGGCTCAGCACGGGATCAAATCCAGTACTGAGCCACGCCCCCTGCACTGATCACATGACGGTGACGTCACCCCAGGTCCTTCGGCTGTTCAACAGTTCGGGTTGGTGGCAGCCGCCCCTTATGGATTCCATATGCCGCTATAGTGGAATCCATAACGCGACTTACCACAACTCGAACGCCGAACACCGGACTTTTTTTTAAAGTTCGCTCATCTCTATATATGACAGATTATGGTGCACAAAAGGAGTGTCCTACAGACAGAGGAGGAAGACAATCTTAGCATACGGAGTTCATTCAGTTTTTTTTAAATGAATGGTTCCGCATATGGACCGCAAACAGAACGGAAACAGAAAACAAAAACTCATAAATGGGGCTATTCCACAGCCTTTCCATGTGTACTATACAGCACGTTGCATTATTCTGCTTAGATTGGTTTCTACTGCAGTGATTCTCAAGGGGTACACCCTGCAGGTTGAGGGGGTACCTAAGAGGGCCTCCGAACAGGAGCGATGTCTCCCTGACCTGCCATTCACTCTGAATACAGGCACTAGGCAGGCTCGAACTGGCCCAGCGGGGAGCCGGTAAAATCCTCGGTAGGCCGTTTGCCGGCATGCCTATATTGATAATCACATAGTCACTAATCAGCGGCAGCCCCAGCTGCCTGCTGGATAGCGCCACTGCCTGTCGCTGTAATAAGCAGCGAGGCACTCACTACAGGGCCAGCGGTGGGCATGAGGGTGCAGCAAGTGGCCAGATAATCCACTCCTCATTTTGTATGGCTGCTGCAGTGCTGCGGAGCCCATCCTCTTCAACTGTGGGCTCCGCCTCCTGATCTGTGCTCTTACACTGTCACACTGATGATGCTGCACGCAGAGCAGGAGCAGCCCTGCGGTCCGCCCATTTTCTGAGTCAGTGCAGAGCACGGTGGCGGGATTTCAGTTTATTTGACAATCAGGCAGGCACAGGCGGAGCTACAGAAGAGAAGAATGAGGATCTGTTTCAAATAAAGCAAGCTGAGAGGTGTGCCCAGACCAGTCTCCTCCCAAACCAATATGTATTTACTGCTAAAAAAAAGTCTACATTTTACTGTCCTCCCCTCTGGAAATTACAACTCCCAGCATGCCCTGTGAGTTGCAGACCTTCAGGACCTGTTGGGAGTTTTCCTTATTGCAAAAAAGCTGTACTCTTAGGGCTTCTACCCCTTACACACTGCTGTCAAAATCCGCTGCGTATACCGCAAACTGACATGGTTTCTGCTACAGTTGTTCACTTTAGATGCCACGGATCCGCTTGCAGCTTAGCTCTATTGAATAGAACCAAGCTGCAAGCAGACACCCGCTTTAGCCCTGTGAATGGCCCCTTATGTTCCAAGCAGCCACACATCAATTGCTGTTGACAAACTACAAGTTTGTACGGTATAAAGATAAATTAAGAGGGTTCTCCGGGCATCATGAAAAATACAAGTGTTTCGTGGACCTGTGGAAGAAATGTGGTTTCATTAACACTTACCTGTCCCTTGCTCTACTAATGCTGTTCTCCCTGCCACACTCGTACCGGCTGCGAGCTCTTGTCCCAAATAAATGTTTGCGCTTCTTTTCCAGTTCAGCTACATAGTAATAAATGCAGCTGAACAGGAAAAGAAGCACACACATCAGGTTGGGACAAGAGTGGAAGAGCTGGCGGCCAATGCTAGTGCAGTGGGGACAATGGTATTAGTGGAGCAACAGACAGGCAAGTATTAATGAAACCAAATTTCTTCCAAAGGTCCACGGAGCACTTGTATTTTTTATAATGCCCGGAGAACCCTCTTAGAACTTGTCTAAAATCACACAGCCATTAACTGTTAGTAAATAGTAAACCTTTAGGCCTCTTTCACATGAGCGATACGGATTGGCTCCGGATGCATTCAGTGAAACTTGCACCATTTCGCAGGCAAGTTCAGTCAGTTTTGTCTGCAATTGTGTTCAGTGTTTCATCCGATGCAATGCGTTTTTCACTTGAGCCCCATTCACTTCTATGGGGCCAGGGCTGTGTGAAAAACGCAGAATATAGAACATGCTGCGATTCTCATGCAACGCAGAAGTGATGCATGAAAAACAACGCTCATGTGCACAGACCCATTGAAATAAAAGGGTCAGGACCTGCATGGAAAATACGCTTGTGTGAAAGGGGCAAGGACTTCAGGCTTTTGGCCATGCAGCAGCGCATCCTTATGGCTGCGATAAGAGATAATTACCAACCCTACAGTTTAACCCCTAAGCTGCCACAGTCAATACCAACCATGGATATTATCACTGACTTATTACCCAGCTTTCCCGGTCTCAGATAATATCACTGACCTATTACCCAGCTTTCCCGGTCTCAGATATTATCACTGACTTATTACCCAGCTTTCCCAGTATCAGATATTATCACTGACCTATTACCCAGCTTATGGGGGGGGGGGCATCTGATGGCAATTGGGGGGCATCTGTGGATGGCAGTAATGGGGGGGCATATGTGAATGGCACTTATGGGGAGGGGGCATCTGTGGAGTGCCATCCACAGACTCCCCCAAGTGCCATCCACAGACTCCCCCCCCTAAGTGCCATCCACAGACTTCCCCCCCTAAGTGCCATCCACAGACTCCCCACCAAGTGCCATCCACAGACTCCCCCCCCCAAGTGCCATCCACAGACTACTCCCCCTAAGTGCCATCCACAGACTCCCCTCCCCTAAGTGCCATCCACAGACTCCCCCACTAAGTGCCATCCACAGACTCCGCCCCCCTCCCCTAAGTGCCATCACATATGGTCCCGGCAACGGAGCGCACGGCGTCCTCGGTTGCTATGATGCCGTGCGCTCCCTCCTGCTGCCGGAATACAGTGATACACTCTTATAGATCATAGCAGTGTATCACTGTATTCCGAGGCAGGAAGGGAGCGCACGGCGTCACAGCAACCGGGACGCCGTGCGCTCCGCTGCTGCACCATATGTGATGGCACTTAGAGGGCAGAGTCTGTGGATGGCACTTAGTGGGAGTCTGTGGATGGCACTTAGGGAGGGAGCCTGGACTCCTAGGCACCAGAGCGCACGGCGTCCCCGGTTGCTATGACACCATGCGCTCCCTCCTGCCGCCGGAATACAGTGATACACTCTTATAGATCATAGCTGTGTATCACTGTATTCTGGCGGCAGGAGGGAGCTCACGGTGTCATAGCAACTGGGGACACCGTGCGCTCCATTGCCGGGACCATATGTGATGGCACTTAGGCGAGGGGGGGCGGAGTCTATGGATGGCACTTCGTGGGGGAGTCTGTGGATGGCACTTGGGGGAGGGGAGTCTGTGGATCGCTGCCTAGACTCCTGGGTACCAGAGCACACGGCATCCTCGGTTGCTATGACGCCGTGCGCTCCCTCCTGCTGCCGGAATACAGTGATACACTCCTATAGATCATAGCAGTGTATCACTGTATTCTGACGGCAGGAGGAAGCGCACAGCGTCATAGCAACCGGGGACGCCGTGCGCTCTGGAGTCGGGACCATATGTGATGGCACTTAGGGGAGGGGGGGGGGGGAGTCTGTCGATGGCAGATAGATAGATTCTCTGCCGCGTCTGCTACAGAGCATGCACGGCTTTGTAGCAGATGCGGCAGAGAATCTATCAGATCCATGTGTGACTGCTGTTCATACTACTGACTGTAAATAGCAGACTAAGGGGGGATTTATCAAGATTGGTGCTTTCTACGCTTGATATCTCCTGCACTGATGTAGGATGTGCCTAATTTTATTACAAGGTGAGGGCCTCATCATAAATTAGGTGCATCCACCTGCAGTCTGTGTACCTAAACAGAAATCTACAACAGCTCAGAGCTGCCGTACATTTCTGCAAGGGCGGACTGGGAACTTAAAGTGGCACTGGAAAAAAACTTAAAAGTGGCTCCAATGTTGTAGATGGGTCCAAATTGACAGAAGGTGGGGCAACACAAGTAAATGGGGCCAAGACAAGTTGGCAAGGCCAGTAATACCATAGTGCAGCACAGAAGACTATCCCACAGAACCAAATACCTCCCCATAAGCTGTCTCTCTGTGGTGGCCATCAATATGCCATGTTCTGTTCTCCTCCTCCAATTGTCTTTAGTATGTTTCAGGGGGCTTAGGTGGTGAGATGTGGGCCACAACACCAAGCCAACCCTACCTTCAGCATACTGCCTGGACTTTCTATGATAACGACCCCTATAGTTCCACCAGTAGTATGTACCCAGACAGCGGCAATGAGGAGGGATTGGGTGGCCCTATGGGAATCAGCCCACTGGAAAACTTCCCTGAATGGTCTTTGGCAAGTCTGCCTGGATTTCTGTCTTTATTTGCACCTGCTGTAAATGATGATAGATTTGTCTCTGCTGATGACTATGCCCCTTTTCCACCCTTCTCATGCTTCCTTTTGGAAAAGTGGTAAGTGCAGAGTAAAACGAGGCACATGTGACTTCCTTTCAATAAGTCACTTTCTGGCGCAAGGGAGATGATAAATCTCCCCTTAAGTTATCAACTAATTGAGTTGTTTAATAAGAAACACTTTGATATTGTACAGTGCACAATACAGTTCTGTTCTGCATGCTGAATTGTGTGCTAAAATGCACATGTTCATGCACGTGAGGCCGAAAAATATACAAGTAATATTTCTGTTTATGCTAGTGGTCGAGTGGGCCCCCAAAATCAATTCCCCTGGTGGGCCCTAGGCAACCCAGTCAGACACTGGCACTAGGCCTAGTGCCTATCAGAGACCAGAGGAGGTGGCAGAATATCATCATCATCACAAATCCATGAGCTGGGCATCAAGCAGCTCAGATGCAGACCGGAAGAGGACTATGTCCTGCACCGCATAGGGGACAGTAACAGGGAGGTATTTGGTTTATGGCACACACGATTAGGGGACATTTTTTTCTTATGGCACATATTAGAAGGTTAGTAGCAAAGTAGACTTTGTTTGGGGGGCACTCAGCTATCTGGCGCTGTATGGACTAGTAATGGTCAGTGTACTGTACAACTGTAAATTTATTGGACAACACATAAATGTACACATAAAACAAGTGGATGTATAGCATCCATCTTAATTCTAAGAAGTATAGCATGTAATGATAAAAACGGATGATCAACCGAAGAAAAGGGTAGTAGTAAAAAAATGTTATAAATGATATATATAAAACATGTTAAAGAATGAACTTCATATCCTTGAGAAGGATCCCGGAAGGGGATTGAAACGTTGCTTATTTTGTGTCACATGTGTGAATAAAGACACTGCGTTTTTTTTCACAAGAAGAGTGCTGCGTTGATTTTTCATGGATATATATATATATATACATATATGTAAATATAAGAGTCACTTGCTGGTATTACCTATTAAGTCTTCTAATATATGAAACAGAAATATAAAAAAGATATAGAATAGTAGTCCAGATTATATAACCATAGCAAAGACAGGTGCACTCTGCGGCAATACTAAACCCTCACACTGATGTTAAAATTGAGAGGTTAGTTCGACACATCCTACTAGGAGGACATGTCTTAAGCTCGGACACCATGCCAAGGTCTCGCAAATAGCCCGAGACCCTACCACTCAACCTACCTGTGCCGTATGGGCGATACCAGGGGCCGTTGGGCATTAGTCCAGATTATATTAATCCTGATAGTATTGCGCTGATATCTGTCAGTATATAATATTGGATAGATGGCGCTGATGGTCTTCATATTGTATTTCAATCTATATATTGCTTTCTTGTAAGAGAAAGAACATTAGTCTCTCATATATGTTCCATATAATAATTGGCAAACAAAGTGACCATTGATTTGAGGCTTGTAGCCTGTACATTACCAGTCTTTATGTTTCTGTAAGCCCAGATTTTCCCCGATGTTGCTAGATGCGCGCTATTTTCTTCTGCTCCGCTCGCCGGCTCGTAGCGTGGCGTCCAATATAATCGGGATCCGCAGCAGTGTTCTTTTCTCAGGATGGGGTGCATGGATACCAAGTATACTGATGCGTTAGCATACTTTTGTCACGCTGAAAGGATGTTGAATCTGCCGATCAGATGTTTATGGAATTATGAGGAATATTTGAATGTGTTCCTCTATATTTGTTCACTGCTAGGTTACCAAATGCGTTTCAGAGCCTAATGCTCCTTCCTCAGTGGCCTGCAGTGACTGAATGAACAGTTCTTTGAAAGAGGAGTTACATCGTCTGGGGGGGAGGTATCCCCCAAAAAAGGTTGCAGTGAAAAGGTGAACTGGATTTTTTTACCACTCTCAGTTTGTATAATATCCTACTACATATATGTTGGATAAACATATGTCTCTGAATAAATATAAAAAATATAAGAAATATAAAAAACTACAACAAAGGGAACAAATGAAAGTACATAAATGTGCTTGTAAAATAGCGCACTAGCGTTAAGGCCCGCATTTTGTGGAACGGAATTGTGGACCCATTTATTCCTATGTGGACACTCTATGTCCCGCCCGGATCCGGAATTGCGGATCCGCACTTCCGTTCCGCGAAAAAATAGCCCTGACTTTATTCAAAGAGGTCTCTAATGGTTGAATGGGATAATTTTTTACCAGAAATTCTTGTTTTAATTTTGTTGCCTCCTGTTCAAATTGATCGTTATTTACGTTTACTGCAGTTGTGTTTAATCCTTCTGAATTGGCTGGTAGGAATATTTAGGAGCCACCTGGGGAGATGACAACTTGTATTGTCAGGCATTTTCATGAGTGTATATGATACCTGATCATATTATAGTCCAAAATGGATGCTCATTGTCTTTAAGAGTCAGACTGAACCAAAGTTTTGCTGTATGGCTGGAACAGGCCAAGATGTGAGGTCACATAGAGTTCAGCCTGTGTAAAAGTTTATACTGAATACAAAGAACATTCTATTTTAAAAAGTTATTGCCTTCCGTCTAAAGAGAACAAGGCCTATTCATATCATTATGGTCCATAGATCAATAGTGTTAGAAACATTCAGAGAGACGCCTAGAGGTCTGTCTTTAGTTGTTTAAAAGTTGTCCAAGTTAATCCTTATCTCTAATTTACGACGATCAGGGTCAAATGTATATAATACAAGAGTGCCATAGTTAACTTTTTATATTATGGTACTAATAGCTTGCACAACAGTGTCATCTGGAGATAGATGGATATCATTACACCATCCTCCATAGTTGCATTATGGGTAAATATGATCTCCTAGGATCATTACCATATGAGCAGGGGGAGGTAATGTAAGATAAGGATTGGGATAATTACTGTTGGAAGAAGGGGATTTCCAACAAGCAAAGAAGAACATTCCAGGATCATCAGAATGATGGTCATCAGGATCATCATAGCCAAAGATGAGGACTCACAAGGGAGATCCAACACCCAAGAGAAAGGGGTCTATCAATATGAGAGTGATGGTGAGACATGCGATGATGGACCACCCAGCTTTCCTAGGAGCAGAAGGACTTGGTAAGAGACATAAAGAATGAGATTTCATTTTATTAAGACTATTTCGATAATGTCGGTGAAATTATACTATCTATATTGGCAAATAAATAAACACATTAATTGGTCAACTCTATATTGAGATGTAGTCTTAGGATATTGTGAGGCTTCATTCTACCTGCAGAAGATTTAAGACTCATAATCTATCAAAGTATTAAATGATTGTATATAAATAGATATATATTGATAGTAGCATTCTTCGCCAAGCTAGGTGATAAATTCCCACTAGAAAGACTTGTTCAAAGTTCTTCCCATTTATGTTGTGTGTCTTAATAGTCTTACCAAAGTCATATATGTAAAAATAGTCCAGGATAGGATGGAAGGATACAGTTATCTCTTCTAAGTTATATCCTTGTATAGATTTGCCTATTCTTGAAGTCATGGGAGGTGTAGTTGGTTAGAGGGGGGCAGAATGTATTCAGCATTCCATATTGGTGTCTAGGATTAGACATGCCCATCCTGATATCATGAGGTTTCCTCTGAACAGAAGTGATGTATATACCTTAACTTCTTATTTTAATATCCTAACCAAATAATAGCTTTGTTATAATGTGACAAGTTGCTTCTACCCACATGTATTGCTAAGCTTATATTGCTTTACATCGATGATATCATTGTGTTTATTTTCTTATTTTAAGCTTGTAATGCTTTATATCAACGTCTTATATATTCATTGGCATATATCATTGTGTTTATTTATGTTTATAACCTTGTAACCAATAAATTTGCATATTTCTATAATACCTGCGTATTATTATTTAATGTCAAAACTATATCTTTAGCATTAATGTCATCTCTCATGAAAAGAACTTATTATCTGAGGAAATAGTTGGCCTCAGATGTGAATTGTATCGATTGGGTTATCTACAATTCACCAGGCTATGACCATAATTAATAATTCTTAATTGAATTATTATAAACCCGACAGTATATAGAATGTAACTATTTTTCATTACTGATTTATAATATGTCCTACATATTAGTTTATGTTAATCTATATTGATGGTTACATCCAAAAATTCCACCTGCGTTCTGCTGATGTTTGTAGTAAACCGAAGGTTTCTGTCGTTAATGTTTATGTCTCGTATCAAGGTGTTAAGATTCTCTTCTGTATCATGCCAAATGAATATCATCGATGTATCTTCTCCATAGTACCAGACTTGTCCCCAGTTTGGGATGGATGATGTCTTGCTGCCATTAGGCCATGAAAAGATTAGCATAGCTGGGGACAAATCTGGTACCCATGGCGGTGCCCCTTTCTTGTAGGTAATATTGTGAGTCAAATGAAAAATAATTGTGGTTTAGTATATATTGGACACCTTCCAGTATGCAACTAATCTAATCATGTAATGTGTTATTAGAAACAAGTTGTTTATTTAGGGCATCTATTCCCTGTTTATGTTCAATAATTGTATATAGTGAATTTACATCCATAGAACCTATGGTCCAGTTGTCTTAAAAAGGTAAGTTCTTCCAATGTATGAATGTAGGGATTTGTCCAATGTATATATGAAGGGATTTGTCTTACTACTGGTTGTAGTATTTTATCAATGTACTGTGATAAGTTGGAAGATATGAAGCCAATACCAGATATTATTGGTCTACAAGGTGGGTTAATGTAGTCTTTGTGAATTTTGGGTATGCAATAAAAGACAGGTAGTCGCTTTTGTGTTTCAACTATATATTTATTTAATAGACAGAATATATTT
The DNA here is from genome assembly GCA_033119425.1 of Bufotes viridis. Lineage (NCBI taxonomy): Eukaryota > Metazoa > Chordata > Amphibia > Anura > Bufonidae > Bufotes > Bufotes viridis. The sequence continues at coordinate 355,034,105 of CM065589.1, forward strand.
TGCTCCGAGTTAAAAGGTTTTTATAGATGTGGTATGTGTATGAATTGTAAAATTATGAAATTCTCTAGATAAACCACACAAGCACAGTCCACATCTAACACTTTTTATATTAATATTAAAGACAATCTGTCTTGTAATTCGACTGATGTGATATACATAATACAGTATAGTTGTCCCAAACAGTACATCGGGCACACAAAACGCACTCTTACAAAAAGAGTATCTGAGCACATCAGCAATATGAAGAAGGCATATGAGCAACATTCCCTCTCCCGCCACTTTAAATAAGTCCATAAACAAGACCCTTCAGAATTGACCTTTTGTGCTATTGAAAAGGTCCAAAGATCATGGCGTGGAGGGGATCATATTGCCGCCATGTTTAGAATGGAATCAAAACGCATTTTTGATTTCAAATCTCTGCTACCTAAAGGTCTGAATGCAGAACTTGAGGTGTTCGGTTTTTTGTGATCTTGGACAGTGTTCCCCCCATCCAATGGAGCATGGAGAGTCTGGTTTTCTATCAACACCTCCATGCTCCCTCTGGAGGGGGGGTCCACGACCCTTACCCTGCACATCAAGGCCAACGTTTTTTGCAAATTCAGAAAAAAAAATTATTTTACTTTTTTAACAAAATCAGATAACTTTCAAAGATACAAGAAGTAACTATACAAGTAACTATTTTTAAAAAAAATATCCATTAAAAAATATCCATATAGGACTGGTTTCCTCCTTTCTATCTCTTAACCACATACTAATAACAATATGTGGAAAAATAAGAGCTCTTGCAATTTGTCTGTATCAGAAGAATACAATGTCATCTCATAATGTCATCTCAGTATCTATTCAATTGAAGAATGTTGCGTAAAATTATATCTTTAATCTGCAAACATATTGCTTTTTATAAAATGATAATACAGACTTCATAGTAGTGAATGGGTGAAAACCGCTTGAATAGCATGTATGCGCTTTTGATGCGGCTTTCTTCTAGGTGTATGTGTTTTTTTGCATCTACCACACTCAAATTATTTTAAGTATCTTTTGCCTTAAAGTATGCATTTTAATGTTGTTTTATATGTTATGCTATACCAATTTGAAATGACTGGTGTAATGAATGGAGTTGCCCTTTTAAAAGAAGCGATACTGACATTTCCCTTTTAAGATCTCCTAATTAAATATTTTATCCAATGAGAACGGAAATATGGTTATATATAGCAAGTAATGAGAGAGAAAGAAATGGCCACTGATGAAGGGATTTGAAATCCCGAAACGCGTATGGCATGCAAGTCTGAATACCTGCCGAAAGCAGACTCTTTTTCTGTAAAAAGGTAACTGAGCGCGCTCTAATTTGAAATTACAGAGTTCGATGTTCTGAATCACGTGGGATGCCACGTGACAGGCATACCCGGAAGTTACAGATTCAGACGGGACACGCGATTCCAGCATGTATGGGACCAAACATTCGCCAAAGGACACGCGACACCAACGTGTACGGGACCAAACATTCGCCAAAGGATACTGATGCACAGTGTCCGTTTAGTCCGAATTGAGACGCACAACAAAGGGAACACTGGTGAACATCCGAGCACATATATGTGGTGAACATACGGTAACCTGCTTTCGCTGACTTAATCATTCAGTGTGTCTGTCATTTTGTAGCCCTTACAGGAGCATCATTTGTGGCGTCATATTGCTGTTCTCTACAGGAATATATTTTATGTGGCAGCGTTTATAAAGTTTTATGGTGATATAAGCTATCAATCATGCTACTGTTCACATATTGAAGTTAACGCAATGCGATTTTTAATCATCTACTATGCACCAGATGCGATTTTTTGACTGTGATTACCAACTTTGCAACATTAACCACTACAGGACCGCCTAACGCACGGATGCGTCCGGTGGGCGGTCCTGCAGTTCTGTTCTGACGCATTGGCGCGTCATCTCGCGAGACGCGAGATTTCCTTTGAACGCGCGCGCGTGTTCACAGTGCCGCGCGTCTCAGGAGTTTAACTACAGCCTGCCAGCGATGATCAATCGCTGGCAGGCTGTAGATGCGAATTAAATCGCATCAAAGAGGTATATCAGACGCTGTTTTGTTAACAGCGTCTGATATACCTGCTACCTGGTCCTCTGGTGGTCCCATTTGCTGGGATCGACCACCAGAGGACCAGGTAGCTATGTAAAGTTGCACCAAACACTACACTAACCCCCCCCCCTCACTTATTAACCCCTTGATCACCCCATCTAGATTCCCTGATCACCCCCTGTCACTGATCACACCCCTTGTAAGGCTCCATTCAGACGTCCATATGTGTTTCACGGATCCGTGGATTCACGGATCCGCGGATCTGATCCACGGATCCGCAGATCCTCAAAACACGGACATCGGCAATGTGCTTTCCGCATTTTGTAGATCCGCACATTGCCAGAACTATATAGAAAATGCTTTTTCTTGTCCGCAATTGCGGACAAGAATAGGACATGTTCTATATTTTTGCGGAACGGAAGTGCAGACCCGGAAGCGCGGATCCGTAATTCGGATCCGAGCGGACAAAGTCTGTCCCCATAGAAATGAATGGGTCCGCAATTCCGTTCCGCAAACAGAATTGCGGACGTGTGAATGGGGCATAAGGGTCCCTTATCACCGCCAGTTAGTTAGCTACTTGTTAGGTAGCTAGCGCCCAGCCCACCGCACCACAGTCACTGATTTTGGCATTGATCGATGCGAATGAAAAAATCTGTGCCGTTCATTTTTTTTTTTTCAGCCCAGAGGCTGAACGGAAAAAAAAATATCTCATTACCCGTATGCTCAATATAAGGAGAATCGCAGAAACTCCTAATGCTGGCCATACGTGTAATGATTGCGGAGACCCCAAAAATGCCAGGGCAGTACAAACACCTCACATGTGACCCCATTTTAGAAAGAAGACACCCCAAGGTATTCCGTGAGGGGTATGGTGAGTTCATGTAAAATTTTATTTTTTGTCACAAGTTAGTGGAATATGAGACTTTGTAAAAAAATAGGGGCTAGAACCTGGGATCTTTTTATCCTATTCAACCTGATACAGCTCTATTAGGGTGAATAGGATCTCACACTCTCCCTGCTGCCCTGTGCATAGTGCACACAGCAGCAGGGAGCTGACTATGGCAGCCAGGACTTCAGTAGCGTCCTGGCTGCCATGGTAACCGATCGGAGCCCCAGCATTACACTGCTGGGGCTCCGATCACTGCCACCAACAAGGAGGAGGGGACCCTGTGGCCACTGCCACCAATAATTTTAATACTGGGGGGAGGAAGGAAGGGGGGGGATGGGGAGGGCACACTGGCCACCAATGTATTTAATACTGGGGAAAGGGGGGTGGACTGGCCAATGTTTTAATACTGGGGAAAGGGGGGGGGACACTGGCCAATGTCTTTAATACTGGGGACGGTGGGGGGGGGGCACACTGGCCACCAATGAGGAGTAACGTTTAATATACAAATGTAGGCAGAAGAAACTCATTGCGGGCACCCTGCCTGTGACAGGGCTCTCCCAATCATGTGCCAGTAATAACAGCCCCCCCTAAATCATGTGCCAGTAATAACAGGCCCCCCCATTATGTGCCAGTAATAACAGCCCACCCCCCCATTATGTGCCAGTAACAACAGCCCCACCTATTATGTGCCAGTAATAACAGGGCCCGGACCCCCCAATCATGTTCCAGTATAACGAAGTATTGTATAACAAAAAAATAAACCCTTATACTCAGGGCTGTGGAGTCGGAGTCGAGGAGTCGGAGTCGGAGGCAATTTTGGGTACCTGGAGTCGGAGTCGGCAAAAAATGGACCGACTCCGACTCCTACTAGATTTAAATTGGAATAAAAAAAAAGCAAGTTTAAATGTCCCAATTCAGATAAAGTTATAATTAATTACTTCTCTACTGTAAGAATAAAGGCCAATGCATGCAGTGCGTCACGTTACCGCTAAACAAAGACATTAAGTGACCGTGAAGAAGCCTGCTTTTCATATGCTTTACTATGCAGTTAAAGGGACACTGACAGGCTGATTTACCGGCTAAAGATATATCTGCTGGTATTCATCAGAGGATTAGGAATACAACTAGACGACTGTTACCCCCAGTTGAGGTTTACTTGTGTTTAAAAACGTTTTAATCAATATGCAAATTCTCTACCTTTGTGCCCAAGGGGGCAGGTGCACATGTAGAGTACTGGCAGCACTAGACAGGACTAGGTAGCCAGGAGGAAGAGAGAAAGCTGGCACAGCCTCAGCATAGCCAGACGAGGCTGCTGCCAGCACTCTACACGTGCGCCTGCGCAGGAATTCAGCGTTCGGCTAGCCTGAAAAAAAAGGCCAGTGCAGTGTATAATAACGAGGGGAACAGCGCTGGGAAGCTGTACTTCGGGCACGGCTGGGCACAAAGCCGCAGGAGACGCTGCCCCATTGGGCACAAAGATAGTGAATTTGCATACAGATTAAAATGTTTTTTAAACACAAGTACAGCTTAACTGGGGGTAACATTAGTATAGGTTTATTCCTAATTCTCTGATGAATACCAGTATATATATATATCTTTAGCTGGAAAATCAGCCTGTCAGTGTCCCTTTAAGGAGCGGCAATACTTACACTTTCCATTGTCTTGTGGTCTGCTGTTACAGGGAACCCATGGTTATCCTCGCCTCTCACTGATAACTGATTAAGGACTGGAGACACTTGTATAAGTGAAGGGAATGGATAGTCAATAGTTCAAGACTGAAGCTGTAAACCATTTGAAAAACTGCTATCATTCAGCTAAGGCTATAAAACATGTAAACTCAGATTGTTAGCTTAAATTTTAAACATGACTATGGGATTCTACTAGGAAAATCACGTTTTAAAATAAATGCCCCTTCCCCTGCCCCTTCCTGGATCCTCCCACTGCTCTATCTTCAGCAGAAGATCAGCACACAAAGGAGAAGGCAGCAGCTTCTGCTCAACTACCTCTCTGTGCTAGAGGAGATTAGAAGAACTTGATGGAACAGCTTCGTATTTGCATATTAACCACTTCCCGACCGCCTAACGCACATCTGCGTTCTCACGGCGGTCGGGCTGTTCTGGGGCGACGCATATGTGCGTCATCTCGCGAGACGCGAGATTTCCTGTGAACGCGCGCGCATGTGCGCGCACGTTCACAGTAACGCGCGTCTCAGGAGTTTAACTACAGCCTGCCAGCGATGATCCATCGCTGGCAGACTGTAGATGCAATATGAATCGCATCAAACAAGTATATCAGACGCTGTTTTGTGAACAGCGTCTGATATACCTGCTACCTTGTCCTCTGGTGGTCCCATTTGCTGGGATTGACCACCAGAGGACCAGGTAACTATGTAAAGTTGCACCAAACACTACACTAACACCCCCCCACCCCCCCTCACCTATTAACCCCTTTATCACCCCATCTAGACCCCCTGATCACCCCCCTGTCATTGATCACACCCCTTGTAAGGCTCCATTCAGACGTCCATATGTGTTTTGCGGATCCGTGGATTCACGGATCCGCGGATCCACAGATCCTCAAAACACGGACACCGGCAATGTGCTTTCCGCATTTTGTAGATCCACACATTGCCAGAACTATATAGAAAATGCTTTTTCTTGTCCGCAATTGCAGACAAGAATAGGACATGTTCTATATTTTTGCGGAACGGAAGTGCAGACCCGGAAGCGCGGATCCGTACTTCCGGATCCGAACGGGACAAAGTCTGTCCCCATAGAAATGAATGGGTCCACAATTCCGTTCCGCAAACAAAATTTCGGACGTGTGAATGGGGCATAAGGGTCCCTTATCACCGCCAGTTAGTTAGCTACTTGTTAGGTAGCTAGCGCCCAGCCCACCGCACCGCAGTCACTGAACGGAAAAAAAAAATCTCATTACCCGTATGCTCAATATAAGGAGAATCGCAGAAACTCCTAATGCTGGCCATACGTGTAATGATTGCGGAGACCCTAAAATGCCAGGACAGTATAAATACCCCACATGTGACCCCATTTTAGAAAGAAGAAACCCCAAGGTATTCCGTGAGGGGTATGGTGAGTTCATGCAAAATTTTAATTTTTGTCACAAGTTAGTGGAATATGAGACTGTAAAAAAAAATAAAAAAAAATCAATTTCCGCTAACTTGTGCCAAATTTTTTTTTTCTGTGAACTCGCCATACCCCTCACGGAATACCTTGGGGTGTCTTCTTTCCACAATGGGGTCACTTGTGGGTTTTTATACTGTCCTGGCATTTTAGGGCGTGAGAATCCAAATGCGTAAAATGGCCTGTGAAATCCTAAAGGTACTCATTGGTTTTAGGGCCCCTTTGCGCATCTTGGCTGCAAAAAAGTGTCACTCATGTGGTATCACCGTACTCAGGAGAAGTAGGGCAATGTGTTTTGGGGTGTATTTTTTACATATACCTATACTGTGTGTGAGAAATATCGCTGTAAACGACAACTTTTTAAATTTTTTTATTCAAAGTTGTCAATTTACAGAGATATTTCTCACACGCAGCATGGGTATATGTAAAAATACACCACAAACCACAATGCCCTACTTCTCCTGAGTACGGCGATACCACATGAGTGACACTTTTTTGCAGCCAAGATGCGCAAAGGGGCCCAAATTCTAATGAGTACGTTTTAGGAGGGCATTTTTACGCATTTTTCTTCTCACGCATTAGGGCCCCTAAAATGCCAGGGCAGTATAAATACCCCACATGTGACCCCATTTTGGAAGGAAGACACCCCAAGGTATTCGCTGAGGGGCATAATGAGTCCATGAAAAATTAAACTTTTTATCAAAAGTTAGCGGAAAGGGAGACTTTGTGAGAAAAAACAATAAAAAATCAATTTCCACTAACTTGTGCCAAAAAAAAAATCTTCTATGAACTCGCCATGCCCCTCATGGAATACCTTGGGGTGTCTTCTTTCCAAAATGGGGTCACATGTGGGGTATTTATACTGCCCTGGCATTTTAGGGGCCCTAAAGCGTGAGAAGAAAAATGCGTAAAAATGCCCTCCTAAAAGGTACTCATTGGAATTTGGGCCCCTTTGCGCATCTTGGCTGCAAAAAAGTGTCACTCATGTGGTATCGCCGTACTCAGGAGAAGTAAAGCAATGTGTTTTGGGGTGTATTTTTACATATACCCATACTGGGTGAGAGAAATATCTCTGTAAATTGACAACTTTGAATAAAAAAAATGTAAAAAGTTGTCGTTTACAGTGATATTTCTCACACGCAGCATGGGTATATGTAAAAATACACCCCAAAACACATTGCCCTACTTCTCCTGAGTACAGCGATACCACATGAGTGACACCTTTTTGCAGCCTGGGTGCGCAAAGGGGCCCTAAAACCAATGAGTACCTTTAGGATTTCACAAGCCATTTTTATGCATTTGGATTCTCATGCTTTAGGGGCCCCTAAAATGCCAGGTGAGTATAAATACCCCCCATGTGACCCCATTTTGGAAAGAAGACACCCCAAGGTATTCCGTGAGGGGCATGGCGAGTCCACAGAATTTTTATTTTTTGGCACAAGTTAGCGGAAATTGATATTTATTTTTTTTATTTTGTTTTTTACAAAGTCTCATATTCCACTAACTTGTGACAAAAAATAAAATTTTACATGAACTCACCATACCCCTCACGGAATACCTTGGGGTGTCTTCTTTCCAAAATGGGGTCACATGTGGGGTATTTATACTGTCCTGGCATTTTAGGAGCCCCTAAAGCGTGAGAAGAAGTCTGGAATCCAAATGCGTAAAAATGCCCTGTGAAATCCTAAAGGTACTCATTGGTTTTAGGGCCCCTTTGCGCACCCAGGCTGCAAAAAAGTAGCACACATGTGGTATCGCCGTACTCAGGAGAAGTAGGGCAATGTGTTTTGGGGTGTATTTTTATATATACCCACACTGTGTGTGAGAAATATCTCTGTAAATGGCAACTTTTTAAAAAGAATTATACAAAGTTGTCAATTTACAGAGATATTTCTCTCACCCAGCATGGGTATATGTAAAAATACACCCCAAAACACATTGCCCTACTTCTCCTGAGTACGGAGATACCACGTGTGTGACACTTTTTTGCAGCCTGGGTGCGCAAAGGGGCCCAAATTCCAATGAGTACCTTTAGGATTTCACAGGGCATTTTTACGCATTTGGATTCCAGACTTCTTCTCACGCTTTAGGACCCCTAAAATGCCAGGGCAGTATAAATACCCCACATGTGACCCCATTTCGGAAAGAAGACACCCCAAGGTATTCCTGCGTTAGGCGGTCGGGAGGTAGTTGAATTCCGACGTTCGGTTTGCGATAAAACTGACCGGTTACTTTTATTCTACAGGTCAGTACGAATCCGGCGATACCCTACGTGTATAGGTTTTCTTGCGTTTTGATAGTGAAAAAAAATTCAAAAGTGGGAAAAAATCAGTTTTGCTTTTTTGTCACCATATTTTGACCCCTAAAACTTTATTGTAATTATATGTACAGACCTGTATGGGGGCTCATTTTTTGCGTCATAATCTTATCTTTTTATTGATACCATTCTGGGGTGTGTATGACTTTTTGATCATCTTTTTTGTAATTTTTTGTGGAAAATGAAGTGACCAAAAATGGCGAATCCGCCATTTGGACGCTTTTTCCGTTTTGCTGCTGGACGTATGGGGAATATATTTTTATATTTTTATAGTATGGGCGTTTTCGCACATTGCGACACCCATGATGTGTATTTTTTAATTTTAATTTTAGCAAAAGGGGGGTGATTTGAACTTTTATGTCTTTTTTTATTTATTTGTTTTGTTAAACTTTTTTTTTACAATTTTTTAGTGGTTCCTATAGGCAACTATAACTTACAATCATTTGATTGCCATTATCATTGGAATGTATGAATAGCACTGGAATGTAATAGCATTGGAATGTATGAAAGAAATCGCATATTTCCTATGGAGCCTATTACAGGCAAGGCTCCATAGGAAATACTACTGAGCAGCCTGGGTTTCATTCATAGAAACCCAGGCTACTACAGGCGCGCTCCGGCTCCTCCGATCGCCACACGGGGGAGCCGGAGCACAAACCGAAAGTAAAACTTTCGGTTTGTGCGCATTTAGATGCCGTGGTCAGGATTGACCACAGCATCCTAGGGGTTAAATGTCTGCGATCGGCATTGTTGCCGGTCGCGGACATTAGCCGCGGGTGTCTGCTACAAGAACCATGTGGACACCCGCGGCTAAGGCGCCCGCATGAAGCAGGAGCGGGTGCCATCTTTAGGGACAGGACACAGGACGTACAGGTACGTCCTATGTCCTTAAGAGGTTAAGTATTACTATTGGAGAGACGTTTGTGAGCACTATTACTGTGGAGGGCACCCTGGCATATTATCACCTTAGCACAATTATTTTTAGTGGACATATTTATCTGTTTCTGCAGCATAATACTGGGGAGCACCACGGGCGGATTGGCCAAATTTCCTGCTGGGCCAATGCCTAAAAGGACCACCCAAGCCCTCCTCATGGCCGCCAGCCGGGTTCATAATGAACTGAATCTCTCTCGCGCACCTGCCCTCCTGACATCAACTATATCGACGTCCTCAGGAATAATGTGGAGCAGGTGGCAGTATTTGCTGCACTGGGGTATTTGGTTGAGCTGGAGAAGTATATTGCTCCCCACTATGGTATTGCAGGTCCTGCTTACTTCTGTTGCCCCATCTTCTATCAGTTTGGACCCACTTGTAACATGGGGCCACTTTTAGTTCCCAGCCTGCCCCTGGGGAGCACAGTGGGCATGGTATTGGGTGTTCAGAAGATGGGAGGATGATGGAAAAGTAGGAACTAAAGAAGTCTGCCATGTCTAGACATGGCCGAAAGAAGTCATTATGGCGGTCGGGTCCAAATGGAGAAGATGAGGAAAAACATTATCTACATCAGAGGAGACGTCACGGGATATGAGAGGTATGTGGTGCTGTATTCTCCTGTATGCTTGGTAGCATAAAATGTAATTTGAAAAGTAATGTGGTGTCTGGCATTTTGACAGGATGATTAGCTTTGCATGCTGCTCAATTTCTGTGGAACCGCTGACAGGGGCTTAGAATAGAGCCTATTGCAGTGGCCTGAAGTAAGCGAACATTTATCCCCTTGGAGGTTATTGGTTTGGCACAAAATGGTGGACAACCACTGTTCTTCTGTATGTGAATAGGGTCTTGAATACCTCATTCACTTCCGCTGCATGCAGAAACTCCCTCACAGGGACCTCATATATATTCTGATCTCTGTTTAAAAACGTGCACAACATGGACTATGACAACTGGTCATAAAGCCACAAGTGTGTCCAGCCTACAGATCTGTGCTGCGGCGCCATTATTAACCCCTCTACCCAGGCGCCAATGCAGAGCCTCAACTGTCCCACTAGCACAGGCTAAATCCCATGCGCCGCAAGGACCTTGTGACGTCACACGGTCACATGACGTGCTACACTGATGAAGAGGCGGCGGGATGTAGTGGCAGGCTACATCCCACGCACTATAACTAATAGCAGCCCGCGTCAGGCCGCCTGTACTCCTACGTCACAAGCGTAGGTGGGAACTCTTCCTCCCTCTTCTAGACGATTACAAGTCACGTGACATTTTCCCGCGCTCTATTTCGTGCAATGGCTGCTGAAGAGGTGATGGCTGCCAATGTTGCCGCGATACCTGAGGCTGGCGAAGGTCTCGCGAACACAGAGGCCCCAGCGCCACCAGTGGCGTCTCAGAAGCTGGTTAGACTTCCCTTGTCCCGGGTAAAGTCGCTAATGAAGTCAGATCCAGACGTGTCACTCGCCAGTCAGGAGGCCGTGATGATCATCAGCAAGGCGACGGTGAGGTCCTGCTGAGAGGGGCGCCTGTAGGTGCCGGCCGCCAGCTGATTGGCTGCTTGGGGTCTTACACCTAGGTTTAGGTTGGTGGAGAAAAAACCCTGTTAACTCATAGCAACCATCCCAGCATTGGTTCCTGAAGAGCTGGGCATGCAGGGTTGGTCGGTTGCTACGGGTGACGGACAGTTTTCCTTTCACAGGTTTGAGACTGGACAGAATTTGGCAGGGTGTAAGAAGGAGAAAAGACTGGTCCCAGTTCATAACAATTGTATGTTTAGTCCCTGAAAAGGGTTTTTGGGATTTTATACTGATGACCTATTCTCAAGATAAATCTTAAAGGGAACCTGTCACCTCAATAAACTGTCACTCTATGGTGCTGCCGGCGGCTTGGGACAGTTTATTGAGGTGACAGGTTCCCTTTTAGTATCTGAACAGTTGATTGGTGGGCGTCCCGAGTGTTGGACCGCCACCAATCAGCTGTTTGAGAAGGCGCTGCTGTCTTCGCACAGCGCCGTACATTGTATAGTGGCTGGTGGTATCGCACTCAACCCCATTCACTGCGAGCGTCACTGCCTTCTCAAACAGCTGATCGGCGGGGGTCCTGGTGACCCATCTGAGGAGGATAGATCATCAGTATTAACATCTTCGAAAACCCCTTTAATATAAGAGTTTAAAAAAAAATAAAACCTGTTAAAACAAAAAAAAGGTAAAAATTCAAATCATGCCATTTTCCCCATAATAAAAATGAATTAAAAAAATATACCCTTTGCATGCCAGAAGCCCAACTATTAAAATTATAGGACAAAAAAAATCTAAATGTCATTCACACTCCCAAATGGTATCCCTGAATGCTACAGATCGCCCTGCAAAAACCCAGTGCCGCACTTAAAGGGGTTGTCCAGGTTCAGAGCTAAACCCGGACATACCCATAATTTCACCCAGGCAGCCCCCCTGATGTTAGCATCGGAGCATCTCATGCTCCCCGTTGCCCTACGCTCTTTTATTTACAATAACACACTGCCGGGCGGAGGGATATGGGATATGTCCGGGTTCAGCTCTGAACCTGGTCAACCCCTTTATGGTGCCTTTACACGTGACGATATTACAGCAGATAGTTGGGAGGGAAGTGCGATTACATGCAGCGATCTCCTCCACAGTATGGGGATGAACGATCGCTCGTCCCCATACTGATTCATTGTTATAGGGCAGCCGATCATGTTTATACCACGCTGTCGGGAAACAAGGATTTTTGTGTTCACACAAATGATCCAATTACCGGATGAATGAGTGGTGCATTTATACCACAAGGTAATCGCGAATGAGTGTTACTGTAAACTCTAAAGGGCCCTTTAGACATAAATATTAAAAAGTTACCGTATCTTTCGCCCTTTAAGACACCTGGCCCATAAGACGCACCTAGGTTTTAGAGAGCAACAATAAGAAAAAAAAATATTTTTATTACACCTCAAGTCAGACGACCAATCAGACCCCCAATGTTAATCAGACCTCAGCTGACAACGCCAGTCAGACCCCCAATGTTAATAAGATCCCAATAAGGCCTCAAATCAGACTCCCAATCAGACCTCAGTTCAGACCCCAATGTAAGTAAGCCTCATGCCTCTGATTGGCCCCCGTCGGCCATTATGCCTCTGATTGGCCCCCGTCGGCCATTATGCCTCTGATTGGCCCCCGTCGGCCATTATGCCTCTGATTGGCCCCCGTCGGCCATTATGCCTCTGATTGGCCCCGTCGGCCATTATGCCTCTGATTGGCCCCCGTCGGCCATTATGCCTCTGATTGGCCCCCGTCGGCCATTATGCCTCTGATTGGCCCCCGTCGGCCATTATGCCTCTGATTGGCCCCCGTCGGCCATTATGCCTCTGATTGGCCCCCGTCGGCCATTATGCCCCTAGTCTCCCACCCTCCACACAAGTGGCACATAACACATTAGATTTACTGCACTACATACATATATTCAATGTACTGCACCTCAACCGGTCTATGTTCATATAAAAACGTGTTGGATTATTTATTATATTTGAATGTAACCATACGGTGGGCCCCCAAAGTAAATTTTACTGGTGGGCCACAGGTACCCCAGTCCGACACTGCCCCCGTCGGCCATTATGCCTCTGATTGGCCCCCGTCGGCCATTATGCCTCTGATTGGCCCCCGTCGGCCATTATGCCTCTGATTGGCCCCCGTCGGCCATTATGCCTCTGATTGGCCCCCGTCGGCCATTATGCCTCTGATTGGCCCCCGTCGGCCATTATGCCTCTGATTGGCCCCCGTCGGCCATTATGCCTCTGATTGGCCCCCGTCGGCCATTATGCCTCTGATTGGCCCCCGTCGGCCATTATGCCTCTCCTGCTCCTGGACGCCACCGCTCCTCACTGTCCGCTCTCTGTCTTCCTCTTCATCCGTCTGCTGTGCTGTGAACTGACGCGCGCAGTGTGAGGTCACAGTGCGCCTTCACGCTGTGCACAGCCCTGCACAGCCGAGGACCAGGACGCAGTGAGTACAGATGTTTCACCGCTTCTCGGTCCTCCGGTACTAGTGAGCGCTTCCATAAAATACAGTATGTGGTCAGAATAAGGCGATGCGAAGCAAACATTTTTTTTAGTTTAATTTTTTTTGAAAGTATTAAAAGCACAAGGTAAACTATATACATGTGGGGTCATTGTTATTGTAATGACCCAGATAATGAAGGTAATTACCGCACAGGGAACCATAAAACTATGGCTCAATTATTTTTTTTTCCCAGTTCCACGTGATTTTAATTTTTTTTCCCAGCTTCCCACTGTATTGTATGTAATACTGAATGATGCCATGGTGTGAGATACATGTACATGACATCTGTCTATGCCCTTGTGCCCAGTCACCCAGGCAGGGAAGGTGCTCGCCTTATGGCAGTGACGTTACCTTTAGTAGACCCTCTTCTGTCAGGGACCTGGTATGATGTGGCTCCTCTGCTTTACCATCGGAGCCCCCGCAGTGAAATTGTGGGGCTCCGATCGGTTGCCATGGCAGCCAGGATGCTGCTGAAGTGATGCTGGGCACAAGGCATAGCTCAGCATGGAAAGTGTAAAAATCCTATTCACCCTAATAGATCTCTATTAGGGTGAATCGGAGAAGGGGTCAAAAGAGCCCATGTACTATCCCTCTAAGGGGGCTATTGTTTTCCAATACAATATATGGGAAATTAAAAGGTGGCATTAAAAAACGTATCTTGTCCCGCAAAAAATAAAGATAGCATGTCACTTTTTACTGCACAGTGAACACTATAAAAACCCATAGTGAAATTGGATATTTTTGTTCCAGTTTGACCCATTTCGATTATTTTTTCCTACTACATTGTATTTAAAAAATGGTGCCATTAGAAAGTACAAGTACTTATATGCCCTCATATGACTTTGAGCAAAAGTGTACAGTGTAAAGTTCTGACTCTTGAAAAGCAGAGAGTAAAAAACACAATTGAAAAAAATGGAAGGGGTTAATTTTGTTGTTGAAAAAGAACAGCTATCATACAATAGCAAGACAATTCCCCTGCATGATTATAAATGTGTTTTGTTTTGTTTTTTGTTTTTTTTCACAGGAATTATTCATTGAAACTATTGCCAAAGACGCATATGTGTATGCCCAACGAGGAAAAAGGAAAACCCTGCAGCGGAAGGACCTCGGTATGGATTTTCTTACTCCAGTAATGGCACTACCCGGGAAACAGTGGAAGAGGTTAAAATTCTCCAGACCTTTTCCAGTTGTATTCTGTTCCTCAAATAGTTAGGCCCCTTTCACACGAGCGTGTTTTCCTTGCGGGTGCAATATGTGACGTGAACGCATTGCAGCTGCACTGAATCCTGACCCATTCATTTCAATGGGTCTGTGCACATGAGCGTTTTTTTTTTTATCACGCATCACTTCTGCGTTATGTGAAAATCACAGCATGTTCTATATTCTGCGTTTTCCACGCAGCCCTGGCCCCAAAGAAGTGAATGGGGCTGCGTGAAAAACGCATTGCATCCGCAAGCAAGTGCGGATGCGTTGCGATTTTCCCGCATTGTTGCTAAGAGATGTTGTTTGTAAACCTTCAGTGTTTTATCACGTGCGTGAAAAACGCATTGCACCCGCGCAGAAAAAAAATTAACGCAATCGCAGACAAAACTGACAGCTTGCTTCCAAAATCGCGCGTTTTTAGCTGAACGCATCCGTACCTAATCCGTCACGCCGCGTGAAAGAGGCCTTAAAGTGCTACAGCCACATTTTCGTTACTGTTGACCAGTGTGTTTGTATGATTACTGTATGGCGCTTACTAATATAGTATTTGTAGATATTCTGCACCATTTTCTATATTTCATGAGATAGGCCCCATTGTTTGCCAGGTCTTTTGTGCTGTCCATAAGATGGCCGCTGATGGAGGGTCATGTGACCAGACACATCACTCGGCCTCCTCCATTCAAACACACTGCACCTTCCATATGTACATGCACTCCTGGGAGTTTAGTGCAGTGTGGCAGAATGGAGGATGCGGGGTGATGGCATCAGTCTGCTCAGCTCCTCCCGGAGCTCAGACACCACATACAACCTGACAGGTTCCCTTTAGGGCGTACCTCCAGTTAGGGTGGTTTTGATACCATAAAAAAGTATTGCGATACTAAATACAACGCGAAAAAAATAAAACGCCCAAAAAAGCCGCGTCCATTTTATGAAACGTCCAGACCATAATCGAATAGTCCTATCCTATTTTTGAGGGGGACAAGGTGACTATAAATATCACGCATTTTTTTTTTTTTTTTTTTTTTTTTTTTTTCTTTTACTGCGTTCACCGTATGAGATTTTTTAAATATTTTAATAGTTTGGACTTTTTGGGCGTGGCGATATGTAATACTGTGTGTTTATTTATTGTTTATATATTTTATATGTAAAACTGGGGTAGAACCTGGTCCTATTCACCCAAATAGAGCTCTGTTAGGGTGAATATGATCTCACTCTCCCTGCTGCCCTGTGCATAGTGCACACAGCAGCAGGGAACTGACTATGGCAGCCAGGACTTCAGTAGTATCCTGGTTGCCATGGTAACCGATCGGAGCCCCAGGATTAGACTGCTTGGGCTCTGATCAAAATCTGCCACTGCCACCAATGAAGAGGACGTGTGGGGACTCTGTGGCCACTAATGAATAATTTATATTAATACTGGGGGGTCGGGAAAAGGGCGACCAATTTTTTAATACTGGAAAGGGGGGAGGGCGTACTGCGCCACCAATGATAATTAACGTTTAATACATTACAAATACAGGCAGCATAAACACATTGCCGGCACCCGGCCTCTGACAGGGAGCTGCGATCAGGTGCGGCACCTGAGGGGTTAATTGCCGTAGATTGCAGCACCCTGTCAAAGGCAGGGTGTCGGCAATGTGTTTCTGCTGCCTGTATTTGTAATGTATTAAGGACCTTTCATGTGAAAAAGTATGAACTAAGTATTATGATATGGAAAACGGCACCCAGGGATCTCACTGCACTTACTATTATCCCTGGGCGCCGCTCTGTTCTCCCGCTATGTCCTCCGGTATCTTCGGTGACTTGGTTCTATTGGGATGAGTCTGCCCTTTTTGTCCTGGGCGTCTCCTTCGCCCTGCCTGTAGCGCTGTCCAATCGCAGAGCTCACAGCCTGGGAGGTGTTTTTTCTCTGCTCTGTGATTGGACAGTGCTGACAACCTGTGACTGCTGCAGTCAGTGCCTGGTCCCAAAGGTGTGAGCTCAAGGTCCCCCTCATGGTCCCTCATCTCTCTCACATACTGCTCCTCCATGTTCCCCTGTTTCTTTCACACCGGCTGCTCCTCCATGTTCTTCATCTCTCTCACATACTGCTCCTCCATGTTCCCCTGTTTCTTTCACACCGGCTGCTCCTCCATGTTCTTCATCTCTCTCACAGACTGCTCCTCCATGTTCCCCTGTTTCTTTCATACCGGCTGTGTAAAAGAAAGGCTATGTTGATGTCTACACTGTGGTTTCCATTATAGACCAAAACCACAACGTAGTGCTGGATCTGATGCAGAAATGGCCACCAGCACCGCCAGATATATAAAGAGGTTCCTCAGAGTTTGAAGGCTCCTAATACAGCTTCCATGTAGATTTGAACATAAGCTTCTTTTATTTCCCCCCGCTATTGGAGTGTTAACCCTTTCATGTCCTGCATAGTCAATGTGAGGATTTCTCTTGGGGTCCGTTCATTTTCAATGGGGCCGTAAAAGATTCGGACAGCAAACCGTGTACTGTCCACGTCCGCACATCTGTTCCGCGGCCTGGCAAAAAAATAGAACATGTCCTATTCTTGTCCACATGCACGGACAGGAAAAGTTTAGTGCCGGCCATGTGCGGTCCGCAAAATGCTGAACACATATGGCTGGTGTCCATGTTTTGTGGATCACAAAATAGTTGCGGACGTGTGAATGGACCCTTATACGTTTAACCAAATAGTTTCCAGCATTCCAAATAATATAACAGTTCTTTCATGTCTTACAGGGTGTCGAACCTGTATGTA
The DNA here is from genome assembly GCA_033119425.1 of Bufotes viridis. Taxonomy (NCBI): domain Eukaryota; kingdom Metazoa; phylum Chordata; class Amphibia; order Anura; family Bufonidae; genus Bufotes; species Bufotes viridis. Next base: position 355,051,507 of record CM065589.1, read on the forward strand.
GTATAGATTACCTCGAAATATAACTGTACCATTCTGGTAAAAATCTGCTTCTCTACTCCTGAGCATTTTTTTTTTTTTTTTTTTTTTCTTTTCAGGAAAATAAGGTTTTCAGGGCACATGATTTCCCCTGTGTCATCACTACGGTCTCAGAAATCTCAGGGACTTTTAGGCAAACTAGAGGAGGCGCTGGGTGGCATTATGGGGAGGAGAGATGATACACCCGTTCACGGCACAACAAAAACTGTACTTGAAAAAAATATAAAAAGCGTTTTTCAGAATTGAAAGACTAGATTTTCACAAGAAAGTTGTAGGACACCAAACCCTACATGGTTGTATGCTTACTTTAAAACTGATTAGGAAGGCAACAGACCCCCTTTAAAGCTCTGTTAGTCCTCCAAGAAATGAATGAATAAACTGACAACTGGGTGCTACCAGTTGCGGTGTGTCCTTACACAGACTGACATTGTCCGGTGCTGACCTTGTTGGGACACACCCTTTTCACAAGAGCAGCGGTAGCACCCAGTTGTCAATTTCTTCATAAGTTACTATGACAAATAACAGGAATGGCACCAAAAACGGACGTGAGGAGAGCTAGCTGACTGGTCCTCTGTAAAGATTTTATATTTACAATATGCTCTTTGAATTTCAGATAATGCAATAGATGCTTTTGATGAATTTGCATTTTTGGAAGGTAAGTCATACTGAAGGCTATTTTCGAACTGCTCTACCTGGTATGGATGTAGTGAGCAGAGATTAACACATCTATCTGTCACCTCTATGTTGTGGTGTTTCTCTGTTATTTCTCCTGGAAATGTATACTGTATTTTCGGGCGTATAAGACTACTTTTTAACACATGAAAATCTTAAAAGTCAGGGGTCGTCTTATAAGCCGGTATACTGCGTGTTGAAACTTAAGAGGACCTTTCACTGGTCCAACGATTATTAGATAATGATATGTACCGATATGTCTAAAGCGGCGCCCAGGGATTTTTTTCCCCCCAGGCTGTGAGTTGAGCGCTGCGATTGTCCAGTGCTACAGCCTGGGAGAAGGAGACGCCCAGGGCAGAAGAGAATGTCTCCTCCCAGGTACAAGATTAGCTGTAATTAGCAAAAGGCGCAGGCACTAGTAATCAGGGCCACAGCGGGCGAACGGAGCATCTCTCAGGGATAATAGTAAGTGCAGGGAGATCCCTGGGCACCGCTCTACACATACGGTATATATCATTATCTAACAATCATTGGACCAGTGAAAGGTCCTCTTTACTTCCGAGCCGGACTGGAGAAGCTGTCCTTCTCCAGCTTTAGGGACAGACCACCTCTAGCTGAGCCTCAGTTTGCCGCATCCCGGCCAACCGCTCCTGAAGCAGCCCCCGACAGGTAGGTCTGGGCAGGCAAGGAGAGCTGACCCACCCAATTTTTATTTGGTGTGCGTTGGAAGAGGGCTAGACTTATATGGCGAATATAGCCCAAACCCCATATTTTAACAGGAAAAGTAGGGGGTCGTCTTATATGCCCAGTCGTCTTATACGCCGGAAAATACGGTAACTACAACTAGCCATTACCCTTCTTTCCATTACCAGTGACCATCTAGAGCAGTGGTGGCGAACCCATGGCATGGGTGCCAGAGGCGGCACTCAAATCCCTCTGCTCCCTAGAAAAGGTTTATGGTGTACCAATTAGGGTTGTTTCGGGTATCGAAGTTTCAATACCCGTTCGATACTTTTCTCTGGTATCAAGCTCGATACCACGATTGGTCTTTTATCGATACAAGGCTGTGCTACTGCACAGCCCAGTATCAGAGAACGTGGCTGTGCTGCTCTCAGCGCAGCCATGTTCTCCTCGGCAGCACAGGGAAAAAGAGGCAGTCTCTCCCTCCACCCTGTGCTGCCGCTGCCAATGAAGAGAGAGATGGGAGGAGGGATGGGCGCACTGGCCACCAATGAGTAGTAACGTTTCATATATAAATGCAGGCAGAAGAAACTCACTGCCGCCACCCTGCCTGTGACAGAGCGCTGCGATCAGAGGCAGTTAACCCCTATACTGGACTGTAGTATTCAGGGTAAATTGCTGTGTTGGCACTTTGCAATAAATAAATGGGTTTTGGGTTGCAGTTTGGGCACTTGGTCTGTAAAAGGTTCACATCACTGCTCTAGAGCAACACACTAATGTTGCCCCCTATAGGATATCATTGTAAGAGTGCATTAAAAATATCTGTATATACTGTACTATATTTTTGTTACTAGGTCAAGGCCAGGATAATTTATGCTGGTCTATATCGCCTGTGCTTTTTAGGATACGCCTAATTTAAGTGCATCCTCCAGCAGTCCGTGCGCCAACACTGAAAACTGGCATAAAAGAAGATAAATCTGCTAGCCCCACCTTGCTTTCATAAAAAATCACAGAAAACAAATAATAATGCACAATAGATGCGAGCATTATATATGGACTTAGCTGAGAGTCTCAGATTTTATGGGAGCTAATATATTTTGATCAAAACATATCTGTGCACACCTACCCCTGCCAAGGTGGTGTCAGGCAGGTAGGAGTATTTTTACTTTTTTGGAAAAAATGTAGTGCTACCTCTCACCATTTTTGAGGAGTTTTCTCAGCCAAAGAGAAGTAGGAAAGTTTGTTATCAATATATACAATACATAGGTCTAAATAACATTTAAGAGGGTGCTATTTATGCAAGAAACCTTTACCAGTCTACTCTAAAATTGTCTTATATACAATTTTACATTTCTGTCAATTTTTGTGCAATTTAAAAACTCATGTTTTCTCCATCATATTTAAAATATAACGCAGCCAAAATGGCAAATGATCAGTGCTCTGCATCTCCAGTATTACATTGGCCCATCGGCACCATGATTATCCCCACAATGTTCTGCTGTGTAGATCCATTGCCCACATACGAGATGACCGAGCAGAAATATCTCTGCTGGGATAATGCTGATGGTTAAAAAAAATATACGGGATACACAAAGCACTGCATTAACATGATCTAGACTGATATGAGGCAAATACAGTGACTCGCCTATCACTGCATCAGCAGGCGCTGGTGCAGTGATCAGTTAATCCACAGGCTCTTACTGAGCACCGGAGCTGGAGCCTGCTGGTGCAGCGATCAGTTTAATCCACAGGCTCTTGCTGAGCACCTGAGCTGGAGCCTGCTGGTGCAGTGATCAGTTTAATCCACAGGCTCTTACTGAGCACCTGAGCTGGAGCCTGCTGGTGCAGTGATCAGTTTAATCCACAGGCTCTTGCTGAGCACCTGAGCTGGAGCCTGCTGGTGCAGTGATCAGTTAATCCACAGGCTCTTGCTGAGTATCTGAGCTGGAGACTGCTGCTGCAGCGATCAGTGAGTCCTCTGACTCAGATGCTCAGTCTCTGGACTCGCAGGGAGAACACAGGAGAGTTTAGCATCGTACTTTTACATTCCGGTGTCAAGACTCTGAGAGGTATCATGACCTCTTGTCTGGCAGTCTCCTCCTCACCTCTGATGTCGGCAGCTGGCTCTGCAGTCAGAAAAATGCAGCCCCGCTGCAGAGCAAAGATCAGTGCTCTGCTGTCCGTCCATAGCTCAGCTAAATTAGTTGGCCTTCTCACAGGCTGCTCTCCCATCTTCATGGATCATAAATAATGACTGAAATGTATGGCAACTCTGTGCTGATGTAGATTTAATTACACCGCATGGAGAACTGGACGAGGCCTACTGATAAATCTTAGTGTGACACATTGTACTATGTTAAAGGGGTTGTCCAATGTATAACCTGTGTGAGGGGCCTGGGCATTTTGGGGGGCATTATTGGTAGTTGGATTACCACTTTTAATGGTAAATTTGGTTGATATGTTTTGCTTTTAGTTATGAAAAAACTAAAAAATCTAACAAAATTTGGAGTTTTCCAAATTTGAATTTCTCTGCTTTTAAAACAGAGATTTTTATACATCACAAATAGTTTAATATCTTATTTTATTTAATTATTTAATTTAGTTCTGAAATGACTACCATGCCCAGTAGTAAACTTCTTCCTGTGGTCTTTAGAGGAGGAACTTACTACGGGCATTCTGACTAAGGGCCTTAGAGTAGCATGAATATACCTAGTTTAAGGTACAGGAGAGATGAGAACTGATTATCTCTCACTACTAGAACACCCTGCTCATCACTGTTTATAGTATAAGGACTGGGGAGAACACAGGAGAGATGAGAACTGATTATCTATCACCACTATAGCACCCTGCTTATCACTGATTATAGCATAAGGACAGGAGAGATGAGAACTGATTCTCTCTCACCACTAGAACACCATGCTTATCACTGTTTATAGCATAAGGACTGGGGAGAACACAGGAGAGGTGAGAACTGATTATCTCTTACCACTAGAACACCATGCTTATCACTGATTATAGTATAAGGACTGGGGAGAACACAGGAGAGGTGAGAACTGATTATCTCTTACCACTAGAACACCCTGCTTATCACTGTTTATAGCATAAGGACTGGGGAGAACACAGGAGAGGTGAGAGCTGATTATCTATTACCACTAGAACACCCTGCTTATCACTGATTATAGTGTAAGGGACAGGAGAGAACACAGGGGAGGTGAGAACTGATTATCTATCACCACTATAGCACCCTGCTTATCACTGTTTACAGTATAAGGACTGGGGAGAACACAGGGGAGGTGAGAACTGATTATCTCTCACCACTAGAACACCCTGCTTATCACTGATTATAGTACAAGGACAGAAGAGAACACAGGAGAGGTGAGAACTGATTATCTCTCACCACTAGGACACCATGCTTATCACTGTTAATAGTACAAGGACAGAAGAGAACACAGGAGAGGTGAGAACTGATTATCTATCACCACTAGAACACCCTGCTTATCACTGATTATAGTATAAGGACAGGAGAGAACACAGGGAGGTGAGAACTGATTATCTATCACCACTAGAACACCCTGCTTATCACTGATTATAGTACAAGGACAGAAGAGAACACAGGAGAGGTGAGAACTGATTATCTCTCACCACTAGGACACCATGCTTATCACTGTTAATAGTACAAGGACAGAAGAGAACACAGGAGAGGTGAGAACTGATTATCTCTCACCACTAGGACACCCTGCTTATCACTGATTATAGTATAAGGACTGGAGAGAACACAGGAGAGATGAGAACTGATTATCTATCACCACTAGAACACCCTGCTTATCACTGATTATAGTACAAGGACAGAAGAGAACACAGGAGAGGTGAGAACTGATTATCTATTACCACTAGAACACCCTGCTTATCACTGTTTATAGCATAAGGACTGGAGAGAACACAGGAGAGATGAGAACTGATTATCTCTTACCACTAGAACACCCTGCTTATCACTGTTTATAGCATAAGGACTGGAGAGAACACAGGAGAGGTGAGAACTGATTATCTATTACCACTAGAACACCCTGCTTATCACTGATTATAGTATAAGGACAGAAGAGAACACAGGAGAGGTGAGAACTGATTATCTCTTACCACTAGAACACCATGCTTATCACTGATTATAGTATAAGGACTGGGGAGAACACAGGAGAGGTGAGAACTGATTATCTCTTACCACTAGAACACCCTGCTTATCACTGTTTATAGCATAAGGACTGGGGAGAACACAGGAGAGGTGAGAGCTGATTATCTATTACCACTAGAACACCCTGCTTATCACTGATTATAGTGTAAGGGACAGGAGAGAGAACACAGGGGAGGTGAGAACTGATTATCTATCACCACTATAGCACCCTGCTTATCACTGTTTACAGTATAAGGACTGGGGAGAACACAGGAGAGATGAGAACTGATTATCTCTTACCACTAGAACACCCTGCTTATCACTGATTATAGCATAAGGACAGGAGAGAACACAGGAGAGGTGAGATCTGATTATCTATCACTACTAGAACACACTGCTTATCACTGTTTATAGTATAAGGACAGAAGAGAACACAGGAGAGGTGAGAACTGATTATCTATCACCACTATAGCACCCTGCTTATCACTGTTTACAGTATAAGGACTGGGGAGAACACAGGGGAGGTGAGAACTGATTTTTCTCTCACCACTAGAACACCCTGCTTATCACTGATTATAGTATAAGGACAGAAGAGAACACAGGAGAGATGAGAACTGATTATCTATCACCACTAGAACACCCTGCTTATCACTGATTATAGTACAAGGACAGAAGAGAACACAGGAGAGGTGAGAACTGATTATCTATCACCACTAGAACACCCTGCTTATCACTGTTTATAGTATAAGGACTGGGGAGAACACAGGAGAGGTGAGAACTGATTTTCCCTTACGCCCTATGACAGCACCCTTGAGAGAGATCCCGCCTCCATCCGGACAGGAAACAGGAACTTCAATTGAGAAGCTTTTTAAGGTGGGATCTGGCCTCCTCTCCTCAGTTCAGTTCCTGTTTCCTGTCCTAGAGATAGGATGGATACTTTTTACAGAGAAGCTAAGTTGGCTGCAGGGCCCCATCTAGGTTATGCTCACCATTGGGGTTACCTGGTATGGCGTAAGTCTCCCTGAGGAGCCGCCTGAAGTCTGGGCACACATCCCTCCGGTCCTGGCTTTGGCCATTCTGTGAGGGCAGCTGCAGTCCGCCAGTACCGGGAGGTACTGGTGTCACTCCGGATACCCCCGGTGGTATCTGGGGGTTCCGGGTCCTGTTCCGCCAACTGCCGGGGTTACAGAGCATCGGAGTGGCTGGTTTTAATGACGGCAGTGCGGGGCGCGCTCCGGAAGTGACGCGCAAGGCTGCTTCCGGTCCTTGGAGCGCATGGGACCGGAAGAGGCCTCTTCAGGGCGCATGCAGCCCGCAGTAAAAGGACCATACCGCGAGGTGTATGCCTCGTGAGTGCGCCGGTGGAGGGGTGCCAGCCAGCCATAGGTGGATCGTGAATTCCTCCCCTGCCCTTCACTGCACGCAATTCCTGGGTAGAAGTGTCGGGTTTCGTTGTATGGAGGTCCCCTCTCCCTTGAGTCCAAGGATGGAAGAAGGGTGCAGCGCACTGATGACCAGGACGGCCATGATACACGCTCGGTATTCCTGGTGGGGTAAGGGGTTTTTACCCCAGCTTTTCATTCCTGGTTGGTTTTTCTCACTAGGAGACTCTGTCTGTTTTTGTGTTATAGAGTCTTAAAAGAGCCCCAGAAAAGCAACGACTAAAACACGGGGAAGGAATGCGCTACTTGTAAAAAGAAATTGCCTCCTACCTGGGTCAAAGTGTTATGCCAGAGATGTATTGACAGAATGTTAGAAGAGGAATCTCCTAGCTTCATACAGAGTATTAAGGATATGGTCAGAACAGAGATTGCTGGTTCAATTACGGAAATTAAGAAGCTCCTTCCTTCTTCTCTCGCTGGGAAGCAGAAACGCTCTGGTCATCCCTCAGATTCGGAGTCTTCAGGAAGCGAATCCGAATTAGGGGAGATTCTAGTTAGTTCTGATTCCTCATCTGAGAACGAGCCAGCAGGCCAGCCGCTTTTTCGCATGATGATACGGATGCTTTGCTTAAGGCGGTCAGAACCACTATGAAGATTGATGAGGCTAAGGAGCAAAAACTATCCAACAGATTATGTTTGGGGATTTGGCACGGAAAAAGTCTAGGGTTTTCCTATCAATGAGAACCTAAAGGCGTTAATTCAGAAAGAATGGAAGAAGCCTGATAAAAAGTTTTTATTCCCAGAAACATGAAAAGAAAATACCCTTTTGAGGAGGGAGAATGCTCGTCTTGGGATAGGGCTCCTAAGCTTGACGCACCGGTGGCAAAGATGGCTAAACAATCAGCCTTGCCCTTTGACGATCTAGGGGTTTTAAAAGACCCAATGGATAGGAGGGCGGATGTCTACCTCAAGAGTGCTTGGGAAGCCTCTACTCAAGCCTTTAAACCCAATATTGCAGCTACCTCTACAGCAAGATCTCTTAAAGTATGGTTGCAGGATTTAGAGTCCCAGATTGAAAATAAAACACCAAGGGAACAGCTATTAGAGGTTTTCCCTACCATTTTGAATGCAGTGAATTTTTATCCGATGCTTCAGCAGATGCTCTTAGGCTTACTGCTAAATCAGCGGCCCTGTCCAACTCGGCCAGAAGAGCGGTATGGCTGAAGAGTTGGTCTGGTGACACAGGGTCTAAAAATAAATTATGTGCCATACCCTGTCAGGGTGACTTCTTGTTTGGATCAGTCTTAGATGACCTGCTGGAAAAAGCAGCGGATGATAAAAGGGATTCCCCTCAAATAAACCCCCAAAGAAGAAACAGTTTTTCGACGCAACCGTAGAGAGGATTTCCAACAAAAAAGGAAGAGATTTTGGAGAGAGAATAAGTCCAGGAAAGAGAAGGGCTTCCTATTCAACTCCCAATCCCAGTCCAGCAGTCGTCCAAAATCCACACAACAATGACGGTTTTCTTCCGGTGGGAGGGAGGTTATCTCACTTTCTAGAGGCTTGGGAAGCTATTTCCGCAAGTCCCTGGGTTCGTGGTATCATAAGAGAAGGTTTCCGTTTAGAGTTCGCCTCCCTCCCACCGGAAAGAATGAAAATTACATATCTCAGATCCGATTCCGGAAGAGATTCAGCATTAAAGGCAGAGATTTTATCTCTTCTAAACAAAAAGTGTTAACAGACGTTCCAGAGTCGGAAAGAGGGAAGGGATTTTATTCCTCCCTATTTCTAGTCCCCAAACCAGACATGTCTTACAGAATGATTATAAATCTGAAGTTGCTAAACCAGTACTTGAAGTACAAGAAGTTCAAGATGGAGTCCATTCAGTCCACTCTGAAATACCTGTTCCCAGACTGTGTGATGACCACCTTGGATATAAGAGATGCGTACTATCACATCCCGATTCATGCGGAGTGTCAAAAGTTCCTAAGGATAGCCATTTCTGTTGGAACGGAGGTACTGCACTTTCAATACAGGGCCCTTCCATTCGGGTTAGCCCAAGCGCCTCGTCTGTTTACAAAACTCATGGCGGAAGTAATGGCGCATGTAAGAGAAAAGGACATTCTAACAGTTCCCTATTTAGACGACATCTTGATTGTGGCAGACTCAGAGACCAGCATGTCCTCTCAAGTCAGTGTAGTCTTGGAAATTCTAAAGAAATTAGGTTGGGAGGTAAACTGGGAAAAATCAAACCTAGTTCCGTCAAGATCCTGCAAGTTCCTAGGACTAATACTGGACTCGATAAACCAACGTTGTATGCTACCGCAGGTAAAGATCCTCAAGCTTCAGGAAGGAATTCGCGCTCTGGTGTCTTCAGACGACAGGACCATCAGACAGGCCATGGCGGTCTTAGGAAGAATGACTGCCTCTATACCAGCGGTAAAATGGGCGATGCTGAGATCTCGGAAGCTTCAGTGGCAGATTCTGGATGTCTGGCAAGGAGTCCATTGTTCACTAGAAAATTATCTTCACCTGGTCCCAGAGGTCGTCCAGTCGCTCCAATGGTGGCTGAATCCGGAAAACCTGTCTCAGGGTCTCCTTTGGGATATACAGGAGGATATCTCCATCACAACAGATGCAAGCCCAAGTGGATGGGGGCCTTCTGTCAGGAGGCAATAGCCCAGGGTGTTTGGTCATTACAAGAGACAAACGAATCCCAGAACATGAGGGAATTAAGAGCCGTTTTCTAGCCTTAAAGGAATTTTTGCCAAGAATAAAGGGAAAGACGGTCAAAATTTTTCAGACAACACCACGGTAGTCGCATACTTGAACAAGCAGGGAGGAACAAGGTCGAGAGATCTCATGGCTTTAACAGAAGAGATTTTCGCATTTGTAATTCCCTTCATTCCATTTCTAAAAGCTGTTCACTTAAAAGGTACGGAAAACAAAAAGGCAGATTACCTAAGCAGAAGACGTCTGGATCAGGGGAATGGTGTCTCAATCAGACTATTTTTTGCCAGATAATGCATCTGTGGGGCAGACCGACAATAGATTTATTTGCGAACAAAGAAAATCAGAAATGTCGAGTGTTCTTCTCCCTAAATCCAGAGGATTTTCCTTCCACAATAGACGCCTTTGCCCATCGTTGGCCAAACAGTCTTCTGTACGCTTTTCCTCCAATCAAGTTAATACCGAGAGTTCTTCAGAAACTGAGAAGGTCCAGTACCACGCTGATTCTCATTGCTCCGTTTTGGCCCAGGAGGTCATGGTTCACCTGGCTTCGAAGCTGTCAGTAGCAGACCCATGGGTGCTTCCGAACCAGAAAGATCTGTTGCATCAGGGTCCAGTATACCATCCGCAGATAGACAGTCTGCACCTCACAGCCTGGCTTCTGAAAGGTCCATATTAGAGAGTAAGGGTCTGTCTAAGGAAGTAGTCAGTACTCTCCTCTCTTGTAGGAAAGACGTCACATCTTCCATTTATGCTAGAATTTGGAGAAAATTTAACACATTTGCGGGTAGGCCAGTAGACCCGTTGGACTCCCCTCCTTTTCCCTTACTCCTGGACTTTTTGCAAAACGGGGTTAAGTTGAAGCTTAGAATCAGCACACTTAAGGTTCAGGTTTCAGCCCTGAGTGCATACTTTGACTTCTCTTTAGCAAACCATCCCTGGATAAAGAGGTTTTTAGAGCTATCAGTCGGTTGGATCAGGTTCCAGGGAGACTAGCTCCCCTGGGACCTGAACCTGGTCCTGTCCAGTATGATGAAACCACCTTTTGAGCCTTTAGAGGACCTGCCAATCAGGATCTTAACGCTCAAAACGGCTTTTTTAGTGGCCATCACCACAGCTAGGAGGGTGAGTGAAATTTCGGCTCTGTCTACTTCTCCCCTTACACTAAAATTATGAAGGATAGAATCATACTTAGACCTGATCCTGCCTTTCTTCCCAAGGTGGTTTCGTTCTTCCACAGATCTCAAGATATTATCCTCCCTTCTTTCTGTCAGAATCCAAGGGATAAGAAAGAGGAGAGTCTTCATTGTTTAGATGTTAGAAGATGTATTCTTAGATACTTAGAGGTCACAGAACCTTGGAGAAAGTCCTCCAGATTGTTCGTGCAATTTTCAGGGAAGAACAGGGGTGATAAGATTACATCCAGGACCCTGTCCAGATGGATCATTGCGGCCATCACCTTGGCCTACAAATCAACAAACACTCCATGCCCTCAGGGGTTGGGTGCTCATTCAACTAGGGCAGTCTCCACTTCTTGGGCTGAAAGGGCTGAGGCATCTTTAGAACAGATTTGCAGGGCTGCTACCTGGAAGTCTCCTTGTACTTTTTTCCGCCATTACAGGCTAGACTTAGATAGCAAGAGCCAGTTAGCCTTTGGTAGGAAGGTCTTGCAGTCTGTTTCCCTCCCTAGACATTACTAGTCTAATCATCTCTCAAGGGTGCTGTCATAGGGCGTAAGGGAAATAAATGATTACACTCACCGGTAATTACTTTTCCATGAGCCCATGACAGCACCCGTCTTTATTCCCCCAAAAAAAAAAAAAAAAAAAAAAAAAAAGGGTTAAAGTCTTTGGTAAGATAAACTCTAGGACAAGTTCTCGATAACAACTGAGGAGAGGAGGCCAGATCCCACCTTAAAAAGCTTCTTAATTGAAGTTCCTGTTTCCTGTCCGGATGGAGGCGGGATCTCTCTCAAGGGTGCTGTCATGGGCTCATGGAAAAGTAATTACCGGTGAGTGTAATCATCTATATCTCTCACCACCAGAACACCCTGCTTATCACTGTTTATAGTATAAGGACTGGAGAGAACACAGGAGAGGTGAGAACTGATTATCTATCACCACTAGAACACCCTGCTTATCACTGTTTATAGTATAAGGACTGGAGAGAACACAGGAGAGGTGAGAACTGATTATCTATCACCACTAGAACACCCTGCTTATCACTGTTTATAGTATAAGAACAGGAGAGATGAGAACTGATTATCACCACTAGAACACCCCGCTTATCACTGTTTATAGTATAAGGCAGTGTTTCCCAACCAGTGTGCCTCCAGCTGTTGCAAAACTACAACTCCCAGCATGCCCGCACAGCCAAAGGCTGTCCGGGCATGCTGGGAGTTGTAGTTTTGCAACAGCTGGAGGCACACTGGTTGGGAAACACTGGTATAAGGACTGGGGAGGTGAGAACTGATTATCTCTCACCACTAGAACACCCTGCTTATCACTGATTATAGTATAAGGACTGGGGAGAACACAGGAGAGATGAGAACTGATTTTTCTCTTACCACTAGAATATTCTGCTTATCACTGTTTATAGTATAAGGACTGGGGAGGTGAGAACTGATTATTACCACTAGAACACCATGCTTACCCCTGTTTATAGTAGAAGGACTGGGGAGAACACAGGAGAGGTGAGAACTGATTATCTCTCACCACTAGAACACCCTGCTTATCACTGTTTATAGTAGAAGGACTGGAGAGAACACAGGAGAGGTGAGAACTGATTATCACCACCAGAACACCCTGCTTATCACTGATTATAGTATAAGGAGAGGAGAGAACACAGGAGAGGAGAGAACTGATTATCTATCACCACTAGAACACCCTGCTTATCACTGTTTATAGCATAAGGAGAGGGGAGAACTGATTATCCCTCACCACTAGAACACCATGCTTACCCCTGTTTATAGTAGAAGGACTGGGGAGAACACAGGAGAGATGAGAACTGATAATCTCTCACCACTAGAACACCCTGATTGTCACTGTTTATAGTATAAGGACTGGAGAGAACACAGGAGAGGTGAGAACTGATTTTTTTCTCTCACCACTAGAACACCGTGCTTATCACTGTTTATAGCATAAGGAGAGGGGAGAACTGATTATCTCTCACCACTAGAACACCGTGCTTATCACTGTTTATAGTATAAGGACAGAAGAGAACACAGGAGAGGTGAGAACTGATTTTTCTCTTACCACTAGAACACCATGCTTATCTCTGTTTATAGCATAAGGAGAGGGGAGAACTGATTATCTCTCACCACTAGAACACCATGCTTACCCCTGTTTATAGTATAAGGACAGGAGAGAACACAGGAGAGGTGAGAACTGATTTTCTCTCACCACTAGAACACCATGCTTACCCCTGTTTATAGTATAAGGACAGGAGAGAACACAGGAGAGGTGAGAACTGATTATCTCTCACCACTAGAACACCATGCTTACCCCTGTTTATAGTATAAGGACAGGAGAGATGAGAACTGATTATCTCTCACCACTAGGTCACTGTGCTGCATAAGTAAAGATGATAACCATTTCTGAACTTTTCTAAATTTATATGAAACTTAAAGGGGTTTTCAGAGTTTTTGTAATACTGATGATGTCCTCAGAATAGGATGTTGTGAGCACCGCAGCTTCTCATAACTTTTCCTAGGCCAGTGACATCACGTTTATCTGTCAAGTGGCCTAGGAGTAGCTCAGCCCCAGTCAAACTGCTCCTGAGCACCACTGCCTTCTCAAACAGCTAATTAGTGGTGGGTCCTCGATGTTGCACTCCCACCGATTACATACTGATGACCTCCTATCCAGAGGACATCAGTTAAAAAAAACAAAAAAACCTGGAAAACCCTTTTAATATTTATCTAAGCTGGAGTCAGTACATTTCTTCTGATTCCACCACAATTAGCTTCGAGTATGACTCAGACTCCACTGTGATAGAGATATATATATATATATATATATATATATATATATATATATATATATATATATATATATATATATATATTATATATATATCTCTATAAGTCCCTGCATCTTATAGTCCAAAGGCAGCGATCTCATCAGTTTCGAGGTGCTCTGCACTTGGCTTCCTCTGCACTCCATTCACGGCTTGTACTGAGTTCCCGGCACTTTGCTCTGTTACTTTAGGCTTTTCCAGTAGCAATACATATACACTGCTATTGCTGCTGAAGCAGTGAGACATAGAGCAAGGCCTTGGATCACGGCAATACAAGCATATTTTCTATGTTTACAACATTCCTCAAACAGAGAAAGGGGCAGTGTGAGCAGTGGCGTGTAAATTAGAGGAGGGGGGAGGCTGTTACAGCCAGCATAGATCAGTAGCTGCCGTGTTACTCTGTGCAGATTGCACTGCTACAAAGAAAGAGCTCTACCATTCAGCAATAGATAAGAGGTGATCTGCTGAGTGTTGGAATGCCTTTTCCTCTTCAGCAGTCTCGGCAACCCAGCAGGATGTGAAAATATTATCAGCCTGGAGAATGATGGTCATAGACAGTGGTTTATGGTACCTGAATCGTTCATGCTCTGTTTAGTTTGCATATGCTAGACCGTACATCCCCTTTTTGCACAGGGAGCTGCTGCAGACTATAGTATTTTTAGGTCTGCATAAAAGATGTGATCAGCCTACAAATGCTGCCACATTTACACATGAACACTCATTGAGCTGCTTATAACCCTAGTGTAAAACGGCCACTGCCTTATGAAGTTTTAATTAGTAGGAAATAATTCTTTTATTTCTATTTTCTGTTGTCTAAAACCTGAGTCTTATAGTCTGAAAAATACAATATAGAGAGAATCATTTGTATTGTGCATTGCCATACTCAAACATATTTTTAGTTTTTATGGGGATTACCTGGGGTTTACAATGTGGTATAAATTAAAACTATTCTGTGGGTTGGTGCAGTTATGACTAACAAAATGTTTTATTTTTGCATGGTCACTTTTATTAAAAATAAGTTACCGTATTTTTCGCCCCATAAGATGCAAAAGTGGGGGGTGAAATGCCCCTGTGTCTTATGGGGTGAATACTAATGAAGCCTTTCCATTTTGGAAGCACTCATTAGTACCGGAGGACCAGGAAGCGATGAAGGCTCTGTACTCTCCCCTTCACAGTCCTTCTGTTAAGGCTGTGCACAGTGTGAGGGCGCGCTGTGACAGCCGACAGCAGGAAGAAGACAGAGCGTGCTGGAGGTGAGGGGCGGCGGCGTTCAGGTGCAGGAGAGGTAAGTGGTTTATTTTATTAAACATGAGGCATGGGGGGCTACTGAGGGCTGATATAAGGCAATAGGGGCTGCTGGAAGCCAATATGAAAGGCAGTGGGGGCTGATATGAGGTCTGATTGGGGGTCATTCACTTGACTTGTTTGGGTCTTATTAACATTGGGGGTCTGATTGGAGCTGTTAGCTGAGGTCTAATCAAAAATATTTTTTTTTTATTGTCCTCCTCCAAAACCATTTTATAACGCTGTTAACATTTTTATTGTTCCATCAAGGTAGCTGTGTGGGGGCTTAGGTTTTACTGGATGGGCTGTATTATATATTTTTTATTTTTTTTTCTGGTACTATTTGGGATACTTTTTGATCACTATTTGGTCCATATGTTGGGAGGCAAGGTGGCCACATAATTCTGTGTTTTATTTTTTATTAGGTTCACTGGGTGGGATAAATAACATAACTATATTCTGCTGTTTTATAGGTTATAAATGGGTATGAGCGAAATTAATTTGTACTGTAAAAAAACATTTCCCGAACTCTGGTTCGGTTCCAAGGAACCACATGGAACCGAACCCGAGTTCTAATACTGTAGCCAGTATTGGAACAAAGTTTTATGCGACTCGACTTCAGATGTTTCATCCGAAGTCGATCCGCTCATCCCTAGTTATAATGATAGCAAATACTAGTAATTCTGTTGATGTTTATTATTATTTTTAAGTTTAGCATCATAAGATCCCTTTATTTTTATTTTTTTTTCCTTTTAAATTAAAAATCATTTGCATTTTGACCTTGAAATCATGTGATGGGGAAGCTTGATGGTGCACAGAGGGAACCCTATTCTTCTGTTAACCACTTAGAGGCTTCAGACCTTTTCACAATTTATGTTGTGGCCTTGTGATAAAAAAGTGTGTGTTTTTTTGTTTTTTTTTCTCCATCATTTTGTGCTCAATACCCTATATTGACATGGTGAAACAACAATAATCTTTAATTTATTGAAAAGGATTTGGGTTTCCTCTGCAGATTGTCAGGTTGGATGGAAACCAAGTCAGGACATTCACAGAGTTGTCCCTAAGCCATTCCTGTGGTGTCTTGACTGTGTTCCTAAGATATTTGGCGATAATGTATCTTATTATGTAATTATGCCAGTTTCAGGCGTAAATTGCAAGTCCTTGTTAAATGTAGGCGTACATGACGTTTTCACACTGTTCTCACTACTGGAGAGTGGCGGAGTCCAGTGAATTCACTAAAGCCGCCTGCACGTGTGTGCAGGTGAACGCACATAAGATCCACACAAACTTCCGTGTGGATTTATGTGCGTTTCTGCACCAAAATCCGCAATTTCTAACAGGTTTTTTGGTGTGGATTTGAGGCAGTTTTCCAATAAAGGGGGAGATCTGTGGCAAAAGGGTGAAATCCACCTTTAAAACGGCAGACATAATTGACATGCTGGGTATAATCTGAAAAGTGTGCGTCAGATTTGTGTAATCTCTTCCGCACAAGAATCCGCATGAAAATATTTCGTAATGTGTGCAGGTGGCCTAGTGTTTATGCCTGTTTCCAGCTTTAAATGATGATTGAAATCCAACCCAGTCAGGTACTGGAGTAGATTTGAGTCTAAGCACATGGGCCATGATTTATCATTCCTTTACTCCAGAATTCTAGCATCAAAAAGTCCCAAAATAGGGCATTTGCGACTTTTCAGACTCATTTGCGCATAATTTTGCGACTTTTTTACATGTGTACACCACTCACTCTAGTTTTGTAAAAATGGGCGTGGTTAGCCATGTTAATGATTTTCACTCCAGGTTTATCATTGGGACTTTTTAAAAAAAAGTCGCAAAAAAGTCCCAATTTCACTCCAGTGAGGACTGTGCTTATCTTATGCGACTTTTTAATAGAACATGCGACTTTTTTGTAAATATGTGTGACTTTTGTAAAGCCGTCTACTGAAGGATGAACTGCTGCTATCAAACCACATTTATCACAGTATTAAAGGACCATTAATAAATCTGACTGAGCCAAAAGTGACTTTGGACTTATGTGAAATTGGAGTAAGATGGAAGTGTAATGATAAATCTGGCCCATGGACTGTTGTGCATCTCGTCATAAATTGGGCATATCAACCAGCAGCACAGGGTCTGTCAAAGAACAGCATAAAAGTGGTCTCTGATAAATGACCAGTATCCACACACCGGACAACTTTTAGCTGTTTGCTGTGGAGCCTCACCATGGTCCTATTCACATATACCATAAATGCGGCCCAGCAATCAATGAGTTCATTATGTTTTTTAAAGTGAGCACCGATTCATTACTCACGATCACGAGTTACTTTAAAGTGCCATCCATTCTTGCGTGAGTGAGGGGATGTCTCTTTCCCTTCATCAGCTAAGAACTAAAGGATGTGTGATGACGTCACATCACATGGTCCATCACCATGGTAAGATGGCCCCATTCGCAGCCCTATTCACTTCTATAGGGCCTGCGTTGCGTGAAAAACGCACAATATAGAGCATGCTGCGATTTTCACGCAACGCAGAAGTGATGCGTGAAAATCACCGCTCATGTGCACAGCCCCATAGAAATGAATGGGTCCGGATTCAGTGCTGGTGCAATGCGTCCACCTCACGCATTGCACCCGCGCGAAAACTCGCCTGTGTGAAAGGGGCCTTAGAATGAATTTGATTGCTGGGCTGTGTTTATGGTATATACTTTGATCAATGATCCTAATTGTCTTGTTGGAAAGTGAACTTTCGGCCCAGTCTGAGATCCAGAGCACTCCGAGCCAGGTTAGCATTAAGAATATCCCTTCTTTGCTCCATTCATTTTTCCTTCAATAGGGATGGCACTGGGCAGGTGATGAGGAGTGCCTGGTTTCCTCCAGACATGATGCTTAGAATTGAGGTTAAAAAGTTCAATCATGGTTTCATCAGAGCAGAGAATCTTGTTTCTCACAGGGCAAGTCCTTTAGGTGCTTTTTTGCAAACTCCAGGTGGTCTTTCTTGTGAAAAAATGAAGAAAAATTCTTGCTCACTAAGGTCCAAAACAGGCTGGTCATGGATAAACTGCTGAAAAAGCATGCATTGTGTAAATTGTGCTGTTTTGAGCATCATTTACCTTCTCAAATTGGGCCAAACTGCCTATGTATTTTGGAACCAAACTATTTAGTTTATGTTGTGAAGTGCAATAAATATATTGCACTGGCATATACACAATAGGATGCGCTCTCTCATTAGCTTTGCTGTGTAGACTGTGGTGGGATCATTAGATGAAACTCATCTTTATAGCAGAGTGCTTTTGTGATTTAATAATTGATACAGGATATCAACATTGTAAAAACACAGCTAAGGAGGGATCAGATCCCGGCACCAGGGGGAAGGGTAAAAATTGCAACCATTGCCTAGGAGTTTTCCCTTCTTCCTAGTATGGAGATCCAGTCCATCTTTTATCCCGAAATATGATTAGCCAGGGTTTTCACCTCCTCTTCCACTCCATCGACACTGCATTATGCAAGTACGTAGGATGCCTGTACCTTTCATTTGACAGCTCCCAGGGAAGTTTTTAATTATAGTTATGTTTTCTTTAATTAATGAAACTAAAGTTTTTGTTTTTTGTCTTTTTAACCAGGCACATTAGATTAAACTCAGAAGATTTACCTGAACATTTCTCATGGTCAACCTTTCACAAGAAGAATAAAGTATTTTGTAAAAACAAAAAAAAATTACTTGGAAGTGGTTTAAGGGTACAGAAACTTATAATGACTACATTGAGCCACTTTTTTAAGTTGATTAATGCCCACATATTTTGTAAATAAATCTTGAATTGCAGAAAAAACATGGGCGCTTTAGTTATTTGAAAACCACGGTGACTTGTGGTAAAGCAGCTTTGTGGGCACACGGTGGCAGCTGTGTTTTGTCTGTACTCTAAGATTGTTTGACCACCACTTGCAAGCCAGAGACTATAGTGGAAATGCTGCCGAACTACTTTGAGTGGAAAACCTCACTTGTGTATTTTAAATGTACATATAAATGTCACTGTTGATATATTAAATTATGTTTGAAAATGGTTTTGTCATTGGCAATCATTCTATTAACAAGTTAACAATCTCCTTGATATGGTAAGTAACAGGAAACCTTGCAATGTTTATCAAAGCTGCTGGGCCATACACCATCATACAGTGTATAAATATTACATTTAGGGTTGAGAAAATCAAGCTTCAGATCATAAATCTGAAGTCAATTCGTTTAAAAAAATAAATAAAATTGTAATGCTGTTTCCGTACAGCATTAAAATGTATGTGCTTTGTGTAGGAGAGACTGTGCAAGATTTCAGTAAATGACTTCGGTATTCCTAACTGCATTTAAAAACATTGTAAAATAGAAATCTGTAGTGAGCTTTGGTACCTATCAGTACCAAAGCCGACTTTATTTTACTATTTTAAAATGTTTTTAAATGCACAGATAAGAATTCCGAAGTCATTTACCAAAGTCTTGCGCAACTTCGGTTGATTTGCTCAACCCTAATTAAAATCATAAGAGTGCTGCTTTGCTGGGAGAAATGATGGTTAGACAGCTGTAGGAACTTTTAAACTAGAATTTGGGGAAGAAGGGTGGTCATGAAAAAAAAAAGGGGTAGATAGAGATGGGGATAGTTTGGGTTTGGGTCGGAGAGAGCTTGGGAGGTAACTAGAAATAAATGTTCCCCCAGAGTAAACCGAGCTGTTGGTAACTTCATTTTCTATGAGGAGGTAAGTATATCTGGACTTCTCTAAAGCATTTGACACTGTACCTTATAAAAGGTTAGTATATAAAATGAGGATGCTCGGACTGGGAGAAAATGTCTGTATGTGGGTAAGTAACTGGCTAAGTGACAGAAAACAGAGGGTGGTTATTAACCACTTCAGCCCCCCTAGCTTAAACCCCCTTAACCACTTCAGCCCCCCTACCTTAAACACCCTTAATGACCAGGCCACTTTTTACAATTCTGCACTACACTACTTTCACCGTTTATTGCTCCGTCATACAACTTACCACCCAAATGAATTTTACCTCCTTTTCTTCTCACTAATAGAGCTTTCATTTGGTGCTATTTCTTTCTTGCTGACATTTTTACTTTTTTTGATATTTTACTTTTTTTGATGAAATTTTTGCAAAAAAATGATATTTTTCACTTTATGTTGGAAAATTTGTCAAATAAAACTACATTTCTTTAAAAAATTTTCTCTGAATTTATTGTTCTACATGTCTTTGATAAAAAAAAATGCAATAAGTGTATATTTATTGGATTGGGTAAAAGTTATAGCGTTTACAAACTATGGTGCAAAAAAGTGAATTTTCGCACTTTGACTTTCTGAGCACCTGTCCTGTTTCCTGACGTACTACAATGCCCAGACAGTAGAAATACCCCATAAATGACCCCATTTCCGAAAGTAGACACCCTAAGGTATTCACTGAGGGGCATAGTGAGTTCATGGAAGTTTTTATTTTTTGTCACAAGTTAGCGGAAATGGATTTTTTTTTTTTTTTTTACAAAGTCTCATATTCTACTAACTTGTGCCAAAAATACAATTTTACATGAACTCACCATACCCCTCACAGAATACCTTGGGGTGTCTTCTTCCGAAATGGGGTCACTTGTGGGGTATTTATACTGCCCTGGCATTTTAGGGGCCCCTAAAGCGTGAGAATCCAAATGCGTAAAAATGCCCTGTAAAATCCTAAAGGTACTCATTGGATTTAGGGCCCATTTGCGCATCTTGGATGCAAAAAGTGGCACACATGGGGTATCGCCGTACTCAGGAGAAGTAGGGCAATGTGTTTTGGGTGTATTTTTACATATACCCCTACTGGGTGTGAAAATATCTCTGTAAATGACAACTTTGTATAAATTTTTTAAAAAGTTGTCATTTACAGAGATATTTCACACCCTGCATGGGTATATGTAAAAATACACCCCAAAACACATTGCCCTACTTCTCCTGAGTACGGCGATACCCCATGTGTGCCACTTTTTGCATCCAAGATGCGCAAATGGGCCCTAAATCCAATGAGTACCTTTAGGATTTTACAGGACATTTCTACGCATTTGGATTCCAAACTGCTTTTGACGTTTAGGGGCCCCTAAAATGCCAGGGCAGTAAAAATACCACACAAGTGACCCCATTTCGGAAAGTAGACACCCCAAGGTATTCGCTGATGGGCATAGTGAGTTCATGGAAGTTTTTATTTTTGGCACAAGTTTGCGGAAATTGATTTTTTTTTTTTTTTTTTTACAAAGTCTCATATTCCACTAACTTGTGCCAAAAATAAAATTTTACATGAACTCACCATACCCCTCACGGAATACCTTGGGGTGTCTTCTTCCGAAATGGGGTCACTTGTGGGGTATTTATACTGCCCTGGCATTTGAGGGCCCCTAAACGCCAGAAGCAGTTTGGAATCCAAATGCGTAAAAATGTCCTGTGAAATCCTAAAGGTACTCATTGGATTTAGGGCCCTTTCGCATCTTGGCTGCAAAAGTGGCACACATGGGGTATCGCCGTACTGGGAGAAGTAGGGCAATGAGTTTTGGGGCGTATTTTTACCTATACCCCTACTGGGTGTGAAAATATCTCTGTAAATGACAACTTTGTATAATTTTTTTTTAAAAGTTGTCATTTACAGAGATATTTTTCACACCCAGTATGGGTATATGTAAAAGTACACCCCAAAACACATTGCCCTACTTCTCCTGAGTACAGAGATACCACATGTGTGCCACTTTTGCAGCCAAGTTGCGCAATCCGGCCCTAAATCCAATGAGTACCTTTTAGGACGGTATTTTTACGCATTTTTCTTCTCACGCTTCAGGGCCCCTAAAATGCCAGGGCAGTATAAATACCCCACATGTGACCCCATTTTGGAAAGAAGACACCCCAAGGTATTCTGTGAGGGGTATGGTGAGTTCATAGAAGATTTTTTTTTGCCCAAGTTAGCGGAATTTGATTTTTTTGTTTTTTTCACAAAGTCTCCCTTTCCGCTAACTTGTGACAAAAGTTCAATCTTTCATGGACTCAATATGCCCCTCAGCGAATACCTGGGCGTCTTCTTTCCGAAATGGGGTCACATGTGAGGTTTTTGTACTGCCCTGGCATTTGAGGGTCACCGCAATCATTACACGTATGGCCAGCATTAGGAGTTTCTGCTATTCTCCTTATATGGAGCATACAGGTAATGAGATTTTTTCCGTTCAGCCTCTGGGCTGAAAGAAAAATGAACGGCACAGATTTCCTCATTCGCATCGATCGATGTGGATGAAAAATCTCTGCCAAAAATATGCAAGAAAAAAGAGGGCCTGGCGATTGCCAGGACATAGGGGCTCCGCCCAAACATCCATACCCACTTCAGCTCCTATGTCCTGGCAAACGTGATTTCTCCATTCACATCGATCAATCCATCGGTGTGGAGGAAGACATCTTTGCCAGATTTTTTGATACAAAGTGTTTGCCAAAGCATATGAACTCCAACACCTCTCCTCAGCTCACATGCCAGGGCAAACGTACCTGTCCTGCAGAGGAGAAATCTCGTCTTGCAGCGCCGCATACACTGACTTCACGTGTCTTCTGATAGCAGCAATGCTTCTCTCAGAATTCACATCAGTGCTGCGGCGTTTGCCGGTTGGTCCGTTGGTCTGTTGGTATACCTGGAAAATAAAGGGTGGTTATGGGGAAAAAAAAAAAGAAGAAAAACAGGCAGCAGGCACATGACTTGAACGTTGCAAACTTTATAAAACCAGAACATTTTAAAACTTTTATAAAACATGAACATAAAAACCTGAACTAACTCAAGATTTTTTTTCTTGCTACCTGTTTAATTTTTTTTTTTTTACCATTTCACTCTTTATTTTCCTAGCAGAAACCTCTCCTTTCCCATGGGACAATGTGTAAAGTGTAAATCACACAGATGGTGCGAAGTACATTATACGCGTTATCCCAAGTGAAAGGAGAGGTTTCTACCGTTTCACACTTCTGCTGTAGCACACCAGCACCGTCCCTATGTGTTAGGGTCTCTCAAAACCTAGTGTCCTGAGAGACCCTAGAGCCTCAGTGGAAAAAAAAACTACCTGTGTAGTGCTGTCCCAGGTCCCTAAGTGTACCTGAGTGTGGTACTCGCCTTATTCCACTCCTGCTACAGCCACGACATTTTTTTCGGGGTGGCGGTTGGTTTGAGGTACCCGGCACAACGCTAGGGAAGTGCCGCTCGTGTAGACGGCTAACTACACTGGTGGATGGGGCCACGGAACCTCCTGGGTACAGGAGGTTCTCGACGATCTCTTCCTGGAATTTTAGGAAAGATCCAGTTCTCCCAGCCTTACTGTAGAGAACGTAACTATTATATAGAGCCAATTGAATCAGATAAACAGACACTTTTTTTTATACTAGCGTCTGGTCTTTCGGGAAACCAAATAAGGGGCCAACATCTGGTCGTTGAAGTCCACCCCTCCCATGTGGAGGTTATAGTCGTGGACTGAGAGGGGCTTTTCAACGACACTGGTTGCCCGTTGAATTTGTACTGTCGTGTCTGCGTGAATGGAGGAGAGCATGTAAACGTCACGCTTGTCTCTCCATTTCACCGCGAGCAGTTCGTCGTTACACAGTGCAGCCCTCTGCCCCTTGCAAGTCGGGTGGTAAGAAGCCGTTGAGGGTAGCCCGGCGACTAGGTCGCGCGATGCCGCAGCAGCCAATCTGTTCTAGGAACAAATGCCTGAAGAGGGCCACACTTGTGTAAAAGTTGTCCACGTAAAGATGGTACCCCTTGCCAATAAGGGTGACACCAAGTCCCAGACTATCTTCCCACTGCTCCCAGGTAGTCAGGGCAACCGACCGGCTCCAGGGTCTGATCTTTTCCCTCATAGTTCCGAAATTTGTGCGTATAGCCTGTGGCCCTTTCACAGAGCTTATACAATTTGACCCCATACCGGGCGCGCTTGCTCGGGATGTACTGCTTGAAGCCAAGGCGCCCGGTAAAATGTACAAGGGACTCGTCTACGCAGATGTTTTGAGCAGGGGTGTACAAATCTGCAAATTTCTGGTTGAAATGGTCTATGAGGGGCCGAATTTTATGGAGCCGGTCTAAAGCTGGGTGGCCTCTGGGACGGGAGGTGGTGTTGTCACTAAAGTGCAGGAAACGCAGGATGGTCTCAAAACGTGTCCTGGACATGGCAGCAGAGTACATGGGCATGTGATGAATTGGGTTCTTGGACCAATATGACCGCAATTCATGTTTTTTGGTTATGCCCATGCTGAAGAGAAGGCCCAGAAAAGTTCTAAGTTCGGAAACTTGGATTGGTTTCCACCGGAAAGGCTGGGCATAAGAGCTTCCCGGGTTGTCGGCGATAAATTGAGTGGCATATCTGTTTGTTTCTGCCACGACTAAGTCAAAGAGCTCCGCAGTGAAAAACAGCTCAAAAACCCCAGCGCCGATCCTATCTGAGCTGTTTCCACCCGAACTCCTGACTGGGCGGTGAAAGGGGGAACTACTGGTGCGGCTGAAGATGGGGGCTGCCAATCAGGGTTTGCCAGCACCTCAGGGACTCTAGGGGCTCTACGGGCCTGTTGTCTTTGCGGTGGCTGCGACGGGAAACTATTGCACGTGCCACCGTACCAGCTTCTACTGCCCTTCTGGTGCTCGCCACTTCACCATGTTCTACGGCAGTGCTGGTAGAAGGTCCAGGACGGGCTGCGCTGCTGGTGTATGCCTCACCACGTAATCCGGCAGCGCCAGCCCCACTCTGCTGCCCTTGAAGCGGATCCTGCGCAACCTGTGGTCTAGCGACACGGGGCCGGGTACGCCTGGTTCTATCAGGGACCTCCACCTCCTCGTCAGAACTTTGGGTCAGACTGCCACTGCTTTCTACAGGTTGGTATTCTGACCCGCTGGATTCGTTAGATGAGGGTTCCCACTCCTCATCCGACTGGGTCAGAATCCTGTAGGCCTCTTCAGAGGAATACCCTTGTTTGACATTTGGCCGTCTAAATTTAGGGGTATTCCCTGAGACTACCCAAGAAAAAAGCAAGCCTGTCTTACAATTGAGAGGGTAGCGAAGTACAGAAGCCGCTGCGATTGATAAAAATATCAAAACTGATTTTTATCGCACAGCGCTGTGAAGGATTGTGCAGTGATTACAAAAAAAATTTTTTGTCACTGCGGCGAGTGGCGTGGGTGAACGCACGTGTGGGCGACCGATCAGGCCTGATCGGGCAAACACTGCGTTTGGGGTGGAGGGCGAACTAAAGTGACACTAGTACTATTATATATCTGACCGTGATCAGTTCTGATCACTTACAGATACTATAAAGTACAACGCTGATTAGCGCTACGCTAATCAGCGAACCAGTGACTGCGGTGCGGTGGGCTTGGCGCTAACGCTAACTACCTACCAAAGGGGACTAAACTAAGCTAAACCTAACAGTCAATCTTAGTGAAAAAAAAAGTGACAGTTTACACTGATCACTTTTTCCCTTTCACTGGATGATTGACAGGTGCTGAAAGGGTGATCAAGGGGTTAATTTGGGTGATGGGGGGCTGATCAGGGGGCTATGTGTGGTGCTTGGTGTACTCACTGTAGAGGTGTGTCTCTCCTGGGTCCAACCGACGAAAGGACCCAGGAGAGAGCACAGAGCTATTTAATCCATCATATTTACTAATATGATGGGTTAAATGGCTCCTGATTCGTTTTTTTGAATGTCATCAGCCCGCCAGCGCTGCCGATTGGCTGGCAGGCTGATGACCAAGTTCTTCTGAATTCACTGCTATGCGCGATCTGCGCGGGCGCTTGTGCCCGAAATCTCGCGCATCGCGAGAGGACGCCCCGATGCGTCCAAACAGAAGATCCCGGCCGCCCGCAGGACGCAATCCTGCGTACGGCGGTCCGGGACTGGTTAAAGGGTTTCTGTCATCAAGTTTTGACATTATAAGCTGTCTGACATTAGCTATGTGCTAATGTCAGAGCAGCTTGATAATGTCTTTTTTATAAAAATCCGAGGTATATTTAGGCTAAAAAACGTCTTTTTATAATATGTAAATTAGCCTCTAGGAGCAGGGGGGGCGTTGCCCTGCTCCTAGCGGCTCCGTGCGGCAACCTGCTGGCACGCCCCTTCTTACTTTGATTGACAGTGCCGGGCAGCGATCCTCTCCTGCCTCCAGCACTGTCTCCCTGCTAAATCCTGCGCCGCCGCTCTGTATTCTGTATTTATAATGTCAGACAGCTTATAATGTCAAAACTTGATGACAGAAACCCTTTAATGACCAGACCACTTTTTACAATTCTGCACTACACTACTTTCACAGTTTATTGCTCAGTCATACAACTTACCACCCAAATGAATGTTACCTCCTTTTCTACTCACAAATACAGCTTTCTTTTGGTGGTATTTGATTGCTGCTGAGATTTTTCATTTTTAAATTTTTTACATTTTTCTGGTAAAATTGTTCAAATATAATTTTATTTCTGTACAAGTTTGTGTCAGAATTTATTGTTCTACATGTCTTTGATAAAAAAAATCCAATAAGTGTATATTTATTGGTTTGCACAAACGTTATAGCGTTTACAAACTATGGTGCAAAAAAGTAAATTTCCGCATTTTGAAGCATCTCTGACTTTTTGAGCACCTGTCATGTTTCTTGAGGTGCTAGAATGCCAGGATAGTATCAATAAAGTTGTCATTTACAGAGATAGCTCTCTGGGTATTATGGAGTATATCTAAAGCTCACACAAAACATTACCATATCAGTACAGTCTCATCATCTAAGTGACCCCATTTTAGAAAGAAGACACCCCAAGGTATTCCGTGAGGGGTATGGTGAGTTCATGTAAAATTTTATTTTTTGTCACAAGTTAATGGAATATGAGACTTTGTAAGAAAAAACAAACAAACAAAAAACACTTGTGGGGTATTTATACTGCCCTAGCACTTGAGGGTCTCCGCAATCATTACATGTATGGCCAACATTAGGAGTTTCTGCTATTCTCCTTATATTGAGCATATGGGTAATGAGATTTTTTTTTCCGTTCAGCCTCTGGGCTGAAAAAAAAAAATGAACGGCACAGATTTCTTCATTCGCATCGATTAATGTGGATGAAAAAATCTCTGCCAAAAAATGTGCCAAAAAAAAGAGGGGAAAGGACATAGGAGTGCTTGCGAAGTAAAGCTGCGATCGCTAAGATCCAAAAATTTCAAAAGTGATCTTTATAGCGCCGCAGCGATTTTACAGTGTTTTTGCAGTGATCAGGAAAAAAAAAATTCTGACACTGCAGTGGGGCGGACTGAACGCAAATGTGCGCACAAGATCAGGCCTGATCGGGCGAACACTGCGTTTTTTGTAGAGCCTAAGGTGACCGTAATGTACTGATATAGATTTGATTGCGATCAGTCTTGATCATTTACAGATACTATATAGTACTAGTGCTGATTAGCGACAGCGATGACGCTAATCAGCGACTAATGAGTGACTGCGGTGGGCACTAACTACCTAACAAGTAGCTAACTGGCGGTGATAAGGGACCCTTAGGCCCCATTCACACATCCGCAATTCTGTTCCGCATTTTGCGGAACGGAATTGCAGACCCATTCATTTCATTTCTATGGGGACAGACTTTGTCCCGCTCGGATCCGGAATTGCGGGTCCGCACTTCCGTTCTGCAAAAATATAAAACATTTCCTATTCTTGTCCGCAGTTGTGAATAAGAAAAGGCATTTTCTATATAGTTCTGGCAATGTGTGGATCCGCAAAATGCTGAAAGCACATTGCTGGTGTCCGTGTTTTGCGGATCCGCAAAACACATATGGATGTCTGAATGGAGCCTGACAGGGGGGTGATCAGGGAGTCTATATGGGGTGATCAGGGGTTAATAAGTGATGGGGGGGGTGTAGTGTGGTGCTTGGTGCTACTTACAGAGTTGCCTGTGTCCTCTGGTGGTCGATCCAAGTAAATGGGCCCACCAGAGGACCAGGTAGCAGGTATATCAGACGCTGTTAACAAAACAGCGTCTGAAATACCTATTTGATGCTCTTTATTTTACATCTACAGCCTGCCAGCGAATGATCATCGCTGGCAGGCTGTAGTATAACTTGTCTGCTGCACGGCGCTGTGAACGCGAGATGATGTGCCGATGCGTCAAGGAGGAATAACCCCGCAGGATGCATCCCTGCGTTAGGCAGTCGGGAGGTCGTTAATGGTTCACACTCAGATTGGGTCACTGTCACTAGTGGGGTACCTCAGGGGCCAGTATGGGGCCTTATCCTCTTTAATATATTTATTAATGATCTTGTAGAAGGCTTGCATAGTAAAATATCTATTTTTGCAGATGACACAAAACTGTATAAAGTAATTAACACAGAAGAGGACAGTTTTCTGCTACAGAGGGATCTGGATAGATTGGAGGCATGGGCAGAGAAATGGCAGATGAGGTTTAACACTGACAAATGTAAAGTTATGCACATGGGAAGGAATAATGCAAGTCACCCGTACATATTAAATGGTAAAACACTCTAACACTGACATGGAAAAGGATCTAGGAATTTTAATAAACAGCAAATTAAGCTGCAAAAACCGGTGTCAGGCAGCTACTGCCAAGGCCAATAAGATAATGGGTTGCATCAAAAGGGGCATAGACGCCCGTGATGAGAACATAGTCCTACCACTTTATAAATCACTAGTCAGACCACACATGGAGTACTGTGTACAGTTCTGGGCTCCTGTGAACAAGACAGACATAGCAGAGCTGGAGAGAGTTCAGAGGAGGGCAACTAAAGTAATAACTGGAATGAGGGATCTACAGTACCCTGAAAGATTATCAAAATTAGGGTTATTCACTTTAAAAAAGATGACTAATGGGCGATCTAATAACTATGTATAAATATATCAGGGGTCAGTACAGAGATCTCTCCCATCATCTATTTATCCCCAGGACTGTGACTGTGACAAGGGGACATCCTCTGCATCTGGAGGAAAGAAGGTTTGTACACAAACATAGAAAAGGATTCTTCACTGTAAGAGCAGTGAGACTATGGAACTCTCTGCCTGAGGAAGTGGTGATGGTGAGTACAATAAAGGAATTCAAGAGGGGCCTGGATGTATTTCTGGAGTGTAATATTACAGGCTATAGCTACTAGAGAGGGGTCGTTGATCCAGGGAGTTATTCTGATTGCCTGATTGGAGTCGGGAAGGAATTTTTTTCCCCTAAAATGAGGAAAATTGGTTTTTCCCTCACAGGTTTTTTTTTGCCTTCCTCTTTATCACTTTGCAGGATAATAGGCTGAACTGTGTTACTAACTTACAATGTCTGCTGGTGAATGCAAGTCTGGCAAAAAAAAAATGGATGAATTACAAATTTTAATGAAAGAGATGTTGAATATGACAGTATATACAGTGCCTTGTTGCAGTACAGCCCAAAGTTTAATGTTTTGGTAATCTGAATGCTATGTGACAGATCAGAACACAATAGTCTAAGTAGAAGTGAAATGAGAAAAATATATAAATACTAGCAGAAGGACCCGGCTTCGCAGGGGTATATTTCATCTATTTCGTTTCATGTTTCCGTGTGTCGTAAAAAGATATCAACAGTATCCCCCATAACAGTGACCTCTACAGCACCCCGCCCCACTGTCTGCTGATCTGTCTATCTAATCCTGTCCTGTGTGATACTGTCTGCTGAGCTGTGTATCTAATCCTGTCCTGTGTGATACTGTCTGCTGAGCTGTGTATCTAATCCTATCCTGTGTGATACTGCCTGCTGAGCTGTGTAGCTAATCCTATCCTGTGTGATACTGCCTGCTGAGCTGTGTAGCTAATCCTATCCTGTGTGATACTGTCTGCTGAGCTGTGTATCTAATCCTTGCTGAGCTGTGTATCTAATCCTATCCTGTGTGATACTGCCTGCTGAGCTGTGAATCTAATCCTAACACTTCATATGACTGAATAGTTAATTCTGTGAACTGCTAAAACCTTTGATCAGTTGTTATGGCAACCTGGAGTAGGGCCTGCAAACTGCTAAAACCTTTGATCGGTTATGGCAACCTAGAGTAGGACCTGTGATCTTCTATTGGCTGATAAGGGACATGTGACCTTGGGTATGGCAGTTAGGGTTTAAAGGGAACCTGTCACCTGGATTTTGGGTATAGAGCTGAGGACATGGGCTGCTAGATGGCCGCTAGCACGTCCGCAATATCCAGTCCCCATAGCTCTGTGTGCTTTTATTGTGTAAAAAAACTGATTTAATGCATATGCAAATTAACCTGAGATGAGTCCTGTCCCTGAGATGAGTCACGGACAGGACTCATCTCAGGTTAATTTGCATATGCATCAAATCATTTTTTTTTTTTTACACAATAAAAGCACACAGAGCTATGGCGGCCATCTAGCAGCCCATGTCCTCAGCTCTATACCCAAAATCCCGGTGACAGGTTCCCTTTAAGTGAAAGGTTGGTAGGCTTGTATTAGCTATAATGCAGGTAATTTTTGGGAATATCTCAGGAACGGTATGTCCTAGAGAGCTGAGACCCGATCTAAAACCTTCCCGGACACCTGATGTACATGCAAAATTTACTGTTTAGACATAGAAACCAGAAAATTGGCATGTTTGTATGTATTCACCCCCTTTGTTAGGAAGCCCATAAAAAGCTCTGGTGCAACCAATTACCTTCAGAAGACACATAATTAGTGAAATTATGTCCACCTGTGTGCAATCTAAGTGTCACATGATCTGGAATTACATATACACACTTTTTTTTTTTTTTTTTTTTTTTTTTTTTTTAAAGGCCCCAGAGTATGCAATACCTAAGCAAGAGGCATCACTGACCAAACACTGCCATGAAGACCAAGGAACTCTCCAAACGAGTTAGGGTACTTTCACACTTGTGTTAGAGGTATCCGGCGGGAAGTTCCGTCACCGGAAGATCTGGCAATATGTATGTAAACAGACAGCATTTGTAGATGGATCTGGATGCGTAGATGAGTTACAAATGCATTGCAATTAGGGTTGGGTGAACTTGTATTTTAAGTTCGGCGTCTAAAGTTCGGGTTCCTGTTATGGATTCCGCTACCATGGAATATAACAGAATTTGGAATCCATAAGGGGATTCTTCGATCAACCTTGGACGCCGAACTTAAAATACAAGTTTAACACTAAGGACCTGGGATGACGTCACCATCATGTGATCAGTGCAGGGGGTGTGGCTCAGTACTGGATTGGATAAGAGGTGGTAAAGGGCCTGCTAGAATGATCATGTGACATGAGGGGGCAGATCTCCTGTGCTCTGTGTGGAGGAGAAGGAGGAAGTAGAGCAGTGAAGGACGGTTGCGCAAACTTGTTTTTTTTAAGTTCGGATTCATCGAAGAATCCCCTTATGGATTCCAGTTATGGTCCGTGGTAGCGGAATGCATAACGGGATTCTAAGATAACCTGAGCTTTAGATGCCGAATTTAAAATACAAGTTCGCTCAACCCTAATTGCAATACCAGATCCGTCTCTCCAGTTGTCATCCGGAAAAAAAATCCAGTATATATATTTCTTTTTACATTTTTTAATGCGTAGACCAGATCCGGCAGTGCACTGATATTAATATCAATGGAAATTAATGCTGGATCCAGCATTCCTGCAAGTGTTCAGGAATTTTCTCCGTCCAAAAAACGTAATAGGGACTGAACTGGAGAGAAATCCGTTCAGGATGCACCATTCAGAATGCATTAGGATAAAACTGATCAGTTTTTTCTGGTATTGAGCCCCTAGGACAGAACTCATGCCGGAAAAGAATAACGCAAGTGTGAAAGTACCTTAAGCGACAGTGTTGCTGAGAAGAACAAGTCAGGGTTAGGTTATAAAAAAAAATATCCAAATCTTTGATGATCCCCAGGAGCACCATCAAATCTATCATAACCAAATGGAAAGAACATGGCACAACAGAAAACCTGCCAAGAGACGTTAGCCCATCAAAACCCACGGAATGGGCAAGGAGGGCATTAATCAGAGAGGCAGCTCAGAGACCTAAGGTAAACCTGGAGGAGCTGCAGAGTTCCACAGCAGAGACTGGAGTATATGTACAGAGGACGACAATAAGCCATGGCAGAGTGGCCAGAAGAAAAGCATTACTTTCATCTTAAAACAAAAAGGCATATGGAAGACTTCCAAAATGTATGGAGGAAGATGCTCTCGTCTGATGAGACAAAAATTTTAACCTTTTGGCCATCAAAGAACGACGCTTTGCCTGGCACAAAACCAACACATCACATCACATCACTCAAAGAACCCCATCCCCCATTTTTTTCAGGAGCCAGGATTGGGAAACTGGTCAGAGTTGAGGAAAAGATGGATGGTGCTAAATACAGGGATATTCTTGAGCAAAACCTGTACCATTCTGCGTGATTTGAGGCTAGGACGGAGGTTCACCTTCCAGCAGGACAATGACCCCAAACATTTGAATGATTTAAGGGGAAACATGTAAATGTGTTGAAATGGCCTAGTTAAAGCCCAAATCTCAATCCAATAGAAAATCTGTGATCAGACCTAAAGATTGCTGTTCACAAGCGCAAACCATACAACTTGAAGGAGCTGGAGCAGTTTTGCAAGGAGGAATGGGCAAAAATCCCAGTGGTAAGATGTGGCAAGTTCATAGAGACTTATCCAAGGTGACTTGAAGCTGTGATTGGAGCAAAAGGTGGCTCTACAAAGTATTGACTAGGTGGAGTGAATAGTTATGCACATTGACCTTTTCTGTTATTTTGTCCTATTTGTTGTTTGCTTCACAATAAAAAAGAGTATGCAGCTCTGCACATCTAGAGGCTGAACCACTCTTCTCAGCCCAAGCATTTTCTAGTCTTACCACACATTGTCAATGAGCTTTAGGTCTGGACTTAACGCTGCCATTCTAACACATGAATATGCTTTCATCTAAACCAGGGAACAGCAACCCATGGAATGCCAGTTGTTGTGGAACTACAACTCCAAGCATGCTTGGCTGTTTTCTAACTCCTGTAGAAGTCAATGAAGCATTCTGGGAGTTGCCATTTCTGAATATCTGGAGTGGCAGATGTTGCAATCCCTGATTTAAACCATTCCATTCTAGCTCTGGCTGTATGTTTAGGGTCATTGTCCTGCTGGAAGTTAAACCTCTGTCCCAGTCTCAAGCCTTCTGTAGCCTCTAACAGGTTTTCCGCCAGGATTACCCTGTATGTATTTCCATCCATCTTCCCACCAACTCTGAGCAGCTTCCCTGTCAGCATCCCCACAGCATGATGCTGACACCTCCATGTTTCATTGTGGAGATGGTATGTGCAGTGTTAGTTTTCAGCCACACCTAGCATTTTGCATTTAGGCCAAAAAGTTCACCTTTGGTGAGTATAGCACCTTCTTCCATGTGTTTGCTGTGTCCCCTACATGGCATGTGACAAACTGCAAATGTGACTTTTTATGGCTTGCTTTCAAAAATGGTTTTCTTCTTGCCAAAATTCCGTAAAATCCAGATATGTGAAGTACATGAATAATAGTTGTCCTGTGGACAGATTCTGCCAACTGAGCTGTAGATCTCTCCAGCTCCTCCAGATTGACCATGGACTTCTTGGCTGATTCTCTAATTAGTGCTCTCCTTACCCGGGCTGTAAGTTTAGGTGGGTGACCACATCTTGGTAGGTTTGCAGTTGTGCCATACTCCTTCCATTTTTGGATAATAGATTGAACAGTGCTCTGTGAGATGTTCAGAGCTTGGGATATTTTATTTTATTACCTAACCCTGCTTTACATTTCTCCACAACTTTATCTATGACCTGTCTTGTGTGTTCCTTGGTTTTCATCATGCTGTTTGATCAATTTTGTTCTCTAACAAACCTCTGAGGCCTTCACATTACAGCTGTAGTTATACTGAGAATAAATTACACATAGGTGGACTCTATTTACTAATTGGGTGACCTCTGAAGACAATTGGTCATACTGGATTTTATTTAGGGGTATCAGGGTACAGGGAGCTTAATACAAATGCACACCACACTTTTCAGATTTGTATTCATCAAAAATTTTGAAAACCATGTATCATTTCCTTTTCACTTCATACATACTTGCTACTTTCTGTTGGTTTATCAAGACCAACATCCATACAACTTGGAGTCTTTATTCAAACAAAGATAACATCCATTACAGAAGAGATAAATATTCTGTGTTTCAACCTTAGTCTTAATCCTAGCATATGATGCACAGAAACAGGAGAAATCCCTCTGCGCGCTAAGAGGTTCTGTTGGTTGGCTTGCTTGGACTTATGGTACACCAGCACTGCATTTTTTAGTGCTTCACCTGTGAAAAGAAAATTGGTTGGAACTGCTGCAGCGATCACTTTTTTTTTTTTTTAACCATATGCAGCAGTTCCAGATCCCTAAACCATATAGATTGGGCCACATTCTTGAGATAGGTACAGGTCCCAGAGGTGAGACCTGCATCTATTGCACATTTATGGCATAGATATAGACTTCAATGGGACTTCAATGGGAATACTTATTCAGTCAAATGGGAGCAAGTAATTAACCTGTAGGATATAGCAATAACAAATGACAAGACAGGTGCACACTGCGGTCTTACTAAGCCCTCAAACTGATATTAAAATTGAGAGACTGGTGAACATATCCTGCTGTGGAGGACATGTCTATGTCTGAGCACCACGCCAAGGTTTCTCAAGTAGCTCGGGACCTAACACTCACCTACCTGTGCCGTATGGGCAATACCAGGGGACAGTGGGCTAAATTACAGGAGTGTAAAGGCCAACTCGCAGCAAACTCCCCAGTTACCTCCAGCATGTAGCCATGCCTGCAATGGGAGGAGGGAGAAGGATGTAAGCCCCATCCAAGACTGGCTGATATGGCCCAGGCCTCACAAGTGCACCTAAATGTAGCCTGTGGATGGAAAATAGCCTACATTTACATAGGAGTTTATACACCTCCAAAAATTATATATACACAAAACAACTGAAAGGTGGCATGAAGCAGGATGTGCTCAACCCAAGATGCAGCTGTGCATATATATACAGGGGAGCTGCAAGTCAGCCTTTACACTCCTGTAATTTAGCCCACTGGCCCTGGTATTGCCCATACGGCACAGGTAGGTAAGTGTTAGGTCCCGAGCTACTTGAGAAACCTTGGCGTGGTGCTCGGGCTTAAGACATGTCCTCCACTGCAGGATATGTTGACCAATCTCTCAATTTTAACATCAGTTTGAGGGCTTAGTAAGACCGCAGTGTGCACCTGTTTTGTCATTTGTTATTGCTATATTGTTATATTATTTATCACATCCACACAATTGCCATCTTGTGTAGGATGTCTATTGTGGTACTTGTGGTCCGCTGCGGGCATCCTCCACAGTATGCATTTTTGCTGGGGATCGCCATTAGCAACGGGCCACAAGTGCAGGATCTGCTCCCCTTTATATATATATATATATATATGCACAACTGCATCTTGGGTTGAGCACATCCTGCTTCATGCCACCTTTCAGTTGTTTGGTATATAACCAGTAGGATACCAGCGCTGTACATGTACAGCACTTTGATCAGGCAGGTGCAGGAGCTGCTGTATACGCAGGCATCAGTGAATACACCGATGCCGGCATATTAACTTCTTGTATGCCACGGTCAATCCTTGACCATGGCGTATATAGGGCTTGCATAGGGTACTGGTCCCCTCTCCATCCCCATCAGGTCCCCGCGCTGGAGTGACGGGGACCCGATGACTTCCATGGCAACCCGATGTTTTACACAACTATCAGAGCCTGCCAGCTATGGAAGCCTATGAGACCTAGCCCCTAGGCCAGGCATGTCCAAACTCCGGCCCTCCAGATGTTTCAAAACTACAACTCCCATCATTCCTGGACAACCTACAGCTATCAACCTACAGAAGAGCATGATGGGAGTTGTAGTTCTGCAACACCTGGAGGGCCAGAGTTTGGACATGCCTGCCCTAGGCAGTGTTAATGCTGACAGGCCATGCTTTACAACACACAATGTATTGTAATACATTGCAGAGGGGATCAGACCCCTAAGGGCTCTTTCACACAAGCGGATGACGTGCAGGTAATCCACTGCGTGAAAGAGTGCCAACCCCCACTCTGGACAGCAGAGACACGGAGCATTAACATGCTCGATAACGCTCCGTGCCTCTCTGTGACCTTTTTACTACAAAATCACAGTGAGACAAAGTTGTCACCGTGATTTTGTAGTAAAAAGATCAGTCATGTTAATGCTCCATGTCTCTGCTGTCCAGAGCGGGGCTTGGCAATCTTTCACGCAGCGGATTACCCGCATGGCATCCGCTCGTGTGAAAGAGCCCTAAAAGTTGAAGTAAAATCCTGGGACAAAAAGTGAAAAAAAAAGTGTTTTATATTAAAATAAAGTTTCAATACAAATAACCCTCAGTTCACACTTGCGCGTTTTACAGCGAGTTCGAACGCGCTGTAAAACGCTCAACAGGAGAAAACTCATGTTTCCCTATGGGCATGGTTCTCACCTGAGCGTTTTACAGCGCGTTTGAACGCGCTGTAAAACGCCCTACGCTCAAAGAAGTTTTTGAGCGTCTTTAGGGCGTTTTGTCGCGCGTTTGCACCCATAGACTTCAATGGGAACGCGTGTAAAATGCGCGTTTAACACGCGTTAAAGTGTAGATATGCCTTTTTCAATTGGTTTCCAGAGTTACGAAGCGCAGTAATACGCACGACAAAAACGCACGTAAAACGCGCGTCTCAGAAACACTCAGGTGTGAACCCAGGGTAAAAAAAACACCTGTTTGCCACAATCAAGTCATACAACATTGTAAAAAATAGAAAAATAAAAACAGACATATTAGGTATTGCCGTGTCCTAACAACCAGGTCTATATAAATATCCCATTATTAACCTCTTTGGGTAAAATAAAAACTATGCCAAAACAACCATTTTTTGTTCACTTTGCCTCACAAAAAGTGTGATATCAAAAAATCTTATGTACCCCAAAATGGTACCAATTAAAATGTCACCTCATCCTGCAAAAAATTAGCCTCTACATAATACAATCACAAAAAAATATGGTTGTCAGAAAACGGCAACACAAAAACAAGATTTTTTTTCTTTTCAAAAAAATGCTTTTTTTTAATGTAAAACATAACAAAAATAAAAAAAATAGACATATTAGCTACTATCGCATACGTAACGACCTGCTCTTTGAAAATATCACATAATCCACCAACTCAGGTGAATGCTACCTTGGCTCACAAAAAGTATAATATCAAGCGATCTAAAAGTACTAGGTACCTTAAAATGGTTCCAATGAAAATGTCACCTAACCCTACAAGACGATTGGCAGAAAAAAATATATATATATATTGGTTCTGAGAAAATGGCGTTGTAAAAAAATTATTTTGTTTTCAAAAATGCTTAGTGTAAAAGTGGTAAAACAACAAAACTATACAAAATAGGTTTCTCTGTAATCATACTGCCCAGTAGAATAAACATAATGGCATTTTCCCAAACTGCACGTCACAATAACAAAACCTAAAAAGCGGTCTATTCTACTTCTTAAAAAGTGACCAAAAAGTCGTATGTAACCCAAAATTTTACCAATGATGGCAACTCATCCAACAACAAGGAAGCCCTCACACAGCTCCATCAAGAGAAATGCAAAAGTATTGTTGTCAGAAAATTGCTGTACAACATCGCACCCGTAAATGAATCTATGAATATCTGAGCTACAAAAGCCAAATGGCAGTCTTTCCCTTCTGAACTCGGCAGTGTAAAGAGCAGCTTATACCCAAATTTATAGCATTTCAGTATCCAGTAGAACCTGCTTAACAATTTAATGGCCATGGTGTGATAGCATACGCTGGGCACAATATATTGGGCACTGAAATGCCATATCTGTGGAAAACTTGCAATTTTAATTTTGCACAGTCCCCTGCTCATTAATTTCTACAAAACACCTGTGCCGTCAAAATGCTAAATCCAAATCCACTCCTCAATAAATACCTTGCGGGGTGTAGTTTCCGATATACAGTTGTCAGCACAAGATACGTAAATCACTAGAATGTGCCTCTATTGCGCATGGTGCTCTTGTACTCCTCAGCCCTATGGTATGTCCAGGCAAAACATTAGGGCCACATGTAGGGTGTTTACAAAAACAGGAAGCCCAACATAATAAAAGGGCTCACTTTTCACACTGGCACACAAAGGACCCAATATATTAGGCACTAAATGGCATATGTGAGTAAAAATTGCAATTTCCACTTTGCACTATCTGCTGTGAATTGATCTTTCCAAACACCTGTGGGGTCAAAATGCTCACGACACGGGGCAGCCAACTGTGATCGCCGCGTAGTCTTCTTGCTCCTGCTCACAGCGACGTAGGGAAACATATTTTACCGCTTGCCACCGACTAAAACTCCCTGGACCGTGTGCCCCAAGAGTGTGGAAGATGCCCAGAGGCAAACGGGGCAAACTGGACTTTTATTTTGAGAAGGACCCGGGTGCCGCGACTCAGTGCATGGCGGAGTTCCTGCCTTTAACACCAGGCGCCGGAGAAGCTCTCTTCTCTCCGCCACCGGCTACTCACCGCCGCAACTTCACCCCCGAGACTCACCTCAAACGCAGTCGTCCTCGCCTGCGATGTCCGCCACATCAGCTTCAAGCAACGGTGAGTCCACCTCCATACCAGAGCAAACTGGGGATTGTCCGCAGGCCCAAGGGAGCCCTGTTATCCAGAGGCCGACGCCTCAGTCCACGAGGCGAGAGGTGAGCCCACAGCCGCAGGCCACTGCGTCCTCCATGGCAGTACTGCAGGGGTTCCCTACTACTGACACTCCTGCCTCAG
The DNA here is from genome assembly GCA_033119425.1 of Bufotes viridis. Classification (NCBI taxonomy): domain Eukaryota; kingdom Metazoa; phylum Chordata; class Amphibia; order Anura; family Bufonidae; genus Bufotes; species Bufotes viridis. The sequence continues at coordinate 355,090,308 of CM065589.1, forward strand.
GAAACCTCCTTAAAGACTGATCGCTTTCAGTGCCTCCATCTATAAAGATTTCTCCTCCCTGCTGGTGCCTCTCCGGTCCTCTATTGCTGGTCGGGACACCAGAGTATTACATGTAGAAACGAAAATGGGGGAGTTTGCAGCTTCCCATAATCAATTGATTGATAGCCAGGAGCATATGGCTGCTGACATTGAGCGGATTAAAGCTAAACTCTGCGACCTGTAGGACCGCTCCAGGCAGAATAATATAAAGTCCAGGGGTATCCCTGAGGATGTGGGCCCATCTGAGCTTATGGTGTATATACAGGCTCTCCTGCAGGCACTATTGCCATCATGTTCTGCAGGTGATCTGGCTATTGACCGTGCTCACAGGATTCCCAGGCCAAAACACCTGCCAGAGACGGTTCCAAGAGACACGTTGGCCCGTATTCACTTTTACAGAACCAAAAAGGTGTCTTTTACTGCGGCCCGTCTTCTTGCTGTGATGCCATCTCCATACCAGGCGGTGAAGCTATTCACGGACCTTTCAGCGACTACATTGCAACAAAGGAGAACCCTGACTCCTATCACGTCAGTTCTGAGGGAACACAAGATTGCTTATAAATGAGGTTTTCTTGTGAAAATCTTGCTTACTTATAATGGGAAACTTCATGTCATAGCATCACCTGAGGCTGGCCGCCGTATGCTGCCTTCTTGGGACATCCCAGTACCAGATGAAGAGTCTGATGTTCCTCCCCAGTCACTTTCTCTGTCGGCTGAGTGGCATACGGTTGGACCCAAAAGGGGTAAAAGACACTGACAGCACCAGTAGCTTATAGTGTATTGGAGCATATGTTAGTTCACAGTCTGAACTGAACTCTTTTCCCCAACATTCGAGTTGGCCGAAATGTAGGCCTTTGGAGAAGGCTTTCCCTTCTTTGAATCTTTCTTTCTTTGTTCTATGTTTGTTATACTGGTTATACTGTTATTATTGCAATGGGTCTCAACCTACCTTTAACATTCGCAACGTTACATCCTTACTGTGGAGGAGGCTATTACAGACCTTCACATGGGATTATATGGGAGGGCCAGATATGATAGGACTCATGTTGCGGTTCAAACGGGGTATTGGCGGCTTCGGTATGCTTCTTTATCACTTATTATATCTCTGCAACTAGTCTCTATCAATGCTAAGGGACTAAACAGTCCGCAAAAGAGGGCTTATCTATGGTCTGAAGCTTTGCTCCTGAAAGCAGACATTTTGTGTGTGCAAGAGTCGCATATTATTAACGAAGATGCTTTTAGAATCCGTCATAGTCTGTTCCCTCACATCATACAGACTCATCACCGCAAGAAACAGAGAGGGGTTATTTTAGCTTTCCGTAATACAGTTGCATTCACCCCCAAGGAGTCTGTCATAGACCCAAATGGCAGATACATTATCCAAGTCTGTACTGTGAATAATATTACTTATACGATTGCGGTGGTTTATGCCCCTAACAGCCACCAAATTCACTTTCTAAACCGGGTGTTGTCTAAAGTGAACAAAATAAAGCAGGGTCACCTCATACTCTGTGGTGATTTTAATATTGTCCCGGATCCCCTGTTGGACTCCACTGCTGTCAACAGATGTCACTACCCCTCTCTTCAACCCCTACTGCTGAGGGAGGATCTGTATGATGTGTGGAGACTGCTGAATGCTGCTGAACACGATTTCTCCTTTTATTCACAAGTGCATGGTACATATTCACGTATAGATCTGTTCCTTGTCAGTAGGTCCCTCCTTCAACTGAGTGCTCAGTCCACCATCGGAGTAATCAAGTGGTCCGACCATGCAGCTGTCACTCTAGCCATCAAGGAGGCTAATAATCACAGAGACACCTTATGGCGCTGCAGTCCTTATATCATCTCTAATCCGTCTTACAAGGCAGACCTATGTAAGGCTATCTCCGACTGTTTTGTGCTGAATGAACCCTCAGTCTCCAGTCTGTATAGCTTATGGAACGCCCATAAGGCAGTAATCAGGGGTATTTTCATAAAGTTAGGCCATCATGCTAAAAAGCTGAGGGAACAGAAGACCCGAGATATAATCACCCAGCTAACCGCATTAGAAGCACTAAATAAGGTAAACTTTTCGCCTGACAGAGCTGCCCAGATTCACTCCCTCTGCACTCAGCTCAAAGACAGTTTGCTTTTCGTCTATGAAAAGAATCTGCGTGCTATGAAGGCGCAATACTACTCTCATGATAACAAAGCGGGGGGCGGAGCTACGGCTTTTTAGTCCGGCGACCACTGCCGTGCTGCGCCGTAGCAGCCATGCAGGATAGCCATGACGCAAGTGTGAAAGTACCTTAAGTGACACATGTCAGATATGCACAAATCGGCCTGGGATTTAAGGTGAAAAGTGCTGCAAGTGGATGAAGTGAGCATTTTTTTATTTTAACCCTTAGACAGTTTATCCATTTTTAATTTCCATTAGATTGGTGCACTCCTTTCTAAACAGCCATCAAGAAGGGTCCTGTCTGGCCTTAAAAATGTCCAAAAATAGGATGTCTTATTTTTTGACAGCCTTGTAAATAGCCCCAATGACTTGTTTCTGAAAACGGCAGTGTGAATGAGCCCTAAGTTTTCCCTGTTTTCATTAACCACTTTACCAATTCTTAAATTTTTATAATGGGCCTATATAACTGCAAATAATTATTTAATTTATTCTGAGCCCAAAAAAATATTGAAACTGTCAAAATTATGAAAGAAAGTTTACATTTTTTTCAGTTTCAAAATATTTCAAGACAAAACATTTCTAAAACCATTACCGTATGTTTGTACTTTTTTTTTATTGTTGATCCCCTACGGTATTCATCTTAGGGAAATTTGAATATTTTGAGCCTTTGGCTTTGTTTAAAAAATGTTTTTATAAATGAAAAAAAGCGGTATACTAAATATAGCTAAAATGAATGGCTATATTTAAAAATCAAGATTAAGAAATAAAAAATGTGTATGTTTGTATGTATTAGACACACAAAGTCTGCTATACTATTGCTACAGTAAAACTAATAACTATGGGACACATTTATTCAGACCGTCGTTTTAGACGCCAGACTTAACAACCTCAGCCCCCCTAGCTTAAACACCCTTAATGACCAGGCCACTTTTTACAATTCTGCACTACACTACTTTCACCGTTTATTGCTCGGTCATACAACTCACCACCCAAATGAATTTTACCTTCTTTTCTTCTCACTAATAGAGCTTTCATTTGGTGGTATTTCATTGCTGCTGACATTTTGACTTTTTTTGATATGAATCAAAAATGACCGAAATTTTTGCAAAAAAATGACATTTTTCACCTTCTGTGTTTGTTCTACATGTCTTTGATTTAAAAAAATGCAATAAGTGTATATTTATTGGTTTGGGTAAAAGTTATAGTGTTTACAAACTATGGTGCAAAACAATTAATTTACGCACTTTGACTTTCTGAGCACCTGTCATGTTTCCTAAAGGTACTACAATGCCCAGACAGTAGAATCACCCCACAAATGACCCCATTTCGGAAAGTAGACACCCTAAGGTATTCGCTGATGGGCATAGTGAGTTCATGGAAGTTTTTATTTTTTTGTCACAAGTTAGCGGAAATTGAATTTTTTTTTTTTCTTACAAAGTCTTATATTCCACTAACTTGTGACAAAAAATAAAATTTCACATGAACTCACCATACCCCTCACAGAATAACTTGGGGTGTCTTCTTTCTAAAATGGGGTCACTTGTGGGGTATTTATACTGTCCTGGCATTTTAGGGGCCCTAAAACGTGAGAAGTAGTTTGGAATCCAAATGCGTAAAAATGCCCTTTGAATTCCCAAAGGTACTCATTGGAATTAGGGCCCCTTTGCCCATCTTGGCTGCAAAAAAGTGTCACTCATGTGGTATCGCTGTACTCAGGAGAAGTAGGGCAATGTGTTTTGGGGTGTATTTTTATATATACCCATACTGTGTGTGAGAAATATCTCTGTAAATGACAACTTATTCCATTATTTTATACAAAGTTGTCAATTTACAGCGATATTTCTCTCACCCAGCATGGGTATATGTAAAAATACACCCCAAAACACATTGCCCTACTTCTCCTGAGTACAGCGATACCACATGTGTGACACTTTTTTGCAGCCTAGGTGCGTAAAGGGGCCGAAAGTCCAACGAGTACCTTTTTGGAGGGCATTTTTAGGCATTTGGATTCCAGACTCTTCTCACGCTTTAGGGCCCCTAAAATGCCAGGGCAGTATAAATACCCCACATGTGATCCCATTTTGGAAAGAAAACACCCCAAGGTATTCCGTGAGGGGCATGGCGAGTTCAGTTTTGGCACAAGTTAGCGGAAATTGACTTATTTTTTCTCACAAAGTCTCCCTTTCCACTAACTTGTGACAAAAAGTTAAATCTTTCATGGACTCAATATGCCCCTCAGCGTGTTTGTACTGCCCTGGCATTTGAGGGTCTCCGCAATCATTACCTGTATGGCCAGCATTAGGATTTTCTGCTATTCTTCTTATATGGAGCATACGGGTAATGAGATTTTTTTTGTCACTGCGGCGGGGCGGGCGTGGGTGAACGCACATGTGGACGACCGATCAGGCCTGATCTGGCAAACACTGCGTTTTGGGTGGAGCACGAGCTAAGGTGACCCTAATACTATTAGAGATCTGACTGTGATCAGTTCTGATCACTTACAGATACTATAAAGTACCAATGCTGATTAGCGATACGCTAATCAGCGAATCAGTGACTGCGGTGCGGTGGGTTGAGTGCTAACTGAAGCTAACTACCTACCAAAGGGGCCTAAACTAGCCTAAACAGTCAATACTGTTGTCAAGGGGTTAATTGGGGTGATGGGGGGGTGATCTGGGGCTAAATGTGTGGTGCTTGGTGTACTCACTGTGATCTGTGCTCTCTGCTGGGACCAACCGACGAAAAGGACCCAGCAGAGAGCACAGAAGCCATTTAACACATTATATTTATAAATATAATGTGTTATATAGGTTAAAAGATGGCCGCACAATACATCTCAAACTAACAGAAAAACAAAAAAGGGGCTCATTCCAGAAATAGGAATGAAGGAAGTTCTTTGCGCACATTTTTGATCAAAAGTATGTCGGGCCCAAATGCCACTTCACGGCGACTTCCGCACATGGGTCCCTAACACTACAGATACTGCCTCTCATGGACTTACCAGTCTCCTTATTTTCAGGGCACTGTAGGAACCAGCTAAATTGCTTTTGTGCTGAGAAGTCCCAGGAACTTGGGCGGGTCTCAGTCCAAATATGTGTTATATGGCTGGTGGTTTGATTTTTTAAAAGTCACCAACCTGCTAGCGCTGATCATTGGCTTGCAGGCTGGTGACCAACTCCTTGTGCGTCTTTTGCCGACCCGCACTGCGCACTTGCGGGCCGTATATAAGCGTCATCTCGCGTATATGCGTCCAGGAGGAATAACCCGGCCACCCGCAGGACGCATCCCTGCGTTAGGCAGTCGGGAGGTGGTTAATAAGCCCCTGCCTGGCAGTGGATCGCCGAAGTTATGTAGAGGAGCCGGACTCTACATAACTTCGGCACATCCAGCACCAGTCTAAATCTACGCCAGCTTCCTTGCTGTGTTACATTGAGACAACCTGCCTTCCCACCCAAACCACGCTCTCTTTTTTACACCTGGCATGAGTAGGGAATAAGTCGCAGATTCTGGCGTGCCACAGAATCTGCATTATAAATGATCCCCTATATTTTTTTATTTATTTTCTCAATGAAAGAAAAAGGACATAGTTTAGTTTGCTATACTATTACTAAAACTAATACACTGTAACTAAAGCTATAACTTTTTTATTTTACTTTTATTGTTTTATTTATTTCATTTTTACTTATTACTTATTTAATTTTTACTTTTTACTCATAAATATTTAAATCCTTTTTTTTTTTTTAGTTAATTTTTACTTTTTACTCAGGACAGGAAGTGGTTAATTCACAGACAGCAGGCTCACAGTTCACTTTACAGCCAGCAGTGGTCGCCCTCACATAGCTGAAAGCGCCCCTGCTGGCTTTATATACTTTTCTTCACATAGCATCGTTCTGACAGCATGTCACAACAGACACATACCCCCGGACCACTTTGGCTGGTCTTTACTCTGACTGTGTCTGTCTAATGGCAGTGCGGTCACAGCGAACTGCAGCACCACAGGGCGCCAGTATATTGTAATGTAACCCAGAGCTTTTATACGTCTGGTTACAGTTAACTGCCTACAAAGTATAAAGTTGTGTGGTGGCAGGCAAGTGGTTAAAAAAGACTGAAGAACATTTTTTACTATTCAGAGGTGATTGTTTTAAACAGAAATGCTCTCATAACCATTTAAATACTATTTATATTGTGGATGCCTGTATACAATGTGGCCCAGCAGGGGGCTCTGCATGTACATCACTGCTTATTTCTGGGCAGCACCTGTACTTGATAATGTTTCAAAAGGCAGGTACTTTTAGCGATAATTAGCAGAAATCTGCATGTGGGTTCTATAACCAGACCAAATCATGTATAGCCACCCTATAGGTTTTTTCGCAGTTGATTCCTACTATTTTTAACTCAATATAGGAATCGCCTAAGGGCTCTTTCACACCAGTGTTAAGGTAACTTTACACGGCCCACTGTTCGGGGGAATTATCGGGAACAAACGTTCCTATGAGTACTCGTTCCCGATAATCTGCCCGTCTAATAGTGCCACAGATCACCTGATGAATGAGCGTTTAGCTCATTCATCAGGTGAAATGATCAGAAGTGCAGGCACCTCAATCATCGTTCCCAGGCAATGCAATGATATGGTATGGGTACAAGTGATAGCAGTAGCCATCGCTCGTTCTCATACTGTGGAGGTGATCGCTGCATGCAAATGTAGCACTTCACCTCCACTTTACAAGCAGTCAACTGTCGGGAAGAAGCGCTTCTCCTTGCCCTGTCTAAATCCATCTTACATTATTTTCTTTGTTCTGCTCCTATAATGGAGCAAAACAATGGCTCAGTTCCAGTCAGTTATGTGCCACATCCGGCACTTTATTTATTTCCTAACAGATCCCATTGACAATAATATAATGTGTCACAGGAAAACAATCTCAAAATGGCTTGGATACGTAAAAGCACTCCAAAGTTATTAAAGTGACACGTGTCAGATATGCAAAAATCGGCCTGGGATTCAAGGTGAAAAGTGCTGCAAGTGGATGAAGTGAGCATTTTTTTTATTTTAACCCTTAGACAGTATATCCATTTTTAACTTCCATTATTTGGGTGCGCTCCTTTCTAAAAAACCATCAAAAAGGGTCCCGTCTGAAAACGGCCGCGTGAATGAGCCCTAAGTTTTCCCTGTTCTCATTAACCACTTTATTACCAGAGTGTTTTCCATGTTCCTTACCAGGCCAATTCTTCAATTTTAGGAATGGGCCTATATAACTGCAAATAATTATTTAATTTCTGAGCCAAAAAAAAATATTGAAACTGTCAAAATTATATCAAATGGGATCCATTTAGTTTCTATCTGGGAGAGGAGAAAAAAGTCCTGCATAATGGACTTATCTCTCGGGTGTTTTTGACTAAATCTATGATGAAGACCCTGAATAGAGCCCCCGGCGCAGATGTGAACATGCCCTAAGTTGTATGTCTGGGTATGATCACATGTAGCGGATACATTGCGCATTTGCTACCACGGATATGAGTGCATCAAATCCTCAGCATTTTACAGTACCAGCAAAGTGGATGAGACTTTAGGAAATCTTATCCACATTCTGCGCTAAAAAACTTGCAATGTAAATTGGCTTGTGATGTGAATTTTAAATCTGCGGTATGTCATTGTATGCTGTGGATTTTCACCATGAATTCTATTTTTTGTAATGCATAAGGTGAAATCTGCATCAAATCTGCATGAAAACCTTTATCAAATCCACAGGAGAATTTCCATTGGAGACAATCTGCTATGTGTGTCCGTACCCTTAGGGTCTTTTTACACAGCCCAACGCAGGGCATCATGAGTTCAGATCGACAATATAACAAGTTGACTGGTGCTTGTTTAAGGAAACTTTACATGAGCTAATAAAAACTGTATGGAGGACAAATGATCGGTATTGTCCAACATACACTTTACATATGTCTGTCTCAACATCATGTCCTCTCTCTATCTAAACCTGAATCTCTCAAAAACTGAACAACTGGTGTCTTCTCCCTCTACTAACCTACTTAAACCTGATAATTCCATCTCAGTGTGTGGCACTATCATAACTCCGGGGCAGCACGCCTGCTGTCTCAGTGTTGTTTGACAATGATCTTTCCTTTACTATTGTATTACCTGCTCATGCTGTCTGCACCTCAAAAACATTCCTAGAATCCGTCCCTTTCTTATTGAGGAAACAACAAATATTCTCATTGTTGCCCTGATCTATTCCCGCCTTTATTACTGTAACTCATTATTATTTGTTCTTCCCCTTACCAGACTTTCCCCTCTCCAATCTATCCTGAACGCAGCAGCCAGGCTCATCTATCATTCTAGCCGCTACCCTGATGCCTCTGTCCTGTGCCAGTCATTGCACTAGCTGCCCATACAGTACAGGATTTAATTTAAAGTCCTCATTCTCACCCAAAAAGCTCTTCACAATGCTGTACCCCCCTACATTTTTTCCTTCACCTCTGTCTACCATCCTACCTGTGCTCGCCGTTCAGCCAATGACTTAGGAATGACATCTACCATAATCTGGACCTCTCACCCCCGTCTTCAACACTTCTCCTGAGCTGCACGAGTTCTCTGGAATGCCCTACCCCAAGCAATTAAGTGGCGATCTATGCCCAAGCGACGATTATGGCGGGGGGGGGGGGGGGGTAGCTTCGGACTTACTGGTCACAACCCAGGCAGGTTCTGGTCGGGTGCAGTGCTGGGTTCGGTTGTTGGCCCCGAGTTCCGCTAAAACAGCCAGCGGTCGACGCGGGGCATGCGCACTGGGTCGGGCTGCGAGGCCGGATTCAATGTATGCGCAGCTGGGGACTGCGCAGCACATGCACACTGGGAGGCTAATGTTCAGGACACTCTCACTATATTTCGCCCATACCGGTCCAAAGTCTTCACGCGGTGCGGCATCACGCAGCGCATGCGTTCAAGGGGTGAAGAAAAATATGTATTTAGAAATAAATAAATATGTACATATATGCATGGAGAAATGGGGCAGGGGAATCTAGCAGATGTCAAGCAGTGCAAACTATATTTCTGTCATGTCTCAAGCTCGGTCCTACGGCCCTAGACACATTCCGGATGTATTGTCTCAACTCACAGGGCAATTAGGTGGTTGGTCTGACGAAGTAGGAGTTAGTTGGTCTGCCAGGACAAGGCAGCAGCACCTTGAGTCACGTCAAAGAGGGTGGGTATTGCTGGCCCTACACACGTGATGCGTGTGAAAAAAAAAATAATATAAGGAAAAAAAAATATATAAAAAAAAAGGGAAAGTTGGAACATGAAGTAATGCCTTTTTTGTCCATAGTTCGGTTAGGTCCATGGGTGTGCCGTGCTCGGGCAGTCTAGTGTCGTGTCTCGCATACGGCTGGTCAGAGGGTAGGTATGGTCCGGATGGGTCAGGTAAAAAAAAATAATTTAAATAAATGGGGGGCACTAGGTGTCATCTAGATTCGCCAGGATTACTCTAATCTGTCAAGGCCATAGTCACAGTACTTCGGTGTCTGTTACGACTATAGGCACCATGCTTAAGTCCTGTCATGACTATAGGCACGTTACTACAAAGTTTGTCACGACTATAGGCACGATGCTTAAGTCCTGTGACAACAATAGGCATGTTAATACAAGTCTGTCCTGACTACAGGTGCAAGATCACTAAGTCGGTCACAACTACAGGCGTGATGTTTAAGTCCTGGCACGACTACAGGCGCGAATTTACAAAGTCTGTCATGACTACAGGTGCGAGATCACGAAGTCGGTCACGAATGCGGGCGTGATGTTTGAGTCCTGTCACGACTATGGGCACGAGGTTACGAAGTCTGTCACGACTACAGGCACGAGGTTACGAAGTCTGTCACGACTACAGGCAAAGTCATAGGCACGATGTTACGGTGGTTGACCACAACTAACAGGCACCGAATTACGACGGTCACGTCTATCACTAGCAATTGGTGGAGCATATAGGCATGTTACTGAACAGTCACGTCACATTTGCAAGCACGGTTCGGAAGCTGGTCACGTCATAAGCACTAAATGGCTTAGGTCGGTTACAGGTGTCTATACTCGGGGGGCTGTTTCGGTTGGTTATATTGTCATTTGTCTTGTTTTAGTTGCACAATGTCTCATAAGGTGGACATCGAGGGCATGTCTTCATTGCATGGAAGCATGGATCGACAGTCTGTACGGACCAGCGTTCCTTCGATAAGATCCTGGGCCATCCCAAATCTGACGGCGGAATTAGTGAGGAGAGGAATTCCTTTCCCAGCGACAGCTAGGAAAGCGGAACTTTGCCACCTACTCTCTTCAGAGTCAGGACGTAGTGTCCATGGACATGATACAGACTTCCTTGACTCAACTGCATGCAGTCATCAATTCCATCGCCACATCCATTGCAGACGTCCAGGCTAGGCTGGAGACACGGTGGAAAGTAGGGGGTTGGCAGCTTATTTAGCGGTGCAGAGACTCTCAGGGCCCTTAACATCGCAATCCAGTATGGCTGCTGGTTTAGTTAATCTTCCCTCTATAGCACCATCACATTTCATCCCAGACAACATTCGCCAGGACTTTAAGGACATTAATTTAGCATCGTTGCTTATAGCAACGCATGAAGTGCCCGATAATAAGATGATAGCCTGTGGGGAAGTGTCCGTTGTCCTAAAGTCCAAAGACGTCAGACTCAATAGAAAGCTGAGTGTGGCAGAATTCGTCCTTGCATTTAGTTTATTTCGGGATGTGGTCTCTTTAGTTATCCCACATAAGAGGGAGGAGTTGGATCTCTATTTATACAAGGTGGTGGATTTACCACCGTTAATTTTCGGCCAAGGCAGCGGCAGCCCTGGCGCAGAGCCAACATGTCATTGACTGGTCAAATGTCGACACAGAACTATTCTGCCGCCACTTCGCGGGTCTTAGAGCCACGGTGTGTGCCACATGTAGTTTCTACTCACGCACAACACACAGTCTTAGCATACCGACAGAGACCTGACAGACTAGGAACATTCCGGGTCCATCGGCCAGCAATGGCAGGGTTCTGTCAGGCGTGGACAAATTGGGGCGACCGATTAAATCTGGGCAAAATTATCCCCGTGTGGCTTGTCCTCAGAGGAATAGCCATATGGAATGACTAGGCGTGGTAGACGCAGAACTGCTTAATTATTATATAAGAGACTATCTGGAGCCCGGCAGGGTTGAATACGCGGTGAATGGTTTGATTAGTAGTTTTCATACGGGTCTAGTGGCGCTACCTCAATTATCCTATGAGTGTAGGAACCTGCTCTCGGCCCTCAAAGATCCAGTGTCAGTCTCGGAGCTGATATAGACCGAATTGGAGAAGGGTTATTTGATAGGTCCGTTTAATCAGCCCCCCTTCAACTGTTGGAGGGTAAACCCGGTGGGGGTGGTAACCGGGAAATTCTCCAATAAAAAAAGATTAATTTATGATTTATCAGCACCACATTCCTTACCTGTCTCCAGTCTGAACTCCTTGATACATTCGGAGGAGTTCTCTATGAAGTACACTTCCATTGACGAGGCTATCCAGATGATACTTCTCTTAGGCAATGGCACATGGTTGTCGAAGGCCGACATTACAGACGCATTTAAATTACTTCCCTTACAGCCGGAGTTATGGCAGTGGCACGGTATCAGGTGGGAAGGGGGGTATTATTTCGCTAATAAGTTGACCTTCGGGTCGAAATCCAGTCCGTGGTTGTTTGACCAATTTTCTAAGGCTCTACACTAGATTTAGACTAATAGATTCCACGCTAACCATGTTATTCGTTATTTGACAACTTTTTGTTGATCGAACCCCCGTCTCAAGCCCCCCGGGATCTGCACATATGACGTACTGTATTCAAAGATCTTAAGGTACCAGTGGCACCGCATAAGGTGGAAGGCCCTAGTATTGCAATTACCTTCTTGGGGCTACAGCTGGATACAGTAAAGATGCAGGCCGGTCTTCCACAAGATAAATTATGCAGAATCAGAGACACTACGTTGGCACATGTCAAGGTCACCACGAGGGCAAACCTCCAGTCCCTTCTGGGCATGTTAAATTTTGCCATGCTGATTATTCCTCAAGCGAGGACATTTATTTCCAGGTTGCTGAAACTGCTTCCATCAGCCCCAGATCAAGACAGGCTTAGATCAACAAGCGATAGCCGATTTACTGATGTGGGACACCTTTTTGACGCAGTGGAATGGAATTTTTTTGTTTGTTCCGCAGTGTCAAATCAGTCCCCCTTGGTATATACAGATGCGGCTTCAACGGTAGGGTTCGCTGCCATATTGGGAAGACACTGGTTAGCCAGTCCTTGGCCACCTGGGGTAGCGAACATTCCGGGTTTCGGTCAGTCATCCCCGTTGTTTGAGATCTACCCCATAGTGGGGGCAGTGCACGTCTGGGGTAGGCAATGGAGGAATCATACAGTCTTGTTTTTAACGGATAATGCTGTTACTGCAGACATTCTTATGAAGGGCAGATCAAGTTCCATAGAGATAATCTCATTCGTTAGAAGGTTTGTTTGGCTGACACTACAGCATGGATTTCATTTTATTTGTACACACCTTAGTGGGGAAAAGAATGTAGCAGCAGATACTCTGTCCCGGCTTAACTTTCGGCTCTTCTTTCAGGTATACCGAGGGGCAGACTCCTTGCCGACGCCAACCCTCATCACAATCAACTGGTGATGGACTAGCGTTACACCTCACTATAGCTAGGAGTCTTGTGGCTAAGTCGTTGTCCAGCAACACGCTTAAAGTATATGAGACTGCTTGGGGGTTGTTCAACAAGTTTAAGGAAACTTACCCACCTGGGGGCATGGGGCACATAGCCTACTTGATGGCGTTTATTGCTTTTTGTTACTCTCACCTCAAGTTAGCACATAGCACCATCACATTATACCTTGCTGGCATACAGCATCACTGCTATGTCCTACACCCCGATCAGCCATCTCTGTTTTCAGCACATCCTGTGAAGGCCTTATTGAAGGGCATTCAGAAAGTGACGGCTAAAAGCTATCCGACTCGACAGCCGTTATTAGGACGGATGTTTAGATCTTGTCTGACTTGCTACAGAAAAAACCCTTTGGCCTGTTGATTAAAACTAGCCTTTAATACTGCACCCCTAAGTACTCAGACATTCATGAAATATATCCGACTACTGTTGGTAAATATGAGGGTCAATCCTATGTCCATCACGGGCCACTCCTTCAGAATTGGAGCAGCGCCAGCTGCCTCTAGAAACAAATTCCCAGTTCATATAATTCAGAGATTTTGTAGATCGAAATCTTCGTGCTATGTACGGTACATTCCAGACCCTCATCATGAAATGTCTCTCGCTTTCAGACTTCGGTGTTGTAAACGACATGTTCATATAAATATTTTCTGAGTCTATGGTCTGTTTATTTTTGGCCCCTTTAGGCGGCCCTACTCCGGCAGTTGTGGCATAACTCTACTGCTAAGCGTAACTAGGGTGAGTTGGGTTAGGTACTTTCTGATAGACAATTTGAGCACAAGTGTTAAGCAAATTCATTCGTTGGATTTGTGGGAGGGGAGACTGATTGACGGCCCTATTTACACTCACCTGCGTCTTCTAGCTGATGTCGGCTCGGTGAGGTTTCACCCACCCACCCACACCATCTTACAATCATTCATTTTAGGGTTGCCCAGTTTAGGCGGCCCTACTCCGGCAGTTGTGGCATAACTCTACTGCTAAGCGTAGCTAGGGTGAGTTAGGTTAGGTTCTTTCTGATAGACTATCCGAGCACAAAGATTATTATTATTATTTTGTCAGCAACACGTCCCCTGTTTATGTAGGTAGATGTGGTACCTAAAGACCAAGCTGATTGCTCATTGCTACCCTTTTTACACTGGGCAATGATCAAGAACAATTGTTCTTATGAACAGTCATCCAGCCGATCGTCGGCCTGTATAAAAAGAGCCCTTAGGGTTCTTTCACACACAGGTGTTTTTTTTCTGCTGTTTTTCTCCACTTTTGTGTCTTTGGCGCATTTTTTGCACTGGTGTTTCTAGCAGTGTTTTTGCTATAAAAACCTCAGCTCCAGATAGTGGCTGAAGGTTTACTTTACTGTCTTTATGCTTCAAAGAGGATACTGGACACAAAAGCCCTTGTTAAAATATGGGAATATGTAATTTTATATACTACAGGGTGGTTTGGCTATTTAACCCCTTAAAGAGGACCTTTGTCCACTCCTGACATGCCTGTTTAATAGCTTCATGCATTCCCGATTTAATAACAGTTCTGGAGCATCTATTCTTATGACTCTATGTTGTATCATTCCTTTATTATTTCTACTAAAATTTATGAATGAATTGCTAGCAGTCTGCAGTAAGGGTACAGAGGGGAGGTTACAAGTTGGGGGTGTGCCCCTGCACAGACTCACTCTATCCAATCAGTGCTGCTATTTTCAGACTGTGCAGGTACACACCTTCAACTAGTTTCCACCTCTCTGTACCCTTAGTGCAGACTGCCAGCAATTAATTCATAAATTCTAGTAGAAATAATAAAGGAACAGCACAATATACAGTCATAAGAATAGATGTTCCGGAATTGTTATTACATGGGGAATGCATGAAGCTATTAAAACAGGCATGTCAGGAGTGGTGAAAGGTCTCTTTAACCCCTTAAGGACACAGCCATATTTCACCTTAAAGAGGTTCTCCGGGAAACTAAATTAAATTAAAAAAAGAAATATTATGTCATAGTAAAAAAAATGTTAAATACCTTTATTTATCAAAAGAACTTTGTTTCCCCTAGGGAGTCATCATTGTGGGACCCTGCAATGGCTGTGATCAAGTCATAGCAGGAGAAAGACATACAAACACAGAAATGCAACAGCACTCTGCAACCAGCACTCTGCCTGCCTCTATGCTAGAAGTTATCAGAGGCGTTAGTGTACATTTTGATCAAAAAGTAATAAGCCATTCTCTGCGCTAAGGCCGCCTCTATGAGTGGTCCTAACGCTAAATCCTACCTGTTATGGGCCACAGGGACGTGCACAGACATTTTGAAGGGCAGGGGCTTAAGTAAAAAAAAAAAGGGCATTTGTCATAATTTTGCATTACGCACAATGTAACGCGTCAGGTGAGGGGGGTAGTTAGGAGAGCAGCAGCACTACCTAGGTTTTTGAGGAGGAAAATAAGAAAAAAATATTTTCAACCAAAAGGTGCGCTTTTTGTGGGTTTTGAACTAATAGTGGCCTGTGGATGTCACTTTTATGGGGGATCTGTGGATGTCACTGTTATGGGGAATCTGTGGATGACACTGTTATGGGGGGGATCTGTGGATGTCACTGTTATGGGGATCTGTGGATGTCACTGTTATGGGGGATCTGTGGATGACACTGTTATAGGGAATCTGTGGATGACACTGTTATGGGGAATCTGTGGATGTCACTGTTATGGGGAATCTGTGGATGTCACTGTTATGGGGGATCTGTGGATGACACTGTTATGGGGGATCTGTGGATGACACTGTTATGGGGGATCTGTGGATGACACTGTTATGGGGGATCTGTGGATGACACTGTTATGGGGGATCTGTGGATGTCACTGTTATGGGGGATCTGTGGATGACACTGTTATGGAGGATCTGTGAATGACACTCTTATTGGGGATCTGTGGATGGCACTGTTATGGGGGATCTGTGGATGTCACTGTTATGGGGGATCTGTGGATGTCACTGTTATGGGGAATCTGTGGATGTCACTGTTATGGGGGATCTGTGGATGACACTGTTATGGGGGATCTGTGGATGTCACTGTTATGGGGGATCTGTGGATGTCACTGTTATGGGGGATCTGTGGATGTCACTGTTATGGGGGATCTGTGGATGTCACTGTTATGGGGGATCTGTGGATGACACTGTTATGGGAGGGGATCTGTGGATGACACACTGTTATGGAGGATCTGCTGGATGGTACGGTTATGGGGATCTGTGGATGACACTGTTATGGCTCATGGGCCTGGGCCTGGCAGAAACACATCTTTGACGTCCGTCCTCCCCCAAATGCACATTTTTCCCCCTCCCTGGGCCTGGTAGCAGCGCAACCTCGCCCTACCTCCTTCCCCATGGTACATTTCTCCCCACCCCGACCCCCTCCATGATGGCACAGTGAACAGTCAGTGGCAGTCTGGCAGAC
The DNA here is from genome assembly GCA_033119425.1 of Bufotes viridis. Classification (NCBI taxonomy): domain Eukaryota; kingdom Metazoa; phylum Chordata; class Amphibia; order Anura; family Bufonidae; genus Bufotes; species Bufotes viridis. The sequence continues at coordinate 355,106,680 of CM065589.1, forward strand.
GCAGAAGTGGCACTCAGTACTCACAGTCTAGTAATTACTTTTTTTTATGTTGTCCCAGCAAGGCAAGTAGGGGTGGACTGTCACTCAACAGGAGTTCACAAGTCTCTCTCACTCACAGACCAGTCACGGGCGGTGAGCAGTCGCAAACTGGCACTGCAGTCTCAGGTAGCAATTCTCCAGTAGACTCCCTTCGCTGCGCCCCACGTGACTTGACCCTGACCCTCACTGACTGGACTGCAGAGCTGATTCGCTGAACACTGCTGCGGGTGTGGATGCGCCGCACTGGCCCAGTCAGCTCAGCTCCACTCTAGACTTCCTGCGCGAGGCGAGGCGCGCCGCCCCACGTGACTTGACCCTGACTGGACTGCAGCGCTGGCTGAATACTGCTGTGGGTGCGGATGCGCCCCACAGGCCCGGCCTGTCAGTGACAGGCTGCTTGCCTTAGGGGACAACATTAAAACCAAAAAAAAGGGCATTAAAGGGGCAGGGGCAGAAGGGGGCAGGGGCTCAAGCCCCCTTTGAGCCCTATGTGTGCACGTCCATGATGGGCCATGACAGCCACATGTGGCAAAATGCGAATTGGGGTAGGGTGTCCCTCCATCTTACGGTGTGTATATGGTCTTTTCTAGCCTCTGTATTGTACCTTTATTATTGATGTCTAATGCTGCTGTGTATATTATCCTTTGGATGCAGGCTGTATTTCCTGCTGTTTCTAGCACGTTTTTCTGAAGGTATCTAACGTAGTTGGTGTTTGATGACCATTATTTATTGTTTTTCTGCTGCTATAAGGACATATTTAGGTCCTTTATTTATTATATAGCACAGTGCACTTTGTCATTAGGCCGTAGTTGGGGGTGATTCCCTCTTTTTACCATTGTATCCTCCTGAGATACTGCTATTTTATATTCAATATGTTTGTCATGTATTTGGTATATATGTATCAATAAAATATGAATTTATGTCATATATATGTAATTGTTTTGGTGTTGCTGCTTTGGTTTACACATGGACTTCATGATTTGGTGATATTTGGTGTTTCTATAATACATAGTAATACCTCCAAAAAAAGTTATTACTTTACATTCACCATATGTCTACTTCATGTTTGGATCATTTTGGGAATTACATTTTATTTTTTGGAGACGTTACAAGGCTTAGGGTCCTTTCACACTTGCGTTCTGAGGATCCGGCAGGCACTTCCGTCCCGCCGGATCCGTCAGAACGCAAGTCGCCTGAAGCATTAGAAGACTGATCAGGATCCTGCTTTCAGGTTACTATGGCAGCCAGGACGCTATTAAAGTCCTGGTTGCCATAGTAGTAGTGGGGAGCGAGGGAGCGGTATACTTACAGTCCGTGCGGCTCCCAGGGCGCTCCAGAATGACGTCAGAGCGCCCCATGCCCATGAATCACGTGATCCATGCGATCACGTGATCCATGCGTGTAGGGCGCCCTGACATCACTCTGGAGCGCTCCCGGGAGCCGCACGGATGGTAAGTATACTGCTCCCCCGCTCCCCACTACATTTTACCATGGCAACCAGGACTTTAGCGTCCTGGCTGCCATGGTAACCATTGATAAAAAGCTAAACGTCGGATCCGGCGATGCGCCGAAACGACGTTTAACTTAAGACCGGATCCGGATTAATGCCTTTCAATGGGCATTAATTCCGGATCCGGCCTTGCGGCAAGTGGACGGATTTTTGGACGGAACAAAAAGCGCAGCATGCTGCGGTATTTGCTGCGTCCAAAAAACGTTCCGGTCCTGAACTGAAGACATCCTGATGCATTCTGAACGGATTTCTCTCCATTCAGAATGCATGGGGATGATCCTGATCAGGATTTTTCCGGCATAGAGACCCGACGACGGATCTCTATGCCGGAAAACAAAAACGCCAGTGTGAAAGGACCCTTAGAAGCAAATCTTGAAATTTTTCAGAAATCTTCAAAACCCACTTTTTAAGGACCAGTTCAGGTCTGAAGTCACTTTGTGAGGCTTACATGATAAAATCACCCAAAAATGACGTCATTCTAGAAACGACACCCCTCAGGGTATTCAAAACTGATTTGACAAAAGTAATTAACCATTTAGGTGTTCCACAAGAGTTAATGGCAAATGGAGATAAAAATTCAGAATTTATTTTTTGGCAAATTTTCCATTTTAATCCATTTTTTCCAGTAACAAAGCGAGCGTTAACAGCCAAACAAAACTCAATATTTATTGCCCCGATTATGTAGTTTGCAGAAACACCCCATACGTGGCCGTAAACTGCTGTATGGCCAAACGGCAGGGCATAGAAGGAAGGGAACGCCATATGGTTTTTGGAAGGCAGATTTTGCTGGACTAGTTTTTTGACACTATGTCCCATTTGAAGCCCCCCTGATGCACCCCCTACAGTAGAAACTCCAAAAAAGTTACCCCATTTTGGAAACTACAGAATAAGGTGTCAGTTTTGTTGGTACTATTTTAGTGTAAATATGATTTTTGGTTGCTCTATATTACACTTTTTTTGAGGCAAGGTAACAAAAAATAGAAATTCTGAAATTTCATCTCCATTTGCCAATAACTCTTGTGGAACACCTAAAGGGTTAACAATGTTTGTAAAATCAGTTTTGATAAATATTGAGTTTTGTTTGGCTGTCAACCCTTGTTTTATTGCTGGAAAAATGGATTAAAATGGAAAATTTTCAAAAGAATATCTGTTTTTGGAGCGTTTTTATTTTTTGTTATTCACATCGTTGATCTGACAGGTTAGATTATGTGCTATTTCTATAGAGCAGGTTGTTATGGACGCGACAATACCAAATATGACTTATTTTTGGGTGGTTTTGTTTCAGTTTTACAAAATAAAGAATTTTTGAACAAAAAGATTTTTTAGTGTCTCCAAATTCTGAAAGCCATAGTTTTCTTTTATTTTTTGGGGAGACTGTCTTATGTAGGGGCTCCTTTTTTGCAGGATGAGATGGCGGTTTGATTGGCACTATCTTGGGGTGCATATGTCATTTTGGTCGCTTGCTATTGCACTTTTTGTGATGTAAGGTGACAAAAATGGCTTTAGACACCGTATTTATAATATTTTTTTTGCTGTGTTTACCTGAGGGGTTAGGTCATGTGTTAGTTTTATAGAGCAGGTTGTTACGGATGCGGCGATACCTAATATGTGTACTTTTTATTAATTTAGTTAAGTTTTACACAATAATATCATTTTTTAAACAAAAAAAATGTAATGTCTCCATAGTCTGAGATCCATATTTTTTATTTTTTTGGGCGATTGTCCTAGGTAGGGTATCATTTTTTGCGGGATGAGATCACGGTTTGATTGGCACTATTTTGGGAGGCATATAACTTTTTGATCGCTTGCTATTACACTTTTTGTGATGTGAGTTTACAAAAAATGTTTTTTTGACACTGTTTTTATTTAACAAAAATTACAGTATTTACCTAAGCGGTTAGTTCATGTAATATTTTTATAGAGCAGGTTTTTACAGACACAACGATACCTAATATGTATACTTTTTTATTTTAATTTAACATAATAACAACATTTTAGAAAAAAAAATCATGTTTTAGTGTCTCCATAGTCTGAGAGCCATATATTTTATTTTTTTTGGGCAATTGCGCTATGTAATGGCTCATTTTTTGCGGGATGAGATGGCAGTTTGATTGGTACTATTTTGGGAGGCATACGCCTTTTTGATCGCTGAGTAATATAGTTTTTGTGATGTAAGGTGACCAAAATTGCTTTTTTTACACTATTTTTTTTAATGGTATTCACCTGAAGTCATGTGATATTTTTATAGAGCAGGTTTTCACGGATGCGGCGATACATAATATGTGTAATGTATTTTATATTTTTTAATTTTTATTCAGTGATAAATGTGTTTTTTTACTTTTAGGCGAGTTTTCCACGCGGGTGCAATGCGTGAAGTGAACGCATTGCACCCGCACTGAATCCTGACCCATTCACTTCTATGTTGCTGTGCACATGAGCGGTGATTTTCACGCATCACTTTTGCGTTGCGTGAAAATCGCAGCATGTTCTATATTCTGCGATTTTCACGCAACGCAGGCCCCATAGAAGTGAATGGGGATGCGGGAAAATCGCAAGCATCCGCAATCATGTGCGGATGCGTTGCGATTTTCCCGCATGGTTGCTAGGATACGATCGGGATGGGGACCCGATCGTTATTATTTTCCTTTATAACATAGTTATAAGGGAAAATAATCGCATTCTACTTACAGAATGCAATGTTCCCCGGGCTATAGAGGGTTAAAAATTATAAAGAGTTAACTTACCTTCTCCCATTGTACGCACAGAGCCCCAGAACGTCTTCTCTCTTGATGGTTGGGATGCTTGAGGACCTGTGGTGACGTCACAGGGTCACATGGTCCAATCATAGAAGCATTTGAGTGGACCATGTGACCCATGTGATCCTGTGACATCACGGAAGGTCCTTCATCCAACAGATGTCCAACAATTTTTTTTTTTTTTTACCCAGACCCACTTGGTTCTTGAAGATCCAGTGGGTCTCATGTCTGTATAATACAGTACAGTACACTATATAGTGTACTGTACTGTATTTTTTATTTTACAAAGTCTGATCAGACTTCTGCCCTTAGCAGAAGTCAGATTAGACCTGCCATTACCATGGCAACCATCACCCTTTGTGCTCCCTTCAAGAATCGGGGGCTGCAAGGGCACAGCAGCCCCCGATGGGAGAGGGAGGGAGCTCCCTCCCTGTGAACCCCTTCCATACAGCGGTCCGTACGGACCACGGCATGGAAGGGGTTAAACTGCTGACATCTGTACCAGCACAGATGTCAGCAGTTTTTAGCAGAGTGTCTGCAATGTGCTGTGACACTCTGCTAAACCACTGGGCCACTAGGGAAGATTACAGAGGAGGCCAGCGGGGGATCGCGATCCCGCCCGCTTCCCGCACCACCCGCCGCATGGATAGCGCCGCCTGCACCACCCCCCTGCACCGCCCGCCAGCCATCTCAAACAGGGCTGCGGGGGGGGGGGGGGGGGTTCAATAAAAACTTAAAATAAGCAACATTCAAGTTTCTGATCAGAAACTGCAAAAAGTGCTGCAAAGCGCAGGTCTGAATTGACCTGATGTCTGCATAGATCGCCGATACGGGGAGCGGTCACAGGACTTGTTCCGATCACCCCCACTGCCCAGCGGTGATCGGAACTTCACAGGGTGTACCTGTACGCCCTGTGTCCTTAAGAGGTTAACGTCTGGCTTATTTTTTGCCTTAATGGTCAAGTATTGTGATTCATGTCTTCAAGGAGCCATAACATTTATATTTTTCTATCAATGCAGCCATATGAGGGCTTGTTTTTATGGTACACTTAAAGAAGTGTCTCACTTTGGCAAAGGGCATTTATCATGTAGAAAAAGGTAATACAAGCCACTTACTAATGTATTGTGATTGTCCATATTGCATACCTCCCAACAGTCCCAGATCCTGCGGGACAGTCCCGGAATTCAGTGGTTGTCCTGCAGTTCTGGTATGGGGGAGCTATGTCCCAATCTGTGGCAACTGTCCCTGCGTTCATAGAAAGCTGAGACAGCTGCCTGTAATGATGAAGCAAGAGACGTCCATCAGCTCCCTGCGCCATCATTCCTCCCCGCTGTCTGCGCTCTACACTGCTGGTCTGGGCAGGAAGGTGGGCCGACCAGCAGCTCCTTGTGTCCTGCTACTGCTGGGGTAAATATGTGGAGTTTATTTTTTTTTTTTTTTACTGCCTGTGAGGGGGGCTCAACTGGGCATATTACTGTGAGGGGGCACTGCTGGGCATATTACTGTAAGGGGCACAGCTGGGCATATTACTGTGAGGGGGCACAATTCTCGGCATATTACTGTGAGGCGGCACAACTGTGCAGGGGTACATATCTAGGCATAATTACTGTGACGGGGCACAATTCTCGGCATATTACTGTGAGGCGGCACAACTGTGCAGGGGTACATATCTAGGCATAATTACTGTGACGGGGCACATATCTGGACATGACAACTGTGAAGGAGGCACATATCTGGTCATAATTTGTGAAGGGGGCACAATGCTGGCATAACTATTGTGTGGTGGCATAAAGGGGGAATAAGTACTATGTGGGGGATTTAGGGGACTGGGATTAGGTGTTATGTTTTGGGTGGAGGTAGAGGCGTGGTCTAGTGCAGAAAAAATTGTCCCTCTTACTTCTTTTCTAAAGTTTGGAGGTATGGTATTGCATCCTTTGCTGGCTGGATTTATTTTTTATTGCATTATACACTGCTCATTTCCAAGGGTTATGACCACCCTGAAATCCAGCAGCGGTGGTCGTGCTTGCACAGAATCGGAAAAAGCTCAGGCCTATGCGTGCTCCCATGGTCTTGGCAACCAGAGAGGCCGGCACTTTTGCTTATAGTGTGAAAGCATGGCGACTACTGCTGGATTACAGAGTGGTCATAACCCCTGGATACAAGCAGTGTACAATTGGTGGAAAAATGAATCAAGCCAGCAAAGGAGACAATATGGATAATCACAATACATTAGTATTATGCCTTGTATTAACTTTCTCGACATGATAAATGCCATTTGCTGAAGTGAGTCAATCCCTTTAATTTTATTGTTCAGTATTTTTTGGGAGGGGGGTTATTGAGAGAGGAGAAGAAGGGAGAAGACAGCAATTTCTTATGTTACAAACTCCATATAAATATGCAGATAACTTGATGGGGTTATTTTTAGTAAGTTTTCAAAATGAAAGCATGGCAAAATTATTTTTCCATAACTTTTTCATTTTTCTGCTGATGCAGCCCTAAGATAGCTTTTTTTGGGGTACATTTCAAAACAAATTTTTATACATTTTTGTGGTGGCAGGAAAAACATGTCAATTCAAATTTGGCTGTACCATACAGTATATCTTTGTTATGTTTACTTTTAACCCCTTAGTGACCACCCATATGCCTATTTACATCAGTCACTAAGGGACCTTCAGTTGGGTGGCCCAGTCTACCCATGCAGCCAGACTTCTGCTCTAACAGCCTGGATCTGGGCAGTTTAACCCCTTACATCCCACAGGCAATGGCGCCTGCCGCATGTAAGTGGTTACAGATGGAGCAGACTCCCTCTGTATCCCATCATTTGTGGGGTGCCCATGCTTGTTCAGGCAGGCCAGGACCTAGTGTAGGCCTCAGGCCTGCCTCCAATGTTTCCAAGCAGGATGCACCTCTCTGGCACATTCTGCTGGTCAATGTCAGTATAGCATTGATAATTAAAAGCCTATAGCATGTTTAGGCAACCTCCGGAACTCCAGCTGTTGTGAAACTACAACTCCCAGCATGCATACTTCCTCTGCTCTCCTCGGTACTTTCACAGAAATGAATGGAGCATGCTGGGAATTGTATAGCTGCACTATAGGAAGACCGCAAGGTATTTTAGAAGCGATCAAAGGATTGCCTATTATAGTCCCCTTGTAGAACTATTAAATGGTTGAAAGAAAGTAAAAAAAATGTATTAAATAACAAATTCAGATAAAAAATATATGCATTTTTTCCATGGAAAAAAATGCAAAAATAAAATCTCCAAAACATATTTGTATCGCTATGTCCATAACGACCCGTACTACGCAATTATCATTTAGTTTATCTCGTACAGTGAATGCCGTAATAAAAAAAACTGCTGATTTTTTCTTATACGATACCAAAAAAAGGAATAATAGACATCAAAATGTGTTACGGTATGTATTCCAAAATGAAACAAATTAAAACTACTGCAAAAATCAAGCCCTCACACAGTTTAGTAGAAAGAAAACTAAAAAAAAATATTCATGATGCATCCTTGGGATGAGGTGATGCAAAAAGATTTCCTTCTTAAAAAAAGTGGGTTTAATTGCGCCAAAATAGTAAAACATAAAAAAATCTATATGTATTTGGTATCTCTGTAATCGTACTGACCCAGCGAATAAAGTTATCGTTAGTCATACGGAAAAATTAACTCCTCAAATTTATAATGTAAAAATTATTGCTGTTTTTTTCCTATCCCTCTCCCAGAAAGAGTTAATAAAAGTTAATCAGTAAGTGATGTGTATCCTAAAATGGCACCATAAAAAGTACAACTTGCAAAAAACAGGCCCCTATACATCCGCATATATAACTCTTGGAAGGCGATAAAAAAAAATCACTTGGTCAGTAAGGCCCAAAATAGGCTGGTCACTAAGGGGTTAAAGGGAATGTGTCATCAGAAAACTACCTATTTTTTAACCCTTTCCCAACCAGCTCCGAATAGTACAGTGCTCGCCTGGTCTTTAAAGATGGTGCCCGCTTCTAAGCAGAGAGGATGCCATAGCCGCAGGTGCTCGGCTCTTTCTTATAGCAGACAACCGCGTCTAATGTCCGCAACCGGCAGTAATGCCGATTGTGGATATTTAACCCCTCAGATGCCGTGATCAATCCTGACCACGGCATCTGAGCGTGTGAAACACTGTGCGCTTCCAGTGATGCTCCGGCTCCCCCGTGCAGCGATCAGAGGAGCCGGAGTGTGTGTGCAGCAGCCCCTGTCTTTGTGAATGACAGGAAGCTGCTGCGTAGTATTTCCTATTGAGCCCTTGCCTGTAATAGGGCTCCATAGGAAACTAGCAATTTTCCTGTAGACTCCAATGCTAGTGCATTGGGGTCTATGAGAATAGCAATCTGATGATTGCTTGTTATAGTTCCCTATGGGAACGATAAAAAAGTGTAAAAAAATAAAAGAACTAAAAAAGTTTAAAAAATACACATAAAAAACGCAATGAAAAACTATACATATAAGGTGTTGCCGGATTTGTACTGACCTGTAGAATGAAAGTAACTAGTCAGTTTTATCACACATCGAACGTTGTCAATAAAAAAAAAACATAAAACTGTGTTGGAATTGCTTTTCTTTGCAATTTCACCCCATTTGGAATTTTTTTTCTGCTTCTTCCTACATCTTATGCAATATTAAATGGTGGCGTTGGAAAGTACAATTTGTCTTGCAAAAAACAAGCCCTCGTATGGCTATGTGAACAGACAAATAAAAAAGTTATGGCTCTGGGAAGGCAGGGACCGCAAAACGAAAACTCAAAAACAAAAAACCTCTGGGGTAGAAAGGGTTAAATCACATTTTTATGTTTAACACATTTTTATGTTGTTTTTAATTTTACATGTCAATATCTATATTTAACCCCTTCTACCCTGGAGGTTTTTTGTTTTTTATTTTGCGCTCCCTGCATTCCCAGACCCATAACTTTTTTATTTTTCAGTTCGCCATATGGGTCTTGTTTTTTGCAGGACAAGTTGTACTTTCCAACTCCACCATTTAATATTGCACATGATAGCAGTAGGAAGCCGCAAAGAAAATTCCAAATAGGGTGAAATGCAGGGCTCCAGACTAAAAAAATTACCTAGGAGCCATTGGCTCCTAAACTGAAAAATTTAGGAGCCAAATAAAATTTTTAGTCGCCAAATTTAAATAGATATATATTCACGATAGAAAAAATTGCCTCATTAACACGTCAGTGTTTGGTCAGCGATTTGCATCAGTGATTGTGAGCCAAAACCAGGATTGGACATAAGGTATAAGGGAAAGATCTGCACCAGTTCTGTGTTTACAGCCGCAACTGGTTTTGGCTCAAAAATCACTAATGGAAATCACTGACCGAACACTGATATCACAGTCACACACGGGTTTACATTTTGTTTCGGTCATATGTTATATTATACTATGACCGAAACATAACGGACGCCTCAGACAGATGCCATACTGCGGCACCCCTCACCATAGAGTTCCATTGTACAAAAAATGTATAGATTTTTTTCTGGACTTTACAGGATGGGAAGACGCGGTGCACTACGATCTCCCATTCTGCAAAAAAAACTTATAAATTAGCATATATGTTTTTTTGTACAATGGAACTATTGGATGGATGCCACAGTATGGCATCTGTCTGAGGCGTCCATCAACATACATTTTTTTTTGTATATGTTAAACGTATGACCAAAATCCAACACTTCCATTATTTTCATTGTTCTGCTCATCAAACGGAGCAGAACAACAGAAATAAATAGTGGTGGTGTGAACGGGGCCTAAATAACATGAAGCAATTATAGCGAAGTGATAAAGTCCAGTCCAATATGGCGGAACTTCCCTGTACGTTATCACTTGGCTATAATAGCCTGCTGTGTATTTACTACACACTGCAACACATACATCACTGCACTACATACATCAGTGTGAGATGTGTGTAGTGATGTATACATGTGTGTGATGTGTGTAGTGCAGTGTATGATGTATGTAGTGCAGTGTATGATGTATGTAGTGCAGTGTAGGATGTATACATGTGTATGATGTATGTAGTGCAGTAATTGATGTCATACATGTGTATGATGTATGTAGTGCAGTGAGTGATGTATACATGTGTATGATGTATGTAGTGCAGTGTATGATGTATGTAGTGCAGTGTATGATGTATACATGTGTATGATGTATGTAGTGCAGTGAGTGATGTATACATGTGTATGATGTATGTAGTGCAGTGAGTGATGTATACATGTGTATGATGTATGTAGTGCAGTGAGTGATGTATACATTTGTGTGATGTGCGTAGTGCAGTGTATGATGTATGTAGTGCAGTGTATGATGTATACATGTGTATGATGTATGTAGTGCAGTGAGTGATGTATACATGTGTATGATGTATGTAGTGCAGTGAGTGATGTATACATGTGTATGATGTATGTAGTGCAGTATGTGATGTGTGTAGTGTGTGATGTATGTAGTGATGTGTGATGTATGTAGTGATGTATACATGTGTACTGTATGATGTATGTGATGATCACACACTCCACTACATACATTACACACATGGATACACAACACCTTGCGCTGTCTCCTTCTTCTGCGGCCCCATCTTGATGCTTCAGCTCCTCAGCGCGCCTGGCACTCCGTGCTTCAGCCAACCCCAGAGCCGGCCCCTCCTCCTTTCATCTCCCGCCGGCTTTCTCTGCTGCAGGGCGCTGTATGGCTTCGGCGCACGCCCAAACTAACCAATAGCAAAGCTTCTTACTGTATGGAGCTTTGCTATTGGTTATTTCAGGCTGCGCTGCCTGTGCGGTGCCGCTCGCTGCGTGGTGCGTCTGCTAAAGTTTTTTTTTTTTTCTTAAAGCTGCAGCGCAGCGGTGGGACAAGTCGCAAATGGCGATAAGACTTACATTTCTTATCGCCATTTGCAAATTCCTAGTCGCATTGGCGACCATTTTGGCCGCCATCTGGAGCCCTGAAATGGTATGAAACCGCAAGCACCCTGCTGCTATGGTGCCTACTCTTTACATAAAAACACAACTGGCTGCTGCCTTTTAACGATTTAAAGCCCATTTACCTATACTGCCTTTATATGGTAGGCAGAGTTAAACAGGTTAAGGGTGGGCAGCTTCACATGTGCCAGTGCTGTGTGCTTGCCCCCTCAGGCTAAAATTTGCCAGCCAGCCCCTGTCTATGGCCTGTATGGCTGCCGTAAAGCAATTATTTAAATGCTTTATAAATGCTGTTAAGAACAGCTCAGGCAAGATGGCCACCCCCATAATCATGTTCAGGAAATAGAATAAAAAAATCTGCAGTCAGAAAATAAAAGGAGATTGGAAAGGATATGTGTTGCTATCTGGTTTTAACTGGTGACACATTGCCTTTAAGGATGAAGCCTTTTGTGACCTTATGGACTCAGCCCCATTTTTCAGATCGGATGTGTCATTTCATGTCGTAATACCACTGGAACCAATGGAAAACAGAAGCCACTAACATTACCGGCGATAGTAGTACCTTAGGCCTTTTTCACACGAGCGTGACGGATTAGGTCCGTTCAGGGTGCGTTCAGTAAAACTCGTACCATTTTGCAAGCAATTACAGTCAGTTTTGTCTGTGATTGTGTTCAGTTGTTCAGTTTTTTCCGCGCAGGTGCAATGCGTTTTGATGCGTTTTTCACGCACGTGATAAAAAACTGAAGGTTTACAAACAACATCTCCTAGCAACCATCAGTGAAAAACACATTGCATCCGGAAGCAACTCGCGTTTTTCACGCAGCCCCATTCACTTTTACGGGGCCAGGGCTGCATGAAAAAACGCAGAATATAGAACATGCTGTGATTTTCACACAACGCAGAAGTGATGCGTGAAAAACTACGCTCATATACACAGACTCATTGAAATGAATGGGTCAGGATTCAGTGCGGGTGCTATGCGTTCACGTCACGCATTGCACCGGAAAACTCGCTCGTGTGATAATTTAGGAAATGCTAAGGCAGTTGATAAGGAGTTCTCTCAGATGTTTGGCAGGGGCCAGAGCAGTTTCAATTTGAACCCAGGGAATTGAGGTGTCTGCTAGCCACTATCTCCTAAATGAGTGAGTCTGAGTTGCCAAAAAATAGTATAACAGCTTTGGGAGTCTAAGGCCTCCTTGTATTTTAGCCCTGGAAATAGAAGTTGCAGCAATACGGAGTTTGTTACCGGACCAAGCAAAACTATTAAGTAAGCCTTGCTCTCTAACAAAAAAATGGTTGGAGACTTTAATGGGGACAGTCCTAGAAATAAACAAAAGTTTAGGTAATATCAGCATTGAGAAAGTTGCGATACGGCCTACAAATCAGTGGTGATACAACCCTGATGGTTGCCATTTGTTAAAGGAAATGAGGACGATACTGCCCCATTAAATACTTTTGCCGAGGGTTTAGCGTAGAGGGCTTCTATGGCTGTTATGAAAGTCTCCTCTAGTCCCATAAATCTTAACACCGAGTAGGCAAACGACCAGTTGGGGCAATCCAATATCTTCTCGGTGTCCAACGTAACCAGCAAGGCCTGACTGCCGCTTCGGTTAATATAGTCTACTAAGTTTAGGGCTCGACGAGTATGATCTGTAATTAGCCTGCCCTTAACAAAGCCTGTCTGATCAATCCCTATTAATGAGGGTAGTATAGTGGTAGCAAGGGTCTTGGCATAGATCTCTAAATCTGTGTTTAAAAGGGTAATGGGTCTGGGGTTTGTCAGGAGGTTTGCCAGGCTTCGGTAGGGCTACAATAGTGGCCACAAGCATCTCCTCTGGGAAGAGCACTCTCGGAATGCCTCAGTGTAAGCCGGCAGTAAATGGGGCAGAAGTTGGTCCTGAAAAGTTTCATAGTATATGTTACCTTTTCCTAATAGTGACCCTGGCAGACGGTAAGGTTAATTTAAACTACCAAAATTATATCTTTCTAACCTATTCTTGACCTCTGCCACCGATTGATTAAAACTTAACTTTTATTTCTGTTATTATGATTAGTAGCTCTGAACTAAATTGCTATTAAAACTGCCTGATCTGTGTCGCTCCTAGATTCATGTCCACGAGGGCCAGATTACATCTGGCGCTTTCCTTCCAACTTGTGTGTAAAAGAGGAGTTTGTGGAGAAGTTGGAAATATGGTGGGAGGAATATAAAGCTGACAACGAGATACACTTGAATGACCCAGGCTTATATTGGAATGCATCAAAGGTGGTCATGCGGGGGAAAATCATGGGGTATGTTAATGGGATCAAAAGAAAAGCTCGGCAAGCATTTAATTTAGCGAGTCAAAAAGTCAGGGATGCTTACCTTGCCTTCACAACTACCCCTTCAGAAGACAATAAAAAGAGGTGGGTTACGGAAAGGCAAACTTTTGAGAAATGTGTGAGTGACCTGGAGTCATTGAGACACTCAGAACTTGAGGCCAAGTTATTCAGGTATGGTAACAAATCAGGGAAACTCCTGGCGAATTTGGCCAAGGGAATGCGACCCCCTCAATATATTAAGTGCTTGAAAAACTCGGAGGATGTGGTGATGCACGACCCCGCGGAAATTAATAACATAGTGGGAAAATATTATGAGGCCCTGTACAGGGATGAGGGACAATGTGACTTTAGTGACACTCTTCTGGACAGGGTCGACTTACCCAAGCTGACGGACGAACAACTCCAGATGCTAAATGCAGACATTACAGAACAAGAGATACAGGGAGCCATCAAAAGATTAGGGAACTCGAAGGCACCAGGCCCAGACGGATTTACTGGGGAATATTTTAAAGCACTAATACCTCAGATATCACCAGTCTTATTGGGAGTCTTTAATGGAGCCCATCAGGGGCGTACGCCATTAGAGATGGCCCGAACTATTCGCCGGCGAACAGTTCCCGGCGAACATAGCTTGTTCGCGTTCGCCTCTGCCGGGCGAACATATGCGATGTTCGGTCCGCCCCCTATACATCATCATTGAGCAAACTTTGACCCTGTACCTCACAGTCAGCAGACACATTCCAGCCAATCAGCAGCATACCCTCCCTCCCAGACCCTCCCACCTCCTGCACAGCATCCATTTTAGATTCATTCTGAAGCTGCAGTCTTAGTGAGAGGAAGGAGAGTGTAGTTGCTGCTGATTTAATTGGGAAATCGATAGCTAGGCTAGTGAATTCAGTGTCCACTCCAGTCCTGAAAGACTCATCTGATCTCTGCTGTAAGGACAGCGTCCTGACAGCACCCCAAAAGCCCTTTTTAGGGCTGCAACATTAGTCTGCTTTTTTTCCCTTTATATGCATATTGCAGTTGCATGGCCTGCCTGTGTGTGAGGAGCTGCAGGCCCACAGACTGTAGTGTGCCCACTGCCAGTGCCCACCCCTGTCATCCCGTGTGGTACAGGACTTTGCATCAAAAAAAGGCATTTAATTTTTACACTTTAATCTAAGGTTAGTTGCCTGCCAGTGTGTGTCAGGCTGACTTCCAGTGACTGTAGTGTGCCCACTGCCAGTGCCTACCACTCATACCGGCTGGCAGAGGACTTTGCATCAAAAAAGGCATTTCATTTTTACACTTTAGTGTAATTTCAGCTGCTTGCCTGCTGCTAGTGTGTGTCAGGCCGACTTCCACTGACTGTAGTGTGCCCACTGCCAGTGCCCATCCCTGTCATCCCATGTGGCACAGGACTTTGCATCAAAAAAGTCATTAAATTTTTACACTTTAATCTAAGTTTAGTTGCCTGCCAGTGTGTGTCAGGCTGACTTCCAGTGACTGTAGTGTGCCCACTGCCAGTGCCCACCCCTGTCATCCCATGTAGCACAGGACTTTGCATCAAAAAAGGCATTTAATTTTTACACTTTAATCTAAGTTTAGTTGCCTGCCAGTGTGTGTCAGGCTGACTTCCAGTGACTGTAGTGTGCCCACTGCCAGTGCCCACCCCTGTCATCCCATGTGGCACAGGACTTTGCATCAAAAAAGGCATTTAATTTTTACACTTTAATCTAAGTTTAGTTGCCTGCCAGTGTGTGTCAGGCTGACTTCCAGTGACTGTAGTGTGCCCACTGCCAGTGCCCACCCCTGTCATCCCATGTGGCAGAGGACTTTGCATCAAAAAAGGCATTTAAATTTTACACTTTAATCTAAGTTTAGTTGCCTGCCAGTGTGTGTCAGGCTGACTTCCAGTGACTGTAGTGTGCCCACTGCCAGTGCCCTACCACTCATACCGGCTGGCAGAGGACTTTGCATCAAAATAGGCATTTAATTTTTACACTTTAATCTAAGGTTAGTTGCCTGCCAGTGTGTGTCAGGCTGACTTCCAGTGACTGTAGTGTGCCCACTGCCAGTGCTCTACCACTCATACCGGCTGGCACAGGACTTTGCATCAAAAAAGGCATTTAATTTTTACACATTAGTCTAATTTCAGTTGCTTGCCTGCTGCCAGTGCGTGTCAGGCCCACTTCCACTGACTGTAGTGTGCCCACTGCCAGTGCCAACCACTGATACCGGGTGGCACAGTAGCTTGCCGATAAATAAGGCATTTCATTTTTACACATTAGTCTAATTTCAGTTGCTTGCCTCCTGCCAGTGTGTGTCAGGCCCACCTCCACAGACTGTAGTGTGCCCACTGCCAGTGCCAACCACTGATACCGGGTGGCACAGTAGCTTGCCGATAAATAAGGCACTTCATTTTTACACATTAGTCTAATTTCAGTTGCTTGCCTCCTGCCAGTGTGAGTCAGGCCCACCTCCACAGACTGTAGTGTGCCCACTGCCAGTGCCAACCACTGATACCGGGTGGCACAGTAGCTTGCCGATAAATAAGGCATTTCATTTTTACACATTAGTCTAATTTCAGTTGCTTGCCTCCTGCCAGTGTGTGTCAGGCCCACCTCCACAGACTGTAGTGTGCCCACTGCAAGTGCCAACCACTGATACCGGGTGGCACAGTAGCTTGCCGATAAATATGGCATTTCATTTTTACACATTAGTCTAATTTCAGTTGCTTGCCTCCTGCCAGTGTGTGTCAGGCCCACCTCCACAGACTGTAGTGTGCCCACTGCCAGTGCCAACCACTGATACCGGGTGGCACAGTAGCTTGACGATAAATAAGGCATTTCATTTTTACACATTAGTCTAATTTCAGTTGCTTGCCTGCTGCCAGTGTGTGTCAGGCCCACTTCCACAGACTGTAGTGTGCCCACTGCCAGTGCCCACCACTGATACAGGGTGGCACAGTACCACTTATCGAAAAAAATGACAGGCAGAGGCAGGCCACCCCGCAGGGGCCGTCGTGGTCGTGGTGCTGTGATTTCCACTGTCCCTGGAATAATGCCTAGTGTTCAGAGGCCATGTACCCTGAACCCGAAAAATTCTGAGGACGTAGTTGACTGGCTTAGACAGGACACCCAATCTTCAACAGCTTCCGCTAAGAACCTTGACGCACCATCTTCCTCCAGCTCAGCTTTGGTCACCTGCTCTCAAGTTACCACGCACCCGCCCGCCGCTGATAGGAATAGTACTAGTTAAGACACCACTCATATAGGGTGTCACAGCACATTGCTCTGTGCACGCGCAGTGCCCCAATTTGGGAGTATGAGGACCGACCAAGCTGCTTTTCCATCTCCCGGTTCCTGAAATCAATTCAGTTTGGTGTATGAGAGTTTGGTCTGTCATTGTGAAGGCAGTCGAAGGTACCCGGCCTAAATTTTTTCACAAAGGCAATCCCTGATATGGGATGTAACAGGGATTAAACTGATGAGAATAGTACTACAGAAAATACCACTCATATCGAGTGTGACAGTAAATTGCACGGCGCAGGCGCAGTCACCGTGGATTAAAACAGAGTGGAGGGAGCCAGCGTTTTTTAACCATCTCCCGTTCGAAAAATCTATTCAATAAATGGCCCCCAGATTGGGAACGTTAGAGGATTAAACTGATGAGAATAGTACTACAGAAAATACCACTCATATCGGGTGTGACAGTAAATTGCACGGCGCAGGCGCAGTGACCGTGGATTAAAACAGAGTGGAGGGAGCCAGCGTTTTTTAACCATCTCCCCGTTCGAAAAATCTATTCAATAAATGGCCCCCAGATTGGGGATGTTAGAGGATTAAACTGATGAGAATAGTACTACAGAAAATACCACTCATATCGGGTGTGAGAGTAAATTGCACGGTGCAGAAGCAGTGACCGTGGATTAAAACAAAGGGGAGGGAGCCAGCGTTTTTAACCATCTCCCGTTCGAAAAATCAATTCAATTGACCTTTCGGGGACCCTTGGTGTTGTACGTGGCTGGGTGGAGGAAGAAACCTTCAATGACATCACCGGGACGTGGCTAGCTTGGTATCTAACCTTGTGCAAATGGGGAGTTTGCGGTTGTGCAAATGGACTGTTTGCGGTGCATTAAAAGGGGAGTTTGGTCTGTCAATGTCTGAGAATCGGGCGTAACCCTTACACTACCTGATCGATACAACATCATACCTGATCGTATACACACACTGGATGTTTTAAAGCATGTTATTCCAAACAATTTAGGAATGTTACGTGATTTATGCCCTTTATGGATTAAAACCCGACTCTGCGTCCACTACGTAATTTTCCATGGGAGTTTTGCCATGGATCCCCCTCCGGCATGCCACAGTCCAGGTGTTAGTCCCCTTGAAACAACTTTTCCTTCACTATTGTGGCCAGAAAGAGTCCCTTTGGTTTTTAAAATTCGCCTGTCTATTGAAGTCTATGGCGGTTCGCCCGGTTCGCCTGTTCGCGAACATTTGCGGAAGTTCGCGTTCGCTGTTCGCGAACTGAAAATTTTATGTTCGCGACATCACTATACGCCATTAGATACTGACAATATGTCCTACATCAAATTATTATCCAAACCAGGGAAGGATCCCTTATTGCCCAGGTCATACAGACCGATATCGCTGATCAATGTCGACGCAAAGTTAATGGCTAAGATAGTAGCAGATCGCTTAGCAACCCTGCTACCTGATCTGATCGGCCCGGAACAGGCGGGCTTAGTCCAAGGTAGATCGGCAGTGAAGAACATAAGGACGGTTTTGACTGTCCTAGATAGGGTGCATAATATGCCAGTACAGGGGGAACGCCCAGCCATGCTCACCTTGGATGCTGAGAAAGCATTTGATAATGTGCGGTGGGCATGGCTGGGTGCGGTACTTGATAAAATGGGGTTCTCTGGACCTATCTTTCTCAAATGTATCATAACCCTAGAGCCAGGGTCTATACTCAGGGGTTCTTGTCGGCACCCTTTATGCTGCAAAAAGGCACCCGACAGGGTTGCCCCTTATCACCCCTCCTGTTTAATTTGGCATTAGAGCCACTAGCAAGTGAATTATGTAGCTCGAGAGTGTTTGACGGAATTAGAGTAGGAGGGGTTCAGGTGAAAACAGCGTTGTTCGCAGACGATGTTGTCCTTTTTATGGCAAAACCGGAGAACAATTAGGAAAGGTTGTGGACCTACTAATAGATTTTGGTAGATATTCTGGGTACTCGATCAACATGTCTAAGTGCGAACTGCTGCCCTTAGCGCAAGGGGACAAGGGGGCCTATCTGGGATCTTCAGGTCTGGGCATCCTGAAAGCTACGAAGCAAATTACGTACCTAGGAATTAAGATCGGGAAGTCGCCACACTCAATATATCAAATGAACTTTCCCCCATTGTTTTCCAAAATTAAATCAGACTTGGATAGATGGCAAAACTTGCCGCTTTCGTTAGTAGGGAGAAGTCATCTGATCAAAATGATGGGGGCAGTGAAATTGATGTACCCTCTCCAGAATATCCCAGTTTTACTGCGTCATGCAGATATAGCAGCATTGGAGAGTAGGTTTGTCAGCTTTATTTGGGGTGGGAGGCGGGCAAGGATCTCTCTGAAAAAACTTAAACTAGGAAAATCTCATGGGGGTCTCAATTTCCCAGACCTACGGGGTTATAATTTAGCATGTCTCGGCAGACACATTATAGATTGGGCCAATGCCACAGCATTCTATTCAAATCTACATGTAGAACGACAGCTTGCGGCCCCTTGGAATTTAACGGCTCTTGTACATACTAGAATATCTCGACTCCCAGTGGTGGCAAGGAAGTCATTGATACTGAGGGACACCATCATTGCATGGAAAAACATAAGAAAATTGTTTGGTCTATCCTACCAGTTCTCTAATCACTTACCTATTGGGGGCAATCCGGCGTTTGTTGCAGGGTCCACAGACAAATACTTCCGAACATGGGCTACTAAGAGGGTTACTAAGATGGGAGACCTCTTTCATGAGAAGGAAACCAGGTGGGCGACATTAAAGGAATTAGATGAAAGATGGACTCTTCGTGGGGGGGAATTCCCTATATGCAAATTAGAAGCTACGTTAAAGGCTTGTTAACAGACCTTTCTAAGGAATGGCAAACCAATAGATTTGACACCATGATTAACAATAGATACAGGACATCAATCCCCATACTTTATAGCACTCTTAGAGATTCTTAGGAGGGGTCCATACGTGAGTCCTTATTTAAAAAGTGGGGTAATCAGCTGGACATAGCAGATATTGGGCAGGTGGCTCTCTCGGGGCTTCAAGCTGTATACCGGGCAGTCTCCAATGAAAAAATGAGAGAAACCCAGTTTAAAATCTTACATCATGCCATATATGGTTTTGATCTGCCGAGGTCGACAGCCAAACCTGACAGACTCACGGCCTGTCCCAAATGTGGAGCCCCGAAATCTGATCTGTTTCATGGGCTGTGGAAATGCCCCAAACTAGATGTGTTCTGGACTCAAGTGGGACAGTTTTTGGAGCGCACGGGATACCGTCCAATAGGCTTAAAACCATCGTTGGCGGTGCTCCAGGCGGATGTTACCGAGTCTTCTGAAGGTAATGGGAGCAGTGGAGACAAAAAATTGTGCTGATATTGTTTGGCACTTTTAGCTGGCTATTTAAAAATACATTCCAGCACTGCCCCCCGACATGTTTCGCTAGCAACCTAGCGTCATCAGGGGTTCAGGCAGTGTATGCTGGTTTGCCGCTCTGGTTTAGAAGCAAAACATGTCAGGGGGCAGTGCTGGAATGTATTTTTAAATAGCCAGCTAAAAGCGCCAAACAATATCACCACAATTGGTTACCTTCTATAGTAGTAGCGCGCACTACTAGAAGGTTAGTGTACAGCAATCAACAATCAGTTAGGAAAACCGTGTAGGCGCCCAGCAGGCAGTTTTAATAGCAATTTAGTTCAGAGCTACTAATCATAATAACAGAAATAAAAGTTATGTTTTAATCAATCGGTGGCAGAGGTCAAGAATAGGTTAGAAAGATAAAATTTTGATAGTATATGTTAGATACGCCCTCCGGGCCAGGGGATTTATGTAGAGGCAGGGAGGTAATAATCTTAGAAATCTGAGAATGCGTAATGGGGAGATATAATAAGTCTCGTTGCTGAGGAGTGCGGGCTGACAGATGTAACTTTGAGAGATAAAAGCTGATATCTGAGAGGGGGGCTACATATGTCTTAGTGGAATTTTGAAGATTATATAATGAGGAGTAATAGTTCACAAATCGATCTGCAATTGCTTTTGGGTCATAGATCGTACTTCCGTCGACTGAATGTAATAGATAGGGTATTCTATATTTGGCTGCGGTCATTTTGAGGTGACGGGCTAATAACTTCCCAGCTTTATTATCCTGAGAATAATAACGCGCTTTTACAGATCTCGAGTTCTTTTTATAAGTAAAAAGAAGAAATTCTCTAAGTTGTGTCCTAAGGAAGCAAATCTGAGATAAAATTCTCTAAGAGTTTTATTAATAGATTCCAGGAAAGTCAATTGGGAAAGTATGGATTGTAATTTCTGTTCTCTTTATTTCTTAGCCTGGTGGCCTAGCTTAATAAATATACCCCTAATAAAAAGGGCATTCTGTAGACTATATGGACTGGAGACTGAGTTGCTATTCAAAGAAAAGTATTCAGATAGGGCTTCTTCTAGTTCAGCCTTGTAAACCGGGTTAGAAATTATGTAGGGATTGCAACGCCATAGAGTTTTCCTAACATTATAGGTCTTGTTTACAGAAAGGGAGATGGCCGCATGGTCAGACCACTTAATCAACTCGATAGAGGATTGTGTGGCTAGCTGGAGGAGCAATCTACCCAAGAGGAATAAGTCTATACAGGAGTAAGTGTAATATACTGTCGAGAAGAAGGAGAAATCCCATTCAGACGCATGGTACAGTCTCCAAATGTCATACAGTTCCTCATGAGTCAGCAGAGGGTTGAGGGCATGGTATAGACAACTAGTGGTAACTGTTGAGTCTACCCCAGCATCGGGCACGATATTGAAGTCACCACAGATAATGAGATGAACCTTCTGCACTCTGGTGACTTTGGCTAGTAATCTATTGAGAAAAAGTAATTGATGTTTGTTAGGAGCATATAAAACAACTATGGTGTAAATAATGTTATTCAACGTACACACCTAAATGATGAATCTACCATTAGAATATTGTGGTAATAGGTGAGAAGGCAACAGAGTTACTGAAGGCCAATACAACACCCCTCTGCTTCTTGTGACAGTGGGACTGCACAACATGAGGATATAAATTATGTCAAATTCTATGCGCATCTTTGCTAATAATGTGAGACTCTTGCACGCAAAGTATGTCAGCTTTAAGTTGTAGTGCTTCACACCACATATAGGAGCATTTTTGCAGGCTGTTGAGCCCTTTAACGTTCAGAGATACAAATTTAAGAACCATAATATATGTCTAGGGAGCTATGTCCTCCAGCTAGTCTAAAGTGGGCCCAATCAAGTAGCCAGACTATACTTGTAGCCCTTTGTGCAAAATACCCATCTGAGACATAACAATAGTAATAAGTACAAAACATAATACATTCACTTAAGGGATAAACAAAGAAAACAAAAAAAAAAAAAAGAGAGGAAAAGGTCTTATCTGACCCAAGTAAAGACCATAATGGTATGGACCACCAGGGGGGTTCACTATCCTGGCAAAAAAAAACTTTGGGGGGGGACAAAGTCCTGTTTGTTGCCAAGATCCCAAGGGTTACTCTAGAGCACCTTCTGGAACATCCAAGTGTCAATGTTTGATACCCCTTCCAGCACTGACTGTGTGCCACTCCGAGATCAGACGATGTGGAGGAAATTAATGGGCGTGGTCTGTTGATGCTATGGATCTCTGACAACTGGCGAGCAGCGGCTAGGGCTGCCTCCTTTACATGAAAAAAGTGAATGCAGGTCAATGGGTCTCTGAGTGCAGTCTCTGGTAGATGGCGTGGCCTGAGGGATCCCATGGGCCCTGTCAATAACTAGATCCTGGGCAGAGCAAGAGGGCAGGAGCTTTTGGATAAGGGCTTGCAGGTAGGACATGAGGTCGAAGGCCCAATATCCTCTGGTATACCACAAAATTTGATATTATTTCGCCTAGAGTGATCCTCTAGATCAGGGGTGTACAACCTGCGGCCCCTCCATATCATTTTGTGCGGCTCCCAAACATCTGGTAAAAGACATGTAAGTCTATGTCTTATGGCTTCTTAGATGTATCTTTCATGTATTCTCCTATTAGATGGGAGTCCTAGAACTGTAACTAGACATTTATAGTATAAACTGTATGTTCAATATGCCAAAAATTTCAGTTGGTAATACCCCTTTAAGTTTTATTTTCGGCTCTTGGAATTGGTTCAGGCTGACAATGTGGCCCCCAACCAGAAAAGGTTATGCACCCCTGCTCTAGATCAATCAATTTAGCCTTTTGCGCTCTATGTCCGCCGACATCTCCTCATGGTTGTCAATAAAGCGGAAAATTCCCCATCTTGTTGTCCACGTTTGAATTTCTGGAGTCTAGGCCCGCAATGGAGGATTGTTGCTGGACCAGTAGGGAGGAAAAATCTGTCGAGAGCTGAACCAAAGGCTACCAGCATGACTCTCATGAGATTACTAGAGGCTGGCTGATCAGAAGTAGGAAACTTCTGGAGTACGGAAGAAAGTGAATAAGTAGAGGGGGCTTCAGAATTTGCGCTCACCTCTGCTGTCTCTGCAGGCTGGAGTCTAGGCCTCTGCTTTTCTGTGCTCCTCGTAGCTGGAGAAGATGGCGTTGATGCCTTGGTGTATTCTGAGGAGGGAGAAGACCATGCTGGGTGTCTGTTCTCAGATTCTCCGGAAGGTGAGGTATGCTGAGGTGAGGATTGCTTATTGTTGTGAAGTTGGGAGGCTCCATGCCACAGCTGCAGAGGAGACGCGGGAGCTGACCCAGAAGATGGCGGAGATAGCCTAGGCTCCGTCGAGCCCATGGTGACATTGTCAGCATCCTTATCAAAGTAGAAGTGGATCCTGCCCTGTTTGGCATGGGCCCTCTAGCCTCTGGGCATCGTGGAGAAGATGTGGGCACAATTTGACAAAAAGAAGCGGCAGGTATCAGGGGAAACCATGCTAAGTAAGTCGCTATGTGCTGCAGCTGAAGTTTTACATGGTCATTATGCTTGGCTGCCAAACCACGCCCCCCACAGATTTTTTAATTTTAATCCATAAAAGATTCTGCCTCTGGCAGAGCCTGGCAGCCTTCTGTACACGGCAAACCCAGAGACCTTTGTATTGCTTCCAGCTGCCATTGCAACCATCGGAACCCTGCGCGATAACATTGGGGGGGTAGGGGGAGATGCCATGGCGTACATTTACAGCATGGTATGGTAAGGTTTTAATAAAATCTAATATTTTTAATGGTAAAATGTTCTTTTTTTTTTGGGCGGGGGTACCTTTTTATAATTTTTTGAGCTAGTAAACTTAATTTCACTAATTTGTTTTTTGCTGTTGATCCTGAAAAAAGTGATCATCATGGAGCCATAAGCCAAGACATTCAATAAAGTAAATGTATGCCATGGTGTGCCAAGTAGTCAAACATGGTCTGTAACATACAGTGAAGGTCAGTCCTTCCTATTTTAGGAGACGAAAGATCACACTACTTGAAAGATATGTATGTCATATATGGGATAATGTGCCTCCTACTGTAAATTATAAGTTCTGTGATCCTTTAAAAACATGAAGCTTTGCCAAAGTGACTGAAAAATATTTATTTTGTAAGGGGATACCTAATACCTTATAATACGCATTAAACTGTCACAAACTTCTCTTTCAGGAGAAAAGGGGAGATTTCAACGAATTCTGATTTTTAGCATAATCAGTTAATCAGGCCAAAACATTGCATTTTTATGGCCAATTTAGAAATGGCTTTAGGGTGCTAAAATAATACCGGCCCCCATGGTCAAGCGATGCCTGAGATGCTGCAGTTTCCTGCAGATTGCTAATGAAAGAAGTGTAACTAGTTGTGGTTTGTTAATGGACGCACGGGTCATTAACAAAGTAAAAGGAGTTACCACTTCTTTCATTTGTAATCTGCTTTTAGCTGCACCGTTGCCAGCAAATTTGTCAGCAACCTTAATCTGGAAATAGGGCTGGGCATTAGGGGTTTGGTCATATGGTCCAACTCTCCCATAAAACGTATGTTCAAATTGTCCAATCATTCATTTTTATTTAATCAGAGACAACAGAATAGGTTGTACCTCAGGGGAACAAAGGATCGGTTATGTTGAAATCCAACACACCTAAAGTGTATTACGTGAGCGGATTTTCTGCCCGATGATCACTAACGAGCGTTCATATGAACATTCATTAGCGATCATCTTGCAGTGTAATACTGCTGCCGATTGCCCAATAAACGAGCAAACACTCGCTAATCAGGCAAACCTGATCTTTCAGCATACTGAAAGATCAGTATTTGCCTGCGGCAGATTGTGCTGTCTAATCACGATCTGCCTCCATCAAACCTCTGTACAGCATGGGGACGAGTGATGGCATATCAATCGCTCCTCCCCATACTGCGGAAAAGATCGCTGCATGTAATAGCAGCTGTCTCCTCCGCTAGCAAGCAAGCGATTGCCGGGAAGGAACGCTTCCCTCCCGACAATCGTCTGTCTGATCAGGGTGTCTAATATACCCCCTAGTCTTTCTTTCCCCTGATGGCAGAAATGAAGGGTTCTGTTGGCTACCCCTAGATTGAGGATGCACAGCCTTATCTAGATGTTTGCCTGATCCTGCTGATAACGGTGGGATTGTCCATTTCATTTTAAATGAGTACAGTCAGTTTAAGCCCATGTATAAAACTTTTTATACCTTGCTAGTTGTCACTTTGTATTATTTAACGTTATTATTATGTTCTATGTTACTTTCCATGTTTGCATAATAAAACATGACCATTACAAAAGGATAATTACTACATTTTAGCGTCTATATTCTTTAGGAAGAACATGTCTCAAACACAATGTGAAGTTAGATATTTACATTGAACAAAATTGAATTACTGCAGCATAATAATTTTGTGGAATACTGATTAATAACAGACACCACTGATCAAAGTGTCAATATATTGTCCTTATTCAAGTTATTTCTCACCTATTGTTTACTGAACTGTTGTTTTGAATTGCAGACAGTTGAGCGACTAAAGTCTCCTTATACACACTAGACTATTGTCAGCTGAACCTTTCTTTTTCAGCGGGACTGGCTAACAATTTAATATGTATGGGGAGTTGCCGACTCTCCCTCCACAGACTATGTCTGCTGAGAGAAGGATCAAATGCACCGAATTTCAACATTGGATTCCTTGGTTCTACTAGAACAGGGATCACATCAGCTGGAGTGCTGAGGGTTGCTAACCCCTGTCCTAGAAGATAAGCTTATGCCAGAGCTGTCTGACAGCAGTTTTCTCCTCTCTCCCCATTGAACACTTACGCTACTTTCAGGGGGCTCAATACCAGAAAAAAAAAAGCTTCCGTTTTGTCCCCATTCATTTTCAATTGAGACAAAACTTAACTGAACAGGACGGAATGCTCCAAAATGCATTCCGTTCCGTTTGGTTGCGTTCCCATACCGGAGAGCAAACCGCAACATGTTGTAGTTTGCTTTCCGCCCTGGGATGCGGAGCAAGACGGATCCGTCATAACCCCCAATGCAGATCCGTTTTCTCTGCCACAATAGAAAATGGATCCATCCTCCATTGACTTTCAGTGGAGATCATGACGGATCCGTCTTGGCAATGTTAAAGATAATGCAACCAGATCCGTTCATAACCGATGCAGATGGTAGTATTATCAGTAATGGAGGCATTTTTGGTGAACCCTGCCGGATCCAGTAAGAATGCTAGTTTAAAGGTAGCCTTATTCTGCAAATACACGGCTCAATGTTCAGGCCTGGGGCGGATTGGAAACCTAAAATGACCCTGGAAAAAAATACTTAAAAGTGGTCCCATGTCGTAGGAGGGTCTAAATTGACAGGAAGTGGGGCAACAAAAGTAGGGGGGTCAGCAATATCATAAAGCAGAATACTATCTACCACAGTGCAGCACAATATATTGCCCCAAAAGTTGTCCCTCTGTGTTGGCCATCAATAGTGGCCATTTTCTGTCCTCCTCCTCCAATTGTATGATTAAGATATGGAGCAGGGTGAGGAGGTGAGATGCGGAAAATAGTTAAATTCAGGACAGCATATAGCCAGGTACATGAGTACTTGATTCACACAGCGCTAATTACCACTGAGAGCTTATTGTGTACCCAGCCAGCAACAGAGATGGGGACTTGGGCGGCACCCTGGGCATCGGCCCACCGGGAAATTTCCCTGTAAGGTCTATGCCCAATCTGATCCTGGTTCAGGCCGATTATCTGGAACAAACTTTCCTATGAACGATTCTTCCTGATAAAATGCCCGTTTAAAGGTGCTGCACATTACCCGATGAACGTGTGATACGCTTGTTCATCAGGTGAAACAGTTAATCCTTATCTGTTGTCAAATATCCGCACCCCATGCACTCAGAAGTACTACAGATATTGGCTGTTGACTGGCTTATGCGGCTTTTTTATACTCCCCTATTGTGTTAAAAAAGCTGGACCATTGTACCAAACAAGTACTTGTTAGGCCCCTTTCACACGGGCGAGTTTTCCGCGCGGGTGCAATGCGTGAGGAGGACACATTGCACCCGCACTGAATCCTGACCCATTCAGTTCTATGGGGCTGTGCACATGAGCGGTGATTTTCACGCATCACTTTTGCGTTGCGTGAAAATCGCAGCATGTTCTATATTCTGCGATTTTCACGCAACGCAGGCCCCATAGAAGTGAATGGGGATACAGGAAAATCGCAAGCATCCGCAATCATGTGCGGATGCGTTGCGATTTTCCCGCATGGTTGCTAGGATACGATCGGGATGGGGACCCGATCGTTATTATTTTCCTTTATAACATAGTTATAAGGGAAAATAATCGCATTCTAATTACAGAATGCAATGTTCCCGGGCTTTAAAGGGTTAAAAATAATAAAGAGTTAACTTACCTTCTCCCATTGTACGCGCAGAGCCCCAGAACGTCTTCTCTCTTGATAGTTTTGATGCTTGAGGACCTGTGGTGATGTCACAGGGTCACATGGTCCAATCATAGAAGCATTTGAGTGGACCATGTGACCCATGTGATCCTGTGACATCACGGCAGGTCCTTCATCCAACAGATGTTGGATGAAGGACCTGCCGTGATGTCACAGGATCACATGGGTCACATGGTCCACTCAAATGCTTCTATGATTGGACCATGTGACCCTGTGACGTCACCACAGGTACTCAAGCATCAAAACTATCAAGAGAGAAGACGTTCTGGGGCTCTGCGCGTACAATGGGAGAAGGTAAGTTAACTCTTTATTATTTTTAACCCTTTAAAGCCCGGGGAACATTGCATTCTGTAATTAGAATGCGATTATTTTCCCTTATAACTATGTTATAAAAGAAAATAATTACACATACAGAATACTCATCCCGAAACCAGACTTCAGTGATGAAGTCTGACTTTGGGTCTGGGTACCAAGCATGCGGATTTTTTCACGCGCGTGCTCAACGCACTACAAACGTTAGCACACGCGCGGAAAAATCGCAGCGATTCCCGCAACGCACCCGCATCTTATCCGGGCGTCAAACATGACGCCCGTGTGCAAGAGCCTTTTACTTTCTATGCCACTCCTATCTTGTCATAGATTGTAAGCTCTTGCGAACAGGGCCCTCAATGCTCTTGTTTTAATTGTTGACTTGTCTGTTGCTGTTATTTATGACTCTGTACCTCCTGATTGTAAAGCGTTGTGGAATATGTTGGCGCTATATAAATATAGACTCATTATTATTTATGCAGACACCTCAGTCATCGTTCCCGGGCAGCAGATCATGCTGTGTAAACAACGATCTGCTGCCCAGAAATAATGCAGCTGTATGAGGATGAGTGATTGCAGCAGCCATCGCTCATTCTCATACTGTGGAGGTGATCTCTGCATGTAAATGCAGTGCTTCACCTCCACTAATGGGCAGCAATTGTCGGGAAAAGAATCGTCTACGTTCCCGACAATCGTCTGCTCATTGGCACACTGTAAATGTGCCTATACACGCGAAAACAATCTGAAAGTCCAACTTTAATTTTATCTTAATCATTTTTTTTTTTTCTATCATTATGTGAGTGATTTATGTAATAGTTGACTCATGTTATATAGGTATATGTGAATAATAAGTGAAATAATATATTCCTATACAACAAATATATAATGCAGGCATTGTTGTTCTTGCTGCAGAATGATCGCTCCTTTGAAGTCTCGGTTTATCAAAAGAACACTGTGAACTTAAACATTCAAGTGTCGTGAAAGTGTTTTAATTACAGATGAAAGACAACTGAGAAAAAAAAGAAGAATAGCTTTCAAGCACTTTTCTTACTTTTCAAAGGGAGGAGACTGAAAGCTAATTAAGGCTTCATTTGGCTAGCAGTAGTAGTTTGAGCTCACACCTCAAGCCGAGCTAGTAAATAAAACCAAAAGATGACCCATGCTTAGGGGGTAATTTGGTATTTGAAACAATTCTTTGATGTAGAACTTAACCACTGTCTCAGAGATATTTAAGTGGGGAAATTCAATTAGTTTTAGAGTTGACACCACTTTTGTGTTGTATTAAGATTTCAATCTCAGTTGCCTCTTATTGTATCCTTGGCACCAATATACATGTTAGATCTGTCTCCCTAAGGATATAAAGGTCCCTGGTGTAAGTGTAGATATTCTTCCAGTATCTTGGAGGTAATATTGGGAATCAGTCATGGAGTACTCACTGCTTGTGAAGCTTAATATCTGCAGTTTACTTTGCTTCTTGGGTGCTGCTTGTAAGTATTCTCCCTATTTTTTTCAATTGAAGAAGCACAAAGGAACACAAAGTTTCATTTGTTTATGCAGTCACGCAGTTATTATTTCTGTAGTTCTGATGTAATCTGCAGCTCTGCAGAGAGGTGTTCTTATTCCTTCTTCCAAGTATTTAGCATGCTGTACAGTCCTGTGTACTTACTGTGCACTAATGCAGTGTACTCTTCTGCAGATGACGGTATCATAAGCAGGCCTGCTGACAGAAGGAATTTATTTACAGAACGAGGATGCTGTAAAAGACATAGCAATTTTGTCTATATTGGACAAGGTAGGTACTTGTGTCCTGAGTGGACCGATGCTCTGGGACACATTGATAAATCAAAAACTGTTCACTACATTGTATCTGATATAAAGGTTGCAAATAGTATTGCTATTATGTGCATTTATGCTAATATTATTCATGTTTCTCTATAGATATATCTGGCAGTCCTGTAAGTGTGGATGTGGGCTTGTGCAGATCTCACTGTGGAGTCCCCCAAAGATTAAATTCTTACAATTCTGGAATTCATGGGCTTTCAAAACATTCATCAATGCTGGAGTTCCTGAAAAATAAAAAGGTTAATGTTATGATATTATTTTTTCTACATTATTTTATTGCCCTCGAATTTTCTTTTGAAGCTTCTTGACATATTTCACATAATGGCATACATCATGTACAATTTTATTGTATTGTTATAGTTAAGAGAGAGAATACCTGACACAACGTTGACGTCAACCTCAGAGCCATCGTGTCCCCATGAGAATAGCTGTCAACCAACAAAGGTTGGACTGGAGAGGGTTCTGCTTTTCCAGGGAGTTCAAGAAGTGGAGGTGATTGAGGACTGTCAATGCAATCCAACCCCACAGGAATGTATCCGAATGCCATTTCTGAAGACATTCTTCCCAGACACACCGTTTGAATCAACATTGGATGTTGGAAAATGCTCAAGTCCCACTGTTAGTTCAGGTATAGTTAACTTGTGACAATTTATATATAATGAATTTTCAGCATATACCACATTTCCTTGATTGAAAAGCATAAGCAATAATTAATGAATATGCAAATGTGTGTTGCTATATATTGGTAAACAGTGATGCAGACAACTAGTATCGCCTACTGGCCCCTGACATTTATCGTCTCTTGGTTTAATAATATGGAGTAAGTAACCTTCACCTTCACCATATATCTTTACAGGTCTTCAGTGCTCCCCAACTAAATTTGACACTGTCGTTGTTGAAAGTCCAAATGGAGCAGAAGTAGTGAAGACTGTGGAAACATGTGAAATGAAGGAGAATTGCTATAGGGTCAGCTATCTTGAATATTACTATGAAGTCATCTATAATTCCAAGGGTGTCAAAGAAGAAAGACTAAAGGTAATGTATCTATTATCTCTGGAACCGTTTTCTGTTGGGTTATATATGGTAAGATAGCATTGTTATTTGCATCTTTATTGGAAAGAATAAAATGCATTTGCATGTGAACTGCTATGGTTTAACAGCTGCTAGGTTTTATACAGATGAGCAATGCTTATGTCCTAGTCTGTCCAAATCTGTTTATGCAGAGAAAATTGTGTAATGCACCATTTTGGTCCATTTTTCATGCTAGACTAGCCCATTCAAGTTAATCGGTCTGTGAGATCAGGCAGCACATAGATACCTTCCATATGCAGCTTGTTTAAAATTGTCAGTTTTAGTTTAGTTTATATGGCTGAAAAAAGACATCTGTCCTCCAGTTCAGCCTGTTGATCCAGAGTTTTAAGCAGACAGATCACCAGCAAATTTTACAGTGCTGTTCTAGGGAAAACCTTATGTGTGAAGCATACATAGCCAAGCTTGACAGTACGTTACTAGTGGTTGTTAACATAAAGAGGCTCATTTAAAAAGAGTGTTTCTGAGATACTGTAATACATCTTGATCTTTCTTGTTGGGCAAGGCTCTTGTTTGTTGGATTTTGACCTGACCAGCTGTGTATGGAGGACTTCTGTGGTGTAGAGATAGTTGTTGATATGTTAAAAGGTTTCTACTAAAGCAAATGAGTTTTATGCATTTGCCTTTGTTCAGAGATGGGGATGTGATTTGAATATCTTTGTCTTGTAAATCTTCTAGGAAATTGATGTAGGACGTTGCTTAGGAGGCTGTTCATCAGGAAGTCATTGTCTGCTCAGGTAAGCACAGCTGGCTTTACTTTCTTTACTCCCCTGCATCTGATTTCCTTTAGTCACCCCGTTTCATCAGCATAATTTTTCATTATCATGTAGACATTTGTAGATCATGTAGACCGATAAAGAAAAATATTATTATGCAACAACTTTACAGTTTCGGCTTCAGTGTTTGGGAGGTGTAGGAATTCTGTTATAATGGCATTCGTAGACAGAATGCAAAACCGAGGCCTTTAAGAGGCATTCCGTTTGGATCCGTTATAATAGAAGTGTATGGCCAAGCATAACGGATCCGTCTGGTTTCCGTTATGCATGATGGAAAACAAAGTCCTGCATAACGGAAACCAGACGGATCCGTTATGCTTGGCCATAGACTTCTATCATGACGGATCAAAACGGAATGCCTCTTACAGGCTTCCGTTTTGCATTCCGTCTATGAATTTCGTTATAACGTAATCCATAACGGATTTCCTACAAGCCCAGACCTGTAAAGTTTGGGTTCGCTCATCCCTATTCTTGATTGTTCATCCACAATTTATTGAGCTTTTTGCATTTTTTTTATTTCGATCTTCTCCATGCACTGTGTTCCATTTGTGTGTTTATGGCACATCTTCTGGGTTGCTTATGCTACAAATCTCCATAATGATTTAATATTTTTTTTTTTTTTTTTAGGGATTCTCGGAACAGAGATTACTGCTTGGTTTGGGCTGAAGGATCAGGAAATGGTTGTGCACCACAGGAATATGAAACATATACTTTTAGAAGCCGAAATGGACTCATACGCTCCGTGTTAGCTATTAAGACATGCAAATGTTAAATGTAAAAGTAGCAATTCAATTTCTTTGAGATTTTGACCTTTACACTTAAAACTGGACTTATGCTGGACTAAACAGAGTAATTGCATGACTCATCACCTTGCTTTTATTACCAGCTATATATATTCACCACTACTTAATATAAAGTGAAAGGCCTGGAAACTCCAGAGGTTGACTGATTTAGCACTATCATTGGTGGTCTGAGAAAGATGCTCAACTACTTTTGCTCTGAAAAATGGCACTTGATTTTAGGTGCCTATGTGAATGTAAATGTTTGGCACTGAATAAAGAACACATATTTCTTATAGCAATGGTTGATTGTGATTATTATGTACTAAACATTATTGCAGACTGTCTTAGCAGAAAACTAACCAATCAAAGTTCAGTTTTCATTTCTGAGGGTGGTGTCACACACAGTTTTTTTTTTTATTTTGAGTCTAAGCCAGAAGTAGTGGGTTGGAGGAGAATGAGAAATATAAAGGAATATATATATATATATATATATATATATATAAAAATGGACTTCTTCCTGCTGTACCTACTTCTGGCCTTGGTTCAAAAACTGCAACAAACACTGTGTGTGACACTACCCTTAGGCCTCATGCACACGTGTACATTTCGTTTCCGTGTGTCCGTATTTCCACAAAATACGGAATGCACACGGACTTCATCCATATTTTTTGCGGACCGCAAAATACATATGGTCGTGTGCATGAGGCCTTAAAGGGATTTTCCAAGACTTTTATATTGATGACCTATGCTTTGGTGGGGGTCCAAGACTCGGGACCCAAGCTGATAAGCTGTTTGAGAGGGCACCAGTGCTCACAGTAGTGCTGTGGCTTTATTTCATCTTATTAAGCATAGCGCTGCACACGGCCTTCAATCGCAGTTCTGCCCCATTCACTTCAAGTGACTGATGAATGTGACGCCACATGGGACGCCATCTAGGCTAAGCTGCAAGAAGGCTGTGACACTACTGCTTTATCGGTGCCTTCTCAAACAGCTGATCAGCCGGGATGCTGGGTGTTACACCCCTACCGATCAGATACTGATGACCTATGCAGAGGATAGGTCATCAGTATAAAAGTCTCAGAAAACTCCTTTGACCTGCTCTTGAAAAATGAAAGCTACAGTGTGATTACTTCTTACTTACAAAGCCCCATGTGTAAAACTACACATTACAGTTGAATGACATAAGCAAGGTTTGGCTTACATCTGTGCTGTGGTTTCTGTTATAAATGAAAGTTTCAAATTTGTTGTATGATTGATCTGGCTGCTATTGATTAATAAGAAGATCCATTTGGTTCCGAGATGTTTTCCACTTTTACGGAGGAAAATGTCTGTACATCTCATATTTTTCTTAAGGCCTTGTTTTGCAGACAATTCCATTGATATTAATGGTTTTCATTTATGTTGTGCAAAACAAACACTTTGTACCCAAATTTAAAAAAAATAAGTAGTAAATGTTTTTAATTAAAACATTTTGAGTTTAAATTGAATGAAACGTCATTGTACTCAGCATTTTAAAGCCTATGTTTTTCATGTACATTCAATTTCAGCCTTTCCTTTTGTTTACTTAAGATGCTCAACCTGCGGCCCTCCAGCTCTTGCAAAAATACAACTCCCATTATGCCTTGCTGTAGGCTGATAGCTGTAGTCTGTCCGGGCATGCTGGAAGTTGTAGTTTTGCAACAGCTGGAGGGCCACAGGTTGGGCATCCCTGACTTAAGAGATTACTATTAATAAAGTCCAAATATCAGGAAATGCTACCCATTCTGTGATACTAGGGAGACTGTATACTTGTAACTGTGAATATTTATATGTAGTGTTGCAAACCTGTAAATCTTATTTTGAATAAATCTTTGTATAGTAGAAATATAGTGTTGTCATCCAAACCCTTACATTTACTGCTCTGGGACTATACACTTAAAGGGGTTGACCACTATAACCATATTGCTGTGCTGGGAACAGCAGCTAGTGGTTTACTGCATTGATTACTTACTTCTAGCCTGGTGCTCCAATGACACCACCAACAGTGAGGATGAACAAGGTAACTAGCACATGCTCAGTCTGTTAGGTAATGCAATGGTTTATGTGCCACATAAAATCACAGTTTTTCATGTCGGCTGCAAAATGTCCTTTGTAAACAATCATTTGCTGCAAACAAACAATGAAAATCTATGGGGAAAAATGATCATAGTAATGATCGTTGATTAAAAAGCTGGCAATGGTGGGGAACAAATGGTTGGTTCCCAATAATTGCTCTTTTGATCAGCCCATGCAAATGACCCTTAACCCCTTAAGGACCGGGGGTTTTGGGATTTTTGCGTTTTTGTTTTGCGCTCCCTGCCTTCCAAAAGCCATAACATTTTTATATTTCCGCTCACATAGCCATATGATGGCTTGTTTTTTGCGGGACAAGTTGTACTTTTTAACGCTACCATTTATTTTTGCATGTGATGTAGTGGGAAAATTCCAAATGGGGTGAAATTGCAAAAAAAAAGCAATTTCACCACAGTTTTACGGGTTTTTAAATTACAACGTTCGATTTGCGATAAAACTGACTGGTTAATTTTATTCTTCAGGTCAGTACGAATCCGGCAATACCTAATATGTATAGTTTTTCTTGCATTTTGATAGTGAAAAAAAAATTAAAAGTGGGAATTTTTTTATTTTATTTTTTTGTCGCCATGTTTTGACCCCTATAACTTTTTTGTAATTATGCGTACGGAGCACTGTAGGGGCTCATTTTTTGCGGGGCAATCTGAACTTTTAATTGATACCATTATGGGGTGCGTATGATGTTTTGATCACTTTTTATTCATTTTTTTTTAGGAAATGAAGTGTCCAAAAATGGCGAATTAGCCATTTGGACGCTTTCTTCCCGTTTTTATGTTTACCGTATGGTGAATATTTTTTAATATTATTATAGTATGGGCGTTTTCGCACATTGCGACACCATTATGTGTAATTTTTTAATTTTTTATTTATTTTATTTTCATTTTGGGAAAGGGGGTGATTTGAATTTTTATATTTTTTTATTTTATTTTTATTTTTAAACTTTTTTTTTTTTTTACCACTTTCTTATAGTTCCCATAGGCAACTATAAGATGCAATCATCAGATTGCTATTCTCATATATTCCAATGCAATAGCATTGGAATATATGAGAAAATCACATATTTCCTATGGAGCCTATTACAGTCATAGGCTCCATAGGAATACTATGTAGTAACCTAGGTTTCATTCACAGAAACCTAGGCTACTACATGCATGCTCCGGCTCCCCTTGTGGCCATCAGGGAGCCGGAGCAAACCAAAGTGAAACTTTCGGTTTTTGCGTGATCAGATGCCGTGGTCAGGATTGACCACGGCATCTGAGGGGTTAAATGTCCGCGATCGGCATCGCTGCCGGTCGCGGACATGAGCTGCGGGTGTCAGCTTGATGAATCAAGCGTTTACCCGCAGCTCATGCGCCCGCTCCGTGCGGGAGCGGGCGCCATCTTTAAAGTGCGGACGAAGGGCGTACATGTACGCCCTTCGTCCTTAAGGGGTTAAAGGGGTTGTCTGATCATAGAAAATGGGGGCAAATAGCTAGGATATGCCCCATTGTCTTATAGGTGCGGGTCCCTGCACCTATATACAGAAAAGAGCCCTGCAAGGTGGTGGCTGGAGGACTCCGGTCTGGCCATCACCTACCCGGCTCCCCATAGAAGTTAATTGGCGTGTACCACGCATGCTCGGCTCCCGCTCCCATTCATTTCTATGGGGCTGTCGGAAATAGCCTTCACTTGCAGGGTTCCGTTCTCGATATAGGTGCGGGTCCCAGCGGTAGGACCCACACCTATAAGACAATGGGGGCATATCCTAGCGATATGCCCCCATTGTCCTTGATGAGACAACCCCTTTAATCTGTTAATTAAAGGGGTTTTCTGAGACTTAAATACTGATAACCTATCCTCTGGATAGGTCATCAGTATCTGATCGGTGGGCGTCTACTATCCGGGACCCCCGCCGATCAGCTGTTTGAGAAGCAGTGGTGCAGCCTTCTCTCAGCATTACCTAGGCCTAGTGACGACAAGTTCATTGGTAACATGGCCTATGCCATGCAGCTCAGCCCCCTCATAGAAGTGAATGGGGCTGGGCTGTGATACCAAGCACAGCCGCTATACAATGTGCGGCACTGTGCTTGGTGAGCTGTGAGAAGGCCTTGGTTCTCACAGGAGCGCAGATGCCTTCTCAAACAGCTGATCATCAGGGGTCCCGGGTGTCAGACCCCACCGATCAGATATTGATGACCTATACAGAGGACAGGTCACCTGTATAAAAGTCTCAGAAAACCCTTTTAATACAGATCCAGGAAATCCATACAAAACATGATATAATCCAATATGGTACTCATGAAGGTTCTGTACACACCACACTTAGGAAACACTATCTATCACATCATGAGGAATCTATAAAAATGTCAAATTTTATTTCTCAAAGGTTAAATAACTCCAGCATGAGTCGCAGGTCAATATTAACCACTGATCCCTTTAGATAAAAACAATCGTTCATCATAGCTTTGACGCTAGTGTGCGTTTTGTGTTGGATACTAGCACCTATATGGCAGCAACTGACTTCCCAGGGAGACGCACTAGCCACAAATATCTCTGCACTTCGAGTCCCTGTGAAAAAAGCACATTACAATTGTTTGACATTATTATTCATCTCTACTATCTCTGCCTTGATTTTCTTTACAGATATCTCTACTAGTGTTAAGCGAATCGAAGTTAACAAAGTGGAATTCAATCCAAATTTCAAGAAAAATTTTATTTGCCATGAATCCGAATTTCTTGTTGCTTTGTGGTAAAGACTAAAATTTTTCCTGAAATGACAATACAAACAAAAACATACTCACCTCATCCATTTGATCATGGAGAGGCCATCACAGCCATCTTAAATGAACAAAACGTGGCAATTTTTTTTAACCCCTAATTAACCCCCTGATAGGTTTATGTGACTCTCAGATGCTGCGATCACTTTTAAAGTTCACATATACCGGTCATCTGACTGGGTGGAAACACCTTCTTCCTTTCTTGATCCATAAATATGCAGATAGTTTACATGTTTGATACAAATATTAAAAAGGCACATGAAAAGGCAGTACATATACAGCAGCATTGAAAAATATAAGAACCATAGGTAACAATGCAATTATATCATCAATATTTGTAACCCTTGCATAACACTGCACTATGGGACTTAG
Organism: Bufotes viridis; assembly: GCA_033119425.1. Classification (NCBI taxonomy): domain Eukaryota; kingdom Metazoa; phylum Chordata; class Amphibia; order Anura; family Bufonidae; genus Bufotes; species Bufotes viridis. The sequence goes on from CM065589.1 coordinate 355,144,437, forward strand.
ACTTTATAGCAGTAAATAAGATCCTGACGAGAGTTTACCGTTCTGGTTGTCTAGTGCCCAAGGCAAAAACACTTCAGTCACCTCCTGTCCCTTAAAACCTTTTCAATACCCAAAAAGAAAAGTAGTAGTACGGGATATTTTGGGATATTTTGGTGAGGAGCTATTTGCAACCTACACCACCCCAAACATTTCTTGGAACAGCCAGACCCTCATTAGGTTTTTTTTAACCATGTGGTAGGTGTGTGGCATGTCCAAATATGCAACGTGCTTTGTATTTTAGGGATGCATCTGGAAATAAAACATATCTCATCAAACATTCACTTACCTTTTTCAGTACAGGGGTGATCTACTACGTTGAATGCCCATGTCCAAAGATCTACGTAGGTTTGACTACCCGCAAATTGAAGGTCCGTGTTCGTGAGCATGTCAGGGACATTATCTCTGCAAAAGACGTCAAAAACAACGAGTTGAAACCGATAGCACGGCATTTTAAAGATTTCCACAATTGCAATCCTAGACTGCTTAAAGTGAGAGCCATTGACTGCATCAAGATAGATCTAAGGGCTGGTGAGATATCTAAAAGATTAGCACAAAAGGAGAGTAGATGGATATGGACCTTGGGGACTTTGCGCCCAGTTGGTCTTAACGAAAATCTGTGTTTCTCTTCCTTCCTCTAAACCACTTCGGGACCGCATCTGTGGTTCTTGATTTTCCTTATGTTTTTAATGCATATTTCATTTACTAATGTTGTTCTGCTTTTCTTATAGGGCGCAGTATATTGAGGGTATGTATATGTACGTTGGTATAATCTTTGACAGACGGCCACTACCCCTTGATCCACAGTCATATAACATGATGATGTATATATTTATGGAATTGTTTTCATAACATAAAATGCATACCAAATAGCACTTTTGCACTTTATTGTTATGTATTTATATATTGGATTCTATGCACTATTTTTTATGTTTCATACTTCATGATTCCCCTTGTACTTTTTATCTGTATTTATTTTCACGCATCATTTACATTGACTAGTTTAGTGTACCACATAAATTATTGTATATATTTTACGTATGCATCTTTATGAAATTGATCCTTTTTGTTGCACTTCAGTATATGTCTCACCTATTGCACTGCATGCTCACTCCCCCTCACACCCGTCACTCCTTTTCCTCTCTCTCCATTTCACGTGGGCACCTTATCATTTCACTATATTATATGCGTTTTTAAATTATTATGAACTGTTTTATTATTTTTATTTTTTACCAATCTTGTAATACCTATATATGTCTAATGCAGCCGATTGTTATATCTGTAGAATATCTGTAGATTCTATTGTTTTGGATTACATACAATACTTGCATTGTGGGGAATCGGGGGTTAAATGTTGGTCTGTGTTTCTTCCTCATACGGCTGCCGCGGTTGCTTGTACCGCCCCAGCCGCTACGCCCCCCGCAACTGTGTTAGGTCTCGGCTCCAGACTTGATCACATGATCAGTCATGTGGGGCCCGTGACGCGGTGGAAAGGGCAGGCGGGCAGAGGGCGCAGATGTGACGTACCGCTGGCGCTGGTTGATGTGGTATACTGATTGATTGAAATTTGTGCGGTGTGATTGGCTGACACGAGTTTTTGACACACACACCACAGAGATGGCGCTACCCCCGGACGAAGGTTCGCCGAAACGCGCGCCATCCTGGTCCTCAGCAAAGTTACCGCTAGGTGAGTGTGCTTTCTGTGTACATGTGGGCACATGGATATGTTCCCTTTTGTGCTTATGGGTTAATTACCATTACGTGTATTTATGACTACTATGGACATGTTACAATGATGTTATATATTACAGTTATGAATTAGTGGACACCAACCTTTATGTTTTGATGTGTATTTATACCTTGTATATGCTTGTAGGTTCAGGATGGTGCCAAAATCTGTCACCTCCTCTCTTTTTATGGTGTTTTTAATGATGTGTTACTATAATTAATAAAGATATATCAATTGTTTTGAGATTTGCAACTGGGCTCCATTTTTTCTTCCTTTTTTCTTCTGCATTGTGTTTAATTGGAGTATATGCACATAATACAATTGGTATTCGATTTACCACCCAGCAATTGGCTGTGTATATGTGGCAATGGGATATCCCCGAGGTCATTCTTTATGTGTCCCAAAAAAGAAAAAGCAGAAGAGCTGCCAGCATGACAATCTGTGAAATGGCCCCATAACATGGATACTTTAACAATATCCTGATTGGCTACATCTGTAAGATTGTTACTAATCCGTCTTCTTAAAGGGCCAGTTTGTAAATGTTTTTATGTTCAGATGGGAGGAATGGTAATTTATACCTTTGTGAATCCCTTCATTGTGGCCATCAGATGTTTTATCGATAATTTGCCAGTGATTTAGATGGAGTCTAAATGTGAATTCTGAGAATTTGTACATTATGTCATTATGTGACATTCCACAATTCATTTTCTGGACATTTAACTAGGCACACAAAATAATACAATTTTGACTAAAACTTATAGAAATCACCACCCTTTTTGCCACATCGTGCCATCCCTGCTCTATTTTCAATAATATACCGTATAGAGAGTGGGTTAGACTATGTAGTAATTGCTCACATGAGGATGTTTTCTGAGAAACTGTGGGCCAGGATGAAGGTAAGATGCCAATCTGAAGCAAATAGTGCCAGAGAGCCTCTGAACTTGATAGGAAATTGCTAATTAATAAACAGAGTAGTGTGAATACACCTCAAGAGTCCACACACACATTGAGCACTGTGGCATTTGTCACCAGATTTAGTTGACAATTCAATCAGGTTAAACAGATAGTATGGAAATACATTCCAGTACGTGTTTTAAAATGGTTGCCAGAAGAAAGGCTACCTCGGATTGTCACTGTCTCCAAGTCTGTGTGTTGCCAGCAAGTCTGAGTGTAATACATGGTTGTCTGCATATGACAGTAAGGCCCCTTTCACACGAGCGTGTCCGGATCAGGTCCGGATGCATTGCGGATGCGTTCAGTGAAAACTATGCGATTTCACAGGCAAAGACGTTCAGTTTTGCCTGTGATTGCGTTCAGTTGTTCAGTTTTTTCCGCGTGGGTGAAATGCGTTTTGATGCATTTTTCACGCGCGTGATAAAAACTGAAGGTTTACAAATATCTCCTAGCAACCATCAGTGAAAAACGCAACGCACCCGCACTTGCTTGCGGATGCAATGCGTTTTTCACGCAGCCCAATTCACTTCTATGGGGCTAGGGCTGCGTGAAAAACGCAGAATATAAAACATGCTGCGATTTTCACGCAACGAACAGGTGATACGTGAAAAAAAAACGCTCATGTACACAGACCCATTGAAATAAAAGGGTCAGGATTCAGTGTGGGTGCAATGCTTCACATCACGCATTGCACCCACGCGGAAAACTCACTCGTGTGAAAGGGGCTTAAGGGTGCGGCCATGCAAGATACAAAGCGTGCGGTTACATGGAGATTAGTAAGAGCTACATCTCTCTTGCTAGTGACCACACTAAGGCCATAAAGAAATTTAAAGATAACTCTCACATTTAGACCCCAATTTCAGTTTTCATATATGTAGTTACTAATATGATAATATTCCTGAATCAATAACTATTAGACTTACTTACCCCTTATTTAATTAGATTTAGCCCTTAGCAACCAGTCTGCATAAAACTACAACTTCACTATTCTGTTAAAATGGCTGCCCTCAGCCCTGAGGCTAATCCATAGGACGCCTGCAGTGAAGTTAGTGAAGACCAGCTCTGTATAGGGGGGTCTTGCAGTTAAATTTCCAGGTCTGGCTGAAGCCTGTAGTCCTCCTACAAGCTCTCCTCTTATCAGATAGGGCTTTCATTTATACACTGAGCAGCATATCTCCATGGGCTCTACATTGTCCAGCACTGCTAAGGGAGTGTCTGCCAAGCACAGGCATGTGGAGAAGTTCACACACACAGCCCAGCACTGTTATCTCCTGTCAGAAAGAACCTGGCTTTTTATACATTCCCTTACAATGTTGACTCACTATCAGTTCCCAGTGCACGCAGCGTTCTCCGTCCTCATCTGGTAGACGGAAGGAGCATAGCAACCTGATTTTATCTCTGGTAACAATAGCCAATACTGGGGACTTTTAGGTGGCTTTTAGGGGTTATTTATTAAACATTCAGAAATTAAAACAGGGCCAACAAGGTGATATTAATCACCAAAATCCAATAGTAAAAAAAAAAAAATTTAACGGTTATATTTTAATAATTGGAAGTCTATTTGGTGTCCTGCAAGGATTGCAGAAAACACTACATGGGTTGTACTACTGGCCCTTTTAGAAAACGGATCAATAAACAGCTCACCGATGTAGCCAATCAGAATGTAGTTAATGTATCCATGTGTCCATAATGTTTTCATGTTCCTATGTAATATTTGTGTCACACATGCAAACTACCTGGACATCAATGGGTTAAGAAAAAGGGAAGACTCTTGGCCTGGTCAGGTGACCAATATAAGTGAATTTTAAAAGCTGTGTGTTCATAATGGAGATGAACTATGATGAAGGATTGTCTTTATCCGAAACACGTAGTTCACTGAACAACCACCATTAACTAATAAGATATAACTTTTATTCTATTACTATTAAAATCAGTATTCCACCTTAGCTATATTTATTTACCAAAAAACAATAAACATATAGACGGGATGTATACCAATATTTCTAGGTGGGTCGAGTGACTGAGATTAGAGTGTTGGGGGAAATGCTAACCCTAGCCTCTCCCTATACTAATGCACCCTACCTAAGAACGGAATGGCCGCCCCGATAGGGGCGATCCCGTATCACATGCCTCCTGAATTCCCTACGAGACCCTGATAGAGGTTGGCCTCGTCTATACTGGCCTAGACTGTTAGGATTGGACAAAAACAAAAATTACAATTTAAAGTCCCCAGTGAGGTGCAAAAAATAAATAAGTGAATTAGAAACAAACATCACAATAAATCTGAAGACCGTCCCAACGCGTTTCACCTCTGAACGATGTTAGGCTTATCAAGGTACAAAAAGTCGTGGATCTATGTCCATCTAAAAACAGTCTAGAAATAGATATTCAGACTATATCCACCATACATTTGAGGATATCAATAAGAAAGTCGCTAAACATACGCAAAAGGAGCTCTCTGTCGCCAGTAAGGATAACACTGATTTTAGCGCCAGATTTAACAGAGATGAATTACTTCCCTAGCCGGAAGAAAGCTGAGTAGTTAGAAACAACCGCTGACTATAAAGCTGAGTACATTTAAGTTGTGTCTAATACATATATAGGACAGGCTAGATACAAAAGGCTGCCAGCAACTGTGAACAAATATCCAGAAGTCAAGAGTTACCGACAAAACGGAGGTCAATGTTTATAAATATGACATCAAGTAACAATAAGTACCTCCGTTACAAACAGAGGCAGCGCTGAATACACAATAGTAACTCTATATAATCTCAGTGTTACATATACGTAACATTGATTAAGCTGAGTATATAGGATTGGGCTGGATATGTAGGATATGTGCTAAATAACACTGAAAACAACACTGTCGCTGGCAAACATCATACATGAAAGGTTCAAGCTAAATACATCATCCAGTTCAGTATATATGTAGCCCCTTTTTCTCAGTCAACAGTAATTGGGGTACATCTCAAGCATTAGAGTTCTATGATTAACAGATATTGATATACATCGAAAATCAGGTCCGCCCCAGAAGGGGAGAAACAACTTGCGTGTCCATATGCAGGAGAAGGTCCGAGTCGGGGCTGCGTACGTTGTTAGTGCGGTGGGAGCGTGCCCAATAGGATGAGGGTCAGAGCGACGATATGCGCTGGAATTGAGGAGCTCCCGTTCGTGTGTCCACATGGATAGATACACGGCAGCAGTTATTGACCTGTAACTCATACTGGAGTTTTTTTTTGTTATTCTTTATTTAACCATAGATTTTAAAATACAGATTTGCAATGCTACAATTAGTATCTAGCAGAATTGGTGTGGGGTTACAATCGCAAAGCACAAGTAGATTACCAAGAAAACAGAATACATGAGTAAAATAGTCAAACGTATAGTACGGATATGGTATAAAGGACATACATTGAATTTGGTAAAAGTGAAGATAGATATAAGTGGGCTATACCACTGCGATCTAAAACCTCAGGAGACACTGAATAAGGTGGGAGAGGGACTAAGAGGGCCTGGAAGCTTCTGAGTTAAGCCACGTTAGCTAGGAGTTTTTTAACCTTTGAAAAACAAAGTTGGACATTTTTATGGATTCCTCACAACATGCTAAATTTTGTTTCCCAGATGTTGGCTAATCTTCTCCAGGCCTTCCATGCAGGGAATTCACAGATGGAAGAGTTGAGCTGAATGATTTGTTAAAGGGGTTATCCAATTTCACAAACAGTCCCCCCATGTGTCGGGCCCCTCAGAGGGAATATACTTACCCCTTTCCCTGCATCGCCCCTGGTCTCTGCTCAGCGGGTGACGTTAAGGAGGCTCGTCCCCGCCTGCCATAGGCTGCCCCACCCCCACACCGGATGTTTCATCCATGTACATGGAGAAGCTGCATAAGCAGTAAGGGGACCAGTAGCGGCACTGGGTGAGTAAATTCCCTCTGAGGGGCCCGGCACATGGGGGGGGGCTGTTTGGGAAATTGGACAACCGTTTTAATTCTAAAGCTGCCTATACACATTCGTTCGTTGGACACTTCTCTCTGGTCTCCCTGGCTTCCTCATACACATATACGTTTGGCTCGGCTGAACAGGTCTGTGTATTCTATGGGGAGAGCGGAGAAACCCTTCTGGCAACAGCTTATTTTCCACGAGACCAAAAGGATCATGAAATTTCACCTGGTCCTTGTCTTTCCCAACATCATCTGTCAGGGGGCAGTTGGGAGCTCCCTATATACATTAGTGTGTCAGCCAAACATTCCGTTCTTGGCGGGTTTGGCCGACAAAAGACTAGTGTGTATGTCTAGTGTAAGACACAACACTGTATTTGTTGGCTGGCTTCAAACCAAAGCATTGTGTATTCATCACCCTTTATATCTTCCAAAACTTCCCTATTCATACTTTCCTGCTACTCAGGAAACTATTTCAGAAAACATTTCTATCCTGGCTTTTACTTGTATACATTTGTCCAAGAAACATCTGTTCAGCTGCATTTACCGCTATACTGCTGGAAAGTGGCTTCGCGGATGGGTAAATATTAACATAGAATACTATCTTATAGACAGCATTCTCCTTTTTAAATTCTGTATACCCTGCAAATGCACTTATGAGCAGAAAGTAAAATAGAAATAGAAAATAGTTGAACCAGCATCCATATCCAGTATGGATGGCAACGTTTCGACTGCCAAAGTAGCTGAGTTTTTGTCAATCTTATACAATAATACAATCGATACACAGTTTAATAACATACACACACTCTGTATGATCATGTGATCTCCCATTTACCAGTAGTGTAACATCACCATATTTTAGAAAAAAAAAAACTTTCCTCTCACATCATTAAATAATCCACATTTAAAAAACAGCATAATTAATATACATTACCAATATCCACAGCATAAGCTGTCTAATGTATAGAAAAGAAGAAATGTTTGTGCACAAGGGATAGGGTGTCTCAGTGTTAACCTAACAAGCGTCAATTTGTTTTCCCTTAGTCCTACCAGCAGCACAAGTGTGGATTTCTCCCCTGTGAACTAGAAGGACAGTGGAATTTTTATTGAGAAATAAATTCCCTACCAAGCACTAATTGAATAATTAACAGAAAAAAACCCACCCTTCTAAAGGGCTACCCGCCCAAACCACCATGCTTATTAACAAGAACACAAAACAAGGGGGGGAAATTTGTGTGCTGCTGATAGGACTAAGGGAAAACAAATTTACATCAAAATTGATGCTTTCCTTATGCCCTACAGCAGCACAAGTGGGACTTTTTTGGGAGGGTGCTCTTACTACTAGGTCAGATTGACCTACCCACTGTAACAAGAAACATTTTTTTTTTTATATGAGAGGGCGGCGGACAGAATTGTACACCCAAACACTGCCCCTTCAGAGCCCCCAGAGTTTAGGTGGTAGTGCTTAATAAAAGTGCGGTGGGAGCTCCATGATGCCGCAGCACAAATCTGTTCCAGTGGAACCAGACTCCTTTTTGCAAAGGAAGTGGATACTGCTCTCGTAGAGTGGGCAGTAACAAAGGATGGAGGCGATACCCCCTGGGCAACAGAAGCTTCCCGGATTGCCTCCTTCACCCATCTAATCAGAGAGGGTTTGGAGGCCTTTAGACCTTTGTTCCTGCCTGCAAAGGATAGTAAAAGTTGTTCAGATCTTCTAAAGATAATTCTTGAGACTTCTAGCAATGTCCAAGGAGTGAAGGGCTTCTTCTTCAGGTGAAGATGGAGCGGGATATAGGACTGTCAGGGAGATGGTCTGGTTCCGGTTACCAAATGATTGAACTTTAGGAGCAAAGGTTGGTAAAAATCTCAACAGGACACAGTCCTGGAGAAAGAGGGTATAGGGTTCAGCGGCCGCTAAGGCCTGTAACTCTCCAATCCTTTTTGCCGATGTTATGGCTAGTAAGAATGTGACCTTTAAGGATAAGAACCTAAGGTGCACAGATTCTGGGGGTTCAAAGGGGGGAGAAGATAGCCCCTTAAGAACAACCGATAAATCCCACTCAGGGATAGGTCTCAGGATTCTAGGTTTTAATCTTTCGGCTCCTTTAAGGAACCTCCTGAGTAGGGGGTCTTGAGACAACGGTCTGCCTAAAGAGGCAAAGAGAGCACTAGTATGAACTTTGAGAGTTGACGGGCTTAGGCCCTTGTCCAGGCCGTCCTGCAGAAACTGTAAGATAGCTGAAAGAGGAGGATCTGAGGAAACTACCTCTTTGCCAGCACACCACTGAAGAAAAATCTTCTGAATTCTTGAGTACACCTTCTTTGTAGACTCTGCCCGGGAGTGTGAAATGGTTCTCAAGACCTCCGCAGAAAGCCCACTAGCTTCTAGTAGGGACCTGTCAATCTCCAGGCTGTCAGACTGAGCCTCCTCGGATCTAGGCATGGACCTGTGTCCTGATACACCAGGTCCTGCATTGGGGAAAGCCTCCAATAATTGCCCTGACTCATCTTCATGAGCTGGGTGAACCAAGACCTCTTCGGCCAGAATGGTATCTGTAATATTCAGCAGAATATTAATAATAAAATCCTGGTACCTGGATGTAATAAAAGAAATTATCCCTACAGCAGGGCACTAACTCTCTTTAAAACTTTTTTAATGAATTTTGCGTTCTCTCCCTGCTCTCATGGGCCGGAAGTCGTCAGATGACGTACTTCCTGTCAGCCCAGGAGGAGGAGAGAGCTAGAGCCAGCTGCCGAACGACGCCAGCTGAATACAGAAGCGGAGGGAGACGGGTAAGGATGAATGGAGGTAGGCTCCGCCCCCCCCCCCCAAATAGAGGAGCAGGGAGGCAGATGAGCGAGGTGACCAGAGGTACCCGGTAAGCTTCGCCCCCCACGTTGCCACAGAACGAAAGCCTACTGCTCTCTGCAGCCAGAGGCTCCCACAGGCGGAGGTGGCAAGCTGAAAGTGACAGGCAATGCCCAGATATCACCATAAAACCAGCTGGTAGGAGAAAAGGAACAATAAAAAAAGACAGGAGTAACCTGTCTAACTGTCCAACTGTCCACAAAGACAGACAAAAAAAGCACGGTGGTTTGGGAGGGTAGCCCTTTATAGGGATGTTTTTTTTTCTGTTACTTATTCAATAAGTGCTTGGTAGGGAATTTATTTCTCAATAAAAATTCCACTGTCCTTCTAGTTCACAGGGGAAAAATCCCCACTTGTGCTGCTGTAGGACGTAAGGGAATCTGTTTTCATAAAAAGAACAGTTTTCATAAAATGCCTGGAGAGCCCTTTAAGGCCTCTTTCACACGGCCTCACGTGGGAAAAATCGGCATGTTTGTTACCCAGACTCGAACTTCATCACTGAAGTCCGGTTTCGGGTTGAGTATTCTGTAGATTTTATCATTTTCCCTTATAACATGGTTATAAGGGAAAATAATAGCATTCTCAATACAGAATGCTTAGTAAAATGTGGATGGAGGGGTTAAAAATAAAAAAATTAACTCACCTTAGCCACTTGATCGCGTAGTTGCGATCTCTTCTTCATTCCTTAGCTGTCGGCTAAAGGACCTGTGATGAGGTCACTGAGCTCATCACATGGTCCATCACCATGGTGATGGACCATGTGATTGGACCATGTGATGTGATGTCACCACAGGTCCTTTAGATGGCAGCTAATGCTTGAAGAAGACAGAAGAGATCGGCAACTACACGATCAAGTGGCTAAGGTGAGTTAAGTTTCTTATTTTTAACCCCTTAATCCACATTTTACTAAGCATTCTGTATTGAGAATGCTAATATTTTCCCATATAACCATGATATAAGGGAAAATAATAAAGATCGGGTCCTGTCTCTTAGCAATCATGCGGGAAAATCGCACTGCATCCGCACTTGCTTGCGGATGCTTGCGATTTTCCAGCAGCCCCATTCACTTCTATGGGGCCTGCGTTGCGTGAAAAACGCAAAATATAGAGCATGCTGCGATTTTCACGCAATGCAGAAGTGATGCGTGAAAATCACCGCTCATGTGCACAGCCCCATAGAAATGAATGGGTCCGGATTCAGTGCGAGTGCAATGTGTCCTCCTCACGCATTGCACCTGCGTGGAAATCACGCCCGTGTTAAAGGGGCCTAAGGCTGGAAACACTTTAAAGTAATAAAATAAAACATACCATTTAACCCTCTCACATGCTTACTATACATGCTCCAGCAATTTAAATATACATGATCCTGTTTGCAGGAACCTTTTTTCCTGCATTTGGGATGCTGCAATCAAAACCTGTAACAGCTTAAAGAGGATCTTTCACCTAAAAATCATAGTTCAATTATCACACTACCGTATAGTGTTGCTGCCTGTGATGCCCGGACACCTTTTATTTCTTCAAATGGACCCCCCGTTCGCCCGCTGCGCTCCCCGTTAGTTTCGGTGCCTCATATTCAAATGAGGCGTCTAGGTTATAGTAGGCGTCGATCTTTTAGTTCTGCTGGGCGGTCCTCACTTCTCCCTGGCTGCGAGCGCATCCAATCGCAGCGCTCGGCTCTTAGCCAGGGAGAAGGGGCTTAAGTTCTCACGAGAACTTGAGTTTGCAGAGTTCCGGAGCCGGCGCCCTGGCGCTGCGATTGGATGCGCTCCGAAACTAACGGGGAGCGCAGTGGGCGAACGGGGGTCCATTTGAAGAAATAAAAGGTGTCCGGGCATCACAGGCAGCAACACAATAAGGTAGTGTGATAATTGAACTATGATTTTTTAGGTGAAAGGTCCTCTTTAATGATGTCATCATCTTCCAGAAGCCTAGAGAGAGGAGCATGCTGGGAGGACTTGATCTGTGTTTTCCCAGCAATCCTCTGTACAGAGGCCAGTCTCGCTGAAAATGGTGGGTTTGGCCGACAGTACTCTAATGTGTATAAGGGGCGAAAACAGAGATCATGCTATGCCTGCTAATAAATAATAATAAAAATAATAAATCTGAATTTATATAGTGCCAACATATTCTGCAACGCTTTATAATCAGAGCGTTCGTGTACAAACAAAATCATACATTACATATCATGCATCACAAATAAGTAAATTAAAGGGGATCTCTGGGTTCTGAACCCGGACATATCCCCATCTTCACCCCTCCGTCCCCCCTGATATGAGCATCGAAGTATTTCATGCTCTAATGCTCACCCTTGCCCTGCGCCTAGCAGTCCCCATGGAGAGCCCGATACTTCACCGGATCTTCTAAAACAACCTTTTCCCTGCACGATTCAGCGCAGAGCAGGGGGGCCGGAGGGGTGAAGATGGGGATATGTCAGCTCTGAACCCGGACAACCCCTTTAATTGAAAAGTAATTAAAAAATAAATAATGCAAAAGACAAAGGCCCAGATTTATTATCAGAATACCTCTTGAAGTGTGTCTTTTGGATCGAGATGCCATATTACGGTCAGCCAGAAACCGTGCTGACATTGCTATCAATGGGCGAAAGGTTGCATTTTTCCAGGACTTTTCCTCAGAGGTCCAAAAGAAGCGGAGCCAGTTCCTGGATGTCAAGCGGCAACTTTGTTCCTTTCAAGTGTCTTACTCTATTATGTACCCGGCACGTCTGCGAGTGGCTGCTCTGGGATCTGTTCATTTCTTCAATATACTGAAAGATGCAGCCGCATGGATTGACCAGCATGAACGTCAGCTGCGATAGGAGGAGAGATGATGACCTTCCGTTTATTTCAAGTTTTCCTCTTTAGTTCTTATTAGGTACCTGTTGGAAGGTTACCCCTCTACTGTTCTACTACTGAACTGCCCACTGAGCCCGTGTATCCTTTTATGGCGGGGGACAATCTCGCTCAACAAAAGTAGAGAGGTAGTAACGTTACTTATCTACCCGGTTTCATGGAGGACTTGTGCCGATTTTTTTGTTCCAGTTTTTGTTTTTGGTATTTTTTTGTTCTGGGGATTTTTTACAATATATCTGTATTGATGCTCTGTATCTGTGATATCATGCCTGTCTGTCAGTGCACTACTGCCATTGTATTGTTTGTACCTACAATACCCATGTTAAGTTATGGTATCAGCTGGGTCATGTTCCTAATATTTCAATATGGCTAATGTATTTACTATTGTGAGCTGGAATGTGCGCGGCCTGGGTGATCTGTCAAAGCGATTTGCCCTGCTGGATTATCTACGCCCGCATTTTCCCGCTATTATATGTTTGCAGGAAACCCATTTTCTGCAGGAGGGGGCACAGACATTCCATAGGTCATGGATGAGCCATACATTTCACTCAGCGTTCTCTAGCCATTCCCGTGGGGTCAGTATCCTGGTTCATAAGTCAATTCCTTTCCAGGTCCAGTCATCCAGTACTGACACTGATGGCCACTTTGTTATGTATACACTGCACTATCTACACGCAGGAGTACTTGCTGGTATCACTATACATACCTCCACCTTATAGCAGCGTGGCGTTAAGAGGCGCCCTGACATTTATTAATAGTAACCCTAATATTCCAGTTATTATGGTGGGGGACTTCAATAACACTATTCACCCCTACTGGGATAGATATGGGGGGGGGGGGGGGCGCTGGTGGATGCTGAGGGTCCTGTTTCGTCCTTTGGTAGACTGCTGGAGGAGGTGGCAGATCACACAAGGCCTTATCCCGCATTGATCTAGCGCTGGAATCTGAGCTGGTATGTAGGCAGGAGGTGAAGTACTTGGCTAGGGCTCTGTCTGACCATTCCCCTCTGCTTTTGCGTCTGTCCACCGCACCCGTGGTCCCGGTCTCTCAACGGTTGTGGACATTTAATTATTTTTGGTTACAGGTGATTGTCCCCATGTTAGTTCCACAGTACAGGAGTATTTTACTCTGAATGTAGGCTCAGCCGCAGGCGGCATGGTGTGGGACGCCATGAAGGCCTGTCTAAGGGGAACGCTTATTCAAGGGATTAGTAGGGCCAAGCTTAAAAGCAGACAATTTGGAGAATTTTTGAAGGATGGGGTTACAGAGGCGCAGTATGTGGAGAAGGTGACCAGTTATCTTTATCTGTCTGGAAGGAGGCTTAGGAGGCATATAACTCACACGTTGTGGAACTTGCCCGCACTAAACAATCCTTTCAGCGACAGAAGTATTATGACGAGGGAGAGAAGGCGGGCCACCTAACATAGAAACATAGAAACATAGAATGTGTCGGCAGATAACAACCATTTGGCCCATCTAGTCTGCCCAATATGCTGAATACAATGAATAGCCGCAGGCCCTATCTTATATGAAGGATGGCCTTATGCCTATCCCATGCATGCTTAAACTCCTTCACTGTATTTGCAGCTACCACTTCTGCAGGAAGGCTATTCCATGCGTCCACTACTCTCTCAGTAAAGTAATACTTCCTGATATTACTTTTAAACTTTTGCCCCTCTAATTTAAAACTATGTCCTCTTGTAGCAGTTTTTCTTCTTTTAAATATTCTCTCCTCTTTTACCGTGATGATTCCCTTTATGTATTTAAAAGTTTATTTTATATCCCCTCTGTCTCTTCTTACTTCCAAGCTATACATGTTAAGGTCCTTTAACCTTTCCTGGTAAGTTTTGTCCTGTAATCCATGTACTAGTTTAGTAGCTCTTCTCTGAACTCTCTCCAAAGTTTCAATATCCTTCTGCAGATATGGTCTCCAGTACTGCACACAATACTCCAAATGAGGTCTAACTAGTGCTCTGTAGAGCGGCACGAGCACCTCCCTCTTTCTACTGTTAATGCCTCTCCCTATACACCCAAGCATTCTGCTGGCATTACCTGCTGCTCTCTGACATTGTCTGCCCACCTTTAGGTCGTCTGATATAATGACCCCTAAATCCCTTTCCTCAGATACTGAGGTTAGTACTGTATCACTGATTTTATATTCTGCTCTTGGGTTTTTACGCCCCAGGTGCATTATCTTGCACTTATCGACATTAAATTTTAGTTGCCAGATTTTTGACCATTCCTCTAGTTTTCCTAAATCCTTTCCATTTGGTGTATCCCTCCAGGAACATCAACCCTGTTACAAATCTTTGTGTCATCAGCAAAAGACACACCTTACCTTTGAGGCCTTCTGCAATTTCGCTGATAAAGATATTAAACAATATGGGTCCCAGAACAGATCCCTGAGGTACCCCACTGGTAACAATACCATGGTCTGAATATACTCCATTGACTACAACCCTCTGTTTTCTGTCCTTCAGCCACTGCCTAATCCATTCAACAATATGTGAGCCCAAGCTCAAAGACTGCAGTTTATTGATAAGCCTTCTATGTGGGACAGTATCAAAAGCCTTACTAAAGTCCAGATAAGCGATGTCTACTGCACCTCCGCCATCTATTATTTTAGTCACCCAATCAAAGAAGTCAATAAGATTAGTTTGACATGATCTCCCTGAAGTAAACCCATGCTGTTTTTTATCAATCAACCCATGGGTTTTTAGATGTTCCACAATCCTCTCCTTGAGTATGGTTTCCATTAATTTCCCCACTATTGATGTCAGACTTACTGGCCTATAGTTGCCCGATTCCTCTCTACTACCTTTCTTGTGAATTGGCACAACGTTTGCTAATTTCCAATCTTCTGGGATGACACCTGTTACCAGTGATTGGTTAAATAAATCTGTTAATGGTTTTGCTAGTACACCTCTAAGCTCTTTTAATAGCTTTGGGTGTATCCCATCAGGCCCCTGTGATTTATTTGTATTAATTTTAGACAGCTGACTTAGAACCTCTTCCTCTGTAAAGACACATGCATCAAAGGATTCATTAGTCTTCCTCCCTAACTGAGGTCCTTCTCCTTCATTTTCCTTTGTAAAAACTGAACAGAAGTATTCATTGAGGCAGTTAGCTAGTTCTTTATCCTCTTCCATATACCTTCCTTCTTTTGTTTTTAATTTGGTAATTCCTTGTTTTAATTTCCTTTTTCATTTATGTATCTGAAGAATGTCTTATCACCTTTTTCACTGACTGAGCTAATTTCTCTTCTGCCTGAGCTTTAGAAGCTCTTATAACTTGCTTGGCCTCTCTCTGCCTCATCTTATAGATTTCCCGGTCATCCTCGTTTTGGGTGTTTTTATACTTGCTAAATGCCATCTTTTGTTTTTAATGATTTTGGCCACTTCTGCTGAGTACCACAGTGGTCTCTTCCTTTTTGCCTTTACTGACAAGCCTAATGCACTTTTCTGTTGCCTTCAGTAGTGCCAATTTTAAGTAGTCCCATTTCTCTTGGACTCCATTGAAATTGTTCCAGTCTGATAGGGACTCGTATACCACTGATCTCATTTTAGAGAAGTCTGTTTTCCGAAAATCTAAAACTTTTGTTTTTGTGTGGAGTGACTCAGTCACTGTACTTATAGTAAACCTCACTGACTGGTGATCACTGGATCCTAAGCTTTCCCCTACAGTGATATCAGATACCAAATTGCCATTTGTGAATACCAAATCTAAAATGGCCTACTTCCGGGTAGGCTCCTCAACTACTTGCTGTAGAGATAATCCCAGTAGGGAATTTAGAATGTCTGTACTCCTGGCAGAACTAGCTATTTTGGTTTTCCAGTTTATATCAGGAAGATTAAAGTCTACCATAATGACAACTTCCCCTTTCAATGTCATTTTAGCCATTTCCTCAACTAGTAGATCATCCAATTCTTTGACTTGGCTTGGTGGTCTGTATATGACACCTACACGAGTTACCTTATGATTACCAAGCTGCAACGTAACCCAAACTGACTCTAAATTGGTTTCGCTGACTTGTATTAGATTAGATTTTATGCTATCTTTCACATATATGGCCACCCCACCCCCTTTCTTGCCTTCTCTGTCTTTCCTATATAGAGAGAACCCAGGTATTGTTATATCCCAGTCATTACTCTCATTGAACCATGTCTCAGTAACAGCCACTAAATCTATATTCTCAGCCCTGGTGGCTAGGGCACAGTCCGCGTCGGCATATGTTACTGCACTACAGGGTGAGGATGGGAGGGAAATAGTGGATAGCCAGGCCATAGTGTCAGTGTACCGTGCCTTTTATGCTGATTTGTACCAATCGCGTCTAGGTTATAATAGGGAAGAAATATCGGCGTATTTGCATGGAGTATCCCTGCCTAGGGTGTCAGATTCAGAAAGGGTGTATCTCAATGGACCGCTACAATTACTGGAAATTGAGGAGGCGGTGGCCTCTATGGTAAATAATAAATCACCAGGTACTGATGGGCTGCCGGTAGAAATCTATAAGAAGTTTGGAGACATTTTACTGCCCCAGCTGCTGAAAGTTTACCAGGAGGCCTCAGAGACAGGGTCGCTCCCTGCATCAATGCAAGAGGCTATTATTGTGGTTCTCCCTAAACCGGGGAAATATCCGCTTTTTCCGGATTCCTACCGCCCTATCTCATTGTTACCCACAGATATAAAGATACTGGCTAAAGTGCTAGCTTTGCGCCTTTCTAAGGTTATATCCTCCATTATACATATGGATCAGTCAGGACTGTTACCTGACAGATCTACAGCGATTAACATCCGACGCCTCTACCTTAATATGCAGATCCCGGTAGATAACCCTGGGGATAGGGTCATCTGTTCCCTAGATGCCGCTAAGGCGTTTGATAGTATTGAGTGGGAGTATCTGTGGGAGGTGCTGGAGAGGTTTGGTTTGGGGGAGAACTTCATAGCATGGGTGTGGCTGCTATATGGTAGGCCCACAGCGCGAGTACGGGTGAATGGATGTTTATCAGAAGGATTCTGGCTCTACAGGGGAACAAAGCAGGGCTGCCCCCTATCCCCGTTGCTATTTGCCCTGGCTATCCAGCCTTTAGAGGCTATTGTTCGAAGTCATGTAGGCCTCATAGGATTTAGCAGAGGTGGGTCTCAGGAGAAAATAGCATTGTATGCAGACGATGCCTTACTGTTCCTGGCTGAGGCTAGAGAGTCCCTACCTGTACTAATGGATGTGAGTGGCACTTTCGGGCGTTACTCTGGCCTGGTTATCAAATGGAGTAAATCGTCCCTCCTCCCTATAGATTGTGTAAATCATTCTACGGATTATGCTCAGTCAGGATTACCGGTGGTGAGTGAATTTAAGTATCTAGGGGTGGTGGTGTCCAGGAAGCTTACTGAATATGAGAAACTGAATTTGTCTCCCCTCATAGGCAGATTCAAACACAAACTCCATGTCTGGTCTAAGCTGCCGCTGTCAGTGGTAGGACGGATAAATCTCATAAAGATGATCTGGATGCCGCAGCTGCTTTACTTACTACATAATTCCCCCATATGGTTACCGCTCAGGCTTTTCCTTTCCATTAATAGGCTGTTTAGGGAGCTTATATGGAGGGGGGATCGGCACGACTGCGACTGGAGACACTTCAGAGAGGTAAAACTGAGGGGGAGTTGGCTGTTCCAAATCCGTGGGTATACTTCCTGGCTGCCCAACTTCAGCATATGAGGGACTGGGAAAGGGGAGAGGGAGACACCCAACATAGGCTATTGAGAGACTTTTTGGTGGTACCAAATCTCTATGAAGCGTTAGAGGCACATAGGCTAAAACTGTCGGGTCTGGCATTCCCTACGTTGCGTCTCTTACACAAGACTTGGTGGACAGTGAGGGACATGCAGGGCATCAAAGGCGTCACTCAGTATACTTCTATATGGGACACTCCGTGGTTGCCCCATTTGGGCTCCCTGCAGGGAATGGGGGGTTGGCGCAATAGGGGTATTATTAGAGTCCACCAACTTATTGATAGTACTGGTCTCAAATCTTATGAGCAACCTCAGGCGGAAACTGGTTTACTGTCCTCAGATTTTTATAGGTATTTGCAGCTGCGCCATGCCTTCCGGGCTGACTATAACAGCGGTATGTTGAGCACAGTACATCAGAAGACGATTGTTGCGCTTGTAGAGAGGAGGACTTCCTCCTCTGGAGTTATCTCTCTACTCTACCAGACCCTTCTGGACCCATTTCTACAAGATAATCCAGTGAACAGTAGGACAAGGTGGGAGGCAGAGATGGGGCCGTTAGAGGAAACTCAGTGGCAGGAGATTTTGGAAAGGATCCCGCAGCTCTCTCTTAGCGAGGCCCATAGGTTGTCACACTTATATCTAATCCATGGGGTTTACAGAACTCCTCAGTTTCTGTTTAATATTGGACTCCGGTTGGATTCCAAGTGCCCACGATTTGGGGGGGATGATGCTGGTATGTTACACATGCTGTGGTCCTGCTCGGCCCTGGAGGGCTTTTGGCGCACTGTGCTGCATCTCATTAATTCTCTGTATGAAGTTACACTGGATGTGACCCCATTTGTCTGTGTATTGGGATATGTGGAGGACCTGCCAATCACTGAGCCCAGGAAGATAGCAGTGGCCAGAATGTTGTATATGGCTCGTAAGCTGATTGCTCAGCACTGGTTGGATGAGGGTAGTCCTAGTAGAACCGAATTTATAGCCAAGATTAATTGGCTACTTAATATGGAACGAGGGGTTTAAAAGAAGAGGGGTGCTATGGCTAAATTTGAAAAGCTCTGGACTCCTTGGATTAATGCCCCCGGGCTGGCATCCAGGGAACTTCAGAGATACTGTCTGGGACTAGTGTGAGGGTACTATTGCCTGCTGTACATATCTGGCTCCGTGGTTGGCGGCCTCCTGCAGGATATAGGGAGTGTTTCTGTGCTATGTACTGTAAGGTGGGGAAGTGCTGGCTGATAACGAATGTATATTCCTTTATAACTGACTGAAACCCTGATCCTATCCGCATCATTAGCGCTGACCTGCGTAGTACCTCCTCTGGACACATTTGACATATCAGGTTTTATTTAAACCATTTATCATACTGACCAATTACATCTAATGCCTCCTGATGAACCTCACTAACGTGGGGGGAAACGCGTCGAGGATTTTGAGGATTGTAATAGATCTTTTAGTGTCAAAGTTTATGTGAATAACGCACCCTTTGTGAATACGCTCTAGCTGTTTGTTTTAAAAGCAACGATTTCTGGTTCATGGACATCACGCTATCTGGTCATGTGACTGATATACATGGTTGCCAGTAAATTATCGTGTGTCCGGTATATCAATTTGTCGAGCATTGAGTGTCTATGCATATGCAACACTGTTTAAAACCCCTGTCAGGGAGAGATATCAGGGGCAGTATATTTTAGGCACGAGGACAGAGAGTCCCCACCATCAGGGGCCGTCTCTGGGCATAGGTTTATCCAAGGGTGAGCGTTAGGGAAAGAACATCATTTTTTTCCCAGCATGTATCATAGGCACTGAAAGATTGACATCTTTTTTTTTTTTTTTCTTACATAGACCTTTATTTATCGTGAGTAACAGACTTGGAGTATGAATTAATTGTACCGTATGACTTCGGATATCCTCCTAGATTCATCAATTTTATTAACTTTGTGTAATGGGGAAATAGGGGTTTTATATATGACTAAGTAAAGGTTAAGTTTTAATAGGGGCACCTTTTTGCTGGATTTTGTACTCTTTGATAAGCCCTTTAGTACTAATATATATTTAGCTGGATTTACTATATTCCTTTATAAGATCGCGGTTCTGATGATATTGTTCGGTGGGGAATACTAATGTGCCTTAGTAATTATTATGCGGTGGTCATGGGGTAGCCGAATGTTGGAAGTTATGGAAGATGGAGGGCATCATAAATATGGTTTGTGGGGGGAGGGTATGTGGGTGTTGGGATTTATATTTGTATTTATTAAAATGCTAATTACTTAATATAAAAAAATAAAGTGTGTCTTTAAATAAACCATTACTTCTAAGTTACCAGTCCTTGCAGGGGATTCATTAATAAGTCTAACTTTGCTTGGTAAATTAGTAATCCACCAACAATCAGTTTATTTATAATGGAGCCCAGGAAACTTGGAGAAGAAGCAGAATCAAGGGCTCATTTTTGTTTTGTAGAAAAAAGAAATTACCAAACTGTTACTACTATTATTATTTATTATTAAAGCAGCATTCATTCCATGGCGCTGTACATATGAAAACGGGTGCACATACATAATTCTAAACAATTGCAGTAAGCATGAACAAGACAATTTACAAACTAGTACAGAAGAAGAGAGGGTTCTGCCTGATAGGGCTTGAAATCTAAAATGGAGTGGGGAAGGATTCAGTAGGTGAGGGTAAAGCTCATCATACAGCTTTATAGTTAACTTTACAGGTTAACTGTAGGTTGTAGGATTGTCTGAGGTGGGTTTTCAGGTTTCTTTTGAAGGATTCCACTGTAGGTAAGAGTCTGATATGTTAGGGTAGAGAGTTGGGAGAGATAGGTTTTTATATATATATTGTGTAAATTCTGTAGTACAAATTTTTGTGTACTAACCAGATGTGTGAACCTCGTGTGCATTTCTTTGTCTTAACCCAGGCATCCTTAAACTGCGGCCCTCCAGCTGTTGTAAAACTACAACTCCCACAATGCCCTGCTGTAGGCTGATACCTGTAGGCTGTTCGGGCATGCTGGGAGTTGTAGTTTTGCAACAGCTGGAGGGCCGCAGTTTGAGGATGCCTGTCTTTACCCCTCCAGGACCCAGGACGAGAATGCTTGTCCTAACTGAGCGGTACTTAGCGCATTAGGATGAGCATTCTCGTCCTACAGTTAAACTGTCACCATGTCTGCAGACATGTGTGTTACACACAGCCGGGGGTCCTGGGCCAGCGATCGCTCTGATTGGCTAATCTGTACAGACTGGCCAATCAGAGACTTCTAAAGCCAGGTCAAAGGTTCTGATTCCCGCAGTCCGTGACTGCGGGAATCAGAACCTTATAAAGCTTATAAATACCCCTCAGGTAAATACTGTAAAAAAAATTAAATAAAAACTATGTCAAAGAATCATTTTTGTCACCTCACATTACAAAAACTGTAAAAGCAAGCGATCAGAAAGTTATATGCACTCAAAAAAAAAGGTGCCAATCAAACCATCATCTTATCGCGCAAAAAATGATACCCTACATAGGACAGTCACCCCAAAAAATAAAAAAATATGGCTCTCAGACTATGGAAACATTAAAACATGATTTTTTTTGTTACAAAAATGATATTATTGTGTAAAACTTAAATAAATAAATAAAAAGTATACATATTAGGTATTGCCGCGTTCGTAACAACCTGCTCTATAGAAATAACACATAACCTAACCCCTCAGGTGAACACAGAAAAAAAAATACCGTGTCAAAAGTCATTTTTGTCACCTTACATCACAAAAAGTGTAATAGCAAGCGACCAAAATGTCATATGCACCCCAAGATAGTGCCAATAAAAATGTCATCTCATCCCGCAAAAAATGAGCCCCTACATAAGACAGTTGCCCAAAAAATAAAAATTAAAAATATGGCTTTCAGAATGTGGAGACACTAAAAAATAATTTTTTTCAAAAATGCTTTGTTATGAAAAACTGAAACCAAAAACCCCAAAAAGTAGTCATATTTGGTATTGTCGCATCCGTAACAACCTGCTCTATAGAAATAGCACACACTCTAGCCTATCAGATCAACGATGTAAATAACAAAAAATAAAAACGGTCCCAAAACAGCAATTTTTTTTTACATTTTCCATTTTAATCCATTTTTCCAGTAACAAAGCAAGGGTTAACAGCCAAACAAAAATCAATATTTATTGCCCTGATTCTGTAGTTTGCAGAAACACCCCATATGTGGTCGTAAACTGCTGTATGGCCAAATGGAAGGGCATAGAAGGAAGGGAACGCCATATGGTTTTTGGAAGGCAGATTTTGCTGGCTCGGTTTTTTGACCCTATGTCCCATTTGAAGCCCCCCTGATGCACCCCTACAGTAGAAACTCCAATAAAGTGACCCCATTTTGGAAACTATGGGATAAGGTGGGAGTTTTGTTTGTCCTATTTTAGGGCAAATATGATTTTTGGTTTCTCTATATTACACTCTTTTTGAGGCAAGGTAACAAAAAAATAGAAATTCTGAAATGTCATCTCCATTTGCCAATAACTCTTGTGGAACAAAGGGTTAACAAAGTTTGTAAAATCGGTTTTGAATGCCTTGAGGGTTGTAGTTTCTTAGATGGAGTCACTTTTATGGAGTTTTAACTGTAGGGGTGCATGGGGGGGGGGGGGGCTTCAAATGGGACATGGTGTCAAAAAACCAGTCCAGCAAAATCCGCCTTCCAAAAACCATATGGCGTTCCCTTCATTCTGTGCCCTGCCGTTTGGCCATACAGCAGTTTACGACCACATATGGGGTGTTTCTGCAAATCAGTTTTGAATACCTTGAGGGGTGTAGTTTGTAGGATAGGGTCACCCCTACAGTAGAAACTCCAAAACAGTTACCCCATTTTGGAAAGTATGGAATAAGGTGCCAGTTTTGTTTGCACTATTTTAGTGTAAATATGATTTTTGGTTGCTCTATATTACACTTTTTTTGAGGCAAGGTAACAAAAAATAGAAATTCTGAAATTTAATCTCCATTTGCCATTAACACTTGTGGAAAACCTAAAGGGTTAATGACGTTTGTAAAATCAGTTTTGAATACCTTGAGGGGTGTAGTTTCTAGAATGGGGTCATTTTTGGTGGTTTCTATTATGTAAGCCTCACAAAGTGACTTCAGACCAGAACTGGTCCCAAAAAAATGGGTTTTTGAAAATTTCTGAAAAATTTAAAGATTTGCTTCTAAACATCTAAGCCTTGTAACGTCACCAAAAATGAAATGGCATTCCCAAAATAATCAATACATGAAGTAGACATATGGGGAATGTAAATCAATAACTTTTTTTCGGTGGTATTACTATGTATTATAGAAGTAGAGAAATTGAAACTTGGAAAATTGCTAAATTTAAAATTTTTTGTAAATTTGGTATTTTTTTAATAAATAAAAATGAAATTTTTCGACTCCATTTTACCACTGTCATGAAGTACAATATGTGACGAAAAAACAGTCTCAGAATGGCCTGGGTAATTAAACGCATTTTAAAGTTATTACCACATAAAGTGACACTGGACAGATTTGCAAAAAATGGCCGGGTCCTTAAGGTGAAATAAGGCTGGGTCCTTAAGGGGTTAAGGTCACTGGGGGGGGGGAGTTAGGTTGCAGTTTTCAAATCTACGTATGAACTCAGAGTTGAAGTTGCTGAAACCACTCCTATCAAGTTAAGTAGCCAATAATCATTTCTTAAGGAACACCCCTTTTGTGATGTCATGTCTGCCCACGGACCCATTGGTTTTCAATGGGTCCGTGGAAATCTCGGCAAATGCACCGTTTGTCCTCCGTGTCCGTGGTCCGTGATTCCAGTCCGTCAAAAAAATATAACCTGTCCTATTCTTGTCCGTGAAAAACGGTTCATGGACCCATTCAAGTCAATGGGACCGTGAAAAAATGCGGATGGCCATCCGTGTGTCATCCGCGTTCCGCATCAGTTTTTTTGCGGATCCCTTGGCAGGCACTTGGCAAAAATTGTCAGCCTGTCTTTTGGTAAAATCTTTTGGGTCATGTCCGCTAAAAAAAAACGGAAGACACACGGAAACACAACGGAAGCAAAAACTGACACGGATCACGGAACAACGGAACCCCGTTTTGCGGACCGCAAAAAAATACTGTCGTGTGCATGAGGCCTTATTATGAAAGCAGTATGGAGCGCTCATACTTATACTTCTAATTGATTTGGCACCACACAAGTGCCAAGTGAAGTATGTGGCAAAGTCCTCAGAGGGTGAAATATGGGTCACCAAGGGACAGAGAAGAGAGTTTAAATTGCTAAAAATGGTTGTTTAGGGTTGTGAGACAGGGAAGGTATACGATATTTGAAATAGGCCAGCGAGTGCAGACTTGAAACTGAGGAGAAATTGTTTATATGTGATAAAGTGCTCCTTAGGGCTCATGCACACGACTGACCCATGTTTTTCAGTGTGCAACATTGGGAATCCGCAAAACATGGAGTGGGCGCCATCCTTAAAGACCCGACATCCGCTGTACATCTACGACGGATGTCAGAAAGGGGTACATTTTTGGGGTTTTGTTGTGTATGAGGGGGCGGCTGAGTCGAGAGCTGTAGCTATGGTGGTGTTATACCAAGTGGCAGCAGCATCTCTATCATACAGGGAACATATTGTAGAGGGAGAAGGGAGAGAAAAAAAATAGCACTTAACAATGCACTGTGGGTGGTGTATTGGCAGCTGACATCAGTGATAATCAGACCAGCTCAGTTGCAGATCAGCAGGATAGTGGTAGAAAAGGGAAAATAAAAAAAAGTATATATTTTTTTGTTTAAAGTAGTCAAAACGATATAAATTTTATATCGCTGTCATCGTACTAACATGCAAAATAATGCTGCCATGTCAGTTTTAGTGCACAGTGAACACCATACACACAAAACCCAAGGGACCATGGCAGGATTGCATATTTTTTACCCCACAAATAATTTGCCAATACAAGTAAATTAAAGGGTGCCATTTAAAAATATAACTTGTCCTGCAAAAAATAAGACCTCATAGGGCTCTGTGAGTAGAAATAAAAAAAAAAAAGTTATAGCTCTTGGAAGGTGGTGAGGATAAAATAAAAGCGCAAAAATAAAAATAAGCCTAGTCTTTAAGTGACCCAGAAGTGTACAGATATAGCCAGTCTAAGAAAAAAAATTGGTGCGCCATTAGCGTGATATTAAATATATATATTTTCTGGTGCAGAACATAACTTAAAGGGAGGCTGACACGCCATTTTCACCTATGTAACTAACAGCATTACCCTACAAAAGATTACAAATGCATTCCAGACATACCTGTGTGTACTTTGTGTCTTTATTCCATGTCCAGAAAAAGCGCTTTTATTTCTAACAGCTATATCTTCAGATATATATTAATTACAACTGAAGATATAGCTATTAGAAATTGAGTCAGGAGTGAAATCAGTGAAACTTGTTTTTACTTTTAATTTCAACTGCATTCTCTGAATTCTTAAATTTCTAACAGCTACATCTTCCAGTGTAATGGATATAATTCTGTGATTCTGGTATTGTCTGAAAGCTTTCAAACAAGACTAGGCCCATATCTCTAAGGCCTCTTGCACACGAACTTATTTTCTCTCCGTGTCCGTTCAGTTTTTTTTGCGGACCGTATGCGGAACCATTCATTTCAATGAGTCCGCAAAAAAAAACAAAAAACGGAAGGTACTCCGTGTGCATTCCGTTTCCGTATATCCATTCCACTAATGGATAGAACATGTCCTATTATTGTCCGCATAACGGACAAGGATGGGACTGTTCTATTAGGGCTAGCTGTTCCAGAATGCACACGGACGTCATCCGTATTTTTTGCAGATCCGTTTTTTGTGGACTGCAAAATACATACAGTAGTGTGCAAGTGGCCTAACTTGGTACCAATCCCAAGATATGAGCAGCTACAGCAGCCCTCCTATCTTCTTAAAAGGGTTGTCTCACTTCAGCAAATGGCATTTATCATGTAGAGAAAGTTAAAAAGTACTTTCCCTGGACATGGAATAAAGACACCAAGTACACATAGGTATGTTTGGAATGTGTTTTCAATCTTCTGTGGGGCAATGCCGATAGTTATATTGGTGAAAATTATATGACAGACTCACTTTAATTATATGTGCCATTGGCCATTGGCTTCTGTACTGTATCTCTCATCCATTACAGCCCTGAGAATAGTATGATGTTCTCCATTCATCGGGGGAAAATGGCTAGGTGAGTTTTATTGTATTATTATTTTTTTAACACTACAGGAGCAACAATACTTTAAGGCGGCCCTGAGGGAGCATGACTACTGTGTGGTGGCTATAAGGCAGGTGGGTATGAAAGGTTTATTATTTTTATGATAATGTTTTTGTGTGTTTCTGTTTTTAGCTTTTCAGATCTTTTTGGACTACGACAGTTTTGGTGGAATACTTCGAAGAGCCGCCAATGAATTTATTTGATTAATAAAAGGGTAAAGAGAGCTGGAGTTGGGAACTGTTTATTTATATAAAGTATTTTTGTGTGTGTTTGCTTTTTCACACTTTATTGCAGTGTTAGTAATAGAGGTATCTGACAGATACCTCTCCATTACTATCACAGGGTCTTAGGGCTCATGCACATGAACGTGTGCCGGCCGTTCAGTGCATTGGGGACTGCAATTGCTGTCCCCCGGGCAACATCCGTGTGGCTGCGGCAGACGAATCCAGACCCATTCAACTTGAATGGGTCCGTGATCCATCCATTCCGCAAAAAACTAGTGCATGTACTACTTTTTTGCGGTGAGAAGGCACGGCCAGAAACACTACGGAAGCACTCTGTAGTCCTTCTGCACCGCATCTCCCGGATCGCTGACCCATTCAAGTGAATAGGTCCGTGATCCATGATGCGGGATGCACGCGGCCGGTGCCTGTGTATTGCGGACCCGCTGTATGCTGCAATACGACCACGGCCGGCACACGGCCAGTGTCTCCTAATCAGAGCCCCGCAAAGTGGTGGCTAGAGGACTTCTATGGGCCAGACGGAAATAGCCGAGCCAGTGCTCTATCTCTCTGTCCCAGCCACAGGGGTCCAATACTATGTACAGTATTACACACAGTTTTACACCAGGTTTCCATAACAACTGAGCCATTTTTCTTCACAGTTATTAAGGGGTTGACGTTGTTAAGGGGGTGGGGTGCTGTGGAGGTCACTGTTAAGGGGCAGGGATCTGTGGAGTTCACTGTTAAGGGTGCATGTCGCTGTGGAGATCCCTATTAAGGGGCCGGGTGCTGTGTAGATCACTGTTGAGGAACAAGGCACTGTGGAGGTCACTGTTAAAGGAGTGGGGTACTGTGGAGATCATTGTTAAGGGGATAGGGTACTATCGAGCTAACTGTTAAGGGGCGTGGAATTGTGGAGGTCACTGTTAAGGGGTTAGGGCACTGTGGAGGTCACCGTTAAGGGGCGGAGTGTTGTGGAGGTCACTGTTAAGGGGGCAGGGCGCTTTCAATGTCATTGTTAAGGTGGTGGGGTGCTGTGGAGGTCACTGTTAAGGGCAGGGGCGTAGCGTGGGGGGGGCCAGGGGGGCCGTTGCCCCGGGCGCCAAACTGCAGGGGGGCGCCGCGCGCTGGCTGCTTAAAGTTTCAGGTTGAGGATAGCTCTCTTTCTCTGCCGCACATTACGCAGCAGCCAGAGAGCTGTCTGGTAGTGTGCAGCGCGCGCGCGCCCCCTGCTGATAGATACACATGGTCGGACTTGATCCGTACACAGCGCCCTGCCTGCAGTGCAGCTGGAATCAAAGAGGCGGCTGACTCCCTCCAGCTCCGCCCACTTTCACGGCGGGAAAGTGCGGAGCGCGGGACTCAGGAGCAGAAGGAGTCAGGAGATTGCCAGGAGGCAGCGGTGGCCATTTTCTTCAGAGAGATCTCAGAAAACTTGAGTGAGAGGAGAGTCAGACCTGTTTTCCAGTAGAGCAGAGGTAGAGATGGAGCCAGGCAGCTTCTGCTGCCCCTGTGCTGCTGAGTCTGAGACTGAGTTAGTAATTTAGTTGGGTCTGGTGGTGTGAGGTGAACATGATGCCACCATGATGACCCTAAGTGTTAGGTGTGTGGGGAGATGGGGATGGTGGCTGGCTGGTGGGTTTACTACACTGGACATGTAAGGGTAATAAATCAATGAGTGAAGTGCCAGAGCTCAGCCAGGCCAAGCAGATGGCATGGCAGTCTGGCATTCATGGTTCTGATGTGGCAGGATAACCTTACCAGAGGCACTGAGACATTACTGCCTCTGTGATGCCATCTGCCCATCTCTACTGTACAGTACCAGACCTACCCTGGGCCTGGGCTGGTATATGGACAGCAGAGATGGGCAGATGGCATCCTAGAGGCAGTGCTGTCTTTGGTCATCCTTTCCCAGCACCCTGATTGCCACCTGCTTGGCCTGCCAGGCTCTCATGGCACTTCACTGAATATCTGCTGTTCAGCTTCCTCTTCATCTCATCATGTCCAGACAAGGATCTCTGCAGTCACTGACCAAGTTTTAGGCTACTTTCACATTAGCGGCAGGGCAGTCCAGCAGGCTGTTCCGGCAGGTGAACAGCCTGTCGGATCCTGCCACTACTTTACATATGCCCTCGGACTGACGATCCATCCCCATTTACTATAATGGGGGCAGTGGTGGAGTTCTGGCGGCCTCTTACTGTTAGCTGCCGTGCTGCATGGAACTCCGCCCCTGCCCCCATTAGTCAATGGTATTGGGTATGGAGCGGCAGTCCGGAGACACGCATAAACTAGCGGTGGGACTGATACATCAGGCTGTTCAACCGCCGGAACAGCCTGCTGGACTTCCCTGCCACTAATGAGAAAGTAGCCTTAGTCCCACTCCCCGTCCCCTGAGGGTCAGTCTGAGCTGAGGCACAATTTTAACAAACTAAACAGGGCCTCGGCCTGCTGCACCACTCAGATTAAGCATTTAGGGCGCAGGAGATGTATTTAATGATTGTGCTGCCCAGAGAGGTAAATTTTGTGGAGAAAATGTGTCCCAGCCTCTGGAGTCATACTGCACCAGCCACCAGGATTAATAATGAAGGATTATTATTGTGGGGGTCTAGGTGGAATATACATAGTAATATTCTTTCCCATAGGCTTATTGTGCAGCAGATTCCGCTTAGACCCCCACAGTAATAACCCTTTGTATTAATCCATTTATAGTCCTCATTAGGCCCCAGCCAGGCCTCACTGAGAATATGAGAGGGCAATTTACTTTCTGTAGTGCTGGTTAGGTTGAGGCCTGCATGGAGCCAAAATGGGAATTATCAATGGGTTAATTAACCCCTTTCATCCCTGACAGGGTCTGCTGACGTAATAGTGAAATATAGCCACATCAGCAACCCAATGGTCATTTAACCCTCAGATGCTGTGGTCAATATGGCATCTGAGTAGGTACACAGGTTTTCTTTGCCACGTGAAAATATCCGAACAATTAAAGTTTTAAATAAAAATGTATGTTCTGGTTGTTGCATGCTATAACGAAAAAAAAAAATTGTGATTCAACGTATTTAGCCCTCCGAAAAAATTGTTAAAAAAATTATCGACCCAAATAAAAAATAAAAAAACAGTGAACCCACAAAAAGAAAAAAATCACGCAGCTCACACAAAACCAATAAAGGGGTTGTCTCACTTTAGCAAGTGGCATTTATCATGTAGAGAAACTTAATTCAAGCCACTAATTTAGGCTGGTTTCAGACTAGCGTTTGGGCTGTGATAGATGGATCCTCTGGTCTGGACTACAGGCACATGGACATAAAGCTGTCAGTATGATTCTGTAGAATAAAGGTCAGACAGAGGCACCCAGTGGTATCAATCATGATAATGCCATGCGTGCCTGTAGTCCAGATCAGAGGATCCTCTATCACATGGAGCGTGTTTCCCACAGCCTACACGCTCGTCTAAAACCAGCTTTATTGTCGCCATGTTGACCTCTTTTGATAGCTGGGTTCATTTTGCCATCACATTATAAACGGTGTCCATGGTTACCACCACCCTGGAATCAGTCAGTGGTGGTTGTAATTGTATACCGAAGTGGAAAAGGTGCCCGCCTATGTGTGCTCCCACAGTCCCAACTACCAGAAAAGCTTGCACTTTATGCTATAGTGTACAAGCATGACCACCATTGCTGGATTGCAGGGTGGTCATAGCCATGGATACAGGTTGTGTAGAATGTGATGGAACCCAAGCATCAAATAAAGCAATATGCACAATTACAAAACATTAGTAAGTGCCTTGTAGTAACGTCTTCCTCTAGTATGCATGATAAATGCTATTTGCGGTCGCGGATGTGAGACAACCCATAAGACAGGGCCTATTTTAATTTTAGCATTTTAGATTTTTCCACCACAGTTTGAAGTTCACTGTGACACGGCATTCCGTCTAGGCTGCAATGGCCTACATGTAGTTGCAGCAGCCTGTCTATAAGCTGTTCCTACTGTTTGCTTGCTCCCCACCCTGTCTTGCTTCTGATACTGTCACGGTGTGGTCAATGTGACACGGGATTCTGCAGTGGACTCAGTGTATGCTGGTTGCAAGGGGCAGTTTCCAGTACTGCAGCCTGTGCTTTCACTTCAGTGTTCATGCAGGCTCCCCTCCCTGTTTGGTTCTTATGGGGTTAATGGTCTTGGTCTGGGTGTGGTCACTAGGTGCTCTTTATAGACCTTTGTGACTGGGTTTAGGGGCGGTATGTCTCTAGCTATGCACCTCACCTGGGTGATGCCCTCTGCCCTGTTTGTGTGGCCACCTAGCCCAGGGGACTAAGGCTATATGAATTTGTAACATGCATTCCTGTGTCATTCCAGCTCTTGACATTTGGAGACCAACACGGTCAACTATAAGGAGAAACTCCTTACCCGGCTTAAAGTATACCATACCAGGAGAAACGAGGACCTTCTTAACATCATCACAAAGAAACAAGGTAAGTGAATGCACGGATACCCATGCTTGGTGGATAGTGAGTGTGGCTGAATTTGTAAGATGCTTTCCTGTGTCATTCCAGCTCTTGCCATTTGGAGACCGACGCGGTCAACTATAAGGAGAAACTCCTTACCCAGCTTAAAGTATACCATACCAGGAGAAACGAGGACCTTCTTAACATCATCACAAAGAAACAAGGTAAGTGAATGCACGGATACCCATGCTTGGTGGATAGTGAGTATGGCTGAATTTGTAAGATGCTTTCCTGTGTCATTCCAGCTCTTGCCATTTGGAGACCAACGCGGTCAACTATAAGGAGAAACTCCTTACCCAGCTTAAAGTATACCATACCAGGAGAAACGAGGACCTTCTTAACATCATCACAAAGAAACAAGGTAAGTGAATGCACGGATACCCATGCTTGGTGGATAGTGAGTATGGCTGAATTTGTAAGATGCTTTCCTGTGTCATTCCAGCTCTTGCCATTTGGAGACCAACGCGGTCAACTATAAGGAGAAACTCCTTACCCAGCTTAAAGTATACCATACCAGGAGAAACGAGGACCTTCTTAACATCATCACAAAGAAACAAGGTAAGTGAATGCACGGATACCCATGCTTGGTGGATAGTGAGTGTGGCTGAATTTGTAAGATGCTTTCCTGTGTCATTCCAGCTCTTGCCATTTGGAGACCAACGCGGTCAACTATAAGGAGAAACTCCTTACCCAGCTTAAAGTATACCATACCAGGAGAAACAAGGACCTTCTTAACATCATCACAAAGAAACAAGGTAAGTGAATGCACGGATACCCATGATTGGTGGATAGTGAGTGGCTGAATTTGTAAGATGCTTTCCTGTGTCATTCCAGCTCTTGCCATTTGGAGACCAACGCGGTCAACTATAAGGAGAAACTCCTTACCCAGCTTAAAGTATACCATACCAGGAGAAACGAGGACCTTCTTAACATCATCACAAAGAAACAAGGTAAGTGAATGCACGGATACACATGTATGACCATGATATTGTCACGTGTATGCTGGCCCAATGAGTGACCGTGAATAAATATTTTAGTTAGAATTTTTTTTTTTTGGCAGAAGACTACACCTTTGCTGTTAGCTATTATGCCAAACAAAAAGAATCAGGTGCACAAGGCAGAAAGAGGAGAAAGATAGAGCAGAAGCAGCAAGCTAAAATAGCTGGAAGCCTTGACAGGTTTCTTGTAAACACAGCTGTAAGTACATTAGGATCATCATCACCAGTAGCATCACAAGAGCCTCACGAACTGGAACAAGTGCCTGTGGACATTCCTTCTGTTACTTTAGAAACAGAACAGACAGCTTTGTGTGAAGATGCTCCTACTTCTGCTCAGCCAAATATTATACTAGAAAGAATTGACCTCAAAGTCTTCACCGATATTGGCTATTGGCCAGAAACTGTAGATGAAACTTTGAAAACTGAACTTGTCAAGAGAGGAACAGTGGAACTACAGAATAAGGATGCATTGTTTCCAAAAGATAGTGATGGCAGGTCATTTTCTAAGGACTGGTTCTATATGAATTTGGAGAATGGCGAGACTATGTTAAGGACATGGTTAGTGTTTTCACCTATGAAATGTGCTGCATATTGCTTTCCTTGTATGCTTTTCCAGAAGGCCAAAGGAAAAAGTTCTTTTGGAAAGTTTAATGGATTTAAAGCATGGAGAAAACTAAACCCCAGGTTGCTAGAACATGAGCGTAGTTTTTACCACCTTCGTGCATTTACAATGTGGAAAGAATTTGAAATGCGGCTACAAAAACAAGAAACTATTGATGCTGCTGCCCAGCTTGCACAACAGAGGTCATTTGAAAAGTGGAGGGCAATCCTAGCCAGAATACTTGACTGTGTGCTATATCTAGCAAGGCAATCCTTACCCTTACGTGGTCACTCTGAAAATGTTAGAACTGATGATAACTGTGGAAACTTCCTAGAAACTTTCAAGCTACTAGCAAAATATGACCCAGTTGCCAATCAGCACCTTCACAAAGTTCAGCAGGCACATGGGTACTCTGTGTCCTACCTCTCTCCACAGAGCCAGAATGAGTTCATCAGCTTGCTTGGTGATCATGTTAGAACAGCCATCTTGCAAAGAATCACAAAGGCCAAGTATTTTGCTATCATGTTTGATAGCACTCCAGATATTTCTCACACTGACCAAATGTCACAAGTGATTCGATATGTTCACATTGAAGATACTGAAGTCAACGTTCTCGAATCATTCATTGATTTTATTCAGTTATCTGGGAAATCAGCAGATATTATTACAAAACAGATTTGTGACAAGTTACAGACAGATGGCCTTAAGCTGGAGCACTGCTATGGCCAAGGATACGACAACGCAGCAACTATGGCTGGACACATTAGTGGAGTACAGAAGCGCATTTTGGATATCAATCCCAAAGCAGTGTTTGTGCCATGTAACAATCACTCGCTCAATCTTGCCGGTGTGCATGCAGTTGGTGTTGGAACAAAGTCTACAACTTTCTTTAGCACTGTAGAAAAATTATATACTTTCTTCTCAAGCTCCACCCATAGATGGGATGTTCTTAAGGAACATGTACCAATTAACTTAAAGCGATCATGTGACACAAGATGGAGTTCAAAGCATGAAGCTGTATGTGTACTTGCTAAACACACTGATAAAATAATAGATGCTTTGGAAATGCTGCGAGACAGGCCAGGAGAAAACTTTGAAACCAAAGGGGATGCAGGAAGTCTATTAGTTTGCATTATGACTTATCCTTTTTTTCATTCTTGCATTTTTGGAGTCCAGTATTAAACAAAGTGAACGATGCTCAGCTCTACTTGCAGCAAAAAGGACTTGCCCTTGATCAGTGTGTGCAAAAGCTGAAAGCACTGGTTTTATTTTGCCAGGAAAAACGAGACAGTGTAGTGTCAGAGGCAACTGAGAAAGCTCAGCAGATATGTCAAATGTACAACATTTCTACAGAGAGAAGAGTTGGAAGACGTAAAAGATGCCTGGTGAGCTAAGTTGTGATGCTGGCTTGACCTTAATGCAAGAAACAAAAAGAGAACAACTAGAAGCAATTGATCGTCTTGAGGCAGAAATCACAAAACGCTCAACACAGATGAATATGCTTCACCAGCGATTTGCTTTCCTGCAAATCCAGACTTTGCTAGATATTGCAAAAGATGATTTTATCATTGAACAAATTCAGCACACATGTGCTAAGTACACAGAGTTGAATGCTGCAGCTATGTTCAATGAAATAAGTCGCCTTCGGAAGCACATTATCTTGTATAAGGAAGTCAACACCGATGAGCAGCCTGCTAGCTGGACCGCTTTAGATTTGCTTCGATGGGTGTACAAGTGGAAGCTGCAGGAGAGTTTGACTAATTTTGTTGTTGTGTTAAGAATATTTTTAACCATCACTGTTTCAACTGCCAGTTGTGAAAGAAGTTTCTCCAAACTGAAATTAATCAAAACATATCTAAGATCTACAATGAGCCAGGAAAGACTGACTAACCTAGCAATGCTTTCAATTGAGCGAGATTTCAAAGTAGAGTTTGAAACAGTGATTGAAAAATTTGCAAAAATCAAAAGCAGGCGATTTTAAATTGAGGTAAGTGGATTAACTTGGAGAATTGACTGAACATTAGCTATAATGTTTACTAGATTTCAAGTATGCTTTTGTTTTTGTAGGTTCTGGCCTACTTCTTGTTTTACTTCTTGTTTTACTACAAGTTACAACCCAAATCAGCGGCAGTTAAGAGTTTATCTGTTTTCAGAATGTTGCACAGTAGAGCAGTGCCATGAGGTAGATGGATTTACTTGGATTTGGAATTGACTGAACATTAGCTATAATGTTGTCTACTAGACTTCAAGTATGCTTTTGTTTTTGTAGGTTCTGGCCTGCTTTTTGTTTTACTTCTTGTTTTACTACAAACCAATTCAGCGGCAGATCAGAGTTTATGTGTTATCAGGATGTTGCACAATAGAGCAGTGCCATGAGGTAAGTGGATTTACTTGGATTTAGAATTGACTGAACATTAGCTATAATGTTGTCTACTAGATTTCAAGTATGCTTTTGTTTTTTGTAGGTTCTGGCCTGCTTCTTGTTTTACTACAAACCAATTCAGATGAAGAAACTGGATATCAGGATATCAGTGTCCATTATATATGGTATGTAAAGCCATATGGAACCCTGTATTTTATGAGATCCTGCAATGGATTGCGGTATATGTCTCTTTTTTAGTATTAGTGGTAATATTGGTCTTGGTATGCTGTGGGGCGTCATTCTATAGAAAGGCGCATGCACAAAAGCTAGGGGGCGCCATACTAGGTTCGCCCCGGGTGCCGGCAGCACACGCTACGCCACTGGTTAAGGGATCAGGTGCTGTGGAGGTCATTGTTAAGGGAATGGGGCGCTGTGGAGGTCACTGTTATGGGGGACAGTTAAAATTAAAATAAACTGTATGTAACGGCCAGGGTATATAGGGCTACTAGGGATTTCCTTGTAAAAAAAAAAAAAAAATCCGATAAACAAATCCGATAAACACACAAACTATGGGGGAGATTTATCAAACTGCTGTAAAACAGTACTCTATGATGATGATGTAGCTGATTGCATTTGGGAGCCGGGTGAATTAGGGGCTTCATCATAATCGGGAGAAGAAGGTGACAGCTTGCCCGTGAGTCAGCGGCGGAGCCAGCAAGTCGCTAGTGTGGTCGGGAGTCAGCAGGGTGGCAGCAGTGGGAGGACGGGAACCAAACGTGCCAGGGGTAGACCACCTGCTTCACAGGAGCCTACCAGCCCGGAAAGTAGTGGTGCACAGGTTCACAGAAGCAGCGGCGGTCAGTTAGTGCGTAGTGTTGGGGGTAAAATCACCTACTCGGCGGTGTGGCAGTTTTTTGTTAAGCCGCGGGAGGTGGGGAAAATGGCCATATGTAGAATCCGTGGGCAGAAGGTGAAGCGTGGCCAGGGTGCCAATGTTGGCACCACGGCCCTGCGTCTGAATATGCAGCATCACCATAAAGTGGCCTAGAAGAACCGTGGCTCCGATGTGGTGGTCCAGCCTGCCGCAGCAACTGCTGCATCACCCAGAGGCACGCATCCGATTTCAGGCAGTCAAGACTCCACCACCTCAGCCGAAGGGAGCTGTCTGTTCTTCCCTTCATCTGCTGTCCCTGATGCTCCTCCTCGTCAGTCATTCGTCAGCAATCGATCACTGAAGCGATTTCCAAGAGACAACAGTATGTGTGCACTCACCCAACGGTGCAGAAGCTGA
Organism: Bufotes viridis; assembly: GCA_033119425.1. Classification (NCBI taxonomy): domain Eukaryota; kingdom Metazoa; phylum Chordata; class Amphibia; order Anura; family Bufonidae; genus Bufotes; species Bufotes viridis. The sequence goes on from CM065589.1 coordinate 355,180,755, forward strand.
ATGTGCTCCTGTCAAAGTTGCTGGTGATGCAGTCCCTCCCTTTCCAAGTGGTGGACTCTGCACCTTTCAGGGAACTGATGGCTTGTGCCGAGCTGGTGGTGGAGAGTCCCAAGCTGTCATTTCTTTGCCAAAAAGGCAGTACCAGCCCTGCACACACATGTAGAACAGAAGGTGGGCCAGTCATTCAGTCCTTGTCAGTGTCTGCCAAAGTGCACGGCAGCGCCAACATGTGGAGCTGTAACTACGGTCAGGGACAATACATGTCCTTTACGGCCCAGTGGGTGAATGTGGTTCCTGCACAGCCACACCAGCAACTTGGCCTCCATGTCGTCACGCCATTGGTCCTGCGACAATGTCCGCTCTGCCTCCTTATCACCCACTGTGTCCTCAGCCTCCACTGCAGGGACAATTCACAGAGCCCTTCTAGCATGCTACATGTGCAGGGCACGGCGGTGTCATGCTATTCTGGATCTCTTTTGCCTGGGCGAACAGTGTCACACAGGGGAGGAGCTGCTCCATGTGATTAATCAAGAAATCGAATCCTGGCTTTCTCAGCGACAACTCAAAATTGGAACCATGGTGACCGACAACGGGAAGAACATGGTATCGGCGCTGCGTGAAGGAGGGCTGATCCATGCACCCTGCATGGCACGCATGTTCAATCTGGTTGTCAAGCGGTTCCTGAAGTCTTCCACCCATCTGCAAGACATCCTAAAAATGGCCAGGAAAATGCATGCACTTCAGCCACTCGCATACCGGAAAGCACACCCTCCCTGAGCTGCAGCGGCAGAACGGCATCCCCCAACATAGGCTGAGATGCAACGTTTCCACCCTCCATATGTTGGACCGAATATATGAACAGAGAAAAGCCTTAAAGGATTTCCTGATGATCCAAGCAGAGAGGAGTACTCCCCTGTGTAACGTCGATGTCAGCCAGTGGCAGTTCATGCATGACACCTGCCGTTTGCTCAGACCCTTTGAGGAGGCCACGTAATTTGTCAGTTGCCAGGACTACGGGATGAACAACGTCATTCCACTGTTTCATGTCCTGGAACAGATGCTGGTAAATCTGGGTGGTCAGGGGACTGGTAACATGGCGCCTAGATCTCACAGCCACATAAACCCTGTTGGGGCTGAACTGGAGGAGGACATTGGAGCACAAGCAATGTGTAGCAAAATGAGTGGTTTTTCAACACAGGTGACAGGAGAGGAGGAGCAGGAGCAGCCAGAGGAGCTACAGGGCGATGAGGAAGACGAGGCAGAGGACCCAGCAGTATGCAGTGGAGATGGAGACAGGGAGTGCCCCAGAGTCACTTGCACAAATGGCCCAATGTATCCTCACTTGCTTGCAAAGTGACAGCCAAATTGTCACCATTCAGCAGAGGGATGACTTCTGGCTCTCCACCTTTTTTTACACCTGCTGAGAGGGAGGACAAACTGAACTACTATAGAGACATCCTATGTAGTCAGTTGGCCGCTGCCTATCTGCGCCATCCTCTTGCAGGTCTGACTGGGGGGGGGGGCGCTCTGCGCTCACGTTCCATTGCAATGGCTGCTGGGGAGGGGTGGGGTGGCAGGAGCAGTACCAGCTCTATCAGCAGCAGCCTGAGTCTAGAGTCACTGATGAGCAGCTTTCTTCACCCGCCTAGTGAAGAAACTACTCACCAGCAGAAGCAGCAGCTAGAACTGGAGCAGGACCTGAACCAGCAGATGGTGGCATACTTGGACAGCACCCTGCCACCCCACATTGAAGATCCGCTGGACTACTGGGCAGCCAACCTGGATTTGTGGCCGCAACTGGCAGAGTTTGCCCTGGAAAAGCTGTCCTGCCCGTCCAGTAGTGTGGCATCAGAGTGGGTGTTTAGTGCGGCGGGGGCCATAGTTACCCCAAGAAGAACTTGCCTGTCCACCCAAAATGTGGAGAGACTGACCTTTGTCAAGATGAATCAGGCGTGGATCAGCCAGGATTTCCACCCACCAATGCCTGATGCATCAAATTAGATCATCCATGGTGCCAGACCAACACATTGACAAGAGACCGGTTTCTTCTGGCTACCTGCCTCAGCTACTATTCTGATGCTGCCACCTGCCAGATGCCACATATCTGATACCAAGTACTCCTTCGTTCACCCAATATCTTCAGCGGATACTGGTATTGCCACCCACCTCCACACTATGTTACCTTGCCACTCTGTGGTCTCCTGATGCTGCTGACACAGCCACACTGTCACCATTCCACTTTGTGGTCTCCTGATGCTGCTGCAACCTCCACACTATGTCACCCTGCCACTCTGTGGTCTCCTGATGCTGCTGCCACCTCCACACTATGTCACCTTGCCACTCTGTGGTCTCTTTATGCTGCTGCCACCTCCACACAATGTCACCTTGCCACTCTCTGGCCTCCTGATGCGGCTGCCACCTCCACACTATGTCACCTTGCCACTCTGTGGCCTCCTGATGCTGCAACCACCTACACACTGTCATTGTGCCACTTTATAGCCTCCTCCTGATGCTACTGCTGCGCCACCTCCACATTCTGTCATTGTGCCACTCTGTGGCCTCCTCATGCTGCTTCCACCTCACCACTATGTCATAGGGCCACTCTGTGGACTTCTCATGCTGTTCCCACCCTCCCCACTTCATGACTGGGGCACTATTTTGCCTTTCGGCTTGGCTGACATCATCATTTATTTGACCCTTCTTTTGATCTGTCAGAAGTAAGATAAAATGAGACGCACAATAGATCCTGTCTGTGTTTTTCATCAGAATTGGCTTGTGATTTGGTAGCCAAAAACACAGAAGACATGCAAATATTCCATATGCCATCTCTGTTTTGGATCCACTCCAGTTTTTTTGGCATTAGCAATACTGATGAATCACTGACCAAATACTGACTGAGTGAAGGCGGATGCTCAACAGACAGGATCCGCTTTTTGACGGGTCTGAGGAAGGGCAAAATAATCAGTGACGTCGACACAAACTTACTGCTGACACCCTCTCCACTCTTTCGGGGGGCCTCTACTCATATAAGCGTTTAATAGAACAGGTTCTGTAGACATCTATGTGGAATCAGCTGACAACGGTGTAAATGGAGTGCAGTTCTTCTTGACGCTAACATCGACCTGTAAGGCTGAGTTCATACTTGAGTTATTTGGTCAGTTTTGGCCCCATGACTGCCAAAATAAGTGAAGTGTGCAGTGATTCTAAGAGCGACGCCTGTCATCTGCATGTCATAAGGACTCACAGTATAATTTCACTACCAGAGCAGACTTCCTATGTCCCTTTGTTTTATGTACTTACTACATCATGTTCTATCTCCCTTCCATACTCTATTTCTTTTTTTATACTTTTTACATTCTTTTTCAATTTGTATACACCACAATCATCAACTCCTCACCATTGACCATACATTTTTTACCACTGGAACGCATCACTTGATGCTGTGGAACGCATTCCCTACACCACCCACATAACATGGCGACATGATCACGTAACCGCAACTCATCAGAACCCATACATTGCATATGGATGCCAGACCTGGTGCATTAGGCTTTGGAACGCATCGCTGGCACTGCCCACATCACGTGAAGACGTAATCACATGACTAACGCTCAGAGAAGCCAATATACTTTAAATCGATGCCAGATCTGGCTGAGAATGTGATCCAGACATCCCACTACCTCTGACCACAGGTACTGTACTTGCTTTCGCCGGCATGGATCCTGCTTCTTACATTCCTCTTCTTTTTGATATTACTGGCATATACCCTACATATAGTTGCATTTCATACAAACTACCATACTGTGTCATATCATATACCAGCTACCATTTTTGTATGGTCCAGCAGATAGAGCAACACAACCTCGACTCTCAGGTCAATATCTTCCCTGATGCATTAACACATGATTCCTCTTATACTCTCTATACTCACTTATTTTCCTCTGTACATTAGCTCCATTTCTCACTATGTGATTAATTGTGTATAGTGATGAGCGAGCATACTCGGCTGAATATCTGTTCTGCTCGAGCATCGCTATGCTCGGCACATGGCGGTACTCGGCCGTGTACAGCATGTGCTCGAGCATAATGCTTGAGTCTCCGCCTAGTACGTTTCGCCGGTTTTAAGCAGCCAATAAAAGTGCAGGTAAGTACTGCCCTCACTGTAATGCCAGTAGCCATGTTGGCTGCTGGCATTACACAGATTGGCTGGCCAAAACGCGTCATCGGGTGCTATATAGCATTCGATGACGCATGTTCGGCTCAGACCTAGACAAGGAGAGCATCGGGTAGGAAGGGAAAGATTTTAGTTAGACAAAGCTTTTCAAAGATCCAAAAGTCCTTTTAAGGACTACTGTGTGTGTGTGTGTGTGTGCGTGTGTGTGTTTTAGATCAACAATATACTTAACAGCAGTGTCAGGGATATCCATGATAAGGAAGGGACAAATAGTGCAGGGAGAGAAATTTGCTGTATTTAATACTAAAAGCTTTTCAAAAAACCCAAAATCCGTTTAAGGGCTACTGTGTGTGTTTCACAGCAGCAAGATATATTTATTTTATAACTATTAGTAACATATACTGTACATCATTCACAGACTAACTCTTTAATTATCTGGGTCACATCTAGTGTCCATAATCTGTGGTGTTTCCTGTAACCAATACTGTCCGCATCATAAAACACTGTCTGTATTACAAATTCCAATAATCTGGGCATAATATAGTGTTCAAAATCTGTGGTGTTCTACAACCAATACTGTCCTGCCTCAGAAAACACTGTCAGTATTACAAATTCCAATACTCTGGTCCTAATACAGTGTCCGTAATCTGTGGTGTTCTATAACCAATACTGTCCTGCCTCAGAAAACACTGTCAGTATTACAGATTCCAATAATCTGGGCCTAATATAGTGTCCGTAATCTGTGGTGTTTTATACCCAATACTGAACTGCATCTAAAAACACTTTCTATATTACAACTTCCATTAATCTGGGCCAAGTTTAGTGTCCAAAATCTGTGGTGTTCTGTAACTAATGCTGTCCTGCATCAGAAAAATTGTGTCTTTAGCGGACAGTAAAACAATCTGTGCTACATATACAGACAAAACCATAATATGAAGAAGACGAGCACAAAGGGACGGGGAAGTGAGCGTAAAGCTGATGGTGCAAGCAGAGGCCATGATGGCTTTGGGCACAATGAAACTGTGCCTGCTGCCAGTGCACCAGAAAAAACAAAAAAAACACCTTACCCAGCTTTATGTTCAACTTAGCTGGGCGGCGCAGGACAATACTGTCCAAGTCGGACCAGTGCAAACAGGTGGTTGGTTGGATTGCTGAACATAATGTATCAAGTTGGTTAAGCACCACCCTCTCTTCCACTAAGTCCAGTCTCTGTAGCCAAGAGTCTGGTCCTCCGAATCCTCACTCTGATCCTCCTTCCTCCCACCATGTCGAGTCTGGCCAAACAAGTGATCCCACGCTCGGATATTCACATGACCTCTTTTCATCAACAGTACTTGGTTTGGCTCTCTCGCCAAGCACGCTTGAAAAGGTACCTGAGATGCCCTGATTCCCAACCTTTTGAGCCTTCACAGTCTCAAGAAGATGACGGTGGTGAACGGCAATCATTCGTTCACGAGGTGGATGATGATGAGACACAGTTGTCAATCACTGAGGTTGTGGTTAGGTCAAGTCAGGAGGATGAGCAGAGTGAGGAAGTGGAAGATGAAAAGCCGAGCGTGGACAACAGTACAGAGGGGGAGGGATCCACAGCACCGCAACAGTCTGGAAGAGGCAGTGGGGTTGCAAAAGGGAGAAGTCGGCCCACACCAAAAAGGCCCGCAACCGTTACACTGAGCACCCCCATGCATATATCTACCTTGCCAAGGGGTAGGTGTTCCGCAGTATGGCACTTTTTTGAGGAAAGTGCAGACGACTAAAGAGTGGTAGTTTGCAATCTGTGCCGTACCAAAATAAGCCGGGGCGTGATGACTAGCAACCTCACCACCACGAGCATAATCCGCTACATGGCATCCAAGCACCCTAATAAGTGGGCCGAATGCCTGGGTCCACAATCTGGGTCTGCGGGTCACACCACTGCCTTCTCTTCCCCTGTGTTACGCACTGCTGGCCAATCCCCTGTCAAAGGCGCAGGCCCGGATGCCCCTCGCCCTGCACCTGGACCTTTGCATGAACCGTTAGCAACAACATCCACTTCCCTGTCCTAGCGCAGCGTCCAAATGTCGATAACACAGGTATTTGAACGCAAGTGCAAATACCCCCTCACCCACAGGCCATAGCACTAAATACGCAACTTTTGAAATTACTGGCCCTTGGCAGCCTGATGTCGGCGGCCTTCCCTCGGTACGCAGTCCTCAGCCGCCACTATTTTTCACGGTGTGCCCGCCTTACACCAGCATGTGTCCCAGGACATCACTCGTGCCCTGACTAACGCACTTACTGGGAAGGTCCACCGCACCACGGACACATGGACAAGTGCTGGTGGCCAGGGACGCTACATTTCCCTGACCGCACACTGGGGGAATGTTTTGGAGGCCGGGAGTGAGTCTTACCCTGGGATGGCACAGATGCTACCCATGCCCAGGATTGCGGGCCCTACGTCCATCAGGGTCTCCGCCAGCAGCTATGTTTCTGGCTCCAACCCCCACTTCTCCTCCTCCGCCACCTCTTCCTCCACTTCCTCCTCCAACAGCAGTCAGCCATCAGTCACTAGCTGGAAGCAGTGTAGCACTGTTGTGGGTAAGCATGCTGAAGCTGATCTGCTTAGGGGACAAACAGCACACCGCCATAGAGCTGTGGCAGGATATAAGGGACCAGACTGAGCTGTGGCTCTCAACACTCAACCTACAACCAGGCATGGTTGTGTCTGACAATGGCCGTAACTTGGTGGCGGCTTTGGAGCTCGGCAACCTGACATACATACCATGCCTAGCCCACGTCTAAAACTTAGTGGTTCAGCGGTTTAAAAAAACCTACCCCAATTTGAAAGAGCTACTAGTGAAGGCGCGCCGCGTGTGTGCCCATTTCCAAAAGTCGTCCACAGCTTCAGCCGATCTGTCAACGCTGCAGCAGCTCTTGCGGCTTCCAGCTCACCGACTGTTGACGTGAGCACGCGGTGGAACTCTACGTTCTACATGTTGGCCAGGCTTTATGAGCAGCAGAGGACAGTTGTGGAGTACTATTTACAAGCGAGGAGTGGGCATTGATGTCAGACCTATGTGAGGTTTTAAAAAACTTTGATGAATCCACACACATGGTTAGTGGCAATAACGCTATTATCAGAGTAACCATCCCACTGCTGTGTCTATTCAAACGATCGCTGCTCACAATTAAGGAGGATGCTCTTGATAGGATGATAATAAAAGATGACTAGATGCATCAGCTTGGTTTAAGTCTTATCTGGCGCCAGGAGAGTGAAATAGACCATATCAGACATGACACATATGATGATCAAAATCACTCTGTTTATTGATAATAAGGTTCCTGTTTATATAGGACATTATACGCCCTTTCATTATTCAATCATCTTTTTCCAAGCAATATAACCTCCAATCATAATGAGACACATACTGTTATACAACATACTTTCCCCAGTTACATCCTGGCCTTCATGCTCCACGTACTAGCTGACACGGACAAGATAAGGAATTCCTGTTAGATACTCGGCTCCCCAAAACATTCTGGTTATGACAGAATGTTCTTACACAAAGTTCAAGACAGCACATTCCTTCAGCTCTGAATGTGGCAGACGAGGAAATGGGGGAGAACATTTCACAGGGTGATAGCCAGACCACCCACAGTTCATCTTGTCAACAGGAGAAGTAGCTGGAGACAGTTGCCTCTGCTACATAGGGTAGTACCCATGGAACTTTAATTCCATCTATTCAGCGTGGATGGGCAGAAGAGGAGGATAAGGGGATGGAGAGTCATCCTAATGTTGACATCGACGTCTTGTCTGTTGGTACTCTGGCACACATGGCTGACTTCATGATAGGCTGCCTTTCCCGCGACCCATTATACGCATTTTAGATAACACCGATTACTGGGTGTTCACCCTTCTTGACCCCCGCTGCAAAGAAAACTTCTTATCTCTCATTCCTGTGGTGGAGAGGACGAGTAAAACGGTGAAATACCAGAAGGTACTTATTGAGAGATTGCTCCAAAATTTTTCATCTGACAATGTGGCCAGCAGAGTCCGTACTTCCTTAGGCAACCGAGGAAGGGAGACAAGGAGAACACACAGCAGTACCAACAAATGCAGGGCAACACTCTCCAAGGCATGGGACACTTTCATGACACCCCGCCAGCAACCTGACAATGAAACGCGGCCTAGTGGTACAAGTAGGGAAAAGTTGTGGAAGATGGTGAAGGAATACATAGCAGACCATGTCAGCATCCTAAATGATCCCTTAGTGCCATAGAATCACTGGGTGTCCAAGCTGGACATGTGGCACGAACTTGCACTTCACGCCTTGGAGGTGCTGGCCTGTCCTGCTGCCAGTGTTTTGTCTGAGCGTGTATTTAGTGCTGCTGGTGGCATTATAATTGATAAGCGTATCCACTTGTCCGCTGACAATGTTCACCGGTTGACTCAGATAAAAATGAACAAGGCTTGGATTGCCCCTGACTTCTCAACTCCACCAGAGGAGAGCTGAGTTGATGATGATGAACAAAAAGGCAATTTCAATGTATTGTTTATAATGTACTCAGTCTACTGTAACTTATTCCCATGCACCCTTTAAACCACAAAAAAGTGTATATGGTTGAATCTTGTTTTCTCCTCCTCCTCTTCCCCCTCATCCAGATTGTGTATATTCCCTCCACTACAATTCTTAACCACTACCCGACCGCCTAACGCCAGTGCGTCATCTCGCGAGAGGCGAGATTTCCTGTGAACGCACGTGCGTTCACAGGATCGCGTCCGGTGGAAGTTTTACTACAGCCTACCAGCGCTGATCATGCGCTGGCAGGCTGTAGATGTCAGAAAAAAATCGCATATCAGATGCTGTTTTGTAAACAGCGTCTGATATGCCTGCTGCCTGCTCTTCTGGTGGTCCCTTTTGCTTGGGACCACCAGAGGACACAGGCAGCTAAAGTAAGTGCATTACAGTACATTAATTGATGCGAATGAAAAAATGTCAGCAACAATGAAATACCACGAAATGAAAGCTCTATTAGTGAGAAGAAAAGGAGGTAAAATTAATTTGGGTGGTAAGTTGCATGACCGAGCAATAAACCGTGAAAGTAGTGTAGTGCAGAATTGTAAAAAGTGGTCTGGTCATTAAGGGTGTTTAAGCTAGTGGGTGGTTAAAGAGGGTCAGCTCACCAGCAGGCCCTCCCTCATAATGTTTTAGAGTGTCAGCTCACCAGCAGGCTATTACCTATAATATTTTACAGGGTCAGCTCACCAGCAGGCCCTCAACCATAATGTTTTACAGGGTCAGCTCACCAGCAGGCCCTAAACCATAATGTTTTACAGGGTCAGATTACCAGCAGGCCCCCAACCATAATGTTTTAGAGGGTCAGCTCACCATCAGGCCCTCAACCATAATGTTTCAGAGGGTCAGCTCACCAGCAGGCCCTAAACCATAATGTTTTATAGGCTCAGCTAACCAGCAGACCCTCAACCATAATGTTTTAGCAATGTGTTTTGGGGTGTATTTTTACATATACCCATGCTGGGTGAGAGAAATATCTCTGTAAATTGACAACTTTGTATAAAATGTTTTTTAAAAGTTGTCATTTACAGAGATATTTCTCACACCTAGCATGGGTATATGTAAAAATACACACCAAAACACATTGCCCTACTTCTCCTGAGTACGGCAATACCAAATGAGTGACACTTTTTTGCAGCCTAGGTGTTCAAAGGGGCCCAAATTCCAATGAGTACCTTTTAGGAGGGCATTTTTACTCATTTGGATTCCAGACTTCTTCTCACGCTTTAGGACCCCTAAAATGCCAGGGCAGTATAAATACCCCACATGTGACCCCATTTTGGAAAGAAGACACCCCAAGGTATTCCGTGAGGGGCATGGCGAGTTCATAGAAGAATTTTTTTTTGGCACAAGTTAGCGGAAATTGGCTTTTTTTTTTTTCCTTACAAAGTCTCATATTCCACTAACTTGTGACAAAAAATAAAATTTTACATGAACTCACTATACCCCTCACGAAATACGTTGGGGTGTCTTCATTCTAAAATGGGGTCACTTGTGGGGTATTTATACTCCCCTGGCATTTTAGGGGCCCCTAATGTGTGAGAAGTCTGGAATCCAAATGCATAAGAATTTGGGCCCCTTTGCGCACCCAGGCTGCAAAAAAGTGTCACACATGTGGTATCGCTGTACATTAGGAGAAGTAGGGCAATGTGTTTTGGGGTGTATTTTTACATATACCCATGTTGGGTGAGAGAAATATCTCTGTAAATGACAACTTTTTAATTTTTTTTATACAAAGTTGACAATTTACAGAGATATTTCTCTCACCCAGCATGGGTATATGTAAAAATACACCCCAAAACACATTGCCCTACTTCTTCTGAGTACGGCGATACCACATGTGTGCCACTTTTTTGCAGCCTAGGTGCGTAAAGTCCAACGAGTACCTTTAGGTTTTACAGGGTTTCTCACAATTTAGCCCCGCCCAAATTGCCAGAACAGTAAACACACCCCACAAATGACCTCATTTCGGAAAGTAGACACCCCAAGGTATTCACTAAGGGGCATAGTGAGTCCGTGGGAGAGTTTTTTTTTTGTCCAGAAGTTAGCAGAAATGGAAACTTTATTATTATTATTTTTTCCTCAGAAAGTGTCATTTTCCGCTAACTTGTGAAAAAAATGAAATCATACATGAACTCACCATGCCCCTCCGCGAATACTTTGGGGTGTCTTCTTTCTAAAATGGTATCATTTGGGGGGTACACTGGAAATTATCTGGTAACCACTCAATGATCCCAAATGACGGTTTAAAATTAAGCTCAATTTATTAATCTTCACAAAATACATAAAATCCTTAATAAAACCTTCAAATATCCAATGGTAATCTTCTCTATCAGATCTGATGTTCACCTGTATTGCCACCTAACTCCGCAAAAAATGACCAGCTGTTGTTTCCGATACTTTTGATAAATAGTGCAAATAGTGCTACTATAAATAATTATATAAATAGATGTAAATATATAAACAATATATAATATATCCAAAAAGAGTAGACAGTGTTCTCAATCCTTGTGCAACGCATGCTAAAAATAAACGCAAACAATGTACAAATAAAGTCGCGTTATAGTCCCATAAACTTGTGCAAATTGGCCAACAGTGCTGTGCAATAATCAATAATGTGCAAAAGGTATCGTTCATTGGTCAAATATAAGCCAGAATCCACTTAGGTGCTGCAATAAGAACTATCTCTGGTATTGTCCTTTATGGATCCACAATATGTCCCATTCTATGCGGTTTTAAATATTGTCCATTGAAATGGATGTTATTCCATTGCAGGGATAATAATGGGCCCGCTTACATGAGATAGGTTACCGCTTGTAATTTGCGGTGTTACTCACATGCCTTCTGCCGCTTGTATCCCGCGGCTACTTGTACAGCGCGGCTACTCTCCTCCTTCACTTCGTGCGACCGCCACGTACCCCGTACCCCAGCTGCCTTACCTGTATGTCCCAGGCTCTGTCAGCTTCAACGATACCCGCGGCGTCCCGTGTGGAGTCTCGGCTCTCCATACACAGGTTGGTATCTGAGGGGAGATCGGTCTGTGCCTCACTATGTAGTATCTGTCCGGACAGCACGCCGTGCCTATTGTAATACTGCGCATGTCCTGAAGGTTATATGCTTTGTTTGAAGACTAAGTGACGTGTGTGGGTGTAGTCACGAAGTGGTGAGCACCTGGTATTCCATAACCTGGAGGGAGTGTACCTGCCAGCGTACTAGTTATATCATTTGGGGGGTATTTATACTATCCTGGCATTCTAGCACCTGAAGAAACATGATAGGTGCTCAGAAAGTCAGAGCTGCTTCAAAATGCGGAAATTCACTTTTTGCACCATAGTTTGTAAACGCTATAACTTTTACCCAAACCAATAAATATACACTTATTGCATTTTTTTTTATCAAAGACATGTAGAACAATAAATTTTGAGAAAAATTTATATAGAAATGTAGTTTTTTTAAAAAAAAATTACAACAGAAAGCGAAAAATGACATTTTTTTGCAAAAATTTAGTTCATTTTTGATTAATATCAAAAAAAGTTAAAATGTCAGCAACAATGAAATACCACCAAATGAAAGCTCTATTAGTGAGAAGAAAAGAAGGTAAAATTATTTGGGTGGTAAGTTGCATGACCGAGCAATAAACCGTGAAAGTAGTGTAGTGCAGAATTGTAAAAAGTGGTCTGGTCATTAAGGGTGTTTAAGCTAGGGGGGCTGAGGTGGTTAAAAAGGGTCAGCTCACTAGCAGGCCCTCCCTCATAATGTTTTAGAGTGTCAGCTCACCAGCAGGCCCTCAACCATAATGTTTTACAGGGTCAGCTCACCAGCAGGCCCTAAACCACAATGTTTTATAGGGTCAGCTCACCAGCAGGCCCTCAACCATAATGTTTTCCAGGGTCAGCTTACCAGCAGGCCCTCAACCATAATGTTTTAGAGGGTCAACACACCAGCAGGCCCTCAACCATAATGTTTTAGAGGGTCAGCTCACCATCAGGCCCTCAACCATAATGTTTTAGAGGGTCAGCTCACCAGCAGGCCCTAAACCATAATGTTTTATAGGCCCCGCTAACCAGCAGACCCTCAACCATAATGTTTTACAGGGTCAGCTCACCAACAGGCCCTCAACCATATTATTTTACAGGGTCAGCTCACCAGCAGGCCCTCAACCATAATGTTTTACAGGGTCAGCTAACCAGCAGGCCCTTAACCATAATGATTTACAGGGTCAGCTCACCAGCAGGCCCTAAACCATAATGATTTACAGGGTCAGCTCACCAGCAGGCCCTAAACCACAATGTTTTAGAGGGTCAACACACCAGCAGGCCCTCAACCATAATGTTTTAGAGGGTCAGCTCACCATCAGGCCCTCAACCATAATGTTTTAGAGGGTCAGCTCACCAGCAGGCCCTAAACCATAATGTTTTATAGGCTCAGCTAACCAGCAGACCCTCAACCATAATGTTTTACAGGGTCAGCTCACCAACAGACCCTCAACCATATTGTTTTACAGGGTCAGCTCACCAGCAGGCCCTCAACCATAATGTTTTACAGGGTCAGCTCACCAGCAGGCCTTTAACCATAATGATTTACAGGGTCAGCTCACCAGCAGGCCCTCAACCATAATGTTTTACAGGGTCTGCTCACCAGCAGCCCCTTACCCGTAATGTTTTAGAGGGTCACCAGCAGGCCCTTGCTCCAAATGTTTTTGAGGGTCACCAGCAGGCCACCAATCATAATTTTTGAAGGGTGTGTATGATGCCCTCCTTTATGTGTAACAAAGGGTGGATCTTAGTGCCGGTTCCATGTAATTTTTGGCAGTCCTTTCACTTAGTGCATAGGCTTTATGAGTTTAGGAGTCCAACTACCTGAACAATTGTGCCACAATTGGAACAGAGCTCTCTTTTATGTGATATACAGGCTATTTCGGAGTGCCTCTTGCTTGTAATTTTTGGCAGCACTTGCACTTTATATACAATTCAATATACAGGAAAGAATGTTTCCTAACATTTTTTCCTGAGAAATAGATTTTTTCCCATGGTTTCCAGCGGCGACCTGGGAGTCCAAGATGCATCCAGACATCGTCCCCATGCTGTTCCCGATCCATTTCGGTGGTGTTTCTGTCACTTTCAGACCTTTTCTAATGGACCAGGCACCCTCCCCTCTTCAGAGCAGGTGGTGCCTGTTTGTCTCCCATTGACTTCCATTATACTCGGGTGCTCAGCAGAGCACACGAATATAGCTATGTGTTCGGCCCGAACACCCAAATACTTTGGTGCTCGCTCATCACTAATTGTGTATATATCCACATTTAATACTTTATCTATCACAAAGAGGTCAGATACATCATTATAGCAGTCAGTATCTGGTGTGGCCACCATTTGCCTCATGCAGTGCAACACATCTCCGTCGCATAGAGTTGATAGGGTTGTTGATTGTGGCCTGTGGAATGTTGGTCCACTCCTCTTCAATAGCTGTGCGAAGTTGCTGAATATTGTCAGGAACTGGAACACGCTGTCGTACATGCCGAACCAGAGCATCCCAAACATGCTCAAAGGGTGACATGTCCGGTGTGTATGCTGGCCATGAAAGTAATGAGATGTTTTTAGCTGCCAGGAATTGTGTACAGATCCTTGTCATGCTGCAACATGAGGTGATGGTCGTGGATGAATGGCACAACAAAAGGCCTCAGGATCTCGTCACAGTATCTCTGTGCATTCAAAAAGGCATCAATAAAATTCACCTGTGTTCACTGTCCATAACATACGCCTGCCCATGCCATAACCCCACCGCCACCATGGGCCACTCGATCCACAACGTTGACGTCAGGAAACCGATCACCCACACAACGCCACACACGCTGTCTGCCATCTGCCCTGAACAGCGAAAACCAGAACTCATCCGTGAACAGAAGACCTCTCCAACATGCCAGATGCCATTGAATGTGAGCATTTGCCCACTCAAGTCGGGTACGACAACGAACTGCAGTCAGGTCCAGACCCCGATGAGGATGACGAGTATGGGGGGGGCGGAGCTTGCGCTCGTACTGAGTGGATGTAGTTCAGAGCAGCTCCGTTCATTCTGCTGTATATTGCAACTCAAAAGCGACGGAGAGTGCCAAAAACCTGTCAAATTGGGTGCATTCTACTTGTTAAACACCCGAGGAAGACCACAAGAGGATTCAAAATCTTTATTAGTGGATTTTCACAGCTGCTAGAGCCGGACCAAAAAAGGCGCGAAGCGCAGTAGGTGACGGGCGCCATTGCTGAGCGGAAGTGAGGAGACAGCAAGCAGAGTGTACCGCTCCTGTGGCGAGCTTCAGTCCTCAACTGAAATACCTTCTGGACAGCTCCGAGAAAGGTACCTGGGGAGGCAGAGGGATATATTACGGGCACTGGACCGGGACTTACATCGAGCTGGTGAAAGCAACTCAGGCCCGGTGCGGAGGAAGAGCTGAGACCCACATAGAACAACGAACGCAGACGTGCGCGCAACACGCCATATTTGTCTTTCCTCAGCGACAAGCACAGTATTACCGCTACAGAAGAGCACAACTGTACGTCACTCGAAAGGACACAGTGAGTACTCCGTTAAATACATCACATATCTGTACATCACGGAACTTACTGTAAAAGTTAAACGGAACTAATCCACATCTACATCAATAGGACCTGAGTTATTGCGGTGGATTGTGGACTAACAGACCTGATAAATACCTATGGGACTGGCACTGTGTGTTTAACTATAAATTGAACTGACATTTGAAAAAAAAAAATTCAGCCATACTCTACCGGAATTTTGCCAGTCTGGTGCCATACCTACATACGACCAGTAATATAACTGTTTATGCTTGTTGTATTGACGAGTAATGATACAGAGCCATCGCCATCTCTAACATTACTTCAATATTAAGAGAAAATAATGTCCCGTACCGATGGGGGTCTCCAGTAAAATTATTGGTCCAAGCTGACAGGAAAATGATCCCTATAAACATGGTTGAGCAGGGATATAAATTTATTAACCCTGGGTTCAGACCTGAGCGTTCTGGAAACGCGCGTTTTACGCGTGTTTTAGTCGCGCGTATTTCAGCGAGTTTTTGCAAATAGGAAACGCGCGTTCATACGCGCGTTCTTGTGATTGACTACTGTGGTGTCAATCACAAAACGCGCGACAAACACCCCAAAAAAAGCTCAAGTACTTGTTTATGCGTCGGGCGTTTTACAGCGTGTTCAAACGCGCTGTAAAACGCTCAAGTGAGAACCAGGGCCATAGGAAAGCATTGGTTTTTATGTGTTGAGCATTTTACAGCTCGTTTGAACACGCTGTAAAACGCTCAGGTGTGAACTTAGGGTAAAGAATGGAACCTAGAAGGAAACCCTGCATCCAAACCGAAACCGACGGAAAGGAAAAGAGATGGAAGAAGAAATACTGTATCCCACCTAGACAGACCTCGCTGAACAACTAGAATGGACTCTCATTCAACGATACTTGCAGTAGGACGGATTGATATTAATAGTTTATTTCCCTTATTCAATCCACTGTATAAGGACTTTTGACAACCTTATAATTGTTTGTCGATAAATAGATAATTTATCTTGATAGATCAAATAGCGGCTACACCCTGTGTGAATAATGGGATAAGGTGCACACCCCAACGTAGTCTCGCCCACCAAGACTCAATACCAAAATTGATTAAAACAAATGACAAGAGGGCACACTTAATCTGAGGAATCAATTAATATTGAAATTAAAATCAAATAGCTAACAAGCATATAGCTTAGTGCAACTTCACAATTCTGTGCAAAATAGTGCAAACATCTGTGCAATATTCAGTGCATATATAAACTGGTGCTCAATTGACCCACAATCGTAAGTCTTAAATGGAGTCTGTAGCCATAATAAAACTATTCTCATGAATCTAATCGCGATCTAATTCTCCAAACTGTTAAAAGTTGATGATAAAAGTTGTAATCAGTCTCTCCGTAGGGCACAAACAGGGGATAGTTAAAGTTCCAGTCCTCCGATATTATGATAGTGTCACTTGGACAATACACTCACGTAACCACCGCTTTCAACTTGCGACACTCTCTTCCGCCCCTCTGCCGTTCTCACCATGCACCTTACACCTTACCTTGGCTCGTCGGCTCGAGCGCAGAGTCCTCCCGCGGTTGCCGCGTTCGCTCCCAGCACCACTGGCGTCCCACGTGATGCGCTGGTCTTGACATGGCGTCCCACGTGACCTAGTTGGGGCGGCGTATACCTGCGGGTTATTCGAATATATCAATGGGTATCGGTGCTGGCTTTTACAGACGTTTTTGCAATATTCCACTTCGGCAGCAATATTTGAGCGATAAAGGTAGCAAGTTAAGATCCTTTGGAGTCTCACTACTTTTAGTCCCAGACGCGTTTCGGGGGTCCGCCCCCTTTTTCAATGGATAAAGGTAGTGAGATACATGGGAGTCTTTTATACCCTTCATTCGGAGCTTTTAGGTACTACATAAACCATGGCTTGGATTTCCAAAATCCGGTGGTAAAGCTTGGACGTTCCTTTACGTGGATAAATATTGACACTGAAAGTGTATACATAATGTCAATATAAAAACAGACAATACATTATTCTAGTTTAAAAATATATATAAAATATATGAAGAAATGTGTAGAAAAATAATAAGGTTATGTAGAATATAAAATGTTTGTAAAGAAGTTTTTGTAAAAAATTTTGGACCAAATTTCTAAATATTACAGCATATACTGAGGACTTCATAGAGGGACCAATACTTCAGAGTAGGAGGATTCTGGTAATATTGGATAAATAAGATGGCAAGGGAGGAGGAAGAAGAAATACTGTATCCCACCTAGACAGACCTCGCTGAACAACTAGAATGGACTCTCATTCAACGATACTTGCAGTAAGATGGATTGATATTAATAGTTTATTTCTCTTATTCAATCCACTATATAAGGACTTTTAACAACCTCATAATTATTTGTTGATAAATAGATAATTTATCTTAACGTTAAATAATATCTTGTGTAGCTTGCGCTGCACCCTAAAACTTCTATAACTCTTGTGTTAATTGTTGTATTAACGTTTAATTTCTTCTTGAACTCCTTCTAACCTAGCAGGCGGTTCGCCGGATCATCCCTCCTCGGCTCACTTTGATCTCCTGAGGTAAGACGATTATCGAACTTATCACCTAGCGGTATACACTCACTACACCACAAATGTCAATCACAATCAAATCCCTGAATGTGAGAGGTCTCAACAGCCCTTTTAAGAGATCACTTCTCAGAAAAGAAATAAAGGGGTCTGGTTCAGAGATCTTTTGCATACAGGAATCACATTTTAAGCAGACAGACCACCCAGACTTCAACGTTCCCAGTTATTCTAAATCTTTCCAATCCAACAATACGAAGAAAACGGCAGGAGTTATCACATTTGTGAAAGACACAACTTCATTTAAACTACTAGACTCGGTTATAGATAAAAAAGGCCGCTATCTTATCACAGTATGTGAAATAAACAGTAAATTGTTGACCATTGTCAATGTATATATCCCAATGTTGGCCAAATTACTTTTCTAAACAACATAGAAAAAATAATTGAAAAAGTGAAAAAAGGCAAAGTGATCATATGCGGAGATATGAACTCTATAACCAACCCAGAATTAGATACTACCAGCAAACATAAAAAGAAAAAACGGATTAGTGTCAAACCATGGTTGCAGAAAACAGACATGTATGATGCGTGGAGATGCTTTCATAGCACAGAAAAAGATTTTACTTTCTACTCGGTATGTCAAAAATCGTACTCAATAATTGATATGTTTTTACAGACGCAAACACTTTAAGAGATGTTAAATCTTGCGATATCGGCACAATAACTTGGTCGGATCACGCGCCAATCACTTTGATTTTAAATAACCCACGCTTTCCAACCAATACGTTTCTCTGGAGAAACAATACATTTATAATGACAAAACCCGATACCCAGACAAAAATTAAAGAATCTATAAAAGAATTCTTCAACACAAATGTAGATTCTGTAGAGGACCCTCTAACAGTATGGACAACTGCAAAAGCATTCATCCGCGGCATTTTAATACAACAATCAGCAAAATATAATAAAATCACCTAAACTCTAAACTAACTGAAGTCTTAGAAAAAATAAAAAACCTAGAAAAACAACAAAAAAGATCCACCACACTCAAAAATCATATTGACCTCCGTAATGAAAGAATAAAACTACACGAAATACTAGTGGGTCAGTTTATCAAGCAAAATAGGAACGCTAAAATGCATTTTTATGCAGAATATAACAAACCAACTAGGCCGACAGCAAACAAAGCCAAAGGTCCTAAACAAAAAAACAGAATATATGAAATAAAAAAAGGCTCTTCTAATTTTAAAACGTCCAACCCAATAAAAATATCCAATGAAATAGCCAAATACTACGCGGGCATATATAATTTGAGAGAAGACCCTGCTTTAACTCAACCCTCAGATATACAAATTGTGGAATACCTACAAAAATGCCAACTACCCAAACTGGATCAAATCTCGATAACCAAACTTAGAACTCCCATAACAGAAACAGAAGTAAAAACAGCAATCTTGAGGTCAAAAACAAAAAAAGCGCCAGGCCCAGACGGATACACGGCGGAATTTTACCGTACATATGAAGAATTCATCACACCACATTTAACTAGAGCCTTCAATAAAGGCTTTAAATCAGGACATTTCCCACAAGAAATGTTAAGCGCATTCATAAATCACATTACCCAAACCCGGTAAGACGCCGGACACCCCCGGCAACCTCCGCCCTATCTCCCTCTTAAATGAGGATATTAAAATCTATGCACGTATACTGGCCGACAGACTAAAACCAATTCTTCCAGACCAGGTGGGATTCACACCTGGGAGACAAGCTTATGACGGAACCCGAAGAGTCATTAATTTAGTTCACATTACCAAAAAAAATAAAATCCCCTCCGTCCTTCTTTCATTAGACGCCGAAAAGGCATTCGATAGACTACATTGGAAATTTATGAAATTGACACTAGAAAAATACGCTCTGCCAAATGATTTTATCACTGCAATAACATCACTATACTCCACTCCAACAGCAAAAGTGTTCTGTAATGATGTTCTTTCAGACTCGTTTACCATCTCTAATGGGACGAGGCAAGGGTGCCCCTTATCTCCAATATTATTCACCCTTTGCATTAAAACCCTTGCATCTCGCATAAGAGCCAATAAGCACATAATGGGAATCCCAGTGGTGGGTGAAGACCACAAAGTCAACCTATTTGCTGATGACATTTTATTGACTCTTCGGGACCCAGAAAAATCACTTTTAAACTTACAAACAGAACTAGATGTGTTTAGTCTGGTTTCTTACTATAAAATAAACTCTTCAAAATCTTATATTTTAAGTATTGGAGTACCAAAAAAAACAGAAGCCCAATTGAAGAAAAACTTCTCCTTTTCGTGGAGACAGTCCACTATTAAATATTTAGGAGTGGAGATAGCGCCTGACAATAAATCTATCATTAAACACAACATAATCCCTCTAGGGGAACAATTAAAAAATGACCTTGATAAACTCTCAAATGGCATATGGAGCTGGTTCGGTAGACTGACCCTGTATAAGATGTTTATATTACCAAAAATACTATATATTTTCAGAGTACTACCTATCCATATACCCCAAAAACATATAACAAAACTACAGAATCAAATGTCAAAGTTCATATGGAACAAAAAGAAACCGAGGGTCTCCGCAAAAATCTTATATAAAAAAGTCGCACATAGGGGAATAAAAGCGCCTAACTTGGGAGCATATTACAAAGCCAATTTAATAAAACAATCGTTGGAAGTACTCCATGCCCCAAACAACCCAAAACCTTGGACAAAAACTGAACTAGAGGCAAATAATATCTCAAATTGGTACCACGCTGTTCTTAATAGAGAAAAAATAAAAAGTAAGAATATTTCACTTTCACCTACTGCGAAAGCCTCTATAGACGTCTGGTCCCCATCTAATTTTATAGATATCGACAAGAATAACATGATCACACATAGGATTCCCTTTGCGTCACTGTGTGATATCCCAGGCCTTTCTAGTACCAAGTCATGGATAGAGAGAGGAATTAAATATATTGATGAACTAACTCATGACAAAAAAATTCATGATTTTGAACAAATACAAAGGAGGTTTGACATACCGAGTCAAGAAATTGACACCTACAACACCTTGGCCACACATTTAAAAAAATTTCCCCTAACAGAGGTCCAATACCCAAACCAGATCTCGGACCTGCTCACAAAATTACCATCAACAAAAAACATAAATACCAAGGAAATATACGATATCCTTAATAAAGACGTATACCCCGAACTATTGAACCATCATGACAAATGGAACATGACAAGTGGAACTAGGACGAAATATTACACAACAAGAATGGGCCAAAGCATCACATATACTAAAAAAAGCTACAGCCTGTATATCCCACAGGGAACAACTCTTTAAGATGCATACAAGATGGTACTAAACCCCCCAAAAATTGCATGACATTTACCCTGATCATTCAGAAATGTGTTGGAGAGAATGCTAGGGGTAGGCTCTATAAAACATATATTCTGGTCCTGTCCAAGATTGAAGAAATTGGGTGATGATTTGGTCAATTTGATAGAAATTCTTACAGGAAAGAGATCTATCTTAACACCAGAACTCCTTTTACTAAATGTGGGATTGGAAAAATTCCCTCCTAAGAAAAAATCCCAATATGCCATATTGCTATTGCTACCCACCCGTCTCCTTATCACAAAAAATTGGAAAAAGACCAACATCCCGTGTATAAACGAGATCACAGCGTTAGTATCTGTGAATTGTGAAGCTGAGTTAGCTTTCTCATGGCAAGAAGGTAGGGGTCACAAATGTCAAACCTATTGGAGTAAATGGTTAATACACTATCCAAAAAAGACAGACATTTTGAGTCAAGGTGTCGAAAGGTAAAACTCTTTATCTATTAGTATATATATAATCATATACAAATTACCAACAAAATTATAGACTAAAGAAGACGAATCTGATTAACAAGGGCCGCCTGCAAAGAACTACATTTTCTTCCTTTCTTTCTTTACATTACCTTTATATTTCTTTATTCATTGATGGAAAAAGTACGGTTGATGGAGGATTACTTATCTACCATACACTACATATATGATTATGTTACAGTAATTACAACACAATAGCTGATACAAATATACCATGGCAAATACCAGACTGTAAACTTGTTCAGATATATAATAATTAGAAGCATCGTTTAAAGAATGATAATTCTACTATATTGGTGATATTGTAATCTTGACAGCCTTACATGTTATTAACTGTTAGGATATGTCTATCCTCTTATGTTTATAATAATAATACTTGCTATATTGCTGAATGCGATGTTTGAAAACTTGAAATATGACATTATGTTTTGTACAATCCTGCAATATAACTGTTCAATAAAAATAATTGAAAGAGAGGATGACGAGCATGCGGATGAGCTTCCCTGAGACGATTTCTGACAGTTTGTGCAGAAATTCTTTGGTTATGCAAACCGATTGTTGCTGCAACTGTCCGGTGGCTGGTCTCAGACCATCATAGAGGTGAACTTGCTGGATGTGGAGGTCCTGGGCTGGTGTGGTTACACGTGGTCTGCGGTTGTGAGGCCGGTTGGATGTACTGCCAAATTCTCTAAAACGTCTTTGGAGATGGCTTATGGTAGAGAAATGAACATTCATTGCACAGGCAACAGCTCTGGTAGACATTCATGCCAATTGCACACTCCCTCAAACGTTGTGACATCTGTGGCATTGTGCTGTGTGATCAAACTGCACATTTCAGAGTGTCCTTTTATTGTGGGCAGTCTAAGGCACACCTGTGCAATATTCATGCCGTCTAATCAGCACTTTGATATGCCACACCTGTGAGGTAGGATGGAATATCTTGGCAAAGGAGAAGTGCTCACTAACACAGATTTAGACAGATTTCTGAACAATATTTGAGAATAATGGGTCTTTTGTGTATGTAGAAAATGTTTAAGATCTTTGAGTTCAGCTCATAAAAAAATTTGAGCAAAACCAAAAATGTTGCGTTTATATTTTGGTTAGTGTATTTATACTATTGTTGTTGCCATGGAAGTCTAATGGGAGTCTGATAGGGGGGGTTTGATATGGAGGCCTGATCTAAGGTCTGATGCAGGGGTCTGACATTGAGGTCTAAAGGGGGTGACCTGCCCCCACTTCACATACCCCCGGGGTCTATGCGTTTAAGAGGCAGTTAAACACCTTCCTACTACCCAATAAAAGATAAGACTGGGTAGAATTCTGTTGCTTTATTAACCAGATTAGGGTGAAACTGAGGAACAAATAAGAATTGACATGCCATTAGACTACAGCATTACATAAAGTGCAGTCATGAATAACATACAGTGGGCTAACATGTTCTAAGCCAGGCTGTAGAGAAACAGGAAAGATACCATCTTCTAATACAATAAACAGTGAGGCTCGGACTGGCCCAGACGGGTACAGGTGAATTCCCAGGTGGGCCCTGAGAAAGCTGGGCCCCTATTTCCCCAACCCCTGCACATATGGCACATAGCACAGTAAAGTGACTTCACTACATATACAGTGCCTTGCAAAAGTATTCACCCCCCTTGACTTTTTTCGTGTTTTGTTACATTACCTTAAGTTCAATGTTTTGTTAATCTGAATTTTATGTGATGGATCAGAACACAATAGTCTAAGTTGGTGAAGTGAAATGAGAAAAATATATAAATAAAACTATTGTTTAGAAATAGAAAACAGAAAATTGGCATGTGTGTATGTATTCACCCCCTTTGTTAGGAAGCCCATAAAAAACACTGCCATGAAGACCAAGAAACTCTCCAAACAAGTTAGGGACAATGTTGTTGAGAAGTATAAGTCAGGGTTAGGTCATACAAAAATATCTAAATCTTTGATGATCCCCAGGAGCACCATCAAATCTATCATAACCAAATGGAAAGAACATGGCACAACAGCAAACCTGCCATGTATCTGTGTAATCAGACAGGCAGCACAGAGACCTAAGGTAAACCTGGAGCAGCTGCAGAGTTCCACAGCAGAGACTGGAGTATCTGTACATAGGACGACAATAAGCCATACGCTCCATAGAGTTGGGCTTTATGGCAGAGAGGCCAGAAGAAAGCCACTACTTTCAGCAAAAACCAAAAAGGCACGTTGTGAGTTTGCGAAAAGGCATGTAGGAGACTCCCAAAATGTATGGAGGAAGGTGCTCTGGTCTAATGAAACTAAAATTTAACTTTTCGGTCGTCAAAGAAAACGCTATGTCTGCTGCAAACATCATATCACCCAAAGAACACTATCCCCACAGTGAAACATGGTGGTAGCAGCATCATGCTGTGGGAATGTTTTTCAGCAGCCGGGACTGGGAAACTGGTCAGAGTTGAGGGAAAGATGGATGGTGCTAAATACAGGGATATTCTTAAGCAAAACCTGTACCACTCTGTGCGTGATTTGAGGCTAGGACGGAGGTTCACCGTCCAGTAGTACAATGACCCCAAACACACTGCTAAAGCAACACTTGAGTGATTTAAGGGGAAACATGTAAATGTGTTGAAATGGCCAAGTCAAAGCCCAGATCTCAATCCAATAGCAAATCTGTGGTCAGACTTAAAGATTGCTGTTCACAAGCGCAAACCATCCAACTTGAAGGAGCTGGAGCAGTTTTGCAAGGTGAATAGTTATGCACATTGACTTTTCTGTTATTTTTTCCTATTTGTTGTTTGCTTCACAATAAAACAAACAAACAAAAAAAATCTTCAAAGTTGTGGGCATGTTCTGTAAATTAAATGATGCAAATCCTCAAACAATCCATGTTAATTCAAGGTTGTGAATACTTTTGCAAGGCACTGTAGATAGGCAGCATACAGCATCTCAACCAGCCTATGTCCATATAAAAACTTGATAAAAACAGTTTATTATTATAGCTGCATCTGGTGGCTGAGATGACTTCTAGACACCAAGGCAGGCCAGCCAGCATCCTTGTTAACTAGACATCTGGCTTCTTGAGGTCGGTGCAGGGAGCCATATAATTAATTACCTTTTAGTGTCTTGCTGCTGTCTGCCGCTGTGTGAATGGGTAATATTTGCATGTATCTGTGTAGTAAACCCCAGAATAAATGTTACTGGTGGGCCCTAGATACCCCAGTCCAACACTGATTGTAGTCCCCCTCCCTGAAATATCCTCTGATATCCCATAATACCTGCCTGGACATGCTGGGAGTTGTAATCCTCTCCTCTTATACCCCTCACTGAAATGCCCTCTGATATCCTATAATAAAGACCTGGACATGATGGTATTTGAAGATCTCTTCTCCTCAAACTCATTCTTGTAATATCCTCTGATATTATATAACAGCATGGACCTGCTCGGAGTTGTAGTACTCTCCTCTTGTACCCCTTCCTGTAATGTCCTCTGATATCACCTTATATCAGCCCCAACATGCTGGTAATTGTAGTCCTCTCCTCTTATACTTCCCTGTAATCTATCTTGATGAGGGTATGTAGATTATGCTTTCCATTCTGTGTGTTGTATCGTCACCCACTGTCCCTGGTATTGTGTCCTCCTTTTGAGAGTTATGAAAGTGGTCACCCTAACCTATTATATAATGGATGAACGACATATAGGGTTGCCACTTTTCAGAGCAGATTACTGGTAATACCGGCTAGGCCAGTGGTTTACCAGGCAGGTGGCAACCCTAGTGGAGACTCTGCACCCCACTGATTTAGCTGTTTTCAGGAGCCTTGATTCAAAAGAGTGGATGGAGCCAAAAGCAAAAGGCTCCTTCCACTGTGCTGTGGCCTTGAAGTTGCAACCATACTGCAGCTTGTAACTGGATGGTGCTGCCCCTTTAAATTATTTCATCCATGCTTTAGGTGTAAGAGCCGGTGTCCCTGAGAGTGCAGAGGGAGCCCAGCAGTCATGTATGATGTCTGCCCTCTTTACTTGTCTTCTTGTGTCTGATGTGTTAAGGGGCCCAGCACCAATCAGGGATGTGGCTGATGATCAGATGTCTAGGCTCAGTCAAGAAGAGAAGACAGCAAGAGGCAGTTGGGGGGAAGATGACAGTTGGGAGGAGGAAAGAGAGTGTTCAATGGACCCCATAGCATTGCCCTGACAAGACAGCCCTGATCCACGTGTCCCACCACATCTTGTTAGTGTCAGTTGTCAGAAACTAAAACATAGTGCTCTCAGGGTGAGATTTGTAACTATAGGGCCATGTGCCTCAGTGAAAGAATGATACCATCAAGCCGTTTATCTGATAGGACTGTTCAATTGCCCATAGCAACCGCCAAGCTTATATAAACAATGTAACCATCAGGCTTTGTGCCCAGTGGTGACTGCGCCTCCTGCTTGGGAGAAGTCAAAATGCAAGCGTCTGTTTCATGGCTATGCCATACTCAAGTACAGTCTCAGGATAGGATCGAGGGTCACATATTAAACTGATCACACCATGTTGTTACCCTGTTCATTTACATGGTGCAGTCTGGAAGGGATTAAATAAGAGCCAATGGTCTGGGTACTCTG
Source organism: Bufotes viridis (assembly GCA_033119425.1). Classification (NCBI taxonomy): domain Eukaryota; kingdom Metazoa; phylum Chordata; class Amphibia; order Anura; family Bufonidae; genus Bufotes; species Bufotes viridis. The sequence goes on from CM065589.1 coordinate 355,207,123, forward strand.
AGTCGACACCTGGACCAGTGGCTGTCAGTAACAGAACAAAAATGATCCCCCAAAGGAGGAAACCCTGCGTTCGTCAGGGGACCATAAATATATGGCGGTTATCCAAACTGGAGTATACTAACAAAGTGCTGTCAGGAAGGGGTTAAAGACCTCTGCAGTAAGGCACATTGACAGTCACTAAAGAGTTAACCCTTCAAAACACTGCAACCAACATTAGTCATAGACACCTGTGACATAACACGTACATGTGTCATAAGGAAAGATCCCTTGTAAAACGCGAGTGAGCGGCCATATTTGGTGCCATACTTGATGGCCCGAGGACCTTGAGCTTGTCTACACCCACCGACCGCACATTGGTGAAATTTGGAGGTTCTAGCAGGAAGCCCATCGCCCAATGGGAGGAAAGGGACATCCTCCTAACCAACCAGATCAGCCCGGCTGTTGCACCTCTCCCCCTTAGGCCCCTTTCACACGGGCGAGTTTTCTGCGCGGGTGCAATGCGTGAGGAGGACGCATTGCACCCGCACTGAATCCGGACCCATTCATTTCTATGGGGCTGTGCACATGAGCGGTGATTTTCACGCATCACTTCTGCGTTGCGTGAAAATCGCAGCATGCTCTATATTGTGCGTTTTTAATGCAACGCAGGCCCCATAGAAGTGAATGGGGCTGCGGGAAAATTGCAAGCATCCGCAAGCAAGTGCGGATGCAGTGCGATTTTCCCGTATGGTTGCTTAGCAACGGGACCAGATCTTTATTATTTTCCCTTATAACATGGTTATAAGGGAAAATAATAGCATTCTTAATAAAGAATGCTTAGTACAATGAAGAGGAAGGGGTTAAAAATAATAAAAGTTAACTTACCTTAGCCACTTGATCGCGTAGTTGCGATCTGTCTTCTCTTTTCCAGCATCAGCTAACAACTAAAGGACCTGTGATGACGTCACATCACATGGTCCAATCACATGGTCCATCTTACCATGGTGATGGACCATGTGATGTGACGCCATCACAGGTCCTCTTACCATGGTGATGGACCATGTGATTGGACCATGTGATGTGACGTCATCACAGGTCCTTTAGTTGTTAGCTGATGCTGGAAAAGAGAAGACAGATCGCAACTACGCGATCAAGTGGCTAAGGTAAGTTAACTTTTATTATTTCTAACCCCTTCCTCTTCATTTTACTAAGCATTCTTCTCCAGAATATTCTACCCAAAAACCGGACTTCAGTGATGAAGTCCAGCTTCGGGTCTGGGTACCAAACATGGCGATTTTTCACACACGTGCAAAACGCATTACAAACGTTTGCACCCGCGCGGAAAAATCGTGCATATTCCCGCAATGCACCCGCCTCTTATCCGGGCGTCATGTTTGAAAGAGGCCTTGCTATTTATGTGGCAGCCACATAGTGGCATTACCCTCTAAGCCCAAGGGAAGGACAGCCCTCAAGCCATGGTTCCATAGAGGTTCCCTCCACAGGGGGGTTTTCCTCTCCTGAATGCTGGAGGGTGACTCTCCGTGAGTCGGGGGTTTGCCATTTTTAATATTTTAAATAAACAATTTGGCCATTTATTCCCCAATTAATGTGTTCTGTGTCTTTATTCTTTGTCTTTATTTTGCGTTCTTTGGTTTCAGGGGTGTGTGCATGATTTTCTCAGGGAGGGGATTAAATGGTTGTTCCCATCTGGGACAAATATGGTATATATTGATAGGATGTGCCATAAATGTCTGATAGGTGCGAATCCCACCTTTGGGACCTGCTCATATGTCTAGAACAGAACATTGCGTATGTGTGGCGTCCTCTCCATCCATATCTATGGGAATTCCAAAAAGAGTGAATGCGCTCACCAGTTTTCGGATGTCCCATAGTGGCAAATTGAGAACAAGCAGCAGAAGCGCGGCCACCTCTCCATTCACTACTATGGGACTTCTGAAAATAGTCAAACCAGAGCTCAGCTATTTTCTGAAGTTCCATAGCAGTGAATGCAAGGCCGGCGTCAGCACCTGGCATACCTGGCCAAGTTCCGGGGCCCACAGCACAGCTGCCAGAAGCAATGAGCGCTTCTATCAATACAGATGGAAGCGCTCATTGCTGGAGCGCTTGGAGCTGCGGTCCTGTCACTCACCGCTCAGTTCCCAGCGCTCCTCCCCTCCTTCAGGCTGGTGGCGCACAGAATGGTGAAGCAGGAAGCCTTCTCCCTGCTCCACCATTCAGCCTACAGGCACGAATCACTCCGGAGGCTGCAGCCCGGTAATCTGCATAGGCACAGAGGATTTTATTACTATGGAGGGGCACAGAGATCTTTATTACTATGGAGGTTGCACAGGGGACTTTATTACTATGGAGGGGGAACAGAGGTTATTACTATGGATGGAGGGGGCACAGAGGTCTTTATTACTATGGAGGAGGCACAGAGGACTTTATTACTGTGGAGGGGGCACAGAGGTATTTATTACTATGGAGGGCGCACAGAGGTCTTTATTACTATGGAGGGGGCACAGAGGACAATTACTATGGAGGGGGCACACAGTTCTTTATTACTATGGAGGGGGCACAGAGGGTATTTCTACTATGGAGGGGGCACAGAGAGCATTACTTCTCTGGAGGGGGCACAGAGGGAATTACTAATGTGAAGGGAGCACAATGGGCATTTCTACTATGGAGGGTGCACAGAGCCAGTTGGCATTACTACAATAAAGGGAGCACAGTAAGCATTATTACTGTAAAAGGAGCACAGTGGGTAATATTACTGTGAAGGGGGCACAATGGGGATTTCTACTATGAAGGGGGCACAATAGGGATTATTACTGTGAAGGGGGTACAGATAGGGTATTACAACTGTGAAAGGGGCACAGAGAGGGCATAACTACTGTGAGAGGGCACAATGTGGGCATAACTACTGTGAGGGGGCACACTTCTGTACAAAACTACTGGGAAGGTTGTACAATGAGGGCAATACTACTGTTATTGGGTACAATTTTTTTTAAAGTATTAGGAGGTGGGGGGGGGGTATGTGCCAGAGAAAGGACCCCCCCGGGTGCCAAACACCGTAGGCATGCCACTGAAGCAGGAAACTATTTGCTCCCCACTCCACCATTGAGCCGCCAGTGCTTCACAGCAGCAGTAGAACAATGTCCTCCCACATTGTCCTGCTGATCTGTGTAGGAGGAGCGGGGCATGCTGGGAATCAGCTTCTGCTCCTCCTACACTGCAGCACGATGTGTCACAGTGTCCTGCTGCTGCTGCTGAGGAGCGCAGATCATTGGAGGAGCCAGGTGATTAAGACGAGGAGTATTTATATATTTTTTTTTCACTTCCTGTGAAGGGGGCACACCTGGGCATAACCACTGTGAAAGGGGTACTGGGCACATATCTTGGCATATCCACCGTAAGAGGGCACATAATTTGGGATATCTACTGTGAAGGGGGCACACATCTTGGCATATCAACTGTGAGGGGGCACATATTTGGGGATATCTACTGTGAGGGGGGCACATATCTTGGCATATGTACTGTGAGAGGGCACATATTTTGGGATATCTACTGTGAGGGCGCACATATTTTGGGATATCTACTGTAAAGGGGGCACATATCTTTTCATATCTACCATGAGGGGGGCACATATCTTGGCATATCTACTGTGAGGAAGCACATATCTGTGAGTAAAAAAAAATTGTAGACCAAAATATATATTTGATTGGCACACCACACTTCTAGAGAAGGACCTGGTGCTCAGTGATGCGGGGGATAATCTGCAGTTAGATATAGTGAGGAGTCATGGCACACAGGATTATAGTGCAACAAAAAGTAGAATTTTATTCCATCCAAAGTTTACAATTAACACGGACAAAGTTTCGGTCTTTCCCGAACCATGGTCACGGCCAGGTGTATGGAGCAGGGATACATGGAGGATGGCACCCCTTAAAATTTAATTCATTGTGAAATGACCAAGTTAGCAGAGCATTGCTAGGACTCTTAGCAGTGTTAGGAGTCCCAGCACCATTGCACTGAATGAGAACAGTTGCTGGTGACGCCGAGGGTCAACGACTGTTCAGGTGAACGCTGTGGGGTGAATGGATCAGTCTAATACACCAGTCTTACGGCGTTGGAAAGTTGCAAATTTTGGGTACTTTCACACTTTCATTAAACTTTTCCGGTATTGAGTTCCGTCCTAGGGGCTCAATACCAGAAAAAACTGATCAGTTTTATCCTAATGCATTCTGAATGGAGAGAAATCCGTTCAGTATGCATCAGGATGTCTTCAGTTCAGTCACTGCGGTATTTTCTCCGTCCAAAATTCTGGAACACTTGCCGGAATGCCGGATCCAGCATTATAACTGCCAGCCACTGTACCTCCATAATTGAAAGCTACATTACCCCCAAACTGCCTGCCACTGAGTCTCCAAATGTGAAAACTACACTGCCCCTACCACTCCCAGCAGGGGAGTAGCTAAAGGCTCATGGGCCCTGGTGCAAGAGTTCAGCTTGGGCCCCCCTTCCCTCAGTGCTTTATGTGTCTTCTTATGCGACACAAGTGTCTTTGGGCCCCTTCAGGCTCCTGGGCCCAGTAGCGACTGCTACCTCTGCACCCCCTATAGCTACGCCCCTGACTCCCAGCAATATTGTTAACATAGGAGCTATACACACTGATGCCAAAGGTGACAACTGTAATACCCCAGAGTGGTATTACCATTTCTTCACCCTGCTATTGTCTTTGATAACCTATCAATAATGACCTAATAATCTTTGAACATGTGCATTCAGAATATTGCTATGAAGCTGTTTTGTACATGTAATGTGCCTGGTTCACCAGGTGGAAGCGGATTCACCAGGTGGCAGACAGATCTTTAGATAGAATGAAATTTAGCATTCTATTTTCCCCCTTTTGGGCAGAAGTGGTCTAGTTCTTTTTCTGACCAAGGGAGGGGATTGCAGGAAGTTTCAGTAAGTCTGGAGTAAAGCTGAAGGAGATGAGAATCACCCTGACTCCTTACAGATTAACTGAGTGTTGTGAGGGGGTCAACAGCAAAGGTACTAGAACAGTCCTAAAGTCCAGCTGCCAGACTAATGCTGAGTTTAGCACAGCAGAGAGAGAGAGATAAAGCAGAATACTCAAGTTTGCCTGCCAGGTTTTGCCAAAACCTGCTGGAACCAAGAAAAAGTCAGTATATTTACTGGATGCAAGTTTATTCAAGTAAAGTTGTTGTACTTTATAAGAGTCTGGACTCGACTATTTCTCCACCTCCACCATTACTCTCCCTTTATTGCTTTGGAGCCTAACCCTGGAGAGCGACAGTATTCAGGTAGGAGCACCGGGACACACACAGAAAACTAGTGTGGCCGCACCACACGGCATTCCAATAAACCTGGGACACGATCGGCCCTGGGGGGCGGTACGTTGTTCAACCATGGTGCCCCTACAAATACCATCCACAGTGCCCCCATAAGTGCTAGCCACTATGCGCATCTAACAGAGGAATCATAGTGCTACTGTAAGAGAGAGCCATTAACACTGCCATATTAGTGCCAGTTAATGTCCCAAAACATTTCATCCACTGCCTCTATAACCGCTTGCCATAGTTTCTTTGTTCTTTCAAAAGAGCCAGCCACTCCTCACTACAAATGCCAGTCACAGTTCCCCCATAACAGATAAATGTCCTATGAATTTCAGCCAAAGCCCTCTATAACGTTTCCACTATATCCATAGTTGTGTCTTTAACTTTTGGGTGAAAATTTGTCCTCTTTTTTTCCAGAGATGTACTCTTTCTAGGACCTAAAATTATTGCCCAGCCAGAATTTATAAATTACCAAAAATGCCTGGGATTGTCAAGGGGGAAGGGAGTGGGAGTAGGGCGCACAGGCGGACGGGCACTATAATTCTCTACAGCGCAAGAGCTGAAGGACCTGTGATGATGTCACCTTCATGTGATCAGTGCAGGAGGGGCCAGAGCAGAGCAGTAAAGGGGAGAAGTGGGAAGGGCCTGTGATGATATCACTGCTGGAGCTCAGCAATGGAGAGAAGTGGAAAGGACCTGTGATGATATCTCCACCATGTGAGTGCAGGTGGGGATAGAGTTCAACAGTGGAGAAGTGGTGAGCCTAAGAAACCTTGGAAGTTGTAGTGCTCTTCTCTTATATTCCCTCTCCGAATTGTCCTCTGATATCCCACAATAACAGAATCTACATGCTGGGAGTTGTAGTCCTCGCCAGTGTCAGACTGGGGCCCACTACACAGATACATGCAAATATGCCTTCAGGGGTACAGGTGAATCCCTTGGTGGGTCCTGAGTAAGGTGGGTAACTAGTCCCCCACCTTCTGCACACCTGGCACATGGCAAAGTAGAGTGACTGCACTAGTTATACTGGGCAGAGTACAACATCTCAACCAGCCTAAACGTCCATATAAAAAAACTGGATAGATTATTTAACAGTTTATTATTATTGATGGATTGGGTGGCTGAGCTGACTTCTACAAGTACACACCAGGGCAGGGCAGCCAGTATCCTTGTTTTCTAGGCACCTGCCTTCTTGAAGGCACCGCAGGGACCCTATAATCAATCACCTTATAACGTCTTGCTGATGTCTGCCACTGATGTCTGCCACTGTGTGAACGGGTAATATTTGCAGGCATATGAGCAGTGGGCGCCCATAGTGAATTTTACTGGTGGGCCCTACGCACCCCAGTCGGACAAACACAGTATAGAACCATAATTGCTGACCATGTGGCTAGGCTAAGCTGCACACTTACACAGTGACACATTGCAACTCCATCTAACAGGATCAGAACTGTCCTAACAGTGTTCTTTTGGCTGCTGATAGCCAGAAATACATATCCTGCAGCTTGCCGGCTATGCTCCAACAAAGGGATAAACTACAAAGCACAGGTCCTTTTTTTGTGCAGACATTGAGAAGACTGCCTCCTTCTCAGAGTGCTTTTCACTTTTGGGTGGAAAAATAAAGGAATTACACAATAGACAATTACTATTAACTGCCACTAGATGGCACCCTTTGTCTATTGACAGCACACTCCCCACCTGGTGTCAATTGATGCCACCATCAGACACCCCAGAGAAAAACTAAAATAAGTTCTGTTACTGGTCTAAGGAATAGTTTGGTCTCGTTTTGAGTATGAACCTTGACCTAAACTTTGCGTATTTTTCCTCACTTTGGAATGTTTTGGTAACAAAGCCTAAAGGCCTCTCATTCCTATGTGATTGCCAGTCTTTCATAAGTACAACGTCGCCAGTTCTGAGATTTGGTTTGGTGGTTTGCCACCTTTTCCTTGGTTGTAGTGCAGAGATCTATTGCTTCATTCAGCTGTTCAAAAAGGTATTGGCGATGCTTTGTACTTGTCTCCACTGACATTTGTATAGGTCTTTAGTACTGTTAAGCGAAACGAGCTGCGGATGCTTCATCTGAAGTCGCTTCATTCAAAACTTCTGAATAATACTGTACAGAGATTTATCAGAACAGAAGCAGAGTTCGGTTTCAAGTTTTAAAGTGGTTTTCCAATTTAAAAATCAACTACCAAAGTTATTCAACAAAGTCATATGCGACTTCGCAAATAACTAAGGTTGGCTTATCGGAGCACATACATTCTAATACTGTACGGAGATGAATCTCCATACAGTATTATTGCGAAGTTTTGAACAAAGCGACTTCGGATGAAGCATCCGAAGCTTGCTTCGCTGAACACTAGTCTTTAGCATTAAATTCTCCAGTAGAAGCATCAACAGTGTCAGTCTTTTGTGTAAGCATCTTAGCAGGCGTATGAATCGCTGGATCTTTAAGATCACTTGAGACTAGAGTCAAAGGCCTGGCATTAATGATGGCCGAAACCTCTGCTGTGAAAGTAGTTAGGCATTCGTTTGTAAGCCTTGCTGCAACCCCTTGCAGGAAGATGGAGTTTAGGATTCTACGTGCTATAACTATAATTCTCTCCCAAGCTCCACCCATATGAGACGAGTGCAGTGGATTGAAAGTCCAAGTGCAGCCTTGTTCACTTAGATATCTTTGGACACTGTATACAGGTTTGCAGGAATTTGCAGCTCTTTGGCTGCACTGATAAAGTTTGTACCTGTCAGAGCAAATATGTTTTCCAATGTTTACTATTTGCTTGACTTCCTCTGGAGTATCAGGTAGCTACAAACCAGGGACCAAATACATCAAGACCAATGTTGGTGGAAGAAGGGTCTGTAAGCCGGTCAGATGGAAGATTAGCCATCTTCTGTGTTTTGAAAACCCCTTGGAGTTTATGGCAAATAACACATTTGAAAAGGAATTTGTTCACGAATATCTTTGTGCCAACTATCCACAGTCCAGGAGCTTGTAAAGCCCCCTCTGTAAACAGTTTGCCCTGATGTTTTACCTGTTCCTGGTAATCTTGCACAAGCAAAGAAGCGATGTGATGATGACCAGGGATTAATATAGGATCTTTCTCTGTTAAATCTATTCTGGATTTTTTTAAGACGCCCTCCAGGGGCGTAGCTAAAGGTTCATGGGCCCTGGTGCAAGAGTTCAGCTTGGGCCCCATTCCCTCAGTGCTTTGTGGCCAGATGCAGGAGGCCACATAGTATTTGTGCTGCCTGATGCCCCCTCCCCCATGCCAAGTTCTTGACCTAACCCCTTCCCTCCAGCCAAAGGTGTAACTTGACCAGCATGCACTTTCTATAATACCAGTGTCTTCTTATGTGGCACAAGGGTCTTTGGGACCCCTCGGCTCCTGGGCTCAGTAGCAACTGCTATCCCTGCACCCCTATAGCTATGCCCCTGCCTCCAACTCTTACCCAGGTATCCAAAAAGGAAACCCTTTCCGCATCTTGGTGTACCGTAAATTTTAACTCCACCCAGATGGTATTGAGAAAATTAGTAAATTCCTTATGAGAGGTCCCGCAGCAAGGAATCATGCGTCATATCACCCACCACTGTAGAAGGCCACTTTCAGTTATTTAGGCTCCAGCACCCAGACAGAGGAGAGAGGTCCCACAGCAGAGAATCATGTGTCATATCACCCACCACTGGAGAAGGCCACTTTCAGTTATTTAGGCCCCAGCACCCAGATGGAGGAGAGAGGTCCCACAGCAGAGAATCATGCGTCATATCACCCACCACTGGAGAAGGCCACTTTCAGTTATTTAGGCCCCAGCACCCAGACAGATGAGAGAGGTCCCATAGCAGAGAATAAGGCGTCATATCACCCACCACTGGAGAAGGCCACTTTTAGTTATTTGGGCCCCAGCACCCAGACAGAGGAGAGAGGTCCCACAGCAAGGAATAAGGCGTCATATCACCCACCACTGGAGAAGGCCACTTTCAGTTATTTAGCCCACAGCATCAAGACAGAGGAGAGAGGTTGCATGGCAGAGGTTCAGGCTTCATGTCACCCACCATTGTAACAGGCCACTTTCAGTTATTTAGGCCCCGGCAGATTGAGGAGAGGTTCATTCAACTTTGGGTTGCACCGCAAGATCATGGTAAAGTTAAAAAAAATGAGGATTCAATAAAGAAGTGCCCCGGAGTACAAGAATACATGGTTGAGGGGGAGGCAGTTATAAATGTCTATTCTGCACAAGGGAGGGACAGGTCCTGTGGGATCCATGCCTGGTTCATTTTTATGAACGTCAGCTTGTCCACGTTGGCTGGGGACAGGCGGCTGCGTTTGTCAGTAATGACGCCCCCTGCCGTGCTGAATACACGTTCAGACAAAACGCTGGCCGCCGGGCAAGCCAGCACCTCCAAGGCATAAAAGGCTAACTCTGGCCACGTGGACAATTTGGAGACCCAGAAGTTGAATGGGGCCGAACCATCAGTCAGTACATGGAGAGGTGTGCAGACGTACTGTCTTCTAATGCTTTCAGGAGACTTGCGTTCTGACGGATCCGGCGGGACGGAATTGTGAAAGAGGCCTTAGTCTACATATGATTTCATGTCTGTTGCGTTATGACGGATACGGTGACCATGTCCCGAGACAGACTTGCACACCGGATCATGCACGTGCACTTTTAAAACACGAGCTGCATGCTCTGAAAAGTTGGCAAACTTTCCAGGGCATGCAGACCATACTAGACAGTACTAGGAGGACACAGGAATTAAGTGACATGAGGTAAAGTGTAAACTTACCCATCCTTTTTCTGGCTTTTGAGTCTCCTTTCGCCCATTCATCTGGCATTAGGATCTCGCCAATTTCAGCCCAGGCTTGGTCAACACGGATCCGATCATGGTACAGATCGCTTCTTGTGTCCCATAGCTCCCCACACTCCTGAACAAGGACAATCAGTCTTTCCAGAGAATATGACATGGTCCATCTCTAATGGCAAAATTTTACCAGTCTGATCAATCCAGACAGATCTGTCTGGATCTGTCTGGATATGTATCAATTTTGATTTTGGGGCAGAGTCAAAAAAATGCGGACATCCATCCGCAAAAATGCGGATGACATACGGAAACAATTCTGTTGGAATCCGCATATTTACGGATCCATTGACTTGTATTAGGCCACGGACCGTTTTATGCGGACAAGTATAGGACAAGTGAGTTTTGTTTTGCGGATAAAATCAACGGAACGACGGATGCGAACAGCACACAGTGTACTGTCCGCATCTTTGAGGAGCCCATAGAAATGAATGGATCCGCATACATTCCGCAAAATTGCGGATCGGATGCGGATCCATTCATACAGTCGTGTGAATGGGTCCTAAGTGTTTTCTCAAGGAACCAAATACAGTTGTGGTGGCTCACACTGGATGGGTATATGGAATAGGTGCCACAGCCCTAATCAGAGGTACACCACCCCTCTGTTAAAAAGGTTCAGTTAAATTTGCTTGGTGGGGCGTGCACTCAACACCTGGACAGCAGAGTACTATTCACCAATATTAAATCCATTTAAATTTATTCAGCCGTGGTCTATAAAAACATATACACATTACAGGTAAGTATAAAACAAGTTATAATGGAAAACAATAACTATTAAAGATCACCACTATTTAAAAGTGCATCATAGATGCAATGAATGAGAAGTCAAAAAGACCGGAGTCCAAAAGAGTATGTTGTTAGAATGTTCTTGATGTATCAAATAAATATTATCTGATTCAAATGGACACTGTGGTCTTGGGCTTCAATCCCTCCGATTTTAGTCCAATCCTCATATATAAAAAGGTTCCAGGGTAAGTATATAAAACACTCCTTTATCCAAGGTGGTATTTGGATTATAAGTCCATAGATCTTAGGGTATCAAAACACTGGCTTACCTCTCCACGAAGTCCGCACATTATAGATCAATATTCTGAACTCGGTGTTCTGAGGTCGGCGTGTACCGCCATATTACGTGCAATCCAGGTACCGCAGTCTTGCGAGAATAGAGGATCGTGTTTGCCTCTTTACCTAGGGAGAGGGGGGAGAGGGCCAGTTCGATGTCCCAATCTGTGACTTTCCTTTACTTGATTCTTCGCATGGCCATGCTAAACGGATTGGGGGTCTTGTCACAAGAGTAGGAACCAGCCCATACGCGTTTCGGGACCCTCCTGGTCCCTTCCTCAGTGATATTAGTTTCAGAATGGCCTGCTGACGTTTACCCCGGGCTGTGCTGAAGTTGGTGGTGAAGGTGTGTGGCTGACTGGATGAGCTGGTGGAAGCAGAAGAGGAGGAAGCCGAGTAGGAGGAGGAGGCTACAGGAGGCAAAGAATGATGCCCTACGATCCTTGGCGGCGGAAGGAAGTGCGCCAAAGAACTCTCCGCCTGGGGCCCAGCCGCCACTACATTTACCCAGTGTGCAGTTAGGGAGATATAGCGTCCCTGGCCGTGCTTACTGGTCCACGTATCTGTGGTTAGGTGGACCTTGCCACAGATGGCGTTGCGCAGTGCACACTTGATTTTATCGGATACTTGGTTGTGCAGGGAAGGCACGGCTGTCTTGGAGAAGTAGTGGCGGCTGGGAACAACATACTGTGGGACAGCCATGGCCATCAGCTGTTTGAAGCTGTCTGTGTCCACCAGCCTGAATGGCAGCATTTCAAAGGCCAGTAGTTTAGAAATGCTTGGCATTCAGGCCCAGGGCTCGAGGGTGGCTAGGTGGGAATTTACGCTTTCTCTCAAGGTTTGTGAGATGGAGAGCTGAACGCTGCCGTGTGACATGGTGAAGATGCTTGGTGACGCAGGTGGTGTTGTCGGTGGCACATCCTCTGTTTGGTGGGCGGCAGGTGCCAACATTCCTCCCGAGGCGGAGGAAGAGGCCGAGGCAGCAGCAGAAGAGGGAGCAGGGGGAGCCAGAGTGAGTTTCTTGCTTTTAAGGTGTTTACTCCACTGCAGTTCATGCTTTGCATGTAGATGCCTGGTCATGCAGGTTGTGCTAAGGTTCAGAACGTTAATGCCTTGCTTCAGGCTCTGATGGCACAGCGTACAAACCACTCGGGTCTTGTCGTCAGCACATTGTTTAACCTCTTAAGGACACAGGACGTACATGTACGTCCTGTGTCCGGTCTTTAAAGATGGCGCCTGCTCCTGCTCCATACGGTCGCCTTAGCCGCGGGTGTCCGCATGGTTCCTGTAGCAGACACCCGCGGCTAATGTCCGCGACCGGCAGCAATGCCGATCGCGGACATTTAACCCCTCAGATGCCGTGGTCAATCCTGACCACGGCATCTGAGTGAGCACAAACCGAAAGTTTTACTTTCGGTTTGCGCTCCGGCTCCCCCGTGTGGTGATCGGAGGAGCCGGAGCGTACCTGTAGTAGCCTGGGTCTCTATGAATGAAACCCAGGCTGCTGTATAGTATTTCCTATGGAGCCTTGCCTGTAATAGGCTCCAAAGGAAATATGCGATTTTTTCATATATTCCAATGCTATTGCATTGGAATGTATGAAAATCGCAATCAGATGATTGTAAGTTATAGTTCCCTATGGGAACTATATAAAAGAGTAAAAAAAAAAAAAAAAGTTAAAAAAAGAAATAAAAAAAAAAACCATAAAAGTTCAAATCACCCCCCTTTTGCTAAAATAAAAATTAAAAAACTAAAAAAATTAAAAAAACACACATCATGGGTGTCGCAATGTATAAAAATATAAAAAAAATATTCCCCATACGTCAAACAGCAAAACGGAAAAAAGCGTCCAAATTTTTGGTCGCTTCATTTTCCCCAAAAAATTACATAAAAGGTGATCAAAAAGTCATACACACCCCAAAATGGTATCAATAAAAAAATAAGATTATGACGCATAAAATGAGCCCCATACAGCTCTATACAAAAATCTATACATAAATACAAAAAAGTTATAGGGGTCAAAAAATGGTGAAAAAAAGTAAAACTGATTTTTTCCCACTTTTTTTTTTCACTATCAAAACGCAAGAAAACCTATACATATAGGGTATCGTCGGATTCGTACTGACCTGTAGAGTAAAATTAACTGGTCAGTTTTATCGCACATCGAACGTCGGAATTTAAAAAGCCGCAAAACTGTGGTAGAATTGCTTTTTTTTTGCAATTTCACCCTATTTGGAATTTTTTCCCCGCTTCCCACTACATCATATGCAATATTAAATGGTGGCGTTGGAAAGTACAACTTGTCCTGCAAAAAACAAGCCCTCATATTACTATGTGAACCGAAAAATAAAAAGCTATGGCTATGGGAAGGCAGGGAGCGCAAAACAAAAACTCAAAAAGTAAAGAACCTCCGGTCCTTAAAGAGTTAAAGAAGTGCCATGCCAGGGAACTCCTTGAAGCTGCCTTTGGGGTGCTCGGTCCCTGGTGGCGGGGGTCAGTAGCAGGCGAACTCTCTTGGCAGCGGCTGTTCTGCTTTTGCCCCCTGCTCCCTCTTTTGCTACGCTGTTGGCTCGGTCTCACCACTGCCTCTTCCTCTGAATTATGAAAGTCAGTGGCACGACCTTCATTCCATGTGGGGTCTAGGACCTCATCGTCCCCTGCATCGTCTTCCACACAGTCTTCCTCCCTGACCTCCTGTTCGGTCTGCATACTGCAGAAAGATGCAGCAGTTGGCACCTGTGTTTTGTCATCCTCAGAGACGTGCGAACTCCAATGAGGTGGTATTCCCATGTCCTCATCAGGAAACATCAGTGGTTGTGCATCAGTGCATTCTATGTCTTCCACCACTGGGTAAGGGCTAGGTGGATTCCCTTGGGAAACCCTGCCAGCAGAGTCTTCAAACAGCATAAGAGACTGCTGCATAACTTGAGGCTCTGACAGTTTCCCTGATATGCATGGGGGTGATGTGACAGACTGATGGGCTTGGTTTTCAGGTGCCACCTGTGCGCTTTCTGCAGAAGACTGGGTGGGAGATAATGTTGTGAACATGCTGGGATCCACTGTCGGCCACCCAATTGACTAGCGCCTGTACCTGCTCAGGCCTTACCATCCTTAGAACGACATTGGGCCCCACCAAATATCGCTGTAAATTCTGGCGGGTACTGGAACCTGAGGTAGTTGGTTCACTAGGACGTGTGGCTGTGGCAGAATGGCCACGTCCTCTCCCAGCACCAGAGGGTACACTAACACCACCATGACCGCGTCCGTGTCCCTTACTAGATGTTTTCCTCATTGTTACCGTTCACCAAGCACCACAATAAGGAAAAAAATATTTGGGCCAATGTATTGATTTCAAATTCAGGCCTTTTTTTACAGGCACCTAACACTATCTGCCTATTTATTTATGTACCGTATTACACTAATCCAGGCACAGCAGTAACTAATCTATTGTAGGGCTTGTATTTAGGCCCTGGATGAAAGGTATCCTTTTATGGACAGATATAGACAGATTTACACTAGGAGATACACAGTAGCGTGTGAAAAAATATGTAGGATTATGCCTTTGTAGTGTACGGGAGTTGTGATGCCCGTCACTACAGAAGGGTCCCCTGTGAGCTGTCGTTCCCCTCATTTGTGGGGAGGTTGGTATAAATCATCTTTATAAAATTCAATGTAATGTAATGCTATGTACTTCCCTGTTACTGTGATGTTGCTGTGTGCAGGCCTGCTGGCGATGTCATTCCGGCTCTGGGTCAGTGGAGGGAGCTAGGGATCCCTAGTTTATATATTCAGGCTCAGTCAGGGAAAGTCAGTCTAGTCCAGGCCTTGAGCCTGTCCAGTGGAGTCCAGGCCATGAGCCTGTGAAGGCAGTGCAGGCCTGGAGCCTGCAGACTAGAAGAGGGCATTGCAGTCCCTGTAACCGGGTTTCAGATCCAAGGAGAAGGTTCCCCTCCTGAGTCAGAGTCTACAGAAGCAGGATCATCACTGTAACCAGCCTAAAGAAGCTGAGGAAAGGCAGAGCAGAGTTTCAGTAAAGCAAGAGGTACTACAGATACCAGAGGAGGTACTTAGTTGTCGTGTTCCCAAGGATATACACCAGATTTAGGGCATTGGGGCCTTGGAGGATAGTGTCCATGTTCCAGGATCAGTCAGATAGAGAGTGCAAGCCGCCTGTACTGCAACAGTCCTGTGTTTTACCCTCTGTGAATCACCTTGCTATGTAAGAGACTGCCATATATAAATCGTAACCTGTAACCTGCTAAACCAACCGTCTTCTAAGGAACTGCGCTTCCATCTATGTCCATGTATGATTACCACCAAAGCTTCAGTAAAGTTCAAGTTCTGTTTTATTACAACGTGGTTCCTCAATTATTCCTACTATCAGCAAACGGTGTGTCACCGTTAATTGGCACTGGCGTCACGAACTCTACCTATAACTACCTGTCCTTGCAGAAGTACCAGAGATAGTGTCGGACAATGCATAGAAATAAAAATAAAAATAAAATATGAAATAGAGATGCAAAGGATAGTGTCAGATGAAATAACATATAAAAAATTAAAATTGAATCCTATGTGTGAGTATAAGAAAATTTTGGATACACTACTGATGGAAAGATATGAAAAGGGCATATTGAATAAAAAAGAATTTGAATACCTAACTGTGAAACATCCAGTGGTACCGGTGATTTATCACCTACCTAAAATCCATAAAGACGCCACCCACCCCCCAGGGAGACCAATAGTTTCGGGAATCAACTCCCTTACTTCAAGAGTCACTGAATGTATTGATCACTATTTGCAGGGATATGTGACCCAGAACCCTTCACACCTATAAGACACTGGTTCAGTCATTCAACTTATAGAGAACTTAAATCCCCCCACGTCGAACACATGGCTAGCCACGGTGGATGTGGCATCACTTTATACCATGATCCCAAAACATTTGGGAAGTAAAGCAGTGGAAGAGAGAATTAATAGGGATCCGAAAATTGGTGAACCACAAGGCGACTTCATCTTGAGGTGCCTGAAATATTGTTTAGAACATAATTATTTTTGGTTTAACGGATCCTATTATGTGCAGTGTGTCGGAACGGCAATGGGGGCGAAATTCGCCCCCAGTTTCGCCAACATCTTTATGGGGGCATGGGAGGAAGAGAATATTCTCCCCAAGTTAGATGTGGATACCTCCAGAGGAAGATTAACCCTCTGGAGAAGATACATCGCCGGTTTGGAGGAATTCATTGAGCTTCTAAATGTGAATGATTGGAACTTGCGATTTACAGGGGAAATAAGCAAACATTGTATTAACTTTCTAGATTTGTGCATTAAGATTGAGAGGGGGGAATTTAGAACATGTACTTATTTTAAAGAGACAGATGTTAATTCGTATATTGACATGAAGAGCTGTCACTATAGACCGTGGTTACAAAATATCCCGAAGGGACAGTTTAAAAGGATGGCCCGTAATTGCACTACTATGGAAGATTATAGGATACAAAGTGGTGTACTAAAAGAAAGATTTCTAGAAAGGGGTTATATAGAAAAAGAGCTGGATGGGTGCATAATAAATGTAGAGGAAGAGAAAATAAGAGGAAAAGAGGACGTGAAAAGAAAGGAAAGGAACAGAGATTTTAGGTTTACATTTTTGACCCGGTATAACTGTATGTCGGGTACTATTAAGAAAGCAGTTAGAAAGAATTGGGGAGTACTCAGGAACGATCCCATTCTGGGGAAGGACATTCCTGAGAAACCCTCCTTTGTCTTTAAAAAGGCTACGAGTATAGGGAGTAAGCTTTTACATAGCGCAATTCCCTTGCAGCCAACGAAAGAAAAGAAAAATGGGGGGAAATTCACATGGTGCGGTTTTTGAACAGGGTGTAAGAACCGCAACTAGAAAGAAAGAATGAGGTCAATTGAAAAAGTAAAGTCGAATCAAAATGGAAGAGAATTCTCTATAAGAGGTTCTTGCTCATGTGAAAACCAGGGCATGATTTACATACTAGAATGCCCGTGCGGGCTTCAATATGTGGGCAGGACCACACGAGCCTTAAAGATCCGAATTCAGGAACATGTGAACAATATCAAAAAAGGGTTAATTAGTCATAGTGTTTCCGCTCACTTCAAATTGAGACATGGAAAGAACCACCAAGGTTTGAAATTTGTTGGTGTGGAAGTTGTAAAACCGCATTGGAGGGGGGGCGATTCCATCAAACAAATAAACGGTAGAGAAATCCAGTGGATATACCAACTTGGTACACTTCAGCCTGGGGGTCTCAATATTGAATTTGACCTGAAACCATGTTTGGTTTGAAAATAAATCGGCTAAAGCCGTCTTTGTAATTGAATCAATTGAATGTTGAGGACCTGTGAATACCCGCCCATTGATAGTAAAAGAAGATTGGTTGTCTTTTTCACGTGACCTCCTTTATGAATGGAAAGGCCGGCCTCCTCCGCTCACGTGGTATTGGGGAGGGGAGAGTAATGCCTGTGACGCGGAGAGGAGGCGGATATCTGTGCTATATGTCTCTGTTTAAAAAGAATTATAGTGTTACCAATTAAGAGTTTATGGATGAAAGGGATGGGAAGCACTCTGTCATTGTTTTGTGGTCGATATAAATATTGGAATATGAGGAATTCGATACATTTCATAGTACGAAGCACGCTTTTATAAGAAGAAACTTTTATATTTTGTTAACACCTTTGGGAATAAGGTTTGATGAACTTTTATAATTGATTGTTGAGACTGTGTGTTAATTGAATTTTATAAAAAGGGCATGAACATATAGGGTTGTGGCGCTATAAAATGACCTCAGGTCAATACATGCGCTATAGTCGCCCCTGAGGAAGCATTGGAGCGAAACCCGGGTTGGGCAAGAGACTGGACGTGTCCGAATTTTATATCAAATTTTATATTGAGATATACTTTTACTGCTCCTGTGTCTGTGAGTATAATAAATCCTTGTGTGAGAAACATCTTAAAGAGGGTCCTTCACTATGTCCGCATACTCCTTTTGAACCCACAGAGGGAACGGCTGAATGTGCCATTGGATCCCTGTGAAGCGGGATAATAACGGAGGATAGACGGCAGAACCTGACTCGAATAGAGTGTCGGAATTGGATTTTCCACCACACTAGTGTGAACCTGTGACGAAGAGTGAGTCCGTCCTTGTGGGTGTACAGGACTGGTTTTCTTTTTCTTTTATAGAAGTACCAGAGAGTCAGCCTGTCTCAGGTTAGTGGTCATAACTGCACTACAACACCCAGGAACACTACCGAACCCTAACTTGAGTACGCTGCACCTCTCTTTTGGCGTCACGAACAGGATACGCACGCTTTCTAGTGCAAGAAGCATGAACTTTGTGCCTTAGCCATACTGCCAAGTGACAAATTGCCTGTTTATTTAAAGTGGACTTTGTGGACTCAAAAACGTGCAAAAAGTGTGCCTAAAACCTCCAAAAAGCGCTGTGCAGTGTTGCGCTATCAAGAGGAAGAAAATCGCTGCATCAGAGTGTATTTTTGTGGACTTTTATGCTATTTTACTACCGCGGCTTGCTGTCAGTGAATAGCCGTATCATGGCGCCCAAGATGGCCGCCGGCGCTGTTGGAATCCTTCCTGTGCCATCACTGTCCTCTGTGGCGCGAAAAGTTAGCGCCAAAACCCTCCAAGAGGGAGGAGAAAACTGCCCTGGGATACCGCCTACCTTTATGGATTATAATGTGGCCGCCTACCCTATTGCGAGATACCTAGGCGGCGGGCCTGAGACCAGGCGAGATCTGCCCAACCTGAGGGAGGAGCCTGAGAAGGAGCCGCGGGAAGCAGAAAGGAAGATAGCGACGCCGAGCGCTGAGATGCCTGAGCCAGAGCCTCTCCCGTCAAAGTTTAACGGTGATCGGAACAAATTTCGGGGGTTCCTCAACCAGTGCCGTATTTACTTTCAGATGCAGCCGGGCTCTTTTACCTCAGACAGAAAGAAGATCCTGTTCATCATCAACCTTCTAACTGATGAGGCCCTGGCATGGGCATCCCCATATGTGGAATCCCACAGTCTCGTATTGAATAACCTAGACAACTTCACCACAGCCATGAGCCAAGTGTTCGACGACCCTAACCGCTGCGCGACGGCCGAGGCTAGGCTGCACAGTCTACGGCAGGGAAGACGCTCTGTAGCCGAGTATTCCTCAGAGTTCCGCCGCTGGGTCACGGACACCACCTGGAACCCAGCTGCCCAGAAGAGTCAATTTCGCCGTTGACTCTCCGAACCAATAAAGGATGAGCTCGCCAGGGTAGACGCCCCAGACGATCTGGATGATTTCGTCCAACTGTGCTTCCGGATTGACCGGAGACTGGCAGAAAGAAGGAGAGAAAGACTCTGGTCCCTAGATAACAGGCCCGTGTACCCTTTCACTCCAACGACTCAGCCGGCTCACCAATCCTCCACCGAGCCCATGCAGGTCGACGCACTGCGCAAGACTCTATCGGCTGCTGAAAAGGAGAGACGACTATCTGCAGGCCTTTGTCTTTACTGTGGCGAGCCAGGGCACTTCGCTATTAGGTGCCCCAATAAGACTCGCCGAACCATCGCTGTCACAGAATTACGGGAGTTACAAAAGGCCACAACCTCACCCTTGGCCTCTGAAACCATAGACACTACAGGTACCGGGTCCCACTTCATTGTATCCATCCTTATCACCATTGGGGAACGACAGCTTCCCTGCTCTGCAATGCTTGACTCGGGGCCGGCGGAAATTTCATGGACTTGACCTTCGCCCATGAGAACAACATACCACTGGTAACCAGGGCAGCCCCTTCGATATGGAAACCGTCGATGGGACCCCGCTCTCTTCTGGGCCGGTTACGCACCAGACCGCTGACCTTCAACTCTTCATCAAACCCGATCATCAGGAGACCATTCACTTCTCCCTGATCGCCTCCCCAAAGTTCCCGGTGATCCTGGGCATTCCATGGTTGGCCACCCACAACCCCTCGGTGGATTGGGAAACCCGCTGCTTACGGCTTCCGTCTGAGTTTTGTTCGCTCAATTGCTCCCACAAACCCGTCCTTCCATCCGAAGACACGACTATCTCTGAAGTATCCGTCAGGAATCTACTACCCCTCAATACCGTGAGTTCCAAGATGTCTGCGACAAGAAAAACGCAGACAAGCTGCCGCCACACTGACCCTACGACTGCCCAATAGAACTGTTGCCCGGGGCCGAAATACCCTTTGGCAGTATCTATTCCCTCTCAGAGCCTGAACTCAAGGCTCTGAAAGAATACCTGGACGAGGACCTAAAGAAAGGGTTCATCCGGCCCTCTACCTCCCCAGCAGGAGCCCCCTTTTTCTTTGTGGAGAAAAAAGACTCATCCTTGCGTCCCTGCATTGACTACAGGAAGCTAAACGACATAACCGTTAAGAACCGGTACCCGCTCCCGCTGATTTCGGAACTCCTCGAGAGACTCCGGGTAGCGAAAATCTTTACCAAACTTGACCTTCGAGGCGCCTACAACCTTGTCCGAATCCGCCCTGGGGACGAATGGAAGACCGCCTTCCGGACACGTTATGGTCACTTTGAGTACCTGGTCATGCCTTTCGGACTTTGTAATGCTCCCGCCACCTTCCAGCACTTCATTAATGATGTCCTCAGGGACATGCTGGATCTGTTTGTAGTCGTTTACCAGGACAACATCTTGATCTTCTCAGAAGACCTCGAACAGCACCGCGAACATGTCCGCAGGGTATTGCAGAGACTCCGCCAGAACTCTCTTTATATCAAACTCGAGAAATGTGAGTTTGAGCGAACCACCACTCAGTTCCTCGGGTACATCATCTCCCCAGAGGGCCTAAGTATGGACCCAGGGAAGGTCCAAGCCGTGTTGGACTGGCCCATTCCAAGAAACGTGAAGGAGGTACAAAGATTTATTGGCTTCGCCAACTTCTATCGGAAGTTTATCCGGGACTTCTCCAAGGTCATCGCACCGATCACCCAACTCACCAAAAGGCAGTCCCCTTCTCCTGGACACCCGAGGCCCAGGAGGCCTTCACGGTTGAAACTCCTCTTCACTTCTGCTCCAATCCTAGTCCACCCGAACCCCGAGTTGCCTTTTACTATCGAAGTGGATGCATCTGACTCCGCGGTAGGGGCAGTTCTGTCACAACGGACAGGGAGAAGATGCTACTACACCCGTGCGCATATTTCTCTCGCCAGATGTCCCCCTCCGAGAAGAACTACGACATCGGGAACAAAGAACTACTGGCGATCAAGGAAGCCTTCTCCGAGTGGAGACACCTGCTGGAGGGAGCTGCCAACCCCATAATCGTACTCAACCGACCACAAAAACCTCGAGTTCATCCGCAGCGCTAAGAGACTCACAGCCAGACAGGCCAGATGGAGCCTATTCTTTTCCCGCTTCAACTTTCTCATCACATATCGCCCCGGATCAAAACGGCAAGGCTGACGCCCTCTCCAGAATGTTTTCGGAGCCCTCACAGAGTAATAAGGGCCAAGACAACATCCTATCCGAGAAAAGTGTTGTGGGGGCCACCTACTCTAAAGAACTCCTGGTCACAATCAAAGAAGGATACGAAAATGACCCCTTCCTCACCCACCCCACAAGGAATGTCAGAACCATGTACCAGAAATCGCACGACTCGAAGTGCTCAAACTTAACCATGACTCCAAGCTGGCCAGCCATCCGGGCACAAGAAAGACCCAGGAGCTTCTCTCCCGCTCCTTCTGGTGGCCAACATACAAGGAGGACACCAAGAAGTACATCTCCTCGTGCACGGTCTGTGCCCGCAATAAGACTCCTCGTTCCTCTCCCGTGGGTCTGTTACAACCCCTCCCAATTCCCTCCCGCCCCTGGGGCTCGATCTCCATGGACTTTGTGGTAGACCTTCCTCTTTCAAAAGGGATGAACACCATCCTGGTCGTGGTCGACCGCCTCACCAAAATGGCCCATTTCATCCCCTACAAGGGCCTACCCACGGCCAAACAGACGGCTGATCTTGTCCTCAAAGAGGTCTTCAGGCTGCATGGGATTCCGGACGACGTGGTCTCAGACCGAGGCGTACAATTTACCTCAAAGTTCTGGAAGGACTTCTGCCTGGCGCTCAGGGTTAAAGTGAACCTTTCCTCCGCTTTCCACCCTCAGTCAAACGGGCAGACGGAGAGAACTAACCAGACCTTAGAGCAGTACCTACGCTGTTTCAGCTCCAACCTGCAGGATGACTGGCTTGACCATCTCCCCACAGCCGAGTTCGCCTACAACAATGCTGAGCACAGCTCAACCAAGCACGGCCCTTTCTTTGCTAACACAGGCTCGCACCCCGTGTTCATTCCCCACCTGCCCGTTGCCTCCACCCTCCCAGCAGTGGCCGAGCACCTAACAACCCTACAGGAGGCACAAAAGGACATAATAGACAACCTCCAGCTCGCTCAGAGGTGCTTTAAACAGGGAGCAGACAGACGCCGCAAACCCACCCCGGGCTTCCATGTAGGAGACAAGGTATGGCTGTCCACCAGGAACCTCAGACTGAAGGTCCCCTCCAAAAAGTTAGCCCCAAAATACATGGGTCCGTTCCAGGTCACCGCACAAATCAATGAGGTCACGTTCCGGCTTGACCTTCCGGATTCCATTAGGGTGCACCCTGTCTTCCATTGCTCCCTCCTCAAGCCATACGTGGAGAATACCTTCACTGGCCGCCACCCGCCCCCTCCAGCACCCGTGAGGGTACAAGGTGAGGAAGAGTTCGTTGTCGAGAAGATCCTCGACTCCAGGATCCACCGAGGAAAATTGCAATATCTAATTGGGTGGGAGGGCTACCCTCCCGAGGATAACTCCTGGGAGCCTGAAGAAAATGTTCATGCCCCCAGACTTGTCAGGGAGTTCCATCTGAGTCACCCAGACAAGCCTTCCCCTGCGGTGCCTGGAGGTCACCTTGGAAGGGGGGGAGTACTGTCAGGACTCGAACCCGTGACCAGTCATGTCCCAGACGGTAGCTCTACCCACTAGGCTACCGTCTTTCCTTGGACCATTCTCTAGCTAACTTCTAACTTCTACTACCTCTCTTGTCCTTGCCTTGTCCTGCTGATTATCCCAATCTCTTGCACCTGCTACTTCCCTATAAAACCCAGCCCTTGAACCCAGCCCTTTGCTGGTTATTGTGCCTCCAAGCCTGTAGCAAGCTTCCTCTCTGCTCCTCCACGACTACTGCTGTTTACCTTTGTTGCCGACCCGGACCGTTTGACCTCGCTGAACTGCCGCCTGCATTGACCCTTTGCCTTCCACCGACCACGCCTCTGTCTACTCCTGCTGTTACCTCGCTGCCATCTCTACTGCCGACCCGGACTGA
This sequence comes from Bufotes viridis, assembly GCA_033119425.1. NCBI lineage: Eukaryota > Metazoa > Chordata > Amphibia > Anura > Bufonidae > Bufotes > Bufotes viridis. Next base: position 355,230,731 of record CM065589.1, read on the forward strand.
TTGACCACGCTACCTGCCTCCTGCTTCTGTGGGTCTTTGCCACTGGACTCCAACCACCAGCCGGCTGTCCTCTGACTCAGGTGAGCCAAGGACCGTTACAAAGCGGTTCGAAGAAATGGCGAAGTCGATCCAGAAGGACCCGTTCCAGGGTAAGCCGCAATTAGAAAGACGCCGAGGCATTGTAGTGGCGTTCGATAAGGCCCGAGGGTTCGGGTTCATCCAAGAGCTGGGTACAGGCCGGGACTTTTATGTCAACAGGCGCTCAGTAAAGCGCCATTATCTGCCCGATCGCCTGCATAATTTGATCATGGGCGAGATTGTGGAGTACACTCCAGCGGAGGGCTTGAGAGGACCATATGCCACCGCAGTTATCCGCCCCAGGGTACGGCCTGAGACCTGGGAAGATGATGAGGAGTGCGCGCTGCCAGCCCTGGACGAGGATCCGGGATCCAAACCGGCCCGCTCCACGTATCTCCGATCTTTTTGGGGCCCAACGTGTTTTGGGAACCTATTATTCTGCAGAGACCTGCTGACCCTTATCCACTTCCTGAGGCACTGCAGAGGGAGAAAGAGCGGGAGGTTCAGGCGAGCTGCAAAAGGTCCGAGGTCTGCGCTGAGGCCCGACGCCTGGCAGTGGCCAGTCCTGCAAGAGTAAAGTCGCCTCCACCGAAGCCGCCTGCAAGCGGATCGTCGGCTATAAACTCACTGCTGATGAAAGTATACCGAGTGGAGAAGCTCAGCTACGCTAGGTGTGTTCAGTGGGTCCCTTTCTCTAGGACCGATGCAGAATTGGAGGCTGCTCTGGATAAGCCTCCTCCTATCAAAATTGTACGGGCTGATGGTTTCCAAATATGGCCTGCTAGGCCAGAACAATTGCTGTGGAGGCCCTGTGATGCATCCTCTGAGGATGAGCCAGAGTAGTACGACACCTACCTGTGAGCAGGCCTGCTAGGCCATGCTGCTGAACCTCACTGGGATGTCATGCTTGTTGCAGGAGCTGTCCCCTATGTTGACAGGCTGGTGGAGCTTGCTGCCAGTTCTCCACGGCCGGTGGCATTTTTGTGAAGTTAAGTTGCCACTGTGGAACCACTGCTCCCAGCCTACCCTTGCTGTTTCCGGGACATCCTGCCTGCGTTGAAAAAAAAAAAAAGTCATAAGTCCAAGTTGTGCTTTATATTGCACCTTATTCCCCTTTTAACCCCCATTTCAGGTTGAAAGGGAATTTTTATGTCAGCACTTTAAGGGTACGCAGGACTTGCCAGGATAACGTGGCCCTGGTATTGTCAGAGTCCTGTAATGTCAGTATTATGTGTGTGTGCTGCAGTGCTGACCATATTTTATTGCTATTTTATACAAGTCATGTGTCCAGAGATGGAGAAGGAACCAGCCGGCACTTCCACTTTGATCCACGCCGCGCGGGAAGGAGCCACCTCCAGACAAGTATTGTGAAAATATCCCAGCAGGCGTATATATTTCAATCTTGCTTCTTTATTCTTATATGACAAATATAGTAAGGATTATCCCCATGGGGATAATCCTTACTATATTTGTCATATAAGAATAAAGAAGCAAGATTGAAATATATACGTCTCCTGGGATATTTTCACAAATGTGTCCAGAGATGGACTCCCCATGCGCGAGCCTCTGTGATATTCATCTCCATGGACTCCCTAAGTGTGAGCCAACTTTTATAATATGTCATTATGGACCTACTTATACATTCTCATATGGACGATCCTGGTTCCCTGTTATACGCTGTTCCAGGTCAGCGCCCCAGTTCCATTCACTATCCTGAAAGAAGAGAACGACGCCCCCTTGTCATCGCACTTCACCTTTGCCAACTGGACCTGATATGATTATATATGCAGATGAGACTGATACGTATGTCTATTTATGCCTGCATGTTCTTTTTGTATTTCAGGTGAAAATTCCAGTTGGGCGGGCCCTGTTGGAGTACGAGGCCGTACTCAGCTTAAAGCAGCGGGGTATGTAGTGTACGGGAGTTGTGATGCCCGTCACTACAGAAGGGTCACTTGTGAGCTGTTGTTCCCCTCATTTGTGGGGAGGTTGGTATAAATCATCTTTATAAAATTCAATGTAATGTAATGCTATGTACTTCCCTGTTACTGTGATGTTGCTGTATGCAGGCCTGCTGGCGATGTCATTCCGGCTCTGGGTCAGTGGAGGTAGCTAGGGAGCCCTAGTTTATATATTCAGGCTCAGTCAGGGAAAGTCAGTCTAGTCCAGGCCTTGAGCCTGTCCAGTGGAGTCCAGGCCATGAGCCTGTGAAGGCAGTGCAGGCATGGAGCCTACAGACTAGGAGAGGGCATTGCAGTCCCTGTAACCGGGTTCCAGATACAAGGAGAAGGTTGCCCTCCTGAGTCAGAGTCTACAGAAGCAGGATCATCACTGTAACCAGCCTAAAGAAGCTGAGGAAAGGCAGAGCAGAGTTTCAGTAAAGCAAGAGGTACTACAGATACCAGAGGAGGTACTTAGTTGTCGTGTTCCCAAGGATATACACCAGATTTAGGGCATTGGGGCCTTGGAGGATAGTGTCCATGTTCCAGGATCAGTCAGATAGAGAGTGCAAGCCGCCTGTACTGCAAGAGTCCTGTGTTTTACCCTCTGTGAATCACCTTGCTATGTAAGAGACTGCCATATATAAATCGTAACCTGTAACCTGCTAAACCAACCGTCTTCTAAGGAACTGCGCTTCCATCTATGTCCATGTATGATTACCACCAAAGCTTCAGTAAAGTTTAAGTTCTGTTTTATTACAACGTGGTTCCTCAATTATTCCTACTATCAGCAAACGGTGTGCCACCGTTAATTGGCACTGGCGTCACGAACTCTACCTATAACTACCTGTCCTTGCAGAAGTACCAGAGAGTCAGCCTGTCTCAGGTTAGTGGTCATAACTGCACTACAACACCCAGGAACACTACCGAACCCTAACTTGAGTACGCTGCACCTCCAGCTATTGTATTTTAACACTTGTAATATGTGTAATATACCCTTTAACGGACAGAAATACAATGGGAGATGCACGGTAGCGTGTGAAGTTATTGAGGATAACCCTCTCAGCACTTGTATATACACCTTGAGTGTAATATACCCTTTTACGAACAGATTAACACTTGGCCTGCAACAGCTGAAACACCAGATTCAGGGTATTGCTATATTGGCAAGTGAATTTCACCCCAGAACAAAATATACCCTTTGCAGGACACTATGAAACTTGGCCAGCCACAGCTGAAACCACTGATTTATGGTATTGCTATTTTGGCAATTGAATTTCACCCCAGAACAAAATATATGTTTTGGCGGACACTATTATACTTTGCCAGCCACTGCTGGGACACCAGATTTATGGATTTCCTATTTTGGCAATTGAATTTCACCCCAGAACAAAATATATGTTTTGGCGGACACTATTATACTTTGCCAGCCACTGCTGGGACACCAGATTTATGGTATTGCTATTTTGGCAATTTAATTTCACCCAGAACAAAATATATCCTTTGCAGGACACTATGAAACGTTGCCAGCCACAGCTGAAACCACTGATTTATGGTATTGCTATTTTGGCAATTGAATTTCACCCCAGAACAAAATATATCCTTTGCAGGACACTATGAAACTTGGTCAGCCACAGCTGAAACCACTGATTTATGGTATTGCTATTTTGGCAATTAAATTTCACCCCAGAACAAAATATATGTTTTGGCGGACACTATTATACTTTGCCAGCCAGTGCTGGGACACCAGATTCAGGGTATTGCTATTTTGGCAATTGAATTTCACCACAGAAAATAATCTATCCTTTGCCAGACAGCAGACAGTATTACACTTGGCTAGCCAAAGCAGGAACACCAGATTTAGGCGATTGGTATTTTGGCAATTGTATTTAACCCCTTAATAAAATATAGAAATTGCTATCCTGAGTTTCTAGGGGTGACAATAAGCACAGCCAAGCCCCTGATGTAGGATATAGCAAAAAAAAACTAGGATTGATGGACTTGGTGGCAACTTGTTCTGGTGCACCACAAGTCACAAAATGGCCGATCACCCCAGAAAAAAAATGACAGAAAGACGCTCTGTGCAGCCTAAAAACCAGTGAGCAATTAACTAGCAGAAGTTGAATCATTCACAGCTGTAGATCGATCACTTCATTAGGTGCTTTTGGTGACTTTTCCCTGCCTAATCTCACCCTCACAGAAGCTGCGTCCTCTCCCTACACTAATCAGAGCAGTGTGACGTGCAGCTCTACTTTACTCCAGCTTAAATAGAGGCTGGGTCACATGCTGCACTTGGCCAATCACAGCCATGCCATTAGTAGGCATGGCTGTGATGGCTTTTTAGGGCAAGAAGTAAAACGCTAGCTGATTGGCTGCTGTGCAGCCCTTCAGAAAGCGGGAAGAAATCAATGAACAACGGTCCCGAACACCCCAAAATTCAGTATGAACCCAAACTATGCTCGAACTGTTCGCTCAACACTAGTAGGCAGGTCTTCTGTTGTGAACCAGGTGTTAATGAGCCTTAACTGGCCAGCTAGGTAATATATAAAATAATCTGGTAGGACCATATCTCCCTCTAATTTAGGACGTCTCAACATATCTAAGCTGAGTTTGGCGCGGGATCTGCCCCATATAAAACTCATCTGGAGTACATCCCTCTGCTCTTTCAGGCAAGCCGATGATTCTTATATTATTTCTCTGGAGTCTATTTTCCAGGTCATTCGCTTTTTGTTTCCAAAGGTCTGCTTTAGTGTTAAGCTCGGATATGGATCTGGTAACAGTTGCTGTCTGCATCTTCAATGCGTGATATACGTTCTTCAGCATGTTGGACTCTGTCCCGCAAATTAAGCATGCCCTCGCGCAGGAGGCCTAGATCAATTTTTACTTCATTCAGTTTCCCTGTGGGAGACCTCTTGCAGGCCGTAATAGCCTCTAGGACTTGCTGTTACTTGCTTAATGGTGGGTTCATCCTGAGCATCTTCAGGAGCTGTTGCAGGGACTACAATGTCTGATGCAGTGCTAGCCCTAGTGTGCACATTTTGCTGTGGTAAAGGAGACCGCAACGCCTCCTCTGGTTGTCTTGCAAATTTTTTCAGTTTGTCTGCTGCACTTTGTGCCTTTTGTGGCCCTATTATTATATTGATTTGATGGTAATTATATCGGATGTAGATCTATTGTGAGCACTTATATAGCACAGTTAGCTTCTTTGTAGCTATGGGGCCTGTCAGAGCAGCGTGCAGAGGCTGTGCTGAGGCTGTCCTGTACCTCTTTATTAAGGATATAGTCCCAGCAGGAGGTTAAAAGGTTCTTTTAGAGAGTCACACTGAATATGTATACCGGAGACTCTGTTGCACCTGTCTGTCGCGCTGTACAGGACCTTCTCCTCTTGCCTGGTGCTGCCCAGGAGCTAGTGAAAATGGCCAACTGGCGGGAAATTCAGGGAGGGCTTGCCGTGCCTGCTGCTTCCATCTTACCCCTTTTGAATTCTCCCTGCCCACTCTGTCTCCCTCCAGCTCCTTACTATGTGTCTCTATCATCTCTTCACAGCCGCAGCTGTGCTGTACACCTCCACCTCTCAACTCCTCTCCCGGCATTCGTGCCGTTGGTCGTGCTGATCGCTTCGGCTCACACTTCAGGGTGAGTCAGATATGTGCCGGCTCCCTGTTGATGTCGGAGCTAGTAATCTTCAGGATTTGCCCAGTAGTTCTGCTCTGGCCGCGGAGCTCAACTCACACACATCCAGCCATGTCAGCTGCTGGCCACGCCCCCTGAAGAAATTACTTTTAAATGGTTGGAAAAGAGAAGGGTGTCAATTCTCTTGTGTGCTAGTAAGCATGCTGTTAACTGAGGCTGGTTTGTACACACTTCCTAGACAAACATCTCCTATGATGACCCATCCAATGTCGAGTTCCTGGACATATGGAGCATTGTCAAGGCGGGCATGTGCCGGGGCCCACAGTTCCGGCCGGGGCCCACAGCACAGCTGACAGAGGCCAGATGCAATGAGCGCTTCAATACAGATGGAAGTGCTCATTGCTGGAGCGCAGGGAGCTTGGTCCTTTCACTCACTGCTCAGCTACCCACTCTCCTCCCCTTCTTCAGGCCAGCCGCACTCTGAATGGTGAAGCAGGAAGACTTCTCCCTGCTCCACCATTCAGGCTGCAGGCATGGATCGCCCTGCCGGCCAGTGTGGGCGGAGCCTGCAGGCTTGTAATCTGCATAAGTGCCGCCCACACAGTGCTGCAGAACGATCTGTGCCTGCAGGGAAGAGAGGACTGTGAGCTTCAGGAACAGGACAAGGTGAGTAGTTACTTTGTTTTTTTGTTTTTAATATAGAGGGGGCACAGAGGACTTTATTACTATGGAGGGGGCACAGAGATTTTTATTACTATGGAGGGGGCACAGAGATTTTTATTACTATGGAGGGGGCACAGAGGACTTTATTACTATGGAGGGGCATAGATGTCTTTATTACTATGGAGGGGGCACAGAGGTCTTTATTACTATGGAGGGGGCACAGATGTCTTTATTACTATGGAGGGGGCACAGAGGTCATTATTACTATGGAGGGGGCACAGAGGTCTTTATTACTATGGAGAGGGCAGAGATGTCTTTATTACTATGGAGGGGGCACAAAGGGCATTACTATGGAGGGAGCACAGAGCATTTTATTACTATGGAGGGAGCACAGAGGTCTTTATTACTATGGAGGGGGCACAAAGGTCTTTATTACTATGGAGGGGGCACAGAGGACTTCATTACTATGGAGGGGGCACAGAAGCCTTTTTTTTTTTTTTACTATGGAGGGGCACAGAGGTCTTTATAACTATGGAGGGGGCACAGAGGGCATTTCTACTATGGAGGGGGCACAGAGGGCATTACTACTCTGGAGGGGGCACAGAGGGCATTACTAATGTGAAGGGGGCACAATGGGCATTTCTACTATGGAGGGGGCACAGAGCCAGAGGGCATTACTACAATGAAGTGGGCACAGTGGGCATTATTACTGTGAAAGGGCACAATGGGGATTATTACTGTGAAGGAAGCACAGATAGGGCATTACTACTGTGAGAGGGCACTATGTGGGCATAACTACTGTGAGGGGGTAAACATTTTTTTTTATGTCTTGGGGATCCGGGAACTAAAAGCACGCCACTGAAGCAGGGAACTATTTGCTCCCCACTCCACCATTGAGCCGCCAGCGCTCCACAGCAGCAGCACGATGCCCTCACACATCGTCCTACTGATCTGTGTAGGAGGAGGAGTGGGATAGGCTGGGAATCGGCCTCTGCTCCTCCTACACAGCAGCATGAATCCTACTGCTGCTGATGGCGAGCGCAGATCATGGGAAGAGCCAGGTGATTGAGGCGAGGAGTATTTATTGTTTGTTTTTTTCACTTCCGGTGAAGGGGGCACATCTGGGCATAACCACTGAGAAAGGGACAATGGGTAAATATCTTGGCATATCAACTGTGAGGGGGGGCACATATCTTGGCATATCTACTGTGAGGGGACACATATCTTGACATATCCACTATGAAGGGGGCATATCTTGGCCTATTTACTGTGAGGGGCACATACAGTTGCAAGAAAAAGTATGTGAACCCTTTGGAATGATATGGATTTCTGCACAAATTGGTCATAAAATGTGATCTGATCTTCATCTAAGTCACAAGAATAGACAATCACAGTCTATCACAGACCAACTAATAACACACAAATAATTAAATGTTACAATGTTTTTATTGAACACACAATGTAAACATTCACAGTGCAAGTGGAAAAGTATGTGAACCCTTGGTTGAACCTCTTTGGCAGCAATAACTTCAACCAAACGTTTCCTGTAGTTGCAAATCAGACGGGCACAACGGTCAGGAGTAATTCTTAACCATTCCTCTTTACAGAACTATTTCAGTTCAGCAATATTCTTGGGATGTCTGGTGTGAATCGCTTTCTTGAGGTCATGCCACAGCATCTCAATCGGGTTGAGGTCAGGACTCTGACTGGGCCACTCCAGAAGGCGAATTTTCTTCTGTTTAAGCCATTCTGTTGTTGATTTACTTCTATGCTTTGGGTCGTTATTCTGTTGCAACACCCATCTTCTGTTGAGCTTCAGCTGGTGGACAGATGGCCTTAAGTTCTCCTGCAAAATGCTTTGATAAACTTGGGAATTCATTTTTCCTTCGATGATAGCAATCCGTCCAGGCCCTGACGCAGCAAAGCAGCCCCAAACCATGATGCCCCCACCACCATACTTCACAGTTGGGACGAGGTTTTAATGTTGGTGTGCTGTACCTCTTTTTCTCCACACAAAGGGCCAGATTTATCATTACACTTACAACACTTACATCTTACTTCACTTTTACTTATGCCCAAAGTGACTTTTGGCTAGTCGGATTTATTAATGTTCCTTTAATACTGCAATAAATGTGGTTTGACAGTAGCAGTTTATCCTTCACTAAGCTGCTTTACAAAAGTCGCACGTCTTTACAAAAAAGTCGCATGTTCTATTAAACAGTCACATAAGATCAGCTGGGCCCCCCCTGGAGTGAAATTGCGCATTTTTTTGCGACTTTTTAAATGGTCGCAATAGTAAATCTGTCTAGAGATTCATTTACATAAGAAAACACGCCCACTTTTACAAAACTTGAGAGCTTAGTGCAGAGCGAGCTTGAAAAAGTTTAAAAAAAATGCTAAATTTTACCGATTGCGCATTTTTTTCTGACATTTTCACTCCATTAAAGGGACTTTAGCTAATGATAAATCTGGCCCATAGTGTTGTGTGTTTCTTCCAAACAACTCAACTTTGGTTTCATCTGTCCACAGAATATTTTGCCAGTACTGCTGTGGAACATCCAGGTGCTCTTGTGCAAACTGTAAACGTGCAGCATTTTTTTTTTTGGACTGCAGCGGATTCCTCCGTGCTATCCTCCCATGAAATCCATTCTTGTTTAGTGTTTTACGTATCGTAGATTCGCTAACAGGGATGTTAGCATATGCCAGAGACTTTTGTAAGTCTTTAGCTGACACTCTAGGTATTCTTCACCTCATTGAGCAGTCTGCGCTGTGCTCTTGCAGTCATCTTTACAGGATGACCACTCCTAGGGAGAGTAGCAGCAGTGCAAGTCAACAATTCTTAATTGTAGGTTTTCTCAGAGCTCTTTTGTGCGAGGCGTCATTCACATCAGGCAATGCTTCTTGGGAAAAGCAAACTAGGAACTGGTGTGTGTTTTTTTATAGGGCAGGGCAGCTGTAACCAACATCTCCAATCTCATCTCATTGATTGGACTCCCGTTGGCTGACTCCTCATTCCAATTATCTCTTTGAGATGTCATTAGTCTAGGGGTTCACATACTTTTTCCACCTGCACTGTGAATGTTTACATGGTATGTTCAATAAAAACATGGTAACATTTTTTTCTTTGTGTGTTATTACTTTAAGCAGACTGTGATTGTCTATTGTTGTGACTTAGATGAAGATCTGATCACATTTTATGACCAATTTGTGCAGAAATCCATATCATTCCAAAGGGTTCACATACTTTTTCTTGCAACTGTATCTGTGAGTAGACCTGAGGGACTGAAACACTGGGTAGAAAATGAAAGTAGACACATAAGGACTGATTCACATATATCCACTCTGTAGCATGCGCTGTGTAAGGTATTTAATCTATAATACATACAGTTTTTGTTGCTGTAAGTGCTGTGCAAAATGCCACAAGGGGGCCCACAAAGACTTTATCGCCCAAGGTCCCACATGAACCTGGGGCGGACCCTGAGCATTGTGAGGACTTGGGATGAGCGAATCGACTTCGGATAAAACATCCGAAGTCGATTCGCACAAAACTTAGTTCTAATACTGTACAGAGAAGGGAGCTCCAAATGTAGACAAAAAACGTTAATCCAGCTCAGCAGACAAACGGTGACACTTTATTGACGTATAAAATCTTCCATCATCTCAAATCATATGTAGATATGTTCTATGCGTTTCGGACCACTGTACATTCTGGGTCCTGAGCTGGATCAACCTTTTTTGTTTACATTTGATGTGGTTGTGCATCCAGGCACTGGTTCCGGGCTCGTGGCAGGTGAAGTGGGTGAAAGCTGATATCATCACTATTACCAGAGAAGGGAGCTCCGTACAGTATTAGAATGTCTTGCCTCCCATGAGCCGAAGTTATTGATTCGCAATAACTTTATAAATTAATTTGTACTTTAAAAAACTATTTCCTAAACTCTGGTTAGTTTCTAAGTACCTTGGAACTGAACCCGAGTTCAGGAAATGGTGCGGAGCCCCTGCTCCTTACAGTATTAGAATGAAGCCATTAATTTGGCATCTAGATTTGTGGAATTGTAAGATATCTCTCCCAAGAAGCAGGGTTATCTGAGCCTGAGGATCTAATTCTGGTATCAGATGAGCTATACGCTTCAAATGGGGGTGGTGTTTTGCAGCATCTGGTGTCTGGATTTCAGATCTGTTATCAGGAATCTGGTTACATTTAATTATATCAGGTGAAGGCAAGAATGTGTGACTATCTATGGATTTGGTAACCTGCAGCTCTCCTCCCTGCCATCTCAACAGTGCCTGCACAAGTCTTTAGGGTGTAAGGAGAATTGGTTCCCTTAATGTTGAAAATTTCAAAAAAGGTAGATCTGGCTATAGACTTGTTACTTTGGTCATCTAGAATAGTATAGACTTTAATAGCTTTGGCCTATTGTGTAGACTTTGACAAGGCAGATTTTTGAGCAGGACCTGCCACCTATGAGTCCTTTGTAGACCTCAGTACATTGAGAACTGTTACACCAACATCATACACCATCCTGCTCCTGAGCATTTCTGCATGTGGTAGAGCCCATGTGGGTGTCTTAGGGTGTAAAGCTGTGGTGTGATCTGTGCTATCACATTCTGTACATTTTACACTGACCGTACAGTCCTTTACGAAGTGTGATGTCGATAGGCAGCATTTATAGCAGATATAGTTTTCCCTAAAGAAGGACTTGCGGGGGGGGCCTATGCGCACAGTTCAAGGGAGCGGATGTGCGCTGTGTGAGCTCCGTGCCCCCACTGCTAAAGCTGATTTAGCGCTGCTTGAACACCTATCCACTTGGGACTATGACTAAGTCAAGGAATCGGGCACCGAGCTGGTTTCCCGGCCTCTATCTCAATCCATTCTGACCATCTTTGCTTCACAAACGACCTCCAAAATGGCGGACACGCTTGCTCCTGCTAACAACAAGGACTCTAATCATGGAGTGCCATGCTCCTCACCACCAGCTCCCGCCTCCCCTCCTGCTTCTCCGCCGAGGCATCTCTACCAGAACATCAGGCAACTGTTCCGAGACTAGCTAGCCCAGGCAGTGGCTCAGTTTTCCCATCAAATTCACAACCTGGGCCAATGGGTCGCAGATGTGGAAGCCGAAAGTATGGTGGACACCATAGTAGTAGATAGACAAGACATTGACACCCAGGCAGCACAATTAGAGTCTTTGGAGCTAAAGATTGAGGACTTAGAAAACCGCCCCAGGAGAGCAAACTTCCGCATCCGGGGAATCCCGAAGACTATACCTCATTGCACCAAACAGCCATGGATCTCTTCAAGGCCCTGCTGCCTCAACAGGATAATAATAATAAAAATAACTTCCCCCTCAACCTTATTACTCGTTTTAATTCACGACATACAACAATAAGATACATTTTACAGAAACACTGGACAATCATGCTAAAAGACCCCATCATTGGTCAGTCAATTCCTCGGAACCCGAATTTGACCTTCAGGAGAGCCAAAACCCTAAAGGAAATTCTCGCCCCCTCCTGCCCAAAACTACAAGATTCTTCCACTAAAACCATCAGTGTAGCTAGTAACTGCAAAGTGGGATCTTATAAATGTGGAAAACCACGTTGCAAGTGCTGCAATATGATCCTCCACGATATCCGGGAATTCACAGTGGCTAATTCTGCTGAGACCATCTCCTTGCGACACAACATTCACTGTGGCACCACATTTGTTATCTATTTGTTAACCTGCCCATGTCAAATCTATTACTCAGCCACTCAGAGAACGTATGAATAACCATCGGTCCAATATTAACCGCAAAGTTACTACACACAGCGTCTCCCGCCATTATATGCTTAAGCATAATGGTGACCCATCCTCCTTACGTGTTCTCCCCATCGAATGGATACCTCAATCATTCCAGTCTCTTTGCCGCAAAGAGATGTTCTGGATATACAAATTGAATACGTTGACCCCTTTTGGCTTGAACGAATCACTAGAATATACCAATTATTGACAAGAAACTCTGTACTAGAGGTCATATCTACTCCCCAGAATATCATCATTGTATATACCTTCTCTTTATGAGAATTACTCTATGATATAGAACGAAAGGCCCCACCGTACTCTTTTATCTTTAACGGGAAATATTTGTATACCCAGCCATCAAACCACTATTATCTTTCATTGCTCTAGAAATAGGTCTTTCTATATAAAAGGAATCCGGAGATATTTATCTATGGAGCTATCCATATGTTTGTACTAGTACTACATGAGATTTTATTTTTACTATTATTATTTTTATTTTTATTTTTTACTCTTATGGTCAAACTTTTATATACTTATACTGTCAAGTCCATATTCATACTTATATTTACGCTTATTTCTATATCCATTTACGCTTGGACCTGTGTCCGCTATACGCCCCCGTTCATAGACTCTCTGATATTTTTTAATATTCTTTAAAATATGCACAGCCACTGGGAGAAACCCTGCCTCCCTTGCAAATTGCCCATATGCTCTCCCTATATTTATATAGATGCATGTTCATGTATGTATCACCTAATCATCTAACTATGGTCTACACTATACTATATTATTAATATCTCCATGACTAATTAATAGTTTCACCATAATTTTATTTACATATGTACAACTTCAGGATTTATCCACTAATCTATTCATATATTCACACATATATTTCCTCCTACCTCTATTTATTTACACTTTTTTATATATCTTAAACATACTTCATAACTATCTATATATTTACGACTCTTCACCCAATTGTGCTGCATATATCTATATTCATGTATTTTTATGTATTACTATTATTATTATCGTTTATTATTATTATTATTGTTTTTTTTTATTATTGCTGGTTATTATTATTATTATTGCTATTGCTGCTTCTTAATGAGAATTATTGCATTTTTGCACAATTTTGTATTAGAATTGCGAGCGGTCCGGTCATGTGATCGCCCGATCAGCTGACCAACTCCGGCCAGCTTACTACTCCCTGAACCAGCAGTGTGCGGCTTCCGGGCTGTGGAACGCATATGCGTTCCATAAGAAAACCATTCCTGGGTCCGCATGCGCAATACTTACACAGCGCAGCGGCATACCCGGCAGCCCGACACTCCTGCTACTTCCGGCCACCCGAGAGCACGTACCGCTCTTCCCTATACTATATTACAAAAAAAACCCTACCAGCTATTAGTCTCCCTCTCTGCATTGACTGTGAAATGGTTTTTCATGAAATATACTTTCACTTTCTTCTGGACCGCAAGTTGCGTTCCACAGACCGGTTTCGGTAAAAAATTGCGGGAAATGTGAATTGCTATGTTGTATTGTGCCTATATATTCCTTGTTGTATTGCTGATATGTATATACTTGCTCCTGATGAAGGGGAGTCTCCCCGAAACGCGTCGAGCCAGATAATTATTAAAGGTGAATGACTGGAAGCTTGTGTGTCCGGCTGACGTCCTTCACTGAGATACTACAGGCGATCCTGGCTGGGGGGGTGATGTCTCAGGTGTCTTGAGCTTATCCTGGAGACAGCCCCCTTGTGAAGTAAGTCCTTACTGGATTAATTAATGTTTTAATAACTTTTAATCTCAGTTCCCCAAATTTGGGGTCCTCTATGAAATTATTTCATAACTACCAGGTTTAGTGGTATAACTACTATAATAGATACGTTCTGCAGAAACTTTCATCTGAGAACCTATATCTGTAAATTTTAAATGTCCGATCTGGCGCTCTCTTGAAAACACCCTCCCATTCCTGATTGTTTTTCCCTCCCCTGGTGCATACTGAGCCTACTCGGTTTCACTACGTGCCTATCACTTACAAGTATTCTACGGTCTCTACTCCGAGGCGCTAAGAGAGCCGTCCTCTCGGACATAACATAAACATAAATATTAATACCACTATTAATACTACTATCAATACGTACTCACATTATTATTATTTTTTTATATATACTAAAATTTTTGCTCTCCACCCTGTCGGCGCCCATCCTATCACGTTTTCTGAGGGATCCACCATATTAGAATTGCGAGCGGTCCGGTCATGTGATCGCCTCGATCAGCTGACCAACTCCGCCAGCTTACTACTCCCTGAACCAGCAGTGTGCGGCTTCGGGCTGTGGAACGATATCGCTCCATAAGAAAACCATTCCTGGGTCCGCATGCGCAATACTTACACAGCGCAGCGGCATACCCGGCAGCCCGACACTCCTGCTACTTCCGGCCACCCGAGAGCATCGTATCGCTCTTCCCTATACTATATTACAAAAAACCCTACCAGCTATTAGTCTCCTCTCTGCATTGACTGTGAAATGGTTTTTCATGAAATATACTTTCACTTTCTTCTGGACCGCAAGTTGCGTTCCACAGACCGGTTTCGGTAAAAAATTGCGGAAATGTGAATTGCTATGTTGTATTGTGCCTATATATTCCTTGTTGTATTGCTGATATGTATATACTTGCTCCTGATGAAGGGGAGTCTCCCAAACGCGTCGAGCCAGATAATTATTAAAGGTGAATGACTGGAAGCTTGTGTGTCCGGCTGACGTCCTTCACTGAGATACTACAGGCGATCCTGGCTGGGGGTGATGTCTCAGGTGTCTTGAGCTTATCCTGGAGACAGCCCCTTGTGAAGTAAGTCCTTACTGGATTAATTAATGTTTTAATAACTTTTAATCTCAGTTCCCCAAATTTGGGGTCCTCTATGAAACTATTTCATAACTACCAGGTTTAGTGGTATAACTACTATAATAGATACGTTCTGCAGAAACTTTCATCTGAGAACCTATATCTGTAAATTTTAAATGTCCGATCTGGCGCTCTCTTGAAAACACCCTCCCATTCCTGATTGTTTTTTCCCTCCCCCTGGTGCATACTGAGCCTACTCGGTTTCACTACGTGCCTATCACTTACAAGTATTCTACGGTCTCTACTCCGAGGCGCTAAGAGAGCCGTCCTCTCGGACATAACATAAACATAAATATTAATACCACTATTAATACTACTATCAATACGTACTCACATTATTATTATTTTTTTTTTATATATACTAAAATTTTTGCTCTCCACCCTGTCGGCGCCCATCCTATCACGTTTTCTGAGGGATCCACCATCCCTAAGTAACCTGATTAACTTCCTTCCTCTTTGTTTTTTGTTTATATCTCCTACACGCCTCAACAGGATGACTCCCTGTTCTGAATTGATAGGATTCACAGGGCTCTGGGCACCCCAAAGAACCCGGATTCTCCCTGGGACATTGTACTGAAACTCCACTACCCAGAGGCCCGGGACCAGCTTCTCACAGCTGCTCGCAATCTACTGCGCTGCCGGGCCTACCACCCACGGCACGGCTGTACACCGACCTGGCTCCTTCCACCCTAGGACGCCGCAGGAACATGAAGCCCATCACATCGACTCACGAGCAGGCCCAGGTACGCTACCGTTGGGGCTTATATTTTTCCCTGACTTTCTCTTATAACTCCAGAACCTACCTAAACCATTCACTGGACGAAGGCAAGGAGGCTCTGGCTAAAGCGGGAATCCCCATGGAGATATTGGCACCTCTCCCTCCACGGACCCCAAAACCGACTAGATCCTGGTCTACCAAGATGCGTCCATCGACGGGGGCAAGAGCAGGAACTCAGAACTGAATGTGATATATCTACCAGTCCTCCATGGATATTGGCTACAAACCCGGGTAGGATCTTGGTCGGTGGCGTTCCTATAGCTCCCTTCCTATAGGCACTTCCCCTGCTATGCCACCTGGTCAGCCACAGCCAATCTGGTCACGCAGCAAATCTGTTCAGACATAGGGCCTCATCACACCAGCTGGTCCCAGGTACCTCCAACACACATCTCCCACCTACTACTCCCGAAGCCATGTTCTACACTCCGACAGCCATAACCCCATGCATCATTGTCGAATCCCCACTGATCATTCCAGACTCCCACCCATTAATCAGGACACCTAACCATTCACACCCAACATCCAACAAAACTCTAAATATTTTTGGTCAAGAGGTCCTGTCAAAGTGCGCTTTGCTCAACCTACCGCCAACATCTTTTCCACCTGTAGCCATACATCCACTCGACCCAAAGGGACCAAACACCCCCCAATCTCCTTCTACATCATTTGAACTTGATTCACTCATTACTGTGAACACCGATTCTTCCACTCAGCTGCTTACTCATTCCCCAGGAACCATTTCTTCCCTCCCCACTAATACTTTCCCAGTATTGGAACCGGACCTAGGGTCAATTGACCTATCAGATACCACACTACACACTACAAATGGCCGCTTTCTTTTTTATCCCTACCTCCCCTTCTAATGCCAGTTTTAGCATACCCGATACTAAAGAGCCCATGCACTATCGCTAAAACAAACTACTTCCATCCATTGGGAGACCCACAAAATGAATAAATGTCGAAGGGGATGTAGGGGGGGACAAGCCAAAAAGAAAAACTTAGAGTCACACACAGCACAAAGAAAAGAGATAAAAATCTTTAATCTTTCCAAACACCAACTAAATCGGGAGGAAATCGCCGTACTATCAAAGGGCCTCTCCTTCTGCCCTACTTCAAAGGTAAAAAGGATCAACCTGTTTTTAGACTTACACAACTTCATTAGATATTTGACTTTTCAACATAGTAGCAAACAACAAGAAAGAGGAGGATACATCCCAAAAAAGATACTTTTTATAGGGGCCTTTTTTATCTACAAATCCTGTTATTGGGTGGAGAATATTGTCCTCTACTGCCGTAACATCGATGACTTGACTTTTATTTTCAAATCGACAAATTTATGAAACTTCTCAACTCTACCAATTGGGGTATTACCCTTACAGGCACAAGAAATGAGTGCATAGCCGAATTCTTAGACCTTGAATTAAAAGCTGACAATGGAAGAATTACTACTTGAACGTTTTTCAAAAAAGTCGATTGCAACAGTTATCTTGACTACTCAAATGAACACCAAAAGAAGTGGAAAAAGAACATCCCATTCAGCCAATTCAGGCGAATAAGGCACAACTGTTCCAATGATGATGACTTCACCACACAGAGTGGAGTTATACAGTCGAGGCTCCTACAAAAGGGCTACCCTGCAAAAAATCATAGACGCGATCTACGACAGAGCCCTTGCTCTTACACAGGTGAAGTGTCTGTCAAAGACCAAGACCAGTAACCCCCAAAAAGACAACATTGTGAAATATTCCAATACAAATTTTCAAACCACCTACCATAGCAACCATAACAACATCCGGAGAATTCTATCCAGACACTGGTACATATTGAAGAAGGACCCCCTTCTGAACAAACACCTACCCAACGAACCCTCCCTCATATTTAGAAGGGCCCAAACACTCAAAAACCTGCTTGCACTCAGCAAACTGAAGAAGAAACCTGAACGAGTCAACATACAGGGTAATACTAAACCACCAGGATGCTATAGGTGCAACCAATTCAGATGTCTGTGCTGTAGATCCATCAATGTCACTGCATCTTTCCACAGTCAGAACGATGAACCCTTTCCGATTAACCACTTCAGCCCCCCTAGCGTAAACACCCTTAATGACCAGGCCACTTTTTACAATTCTGCACTACACTACTTTCACCGTTTATTGCTCCGTCATGCAACTTACCACCCAAATGAATTTTACCTCCTTTTTTTCTCACTAATAGAGCTTTCATTTGGTGGTATTTCATTGTTGCTGACATTTTTACTTTTTTTGCTATTAATAAAAATTTAACGACATTTTTGCAAAAAAATGACATTTTTCACTTTCTGTTGTAAAATTTTTCAAAAAAACTACATTTCTATATACATTTTTCTATAAATTTATTGTTCTACATGTCTTTGATAAAAAAAATCTAATAAGTGTATATTTATTGGTTTGGGTAAAAGTTATAGCGTTTAAAAACTATGGTGCAAAAAAGTGAATTTCCGCATTTTGAAGCAGCTCTGACTTTCTGAGCACCTGTCATGTTTATTCAGGTGCTAGAATGCCAGGATAGTATAAATACCCCCCAAATGACACCATTTTAGAAAGAAGACACCCCAAAGTATTCGCGGAGGGGCATGGTGAGTTCATGTATCATTTCATTTTTTTTCACAAGTTAGCGGAAAATGAAACTTTCTGAGGAAAAACAATAATAATAAAGTTTCCATTTCTGCTAACTTCTGGCAAAAAAAATAAAAATCTCCCACGGACTCACTATGCCCCTCAGTGAATACCTTGGGGTGTCTACTTTCCGAAATGGGGTCATTTGTGGGGTGTGTTTACTGTTCTGGCATTTTAGGCGGGGCTAAATTTACAACAACCTTGTAAAAACTAAATGTACTCGTTGGAATTTGGGCCCCTCTGCGCACCCAGGCTGCAAAAAAGTGTCACTCATGTGGTATCGCCGTACTCAGGAGAAGTAGGGAAATGTGTTTTGGGGTGTATTTTTACATATACCCATGTTGGGTGAGAGAAATATCTCTGTAAACTGACAACTTTGTATAAAATTTTTTTAAAACGTTGTCATTTACAGAGATATTTCTCACACCCAGCATGGGTATATGTAAAAATACACCCCAAAACACATTGCCCTACTTCTCCTGAGTACGGTGATACCACATGTGTGACACTTTTTTGCAGCCTGGGTGCGCAAAGGGGCCCAAATTCCAATGAGTACCTTTAGGATTTCACAGGGCATTTTTACGCATTTAGATTCCAGACTTCTTCTCACGCTTTAGGGGCCCCTAAAATGCCAGGACAGCATAAATACCCCACAAGTGACCCCATTTTAGAAAGAAGACACCCCAAGGTATTCCGTGAGGCGTATGGTGAGTTCATGTAAAATTTTATTTTTTGTCACACGTTAGTGGAAAATGAGACTTTGTGAAAAACAAAAATAAAAAAATATAAAATATCAATTTCCGCTAACTTGTGCCAAAAAAAAAAATTTCTGTGAACTCGACATGCCCCTCATGGAATACCTTGGGGTGTCTTCTTTCCAAAATGGGGTCACTTGTGGGGTATTTATACTGCCCTGGCATTTTAGTGGCCCTAAAGCGTGAGAATCCAAATGCGTAAAAATGCCCTGTGAAATCCTAAAGGTACTCATTGGAATTAGGGCCCCTTTGCGCATCTTGGCTGCAAAAAAGTGTCACTCATGTGGTATCGCCGTACTCAGGAGAAGTAGGGCAATGTGTTTTGGGGTGTATTTTTACATATACCCATACTGTGTGTGAGAAATATCTCTGTAAATGACAACTTTTTAAAAAAATTTATACAAACTTATAAATTTAGAGATATTTCTCTCACCCAGCATGGGTATATGTGAAAATACACCCCAAAACACATTGCCCTACTTCTCCTGAGTACGGCGATACCACATGAGTGACACTTTGTTGCAGCCTGGGTGCGCAAAGGGGCCCAAATTCCAACGAGTACCTTTAGATTTTACAGGGATGCTAACAATTTAGCCCCGCCCAAAATGCGGATGCGGAAATGCGGATGCGGAATTGCCGATCCGCAATTCCGGGTCTGCACTTCCGTTCCGCAAAAATATAGAACATGTCCTATTCTTGTCCGCAATTGCAGACAAGAAAAGGCATTTACTATATAGTTCTGGCAATGTGCGGATCTGCAAAAGGCGGAAAGCACATTGCCGATGTCCGTGTTTTGCGGATCCGCGGATCCGCAATACACTTATGGACATGTGAATGGAGCCTTACAGGGGGGTGATCATGACAGGGGGGTGATCAGGGAGTCTATATGGGGTGATCAAGGGGTTAACAAGGGGTTAATAAGTGACGGGCAGGGGGGTAGTGTAGTGTGGTGCTTGGTGCAACTTTACATAGCACCAGGTAGCAGGTATATCAGACGCTGTTAACAAAACAGCGTCTGATATACATCTTTGATGCGATTTATTTCGCATCTACAGCCTGCCAGCGATTGATCATCGCTGGCAGGCTGCAGTATAACTTGCGATCTTTAATATGCTGTGAGCGAGCGCGCGCGCGTTCACAGCAAATCTCGCTACTCGCGAGATGATGCGCCGCCGCGTCATGGAGGAACAGAAGGACCGCCGAGATGCGGCGGTCCTAAAGTGGTTAAAGATCCATTGGACTGCGGATCAACGAACATCATATACCTAATCACCTGCCCATGGGGCCTACACTATATAGGTCACACCATCCAAACCCTTCACAACAGACTCATTAAACATAGATCAAATGTCAAAAAAAAGTTTCTTCAACTCAGTATTTCCAGACATGCCACTACCCACCACCAAGGCTCATTTTCCAGATTCACTATTATTTCGATTGAACAAGTCAAAACTACTGGGTACAATATCATCCAAACTTTAAGAAGACGAGAAATGTTCTGGATCTATAAATTGAATAGTCTAAACCCATATGGCCTGAATGAGGCATTTGAAATCAATCTCTAAAACCCATTCGCATCATTTACTATTATCACCATCAATTTTTCCCATCTTAACAAAGTCGCCATCCTTCCCTAATACCAGTATGCAACGCACTTCAAGCCCAATAAAAGATCACCCACCATCCACCCACTGAGATCCCGCAATTACCCCATCCATATTTTATGAAAACTGCTTATTTATACTGTTTTAATATTACACAAGAACACAAGTTCTTTCAACTCCAGATGTATATCACAATTATTACCTCGTGGTTATATATCATATTTATAATTTTTTACCAGTAAATCATAATTTGGTTATTTTTAATTCAATTTTTATTGTATACATACTGTACAACAAAGACTATCCTTTAGAGGCATCCTAGTTATTATGTATTATGTATTATTATAGTTATATTTTATCCTACTATCCTTCAGGTTTTTAATTCAATTTAATGTATTTTACTGCAATGGTCCACTTTTTATCTAGAACAGAGTGCACCCACTTTTCCTGCCCCTATTTATATATCTATTGTCCGTGTTATGTGGGGTCAAAATATACATATTTTCCTTCATTTTATCCTAATCCCCCCTCTTCTCCTCCTGGTCCTCCCACCGGCTCAGACGGGGATGTACCCGACAGAGCAATCTTTCCTCCCAGCTGGGCATACACTGGAACTTGGTGTATCTGCTCCAGCGTCCTGTTGCCGGGTTACGAAGGTCACGTGCCTGGCACCCCGATTATGTGACCGGCAGCCCGAGTCATGTGACCGCCCTGAGCCCCGGCAAGCATGCAGCAGCGCACAAAGGCTCTTTTAGTGATTATATCTTCATTTATTGTGCAAACACCACCCTTGACAGGTCCCACACGTCAGATTCACAGCACGTGTGAGCAAAAACAGATCATCAATGACACTATGCATCAACTATCCTTAGCAGATACCTGGAGAGAGCATAATGGACCAGCCAGGGATTATATATTCTACTCCTCTGCACACCACTCTTACACCCGCATTGATATGATTCTATACTCAGCTAATGCACTCTCACTTCTTTTGTATAGCTGACATATTGTCTCAGCATGGTCTGTCCAAAAGGTCAGTTCCTTTCTCCTGGCGCCTAAATGAGGCCTTACTCACTGACCCTACAGTCCAGACTCAGATTCCCACTGATCTGGTTAATTTCTTCAGTGAAAATACCACCACAGACTCCTCCCCTCACTGGGTATGGCTTTCCAATTAAGCTTTTATCAGAGGAAATTAATAGCAATATAAATATATAAATACATAGGCGTGCGCACGGGGTGTGCCGGTGTGCCTGGGCACACACTAATAGGTTCGAATCGGCACCCCCATGCTGCACGCTGCAGTGTCTCCCCCCCCGGCTAATTGCCCTGTGGCTCTGTGTGTCTGCAGCCGCCCGCCGCACCTTTAATTAATTTGCATTTTAAATACATTAAATGTACCCTGTCCCTGGGCTGCCTGCGGGCGGGGCGGAGCTCTGACTTCTGGATCCAGCGGAGGCGGAGAGTGAGTGTGCCGTGCGGTGCGTGCCGTGCGGCGCAGGCTGACGTCACACTCACGTCACGTCACACTGTGTGCCCTGCGCGCCTGGTGAGGTGAGGGCCTGACGGCGCTGGATAGAGATTGGTCCAGTATCCGGCGGTATCTGCCTGAAGAGTTCAGTCTTTTTCAGTCAGTTTTCTTGTGGTGGTGTTGGTGCCAACCTGCCACTGCAGCAGTGTGTATTTTTAAAAATTAAAAAAGTAAGTTTACCAGTCCAGAGACTCCAATAGGGTAGCATCACTAGCAAACGTTAAAACGTATATAAAAAGAAGTATGTTACAACTGTATGTCTACCTCTCCTCCTTTCTGACTGTCCCACAGTGCTACCCCTCTGGCTCTGTTGTCCCATCCCTGTAACAGTATTAGGGTACTTTCACACTTGCGGCAGGATGAATCCGGCAGCCGGATCCGTCCTGCCGCAAGTGCCCTTGCACTGCCGTGCTGCCGCTACGGCGCAGCATGGCAAAGATCGCCAAATTGAAAAGTCGGACATGCAGGACTTTTAGTCCGGCAATCTCCGGCCGCGCACTGCTGTGCTGCGCCGTAGCTCCGCCCGCCCCATTATAGTCAATGGGGACGGAGCGGCAGCACGGCAGTGCAAGGGCACTTGCGGGAGGACGGATTCGGCAGGCTGAATAGCCTGCAGGATTCGTCCTGCCGCAAGTGTGAAAGTACCCTTAGGCCCCTTTCACACCTGCGTTCTTCTTTTCCGGCATAGAGATCCGTCGTCGGGTCTCTATGCCGGAAAAATCCTGATCAGGATCATCCCCATGCATTCTGAATGGAGAGAAATCCGTTCAGGATGCATCAGGATGACTTCAGTTCAGGACCGGAACGTTTTTTGGACGCAGCAAATACCGCAGCATGCTGCGCTTTTGTTCCGTCCAAAAATCCGAACACTTGCCGCAAGGCCGGATCCGGAATTAATGCCCATTGAAAGGCATTAATCCGGATCCGACCTAAGCTAAACGTCGTTTCGGCGCATTGCCGGATCCGACATTTAGCTTTTTGTGACTGGTTACCATGGCAGCCAGGACGCTAAAGTCCTGGTTACCATGGTAAAATGTAGCAGGGAGCGGGGAGCGGCATACTTACATTCCGTGCGGCTCCCGGGCGCTCCAGGATGACGTCAGGCGCCCCAGTGCATGGATCACGTGATCGCATGGATCACGTGATCCATGCGCATGGGGCGCTCTGACGTCATTCAGGAGCGCCCGGGAGCCGCACGGAATGTGGCATGCCGCTCCCGCTCCTCGCTCTACTATGGCAACCAGGACGCTAGTAGCGTCCTGGCTGCCATAGTAACCTGAAAGCAATTCGAAGACTGATCAGGATCCTGATCAGTCTTCTAATGCTTCAGGTGACTTGCGTTCTGACGGATCCGGCAGGACGGAAGTGCCTGCCGGATCCTCAGAACGCAAGTGTGAAAGGACCCTTACCCTGATTGATACCCTACCCCTCAGTTTAGTCAGAATATATATGATTATCTGAACCTTCTGAGGAGTATCAGGGAATTATACAGGGGGGTAGGGGGCATATAACTATGGAGGGCTATGCTATTATCCGATTTTATACAGGGGTAATAACTAATATATTACTCCTAGCCCCTGTATTATGTCCCTGATGGCCCTCCTCAGTTATATTACCCCTGTATAATGTACCCTGATACCCCTCAGTTTAGTTATATAATATAACTGAGGGGTATTCTGGTAAATTATAAAGGGCGGCTTAATATAACTAAGGGGTATCAGACGGGTCGCGGGTACATTATTATACACTATACATTATATTATAACTAACAGGTATTAGTACATTATAAAGGGGTAATATAACTTATATTACCCATGTATAATGTCCTTGATATCCCTCCTTGCTAGTTTTATTACCCTTGTATAATATATCCCAATACCCCTTAGTTATATTACCCCCTGTATAATGTCCCCAGATAGCCCTCCTCAGTCATATGTCATCCACAGACAGATCCGCCATAACAGTGTCATCCACAGATCCCCCATAACAGTGTCATCCACAGATCCGCCATAACAGTGACATCCACAGATCCCCCATAACAGTGCGTCATCCACAGATCCCCCATAACAGTGTCATCCACAGATCCCCCATAACAGTGTCATCCACAGATCCTCCATAACAGTGCGTCATCCACAGATCCTCCATAACAGTGTGTCATCCACAGATCCCCCATAACAGTGCGTCATCCACAGATCCCCCATAACAGTGTCATCCACAGATCCCCCATAACAGTGTCATCCACAGATCCCCCATAACAGTGTCATACACAGATCCCCATAACAGTGTCATCCACAGATCCCCCATAACAGTGTGTCATCCACAGATCCCCCATAACAGTGACCTCCACAGATCCCCCATAACAGTGTCATCCACAGATCCCCCATAGCAGTGTCATCCACAGATCCCCCATAACAGTGCCATCCACATATCCCCCATAACAGTGTCATCCACAGATCCCCCATAACAGTGACATCCACAGATCCTCCATAACAGTGACATCCACAGATCCCCCATAACAGTGTCATCCACAGATCCCCCATAACAGTGACATCCACAGATCCTCCATAACAGTGACATCCACAGATCCTCCATAACAGTGTGCCATCCACAGATCCTCCATAACAGTGTCAGCCACAGATCCTCCATAACTGTGCGCCTGCGCACTGAGGAGAGACTGAAAGGAGGGGAAGATCCTTGAAAGCAAGCAGAGGACGCATAGCAGGCGACTGAATAGCTTCTTTGGTAAGTAAATTGTTTTATTATAGTGCTGAAACTGCTTAAAACTCTAAAGAAAAGTTTTCGAGAGTGTTTCTCTCTTTCTCATGTCTGAAGCAATACCGAGGAAGTAAAACTCTTGAAAGCTTGTGTTTAAAGTATTAGGTTAGTACAATAAAAAGGTATCCCTGCATACCGCAATACTGGTATTTTGTAATCTTATTTATATATACTTATTTAGTTTTTTTCAGTAGTATGATTAAGTGGTGAAAATTATTATTGCCCCCCCATTTTTGACTGTGATATCTTATGTGCCCCCACTATATATTGTTCCTAGAGTCGCCACTGTGCAGAGGCGGAGTAACAGCAACGCTCCGGCCGTGTCAGAGAGCAGTGCCAGAGCAGAGCCCAGCGTTTTCTCCCAGAACGGGTTCCGGGCGGCAGCCAGGTAGAGTAGGTAAGTTTAAAAATTATTTTTTTCTGCTTTTATGAGGCTGCAGTATTTTATAATATTTCAATCAGGGCATTATTATTTACTTTCAGGGTCAGGGCAGCTCAGCTGTGTCGTCTAACTTAAAGGGTTAAAAGTTTACTGCCTACTACTGATAGTTAGTTGAGATTCAAATACAGATTTTTCTGAATGTTTTGAACTTGGAAGATATACACAGTCTAATATCCAGAAAACAGTAATTGTGAGATACAGAATTCCAAAATATGGATCGGTTTGTTATCAGGAAACCAAAAACAAGCCAATACCTCAGACTCTGTGGCTAACACTGTGCCTGAGTATGTTGCTGATAAAAGTGCAGAAGACGATATTTCTGTTGGTTCCGATCAGTGCAGTTTACACTCAGAAAATGTACCAATTGATGCGTCAAGTCTTGATGAAGCTGAGGATGTTATTTCTTTTAGTTCAGAACAGAGCACTTCATATTCAAAGCCATCATCAGACATGCAAACTGATGAACCAGAACCAATGTGTAGTTCCAGTGAGTGCCAAGCGGCAGGTCATGACCAAACAGAAGACATTACAGATTTTAGTTCAGGGCTTTGTTCAACAAAGCAATCAAACATAGCAGTTGATGATCCAGTCTGTAGTATTCCCCAAAACAGATTTGAACGTCAGAATCGAGTAGCTAGAGGCCCTTATCAGCCACAACTGAGTATGTTTCCAAGAACTAAAATAGGGAATAAAGAAAGAAATTTTCATAGTGATTGGTATGGAAAATACAGGTGGCTGGAGTATAGTCCAGCAAAAGATGCAGCATTTTGTTTCTACTGACGTTGCTTTTCTTCTAATGATGCAACACAAAAAGGTCACGCTGATCCAGCCTTTATTGAAAAGGGATTCAGAAACTGGCACAGGGCTAATGAATGTTTTAAAACTCACCAACAATCAAAATCTCATATGCGGAGCACTTCTGCATGGTCAAGCTTTAGTGAAGGAAAACCTATTGATGTGTTACCAGATGAGAGCAAGAAAATATATCTATCAAAAAAAGAAGAAGAAAGGTGCAAGAACAGAAATCTCATGAAGCGACTGACTGATATTGTTCGGTGTTTGGCAATAGGTGGCAGACCATTTCGAGGTCACAATGAAAAAACTGATAGCCACGAGAGAGGTTTATTTCTGAATGTTGTTGATCTACTAAAAAAATATGATCCTGTCATGCAAAGACATTTGCGAGAATCTCCTCGAAATGCTACATATCTGAGTAACCGCATCCAGAATGATTTAATTATGGCCTTACATAATATTGTGCAACAAAAAATTGTGTCAGCAATAAATAGAAAAATGATCTCCATAATTGCAGATGATACAGCTGACCGTGGACACCATGAGCAGATGTCTGTCATAGTACGATATTTTAATAATGAACAGCAAAGTCCAGTTGAGCATTTTGTTTCAATTCAAAGGCTCTTAAAAGTTGACGCCCAGTCTATTTTTGATCAAATAAATAATGTTCTTGATATTATTAAAACTGACTGGTCATCAGTGATCTCTGTGTGCTTTGATGGAGAATCTACTATGTCTGGATGCACTGCAGGTGTTCAGATGAAATGTAAAGAAAAAAACCATGAAATACTCTATGTACACTGCTATGAACATTGTTTAAACCTTGTCCTAGTTGATGCATGCACCTCAAGTAGACAAAACAGAACAGTGTTTGACTTCTTTGGCATTATACAGACTCTTTATGCCTTCATAGAGGGAAGTCCTGTGAGACATGCTGTAACCCTGGGTTCACACCTGAGCGTTTTACAGCGCGTTCAAACGCGCTGTAAAACGCTCAACAGATTAAAACCAATGCATCCCTATGGGAGTGGTTCACACTTGAGCGTTTTACAGCGCGTTTGAACGCGCTGTAAACGCCCAACGCATAAACAAGTACTTGAGCTTCTTTTGGGGCGTTTGACGCGCGTTTGTGATTGACACCACAGTAGTCAATCACAAGAGCAGCGCTTCTACGCGTGTTTCCTATTTTCAAAAGCGGCTGAAATACGCGCGACAAAACGCGCGTAAAGCGCGTTTTTAGAACGCCTCAGGTCTGAACCCAGGGTAATGGAGAAGATTTCTCAAGAAGTAGGAACTCAGTTGAAGACTCTAACCCTGGGTTCAGACCTGAGCGTTCCAAAAACCACTACTGTGGTGTCAATCACAAAACGCGCGTCAAACGCCCCAAAAGAAGCTCAAGTACTTGTTTATGCGTTGGGCGTTTTACAGCGCGTTCAAACGCGCTGTAAAACGCTCAAGTGTGAACCACTCCCATAGGGATGCATTGGTTTTAATCTGTTGAGCGTTTTACAGCGCGTTTGAACGCGCTGTAAAACGCTCAGGTGTGAACCCAGGGTAAAGTCACTGTCAAACATAAGGTGGGCATGCAGAGCAGAAGCAGTGGCTGCAGTAAAAGAAAACTTTTCAGTTATTTTACAGGCTTTACATGAGATCATCGAATCAAGTCGCTTAGCTGATGCTAAAATAAAAGCAAGGGGCCTTATTTGTGAATTAAATTCTTTCAAGTTTATCTTTGCTCTGCACATGATGCACCCTATTCTCCAAATGGTGGTAAAAGTTAGCAAGACATTGCAAGCATCAAATCTCAACTTGCTTACTGCAATGACAGTGGTGAAAAGCCTGCGCAACTCCTTGGTTTCCATGAGAAGTGACCCAGGTTATTTTCAGTAAATTTTCCATGATTGTGAAAAAAAGTGTGCTGAAAATAATGTCGCCATTCCACCAGTTAGGAAGAGAAAACCTTCTGTCCTTCTTGATGAAGCAGCACAGTCTCAGTATCACTATGAAACAAAAGAGGAGCAGGAAAGGATCACTTCATTTTACCCACTACTGGATTCATTGATAACTGGTATTGACCAGCGATTTGAACAGGAGTCGTGGGATATTGTAACTGCAGTAGGAAAACTGCTACGCTTGGAGATTCCTAAAGGTGACATAGAAATCCTTGCCAACAAATTTAAGGTGTCGGTGAATGAATTGGAAGCAGAAGCAACACTGCTAAGGGAGCATGATGGACCTACTCCTAAAGGTTGCGCCACAAATACCATCAAAGAGTGGCTGGTTTAAAGAATCACATTTAATTATTTTTATAAGTGTGTTCAATGCTTTACAGTGTTACCAGTGACAAGCTGTTCATGTGAAAGAGCCTTTTCAAAACTGACACATGTAAAAACCAAACTGAGGAGTACAATGTCCCAAGAACGCCTGGATGCACTCATGATATCATATATTGAGCAAGAATTGGCTTGGTCGGCTACTTATAACGAGGTCATTGAAGAATTTAAGTCCATAACACCTTCTGTGCGACGTCTTCTTCTCTAGAGGATAAAGATGAGGAAAAATTCCCATGTACCATGCATTTTGTGTAAAAATGTTTACTTAAATTTGTTACAGTTATAACAGCTTATTTATTTTAAATGTTTAAGTTAAACAATGTCAAATGTTTGTTTACATTGCTAAATGTATTTAATAAAACAAACTGTTTTAATATGGTTTTTAAATGTTTTGTTTATATTGATAATTATATGAGTACGACTGTACGGGTCTGTATGTATGTATGCAGAGTGTATTTGTATATATATTGTGAGGGGTTAAGCTCGGGATCGCCTTTGCTGGGGTCAGAGGACACGTGTCAGCTTCATACCATTCCGACCAGACACCGGGAATAAGGTTTAAGCTGGCTTGTAGCCAGGTTTATTGAGAAGGTTGCATAAATAAAAACAGAACAACAAAAGAAAAACTTGCCTGTCCGGCGCTTACTAAACATCAGAGGTCCCTATCTATCCACTGGAGGGCTTCTCCCTGCCAGCTCACAAAACAATGTTTCAGCAACCTTTTACTCACGGTCTTTTCTCACTCACTCACACAGACAGACTTTCTGTGTCCCCAGGCAGAGAGAGACTGACTGACCTCCAGTCTCTGTTATATCCCCACCCTCTGTGCATCCTTATTAATTACCTCACAGGTGAGATCTTTCACCTGCTACTTCACATAGGAGAGGAATCTTGGGGAAATATACCTCCCTTCCACCACCAATCCTGCATTGGTGTCACAATATATATATATATATATATGTGTGTGTATATAATATATACATAGCGGCGAGCGACGTGTGTGTTTGGGCCTTAGGGTGCACACCCTAATGAAATAGGCTGCGCACGCCTATGTATATATATAAACTAGCAGCTCACCCTCTGATTTAGGCAGATCAGGTGCTCTGTCTATATGACGTCACCCCGTCACAGCATAATAAACTAATAGATAATGAGATAGAAGGCACCCTTTATCTGGAATGACCCAGAGACCGCTATGCTTTCAAGCTATATATTAATACATATAGTTAAAAATAAATGAGAAAATGAAAAATATAGAACAAAAATATAAAACAAAATAACCCCCTAAAATATTCCAAATTATCCATTGGCACAAAGTTATATTGTCATCTCATTTTCCATCCATATCCAATCCTACTAGATCGTAATGATTCTTATATTGATATGTTCTTTTTATTGTTCAATACGTTTTTATTGATTTTCAAATAAAAGTAGAAATACAATACAGCAAGCCGAGAAGCGGCTGTACATATACAGCATATATAGCATCTTGTACAACAAAAGGTGCATACAATGGTGCGGAACGTGACATAGGCATAGGAGTATGCTAATAGAGAACACATTACAGAACAGCCATAGACATGTGCGGGCAAACCTAGCAAATGGCAGCGTAACAGCATGAAAAGAGAATGAAAAATAAAGCGGTTTAGATTGGCAGATAAGAGGGGGGAGACATTAAGGAGGAGGTACCCAGGAAGAAGAAAGGGAGGGAGGGGGATAAAAACGAGATCATAGCAAATCATAGAAATTATAGACAGCAAAGGACCAGATCACCACAAACTATCCGGGAGCGCGGTAGCATATGTGCTGGACAGCTATGATACCCAGTGATTATGGGAGCTAATGCGGGTAGTAGGAGAGGAGCCAAAGACCATCTCACAGTGCATATGATAATTCACAGATTGTATCACCTCGTCAATATGTGGAGTGACAGCTTGCTTCCAATGACGCGCTATTACATTCCTTGTAGCTGAGATAACATGGGCAACCACCCACCGTATAGAAGGGGGGAGGTCTTTCAAACCAATCCTGAGGATTACCAGGGCAGGTGAAAGTGCAAGATTTGTGTCATTGACTTCGCGCAGAACCTGCTCCACCTTGCTCCATAGGGACCTAGTATACGCACAAGATCACCACATGTGTAGAGGCGTGCCTACTGCACCGCAGCCCCTCCAACATAGGGGCGAGTAACCCGGGGAACAATGCGCCAGCCTGTTCGGCGTTAAATACCATCTAAATTGGATTCTCCTAGCCTGCTCAATATGATTTACACATTTAGAAGTGCATAGAGACCAGCGTAAAGATGCTCGCCACTGGGCCAGGGTGAACTGCACGTCCATTTCCTGCTCCCACCTAATGATAAACGGCTGTTTATTATTTAATTGGTCAGAAAAGAGCCCAGTATAAAATGTGGAAATCCTGGGGCGCCTTGATGAGTGTCGTACAAACCACAATTGACAGGGATTATCAGGGGGGGTTGAGGTAACCGTTAGGAGAGTGCTAAGCATATGTCTGATTCTGAGGAACTGAAAGAACTGAGAGTTTGGAATAGAGTGCGAGGAGTGGAGTGTTTGAAAATTAACCATATGCCCCTCGGAGAACAGACATCCCAAAGTTTGAATTCCACAGCCAGACCAAACGCTGAGGTTCAGGTCCGGGGAGTGGTATATCAGGGATAGCAGCAGAATTTTATCCCTGGGGATCCTGACTAACTTTAAAGTGTGAGAAACATAGTTCCATATAAACACCGTAGCTTGCATAGTGGCCAGCGGTACAGTAGGATGAGAGAATTTCATGTTAAGCGCAGCAAGAAGAGCAGGCAGGGAATGATGCAGAGCAAATGATTCCTCAATTTGAACCCACTTCTGGGGGGCAGATGGTGTCCACCATTCCAATGCCTGCTCCGCCAAGCTCGCCAGGTAGTACCTATATAAGCAAGGAACTCCCAGCCCCCCAGACCGGATCGACGGATAGAGGGTGAGTTTTGGTACACGTGGACGACGGCCTCCCCAAATGAACCTCATCAGATCCGATTGTAGCTGAGTTATGAGGCCCCTAGGGATCTGTACCGGTAGGCATCTAAATAAGTACAAGACTTTCGGCGGTACCAACATTTTAGTGACGTTGATGCGTGCTATCCATGACAGATGTACCTGCGACAGTCTAGTATAGTCCGCCTGTAGCTCTTTCCTGAGCTTAGAAAAGTTAATGGAGATTACGTCCGCTATGCTCCTACCTAATTCCAACCCAAGATATGTAACTGACACAGATTCCCATTGAAAAGGGTAGCGCTGTTTCAGCCTTTCTACTACATTTACAGGGATGTGAAAGTCCAGTATCTTAGTCTTGGTAATATTCAACTTATAGTACGAGCATCTGGAGAAAGCATCCAGGACCTCGGTGAGGGCAGATAGCGAGACTTCCGGGTCAGTCAAGGACAAGATGACATCATCCGCATATAACCCGACAACATGTGAAGTGTCGCCCACCCGGACCCCACTGATTCGAGGGCACATTCTCACCGTGGTCGCCAGGGGCTCCATTATCAACGCAAAAGTAAGCGGCGGCAATGGACACCCCTGCCGAGTGCCATTGGAAATAGTGAATGGATCAGATAAAAAACCTGAAGCCAGTACCCGGGCAGATGGGCGTGTGTATAGGCCCAATACCGCTTTCCGGATATGCCCCTGGAATCCAAAGGCCTGGAGCGTTCGATCCAGGAACCCCCAATGAACCCTGTCAAAAGCCTTTTCAGCGTCCAAGGACACTAGCATTGTGGGGCTCCTGGATCCAGCCGATAGTTGTACCAAGTTAAGCATCCTTCTGGTGCCATCTCTGCATTGCCTACCCGGGACAAAGCCTACTTGGTCAGGGTCTATAAGCCATTATGATTTTAGATTCAGTGATAGGTGCACTAAGGGAGGCTAACTGGGGGGCTGTCAATTTGGGCAGTGTGACACCACCCAAAAAGGAAGACATATCTGAAGCACTGGGCTGGGGAGTAGAAGGATCATCCTTCAAATTTTATAATTGGGAATAATAAGAGGCGAATGCATTTGATATTTCTTGAGGATGCGTTATAGTATTGCTACCAAAATGCAACTTGTCTATTCTCGCATTAACTGCCCTCTTCTTGAGCTTATTAGTGAGGAGAGATCCGGCTCTGTCCCCCATATGATAACAGTGGGACCTGATTTTGCGCAGGGACTTTTCATAGTTGAATAACAGCAACGACCGCAGGTTATTCTGACAATTCCTCAGATCAGACAAACGCGAAGCAGTCGGGTCAGTTTTATACCTCTGACTGGCCATTTCTAATTGAGAAGTAGCTGCTGACAATTGCGCCTCTCTGGCCCGCTTCAACCGGGAGGCATATTGCAACAGAACCCCTCGCATATACGCCTTTTGCGCCTGCCATAAGGTGGAGGGAGAGACACCTGGGGTATCATTAAATTGAAAAAACTCAGTGAGGTGTCCTTCAAATTCCTTCACTCTGTGGGGGCACTTCAATAAGTACGGGTTCAATTTTCAAAGTTGTTTAGGCAGGCATGAGGATACCTTAATGGAAATAGGAGAATGATCGGTCCAAGACGCTGCAGAAATGTCAGTGCGAAGCACAGAGTGCAGCAAGTCCCTGGAAACCAGAAAGAAATCTATACGAGATTGCGATTCATGCGAAGATGAGATATGCGTGTAATCCCGTTCAGACCCGTGCTGGTACCGCCAGATATCATGCAAGCCCGAGGCTTTCAATGCTTGGCGCAGATCCATCCGACTGGCACCAGCACTAGATCCGCAATCCATCTCCGCATCAATTGGAATGTTAAAATCTCCTCCCATAATAATCGCGCCTTGCGCCACCTTCATGACCTTCCTGTGTACTCTATTGAAGAAGGACACCTGTCGAGAATTGGGCGCATATACAGAGACTATAGTATAGGGTCGTCTCTCAAGAGCACAAAAGGATCACATATCTACCTGAACCACCAGTAATACATTTATGCAGCTTAAACGCCACAGTGGCTTTGATACATATAAACGTCCCGGCTTTCCTCCTCTTAGCAGCTGGAGAATAGAAAATATGTGGGTAAAGGCGGTGTATGCAATGGTGCTGGTCCGACTCCAACAGATGGGACTCCTGTATCAGAGCAACATCACATCTGTTGTGGATAAGATTACGCCACAATTGTGACCTCCTATATGGGGAATTTAAACCCCTAACATTATTTGAATAAAACTTGAGTTCCGCCATACTGATTGTCTAAGGAGAAAGGTCCCATCCATTGGAGCCCGCCCGCCCGATGCGCCAGTTCAGTGGCCACCAAGAGCATAAAACAATCAAGCCTATAGACATCAAACAGCACCCATTCTGTACATTGTAGATATGACGTACACACCATTGATGCAAAAAAGAAAATAAAAAACAATAACAATAAAACAAAATAAGGAACAGCTGAAAAAACTTGTAACCAGTCCCTGGACACCATGGAACAAAGTCCCAGAGACACGACAGAGGGAGTGTTAGGATCTGGACTTGAACCTGAGACCTTTGCTGTGTCTGGCGGTGCCTCTACTTGCTGAGCCACCTGAAATGCTGGACAGTTCCTTAGACTATTCCTTGAATAATCTTGTCTTGAATCTTGTTTGCCTTGAACCTTGAACTCTTTGCTCCTCCCATGAACTTCCTGATTTAAGCCATGTTTCTGCACTTCCTGGTTGCCAGAATATTGTGCCTTTACCAGCCAATATCTCGCTCCCGTCTATCCTGCTGCCGACCGTTTCTCTGCTACCATCCGTTACTGACATTTGCCTTGTTCCTCGACTACGCTCCTGCTTAATCCCCGTCTGCTATATCTGCTACTGAACCTCGACTTGCTCACCTCCTGCTGGGGCTATCCCGAGGACCGCGACCTGGTACTAGCACGCAGCAAAGTCCATCTCCACCATCTGGAGCTCTGGCGAATACTAGTTAGTACTTAGACCCCGCACCTCAGGTGAACCCGTGTCATCAGCCAGGGTGACCAGCGTGAATATCTGCTCCGCTGCTATTGCTACTGGCCTCCGAGCCTGACTCCAGACCGTGACAGAATATTCTGGCCAAAAACATGGAGGCCGCTGTAGCAGCTGCTGTGGCTCCTCTCAGGGTACAAATCTCTGAGTTGCAGGCATTTGGTGTTGACTACCAGGAAAAGTTTGCTGATTTATAAATTGAAATGAAAGGGCTACAAGAGGACATCCTTGATCTGCATAGACAATTGCGGGACTTTCGTTCCCGCTATACTGCTGCCGTAGATACTAACGCACGAATGCCCCTACCACTCAAGTTTAATGGAGACTGTCACCATTACAGAGGTTTCCTTAATCAGTGTCGTATATACTTTCAGATGCAACCAGCTGCATTTACTTTTGACAGGAAAAGGGTGCTGTTTATTATCAATCTCCTGACTGAGGAAGCCTTAGCCTGGGCCTCCCCTTATGTGGAGAAAGATGATGTCATCCTGGATAATTTCAATAATTTTGTGGCTGCTATGAATCAAGTTTTCGATGATCCTAACCGCTGCGCTACTGCTGAAGCAAAATTACACAAATTAAGGCAGGGTAGACGCTCTGTTGCAGAGTATACCACGGAATTCCGACGTTGGATCTCAGACACCAATTGGAATCCAGCAGCACAAAAGAGTCAGTTCCGTCAAGGACTCTCTGAACAAGTAAAAGATGAGCTAGCCAGAGTAGAAAGTCCTGAAGACATGGAGGCTTTTATTAAATGATGTATTCGAATTGATCAGAGGCTTATTATCCTAGGCAGTAATGGCGACATGCGTTTTTCTACTAGTCAGTTTACTCCTAAGGGTCCAAGAGTTCTTCCGGATTGTGACAGTCCTGAACCTATGCAGGTGGATGCTATTAAAGATCATTACTACTCAGGAGAAAGAAAGACGACGTTCAGAGAACTTATGTCTTTATTGTGGAAACGCTGGACACTACGCAATTAATTGTCCCAATAAATTTAGAAGAACAATTGCGGCAACTGATGTTGTATCTGAACAAATAAACTCAATTTCTCAGTCTGTCTCTCCTTTGATTCAGGAAGCAAATAAAGTTAATTCCTTATCAACTCATTTTATCATCCCTATAAAACTTATCGTTGAAGATTGTGAAATACCTTGTTCTGCTATGCTGGACTCAGGGGCCGGGGGAAATTTCATGGACATTTAATTTGCCCAAAACCATAACATTCAAATAAGAAATAAACTCACCCCTGTTGATATGGAAACTGTGGATGGCTCACCCTTATCTTCAGGACCTTTTACCCATGAGACTGTTTCACTTAAACTCCTAATTGAGACTGACCATCAGGAGACTATCAGCTTTCAGCTGATCACATCACCCAAGTTCCCTATCATCCTGGGCATTCCTTGGTTCTCTATCCATATTCCATCCATTAACTGGGAAACACGTTCTTTTAGTTTTTCCTCTGACCATTGCAAAAAACATTGCAGGGAATCTTATCAAATAAGCCCTCCACCAACTCTGGATTCACAAGCAGTTATGGTAACTACCCAGTCTTATGACAAGCTACCTCCACAATATCTTGAGTTCTGGGACGTTTTTGATAAAAAGAACGCCGATCAGCTGACTCCTCATCGCTCTTATGATTGCCCCATTGAATTGCTTCCAGGGGCAGAAATACCCTTTGGTCGCCTTTTTTCTTTATCAGAACCTGAGCTGAAGATGCTCCGGGAGTGGCTTAATGAGAATCTGGAGAAGGGCTTTATCAGACACTCAACCTCTCCTGCTGGGGCAGCCTTGTTCTTCGTGGAGAAAAAGGACTCAACCCTGCGTCCGTGTATCGACTACAGAAACTTAAACAGGATCACAATTAAAAATCGCTACCCACTTCCATTGATTCCAGAAATGCTCGAGAGACTCCTCTCCGCCAAGCTCTTTACCAAATTAGATTTACGGGGGGCATACAATCTTGTCCGCTTTCGTCCTGGAGACGAATGGAAAACTGCTTTCAGAACAAGATATGGACATTTTGAGTCTTTGGTCATGCCCTTTGGACTGTGCAATGCTCTTGCAACCTTTCAGCATTTTATTAATGATGTTTTCTGAGATTTGCTGGATCAGTTTGTAATAGCCTATTTGGATGATATTCTCATTTTTTCTGATAATTTGGAAGAACACCACAAGCATGTCTGTATTGTCCTCGAGAGACTAAGGCAGAATCAAGTTTACATCAAACTAGAGAAATGGGAGTTTGAACAAAGTCATATCCAGTTCTTGGGTTACATAATTTCTTCTGAAGGGGTAAGCATGGATCCCGATAAGATCAAAGCAGTGGTGGATTGGCCTGTCCCTAGGAATGTTAAGGAGATACAACGATTTGTTGGATTTGCCAACTTTTACAGGAGATTTATAAGGAATTTCTCCAAGGTAATAGCTCCAATTACACAGATGACAAAGAAAGGAATACCCTTTTGTGGTCACCCGAGTCACAGGCTGCCTTTAGTAAACTAAAGACTCTCTTCACTACTGCACCAATACTGGTACATCCAGATCCTGAACTACCTTTCATCGTAGAAGTTGATGCTTCAGATTCTGCTGTGGGAGCTATTCTTTCTCAGCGAATTGGAGAAAAATGCAGCTTCATCCTTGTGCTTATTTTTCTCGACTGATGTCTCCAGCCGAGAAGAATTATGACATTGGAAACAAGGAGCTGCTGGCTATTAAGCAAGCATTTTCTGAGTGGAGGCATCTGCTGGAAGGGGCTAAGCACCCTGTAACCGTTCTCACGGATCACAAAAATTTAGAATTTATTCGTTCTGCCAAGAGGTTGTCATCTAGACAAGCTCGTTGGACCCTATTCTTCTCGAGGTTCAATTTTGTTATCTCGTACCGCCCTGGGTCAAGGAATGGTAAGGCTGATGCCCTGTCACGGATGTTGTCTGGGCCTCTCCAGGAAAGCAACTCTGAATGTACGATCCTGCCTCAAAAGAACTTTCTAGGGGCCATGAGTTCTAAGACCTTTCTTAATCTTCTCAAGAAGGGGTATGAGAATGACCCACTTCTTAATCATCCTCCTGAAGACCTTAACCTCAAGTACAGCAACGGTTTTTGGACTCAAGCGCATTGCCTCTATGTACCTGAATCAGTTCGAGTAGAAGCCCTCAGATTGGTTCACGACTCTAAACTTGCTGGTCATTTTGGGGTTTCTAAGACAGAGGAACTCTTATCACGTTCCTTTTGGTGGCCTGGGTACAAGAAAGATGTCAAGAGTTATGTGGCTTCGTGTCGAACCTGTGCTCGCAATAAGACACCCCGATCTTCTCCTCTGGGGTTACTTCAACCACTGCCCGTTCCATCAAGACCATGGGGGTCAATTTCGATGGACTTTGTGGTCGACCTTCCCTTTCTAAAGGGATGACCACCATCCTGGTAGTTGTGGACCGTCTCACTAAAATGGCTCATTTTATTCCAGTTAAGGGGTACCCTCTGCCGAACATACTGCAGAAGTAATGGTCCGGGAAGTTTTTAAACTACATGGAATTCCTGATGATGTGGTGTCTGACAGAGCAGTACAGTTTACCTCTAAATTTTGGAGAAGTTTTTGCTCAGCATTGGGTTTAACAATTAATCTGTCCTCAGCTTTTCATCCACAGTCTAATAGTCAGACCAATAGGACCAATCAAACGTTGGAGCAATACCTTCGATGTTTTGTGAGTTATCTTCAGGATGATTGGGTGGACCACCTTCCTACGGCAGAATTTGCTTATAATATCTCTAAACATAGCTCCACTTCCCAAAGCCCCTTTTTACTAAACACTGGGTATCATCCAGTTTTAATTCCAGGTCTACCTATTTCAACTCCAATTCCTGCTGTTACCGATAGATTAACTTCATTACAGGAAATCCAGGAGAAATTGATGGATACATTGAAGGAGGCTCAGGAATATTACAAGAAGGCTGCTGACAGATATCGGTGATCAATCCCCACCTTTCAATTAGGTGATAAAGTTTGGTTATCTACCAAAAATTTGAAGGTTCAGGTTCCATGTGCTAAGTTGGGTCAAAGGTTTGTGGGACCTTTTGAGATTTCTGCTCAAATCAACCCGGTCACTTTTCGCCTAAAACTTCCCAACAATATGAGGATTCATCCTGTTTTTCATGTATCACTACTTAAAACGTTTCATGAAAATACTTTTTCTGGAAGAATTCATCCTCCTCCTCCTCCACCTGTTGAAGTACAGGGTGAAGAAGAATTTGTGGTGGAGAAAATTCCTGACTCCAGGATTTTTCGGAAAAAATTACAATATCTGGTTCAATGGGAAGGATATGGGCCAGAAGAAAACTCTTGGGAGCCGGATGAGAATGTTCATGCCCCTAGATTAACAAAGGAATTCCACCAGAGGTTTCCTCACAAACCTGGCCCTAAGACATCCAGGGGATGTCCTGGGAGGACGGGAGTACTGTTAGGATCTGGACTTGAACCTGGGACCTCTGCTGTGTCTGGCGGTGCCTCTACTTGCTGAGCCACCTGAAATGCTGGACAGTTCCTTAGACTATTCCTTGAATGATCTTGTCTTGAATCTTGTTTGCCTTGAACTCTTTGCTCCTCCCATGAACTTCCTAATTTAAGCCATGTTTCTGCACTTCCTGGTTGCCAGAATATTAATACTTTACCAGCCAATATCTCGCTCCCGTCTATCTTGCTGCCGACTGTTTCTCTGCTACCATCCGTTACTGACATTTGGCTTGTTCCTCGACTATGTTCCTGCTTAATCCCCGTCTGCTATATCTGCTACTGAACCTCGACTTGCTCACCTCCTGCTGGGGCTATTCTGAGGACCGCGACCTGGTACTAACACGCAGCAAAGTCCATCTCCACCATCTGGAGCTCTGGCGAATACCGGTTAGTACTTAGACCCCGCACCTCAGGTGAACCCGTGTCATCAGCCAGAGCGACCAGTGTGAATATCTGCTCCGCTGCTATTGCTACTGGCCTCCGAGCCTGACTCCAGACCGTGACAGGGAGTCTGCCAGGGGGTGATATCCACCCCGTGCCTAAAACAGCAGACTTGAACTGGGGGAAATAAGAACAAACAAATGAGTCGTTACGTGACCCGGCTACATCTAACCGGATGAAAAAGTGATAAGGCTCCGTCAAGGGAACAGGTAATGGGATCAGGCTGGTTCCCAGTCCGGTTCAAGCTTATCAGGTACATTCTTCTGAGGGCGGCCCGGAGGAGTGCCAGGAGGTAGCAGATCAAGATTGTGGAGTAGGTCTTCAACCGCTTTAGGGGATGAGCAGGAAACCAGTTCCCCTTGATAGAAATCAGCAGCTTAACCGGGAAGCCCCACCGGTGTCGAATCTTCTGATCCCGGAGAATCTTAGTGAAATGCGAATATTCGTTGCGTTTACGTGAAAAAGGACGGGCACTCCAGTTCTGGATCAGACTGGGAAAGAACGATGTTTAATTGCACTTAACGAGATAATATAGTGTACACACAAATCTAAGGCTTTGAATGACAGGTGAAAGGTGCAGAAGCAAATGAGACGACCGTAGGTTATAGTCCGTCCATTTGCCCGTCCATCAATCCCCTGCATCAAAATATAAACGTATAATAATCACATATAATAATAGTAAAACTCCACCATTAAGCTCCTAAAAATCGATATCAAAAGAATTCATCCAAAATTGGCAGTGGTATGGTTAGCTAAATGATTCAGTCCATCTAAAATAGTACAAAATTATTAGTCAATTAATAATGGTATCTGCCTATCCAGAGAGTGATATTAATAATGATTATAATATTGTCCCATCCAGGCGGTTTAATGATTAAAAGTCAATATTCCATCCAGAAGAATGTTAGTAGTAGCTGTAACTTCCACTTATCAATATATGCCGCCTCTATAATGCATGTGTCTTTATATAATCAGCAGGGTTAGTGTTTTATCCAGCAGAAAAGATAAAATAATCTGTGATACTTTATCACATTAATAGGATACAGTCCTACCCGCTCAGAAGAGTGTCCTTTGTTGCGGCGGTGTGGGTTACGCTCACTGTTGTTGCGCCGCTCCCTGCTCCAGTTACCCTCAGTGGCGTCCCACTTGGGTTTTGCACGAGCCTCTGACCTGGGAGCGCGCAGTCTGCAGCGGGCTCGGCTGTGGATCCGGTCGTCTATGCAATGCAGTAATATTCCTGCGCCGCAGATTAGTCGTGACTCGAGTCTTCTTGTAGATAAATTTCACAGGCTGGGGTCTTAGTATACCAGACGCTGTTTGGGACCTTCACGCCCCTGCTTAGCCACTGAGGAAGGGACGTGAAGGTCCCGAAACGCGTCTGGTATACTCAAGACCCCAGCCTGTGAAATTTATCTATAAGAAGACTCGGAGTCACGACCAATCTGCGTCCGCAGGAATATTACTGCATTGCATAGACGACCGGATCCACAGCCGAGCCCGCTGCAGACTGCGCGCTCCCCAGGTCAGAGGCTCCGTGCAAACCCAAGTGGGACGCCACTGAGGGTAACTGGAGCAGGGAGCGGCGCAACGACAGTGAACGTAACCCCACACCGCCGCAACAAAGGGACACTCTTCTGAGCGGGTAGGACTGTATCCTATTAATGTGATAAAGTATCACAGATTATTTTATCTTTTTCTGCTGGATAAAACACTAACCCTGCTGATTATATAAAGACACATGCATTATAGAGGCGGCATATATTGATAAGTGGAAGTTACAGCTACTACTAACATTCTTCTGGATGGAATATTAACTTTTAATCATTAAACCGCCTGGATGGGACAATATTATAATCATTATTAATATCACTCTCTGGATAGGTAGATACCATTATTAATTGACTAATAATTTTGTACTATTTTAGATGGACTGAATCATTTAGCTAACCATACCACTGCCAATTTTGGATGAATTCTTTTGATATCGATTTTTAGGAGCTTAATGGTGGAGTTTTACTATTATTATATGTGATTATTATACGTTTATATTTTGATGCAGAGGATTGATGGACGGACTATAACCTACGGTCGTCTCATTTGCTTCTGCACCTTTCACCTGTCATTCAAAGCCTTAGATCTGTGTGTACACTATATTATCTCGTTAAGTGTAATTAAACATCGTTCTTTCCCAGTCTGATCCAGAACTGGAGTGCCCGTCCTTTTTCACGTATACTTATTAATTTTGTCTTTGGGGTAAGGTGGGACCCATATTGGACGCTAGAGCATCCTATTTCCATCACTCTTCCTAAGTGAGCCACTCCCAGTCTATCATACCTTTTAAATTCCTTGCGTTTCGCCAATGTGGCTGCGGATAAGTCCGGGTACACAGAGATATCCTTGAATGCTGCAGACGGTGTTGGATCCTGTCTCAGCACACGCAGGAAGCGCTCTTTAACATGGTAGAAATGAATGCGAGCTATGACCTCCCGCGGGGTTGAAGGGTCCAGACCTTTGGGCTTGGGAATCCGGTGAATCCTATCAATTACGAGGTCCCTTTCCTGAAGATCAGGGATGGCATCTTTCAGTAGGGTTTGCAGCAGGAATTCCAGTTCTTGTGGGCCGACAGATTCTTGTACCCCACGCATGCGGATATTATTCCGCCGGTGGCGGTCCTCAAGATCCTGGAGCTTGGCTTTAATCACTTGCACGTCCTCCTCCATAACCTCATGAGCGTCTATGAGAGTATTATGTGAGGTGGCAGACTCCGCCATCTTGCCTTCCACGTGTGCCACGTGGTCACCCAGCCCTTGTATATCATGCCTCAGCTCCTTTAGCATGCAAGTAAGATCGGCACGCAGGGAAGAACGCAAAGCGTCCAGCATGGTGCGCATGAAGCCTTCAGTCAGCGGTATCGCCTCGGTATTTGTCAGCTGAAAGGAGGTAATATCATCGCTGGTTCCTGCAGGGGACCCCGGCGAGGCTGGAAAGTGCGACACAGGGGTAGGAGAGCCAGAGGCCCCAGTGCTTGGCGGGGGAGTCTTTGCAAAGAACTCTGTCATTTTCTTAGGAGCTTGCCTCTTTTTGATCTTGCCCATGTCGGGAGCAGAGAGGAGCACTTTGGAGTGGTCAACAAGTCCCTCCGGAGGATTGTGTGAGTCGCTTATGGTAGATGAGCACGGAGCCGAGCGCTCAAGCAGCCGGCGCCATCAACGTGCAGCTGATATGTTCTTTTATAAGAGCACCTTATCAATGTACTAATCTCAATATATATTGTGCTCAATATATATTGTCCATGTCACGTATCTTCCCATACAGCATAAAGTAAATTGATTGGATATAGGTGGTTATGAGATACCCCTCTTTATCTAAACATGTAAACTGCCCTAGTTCGCTTCATTAACTCTTACACGTGCCCACATTCCCAACTGTATTGTTTTTACACTTATGAGGTGTTATAGTTTGTTCTGTATGGGTATTTATGTATTCAGATAGTTTCTGATTACGGTCTGATGGCTCTTTAGACCATTGATGTTATGTCCATAACTCGTCTTTTAATCATCCACGTCCTTTGAATAATAATCTCTTTATATATATATTATATTACCGTAGTTTTACAGTCTCGCATTATTCCATGTATATTCCATATAACCATATACCCTCCACTTATTGTCATCCTTCTCATTTCAATAATAAAAACTGGGGGAAAAAAACAGATTTTTATGCGATTTTTAGTCCATTAATGCGTTTTTTGGAATATAGGTGTCTCACATTGCACACTATTAGTTATATTAAGATTAATATTTTTCAACAATCATAATAAACATAAATGTATAAAAATAATGAATATTGTATAATAGTGAGATAAACTAAAATATATATTCAAAAATGAGAGATATCACTATATAAGTATTCAACCATTTAGTCCTCTTAATTATTTCTTTTGCTAAATTTTTTCTTCTTTTTCTTTTTCACTATTTTTGTATTTTCCCTTTTACACATTTTTCAGATAGGTTTTTCTCACTATATCTTATTCATCGGGAATTGGAAAAACTATAGAGGTAGTTGTATGGGATGGGGGCCTCCCATCAAGGGGGGGATTGGAGTGCTGGTAATCAGCCTGACGCTGATCCCACGTCAACGAAGGGCACCC
The DNA here is from genome assembly GCA_033119425.1 of Bufotes viridis. NCBI lineage: Eukaryota > Metazoa > Chordata > Amphibia > Anura > Bufonidae > Bufotes > Bufotes viridis. The sequence goes on from CM065589.1 coordinate 355,274,519, forward strand.
ATCCCTGACCGACAGAAAACCAAAGAGAGCCAATTCCGCGTTCAACCCATCAGGTAAGAGCGTACCAAAATCTTATATTCTTCTTGATTCTTGTCGTGACATCCTAACAATTCCCCCTCTACAGTGTTTTGTAACTCTCTCAAATGCGGTAAAAATGTTTTGATAAGGAGTGTTTTTCACAGCCATTCCTTATATTTGCTATGTGTTCAGATATTATTTTTTTCAACATCCTTTTTGTCCTCCCTATATATTGTTTCTTGCACGGGCACTCTATAATATAAATCACATCAGTTGTACTGCATATCAAGAATTCCTTTATGTCGAAGGAAAAGGAATTCTGTGTAGAACTTACTTTAAGTGTCTTTTTTTTGGAAAAGAGGTGTTTTTGTAATTGTTGCATTTTCCACATCTATAAAAACCTTTCAAACCGAACAGATTGTGCATAGACTGTTCTCCTTTTTTATTTTCTTTAATAGTCAGAGCAATTTTTAGGCCTAAATTTGGGGCCTTTGTGTATATTATTTTGGGGCTACTATTTATCAATGAACCGATAACTTTGTCTTTTAAAATTTAATGCCAATGTTTTTTTTTATGCTATTTTCTATTTTCTTGTAATGTGCATTAGGTGGTAAAATAATCCTTATCTCTTCATCCTTAACCTCTGCCTTTTTATCAATTACACCACCTTCAAAAAACTTCTCTCTATCTATGTTTCTCACTTTAGCAAAGGGATATATTTATAATTTTAGATGGATATTACTTTCTTACAAATTGTTTTTTCAATTGTTCAGCCTCTTCTTCAAATTTCTGGTTATCTGTGCAGTTTCTTTTTACTCTACGGAATTGTCCCTTTGGTATATTCAGGGGCCATCTTGGCAAGTGGCCACTTGAATACAGAATGTAGCTGTTCTTTGCTACAGATTTATAATAAGTGCTGCATATTAATCTATTTTCCTGTACTGTGATTTGTAAATCTAAAAATTCAATTTTATGCTTACTGACATTGGCTGAAAAATGTAAATTATTCGAGGTCTGGTTTATTTATTCCAAAAAAACGCAGAAGTTCTATCTCAGATTTTTGCCATATAAAAATATTATCAATGTATCTCCGCCATAGCACCAGTTCTGTCCGCAGCTTAGGCGCTACGTGTTCTTGTTTCCACTGCGCCATAAACAAATGTGCGTAGCTGGGGGCACAGGAGGTAACACAGAGACCCCCCCCCCCCCCAGGAAGGCAAAACTGTGCATATTTCAGAGTGATCTTTTATTGTGGGAAGTCTAAGGCACACCTGCAATATTCATGCTGTCTAATCAGCACCTTGATATGCCACACCTGTGAGGTGGGATGGATTATCTCGGCAAAGGAGAAGTGCTCACTAACACAGATTTAGACAGATTTGTGAACAATATTTGAGAGTAATGGGTCTTTTGTAGATGTAGAACAGGTTTCAGATCTTTGAGTTCAGCTCATGCAAAATGGGAGCAAAACCGAAAGTGTTGCGTTTATATTTTTGTTCAGTGTATATACATAAAGAGATTCTGGTATAGGTTTTGTATGGGATTGCAATTATGGAAGTATAAAAAGGGCAAGATCTCCTGGGATAACATGGCCACTAAGGAAGGAGTAAAAGACTCTGAAACGAGTTTGGTTGGATGGTATCATCAGGAGATCTTACAAAAAGCATGAAACCGAGGTACAGATTTAAGCCCAAATAAAGCTACAGTGGAGCGCTCCAAAGACATTTTACTTTACATGTGTAAGAACCCGAACAACCAACATACAGCCTGAGCGCGATCCCAGACAAAACGTGGGATGCCAACACAGAGCTGCCCTACTAAGCTAACTATCTCGGCACTAACATCGGGACTGCACACCTGAAATTGAAGAAGGTGGAGGTAAGTGGCAAACAGGAACAACAGCCACGTGGGATGCCACGATCGGCATATCACCACTGCCCACCAATTGTAAGTACATAAATTGTACAAATCTATTATTACTTGCATGATTAAAAGACGAGTTATGGACATAACATCAATGGTCTAGAGAGTCATCAGACCATAATCAAATATTATCTGAATACATGAATATCCATACAAAACGAACTACAACACCTTAGAAGTATATACAAAATACAGTTTAAATTGTGGTCACATGTGTAAGAAAAAGTTAATGAAGCGTATTAGGGCAGTTTACATGTCTAGATAAAGAGGGGTATCTCATAACCACCTATACCAATCAATTTACTTTATTCTAGATGGGAAGATACGCGACATGGACAATATATATTGAGCACAATATATATTGAGATCCGTATATTGATAGGGTGCTCTTATAAAAGAACATATCAATATAAATATCATTACGATCTAGTAGGATTGGATATGGATGGAAAATGAGATGACATTATAACTATGTGCCATTGAATAATTTGGAATATTTTAGGTGGCTATTTTGTTTTATATTTTTATTCTATAGTTTTCATTTTCTCATTTATTTTTAACTATATGTATTCATAAATAGCTTGAACGCATAGAGGTCTCTGGGTCATTCCAGATGAAGTGTGTCTTCTATCTCATTATCTATTAAATTAATAGCAATAGCATCAAAGAAAAAGAAAGACAGGGACCAGGCTCAGACTTCCCTACAATCTAAATTAGCCAGGCTAGTTCATGTTCACCAACAGCACCCATCCTTGTACCTACATCAAGCCATTAAAGCCACTAAATTGCAATTAGACACTATCCTATCTCATAGGATAGAGAAGGCCCTTTGCTGGACCAAAGTGAAATACTATAACTGGCCCAACAAACCTGACCAGCTTCTGGCTAGAAGGATCAAATCTCAGCAACGCATCAATCAAATCCTTAGGTTTCAAACTCAAGAAGGTCAGGTCACGAGTAACCCTAACCGTATTCATGATACCTTCACTAACTTCTACCAAGCTCTATACAGGCATCTCCAGCCTCAACTCCCCGCACTCACTGATGCTTTCCTTTCTAAAGCCAACCAGGCTTGAAGTTGAAATGACCATCAAATGCCTGAAATTTGGAAAGTGGCCTGACTTCCCTCTATTTTAAAAAAATCTCCACAATCCTTACTTCTCACATTAGGGGCCTACTGCAACCACCTTCTTCAGGGCCCTGCAATGCCAGATGAGTTCCTTGATGCTCTCATAACAGTTTTTCCAAACCTACAGTTGTGTTCAAAATTATTCAACCCCCACTGAAATTGAGTGTTTTGGCCAGTTTGACATTGATTTTGATCATTTCAGTCATCTTGTTTACAATTAAATCAAAGAGGCACTTGTAAGTCAGACAAATCTAACATAACATTTATAATGAAATAACCACAAATGTCTTTTCTGTGCTCACATCATTATCAGTTTTATTCAACCCCCAAGTGACATTCAATCTTAGTACTTAGTACAACATCCTTTTCCAGTTATAACAGCTTTTAAATGTAAAGCATAGCTTGACACAAGTGTATTGCAGCGATTTACGGGTATCTTCGCCCATTCTTCATGGGCAAAAGCCTCCAGTTCAGTCACATTCTTAGGCTTGCGCGCTGCAACTGCTTTCTTTAAGTCCCACCAGAGGTTCTCAATCGGATTTAAGTCTGGTGACTGCGATGGCCACTTCAAAAATGTTCCAGCTTTAATCTGCAACTATGCTCCAGTGGACTTGGGGGTATGCTTGGGATTATTGTCCTGTTGAAAGGTCCAACGTCTCCCAAGCCTCAGGTTTGTGACGGACTGCGTCACATTTTCATCCAATATCTCCTGGTACTGAAGAGAATTCATGGTACCTTGCACACGCTGAAGCTTCCCTGTACCTGTAGAAGCAAAACAGCCCCAAAGCATGATTGACCCCCCCCCCCCCCCGCCATGCTTCACAGTAGACAAGGTGTTCTTTTCTTCATAGGCCTTGTTCTTCCTCCTCCAAACATAGCGTTGATCCATGGGCCCAAACAGTTCTAATTTTGTTTCATCAGTCCACAGAACACTATCCCAAAACTTTTGTGGTTTGTTCACATGACTTTTGGCATACTGCAGTCGACTCTTCTTATTCTTTGGAGACAGCAAGGGCGTGCGCCTGGGAGTTCTGGCATGGAGGCCTTCGTTACACAGTGTGCGCCTTATTGTCTGAGCTGAAACTTCAGTACCCGCATCTGACAAATCTTTTTTCAGTTCCTCAGCAGTCACACGGGGACTTTTCTCCACTTTGCGCTTCAGGTAGCGCACAGCATTTGAAGTCAGCATCTTCTTTCTGCTACGACCAGGTAGCGTTTCAACAGTGCCCTTTGCCTTGAATTTGCGAATGATGCTTCCTATGGTGTCTCTTGGTATGTTTAACATCTTTGCAATCTTCTTATAGCCCTTCCTGTGAAGAGAAATCACCTCTTCTCTTGTCTTTTCTGGACCATTCTCTTGACTTCACCATGTTTGTAAACACACCAGTAAATGTCTAGAAGGAGCTGAGTATCACAGTCATTTTAACCCCTTAAGGACACGGCCCTATTTCACCTTAAGGACCAGGCCATTTTTTGGAAATCTGACCAGTGTCACTTTATGTGGTGATAACTTTAAAACGCTTTTACTTATCCAGGCCATTCTGAGATTGTTTTTTCGTCACATATTGTATTTCATGACAGTGGTAAAATAAAGTCGAAAAATTTCATTTTTATTTATAAAAAAATACCAAATTTACCAAAAATTTTGAAAAATTTACAATTTTCCAAGTTTCAATTTCTCTACTTCTAGAATACATAGTAATACTGCCAAAAAAAGTTATTGATTTACATTCCCCATATGTCTACTCCATGTATCGATTATTTTGGGAATGCCATTTCATTTTTGGGGACATTACAAGGCTTAGAAGTTTAGAAGCAAATCTTGACATTTTTCAGAAATTTTCAAAAACCCACTTTTTAGGGACCAGTTCAGGTCTGAAGTCACTTTGCGAGGCTTACATAATAGAAACCACCCAATGACCCTATTCTAGAAACTACACCCCTGAAGGTACTCAAAACTGATTTTACAAACGTCATTAACCCTTTAGGTTTTCCACAAGAGTTAATGGCAAATAAAGATAACATTTCTGAATTTCGATTTTTGGGAAAATTTTTGATTTTAATCCATTTTTTCCAGTAACAAAGCAAGGGTTAACAGCCAAACAAAAGTCAATATTTATTGCCCCGATTCTGTAGTTTGCAGAAACACCCCATATGTGGTCCTAAACTGCTGTATGGCCAAACGGCAGGGCACAGAAGTAAGGGAACGCCATATGGTTTTTGGAAGGCGGATTTTGCTGGACTGGATTTTTGACACCATGTCCCATTTGAAGCCTCCCGATGCACCCCTAGAATAGAAACTCCATAAAAGTGACTCCATCTAAGAAACTACACCCCTCAATGTATTCAAAACCAGTTTTACAAACTTTGTTAACCCTTTAGGTGTTCCACAAGAGTTATTGGCAAATGGAGATGAAATTTCAGAATTTCTATTTTTTGTTACCTTGCCTCAAAAAAAGTGTAATATAGAGCAACCAAAAATCATATTTACCCTAAAATAGTACCAACAAAACTGACACCTTATCCCGTAGTTTCAAAAATGGGGTCACTTTTTTGGAGTTTCTACTGTAGGGGTGCATCAGGGGGGCTTCAAATGGGACATAGTCTCAAAAAAAACAGTCCAGCAAAATCCGCCTTCCAAAAACCATATGGCGTTCCCTTCCTTCTGTGCCCTGCCGTTTGGCCATACAGTAGTTTACAACCACATATGGGGTGATTGAGTTTTGTTTGGCTGTTAACCCTTGCTTTGTTACTGGAAAAATGGATTAAAATGGATAATTTGCAAAAAAATAGCTGTTTTGGGACAGTTTTGTATTTTTTGTTATTTACATCGTTGAACTGACAGGTTAGATTGTGTGCTATTTCTATAGAGCAGGTTGTTACTGACGCGACAATACCAAATATGACTACTTTTTGGGGTTTTTTGTTTCAGTTTTACATAATAAAGCATTTTTGAAAAAAATGATTTTTTAGTGTCTCCACATTCTGAAAGCCATAGTTTTTTTTTTTTTTTTTTGCGATTGTCCTATGTAGGGGCTCATTTTTTGCGGGATGAGATGGCGGTTTGAATGGCACTATCTTGGGGTGCATATGACTTTTTGATCACTTGCTATTACACTTTTTGTGATGTAAGGTGACAAAAAATGACTTTTTTACAACGTTTTTATTTTTTATGTTTACGGCGTTCACCTGAGGGGTTAGGTCATGTGATATTTTTATAGAGCAGGTCGTTACTGAACGCGACAATACCCAATATGTATACTTTTTTTATTTATTTTGGTGTTACACAATAATATCCTTTTGAAACAAAAAAACATGTTTTAGTGTCTCCATAGTCTGAGAGCCATATTTTTTTCAGTTTTTAGGCGATCGTCTTAGGTTGGGTATAATTTTTGCGGGATGAGGTGGCGGTTAGATTGGCACTATTTGGGTGGTCATATGACTTTTTGATCGCTTGCTATTACACTTTTTGTGATGTAAGGTGACAAAAATGGCTTTTTGACAAAGTTTTTTTTTTTTTTTACAGTGTTTACTTGAGGGGTTAGGTCATGTGATATTTTTATAGAGCAGATTCTTACGGACGTGGAGATACCCAATATGTCTACTTTTTTAAATTTTTACATTTAACAATAAAAGCATTTTTGAAACAAAAAAATCATGTTTTAGTCTGAGAGGCATAGTTTTTTTATTTTTTGGGCAATTGTTTTATGAAGGGGCTCATTTTTTGCGGGATGAGATGGCGGTTAGATTAGTACTATTTTGGGAGGCATACGCCTTTTTGATCGCTTTGTATTACACTTTTAGTGATGTAAGGTGCCCAAAAATGACTTATTTACACCATTTTTGGGGGTTTTTTTTATGGCGTTCACCTGAGGGGTTCAGTCATGTGATATTTTTATAGAGCTGTTTTTTACAGACGCGGCGATACCTAATATGTGTAGTGTATTTTTTTTTTTTACTTTTTATTCAGTGATTTGTGTTTTTTTTCACTTTTTTACATTTTTTTTTGACCCAGACCCACTTGGTTCTTGTAGATCCAGTGGATCTGGTGTCTATATAATACAGTACAGTACACTATATAGTGTACTGCACTGTATTTTTTACTTTTCACAGTCTGGTCAGACTTCTGCCTTTAGCAGAAGTCTGACCAGAGTTACTATACCATGGCAAGCAGGACGCTTCTGAAAGCGTCCTGCTGCCATGGTAACCATCACCCACTGCCATTAGAGAGCAGTGGGTGATGGATAGGGAGGAGGGAGCTCCCTCCCTCTGCGATCCCATCCTGGGGGGCTGCATAGGCACAGCAGCCCCCGATGGGAGAGGGAGGGAGCTCCCTCCCTGTTAACACCTTCCATACCGCGGTCCGTCCGGACCGCGGTAAGGAAGGGGTTAAACGGCTGGCATCTGCAGCACAGATGCCAGCCGTTTTTCTATCAGAGTGCCAGCAATGTGCTGGCACTCTGATAGAACCACTAGACACCAGGGAATTATTACAAGGGAGGCGGGCGGGGGATCGCTATTGCGATCTCGCCTGCCGCACCGCCCACCTCCCGCACCGCCTACCGCCGCCGCAACCACCCCCCCCTGCACCCCCGCCGCCATAACAAGATCGGGGGATGCAGGGGGGGTTAATATGATTATCTTTGGGGCAATTAACTCTCTGATCCCCGCGGTCACAGACCGCGGGGATCAGAGATCCCTAAAACCGCTGCAAACCGCAGGTCTGAATTGACCTGCGGTTTGCAGCGATCGCCGATACGGGGGGGTCACATGACCCCCCTCGGCATTAGAACATGGTTCCTGCTGATCTACATCAGCAGGAATCATGTTGCTACGGCGCCCACATCGGGCGCAGTAGCAGTTTAAACACAGGGCGTACAGGTACGCCCTGTGTCCTTAAGGACTCGGACATTAGGGCGTACCTGTACGCCCTGTGTCCTTAAGAGGTTAAATCTGCTTAATTGGTGCTTATTATGCTTGATTGCTGCTCCTTGACATCCACAGGTGTTTTCAATACCTGATTGAAAACACTTGAATGAACCTCTGTTCTTAAGAGTGGTAGTCTTTAAGGGGTTGAATAATTGTGTCAATGAAAAAATCACAAAAAAAAAAAAACATTTAATACTGTATTACAAAAACAATTGATGTCATTTTAGTTGCATTTGGTTCTTTAAAAAGTCCTTGTAAGATTTCATTCTAAACACAATTACAAATGTACACTAAATTCCCTAAAACCCTTTACAGCATTGGGGGTTGAATAATTTTGAACACAACTGTAATAGGAACCCCCTCTCGCTAGCCAACTATAGGCCAATATCTCTTTTAAACCTTGCCAACAAGATTTTTACATTTATTTAAGCCCATAGACTAAATCAATTACTCCCCCATCTGGTCCACCCAGATCAGGTGTGATTCATTCCCCAACTTGAAGCCCCTGATAATGTTTGCAAAATTCTCAATGTAATCTCATGGTCACACCAACACCAACTTCCCTTAACATTACTTTCATTGGACTTAGAAAAAGCCTTTGATTGCCTCTCTTGGGAATACCTGTTCTCCGTTCTTAGGGTGATTGAATTTCATGGCCTTTTTTTTCATGCACTGGCAACCCTTTATTCCCACCCCACAGCTTTCTTAAAACTGCCCTCTATTTTTCCCTCACCTATTAAAATTGGAAGAGGTACGAGGCAGGGATGTCTTCTGTCTCCAACCCTCTTTGCTAGACAATCGAACCTCTAGCTGCCCTTATACGGTAAGATCCAAATATCACAGGGATTACTATTGGGACTCAGGATGTAAAGGTGAATCTATTTGCAGATGACCTACTCCTCATAATCACTAACCCAGCTGTTTTTCTCCCCAACCTTAATGTCTTACTGCAAGAGTTCTCCAAAGACTCTGGTTTGTAAATAAATCCCTCTAAGTCTGAGGTCCTCCACTGTAACACTCCTCCCAACATCATTGCCCTAGTCGATTGAGAATTTCACTTCCGTACTTGCCCCAGTAAACTATCTTACTTAGAGATCAGGTTTGATATGGGCAAATGGGACTCGCCTCTATTATCTTGGTTAGGCAGAATCCACGCAATCAAAATGGTAATATTACCGTGTTTGTTATACCTATTTACGACTATGCCAATTCCAGTCACGCTAGCAGATCTCCACCGGCTCCATCGAGACCTTTCTCCTTCATCTGGGCACGTCGAAGACCGAGGATTAAGCTAAAGGTCATGTTCGTACACAAGTGAATGGGAGGCCTTTCAGTCCCCAATTTCATTAAGTACTATAAAGCAGCACAACTAGCACAACTCCTCCTGGTTCACGGTCGTCGACGCCCTCTGATGTGGGTAGCCCCGGAGACGTCCATAATTCCCCCCCTCTCCTGGCCTGCATTATTTTGGGACACAATCCCTCTTCCCTCTGACATTAGGTCTAGGGCCCTGTTATATTTTTACGCCCTGGAACTACGGAGGTCTGTACGCTTCAAGGTTGGTCTCCAGTCAAGACCTGCTCCCCTCACCCCACTATTGGCCAACCCGGTTTTCCCACCAGGGTTGGGCCTGGGGGCTTTCTGATGATGGACCGCCAATCGCCTGACACGTCATGACTTCCTTATTGCTAGAAAATTACACTTAGCAGCCCAGCTGAGATCTAAACACTATCCCCACATCTGAGGATTATAGATTGGTCCAAGCATTGTCCTTTTGGTGGTCCATCATGCGGATCTCCTCATTCATAACATATACTCCTTTTGAACGTTTCCTCTTATTCTTTTGAGAGGATAGGACTGGTTTCCCACCTCTATTCATGGTTAAACACCCCATCTAATGACAACAAATTGCCTTTCATGTCAAAGTGGGAGGAGAACACCCACTGCTCGATACCCTTATCTAGGTGGTATGCATGCTAAAAAAATATAACCAGGGAAAGCTGGCAGATGTCCCTAGTCAAGACTTCTCTTAAGGTTCTTCATAGGGCTTATTTGGTGGCCGAAAGATTGCACCGTATCTATCCTTCAATTACACCCTTTTGCTTCCGAGGTTGTAATTCCATTGGATCGATGTATCATATCTGGTCGGCATGCCCTATAGTAAGTTCTTTCTGGTCTAATGTCTGCTCAATTATATCAGATGTTCTGGGCACCACTTTTCACAAAACTCCATCTGTATGTCTCCTAGGGTATAAACCTATAAGCCTAAAATGCGCACAATTCAAATTAGCTCAATTCCTTCTACTCGCGGCTTGCATACATATTGCAGCCAAATGGCGAACTAACACCCTCAACCTTTCTGAGGTCATGCAGCGGATGTATGAAATGGCCATATACGAAAAATTTGCAGCTACTATAAGGGAAAACGGTTGACTCATATTTAAAGTTATGGCAGCCCTGGCTGTCCTCCTCCCACTCATCACACAGGTGACCATATCTGACTATATAAGATTGGAGGGAAGGCTCTGATTTATTACTTGCATCGCCTATAGATAAAATGCAGAGCCTTCAGGGAGAAGTCTTTAGAGGACCGCAAAGAATTCCTCAAAGAAAACAACATCTGCTTCAGGTGCTGCACTACAACATCGCACTTCGCCAGGAACTGTAAGGTCAGTGTGACATGCACAGAATGCAGAAGCACAGAACACATCACAGCTTTACACCCTGGACCACCTTCTCAGCTATTACCCCAGGCAGAGGAGCATGACGGGAAGCAGATAGACACTGACATAGACACCCCAGTAGTCACTTCTCACTGTACAGAGATCTGTAAAGGACTCGCAGGAGGGAGACTTGACCTTGGATGGTCATCATAGGAGACGTCTGTCTAGGAGGAGCACATAAACCAACCTCAGTCAACAGTATGCTCGCCAACACACTTGAAAATTGATGTCCTTCCCTATTCCAGCCATGTCACAGTAGTTCCTGATAAAAGAATTGCCACACAGCTCCCCTGTGTCTTGTCCTTTCGCAGATACCTCCTGTGAAGACCATGCCTGCGACGGTGAGCAAGATCACTTAGGGTGCACAGCAAGGGCGTAGCTAGAAATGACTGGTCCCCATAGCCAAAAAATTTTATGGCCCCCCCCCCTCCCGGATCTGCCACCTCTACATACCTATCAGACCTCCCACCCCTTAAAGAGCTCCCACCCAAACACCCTTCCAGGACCTCCCACCCCAACATCCCCACACACCTCCGTAGATCCCCCTAAGTGTCATCCACAGATCCCCCCTTAAGTGTCATCCACAGATCCCCCCTTAAGTGTCATCCACAGATCCCCCCCTTAAGTGTCATCCATAGATCCCCCTTAAGTGTCATCCATAGATCCCCCTTAAGTGTCATCAACAGATCCCCCCCTTAAGTGTCATCCACAGATCCCCCCCTTAAGTGTCATCCACAGACAGATCCCCCCTTAAGTGTCATCCATAGATCCCCCCTTAAGTGTCATCCATAGATCCCCCCCTTAAGTGTCATCCACAGATCCCCCCCTTAAGTGTCATCCACAGATCCCCCCCTTAAGTGTCATCCATAGATCCCCCTTAAGTGTCATCTATAGATCCCCCTTAAGTGTCATCAACAGATCCCCACTTAAGTGTCATCAACAGATCCCCACTTAAAGAGAACCTGTCACCAGGAAATTCACTGATAAAGCAGGCATGCTGCCTTGTAGGACTCACCCTGCTGAATATAATTATACCTTTTACTTGGTGATCTGTTGCTTTATTGTGGAGAAATATTACTTTTAATCCATATGCTAATGAGCTGATATGAGTCCAGTAGTTGATATGAGTCCAGCATTTTTCTATTCAGAGCTGTAGCCCCTCCCTATTTACTTCTTCAGTTGTAAAAGGGCGTGGTTTAAAAAAATGACCTGCATTATAGCCAATACAAGCCTTGCTGCCTTTCACTTTAAAGCCTAACTGCCATACCCACGGCGACATGTCCCTTATCAGCCATCATGTGTTTATCACCCCATGAATAAACTAGCCCTTATTATAATTACTAACTTCAATAATATATTCCTCCCCTTTTTTTACCTAAGCATTCCCTGTTATTCATTTTCCCTCCAGTTATTAAAATGAATGAATGATGTAATAAACCACGCCCTTTTACAACTGAAGAAGTGAATAGGGGAGTGGCTATAGCTCTAAATAGAAAAAACGCTGGACTCATATCAACTACTGGACTCAAATCAGCTCATTAGCATATGGATTAAAAGTAATATTTCTCCACAATAAAGCACCAGATCACCAAGTAAAAGCTATCATTATATTCAGCAGAGTGAGCCCTACAAGGCAGCATGCCTGGTTTATCAGTGAATTTCCTGGTGACAGGTTCCCTTTAAGTGTCATCCATAGATCCCCCCCTTAAGTGCCATCCATAGATCCCCCCCTTAAGTGCCATCCATAGATCCCCCCTTAAGTGTCATCCATAGATCCCCCCCTTAAGTGCCATCCACAGACCCCCCCCCTTAAGTGCTATCCACAGACCCCCCCTTAAGTGTCATCCACAGATCCCCCCCTCAGTGTCATCCACAGATCCCCCCTTCAGTGTCATCCACAGATCCCCCTTCAGTGTCATCCACAGATCCCCCTTTCAGTGTCATCCAAAGATCCCCCCTTCAGTGTCATCCACAGATCCCCCCCTTCAGTGTCATCCACAGATTGCCCCTTCAGTGTCATCCACAGATCCCCACTTAAGTGTCATCCACAGATTCCCCCTTCCAGGACCTCCCACCCCAACATCCCCACACACCTCCGTAGATCCCCTAAGTGTCATCCACAGATCCCCTTAAGTGTCATCCACAGATCCCCTTAAGTGTCATCCACAGATCCCCTTAAGTGTCATCCATAGATCCCTTAAGTGTCATCCATAGATCCCCCTTAAGTGTCATCAACAGATCCCCCCCCTTAAGTGTCATCCACAGATCCCCCTTAAGTGTCATCCACAGAAAGATCCCCCCTTAAGTGTCATCCATAGATCCCCCCTTAAGTGTCATCCATAGATCCCCCCTTAAGTGTCATCCACAGATCCCCCCCTTAAGTGTCATCCACAGATCCCCCCCTTAAGTGTCATCCATAGATCCCCTTAAGTGTCATCTATAGATCCCCCTTAAGTGTCATCAACAGATCCCCACTTAAGTGTCATCAACAGATCCCCACTTAAGTGTCATCCATAGATCCCCCCCTTAAGTGCCATCCATAGATCCCCCTTAAGTGCCATCCATAGATCCCCCCTTAAGTGTCATCCATAGATCCCCCCCTTAAGTGCCATCCACAGACCCCCTTAAGTGCTATCCACAGACCCCCCCTTAAGTGTCATCCACAGATCCCCCCCTCAGTGTCATCCACAGATCCCCCCTTCAGTGTCATCCACAGATCCCCCTTTCAGTGTCATCCAAAGATCCCCCCTTCAGTGTCATCCACAGATCCCCCTTCAGTGTCATCCACAGATTGCCCCTTCAGTGTCATCCACAGATCCCCACTTAAGTGTCATCCACAGATCCCCCCCTTAAGTGTCATCCACAGACAGATCCCCCCTTAAGTGTCATCCATAGATCCCCACTTAAGTGTCATCCATAGATTCCCCCCCTTAAGTGCCATCCACAGATCCCCTTAAGTGCCATCCACAGACCCCCCCTTAAGTGTCATCCACAGATCCCCCCCTCAGTGTCATCCACAGATCCCCCCTTCAGTGTCATCCACAGACATATCCCCACTTAAGTGTCATCCACAGATCCCCCTTTCAGTGCCATCAACAGATCTCCCCTTCAGTGTCATCCACAGATCCCCCCTTCAGTGTCATCCACAGATCCCCCCTTCAGTGTCATCCACAGATCCCCCCTTCAGTGTCATCCACAGATCCCCCTTTCAGTGTCATCCACAGATCCCCCTTTCAGTGTCATCCACAGATCCCCCCTTCAGTGTCATCCACAGATCTCCCCCTTCAGTGTCATCCACAGATTGCCCCTTCAGTGTCATCCACAGATCCCCCCCTTAAGTGTCATCCACAGACAGATCCCCCTTTAAGTGTCATCCACAGACAGATCCCCCTTTAAGTGTCATCCATAGATCCCCACTTAAGTGTCATCCATAGATCCCCCCTTAAGTGTCATCCATAGATCCCCCCTTAAGTGTCATCCATAGATACCCCCCTTAAGTGTCATCCACAGATCCCCCCCTTAAGTGTCATCCACAGATCCCCCCCTTAAGTGTCATCCACAGATCCCCCCTTAAGTGTCATCCATAGATCCCCCCCTTAAGTGTCATCCATAGATCCCCCCCCCTTAAGTGCCATCCACAGATCCCCCTTAAGTGACATCCACAGATCCCCCCCCCCTTAAGTGTGATCCACAGACAGATCCCCCCTTAAATGTCACCCACAGATTCCCCCTTCAGTGTCATCCACAGATCCCCCCTTCAGTGTCATCCACAGATCCTCCCCTTCAGTGTCATCCATAGATCCCCCCTCAGTGTCATCCACAGATCCCCCTTAGTGTCATCCACAGATCCCCCTTAGTGTCATCCACAGATCCCCCTTTGGTGTCATCCACAGATCCCCCTTCAGTGTCACTGCACTTGCCTCGGTAATTGAAGAGAAGTGCCGTAATCTCACACAGGCGCACTGGCAGAGGCCAGGAAGACGGCGCATGCGCAGTTAGATGCCTCTGCCAGTGCGCCTGTGTGAGATTACGGCGCTTCTCTTTAATTACTGAGGCAAGTGCAGTGAATAAATTAGCTAGAAGGTGGCGCTGGGTGGGAAGGAGCAGCGCCGGCGCCCCTAGCAAGACTGTGCTCCTTAGCTGGCGACCTGGGCCCCCAGTGGCGTAGGGCGTAGCAATGGCTGCTATGACGATCCCTACGCCACTGGTGCACAGCTTTCCACAGGACAAAAGAAGACAACAGGGTCGCAATGTCCATAGAAGACAGGCTGTTCTTTGATATCATGGATCAAGGAATAGTAAAAGACAAGTCAAAATGCTGGGTCGCACCTTTACCATTTAAACCCTGGAGACAACGCTTAACTGATAACAAAAAACTTGTCTACAGTCGATTCAACTTCAGAGGACACCAGAGATGAAAGAACATTTCTTTACCTGCATGGAAAGAATATTCCAACAACCATGCAGAAATGGCACCTGCGCTCCAAGACTCCGAGGAGTGTTGGTACTTACCCATATTCGATGTGTATCATCCTAAAAAACCAAGGCGTATATGAGTAGTATTCGACTGGTCCAAACCTCAATAACAGACTTCTAGAGGTACTTCTACATTTCCGCAGAGATTCCATAGAATTAATGGCCGACATACAACAGATGTTCCACTGCTTCCTCGTCAAGGAAGAACACAGAAACTACTTGAGGTTCTTCTGGTACCGCAACAATGACCCCAATGAAGACATTGTAGAGTACCGAATGAGAGTGCACATCTTCGGAAACAGTCCTTCCCCTGCAGTCGCTATCTATGGTCTCAGACATTCAGCCCGAGAGGATATTGCAAAGTATGGGTTGGATGTCAGATCCTTTGTGGAAAAAAACGCAATTAGAGTTACCGGTAATTTCATTTCCTTGAATCCACCATGACGGCCACAAGGAGAGATTGACCCTTGACCTCTGCAGGGGCAAGAACACATGGAGAGTTTAAAAGCCCCCCACCCCTCCACCTCCTCAGTGTTTTACAAATTTCCAAAAGGTGGACTAGCATAGTAAAGGATATTTTCATATCCTCCAAAAAGGATACCCAAATAACACATATCACTTATAAAGATATATTATATACATATATATATTTCTTTTTTTCTTTATATTATTTTTTAATTATTTTTATTATGGGCTGGAATAGTACGGGCCGTCATGGTGGATTCAAGGAAACGGAATTACCGGTAAGTCTAATTGCGGTTTTTCCATTTCATCCACCATGACGGCCACAAGGAGACCTAACAGATAACTACAAGGGGGGGGTGGGGAATTGCCTGGAGAACCCTCCGTCCAAACAGAGTCTCATTAGAATCAGGAAGACTCAGACGATAGTGTCTTACAAAGGTATTAACACTTGACCAGGTTGCGGCTTTACAGATCTGGTCAAGGGAAACTCCTCCTTTTTCTGCCCAGGAGGAGGCAGTGGCCCTAGTGGAATGGGCCTAATAACCCCTGGACTAGGTTTGCCCTGGATCTGATAGCAACACTCAATAGTGGATCTAATCCACCTAGCTACGGAGGCTTTAGAGAGCTTCTTGCCCCTGTTTCTACCAGAGTACTGGACCAGAAGATTGTTGTCTTTCCTAAATTCCTGGGTAGTTTCAAGGTACTGCATCACCGTATTCTTGACGTCTAAAAGGTGTCATTTATTTTCCTCACCAGTCACCACTAGTCTGTGACCTGGGAATTGAGGGCAGAAAAATCTCCTTATCACGGTGGAAGGGGGAGACTACCTTAGGGAGGAACCCTGGATCAAGTTTTATTCGGATATGATCCTCTTTAACCTGAAGGTACGGTTCTTTACAGGAAAGGGCCTGGAGTTCTCCGATACGTCTGGCTGAGGTTATAGCTATCAAAAAAGCTGTCTTAAGAGAGAGGTGTTTTAAGGAAATGTCGGGCAAGGGCACAAAGGGTGGTCTTGTTAGGCCCTCTAGGACAATGTTTAGATTCCATGTGGGAGCACTGGACCTAAGAGTGGGTCTAAGTCTGATGGCAGCTGTGATGAATCTCCTGACCCACCTGTGCTCAGCTAGGCTGCAGTCGTAAAAGGTGCTGAGTGCTGATACTTGTACTTTTAAAGTAATAGGTCTTAATGCTACTTCCAACCCACACTGAAGGAAGTCTAAAATCTTATTAATTGGAGGAGTGGAGGTGTCAGGGAGCTCTACCCCTAACCAGGAACAGTATATTTTTCAGATTCTAAGATATATGGAAGATGTAACCTTTTTACTACTTGCTTTTTGGGTGAGTATTACTCTATCCGAGAGACCCCTGTTTCTTAAGGTCTCACCCTCAGGATCCAGACAGCTAGTCTGAATATTCTTGGGTCGGGGTGTAAAAGAGGACCCTGGACTAGCATGTTTCTCTGAAAGGGGATCTCCCAAGGATCTTCCAGAGATAGTTGTTGCAGAGTGGAAAACCAGCTCCTCTTTGGCCATAGAGGGGCTATCAGAATTAGTGTAGTTGGTTCTTCTAGGAGCTTCTGGATGACTCGAGGAATGAGAGGTGTTGGAGGGAATGCGTAAGCTAGTCGCCACTTCCAGGCTACTGATAGCGCTTCTATTGCCCAGGGTCTGTCCCTCAGATTTAGAGAGCAGAATAGATCTACCTGAGCGTTTTTCCTGGAGGCAAACAAATCTATGTCTGGAAGCCCCCATTTTTCAGATATTTCATGGAAGATCCTCTTGTTCAGGGACCATTCTGACTGATCTATTTTCTGTCTGCTCAGGTAGTCTGCTACTGTGTTTTCGCTTCCCTTTAAGTGGACGGCTGAAAGTGACAGAGTGTTCCTTTCTGCCCAAGAGAAGATTCTTCTTGTCACTTCTGCTAGTAGATCTGACCTTGTCCCTCCCTGATGTCTCAGGTATGCCACAGTGGTGGTGTTGTCTGATAGGATCTTTAAATGCTGATCCCTTAACAAGCTCTTTCCTCTTAACACCGCTTTGAAGACTGCATATAATTCTCTGAAGTTGGAAGAATTTTCTCTTATCTCTTCTGGCCAGGTGTCTTGAAAGTAATGGTCTCCTATCTTGGCTCCCCAGCCCTCGAGACTTGTGTCCGTTATTACCTGAACCACCAATTGAGATCTGATTTCACGCTTGGTGGAATGCGGATCCGTCTGTCTAGATCCTCTTGTCTGCCGTTCCATTCTCTCAGGATCCAGCTCTGAGTTATTCTTGTGTGGCTTTGACCCCAAGGTACCGAAGTTAGGCAGGCAGTTAGATTTCCTAACAGGCTCATGGCCTCCCTGATGGGGCATCTGAGGGATCTCTGGAATTCTATTATCTTGCTTATTAGCCTTTCTGACTTGTCCTTGGGAAGAAAGGTTTTTTGTAAGGATGAATCCAGCTCTACCCCTAGGAATCTTATCCTTCTTGACGGTGTGAATAGGGACCTCTTCTTGTTTATTATCCAGCCGAGAAAAGACAGAATTTCTGAAAACCTGTGGGTTGCTGTTCGGTTTTCTTCTTTTGTTCTTCCGAGAATCAGAAAGTCGTCAAGGTATGGAACTATATTTATGCCCTTGCAACGTAGGTAGGCGACCATTTCTACTACAAGTTTTGTAAAAAATACGGGGCGCGGAAGAGATGCCAAAAGGAAGAGCGACTTACTGGAAGTGGTGGATGGAGTTGTCTGAACCTCTTAGAGCGAACCTTAAGTATTTCTGGGACAGCTGATGAATAGGGATATGGTAATAGGCATCTTTTAGGTCGATTGATGACATAAATGCCCCCTTTTAAATGAGTGGGATTGTAGATGAGATGGTCTCCATCTTGAATTTCCTGTATAAAATGGATTTGTTCAGGGGCTTTAGATTTATGATCGTCCGGAAGGACTGATCTGTTTTTGTTACCAGAAAGGGGTTGGAGTAAAAGCCTCTTCCTTCTTCTGTCTTCGGAACCAGACTGGCGTATAGCAAATGTGGTGCCAATATTCAAAAAGGGTCCAAAAACAGAGCCTGGAAATTATAGGCCGGTAAGTTTAACATCTGTTGTGGGTAAACTGTTTGAAGGATTTGTAAGAGATGCTATCTTGGAGTATCTCAATGAAAATAAGCAAATTACACCATATCAGCATGGCTTCATGAGGGATCGGTCATGTCAAACTAATTTAATCAGTTTCTATGAGGAGGTAAGTTCTAGACTTGACAGCGGCGAATCAATGGATGTCGTATATCTGGACTTCTCCAAAGCATTTGACGCTGTACCACATAAAAGGTTAGTATATAAAATGAGAACACTTGGACTAGGAGAAAATATCTGTATGTGGGTAAGTAACTGGCTCAGTAATAGAAAACAGAGAGTGGTTATTAACGGTACACACTCAGATTGGGTCACGGTCACTAGTGGGGTACCTCAGGGTTCAGTATTGGGCCCTATTCTCTTCAATATATTTATTAATGATCTTGTAGAAGGCTTGCACAGTAATATATCAATTTTTGCAGATGACACTAAACTGTGTAAAGTAATTAACACTAAAGAGGACAGTTTTCTGCTACAGAGGGATCTGGATAGATTGGGGGCTTGGGCAGAGAAATGGCAGATGAGGTTTAACACTGACAAATGTAAAGTTATGCACATGGGAAGGAATAATGCAAGTCACCCGTACATGCTAAATGGTAAAACACTCAGTAACACTGACATGGAAAAGGATCTAGGAATTTTAATAAATAACAAACTAAGCTGTAAAACCAATGTCAGGCAGCTGCTGCTAAGGCCAATAAGATAATGGGTTGCATCAAAGGGGCATAGATGCCCGTGATGAAAATATAGTCTTACCACTTTATAAATCACTAGTCAGACCACACATGGAGTACTGTGTACAGTTCTGGGCTCCCGTGAACAAGGCAGACATAGCAGAGCTAGAGAGGGTTCAGAGGAGGGCAACTAAAGTAATAACTGGAATGGGGAACTACAGTACCTCGAAAGGGTATCAAAATTAGGGTTATTCACTCTAGAAAAAAGACGACTGAGGGAGATCTAATAACTATGTATAAATATATCAGGGGTCAGTACAAAGATCTCTCCCATCATCTATTTATCCCCAGGACTGTGACTGTGACGAGGGGACATCCTCTGCGTCTGGAGGAAAGAAGGTTTGTACACAAACATAGAAAAGGGTTCTTCACGGTAAGAGCAGTAAGACTATGGAACTCTCTGCCTGAGGAGGTGGTGATGGTGAGTACAATAAAGGAATTCAAGAGGGGCCTGGATGTATTTCTGGAGCGTAATAATATTTCAGGCTATAGCTACTAGAGAGGGGTCGTTGATCCAGGGAGTTATTCTGACTGCCTGATTGGAGTCGGGAAGGAATTTTTCCCCTTAAGTGGGGAAAATTGGCTCAACGTCACAGGGGTTTTTTGCCTTCCTCTGGATCAACTTGCAGGAAACAGGTCGAACTGGATGGACAAATGTCTTTTTTCGGCCTTATATACTATGTTACTATGTTACTATGTTACTCCTAGATCCAGAAGCTCTCGGGCGCCCAACCATATTTTTGTTAATTCTCCTTGTTTTTGGGAAGAAATAAAGAATCTCCTGGGGGGGGGGGGGCGACTGACGAGAATTCTATTTTGTAACCTTGGGAGATAACGTTTAATGCCCAAGGGTTTGAAGAGACCTGTTCCCGTGCGGATAGGAACTTTTTCAGTCTGCCCCCCACCTTGGCGTCATTGCTGCTTCCTCCCTTAGAATAGCTCCATCTGCCGGATTTTCCTTTACCCCTATAAGATCTCTGTTGGGGCTGAAATTGACGAAAGGGTTTCCGCTTGACATCTCTTTCCTCGGGAAAGCCCTTTTTCTTGTCTGTAGCCTTTTACAGAATTTTATCTAAAGTGGGGCCAAACAAATTCTCCTGAAAAGGGTATAGAGCACAGCTTTGTTTTGGAGGCTTTGTCCCCTGACCAGGCCTTCATCGATAGAGCCCGTCTGGCAGAAAAAGCTGCTTCCTTTGCGGAGAGGTGGATTGATTCCGCCGAAGCATCCGCAAGAAAGGCTGTGGCAGAGCGCAGTAGCGGGATAGAATCCCGAATCTCCTCTCTGGGGGTTTTGTTTTTTAGATGTTCATCTAGTTTATCTAGTTCTTCCTGGTGGGGAGTAGGCGTCTCTGACATCGCGGTGACTGCAGGCAAATGCTGGCTGGAGCCGCGATGTTCCCGGCGACTGACGGCCTGCTCCTGCCCCGGCCCCCCCACAGTAAAGGGGCGTGCATCGGCACAGCCTGCCTCCTAGTGGCTGCATACAAGCGCTGTACCTACTCCACTGGCCGGTCACGTGGGAAAGCAGGAGGAGGAGGATGCCGCAGAGGACTCCGCAGAGTGCGCGAACCCTCATGTGATGCCGGCCTCCCAGACTGCTTCCCGGTATGGTGAAGGAGGTCTGGGGGTAAGAGAGGAATGCAGGCCCCAGCATAAGCCAGGACGAGGGTCCTTGTTGCTCCATGCTGTCCAGCCTTAGCCCCTGCTGCGGCAGGACAGCAGGAGATTCCTGAAGGTAAAAAAACAAACTGAAGTCCTGCTGAAACTGAAACAAACCCTCAGCTAGGGAGCATGAGATAGACAACTGTTTCCTTCCACTGTGAAGGAACCAGCGTCTCCCTGAGGCCTAGTCAGAACACACAAAAACATAACCATAGCAAAGGCAGGTGCACTCTGCGGCAATACTAAACCCTCACACTGATGTTAAAATTGAGAGGTTTATTCGACACATCCTACTAGGAGGACATGTCTTAAGCTCGGACACCACGCCAAGGTCTCTCAAGTAGCCCGAGACCCTACCACTCAACCTACCTGTGCCGTATGGGCAATACCAGGGGCCGTTGGGCATTATGGGAGCGTAAGGGCTGACTCACAAACAGCTCACCAGTGACCTCCAGCATGTAACCATGCTTGCAATGGGAGGTGGGAGGTGCCTGTGAGCCCCACCTGAGACCGGCTGGTATGGCCCATAGCCTCCCAGGTGCACCTAAATGTAGCCTGTAGATGAAAAGCAGGCACATTTAAATTGGAGTTTATACACCTCCAAACATATTATACAAACCATTAGAAAACGTGGTGTGGTGTTTAACAAGCAGGATATGCTCAACCCATATGCAGTTGTGCATGTAAATAGGGGAGAACATCCTGCACTTGTAGTCCGTTGCTAGGGGCAATCAACAGCAAAAAATGTATTCAATGGAAGATGCCAGCAACAGACTACAAGTACCACAATAACCATCCTACATATGATAACGATAATGTGGATGTGGAGAACAATCAAAAACATAACCATAGCAAAGGCAGGAGCACTCTGCGGCAATACTAAACCCTCACACTGATGTTAAAATTGAGACTGCTAGGGGCAGTCAACAGCAACGTGGTGTCCGAGCTTAAGACATGTCCTCCTAGTAGGATGTGTCGAACTAACTTCTCAATTTTAACATCAGTGTGAGGGTTTAGTATTGCCGCAGAGTGCACCTGCCTTTGCTATGGTTATGTTTTTGATTGTTCTCCACATCCACATTATCGTTATCGTATGTAGGATGGTTATTGTGGTACTTGTAGTCTGTTGCTGGCATCTTCCATTGTATGCATTTTTTGCTGTTGATTGCCCCTAGCAACGGACTACAAGTGCAGGATGTGCTCCCCAATATACATGCACAACTGCATATGGGTTGAGCATATCCTGCTTGTAAAACACCACATCACGTTTTCTAATTGCTAGTCTGAACACAAAACAAAAGGGAAGGAAGGAGGACTTAGCTTTATACGGACCGGGAGCAGGAGATCCACCAAACACTAGCTGAGAACTCCAGGAGGAAATATAAACCGCAAGGGCTGCAGTGAGAGGCGGGTATAAATAGAGCCACTAAACAGCTAATGAGCAGAACCTGTGGAGAGGTGGGATCCTGCTCACAACAACGAAAAGCAAGGAAAAAGAGAAAGATCTGTCAGATAGACTCACGTGCAGCAAGTCTATCAGATCTTCTCAGGCCTCTCACAGGGCAGGCAGTGACAGCAAGTCCCAATAAATCGCTTTCTGCTTTGGCAACTTGCCATTCCACTAACAGGCCAATTAGTTCCCTAAGTTTTTGGTAGTCCTTATTAGCTATTCTAAGTAAATCCTGAATTCTTTTGAATAATGCATTTTCTATAACCTCTGCTGAGACATAACTTTCACCGAGTCTATCCCAGAACATCTTAAGATGCTAATCCTCTAGTTCTAGGATGTCATTGTTATTGAAGAACTGTGGATGTCATTGTTATGGGAGTACTGTAGATGTCACTGTTATGGGACACTGTTGATCTCAGTGTTATTGGGAATACTGTGGATGTCAATGTTATAGGAGCACTCTGGATGTCACTGTTATGGGGGCACTGAGGATGTCATTGTTATGGGGGCACCGTGGATGTTACTGTTATGGGCCACTGTTATGGGCCACTGTGGATGTCACTGTTATGGGCCACTGTGAATGTCACTGTTATGGAAGCACTGTGTATATTACTGTTATGGGCCACTGTGGATATCACTGTTATGGTGACATGGTGGATCTCACTGCTGTGGAAGCACTATGGATGTCTTTTAACCACACAAACAACAAATTAAAAAGACTTGTGCAAAGCCAGGTAATCCTACTTAGTACAGTATATTTAGTAGTAATATATAGTTACATTATTGTGGGATTTAATTTGAATATAGTAAAGGCTACATATAAATGATGCTGTTTTTCTTAGAAAAGGGTTGTATAGCAGATAATGTCTCATTGACGGAAAAGGCTGGAGCTGCGCACAGAAAAAGGTGGGAAGCCAAGGAGGCTGCTTAAAACAGAAAGGAGCTCATCTGAAGTTCTTTTCATCAGAAACACAAGAATTCTCTACAAATACATGCATTCCTTCTAGTAGCCAGGCAGTAATTGTCCAGACCTACATCATCATCCTCATAGCTATCGTGTGCCTGAAGAACACATCACAGGAACAGCTTGTGAATTTATAGTTGCTGAATCTATACCAGAAATGAATGTGGAAGGTACAGAAAGGACAGTTACTACAGCAATATCAGAAAAGAAAACATAGAATTTAGCAATTCACTTCTACAAGATCACTTCTACAAATATAAACAAGTAGAGAGAATTCCTTGTTTTGAATGATCCATAGCAAATCATGTTTAGCTTTTCCAAAGGACAAATACAATAGAAGAGTTGATAGTAGACAATAAATCGCAAAGGAAATTTTTGTGAATTTTTTAACATCTGTGTAACAATATTTTGTTGCACAGCTTTTTTTTTTTACACCAAGTACAACAGATGGACGGGTTGGGGCGGAACGGGGGCTGGCTTAGGTTTTCGGACAGGTGCACCGACTGTCATATATGCGCCTACTTTATGACAAAGTGCATGCCTCAGCAGAAATCAGTTGTAAAGTATGGCAGTCCAGATGAGGACAACTAAAACCGACGAAAAAAGCTTGGTAACTGTCCCCCATTATTTCAGTGAGCTGTACTCAGCAATTAACAATTCAGTATATTGCTTTTGCGGCAAACTGTTTCCACAGAGGAATGTCGTATCAGTGCTTTGCTCTCCTGGGACAAATGGCCTAAAAAATCTATCTAGAAATTTTACTAGCCATGAAAAGATGGACTACTATGAGAGATCTTTCCTCAAATACAAGGAAGTGGAAACTAAATTGAGTTTAAATTTAACAATCAAGGGTATAAACAAAGAACATATTGTATCTGAAGCCCAGCACTGGGAAAATGTTTTAAAACAGTTGATTGTTCTGATCAGAACAATAGCAGTTCAAAATATTGCATTTTTTGGAAGATCTCAAAAATTGCATGACTAAAAATACTCTTACAGTGCCTTCAAGAAAATGACATTGATGTAGAAGACATACAAGGGCAAGTTTATGACAATGAATCCAACATGAAGGGTAGAATTAATAAGGTACAAATGCAGTACCCCAAACCTGGGCGTATCTGCAAAGTTTGTCATGTAATGTTTGTAATGTTATGTCTTGTTTGCACTGTACACAAGTAGGTAAGGTATTGTTAGAATCAGGGTTAACCACCATATTCCTCCCCTCTACCTAGGAGTGGGCTGATCTAATTCCTGCCAGGAGAGGGGAGTGTTAGCTAGGACTGTGGAGTGAGGAGTGAGAAGGCATGCCCTATTGCTCCTGCCTCAAGGGTCTTAGAGACCTATATCATCTGTGAGACCACAACTCAAGAGAGACTTCAAAGACCAAACTACAGATATTCTATAGAAATAGAGCATTACAGTCAGCAAAGTGCCCAGCAACCATAGCCATCCATACTTTGCTGCAGGTGAGATACTATGGCTCAGGCACCCATCATCTCCTTAGTTCACATCCAGGTCAGCTCAAAAAGCCAGAATTTTCACTAAGTGGAAACCTATAACCACAAGTGCCAGTTTACAGTTGTTAGCCTGAAGTTCAGAGAAGAGACTGCAATCATCAACTGTTGCTCCACCTGTAGTATGCCACAACCTCACTCACGCTCCACAATAATATCCACATAATTCACTCAGTCGTATTAGTCTTATTCAAAAGGTTATTTGTGAGGTATAAATAATACAAAATTTTTTAGTCCTTTTATTTTTCATATAAATAAAATGCTATAATACATGATAATCCTGAGAGTGCTGAACTGATTGCTATCCCATGCTGCGCGACATTTCGGGGGTCACGCCCCCTTAATCATGTGTGCCTGTGGGTTGTAGCCATACGCTTTAAATACAATCTCTTTCCATCATCATCATCAATTCACATTTACATATAT
The DNA here is from genome assembly GCA_033119425.1 of Bufotes viridis. NCBI lineage: Eukaryota > Metazoa > Chordata > Amphibia > Anura > Bufonidae > Bufotes > Bufotes viridis. The sequence goes on from CM065589.1 coordinate 355,300,048, forward strand.
TCAGTAATAGCTTGAGTTTTCGCAGACGTACATATGATGATGGAATTCATCGATTTTCTCAATTTCTGCCATGAAACTATAAAATTTAAATTGCATTATCACCCTAATACCATACAGTTTCTAGATGTAGAGATTAAGAAAGGAGACAATGGGAGATTTAATACTACACTATATGCCAAGCCAACTGATCGAAATAACATATTGCAATATTCCAGCTATCAACGTCGACACGTATTCAAAAATATACCAAAAGGTCAATTTATTAGAGCAAAACGCATCACTAAAACAGACCACAAGTATAACAAGCATTAAAAAACATTAGCTAAAAAATTCACCGATCGTAGTTACCCAGGGAGACTGATTAAAAACATTAGTAGTGAAGTAGAAAAAATTTCACATGAAGATCTATTAGTCAGAAAAGAAAAAAAGGCCAAGGATAATCGCTGCATGTATATAGGGACTTATGATAGACACGTAACTCTCATAACAAATGCTATAAATAAATATTGGGCATTATTAAAACATGATAAAAAATATGGCAATTTATTTAAAGAAAAACCTAGTTTTTAATATCGGCGAGGTAAAACTGTGGGGAATACACTTATTAGAGGTGACATCAGAACAAAAAAGAAAAACAAACAGACTTTTTTAGCTGCAAGGAAGAAAAGAACTTTCCCATGTTTATCCTGTACTAACTGCAATTCAATTTTAGAAGGAGATTCGATATATCACCCAAGACAGGGATATAAAATCCCAATGCGCCATTTTTTCTACATGCATGACAAAAAAATGTTGTTTACAGTATTCGATGTCCATGTAGTTTATGGTACATTGGACAGACAAAAAGAGAAATAAAAGGTACGATTAAACGAACATAAATCTAATATTAGACAATATATAGAAATGCAGGAGGTGAATGCAGGTGAAACAAAATACATTGTTGCAATACTGTTATGAAATGAAATAAAGTACTACCAGATGGGAGAGCTATGTAGATGCAGTGCAGGCTGTCCACAACCAAATTTCAAAAATAGATGATACCCTTACAGAAGTCATGAAGGACAATACTCTAGAAGGAGCCTCTCTTTCAAAAATGACATAAGGGAAGTAAGAGACATCCAGAAAAATATCTGTAACTTAATATTTTTGTGTAGGTTAGTGATGTGGTATATCTTATTTGAAATTAACATCATATTCAAAAACTTCAGGAGATTTTGATATTTCTGGTGCAATGTGACACTTAGGAACCACTAAATTATTTCTACAAAATTACCATTCAGATGAACAATTTGTTTACTGTTCTCATTAAGAGAAACATAATAAGGCCTCTTTCACACGGGTGTCACGTTTGTGCGCGACTTTTTCACACGGGTGCAAAGCATTTAAATGCTTTTTGCACGCGCGTGGGAAAAATCGGCATGTTTGGTACTCATACCCGAAGCCGGACTTCATAACTGAAGTCCGGTTTCGGGTTGAGTATTCTGTATATTTTATTATTTTCCCTTATAACATAGTTATAAATGAAAAAATTAGCATCCTCAATAGATGCTTCCATCATGAAAGCAGGTGATTGGACCGTGTGACCCAGTGACATCACTGAAGGTCCTTCACCCCCCCGCCCAGCTGAAGACAGAACAGGAGACCGGCAGCTACGCGATCAAATCGAGTAGATGAGTTTGTTTTTTTATTATTTTTAATCCTTTATTGCCATTTTTACTTTGCATTCTCTATTGGGAATGATATTATTTTCCTTTATAACTATGTTATAAGGGAAAATAATAAAGATCGGGTCCACATCCCGATCGTCTCCTAGCAACCATGCGGGAAAAAAATACCGCATCGGCACTTGCTTGCGATTTTCCCGCAGCCCTATTGACTTCTATGGGGCCTGCGTTGCGTAAAAAACGCAGAATATAGAGCATGCTGCGATTTTCACGCAATGCAGAAGTGATGCGTGAAAATCACCGCTCATACGCATAGCCCCATAGAAATGAATGGGTCCGGATTCAGTTAAGGTTATCAAAAAATCACACAAATAGTTTCGCTCCTGAAGAAGCCGTGTGCGAAACCTGGGTCGGGCTGGAACTTATTTGATGATATGCTGGCAATTTTAAACTTCTTGTGAGTAGAATAAAGGAGTTGCAGTTTTAAAGTCTTGAGGGTGCCTCACTATTTGTGTGATTTTTTGATAACCCTACAGAAGGAAAGTGTGGAAGTGCAGCCACTTGAATGAAAGAGTTATCGGTGTCCTGTGCCTACCCATGTGGACAATTGTGCTAAAGAGGGGAAGGACATAGCCTGAACAAGGAGCAGCGTGGTTCCAGCATCCTTTTAAAGCACTGTTGTGTGAATACGCTCACTTCACTTCTGGGACCTGCAGCGCAAGTACCATATAAGCAGCGTGGTGTGAACATTTTATTGTGATTTATAAAAACCATTTCCCTGTTTTACATTTTACTTCAGGATAAACTGAAATTCAAGCCTACCAAACATACAAAACACTGGCAAATTGTTTAGCTGTATACATCGAGAAGCAATAGTTAAAACTCATTATAATTGGTATTTTACCCCTGCCAGACTTAACAGCATTTACCCTAGCTGCTTGGATAAATGTTGGAGGAATTGTGGGCAATAAAACACATATTATGGGAGTTTAAAAAGGTACCCTTACCCTGGGTTCAGACCTGAGCGTTCTTGAAACTCGCGTTTTTGTCGCGCGTATTACAGCGCGTTTTTTGCAAATAGGAAACGCGCGTCGTACGCGCGTTCTTGTGATTGACTACTGTGGTGTCAATCACAATACGCGCGACAAACGCCCCCAAAAAAGCTCAAGTACTTGTTTATGCGTAAGGCATTTTACAGCGCGTTCGAACGCGCTGTAAAACGCGAAAATGTGAACCAGTCCCATAAAGAAGCATTGGTTTGCATGTGTTGAGCGTTTTACAGCGCGTTCGAACGCGCTGTAAAACGCGCAAGTGTGAACTTAGGGTTATGGAAGGCTGTTCAGAAAATAATAAATATTATGACTTCAAATACATGGGTCTTGTCTCCAGCTCTAGCCTTACTATTATTATATTTGGATTTCCTCCCGATTGACTATAGACTTATAGTGGCACAAATCCTAATGGCCACAAAACTGCTTATTACATACCACTGGAAGGAGCCAAGACTCCCACATATTAATGAAGTAGTAAATCTTATCAAAAAGATTTGTGGTTTTTAAAAAAATAGCATTCCAAACTTTCACTATACCTAAGTATGTTTAAACTGTTTTTATTCAATCGAGTTTCATATATAACAGAAATACAACATAGTACATGCGTGACACTATACCTAAGTATAATCTTTTATGGAATGTATGGATCAGTATCCCTTACTTTACAGAATGAGATAGTGACCTAAGTGACATGACCGATAGCAACAAAATTTAACAAATATGTGTTCTGTGTTGTTAACTGTTATTCCCCCTTCATTTTTTAGCGGAATCCTGCTTCACCCTGTTTTCTCTCCCTCCCTTCCTATACATCCCTGTTAAGTGATGGTAGTCTTAAGGTAATTGCACTGTCTTACACTGCCTGTAGCCCATGAGAATCCTTGAACTAGAATTTTGCAGTTTTTGGGAGATTATCTTTCTCTATGTATAATAAAGTATTGATTCACCTCTTTACTTTCCTACATTCCTGATTTGTGCTGTCGCATACAACCGACTATGAGTACATATTCTGTACAACGCATTATTTTTATAGGCTAATAAACTTTGATGGACTCAATTACACTGTACGATCTACCATTGACACTTCTTTGATACGTATGTACATCTTTGTAGTACTATTATCACTCTTTTGAAACATGATGTTTTGTATTATTTCCTTGAAAATAAAATAATGAAATTATTGTCTCTCAATAAATAGACCACAAAGGAAGAGTCGCATATGAAAAACTCTTTGACAAGGAAACATTGACCAGTGTGAGGATGGGTAATATGGTCACATCTTATTATGCTTGAGCATTGGGCGCATTTTAGAATTGGGAATGTACCGTGTGATTGGGTGCATAAAATTTGTTGCTGTGAAACTTGAGCACTGAACAGCTGGACCAACAGCAGTGTTTACAGCCAATAGTAAATACTAAAAATGGCGACTGCAACACTAGGAAAAGGAAAAGTTTTCTGACAACATATTCACTAATTAGGGGTATTCTAAAAATGGCGACAGCAACACTAGGACAAGTAAAGTTTTCTGACAACATATTCCCCAATTAGGGGTATTCTGTTTAAACATTGGCGTATTCTCCTGATGGATCCATATTTAGGTAAAGCTTTGCCCGAACGGCCATCACCTATAGGAGAGCCCCTACGATAAAAAACATCTATGCCCCTCACCAGGCTGACAGAATAAGGTTACTCGAGTAGGCCCTGTTGTTTGTGCTGTCAGAGCTTCACTCATAATCTTACTGAATGTCATTCACGGATCACAGAACACAAGTTCCAAATGGGACATTCACGCAACTGTAAATCTTCTTATGTGATTTACTTTATTGAATTTTGTTACATGGTCTGAATTTTGGTAGAACCACTCAGGATTACATGAGAGACTTAGGGTCCTTTCACACTTGCGTTCTGAGGATCCGGCAGGCACTTCCGTTCCGCCGGATCCGTCACAACACAAGTCGCCTATAAGCATTACGTGATCCATGCGTGTAGGGCGCCCTGACGTCACTCTGGAGCGCCCCGGGAGCCGCATGGATGGTAAGTATACTGCTCCCCCGCTCCCCACTACACTTTACCATGGCAACCAGGACTTTAGCGTCCTGGCTGCCATGGTAACCATTGAGAAAAAGATAAACATCGGCAAGTGTTCCGGATTTTTGGACGGAACAAAAAGCGCAGCATGCTGCGGTATTTGCTGCGTCCAAAAAACGTTCCGGTCCTGAACTGAAGACATCCTGATGCATCCTGAACGGATTTCTCTCCATTCAGAATGCATGGGGATGATCCTGATCAGGATTTTTCCGGCATAGAGCGCCGAGGACGGAACTCTATGCCGGAAAACAAAAACGCCAGTGTGAAAGGACCCTTAACAAGTGCCGTCACAATACCCATAAAAAATATCTCAAACATGGTGGTCTGTCCCAACACTACAGAGACCAACATAATGGCAGTCCAGAATTGTTACGAGTATATGCGAACAACAGGAGTACAATCAGTGCACAAGCTACTGAGCGGACCCAAACTAGGAGAGCATAAAAGGTAACCACTGTCAGACCCTAAGAGCTCTCCCTGCGCTGATATGCACATGCCCATACCCTGATGGTGGGTCGAGGCATGCCCGCGTACCTAAGGCTAAGTGACACCTGAAACCCCTAAGATAAAGGGGGGGGGGGCATGGCCACCGGCTCCCTGCTCAGTATACGGACGGAACCGGGGTCGCCTCGGATCCAGTCAGCAAATAAACAAAAACCAACAATGTCTGCAAACTTATCTGTAGGGGCTGCAGCAGCAGTGAAGACAGATCCAATCTCAGCAGACAATATCCGATGTTGCTTGCTTCAGCAAAACAGACGTCCAGTGTATAGAGACCACAGCAGTGTAGATACTCCAGCGGCTGACACAACTCAAGATGAGAAATATAACCCGCAAGGTGAAACAGGAAGAGGGGTAATTTAAAGGAAGAGGAATCAATCAGAGAAGGAACAGCTGGGAAGAGGGAAAGGAGTGAAAATGAAAGTAAAGACCTCATCACAGGGGAGGAGAAACATAGCTGTGAGAACTCCTCAAAACTCTGGTAGTGACAAGAATCTATTACAATCACTCCCGTAGACCACATCCCTCATGAAACTGACTAGAGATGAGCGAATTTTTCAAGAAAAATTCGGTTTTATCCGAATATATTCGTGGCCAATTAAGTTAAAAAATGGCTATTTCCCCGCTGCTGAGAGCCTTTATAGTGGTGTAGAACACTATGTTCACACGTGGCTCTCTTCAAATCACTGCACACTTCACTTATTTGGGCACTCACGGTGCCAAAACTGACCATATAACTCAAGTATGAACTCAGCCTTACAGTGTCAAGAAGAAGCGCACTCCTTTCATAGCGTCGTCAGCTGATTCGACATAGATGAAAACAGAACCTGTACTATTAAACGCTTATAAAAGTAGAGCCCCCTAACAGAGTGGAGAGGGTGCCAACAGTAAGTTTGTGTGATTATTTTGCCCTTCCTCTGATCTGTCAGAACACTAACCCCCAAAAAAACGGATCCTGTCTGTTGAGCATTTGCCTTCACTCGGTCAGCATAATGCCAAAAAAACAGGATTGGATCCAAAACAGAGATGACACGTGAACCGAATATTTGCATGTCTTCTGTGTTTTGTACCCACTTATGCTTTTGGCTACCAAATCACAAGCCAATTCTGATGGAACCATACAGGCCTTACAGCTGCTACACAGAGAGGATCCGTTGTGCGTCTCATTTTTCCTTCCTTCTGACAGATCAGATAAAGGGTCAAATAAAAGATGATGTCAGCCAAGCGAAAAAGGCAAAATAGTGGACCAGTCATGAAGTGGGGAGGGTGGGAACAGCATGAGAAGTCCACAGAGTGGCCCAATGACAGAGTCTGGAGGTGGCAGCAGCATCAGGAGGCCACAGAGTGGCACGACGACGAGAGATTGCAGAGGTGGCTGCAGCATCAGGAGGCCACAGAGTGGCACGACGACAAGAGATTGCGGAGGTGGCAGCAGCATCAGGAGGCCACAAAGTGGCCGCTTTGTCTTTTCATTTATAGGGAATATGGGACAGAACAGAAGGTTAAAATTTCTCAACTTTATAAAGTGTTGCTTAAAACACGATTTAATAATACACGTTCTCCTTCACAAAAAGCTTGGCAAATTGATTGTCAGGGAATTTCCCTCGAAGATTTGGATAATATATTGGTAAATTTAAGTTTACTTTCTTATAATTTTTATCAAGTTTTGGTTCAATTTAATATTTATTAAAAAAAATTTAAAAAATGAAGTGTTGCCTAAGACAGGAGAGAATCGGACAGTCTTCTGTTTATTCGACTACGTGGTTGCGATGAAGAAAGCATTCCAAAAAACTATTTCTCTCCACCTCAAGACAAATCGTGTCAAGATTGATGCAAGTGCGGTATCAGAAATAATCGGTATCTACCTCAGTGGCCAATCTGTGCTCATAGAGCAGGTGGCCACTTGCAACCCAAATTGAACAATAAATGAAAAAAGGGGGTGCAAAAATCTAAAACGTAACGTTTACTTCATTAATTAAAATAAATCAGTACATGATCAGCGTAAACCAAACAAACAAACATAAATTCACAATTAGTCAGAGCACCAATTTCGGTCCTTGTATACGGGAGGGCAAAGGGAATGATCAGTATACAATCTGCCCTAGTAAAGCCCTACTTGGCCTGACAGTCCCTGGTCCTACTAACAGTGTCCTACTCCGCAAGGAACAGCACCGTTACCGGATCCTGTCCCTGGAAACACCGTCCCTAGTAAGGTCCTGACAAAAGGCCCAAGTCTCCCGATATAAGCATTAACCTTGCTGCTAAGTGGTACCATGGACCCCTAATTTCATTGATATTGCAAGAGGTCTAAATGGAGCATGGTAACACTTATCATATCCAAATACATTGAATCAATACTTATCGATTGGTAATTCTTTTGGCGTATCAAATTCCATCCCAGTTGATTAGGTCAGCCTGCATGTGCAATCCCGACGCGTTTCAACTCTAGTCAGGCTTATAATGTGGCCCAGAGTCTCTTCAGGGGGCATAGGGCCACCATTGGGTATGGCAGTTTAGAAACTCAAGTACGCTCCTCTTGATCTGTAATATAAAAACAAGAGGAGCGACCAATATATAAGGAACATATTCACCCCAAGCGTATGGCGAGGTCAGAACGATAGTATTAATTAAATTACTTACAATAGACCGGTGTGACGTATGGTCCCGATCGGTCAAATGGAGCTCCTACAGGGACCGGTGTGTCCCGTGCGCCCGCTTAGAAGGAGTGCGCTCATCACAGTCACCGCTGTGCCCGTATTTAAAGCTCCCGCGGCTTCAGGCGCTGCGGGGTGACGTAATCACGTGACTGTCAGCGTAGTGACGTCACGCCGTTCGAGAAGGGCGGGCGCATGCGTCCTAGAGCCGACGAATGTCAGTCTGCCAGGAGCTAAGTTCGCATCATCAGAGAGTCACCGCCTCTTGTGAGACGCGACGCACACGCCCGCCGGTAGTAGATTACTCGAGTATGCCCGGTGGCATGCAGAAGAAACAGGTAAGGAGAAAGAAAAATCTTTCTCTTTACCTATCAAAAGAAGTACAGGGAGTCCAAGCGCTCAACCTGTTTGAGGTAAAGATAGAATATTTAAACAGATCCACACACTCAGACCTATACCTGCCGGGACCTAGTATATCACAAGAGGTCCCCGATATTTTTATAGGTAATGAAAAAGGAATCAATTAATATTTTCATTACATTTTAGCCATGTGTCATAGCCTAGAGAATAAGGGAGGATTAACAGGCCACTGTTTGATACAGGGGCAGGGAGGGACAGAAGAGCTCCAGAGGGCGCTATAGGAAACACCCAAACTGTAATTGTTCATTCAGACCTTTCGGGTTTGAGGTGTCCAATTTGAATATCCACCAGCACTCCCTCTGGAGTAACCGTCTGTCCCAATCCCCCTCACCGGACGAGCTACATGTTCCAACCCCTAAATTTAACAGAAGATGTCTCTCCACCATGGCAGGCATGTACATGTCTCGCCACAGGGGTATCCTTATTTTTACGGATGTCGCTCAAATGTTCCCCCATTCGCCTCCTAAATTCTCTCCGGGTCTTCCCAACGTACTGCATGCCACATGTGCACAGCAAGACGTACACCACGCCTGTGGTCTTACAATTGATGAAGTCCCGAATGTGGTGGGTGTATCCTGTTTGATCAACAAAGGTCTTACCGGGAGAGATAAATTGGCAAAAGCTACAGTTGCCACATCTGTGACATCCCTTAACGGGAGGTCCTAGCCATGTCGCAGTCTCCGCCTTGGGGGGTGCGAAATGGCTATGGACCAGATGATCTTTTAAATTAGTACTCCAGCGAAAAGTGATAGCAGGTCTCTGAGATAAAGTGTCCACCAGATCAGGATCAATAAATAGCGTCCCCCAATGTCGTTCTATGATCTCCCGAACATCATTTGCTGCCGAGTCACAGATGTGGCAACTGTAGCTTTTGCCAATTTATCTCTCCCGGTAAGACCTTTGTTGATCAAACAGGATACACCCACCACATTCGGGACTTCATCAATTGTAAGACCACAGGCGTGGTGTACGTCTTGCTGTGCACATGTGGCATGCAGTACGTTGGGAAGACCCGGAGAGAATTTAGGAGGCGAATGGGGGAACATTTGAGCGACATCCGTAAAAATAAGGATACCCCTGTGGCGAGACATGTACATGCCTGCCATGGTGGAGAGACATCTTCTGTTAAATTTAGGGGGTTGGAACATGTAGCTCGTCCGGTGAGGGGGGGGGATTGGGACAGACGGTTACTCCAGAGGGAGTGCTGGTGGATATTCAAATTGGACACCTCAAACCCGAAAGGTCTGAATGAACAATTACAGTTTGGGTGTTTCCTATAGCGCCCCTCTGGAGCTCTTCTGTCCCTCCCTGCCCCTGTATCAAACAGTGGCCTGTTAATCCTCCCTTATTCTCTAGGCTGTGACACATAGCTAAAATGTAATAAAAATATTAATTGATTCCTTTTTCATTACCTATAAAAATATCGGGGACCTCTTGTGATATACTAGGTCCCGGCAGGTATAGGTCTGAGTGTGTGGATCTGTTTAAATATTCTATCTTTACCTCAAACAGGTTTAGCGCTTGGACTCCTTGTACTTCTTTTGATAGGTAAAAGAGAAAGATTTTTCTTTCTCCTTACCTGTTTCTTCTGCATGCCACCGGGCATACTCGAGTAATCTACTACCGGCGGGGGGCGTGTGCGTCGCGTCTCACAAGAGGCGGTGACTCTCTGATGATGCGAACTTAGCTCCTGGCAGACTGACATTCGTCGGCTCTAGGACGCATGCGCCCGCCCTTCTCGAACGGCGTGACGTCACTACGCTGACAGTCACGTGATTACGTCACCCCCGCAGCGCCTGAAGCCGCGGGAGCTTTAAATACGGGCACAGCGGTGACTGTGATGAGCGCACTCCTTCTAAACGGGCGCAAGGGACACACCGGTCCCTGTAGGAGCTCCATTTGACCGATCGGGACCATACGTCACACCGGTCTATTGTAAGTAATTTAATTAATACTATCGCTCTGACCTCGCCATACGCTTGGGGTGAATATGTTCCTTATATATTGGTCGCTCCTCTTGTTTTTATATTACAGATCAAGAGGAGCGTACTTGAGTTTCTAAACTGCCATACCCAATGGTGGCCCTATGCCCCCTGAAGAGACTCTGGGCCACATTATAAGCCTGACTAGAGTTGAAACGCGTCGGGATTGCACATGCAGGCTGACCTAATCAACTGGGATGGAATTTGATACGCCAAAAGAATTACCAATCGATAAGTATTGATTCAATGTATTTGGATATGATAAGTGTTACCATGCTCCATTTAGACCTCTTGCAATATCAATGAAATTAGGGGTCCATGGTACCACTTAGCAGCAAGGTTAATGCTTATATCGGGAGACTTGGGCCTTTTGTCAGGACCTTACTAGGGACGGTGTTTCCAGGGACAGGATCCGGTAACGGTGCTGTTCCTTGCGGAGTAGGACACTGTTAGTAGGACCAGGGACTGTCAGGCCAAGTAGGGCTTTACTAGGGCAGATTGTATACTGATCATTCCCTTTGCCCTCCCGTATACAAGGACCGAAATTGGTGCTCTGACTAATTGTGAATTTATGTTTGTTTGTTTGGTTTACGCTGATCATGTACTGATTTATTTTAATTAATGAAGTAAACGTTACGTTTTAGATTTTTGCACCCCCTTTTTTCATTTACAAGTGCGGTATCAGCTGCTCATCGAGCCAGATACTTCTAGGAGAACCTGCCTGGTATGAACAGGCCTCTAGTAGTTACAGACAATGAGAAGAAAAAGCTTCAAGATGGCTTGGAGCCTGGAAGAGTTGCAAAGTTCATCAAGATTTAAACCATAACTACTAGCCCCTGGTCTCTAGGTCAGGGAAAACATCACGAGTTCCCAGTCATTATGGATGGGAAGAACGACATCCTTTGGTGCACGGAGATGGAGAGGGTCTTTGGATTCCCCCGCACTATACGGACGTCTCAGAAATGAACCGCTGCTCCTGACAGCAGCTCCTGGGAAGGTCATGAAGCTTCCCGGTCATCCGGCATCTATTCGCCCAGCTGAAGGATTATTTTGAAAGTGTGTGGAAGCCACAGGGGGCCCCAACGCTGCAGATTTATCATGGAGACAACGGATTTTATAATATTACATTATTATATAAAGGGGAAAAAATGAAGCCCCTTCGTCACCTGGCTTCCAAGTGCGATCAGCTACATCCTCATCATCGAGTATTGTCTGCACATCACTGATGTCCTCCTCAACCGTCTCTGGGTCAGGAGCCTGACCGTTCGCAACAGCAGCTCCCACGCCACTCTCCTCATCACTACTTGCCCGCCTAGTGGAGGAAAGGACAGAGGCAGGTTGTGAACAGATGAGGGCACAGGGCCTGCTCCAAGGCCATGCCAACTAAGGGTTGTGTCTGATGAACCCACTGACTCTTGGCTGGTGGTGTCTCATGTGACTTGCAACAAAGTCGAAGATCGAGTCAACCATTCAAGAACCGCTGGGTTGCTGGTCATGACACGACCGCTAGCTGACACTGGGAGCTCAGGCCCCTTGAAGTGACCCCTGCTGCCACGGCCCCTTACTCTGCTTCAACCTCTGCCTGCGCCAGAAACATTTACGCCTCTGCCACTCCCCTGTGCAGGGTCTGGCACTTCTCTGTCTGACATACTGTTAGATCAAATAATCAAATGTTAGATCAAATATTTTTTATTTTGCCACTAATACACGGCAGACTGGGCTTTAGAATTTATCGGCAATTAGACCCTAATTTTTTTCAACTTTTACACAAAAGGATTTTTAATAGATAAGTGCAACACTGAATGGAGACAATATTTGTATTTAGCCACTAATACAAGGCAAACCAGGCTTCAGAGAATATATCACTGCACCGCTGAACAGCAATTAGGCCCAAATTTTTTTCTACTTTTACACAACAGGCTTTTCAACAGATATATGCAACGCTGGACGACAAATATATTTTTATTTTGCCCCTAATACACGGCAAACAGGGCTTCAGAATATATCACTGCACCGCAGAACGGCAATTAGGCCCACATTTTTTCCCCTTTTACACAAAAGGCTTTTTAACAGACAAATGCAATGCTGGACAGTGGATATATTTTTATTTCACCACTAATACTCAGTAAACTGGGCTTCAAAATATATCACTGCACTGCAGAACAGCAATTAGGCCCACATTTTTTCTACTTTTACACAAAAGGCTTTTCAACAGATATATGCAACGCTGGACGGTGAATATATTTTTATTTCGCCACTAATACACGGCAAACTGGGCTTCACAATATATCACTGCACCGCAGAACATTAATTAGGCCCAAATTTTGCTCTACTTTTACACAACAGTCTTTTCAACAGAGAAGTACAACGCTGGACAGCGAATATATTTTTATTTTGCCACTAATACACTGCAAACAGGGTTTCAGAATATATCACGGCACCGCAGAACGTCAATTAGGCCCAAAACTTTTTCTACTTTTACACAACAGGCTTTTCAACAGATATATGCAACGCTGGACGGCGAATATATTTTTATTTCACCCCTAATACACGGCATACAGGGCTTCTGAATATATCACTGCACCGCTGAGCTACAAAGATTTTTGGAAACAGGATAACCGCACCACTGAGCGCCAATTTTTTTTTTCTTTTTCCACTAATACGGTACACAGAAAAAAGGACTTTAAAACAGATAACTGCACCGCTGAGCGGCAAATATATTCTAGTTTTGCCACTAATACACAAGAAAAGGGGCTGTAATTTTCGACCTTCACCACACAACGGCTAATAAGCCCTTTTTTCCCCACTAATACAAGCCAAAAAATGCTTAAGAACATAAAACTGCACTGCACAAGGGCAAATAAAACATAGAAGTATTTCCTTGTAAAAAACCCTGTTAATGCCTGTATCAAACAGCACTTGCACCCCAATAAGACAGGTTTGCTGAAATTACAGAGTTGTATAATGGCAATTTGGAACCCCAGTTAGTGCAGCAAGGTGCAATCGGATTGTTACTATTACCCAGGCTGTCACCTCCCTGACTGAACCCTGTTTAAGGCCTCTTTCAGACGGGCGTTCCGGGTGCACTCCGTCAAACAGTGCGGGTGCGTTGCGGGAATTGCCGCGATTTTTCCCTGCGAGTGCAAAGCGCTGTCATGCGTTTTGCACGCGCGGGAGAAAAATCGGCACTTTTGGTACCCAGACCCGAACCTGCACTTCTTCACAGAAGTGCATGTTTGGGTCAGAAATTGTCCCGCTGGTATTATTTCACATTATAACATAGTTATAATGTAAAATAATACCCTTGGCCATCTCCCTAATGTTGAACCCGGTGCAGAATGGGTTAAAAATAATAAACTAATCATAACTTACCTGGTCCATTTGATCGCGAAGCCCGGCCTCCTCTCCCTTAGCTTGAAAGATGTAAAGGACCTGTAATGATGTCACAGCATCACATGGCTCAATCACCTGCTCCATCACTATGGTGATGGAGCATGTGATTGGTCCATGTGACCACGTGACATCATCCAAGGTCCTTAAGCACTATCCACAGCCTGAGGATAGTGATTATGGACCTTGGATGATGTCACATGGTCACATGGACCAATCACATGCTCCATCACCATAGTGATGGAGCAGGTGATTGGGCCATGTGATGTGACGTCATCACAGGTCCTTTAGATCATCGATGCTGCAGGAAAGAGAGGACAGATCGCGACTACGCGATCAAGTGGCTAAGGTAAGTTAACTTTATTATTTTTAACCCCTTCCTCATCATTTAACAATGCATTCTTTATTAAGAATGCTATTATTTCCCTTATAACCATGTTATAAGGGGAAATAATAGAGATTGGGTCCCGTTGCTAAGCAACAATGCGGGAAAATGCAACGCATCCGCACTTGGTTGCGGATGCTTGCGATTTTCCCGCATCCCCATTCACTTCTATGGGGCCTGCGTTGCGTGAAAAACGCAGAATATAGAACATGCTGCGATTTTCACGCAACGCAGAAGTGATACGTGAAAATCACCGCTCATGTGCACAGCCCCATAGAAATGAATGGGTCCGGATTCAGTGCGGGTGCAATGCGTCCTCCTCACGCATTGCACCCGCGCGGAAAACTCGCCCGTGTGAAAGGGGCCTAACACAAATGCTGCTGTAGTGATTCCTCCCTATCCTTTCCCTTTACCTTGAGTAATCTTTCCATGCACTTGTAAATCTTTTTTTTTTTTTCACCACAATCAAGTGTTTCCTATCACTGTCCTGGGCTGGCTGACTGCTGATTGGCTGCATGCATGTCAGTATGGGGGATCCCACCTTCCCAGAGTTACTTGGCCCATGTCCTCACACGTGTAGAAGCCATTTTAGAAAAAAATGCGATTCGTTACCACGAAGCGCGAGTAAATTTGCATTCAGTGCGAATCAAATTTTTCATAAAATTCGGATCGTATTCTACTTCGTCAGCTTTGATACACTCATCTCTAATACTTACCATAAATTTAATGCCCTTTGCAAACGTGAAGTGTATTGGATGTATAAGCTTCAGACCCTAACCCTGGGTTCACACCTGAGCGTTTTACAGCGCGTTCAAACGCGCTGTAAAACGCTCAACACATGAAAACCAATGCTTTCCTATGGCCCTGGTTCTCACTTGAGCGTTTTACAGCGCGTTTGAATGCGCTGTAAAACGCCCGACGCATAAACAAGTACTTGAGCTTTTTTTGGGGCGTTTGTCGCGCGTTTTGTGATTGACACCACAGTAGTCAATCACAAAAACGTGCGTACGAACGCGCGTTTCCTATTTGCAAAAACGCGCTGAAATACGCGCGACTAAAACGCGCGTAAAACGCACGTTTCCAGAATGCTCAGGTCTGAACCCAGGGTAACTCTGCGTGGCCTCAGTAAAATAGCTGAGACAATCTTGTGAGAGATATAAACAGAGACATAATACTAAGTTTTGTTCTAGAGACATTAATTGATATATATATATATATATATATATATATATATACACATTATTTATTGTATATTTCTTGTTCCATTAATCGTTTTATAACTTGTCCCTAATAACAGATATACCATTCCTTTTATTTGCCTCCAATTTTGCTAATGCATTAGTTATTTTTTTTATTTGAGAACTAGTGCTGTATTTATCACTTTTATTTTTCCAATTTCAGGCCAATAGTGGCTCCCAGTGGCCGTTCTTAGATTTTTCACTACAATATTAATGCATTAATTCTTCACCAGGAGATAAAGGAGACTTTATTCAGTGAGTTTTATAGTCATTAGTATATTTATGTATTTATTTTTTGTATAACTCATAATTAATTTATGCTTTATGAGTTTTTTTTTAAATTTCTTGTGTATTTGTGCATAACTGCCAGTCAAGGGGTTAACCCTTCCTTTGATTGTTTTTGCCAAATTCCCTTTAAATCTGTGACCGTACCATACTTAACTTTTTTCCAGTGAATCTGGCGAATGGGATGGATACTCCATTCCCAAAATGCGAAGTTTAAACCTGGAAAAGAACGTATCTTTTTAAATTACTGGAGACTAAAAAAAATAAGAGATTCTAAACAACTATTTAGGGTGGGGTTCTTTATTCAGGTCTTAGATTGTGCTATAAAGTCTGTTGAAGATCGCTTCTTGCAGTTTAGAGAACATAGCAATGTGTTTGGATTAGTGTATAATATGTACCAAATAGGGGGGCGGAGCTTGCGGATGGCGCCGTGAGGAGCGTTCCTACTGAGCTCCTGAACCACTCTGGTACTTTTAAGCCCACAGGGCGTTGCAGAACAATCTGAACCCATGAAGGGACACAGGAGACGTACCTCCTCAACTCCTGCATCGTCCCAGCAATCCTCCGGGGCCATATCCCGATTCTTCAGCCAGCGAGGCCAGCCTGAAGACGGCAGTGACGGCGAGGAGGCAGCAAAGATAGCGGCGGCTGGCAGCCGATTTCCCGCCCGCTCCCTGACGGAAAACACAGGGGCGACCAGCACTCAGTCTCCTGGGTCCCCTGGGGGCTGTCGAACTCCAGATCCCCTGACAGCTGATGGCACCCAGCGCTCCCATGCTTCTTCTTCCCCGGCCGTGTCAGCTGCCTCAGCCTCCTCAACATGCGCCTCACCTACACACAGTGGCTCTGCAGATCGGCCGCTCAGGTCTGTGACACCTGGGGATGACCCAGCAGATATGGGGGACTGGGACTGGAAGGCTCACCCCAGGGCTCTCCCCACAAGGCAAGATATGGACTCTTTGTTCCACCAATTAGATATGTCCCATAAGCAAGATATGGAGGCCCTATATCAAGACATCCTACACATAGGCCAGAGAGTGGATGACATTGAAGCCTCACAGGAACAAGTGTACTCAGCCTTAGCCTCACACCAAGCTGTCCTCTCTGAACATACAGCCCAGATTCAAGATATTCTGGCTCACCTAGACGACTTAGAGAATCGTAATAGGAGGAACAACCTCCGTATAAGGGGCCTCCTGGAGTCTATTCAGGCATTAGAACTGGAGCCCTGGGCTGTCGCCTTCTTCGGTAAACTATTAGCGAGACCAGCAGACCATCCGGTGGAAATAGATCGTATCCGTAGGGCTTTGGGCCCCAAATCTGGTGACCCCTCTCGCCGCCGTGATGTATATGCAGGATTCACTTTTTTAAGGACAAAGAGGCAATCCTGAAAGCAGCCAGGGGAGCGAATCCAGTTACTCTTGACAACAAAGAGATTATGATCCTTCCGGATTTAGCCAGACGCACTCTGATGCTCCGTAAAGCCTTGAAGCTGCTCCTAGAGGTGCTTAAAAACCACAACATCGTCTACCGCTGGGGATATCCCTTCCAGCTGTTTGCTTTCAGAAATGGAAAATCCGCGGTCTTCAAATCTCTTCAGGACCTGCCACATCTTCTGGCGACATTTGATTTACCTCGGGTGGAACTGCCGGACTGATCGATTCATAAGGAAGCTGATGTACTCCCGCATAGAGAAAGATGGCAGAAATCATCGTCCAAGCAGAGAAGATCTGCCAAGAGACCCCAGGTTTCAGTGGACTGACGGTATCACAAGAGAGACTCTCGCAGTCATTGAGTATTTCCAGTTCCTGGTCTCTTTTGTCTCCTGAAGCTGTTTATGCGACTATTTGACCCCCCCCTCCCAGGGTCCTCCATGTTCTTTTGTTCTTTATTCATACAGTTCTGCATGCCCTGTTTATTATTCTGATGCTTACAATATAAGCCGTTGAGTCTAGTAGGCCGGTTCTGTGCTGTTTCTTCTCCTCCCTCACCTAGGGACAGCGACTACTGCTGTCGCTTGTAACAAGTGTCACT
Source organism: Bufotes viridis (assembly GCA_033119425.1). Classification (NCBI taxonomy): domain Eukaryota; kingdom Metazoa; phylum Chordata; class Amphibia; order Anura; family Bufonidae; genus Bufotes; species Bufotes viridis. Next base: position 355,317,738 of record CM065589.1, read on the forward strand.
TACTAGTATATTGTTGAGCCCGTTTTCCCGACTCTTTTCGGTTTTCCCGCTATCTTAGTTATTACCCTCTGTCTGTGTATTCATGTGTCTGTGGGTCTTGTGCCTCCTCGTTTGTCCACCTTCCTTGCATATCCCCCCACTGTTTCCGTACCTGGTCTGTTCTCTGTATATCTTAAAATTGGGTAGGCCCTCCACCTAGTTAGATAATGACACCTCTTTCATTTTGCACATATAATGTCTGTGGCTTTAATAAGCCGGAGAAACGGAATCGGGTCCTCTATCGCTTTCACAAAAAGAGGGTCATGATAGCCATGCTCCAGGAAACCCACTTTAAGGCCTCCTCCATCCCGCAATGTAGCAACCGGTATTATCACACATGGTATCATAGTCCCAATCCATCTAGTAAATCAAGGGGAGTATCTATAGCAATCCATAAGCATCTATGGCACTCGATTATCTCTTCCGATGTGGACCCTAATGGTCGTTTTCTTTTCCTGAGGCTCTCTGTCGCTCGAATGGTGTTAACTATGGCTAATGTATATCTTCCCAATCAGGGCCAGATCTCCTGTGGAATCAGACTCCTGAGACGTCTCTCCAAGTTTGCTGACGGTTCTGTGATCATTCTCGGTGGGGACTTCAACCTGGTGTTGGATCCTGATGTTGACTCCTCGGCCGGTAGGTCCTCAATCTTCTTGGTGGCTCTACGTAAATTCAAAGCTAAACTCTCGTCTATGAGGTTGATCGACCTATGGCAGGTCCTGCATCCCGGTGTTAGGGACTATAGTTTTCACTCACAGGTACATAATAGCTACGGGAGACTCGATATGCTATTCATATCCCAGTTACTGCTGGACTTGAGTCCTAAAAGCTCTATAGACAACTTTCTATGGTCTGTCCATGCCCCTGTGTATGGCCTCCTCGCCTGTCAGAATAACCGCACACGAGGGTTTTCGTGGCGGTTAAATGACAATCTGCTCATAGATGTTTTCTGTCTTGCTGACGTCAGGAAGGCCATAAAAGATTTTCATCAAGACCACATTACCGACCTTACTGCCCCGCCGATTAAATGGGAGGCCCTGGAGTGTGTGCTTCGTGGCATTTTCATATCCCACGGCACCAGGTTGAAAAAAAAGCGTACTCATAAATTGTCAACATTACTGGCTGACCTTGACCGGAAAGAAATCCAGAATAAATCCTGTCCCAGTGATGTTCTCAAGACATGAAAACATCAGGACAAGACATTTCCCTCCTACGCCATCAAGTCGTTCAGATATTAGATCCTCTATTAGGCCCCCTGTGCTAGGGACAAATTTAGAAGGGGATGCTTTGAATACAACAATAAAAGTGGGCGGTGGCTGGCTAGGACGTTACATCCTAAAGCCCCCTTAACTTATATAGAGTCCCTTCAATCCTCCTCAGGGAGTCTACTACACGCCCCATCGGACATGTCTTAAGATTTTAGATCTTATTATTCTTCCTTAAATAATCTACAACCTAACACTGACCCTCAGAGTCCTCGCCTTCACATTGATGCGAAAAACTATATCTCTCAGTTCAGCCCGAAATGCATCCCCATGGAGGATGCTGCCTCCCTAGAAACCGACTTCACCCTTTCAGAAATTAAATGTGCCATTAATACCCTAAAGACTGGTAAATGCCCTGGCCCAGACGGGTTTTCACCCCGTTTTTATAAGGTGCTGGATGACGACATTGCTCCCACTTTGCTGGCCACCTTCAACTCTGTCTCTGGAAATTGCCACTTCCCGTTCCAGTCCTTGCAGGCACACATAACGGTCATCCATTGCTCCAACTATAGGCCCATATCCATCTTAAATATAGATATAAAGATATAAAGCTCTACGCAAAAATGATTGCCCAGAGACTACACCCTTTTATTCCTAAATGCATCCACAGGGAGCAGGTGGGTTTTGTCCCGAGACGTGAAGCCCAAGACAGCACCCTCAAATCTCTGAGCTTGATCGCCAGGGCTAAGTTAGAACAAGGTCTCCCTGTGCCTTCTCACCGTTGATGCCGAGAAGGCATTCGACAGGGTTGACTGGCGGTTTTTGGAGGAAACTCTGCGACATTTAGGTTTAGGCGATAAAATGGTCCAGTGGATTTTGGCGCTGAACTCCAACCCCTCGGCCCGCGTGCGGGTTAATAGCCTCCTGTCCGCACCTCTTCTGATACAGAACGGAACTCGGCAGGGCTGCCCCTTACCCCCCTTATCCTGTATGTTTTAGTGATGGAATCTCTCGCAAACGCCCTTAGGGAGAACCCCTCAATCAGCGGTTTTAAAGTTGGAGACACTGAACACAAATTGTCTTTGTTTGCTGATGACCTGCTCCTATATCTCACTGCCCCTAGAATTGGGCTGCCTTCTGTTTTGAAGGAGTTTGAGCTTTTGGCAAGCTTAGCAATTTCAAAGTCAATATCCAGAAGTCTGAGAATTAACTTAAAATATCAAAAACTGAAATCTGTATCCTAAAGACAGATCTTAACATGCTTAGAAAAAAGTTGTAGATCTGGAGGGCAGGTCAAGGAGATGTAACGTGAGAATCCTGGGGTTACCTGAGTGTGCTGAGGAAAAAAATCCTGCTCAAATTATGATCTTGGAGAAGTTTGGAAAATAACATTTATCTCCATTGTTCGTAGTGGAAAGGGCACATCGGGTGAAGATATTGGTCTTACGAGATAGAGATGTGTTATTGAGAAGGGCGAGGGAGTGCTCTCCTATCTTATACAATGTGAATAAATTTGCTTTTTTCCTGACTTTTTCAAGGAGATTCAATAAAAGAGACGTACTTTTACTGCAGTTAAAAAACATTTACAGGAAAAGGATATTAAGTATTTATTTGTTTATCCAGCTAAACTTTGGATCATCTTTAATGATGGAACTCATTTTTTTGATACTTCGGATCTTGCTATGAACTGGCTTGATCGGAATAATATCTGATTCGTTTTATTTTCCTTTTCTTGATTGGTAGCAGTGGTGGGGCTATGTGGCAGTGAGATGGTCTTAGTTGAGAGATCTGTTGCAGAATGTGGCGGATCAAGTGGATTGGGGGGTAAATTAGTTTTTTGGGGAGGGTTGCGATGCGTCTCATAGGATGGGGGAGGCGTGATAGGGTAATTGAAAATCTCCATAGTTAGGGAGTTTTGTTAACCGACTTAATGTCAGTTAGAATTTTAACCTGCAATGTTCAGGGTCTGGGGATAAATTAAAGAGACAAGAGGTCTTTGATCGCGTGCAGAGACACCTACCAGCGATTGTTTGTCTGGTCGAAACTCATTTTACTGAGGAGACCTCCCTGCGGTTCGGCAGGGGATGGGCTGCGCAGACATATCATTCTACCTTTACTAGTTACTCTAAAACAGTGACAGTTTTTATTTATAGGGCGATTGATTTTGTCTGCTAGGCATCCTCTGTTGATAAGCAGGGGAGATTTATTTTTTTGTATTGTAAACCTGGTGGAAAACTATGTATCCTAGCTTTTGTTTATATCCCACCTCCTTTTTCCTTATATGTGCTTAACTCTTTGTTAACTTTTATAGTGCAAATGGCCTGGATGCCCCTCACTAGTTATTGGGACTTTGTAGTAGGATTGATGACACAATTGGACAGGATCTCCATCGGGGGCGTTTGACGGTTATACTTTTGTCCAAGGGTCTCCCTTGGCACGCTTTTGTCAGGAATATGGTTTTGGGGATGTTTGAGGATGTTTATGACATGGGAAAAGAGCTTACTCCTGTATAAGCAAATCTGGAAAATCCGTGTCTAGGATAGATCTGGCCTTAATAAATGAAAAATATATGAGTTATGTAAAACGGATGAAATATGAGGCAAGGTCTCTTTCGGACCATGTACCTTAGTCTCTTGAGCTTTGTATCGGTCACGATAAAGATTTGGCGAGACTCCCATTCAGACTAAATCCCTATTGGATGTCGGTAATGGAGAATCATGAATTAATACAATAGGAGATTATGTGTTTTGGGGATACCAATTACAATTTAGCTAAAATCCAGGTAGTGTGGGATGCGTTTAAGGCCTTTATGAGGGAGATTTTTGCTAGTAATATTGCTAATTTAAGGAAAGTGTATGGTATCAACGAGAAGACTTTAAAAGAAGCAGCGATATCAACTGCACGTTCCTTTTCTAGGAATAAGACAGAAGAAAATAGAAAAGATATGCAGAAGGCAAGCCAAGCCTATTCTGACTTTTTGTTGGAGAAGGCTTAACAGTGGCTATTCTTTAGGGGTCAAAAATACTTTACTGAATCAGGGAGTCCAGGAAAATTGCTGTCGAGAGTGATTTCTAATCAGGATAAAAAAAACAGATAGGTAACATCCGTTTAACAGATGGTAAAATAGTTAGGCCCCTTTCACACGGGCGAGTTTTCCGCGCGGGTGCAATGCGTGAGGAGGACGCATTGCACCCGCACTGAATCCGGACCCATTCATTTCTATGGGGCGGTGCACATGATCGGTGATTTTCACGCATCGCTTCTGTGTTTAGTGAAAATCGCAGCATGCTCTATATTGTGCGTTTTTCACGCAACGCAGGCCCCAAACAAGTGCGGATGCGTTGCGATTTTCCCGCATGGTTGCTTAACAACGGGACCCGATCTCTATTATTTTCCCTTATAACATGGTTATAAGGGGAAATAATAGCATTCTTAATAAAGAATGCATTGTAAAATGAAGAGGAAGGGGTTAAAAATAATAAAAGTTAACTTACCTTAGCCACTTGATCGCGTAGTCGCGATCTCTCCTCTCTTTCCCTGCATCAGCTAAGATCTACAGGACCTGTGATGACGTCACATCACATGGTCCAATCACATGGTCCATCTTACCATGGTGATGGACCATGTGATTGGACCATGTGATGTGACGTCATCACAGGTCCTTTAGATCTTAACTGATGCAAGAGAGGAGAGATCGCAACTACGCGATCAAGTGGCTAAGGTAAGTTAATTTTTATTATTTTTAACCCCTTCATCTTCATTTTACTAAGCATTCTTTATTGAGAATGCTATTATTTCCCCTTATAACCATGTTATAATCAATTCTCCAGAAGACCTGAAACCGGACTTCAGTGATGAAGTCCAGCTTTGGGTTGGGTACCAAACATGGCGATTTTTCTCACGCGCGTGCAAAACGCGTTACAAACGTTTGCACCCGAGCGGGAAAAACGCGCATATTCCCGCAACGCACCCGCCTCTTATCCGGGCGTCAAACATGACGCCCGTGTGAAAGAGGCCTTAATGTTCAGGATCTTATAAAGGGAACTTTTCTGAACCATTTCTCAGACTTATACAAAGCAGATAGCAATATTACGAATGAAATGATGGATTCCTATCGGGATGCCATCTCCTTTCCAGCCACTAATGTCATCCAAAGGGAATCGCTTGAGGTGGATTTTTTTCTTTACAGGAATTGAAACCGGCAATTAAAACAAGCTCTGGTAACTCCTCCCCTGGATCAGATGGATTTCCATATGAATTTTAACGTAAATATAGGGAAGTTATTCTCCCTATGCTTTTGAGGGTATTTGCTGAGTCATTGGAGGATGGGAGTCTATCGGAATCAATGACAGAAGCTGTAATAATATTAATTCCGAAAAATGGTAAGGACCCGTTAGATTTGGGGTCATATAGACCCATATCGTTATTAAATATGGATGTAAAGCTTCTCTCAAGGATCCTGGCTACAAGACTCTCTAAGGTTATTCCTTCAATCATATACCCAGACCAGAACGGGTTTATTCCAAATAAGGGTTCTCATTACAACCTCCATTGACTGTTTACGAATATTCAGTCTCCGGGGGGGAGGGTGGTCTCTCGCTCCATCCTGTCTTTGGATGCCTTTAAGGCGTTTGACAGGGTGGAGTGGAGATTCCTCTGGAAGGTATGTGGGTACGATGGGATTTGGAGATAGATTTATAGATATGATTTAACTGTTATATAGATCTCCTTTGGCAAGACTGAATATTAATGGGAGTTTGACATCTAGTTTTACTCTGAATTGGGGTACTCGCCAAGGTTGCCCACTATCTCCATTGTTATTTGATATTTATACTGAGCCCTTAACTTTGGTTGTTAGACAGGATTCTAAAATTAAAGGGTTTGGAACTTTATGGATGGAGGATCGTATTTCTTTATATGAGAATGATGTCTTCTTCTTTATAGATCATACTAATACAACTCTTCCAAGACTCATCCGAATAGTTAACTCCTTTGGCAAGGTCTAAGGCCTAAATATAAATTTGTCAAAAACTACTCTTATGCCAGTGGATAACTTTGTACCCTCTAGTGAGGGACTTTTGAACAAATTGAATGTCTCTGATTTCTTTCAATATTCGGGCATGACTATATGATTGAAGATTTTTTACAGCTTAGGCTGCTTTCACACTGGCGTTTTGGATTCGGTTCACAAACGGTCCAAAACGGATCAGTTCAGCCCCAATGCATTCTGAATGGATAAGGATCCGCTCAGAATGCATCAGTTCGGCTCTGTTCAGTCTCCATTCCGTTCTGGAAGCGGAAACCAAAACGCAGCATGCAGCGCCTTGGTCTCTGTCTGACGATGCGGAGCCGAACGGATCCGTTTTGACTTACAATGTAAGTCAATGGGGACAAATCCGTTTTCAATGACACAATATGGTGCATTTGAAAATGGATCCGTTCCCCATTGACTTTCAATGTAATTCAAAACGGATCCGTTTTGACTTTGACAATTGTTTTTAAAGCTAATGCAAACGGATCCGTTCTGAACGGATACAAACATTTGCATTAGAGGTGCGGATCCGTCTGTGCAAATACCAGACGGATTAGCACCTAACGCCAGTGTGAAAATAGCCTGATTCCATTGTTAACTAAACTGAGGTTAAAAATTGGGATATGGCTTCGACTTCCTTTATGTAGAGCTGACGGAGTATCCCTGGTTAAGATGGTGATCCTACCCCAACGCCATTATATCCTTAGGAATTCACCCATATGGATAGAGGATAAGTTTTTCAAACTTATGGAGAGAATTATTAACCCCTTCCTGCATTATCACGTACATGTACATGAGGGAATGCGGCTTCTTGCTCGCATCCTCATATGCATGTACATGATGTGATCGGGCGGGTGCAGGAGCTGTACCCACCCGACCCGCAGCATAGGCCCGACTGTTACTGATAGCCGGGCCCCTGCTGCATCCGCCGGCATCGCTATATGCGGGGATGCCGGCGCATTAACCCTTTCACATGTGCTGGGTTTACAAAGGGAGGGGGCTCCCTCTGATTTCATCGGCCCCCCTGCGCTGCAATGACAGGGGGCCGATGGTTGCCATGGCAGCCCCAATGCTTTTCACAGGCATCGGAGCCTGCCAGTTATGGAAGCCCAGGAGATCCAGCCTGAGAGAAGTACTGAATTGAAACAGGGATCAAAACTTGAAAAGGTGAAGTCCCAAAGTGGGACAAATATAAAAAGTAAAAAAAAGTGTTTTTTTAATAATAAAAAAATTAAAGTTTCAAGTAAAAAAAATAAAGCGTCCTTTTCCCAAAATAAAGTAAAACAAAATTATAAAAAATAGGGAAAATAAGAAAAGTAGACATATTAGGTATCACTGCGTCCATATCGACCGGCTCTTTAAAAATCTCACATGACCTAACCCCTCAGGTGAACACAGTAAAAAAAAAAACCTGCTAAAAAAAACATTTTTTTGTCACCTTACATCACTAAAAGTGCAACACTAAGCGATCAAAACGGTATATGCCCCCCAGAATAGTACCAATCTAATCGTCACCTCATCCAGAAAAAAATGAGCTCCTACCTAAGATGATTACCCAAGAAATAAAAAAACAATGGCTCTGAGACTATGGAGACACTAAAACATGATTTTTTTTTTGTTTAAAAAATGCATTTATTGTGTTAAATGTTAAAAAAATTTAAAAAAAGTAAACATATTAGGTATCGGCGCATCCGTTACAACCTGCTCTATGAAAATACCACATGACCTAACCCCTCAGGTGAACACCGTAAAAAAGACAAAATAAAAACTGTGTCAAAAAAGCTATTTTTTGTCACCTTGCATCACAAAAAGTATAATAGCAAGCGAATAAAAAGTCATATGCAACCCAAAATAGGGCCAATCAACCCGTCATCTCATCCCGCAAAAAATGAGTCCCTAACTAAGACAATCGCCCAAAAAATAAAAAAACTATGGCTCTAAGACTATGGAGACACTAAATCATGATTTTTTTTGTTTCAAAAATTATATTATTGTGAAAAACTTAAATAAATTTAAAAAAGTATACATATTAGGTACTGCCACTTCTGTAACAACCTGCTCTAAAAAATATCACATTATCTAACCCCTCAGGTGAACACCGTTAGGCCTCTTTCACACGGGTGTCATGTTTGACACCCTGATAAGAGGCGGGTGCGTTGCGGGAATATGCGCGATTTTCCAGCGCAGGTGCAAACGTTTGTAATGCGTTTTGCACGCGCGTGAGAAAAATCGCCATGTTTGGTACCCAACCCGAAGCCGGACTTCATCACTGAAGTCCGGTTTCGGGTCTTCTGGAAAATTGATTATTTTCCCTTATAACATGGTTTTAAGGGGAAATAATAGCATTCTTAATAAAGAATGCTTAGTAAAATGAAGTGGAAGGGGTTAAAAGTAATAAAGTTAACTTAGTTGATCGCGTAGTTGCGATCTGTCCTCTCTTTCCCTGCATCAGCTAAGAACTAAGAACCATGGTAAGATGGACCATGTGATTGTACCATGTGATGTGACGTCATCACAGGTCCTGTAGATCTTAGCTGATGCAGGGAAAGAGAGGACAGATCGCAACTACGCGATCAAGTGGCCAAGGTAAGTTAACTTTTATTATTTTTAACCCCTTTCACTTCATTTTACTATGCATTCTTTATTAAGAATGCTATTATTTCCCCTTATAACCATGTTATAAGGGAAAATAATAAAGATCGGGTCCCGTTGCTAAGCAACCATGCGGGAAAATCGCAACGCATCCGCACTTGCTTGCGGATGCTTGCGATTTTCCCGCAGCCCCATTCACTTCTTTGGGGCCTGCGTTGCGTGAAAAACGCACAATATAGAGCATGCTGTGATTTTCACGCAACGCAGAAGTTATGCGTGAAAATCACCGCTCATTTGCACAGCCCCATAGAAATGAATGGGTCCGGATTCAGTGCGGGTGCAATGCGTCCTCCTCACGCATTGCACCCGCGCGGAAAACTCGCCCGTGTGAAAGGAGCCTTAGGATTTCACAGGGCATTTTTACGCATTTGGATTCTCACGCTTTAGGGCCCCTAAAATGCCAGGGCAGTATAAATACCCCACAAGTGACCCCATTTTGGAAAGAAGACACCCCAAGGTATTCCGTGAGGGGTATGTCGAGTTCACAGAAAAAAAAAAAATTTGCCACAAGTTAGCGGAAATTGATATATTTTATTTTTATTTTTGTTTTTTACAAAGTCTCATATTCCACTAACTTGTGACAAAAAATAAAATTTTACATGAACTCTTCTTTCTAAAATGGGGTCACTTGTGGGGTATTTATACTGCCCTGGCATTTTTTGGGGTCTCTAAAGCGTGAGAAGAAGTCTGGAATCTAAATGCGTAAAAATGCCCTGTGAAATCCTAAAGGTACTCGTTGGAATTTGGGCCCCTTTGCGCACCCAGGCTGCAAAAAAGTGTCACACATGTGGTATCGCCGTACTCAGGAGAAGTAGGGCAATGTGTTTTGGGGTGTATTTTTACATATACCCATGCTGGGTGTGAGAAATATCTCTGTAAATGACAACTTTTTAAAAAATTTTATACAAAGTTGTCAGTTTCTCTCACCCAACATGGGTATATGTAAAAATACACCCCAATGTCATTGGGGTGTAATGTCATTATCTGTGCCCTAGTATAGTGCCGAAAATTTGTATTTCTCTGTATCCAGTACATTACAGCAAGCCAATACAGTGTGTAGTGTAAAAATTTCCTTATCTGTGGCCTAGTGTAGTGCCGAAAATATTTATATTTCTGTATCCAGTACATTGCAGCAAGCCAATACAGTGTGTATTGTACAAATTTCATTATCTGTGGCCTAGTGTAGTGCCGAATATTTGTATTTCTCTGTATCCAGTACATTACAGCAAGCCAATACAGTGTGCATTGTAAAAATGTAGTTATCTGTGGTCTAGTGTAGTGCTGAAAATTTGTATTTTTCTGTTACAGTACATTACAGCACGCCAATACAGTGTGTATTATAAAAATTTCATTATCTGTGGCCTAGTGTAGTGCCAAAATTTGTATTTTTCTGTATCCAGTACATTACAGCAACCCAATACAGTGTGTAGTGTAAAAATGTCATTATCTGTGGCCTAGTGTAGTGCCGAAAATATTAATTTTTCTGTATCCAGTACATTACAGCAAGCCAATACAGTGTGTATTGTACAAATTTCATTATCTGTGGCCTAGTGTAGTGCCGAAAATTAGTATTTCTCTGTATTCAGTACATTACAGTAAGCCAATACAGTGTGTAGTGTAAAAATCTAATTATCTGTGCCCTAGTGTAGTGCCGGAAATATTTATTTTTCTGTATCCAGTACATTGCAGCAAGCCAATACAGTGTGTATTGTACAAATTTCATTATCTGTGGCCTAGTGTAGTGCCGAATATTTGTATTTCTCTGTATCCAGTACATTACAGCAAGCCAATACAGTGTGCATTGTAAAAATGTAATTATCTGTGGTCTAGTGTAGTGCTGAAAATTTGTATTTTTCTGTTACAGTACATTACAGCACGCCAATACAGTGTGTATTATAAAAATTTCATTATCTGTGGCCTAGTGTAGTGCCAAAAATTTGTATTTTTCTGTATCCAGTACATTACAGCAACCCAATACAGTGTGTAGTGTAAAAATGTCATTATCTGTGGCCTAGTGTAGTGCCGAAAATATTAATTTTTCTGTATCCAGTACATTACAGCAAGCCAATACAGTGTGTATTGTACAAATTTCATTATCTGTGGCCTAGTGTAGTGCCGAAAATTAGTATTTCTCTGTATTCAGTACATTACAGTAAGCCAATACAGTGTGTAGTGTAAAAATCTAATTATCTGTGCCCTAGAGTAGTGCCGGAAATATTTATTTTTCTGTATCCAGTACATTATAGCAAGCCAATACAGTGTGTATTGTAAAAATGTCATTATCTGTGGCCTAGTGTAGTGCCGAAAATTTTTATTTCTCTGTATCCAGTACATTTTAGCAAGCCAATACAGTGTGTATTGTCAAAATTACATTATCTGTGCCCTAGTGTAGTGCCAGAAACCTGTATTTTACTGAATCCTGTACATTACAGCAAGCCAATACAGTTTGTATTGTAAAAATTTCATTATCTGTGGTCTAGTGTAGTGCCGAAAATTTGTATTTCTCTATATCCAGTACTGTCCTGCATCAGAAAACTGTGTCTTGTGCCACGTCTACAGACAACACTATTAATATGAAAAAGGCGAGCACAAAGGGAGGGGAAAGTGGGCGTGATGCTGATGCTGCAAGCAGAGGCCGTGGCCCTGGGCGCAATGAAACTGTGCCTGCTGCCTGTGCACCAGAAAAAACAAAAAAATACACCTTACCCAGCTTCATGTCCAACTTAGCTGGGCGGTGCAGGACAACACTGTCCAAGTCGCACCAATGCGAACAGGACGTCGGTTGAATTGCAGAAGATAATGCTTCCAGTCGGTTAAGCACCACCCTCTCTTCCACGAAGTCCAGTCTCTGTAGCCAAGAGTCTGGTCAACTGAATCCTCACTCTGATCCTCCTTCCTCCCACCATGTTGCGTCTGGCCAAACAAGTGATCCCACATGACCTTTTTTCATCATCAGTACTTGGTTTGGCTCTCTCACCAAGCACGCTTGAAGAGGTACCTGAGATATTGTGCCCTGATTCCCAACCTCTTGAGTCTTCACAGTCTCAAGAGGATGAAGGTGGTGAACCGCAATAATTCATGATGATAATGATGAGACACAGTTGCCAATCACTAAGGTGGTGGTTAGGTCAAGTCAGGAGGATGAGCAGAGTGAGGAAGTGGAAGAGGAGGTGGTGGACGATGAGGTCACTGACCCAACATGGGAAGGTGAAAAGCTGAGTGAGGACAGCAGTACAGAGGGGGAGGGATACGTAGCACCGCAACAGTCTGGAAGAGGAAGTGGGGTTGCAAAAGGGAGATGTCGGCCCACACCAAACAGGCCCGCAAGCGTTACACCGAGTACCCCCATGTGTAAATCTACCTTGCCAAGGGGTAGGTGTTCCGCAGTATGGCGCTTTTTTGAGGAAAGCGCAGACGATAAAAGAGTGGTAGTTTGCAACCTGTGCCATACCAAAATGAGCTGGGGCATAAACACTAGCAACCTCACCACCACCAGCATGATCCGCCACATGGCATCCAAGCACCCCAATAAGTGGGCCGAATGCCTGGGTCCACACTCTGCATCTGCAGGTCCCATCACTGCCTCCATTACCCCTGTGTTATGCACTACTGGCCAATCCCCTGTTGAAGGCGCAGGCCCAGATGTCCCTTGCCCTGCACCTGGACCTTCGCATGAACCCTGGACACTGAGGCCTTCCGCAGCCTGATGTCGGTGGCCATCCCTTGGTACGCACTCCCCAGCCGCCACTATTTTTCACGGTGTGCCATGCCTGCCTTACACCAGCATGTGTCCCAGAACATCAAGCTTGCCCAGACCAACGCACTTACTGGGAAGTTCCACCTCACCACAGACACATGGACAGGAACTGGTGGCCAGGGACACTACATTTCCCTGACCGCACACTGGGTGAATGTTGTGGAGGCCAGGAGTGAGTCGAACCCAGAGATGGCACGTCCAGGATTGCGGACCCTACGTCCATCAGGGTCTCCGCCAGTAGCTATGTTACTGGCTCCAACCCCCACTTCTCCTCCTCTGCCGCCTCCTCCTCCACTTCCACCTCCAACAGCAGTCAGCCATCAGTCGCTAGCTGGAAGCAGTGTAGCACTGCTGTGGGTAAGCGTCAACAGGCCGTGCTGAAGCTGATCTGTTTAGGGGAAAAACAGCACACCGCCGCAGAGCTGTGGCAGGGTATAAGGGACCAGACTGAGCTGTGGCTCTCGCCACTCAACCTACAAACAGGCATGGTTGTGCCTGACAATGGCCTAGCCCACGTCTTAAACTTAGTGGTTCAGCGGTTTATCCAAACCTACCCCAATTTGCAGGAGCTACTAGTGAAGGCGCACTGCTTGTGTGCTCATTTCCGAAAGTCATCCACAGCTTCAGCTTCCAGCTCACCGACTGTTGTGCGACGTGAGCATGCGGTGGAACTCTAAGTTCTACCTGTTGGCCAGGCTTTGTGAACAGCAGAGGGCAGTTGTGGAATACCAGCTGCAACATGGTCGTCACCTTTCCAGTCAACTTCCACTATTCACAAGCGAGGAGTGGGCATTGCTGTCAGACCTATCTGAGGTTTTAAAATACTTTGAATCCACACAGATTGTTAGTGGCGATAACACTTTTATCAGTGTAACCATCCCACTGCTGTGTCTACTCAAACGATCCCTGCTCACAATTAAGGAGGATGCTTTGAATGTGGCAGATAAGAAAATGGGGGAGAACATTACACAGGGTGATAGGCAGACCTCCCCCAGTTCGTCGTCTCAGCGCGAATTGGGCCATGAAGAGGAGGAGGAGGAGCTGGAGACACTTGCCTCTGCTACAGAGGTTAGTACCCATAAAACTTTAATTCCATCTGTTTAGCGTGGATGGGCAGAAGAGGAGGAGAAGGATGAGGGTATGGAGAGTCATCCTGAAGTTGACATCGACGTCTTGCCCGTTGGTACTCTGGCACACATGGCTGACTTCATGTTAAGCTGCCTTTCCCGCGACCCTCGCGTTATACGCATTTTAGGTAACACAGATTACTGGGTGTTCACCCTTCTCGACCCCGCTACAAAGATAACTTCTCATCTCTGATTCCTGTGGTGGAGAGGACCAGGAAAACCATGCAATACCAGAAGGTACTTGATGACAGATTGCTCCAAAATTTTCCATCTGACAATGCGACCAACAGAGTCCGTACTTCCTTAGGGATACCAGGGGAACACACAGTAGTTCAAACAGAGGCAGGGCAACACTTTCCAAGGCATGGGACACTTTCATGACACCCCGCCAGCAACCTCACCCTGAATCGCGGCCTAGGGCTACAAGGAGGGAAAAGTTTTGGAAGATGGTGAAGGAATACATTGCAGACCATGTCAGCGTCCGAAATGATCCCTCAGTGCCTTGGAACTACTGGGTGTCCAAGCTGGACACGTGGCACGAACTTGCGCTCTACACCTTGGAGGTGCTGGCCTTCCTGTATTTAGTTCTGCTGGTGGCATTATAACAGATAAGTGTATCCGCTTGTCCACTGACAATGCTGACAGGTTAACTCAGATAAAAATGAACAAGGCCTGGATTGCCCCTGACTTCTCCACTCCGCCAGAGGAAAGCTGAGCAAATGAGGAACAAAAACGCAATTTAAATGTATGCTTCATAATGTACTCCACAAGATTCAGATGCACCTTTTTCACCGCAAAAAAAAAGGGTATATGTTTGAATCTTGTTTTTTCATCCGCCTCCTCTTCCATACAGAATATATATGCCCTTACTACAATGTTTTGTAGGGTTTGCTCACCTTCAGTCTCTCACCTCCAATGCTATATACGGTCTGCTCACCTTTAGGCCGTCACTGCAATGTTGTATGGGGTTCGCTCACCTTTGGTCCCTCATCTCCAATGCTTTATACGGTCTGCTCATCTGTAGGCCATTACTGCAATGTTTTATGGGGTTCGCTCACCTTCAGGCCCTCACCTCTAATGTTTTATACGGTCTGCTCACCTGTAGGCCATCGCTGCAATGTTTTATGGGGTTCGCTAGGCTTCAGGCCCTCACCTCCAATGCTTTATACAGTCTGCTCACCTGTAGGCTATCACTGCAATGTTTTATGGGGTTCGCTCACCTTCAGTCCCTCACCTCCAATGTTTTATATGGTCTGCTCACCTGTAGGCCATTACTGCAATGTTTTATGGGGTTCACTCACCTTCAAGCCCTCCCTACAATTTTTTTTATAGGGTCCGTTCACCTTTAGGCCCTCAACTATAATGTTTTAGATGGTAACCAGCATGCCCTTGCTCCAAATGTTTTTGAGGGTCACCAGTAGGCCATCAATGATAATTTTTCAAGGGTGTGTATGATGCCCTCCTTTATGTGTAATAAAGGGTGTATTGGAGTGCCGATTCCTTAGTGCATAGGCTTTAAGAGTGCAGCAGTGTACCTGAACAATTGAAGCACCATGTGAATGAGGCCCTCCTTGATGTGATATGCAGGCTGTATCAGAGTGCTTCTTCCTTGCAATTTTTGGCAGCATTTGCACTGTATATACAATTGAATATACAGGAAAGA
The DNA here is from genome assembly GCA_033119425.1 of Bufotes viridis. NCBI lineage: Eukaryota > Metazoa > Chordata > Amphibia > Anura > Bufonidae > Bufotes > Bufotes viridis. Next base: position 355,333,213 of record CM065589.1, read on the forward strand.
ATGTTTCCTAACAATTTTACCTCTAAAAATGTTTTTGTTTTTTTGAGGGGGCGTGATTTTGTTGCTATGTAAAAGTGGCGGCCAACTGGGACAATATGGTTCCCAGCAGCAACATTGGAGTCCAAGATGCACCCAGACATGGTCCCCATGCTGTTCCAGATCCATTTCGGTGGTGTTTCTGTCACTTTCTGACCTTTTCCAATGGACCAGGCACCCTCCCCTCATCCGAGCAGGGGGTGCCTGGTTGTCTCCCATTGACTTCCATTATACTCGGGTGCTCAGCCGAGCGCACGAGTATCGCTATGTCTTCGGACCGAGAACCCGAACACTTTGGTGCTCGCTCATCACTAATGTTTACGCTATTAGAGTCCAGGCGATTATCCAGTATCCAACAGGATTATAGAGAGTTTAGGAAGCTATTTACTAAAGCGTGGGGTACTATTAGGCCCCTTTCACACGGGCGCATTGCACCAGCACTGAATCCGGACCCATTAATTTCTATGGGGCTGTGCACATGAGCGGTGATTTTGCAGCATGCTCTATATTTTGCGTTTTTCACGCAACGCAGGCCCCATAGAAGTGAATGGGGCTGCGGGAAAATGGCAAGCATCCACAATCAAGTGCGGATGCAGTGCGATTTTCCCGCATGGTTGCTAAGAGATGGGACCTGATCTTTATTATTTTTCCTTATAACATGGTTATAAGGGAAAATAGTAGCATTCTCAATAAAGAATGCTTTGTAAAATGTGGATTAAGGGGTTAAAAATAAAAAACTTAACTCACATTAGCCACTTGATCGCGTAGCTGGCGATCTCTCCTCTCTTCTTCAAGCATTAGCTGCAGTCTGCAGGACCCGACTCCGAGAGCCCCAGTGAGGACGAGTATGACCCCACTTTCCTCTTGTCATCCGCAACCTCCTCATCATCTAGCGATGATGATGAGCCCCCATGGCGGCGGAGACGCCGACAGGCGCAGCAAGGGGACCGCCATGCCAGGGACCCTGTGGCCCACACTAGTACAAGCAGCTCTGGGGCTCGTACTAGTTTTCCAGCCCACCAGATAAGTTCACCTGAGCCCCCTACCGGTGAACTTGCATGGTGTACCCCAGAGAATTTTGAGCCCATGATTCCTGATTTTGTTGGCCAACCAGGAATCCAGATTCCCACAGTGGGCTTCACTGAATATGACTGAGCTAACCCTGAGCTAATTCTGCCTATGACCGCCTGTACAAAATCAGGCAGGTCATCGGTCAGTTCAGGGCCAAATTTTTGGAGGCTTATGTACCTGGAAGGGAGGTCGCGGTTGATGAGTCTCTCATTGCTTTCTAGGGGAGACTCATTTTCTGCCAGTTTGTTCCCTCTAAGCAGGTGAGGTATGGTGTGAAGCTGTACAAACTTTGTGAGAGTACCTCAGGATACACTTACAAGTTTCGTGTGTACGAGGGGCGAGATTCCCCTATTCAACCCCCAGAATGTCCCCCCACTCTGGGTGTTAGCGGGAAACTTGTGTGGGACCTTATGCACCCACTGCTAGATAAGGGTTACCACCTGTACGTGGATAACTTTTATACTAGTAACCCCTTGTTTCAGTCCCTTGCCGTCAGATCCACGTCCGCTTGTGGGACCTTGCAGAAAAATCAACGCAGCCTCCCTACCCACCCCCTCCAGGTACCTATCCCCAGGGGTGAGACCCGTGCCCTTACCAGTGATAACCTGTTGCTGGTCAGATATAAGGACAAGAAGGATGTCCTTGTACTGACCACAATTCACGGTAACGGCATCACCCCTGTCCGAGGTACACCGGAAACGGTCCTCAAGCCTGATTGTATCATCGACTACAATCAGTATATGGGAGGAGTTGATCTCTCTGATCAAGTCCTCAAGCCATATAACGTCATGTGCAAAACCCGGGCATGGTACAAAAAAAGTTGCATTCTATTTGGTACAGGTTGCCTTGTGCAACTCTTTTGTGCTGTCCCAGAGCGCTGGCAACACAGGGAAATTCATTCAGTTCTATGAGGCAGTCCTCAAGGCCCTGATCTTTTCTGACCGGGAAAGAGCAGGCCGGAGTACCTCGGGAACTGGAGGCGCCCTGATTGTCCCTGGCCAACATTTTCCAGGTGTGGTCCCCCATACTGGAAAGAAGGGATGGACCCAAAAAAGGTGGAGAGTGTGTCACAGGAGGGGGATACGGAAGGACACCACCACTCAGTGTGTCACGTGCCCCGATCATCCGGGCCTCTGCATTATTGGTTGCTTGGTTGCTTCAGGAAGTACCACACTTCCATAGAGTACAAAATTTATAATTCCCCTTCCACAATTTTAATTCCATTTAGCCACTGACATTCGAAAAAAAACTATGGTTCCAAGACTCCAAATAAAAATGTTTTTTTTCAAAAATGATATTTTGTAAAACTAAAATAAATAAAAAAGTAGACATAGGTTTCGCCGCGTCCGTAATAACCTGCTCTATAAAAATACCCCATGACCTAGCCCCTCATAAAAAAAAAAACGGTGCAAAAAAATTTTTTTTTTGTCACCATACATCACAAAAAGTGTAATAGCAAGCGATCAAAAAGTCTTGTGCCCCCCAAAATAGTGCCAGTAAAACCGTCCTCTCATCCCGCAAAAAATTAGCCCCAACCTAAGACATTCGGCTAAAAACTTTTAAAAAACTGACTCTTAGACTATGAAGATACAAATATTATTATTTTTTTGTTTAAAAAGGGATAATATAGTGTAAAACCTAAATACATTTTTTAAAAGTAGACATATTAGGTATTGCCGTATCCGTAACAAACTGCTCTATACAAATACCCCATGACCTAACCCCTCAGATTAAAATGGTAAAAAAAATCATGCCAAAACAGCTATTTTTTGGCAAATTTTCCATTTTAATCCATTTTTTCCAGTAACAAAGCAAGGGTTAACAGCCAAACAAAACTTAATATTTATTACCCTGATTTATTACCCCAGAAATTGGCAAATTTGGCGAAAAGAGCTTAGCCTCGCCCACGCCACTTTATACAAGTCGTGACGTCACTGGGCGGGGTGCTAGCAGCGGTAAACAGTGAGAAGGCCCCGGCGCTCCTGCAGAGCCGCTGCCTTCTCAAACAGCTGATTGGCAGGAGTCCCAGGTGTCGATCAGATGTTGATGATCTATCCTAAGGATAAATCATCAGTTGTAACAAAGTGAAGAACCCCTTTAATAGGGAAAGCGTTAGCTAGGCCTGTGTTCTGTGTCCACTCCAGTCCTCAAAGACTCATCTGCTGTAAGGACAGCGTCCTGACAGCACCCCAAAAAGCCCTTTTTAGGGCTGGTACAACAGTCTGCTTTTATTTATTTTTTTCTATATATATATTGCAGTTGCCTGCCCGTGTGTGAGAGGCCGCAGGCCCACAAACTGTACTGTGTGCACACCACTCATATAGGGTGGCACAGTACCTTGCAAATAAAAAAAGTCATTAATTTTTACCCTTTAATATAATTGCAGTTGCCTGCCAGTGTGTGTCAGGCCCACTGACTGTACTGTGCCCACTGTCTCCAACTCATATAGGGTGGCACAGTACCTTGCAGATAAAAAAAGTAATTACATTTTTACCCTTTAATATAATTGCAGTTGCCTGCTAGTGTGTGTCAGGCCCACAGACTGTACTGTGCCCACTGCCCACCACTCATATGAGTGGTGGATGAGGGATGGAAACTGTCAAAGTGTAACAGATTGTTCCTATCCGTGGGTTTCCGGTAAATGTCTGTGGTCAGTTTGCATGCTCTATCTTGTTGTACTATGGTATCTAGGAAACTTATGCATGAGTGGTCGTAATGTATTGTGAAGTCCAGTTCAGGGTAGATGTTATTAAGGTATTGATGAAATGCCATCAAGGTTTCCAGGGGTCCATGCCACAGACAAAAAATATCATCGATATAACGTTTCCACACTATACTGTGTGTGCAAAAGAGTATGTTCTTGTAAACGTATGATTCCTCGAGGTCCGCCATAAAGCAATTAGTGTATGGGGGTGCTACATTTGACCCCATCGCGGTACCCTGTAATTGGACGTAGAAGTTATCTTGAAACATAAAGTAATTATTCTGTAAAACTAACTTGAGCAGGTCTATACAGAGTGAAATGATGTCACTGTCATGGTTTGTGCTCATAAGTAGTTTGTGTACTGCTTGGATTCCCTTGTCATGTATACATCATTTCACTCTGTATAGACCTGTTCAAGTTAGTTTTACACAATAATTACTTGATGGCATTTCATCAATACCTTAACAACATCTACCCTGAACTGGACTTCACAATACATTACGACCACTCATGCATAAGTTTCCTAGATACCATAGTACAACAAGATAGAGCAGGCAAACTGACCACAGACATTTACCGGAAACCCACGGATAGGAACAATCTGTTACACTTTGACAGTTTCCATCCCCCATCCACTAAAAAAGCCCTTCCAGGCTCACAACTAAAGAGGGTACAAACCATAGTGTCAGATCCCATCATTAGACACACAAGAGAAACAGAGATGAGGAATCGCTTCTTAGAGAGGGGATACCCAGCCAAAATCTTGAAAATACAGGACAAAAAACCTGGGGGATTTAGAGACAATCAAAAGCGTGTACCATTTGTACATAAACTTTACCCTAGTACAAGGAAAGATGTCAATATCATCAAATCACATTGGTCTATTTTAAAAAGAGCCTTCCCAGATGTAGAAGAATTTAGGAATCCAGTATTACCTTGTAACCAGAGACCCAAGAATCTGAGGGATTTCCTAGTTAAGGCAGATATCGGACCACTGAGACCCCTACCAAGACAACGCCTCCTACACAATCAAAGGGCAGGAACCTTTCCCTGCCTACATTGCGTACAATGTACTAATGTACAAAAAGGCCCCACAATCTCACATCCCCACACAGGAAAAGCCATAAAAATTAGGGGATTCTTCACATGTGACTCTGACCACGTAATATACACTATTAAATGCCCCTGCGGTCTGATGTACGTGGGTGAGACCACCCAAACCATAAGAGATAGGATATGCCAGCATAAATCCACCATCCGAAGAGAAAGCATCCTAATACCCCTTCCATTTCATTTTAAACAGGCCCGACATAACCTGTCCCAATTAAAATTTCAAGTACTTGAGCACGTCCCGGTGCTCAAAAGAGGTGGAGACCGTTCAAAAAGATTAAAATACAGAGAAGCATACTGGATCAATACACTACAAACTCTGTCACCAAAAGGGTTAAATAGAGAATATGAGGTACAAAACCTTATGTAAGTTGTCTCTGTTTAAGATTGTATCATATGTCCATACTTTTGATGTCCCTTTGGCAAAAACATGAATGTAATTGTAATTTGTTCTATTGTAACTTGGATCATGTATTATACTAATTCCATATTTCTATATATTTGCAGGCCATGTAACAACCCATATAGAATACCGATGCCGCTTAATGGGAGTATCCTTTACTTATTCTCTATTTTTTCCCCCCTTGTCCTTAACCTCTCTCTTATTCTTTACTTCCTACATGTGGAACGCATTGGAAGCGCTGAGATGCGGTCCACATGACCTCACTTCCTGTCCATGGAACGCACGTGCGTTCCATTTTTCCTCTCGGCCGCACTGACGTCTTGTCAGAGCGCGCCTTCACTTCCGGCCGGCCAGCGCGCACCACACGGGTATGCCAGCAGAAGAGGCATTATAAAATGGCCTCAATGAACCTCCACTACAGAGTACTACTCTCCTGGGCGGCTGGCAGGCTCCCCTTCTCCTACAATACATCTCTCCCATCTATCTTTATCCACCATGGCGGCAGAGGTAAGATATGTAACGATATTACTTGTTAACAATAGAGGTTAACCAGGCCAAGATAGACAGGTATATGACAATAGGCAGTATAGCATGAGATAGACGCATCTTCTCAATTTAAGGGAATAACCAGACTATTATTGTTTTATTTTGTTCTACTGTCACCACAATTTTTGATCTTAACTGCGAACCATATATAGCCCAGCTATTGTTGACCCACAGTAAGAGATGAGTTATTGAATTGTCATGGCAGTATATTTATAACATTATGTTCTTGTATGTATTTTTTGTAATGTCATACTATGCCTAAAATGTATGTAAGCCACTTTACTTATATATCTTCACGTTGTACCACTTTTAGTGCCTGATGAAGGCCAAATAGGCCGAAAACGTTTGCACGCATGTATTAGCCGCACATCTACCAATAAAATCCCACGCGATTTGCAACTGGGCTGTGATCTGCATTTTTCCTTAAAACCCAACTACGTAATTTTCCATGGGAGTTTTGCCATGGATCCCCCTCCGGCATGCCACAGTCCAGGAGTTAGTCCCCTTGAAACAACTTTTCCATCACTATTGTGGCCAGAAAGAGTCCCTGTGGGTTTTAAAATTCGCCTGCTTATTGAAGTCTATGGCGGTTCGCCCGTTCGCGAATGGAAAATTTTATGTTCGCGACATCTCTAATTGTTATAAGTATAAAAAAAAATGATTAACTAAAATAATGTTTTTGGCGAGACTCTTAATTACAAGAAGTTAAAGGAAAAAGCCGTCGGCACTCCACGTCCTCGCAGATGACGGTGCACGCATCCAGAGCAGGCAAACTCCAAGATAAGGTAGGGTCGAAGGATCGGCACTCACAGGGATAATCAGCCCAAAAACTTTCCTTTATTCCCAGATAAAAGAAGAACAGACTACACGTTTTTCGGCTACACAGAACCGAAAAACTTGTCGTCTGTTCTTCTTTTATCTGGGAATAAAGGAAAGTTTTTTGGCTGATTTTCCCTGTGAGTGCCGATCCTTCGACCTTACCTTATCTTAATTACAAGAGTCTGGTTTTCACGAAATATACCTAGCGTACATACATGGTTAAATTTAGTTAATAAGATCAAGAGATATAAAAATATCCTATATAAGCAAAGAAATACTGAAGAGTAATTGAATAGTAGATGGGGGAAATGGAAACCTTAAGCTTCCTTGCCTTCACATCATTGGTATCCCGTCTCCGTCTTGTTGATGGAGGGGATAGGAGAAGCATTGCAACAGGGAGGGAGGGTAGGGGTAAGGGTGGGGGGGTAAGGCTTAAATGGGAGGAAAATAGGAAAAGTAATAATGTTGATAACTAATTTTTGTATGGTAATAATTGTCTGTTCTTTTTTTTTACTATTCCTTCTAATACAAATTTTCATCCATGAAGTAGTAATTTAATTTCATCCATGTATCCTGTAGTTTTACCACCTTATAGCTCTAATTTAGCTTTTCACCAACCACTACATATTAATTTCTATGAAACACCTGTTAGGTAAAAAGTGCCCTTTGTACCCCTTAAAATGACCGTACGGGGGTGCTCTTTCCAAAATGGGGTCAATTCTTGGGGTTTTTAATTTCTGGGGACCTCAGGAATTTTTTAAATGTGACATGGCACCTAAAAATCCATGTCTGCCAATTCAGACCTGCCAGCAAAATCCATATTTTGCTGTTTGCCTGCTGTGCGCCCATACAGCATGCTAAAAGCACATATGGGGTGATTCCTGAATGGGAAGAAAATTGGGAACACATACTGGGGTGCATTTTCTCCTTTAACCCCTTGTGAAAGTGAAAAATTGGGGTCTGCTAGTAATTTTAAAATTTCACAAATGTGTACTTTGAAATCCTTTAACAAATGTTTCTGCCTTCTGTAAGACACCTGTTTGCTAAAAAGTAGGGTCACTTTTTGGGCTTTTTAATTTCTGGGAACATCAGGAATCTTTTAAATGCGACATGGCACCTAAAATCAATGTCTGCCAATTCAGGTCAGCAAAATCCATATTTTGCTGTTTGACTCTAGAGCCCTGCTGTGCGCCCATACATAATTTTATGAGTGTTGTCTTATTCGGGGCGAAATGGGGAACAACATATGGGGTGCATTTTGTCCTGTTACCCTTTGGGAAAGTGAAAAATGTGGGTGTAAAGCAACTTTTTTGTGAAAAAAATGCAATTTTTAATTCTTACTGCCAAGTGTTTCCTAATTCTAGGAAGCACCTTTGATGTCAAAGTGCTCACTACACACCTTGAAAGATTCCTTGAGGAGTGTAGTTTCCAAAATGGGGTCACTTTTTGGGGGTTTCCACTGTAGGGCCACCAATGGGTGTCTTCATATGCGACATAGCTCCCAATTACCATTCCAGCTAAATCCGTTCTCCAAAAGCCATATGGTGCTCTTTCCACTCTGAAGCCAGCTGTGAAGCCATACATCAGTTTTTGAGCACATATTGGGTGTTTCTGTAAACTCCAGATTCAGGGTAATAGATTTTTATTTTTGTTTAGCTGTTAACCCTTGATGTGTTGCAGAAAAAAATAGAATCGAATTTAAAATCTGCTTGAAAAAATGACATTTTGAAATTTAATTCCAATTTTTCTTTAATTCTCGTGGGGCACCTAGGGTTAACAAAGTTTGTAAAATCAGTTTTAAATAGCTTGAGGGGTGTAGTTTCTAAAATGGGGTGATTTATGTGTGGTTTCTAATATGTAAGCCCCACAAAGTGACTTCATAACTGAACTGGTCCTTAAAAAATTGGGTTTTGGAAATTTTCTTAAAAATTTTAAGATTTGCTTCTAAACTTCTAAGCCTTCTAACGTCCCAAAAAAATAAAATGTCATTTTTGAAATGATCCAAACATGAAGTATACATATGGAAAATGTAAAGTAATAACCATTTTGGAGGTATTAATTAGCAAAGTTGCTAATTTTTTTATAAATAAAAATGAAATATTTTGACTCAAATTTACCACTGTCATGAAGTACAATATATGATGAGAAAACAGTCTCAGAATGGCCTGGATGAGTAAAAGCGTTTTAAAGTTATCACCACATAAAGTGACACATGTCAGATTTGCTAAAAATGGCCTGGTCCTTAAGGTGAAAAATGTGAAGCAAAAGTAACAGCTCACGATCCTTTCTCACAATGCACGGGAAGGGGCAATCCCCAAGTCAAATCCAGCAAAGAAGATCCCAGCAGACGTGCTTGTTTCCAATCAGTTATATTCTTTTATTGTAACTATAGGATAATAATAGGACACGCATTTCGGACCGTCCAGCCTTTCTCAATCAGCCTTTCTGATCTTCTTTGCTAGACTTAAGGTGAAAAATGGCAGGGTCCTGAAGGGGTTAAAGAAGACCATGTTTTGGAGGGAAACCCCAGACTTGTTTACCACCCTGTTTTGGAGGGAAAAACCCAGACTTGTTTACCACTCTGTTTTAGAGAGAAAACCCCAGGTTTGTTTACCACTAAAAGCAGACAGTCTGACCTTTTAAGTGTCTGGTTTTAGCTATGTTGTAACGTCTGGAAACTTGTTTTTGTCCGGAAAAGCTGCTCTGTCATTGCCATTGAGTATCATTGAAGCTCTAATGTAAGTCTATACTTAATGGGAGTTGAAACAATGTATTTGTTTGTGACGAGTTTCTCCACTTCACCCCTCCCACTAGAAGGTTCTAGTCTAGCTAGAAACTGTGTATAAGGAGAGCAGTCAAAGCCCCTAGAGTGCTGCAATTAGGGACCAGTGCTTGGAGGGGAGACTCATACCAACATGCATAAGTGACCAGAATAAGACGCTGAGCCACAGACCATGGGTCAATAGCCCTGTGATCATGGAGCCATCCAGACTACTGAGCTACAGATCATGGGCCCTTGACCAGGATGCCAGCCTTCTGAGAGAGAGAGAGGGACAGCTCAGGCCTTTCCTCAGCATCAAACCCTTCTTCTGCCAGGGAGGAGACTCTGCCAGACTACAGAGTGACCAGAAAAAGACACTGAGACGGGGATACGCTGCCACAGACCCTGGATCACCAGCCTTGGACCAGGGTACCAGCCTTCTGAAGAGAGAGGGGGGCAGCTAACCCAGGCCTTTCCTCAGTATCAAACCCTTCTTCTGTCAGGGAGGAGATTGGAGAAGCCAGCACAATGCCTCACCTGTATTGTTTTGTATCTGAATTCCTCCAATAAAGAAGCACCTTGGTTTACTGCAGACCCTGACTCTCTGGACTTATTTCCCATTGGGGTGCACCATCCCTTACCATCCCTTTTGGAGAGCAGCAACACGTGGTGACACCTCAACGGTGTCCGGAGGACCCAGCGTAGCTTTGGGGCCACCCCAAACCCAGCCACTGCATACACAATTTGTGAGGCAAGGTGACCAGAAAATGGCTGTTTTGGCACTGTTTTTATTCATTTTTTTTTTTACGTGAAACTTTTAATTTTTTATTATGTAACTAATAAACTTTTTGGGGTTTGATCCCCTGTACAATGCATTACAATACATCTGTATAGTAATGCATTGGCTGTTAGTGTATTACACAGTATAATACACTTACAGCCTGCTTGCCTGAGAGACCCAGGGGGTTGTGTCTCACAGGCTTACATGGAAGGCAGCACTCCACAAACATTGCACGCGCCGTGGCCAGCGCTGACCGCGGCACAGCTAGCTAGCGTTTCACCGATGCCGACACATACAGCAGGGGCACGGCTAACAGGAACAGCCGGACCCTACTGCTGATTCAATGGGTGCAGCTCCTGCACCCACTCGATCAGCGCGCTGTAGCTGTATGGCGCTGGCATTTAAGTCCCAGTCCCCAGCGCTGTACAGTTACGGCACTGGTATTCTATGGGTTAAAATGACAGGGCTGCATTTCACTCCCAGTCAAGCCCTAGTCAAGCCCTAATATTAGGGTACTAACAGAATACATCATCCATTTGCTAGTTTATTATCCTTTCCTAACAATTAGAAAAAAAGGGCATATATGTGGGTGGGACAAAATATTATAGTTATTTTATGGTATGTGAAATAAAAGTTTAATATTTCCACTATGTTCTGGGAAATTATTTTTCAAGCATGGACCTTATTAAGTTATTTAAAGAGGACCTATCACCACTAAATTCAGTGTAATCTGTAGGCAGCATGTTATAGAGCAGAAGGAGCTTAGCAGATTGATAGTACAATTTTGTAGGAAAAGATCCAGTAAAACATGAATACATAATGTATACATTTATATCTCTGCTATTTATATTCTCAGCTGTACATGAGGGAGGAGTAAGCAGTCATTTAAAGCATCCCTGTGTATATTTGTATACAGAGATAGCTGTCAATCGTGGTTAGCTGAACACGACGGTAGTCTTAAGTTCAGAAAAAGCACAGGTTTAAATGTATAAATTACATGATTTACTCAATATTTTCACATAAAACTACATTATAAATCTGCTCAGCTTCTCCTGCTCAGGAACATGTTTCCTGTAGATTACACTGCATTTTGTGGTGACAGGTCCTCATTAAGAAAACCAAAACATGAAGGTTAGACACCAGAGATCTCTTTGAGCTAGTGTACAGATCACAGCAATCTTTTCCATTTTTTGGTATTTTAATAAAAAATAAAAATCTTATAACTAAAAAAAATCTTTGCACAATGCGATGTGTAAATGCAAAGTTCCTATTGCCTTTGTGTTTAACTTGTATTTACATTTGCCAAAATATAAGCCATTCATATAGTGACATGCAAATATTTGCTTGAAAGAAGCGTGAAAAGTCAGACAATGCATTTAAATGAATGTGAAACAATGTGAGAAGTGTAACACTATCATAGGGGATAAAATGCAGTGAAGAGAAGATTTAAACAAAATGTGTCATCAGAAAATGACCTGCTGTTTAAATCACTTTTTTATGTTTAACATTTCTGAAAATTTTTGATAATGTTATTTTTAATTTGCCATCACTTTTTATATTTATACTAAAACAAAAAAAAATCCTGCAGTTTTTGTACTGGCCACTATGTCTAACAATTGGTGCATCCTTTTTGGGTTGTACAGATCACTTTACTTCAGTTATATAATTATAGGCAGGATTAGAATGAGTTCACCTCTGTGTATAAGGCAGGATCCATCATTCACAATGGGTGATTGTCAAATTTTATCTATTCTTTCCTCTGCACAGGTCACAGAGCATGCTTAGAAAACCCTCCCATGAAAGTCAATAGGGTCCCCTCCTGACCATTGTTTCTATGGCCCATAGTTAAGAACAGCTCAGGCAAGATGACCGCCCCCATAATAATGTTCAGGAAATAAAATAAAAAAAATCTGCAATCAATACATAAAAACAGATTTAAAAAAGGATGTGAGTTACTAGCTGGTTTTAACTGGCAGGTAAACTTTTTGGTGTCATTTTTATGTTAAATAAGTTTTTAAATAATTTTTGCTTATGTTATTTTCAATTTTCCATGTCAATATCTATATTTAAACAAAAACAATAAATTCTGCAATTTTTTTCACTTTCCACTAAAGCCTAATAATAGGCGCTATCAATTAAGACCCTCACAAATCAGTATAAAGGTAAACCTTAATCATTCCCTCCTCTATAGTATGGGCAGTAAATAATGAGAACAGATATACAGTGTAATTGCTGTACATAGAGTCAGACTGGTCCACTAGAATTCAAGAGGATTATATGGTGATCCCAGGCTCTCATGCATTTATTAGCTATGAAGGTCTAACAAAAGACAACCCTATTTGTTGCTTACATTGAAACCAATCACTTGTCACTGTACTCTGTTTCTTTTGGGTAAGCCTAATAAGTTATTAGACCATTATGATATTTACTATGCATTAATGATACCAACAAAGTTTATGATTGGACACGGACATGTTTAGGGGTTGGCACTGAAAATCATTTCTACGGGACCCTAATCTGACTCTGCATACACCACCAATGAATAGTTACATTTATGTAGCTATCATGCAAAAAATATTTATCGCCTATTCACAGGATAGGCAATAAATGTCGGATCACTGGGAGCCCAACCACTCCATTCCAAGAAGGGACTTCGTGATCATCTGTTTTCAGGATAACAAGGGGTCCAAGCGGTCCTCTGGATAGGTGATATATATTTTTCTTGGCATAACCCCTTTAAATAAATGTTAATCTTTGGAAAATCTTTTTAATTATATTAATATACCCCTATATGTACATAACTTTGAAAACAATTAGCAAATTACTTTTTTTCTTCTTGATAGTGTGCACATGCGTAGCTCAAGCATTGGGTTTAACAATTGGGCTATCTACAGTATGGGGAACTCAGATTAAATATTATCAGTTCAATTCAATGTACAGTGTTTTTATAGAGGACAGATTGAGATATAAAACCAGAAAAGCTGCAAAAGAGACCATTCCGTGACTGTAATGACATTATATACCTATATTGTTCAATGTGGACTTTATACTACATCATATATTTTAATTATGCTTTCATACAGATAATGGAAACCTGTGTGTAATAATATTCTGAATAATTCATAGTATGGGATACATAATTCTATATAATCCCTATATGATCTCTTTTCAAGAGGGAGCTTCATGTCAGTCACTGATCAAATAACATGACCTGCTTCTAGGTGTGCAGCAGCAAAGGTGTAAAACAGAGCTATTTCTCAAAGGTTAACAGCCTAATTGGATAGTTAGTAAATTAAAACATAACTTTTAATATAGATATTCTAAGATAAGAAAATGAAAAATACAGGGTAAGTTCCCTAGTTGATAATAAAAAAAACAAAATGGGGTACAAAATGAGGTACACATTGGGACCTGGGTGCGCAACGGCATCTAAACAGAACAGGAAAGTATAAGACCCAATTGTCCTATCACGGTGATATTTGTACACTTACTGTTATCAGTGGAGTTAATGTTTAGGTAAAACAGAGCCAACCACAGCGGACACCTCATACAGTACCAGTTACAGGCTGCTCCTCAGTGCAAACCATAATACACCCAGTGTATCAGCCAAAACTCCCCCATTGCCATACACAAATTGTTTTACCAAAATTTTAATAAGCATTTGTCATTTTCAAATGTACATTTATAACACATCAGTTCACTTACAAATATACAAATACTATAGTCCAAGATCTAGTCATCAACAGTTATATATTAACATTTTATTTATATACATATGATACAAGTTATAGCATTTGACACAGGTTAACATAGGTATATTAGCAACCACACAGTGGCAGTTAGAAGAATTAATGAATATCAAATTGATCTGTCTTTTACAGATAATTTTATAGATATTTTATAGATTTTTATTTTATAATGAAAATATATTTTAATGCAAAAATATAAGCAGACGTGGCATTAAAGAATGCCTCTATCGTGTTCCAGTATTTGCAAATCAGCTATGTTCACATTCAAGTCATGAAAGCTATGCGAGACTATTTTCAAATGGATAGTGGAAAACCCAGACAAACCCCATTTACCTTAACGTGGTCCATCAGTGTTCCAGTATTTTTGGATGCAAGAAGCGATTTCCAGATTGTAATAAACTAGCCATCAATATTACCAGAAAGGCAATATACCAGAAAGGTATATTTCAACAAACAAAACAATTTTCTTTAATAAACATACCAAATTTAGTGCAGTTTGGTACTTTTTCTGTTGGCTCAAGGCAACCACAATATCAGCTGCCTCCTTTAAGAGGAATTAATAGCAAGCATTTAAATAACTACTTGCTTTGGATTTGTTACCATGATCCTCTAGTGCTTCAAAACAAATATTAAACTTAAAAACTAAACAGGTAATAATGCATTATTGGACCATTCAATGCATGCTGCAGTGCCTGCCTTGCTGTCCAAGTGACATCTGTACATTAAGTCTTTAGTGGCATCCACAACTACTTGCAACCATATCATCGTACTGCTTCAAGACAACATTTTCATCATCATCAAAGTAAAGCAAGTTTATAGAGAAGAGTTTGTCAGGGACACAGCATGGGCTGCTCACACCTTGTGTCAACTTGAGAGCGTTAATTATAGACTGCACTGTGGCATGATTAGTGGGTCTCATATTCTGACCCAGAGGGAATGGGCAAGACCCTTTACAATGATAAGCATTATATCCTCTTGGGGAGATAATCCAACCAGACCAGCCAATTTCTTCAAAGTCAACATAAAGTGGGTGTCTTTGGCAGGGTAAGTGTCCATCCTCCTGCAAACCTCTTGGCATCCTTGTTCTGTTTGATGCCGAGACATAAGGTTCATTGGGTATTGTCAAAGGAAGACCATCTATATAAAGGGATTTAATAATAGCAATAAGTTTAAAATAATAATGGTAACATGATACTGAAATACAGTACGGTCAGTATATTTAACCATGTATTTAATGTGTATTCATAGACATATGTGTAAAACCTGATGTTCTGCCTTGTTTTGCATTTTTACCAATTATCAAAACACAAAATAGCTTGAACCCCAAAAACTGGATTTCGTCTTGCTTGTGCAACAAAATGTACAAAACATTTATAGCTGACTACAAAACATTATGCTATTTTTAATTCAATAGAGCTAATGTACAACTGTCATGTATGGGTGTCCTAGGTTTAACTTTAAAGAGGAACTATTACTATAAAAAAATACAGTGCAATCTTCAGGCAGTGTGTTAGAGAGCACGATAGACTAAGCAGATTGATATATACTACTATAGAAAAAGATGCAGTATAGCCTGTATATCATTTATTTATTTTCAGCACATTCTGGGCTTTGAAGTCAAGGACAGTCCTATCAGTGATTAACAGCTAACTGTGTTTCTACAGTCACAGAGGGCTTGATGTCAGTCACTGATAGGACCACATCCTTGGCTTCAAAGCTCAAAATGAGCATGAATTTAAATGAATAGAATACATATATTGCTGAATCATTTCAAATGAAACTATATATCAATCTGTCCAGCTCCTACTGTTCTATAACATGCTTCTTGCACATTGTATTTGCATGTAAAAGCTTCCCTTTCAACATTGTGGGAGTCATAACATAATTTTAAGGTGGTGTCCATCTTACCTAGCTGATTACTCATAGACACAACTCCTCTTCTCCCATCATCGGTGAAGAGAACAAGCATCGGTTGCTTGCTTTCATGATGATCTTTTCCTGAGGCAAAGCGAATAACATTAGCATCAGCTTGCCCTCCTCCGAGATTCTTCACTGTCACAAGAATACCATGATTGTGGCTTTCATCATTCCAGGCACGAACCTGTCAGATAAAAAGATAAAATTGCATTACTTCCGGGCAGTGTTCTTACTATCCTAACAAGTAAAGACTGTATTGGATTAAACAATCCTGCAGGCGATTGTCGGGAGGGAAGTGCTCACTAGTGGAGAAGACTGCTGTTATTAAATGCAGCAATCTCCTCCACTGAATAGGGACAAGTGATTGCTAATGCCATCGTTCGTCCCCATACTGAATCGTTGTTTGGCAGCAGCAAATGGTGATTAGACGGCACGATCTGCTGCCGGCAAACAATAATTTTTAAACCTGTTGAAAGATTCCAATTGCCCAATGAACAAGCGTTTGCTCGTTCATCGGGTAATCAGCAGCAGTATTACACTGCCAAATCATCACTAACAAGAGTTCTTGCAAACGCTCATTAACGATGAACTGGCCAACCATTGGCCAGTGTAATACAGCCTTAAGTTTTCAAATTCTCTCATGAGGTACAAGTAACTTAAAGGGGTTGTCCGGGCTTTTAAATATTGATGACCTATCCTCAGGAAAGTTCATCAATATCAAATTGCTGGGAGTCTGACACCCGGCAGCCCAGCCGATCAGCTGTTTGAGGAGAAAGGGCACGCAGAGCCCAAGTGCTGTCTCCCTTCTCTCTTCCTGCTCGCTGCTGTATGTCTATGGGACAGCAGCAAAGGGCAGGAAGAGAGAAGGCACGTGCACATTGCGCTCGCTGTCTCCTCATACAGCTGATCAGCAGAGGTGCCGGGTGTCGGACCCCCACCGATATGATATTGATGTCTTATCCTGAGGATAGGTCATCAATATTAAAAAAACGTACAACCTCTTTAAAAAATATTATAAAAGTTTTCAATGCAAATGATTAAGACAATGCTTCTGCAATGGATCATTCTCCAGGACTTGTTAACTAATCTGGGAAGTAATGCTACATATTCTAATAAATACATTGTAGAACAAAAACAGAATACTTACTGCTTGCGTGATTGAAAACACTTCCCATCCTGAAGAATGAAAAGGGACAAGTTTTGATGATAACAGCTTTCTTCCTTGTGCTAAATGCATTTTATTTTTGTCCAGAACCAGGTACAAACTTATCTGTGACAGAAACATAGGGTTAGTAAATCATCAGCTTCAGAATAAAAGTGAAGTAAACTTGGCTCACTATTCTTGTGATAGTCTGGTATAATATAATATTGAATACATTTACATGTTAAAACATTGTTTCATATGCTATTTCATAGTTCCAATTTCAGGCCCCTTACCTGGCAGAAATGATGTCTTTTGAAGTATGCATGTTCTGAAGGTCTTGGCTTAAGTTTAAAAAGGTGCATCTCGGCTGTTAAAATCTTCTCATTTTTTGTTACAGTTGAGAGGTTGAACAGAAAGTACATCTGGTCACTGTGGACTGAGAGATTATGGGATAAAGAACTATAATATATTGCATGGTTTTATTGTAAACTAAATATTTTCAATAATATTGCATTATGTATTGTATAGTAGTTGTTAATATCTAAAATTAAAAAGCCAGTAACTGCAACAATAGAATTGCATAGTATCCAATAAACTAAATTATAAATATGAAAATTAAACTTATGAATTAAATTAAATTTATGAATGAGCATTTTAATGAAAGCAGGCTTTACCTTTGTCAAAGAAACTTCTGACTGTGTTGCCCTCCAAAAGATCTGGGTCTTTGGTAACACCATCTGCATCAGCTACAGTGTTGTAAAGGTCAATCATGTACTGGGGTGGTTGTTTGACATGATGAAGAGAATGCGGTGGGTCTTCAATGCCAAAAACTTTTAATAGCCTTTTCAAAGCTTCAGATCTTACTTGCTCGGGGTCTTCTATGTTCACCGTAGTTTCAGTAGGCCTTGAGATACATCCTTGGAGGAAAATAACCGTGACCAGTAAACCCAACATCTTTGTGTGGACCATGTCTTCAAGTTGCTTCACTGTTAGATCTCTTGCTGTTGTATGGTCCACTGTGTACCATGTGCCACAATTTATAACAATGCTACAAGACAGCTGCCCCTTAAGCTCCAAACCAAGATGGAATTAAGTCAAGTATGCAAAACAGCAATCAGTAAATGTAAAGAAAGCTAATTGCAGTGCTAACAAGGTGTGAAACAAGACTAGCAATGCTCTGTTAGCAATTATCCTACAGTACACAATTTATGTGAAACTGGAAGCTGTTGTCCTGTGTACATTCTTTATTTTAAAGGAGAATAAAGTAGGCTTGTTTTAGAAGAACAAGCAAGGATTTCCCCACCTGGAGAGGATTGGTTTGTTTATCATTTTTCTGGACTAAATGTGAAATTATTCCATTGTAACAGGCTGAATGAGGACAGTTTGCTCACAGTGGGAGACTAACTTCCTTCTAATGAATTTATTAATGGGGACAAACAGGAGAACATTGACTTGCACGAATTAAACTCTGTTAAGCAAATAACTGATACACCTAAGGTGGCCTGGAGAGTAGATATCCTATTTGCTGAAATAGAGTGCAATTTAAAAATACACATTAAAATCTATTTATTTTCAGTGGACAATTATTTAAAAGTATGTACAAAGGGAAAAGCATTCAGAAGGGAAATATGTTTTCCAAAAATCCTGTCCATTTCTTGTTAATAAATGTAATATTTTACACCTAATACCCACATACACATAGAACCAAATATACCTTGATATGTGCTAAGTCTTGTTTTTTTCTAACCCTAACACCTAAAAGCGGCAAAAATGGTGATCTTATTTATTCTGATAACAGCTGGATATTGTCCGTTATTTTTTGTTACTTTTTGATTATTTTTTTTATGTGGACTGAATAGAACTTTATGGGACACAGGAAAATGTGACAGTAATCAGTGAGTCCTGTATGATGTCATCACTCTGTTTCCTAATCTACATTTCTATATTCCTTTTGTGTATTTCACTCCTGTGCAGACAACAACACAAGGGGCAGATTGCACTCAACATTAATAGAAGGATTCATAGTTTACATTGCTATACTTTTGGATTGATTAGATGCGACATACAATCTAAAACATAATTTAATCCCAGTTGTGCATAATCTGGAGTATTTAATCTGAGTCTGTGCTTGCAAAATTTGCTAGTGCCTCATCATTACAAAGTCGGTAATCATTTCAAAAAATCAGCATTGTCACGTGGAGTTGTCCTAGAGTAAAACCTTTTAAGGACTGCTATAAAAATATCTACATATTGGCAGTCATTTAATAGTTAAACTGAAACTGCTTCTACTGGAGTCTTTTGGTAGCCTACATTATGTTTTTAGCTGTCAGATCACAATAAAACAAATACATAAAAATTATAGATTATAATTACAACCCTTTTCTCCACCCAGACTGTAAAAAGTAAAACAATTAATTACTGGGGTTATTTACAACCATTTCCCTGATCTTTAGGAATTCATCTTATTTTATCATATGTTTACTAAAAACATTTTTCAGAGTTCTACTGAAAGAGGACAACCAGATTCTTGCTATTACCATCCGAGTCAAAAACAAGCACTTAACTGAAAATTTTTTGCTATGAATTGCATACTCCATACTTACAATGTCTCACAACATTGTAAACACCATAAACTAATGTTGCACCCTACAGCAGCTCTAAAGCTATGTAAAAAATCTTCCCTTGATATCACAGCAGCAAAGACAGGTAGTTATCTTGAAACCCTATCCTATTAAAAAAAAGACAGGCACATAGTACAATCTGCATTATGTTTAATTGAACCATATTATAATTGCCATAATAACAATCCCCTTTAATATTCTGCAAAGCCCCCATCCAAGGCATATCATTTTTTTTTACACAAGTCTTGCTAATATTTACACCAACAAAGAAATTAACATTATCCGTGAAATCCTTCAATAACACTATAGATTTTAGATAAGACTTTTTTACCTTTATGTTCTGACAAAAAGAAATCATTTTTTGCATATTCTTATCCGTACTGCTAAAAAAACACGAGCCAGTTGCACATAGCTATTAACAATAATTTTTATCTACAGTATACTATACATGTTCTGGGGTGATGCAAACAAGAATATACTAGAGGTCAAAGAAATACCTTTTGTTTCCCAAAATTCAAACCCTTCAAGACACATCAATTCCCTCAAGCAAACATTGTTTAAAAGGTGAGTGCAGGAAAGTACAAGTCTGCTGAAGGGCCAATCCCTAAATTCTCACTGTGCGAATGTATTATAGTTCAACAATTAAAATATACTTTGAGATATACATTTACATTTGGTAGTGACAAACCCCCACGCTCCGCCGAAAGGCTGTGAAATATTCTATGATTTGTTATAATTTCTCTTGTTATTCATTATAGCAGCATGACTTGGGTTCCTTATAAAAAATATTGATTTATTAAAGAAGAAACTCTTATTGAAGTTTGTAGGAGGAATTATGAGAAAAATATTAAAAGTAGTTCAAAACTTGTGGTTGCAGCTGTGATCTGAGACCTCATTGGCTTGTAGGCCTCATATTTGAGGGTTATAGCTTCCTTATGGGTTGCTCTCCTTTCATGTGCCCGTTTGTCAGTTATATACAAAAGTTATAGGTGTGTTAGGAAAGTTGGGTCTTTGTATCTGTGTATATACGGAAATAATATATAATATATAAAAAATACATGAATAAATGCATGGCCATATTCTTTAGAAAGAACAAAAGGATCAAGCATGTTGAAAACCAACTGTCTGACCCCTATCTCCGTTGAAGAGGGGAGTCAAGAGGCTCCCATATACATTACATGGTTGGCCTGTCCTGTCAAACTTATCAGATTTGTCATATATTAATCTACTAGCTGGTATGGCCGTTTTAGGCTTTTTTCAAATTACAGTATTCTGTCCCGGCACAGGAACAGAATACCGGAATTGCCATATTAGGTGTATGACGGATGCTATTTACTATAAAAAGGTCCACCAGGTTTCCACCATAAATACCAGCATTCTTCCGGACAAAATACCACCGCAGGCAGAACAGAATACTGGAGTTTCAAATGTCAGTGTGAACGTAGCTCAAATATGGTATTATAATGGAATTTAGTAAACAAAGAAAAGTAATGAACTATAGGCTGAATACAGATATAGCAGTAGAGAAGTACAATTCTGAAGGAACATGAAATAGAAACAGCTACATAACACAGGCCTTTCATTTTCTTTGTGTACTGTGTATTCACTGAACTCCATTTACATTATTAAAGAGCTTCTGACATCAAACGAAGAATGTCAAGATTGAATAATGATTTTATTCTGCATACATTCTTAGTCAGAGCAATCTTTTAATCATCTATGATCAAGCTGTTGTGAATGTAAATAAGTAAATCAACAGGGTGCAGCCATGTTGATTTCAAGCAACAAAGTATGAATTAAAGCAATGCTTTTTAATCAAGGTTCCCAAGAACCCTTGCTCCCTGATCAGTGGCTAACTAGTAGACAGCAACAAGACATGTCACTTTTACATAAGGAAATTTAAAAGTATAACATTGGGCAAGAATTATATAGTTCTTCTTTACTCATGCCTACAATGAAAGTATGAGCAGCAGTCCCCTGTTGTGGAAACATTTATAATAAGGTTGAGAATTACTTGGCTTTGTATAGGTGTATCTACTTATTAGGCTTTGTATAGGTGTATCTACTTATTAGGTTTAATCAAATTTTTAAATAGTATAGAAAATTGGTCAGCCCACTAGTATGTACTGTTAGAAGAGGTAGAGGAAATGATGGCCTGAAACCCATAAAGAAGCAATAAAAAATACAATATATCAACTAAATGGCTCTCAAGCCATATCCACATCAATATTATCTTGTGCAAAGACACTTCAAATATCCTACTAAACACATTTCGGAGCTGATTAAAGGCTGTATTATACCTGCCTATTTTTCGGCAGATGATTGCTAATGAGCGTTCACATGAACGCTCTCTAGCGATCATCTTGCAATGTATAACTGCCGCCGGTTTCCTATTTTTCGGCAGATGATTGCTAATGAGCGTTCACATGAACGCTCTCTAGCAAACATCTTGCAATGTAATACTGCCACCGTTTGCCTGATGAAGGAGCGTTTGCTTAAAAATCATTGTTTGCTGGCAGTGGATTGTGCTGTTTTTATTATGACAAACCTCTAGACAGCATGGGGATAAGCGATGGCATAGTGATCAATCCTGCCCATATTGCAGATGAGATCTCTGCATGTAATAGCAGCGGCCTCCTCCACTAGCTAGCAGGCAATTGCTGGAAAGGAACACTTTCGTCCTGACAATCGGTTGCTCAATCGGCCTGTGTAATACAGGCTTTTAGCTGCTTCCTCAGTAGCAAAAACTAGTAGATACATTTCTGATAGTTCTCCATTTTGTGTCACTATTTAAATAACCCAACATCTCCTCTCCACATTGAAAACACATACACATTGAGCCAAACAGGGTGCGTATGTGTATTGGGGAGTCGGGGGAGAGAGCTGCGGGCCAAGGAGAGTTCAGCTGACAGCTACTGGAGTTAATTCCTGGACTGGTTTCAATACCAAGTTTGGATTGTTTTTTTAACCCATTCCTGACATCAGGCAATCTTGTATACCGCATCTCAGGAGCTGGGCGTGCACCATAGCTTTACACAGCAGACACCCACTGGCAGAGTCCATAATCGACAATAACTCCGATCACAGACTTTTAACCCCTCAGATGCCATGGTCAATTGTGATGGCATCTGAACAGCCTTTTCCTGGGAGCTGTGTGTTCTCAGGGACCGAATGGCTTCACCACACTGAGATCGAAGGAGCCATTCAGTTGTCACGGCAGCCTTGGGCTTTCTGAAGGCTCTGAGGCCTGTTACAGCTAAGCCCCTATCAAACCTTGATATGAACTAGTGAATCTCCCATAGGCTGCAATGGTAAATCATTGCAGTCTATGGGAGAAATGATCAGATTATTGCATGTTAAATTCCCCTAGTAGGCCTAAACATAAATGTAAAAAAGTAAAAAGAATCCGCAAAACACGGATACTGGCAGTGTACATTCCGCATTTTGCAGAAGGAAAGGTCTGGCCCTCAATAGACCAGTCCTATCCTTGTCCTTGATAAGGACAAGGATAGGACATGTTCATTGAAGTGAATGGGTCCACATCTGAGCCACAAAAAATGCCGCTCGGATGTGGATCTAAACAACGTTCGTGTGCATGAGGCCTAAAAACTACAAACCACCCCACAAAATATGAGCCCTCACACAGCTCTGTAGAGGTAAATATAAAAAAGTGATTTGATTCAGAACACGGTGATACAAAGTAAAATAAAATATTTTTTTCGAAAGTTTTTATTTGTTTAAGTATTAAAACTATAAAAATATGGTATTTCTGTAATGGTACTGGCCCACAGAATAAATGTAAAATGTCAGTTATACTGCATAGGGAATGTTGTTAAAATGAAACCCATAAAACATTTCCATTTGCAATTTTTTTCCAACTTCCCACTTCAACTTATACAATAGAAAATGGTGCTATTAGAAAGTACAACTTATCCCGCAAAAACAAGACCTCGTATGGCCATATGAACAGAAGAATAAAAAAGTTATGGCTATGTCAATATATTTAGAGTTTTATGAAGAACTGTTACACTCTAAAAGAAAAAAAAACTGTTACACTTGTGTCTAATCTGGCTTTTTATGAGCTGTGATGCGTAAGTGCTGAACAGAACAGCTATCAGTGTCCATCTGCAAAATAAACCTAGCCATACATGGGTGTAGTACGAAAAAGACAGTACAATTTGCCATATTAGAAAATACATAACCAACCAGCTACTTTGTGGACATCAACAAACAAGAACATTCATAGGAGCCTTTAAAATACTTGTTAAAGAGGACCTTTCACCAGAAATTTCATGTCTATATTAATATCTGACATTACTTGCATGCCCCCAGTGGTGCTTATTCCGGTATTCTTATTTTCTTTTGTGCCCCCGTTTGTCCGCGGTGCCCCCCGCAATATTTCCCGCCATGTATGGTAATGAGTCATTCGGCTCAACTGGGCGGGCCTGCAAAAGGTCTCTCAGGCGTGTCTGCCTTCCCCCTGGCACGGAGAGCGAGAACTGGAGCGATTTCAACCATCCAGAGCTAGAGTGTCTTCTCCCTGGCTAAGAGCGGAGCGCGCTGATTAGTTGCGCTCCGTGCCAGGGGGGAGGCAGACACGCCTGAGAGACCTTTTGCAGGCCCGCCCAGTTGAGCCGAATGGCTCATTACCATACATGGCGGGAAATATTGCGGGGGGCACCACAGACAAACGGGGGCACAAAAGAAAATAAGAATACCGGGATAAGCACCACTGGGGGGGGGGCAGGCAAGTAATGTCAAATATTAATATAGACATGAAATTTCTGGTGAAAGGTTCTCTTTAATATTACAAGGTCTCAGGTGTAAATGGGAAGCAGGTGTGTTAAATTTGTTGTTATTGCTCTCACACTCTCTCATACTGGTTGGTCACTGGAAGTTCAACATGGCACCTTATGGCAAAGAACTCTCTGAGGATCTGAAAAAAGAATTGTTGCTCTATATAAAATGGCTTAGGCTATAAGAAGAAAAACAACCGGAAACTGAGCTGCAGAACAGTGGACAAAACCATACAGTGGTTTATCAAGACAGGTTCCACTCAGAACAGGCCTCGCCATGGTCGACCAAAGAAGTTGAGTGCACATACTCAGCATTATATCCAGACATTGTATTTTCAAAATAGACGTATGAGTGCTGACAACATTGCTGCAAAGGTTAAAGGGGTAAGGGGTTAGCCTGTCCATGCTCAGACCATATGCCGCACACTGCATCAAATTGGTCGTCCAAGAAGGAAGACTCTTCTAACGATGATGCACACAAGAAAGCCCGCAAACAGTTTGCTGAAGACAAGCAGACTAAGGACATGGAACCATGTCCTGTGGTCTGATGAGACCAAGATAAACTTATTTGGGTCACATGGTATCAAGCATGTGTGGCAACAACTAGGTGAGGAGTACAAAGACAAGTGTGACTTGCCTACAGTCAAGCATAGTGGTGGTAGTGTCATCGTTTGGGGCTGCATGAGTCCACCCGGCTGTGGGCAGTTATAGTTCATTGAGGGAACCATTAATGCCAACATGTACTGTCCCATACAGAAGCAGAGCATGAACCCCTCCCTTCAGAAACTGGGCCGCAGGGCAATATTCCAACATGATAACAACACCAAACACACCTCCAAGACAACCACTGCCTTGCTAAAGAAACGGAGGGTAAAGGTGCTTGACTGGCCAAGCATGTCTCCAGACCTAAACCCTATTGAGCACCTGTGCGGCATCCTCAAATGGAAGATGAAGGAGAGCAAGGTCTCTAACATCCACCAGCTCTGTGATATTGTCATGGAGGAGTGGAAGAGGATTCTAGTAGCAACATGTAAAGCTCCAGTGAACTCCATGCCCAAGAGAGTTAAGGCAGTGCTGGAAAATAATGGTGGGCACACAAAATATTGTCACTTTGGGCACAATTTGGCAATTTTCAGTTAGGGGTGTAATCACTTTTGTTGCCAGCGGTCTAGACATTAATGGCTGTGTGTTGAGTTATTTTGAGGGCACACCAAATTGACACTGTTATACAAGCTGTACACTGACTACTTTACATTGTATCAAAGGGTCAGATGTTCAGTGTTGTTTCAGGAAAAGAAATAATAAAATATTTACAAATATATATATATATATATATATATATATATATATTCTATAATTGTCTAATTTGTATATAATTTTGCATGTTTTTTTTGTTATAGAATATTTACTTTATAACTAAAAACCATTAAAATTACTATTTGGATTATGTTGACTACATCTGTCCAGCACCCCAATGTATATGAAAGTCAAGTAGTTTTACAAACCTTGAATTAGCACTCCTGTCCATGCAATCATCGCACTTCCACACTAAAACTGACACCCTTTCAAAATTTGCTGAAAATCCACGGTTAATTCACATGTATTTACAGTCAGTATAATAGAGCATGGATTTTATGGATTATTTCTACAGGATGTGAAAGAGAATTTCGGAACTCTGTTCACCTTCATTTTATGGTAATTTGCTGCAGATTTTAGGTGAGAAAAAATCTGCCAGAAATGTTCCACATGTGAAAATTACCTAATGTTTGAAATCAGAGAGCTGAGCTGTTTTAATCCTTTCAACACCACAATCTTTAATGATGGTAATGTGAACAGAAAGGGGAAGGGTTCCCCTGTGATGACCTAGTGGGACCCCTAGTAATGTGATTACCAGGGTTTCCATGTGTGAATAGGCAGGCTGGATTCTCAGAAATAACCCGTGTTGTGCTGTTATTTCAATTACATAGTATGCTCATTTATTGAGACATTAACGTATGTAAGCACCATAGTTCAGGGGGCGCTACTTCTCCTTGTGGAGAGCGCCTGGTAGTCCTAAGGAATCTTATAGGCCATGCATTGCTTCTCTGGATAAAAAGGTAATCAAATTAGCAATTTAAAAAAAAAAAAAGAAAAAAAAGAAATAAAACTAAGACTCTGGTGCCCCAAGTTGGAAAGTAGCTATTCTACAAATCAGTGTTCAACCTTTTAACCCCTTTCTTGACAAAGCTATTTTCCATTTGTGTCTTTTCATTTTTCACTTCCTGCCCTACCAGACTGATAACTTTCCTTTATTTTTGTGTTCATATAGATGTAGCGTGCGTTGCAAAAGTATTCACCCCCCTTGACTTTTTTTTCGTTTTGGTGCCTCACAACCTGGAATTAACATGGATTATTTGAGGATTTGCATCATTCAATTTACAGAACATGCCCACAACTTTGAAGATGTTTTTTTTTATTTTTTATTGTGAAGCAAACAACAAACAGGACAAAATAACAGAAAAGGTCAATGTGCATAACTATTCACCCCCCCTAAAGTCAATACTTTGTAGAGCCACCTTTTGCGGCAATCACAGCTTCAAGTTGCTTTGCATAAGTCTCTATGAACTTGCCACATCTTACCACTGGGATTTTTTTCCGATTCTTCCTTGCAGAACTGCTCCAGCTCCTTCAAGTTGGATAGTTTGCGATTGTGAACAGCAATCTTTAAGTCTGACCACAGATTTTCTAATGGATTGAGATCTGGGCTTTGACTAGGCCATTCCAACACATTTACATGTTTCCCCCTAAACCACTCAAATGTTGCTTTAGCAGTTTGTTTGGGGTCATTGTCTTGCTGGAAGGTGAACCTCCGTCCTAGCCTCAAATCATGCACAGAATGGTACAGGTTTTGCTCAAGAATATCCCTGTATTTAGCACCATCCTTCTTTCCCTCAACTCTGACCAGTTTTCCAGTCCTGGTTGCTGAAAAAAATCCCCAAAGCATGATGCTGCTACCACCATGTTTCACTGTGGGGATGGGGTTCTTTGGGTGATGTGATGTGTTGGGTTTGCGCCAGACATAGCGTTTTCATTGATGGCCGAAAGCACCAGAGCACCTTACTCCATACATTTTGAGTCTCCTACATGCCTTTTTTGCACAATGTGCCTTTTTGTTTTTAGCTGAAATTAATGGCTTTCTTCTGGCCACTCTGCCATAAAGCCCAACTCTATGGGGCGTATGGCTTATTGTCGTCCTATGTACAGATACTCCAGTCTCTGCTGTGGAACTCTGAAGCTCCTCCAGGGTTACCTTAGGTCTCTGTGCTGCCTCTCAGATTAATGCCCTCCTTGCCCGGTCCGTGAGTTTTGGTGGGCGGCCGTCTCTTGGCAGGTTTGCTGTCTTGCCATGTTCTTTCCATTTGGTTATGATAGATTTGATGGTGCTCCTGGGGATCATCAAAGATTTGGATATTTTTTTATAACCTAACCCTGACTTGTACTTCTTAACAACATTGTCACTTACTTGTTCAGAGAGTTCCTTGGTCTTCATCGCAGTGTTTGGTTAGTGATGCCTCTTGCTTAGGTGTTGCAGCCTCTGGTCTGCCTTTCAAAAAGGTGTGATATGTAATGACAGATCTCAGATGTCTTCTCAAGGTAATTGGTTGCACCAGAGCTTTTTATGGGCTTCCTAACAAAGGGGGTGAATACATACGAACATGTAAATTTTCTGTTTTCTATGTCTAAACAGTAGTTTTATTTCACTTCACCAACTTAGACTGTTGTGTTCTGATCCATCACATAAAATTCAGATTAACAAAACATTGAACTTAAGGCTGTAATGTAACAAAACACAGAAAAAGTCAAGGGGTGAATACTTTTGCAAGGAACTGTATAAGGTCTTGTTTTTTATGGACAAGTTGCATTTCTAATGGCACCATTTACGATGTAATAGGGAATTGAAAAAAAACACAATTTCAACAATATGTTTCATTTTTATGGTGTTTCCTATGCGGTAAAAGTGACCTGTTACTAGAGATGAACAAAGTTTTGAAAAATTAGATTTGGCTGCTTCGCCAAACTTCATCAAGAAATTAAATTAGTTATGAATTACTCAGTCAGAAATTGCCTTTCATTGTATGGAGTGCGTGCAATGACGGGGAATGGCGATCGCATTGCCCCCCCATCATTTAACCCCTCAGATGCCATGTTCAACGCTGATCGCAGCATCTGAGACTCACATTCAGGTGCCCAGGGGTTTCATCCAGGGTTAAAAAAAATTTTTTACTCACCTCATCCACTTGATCGCGGAGAGGCCATCTGTTCGGCATGTGTTAAAGTCTTCATGCTCCACGGAGATCCTTTGGCAGGTTTACTTCAATCAAGAAGGGAGCAGACAGCCTCTTTGAGACCAAGTGGATAAGGTGAGTAGAGATGAGAGAATTTCTCAAAAATTCAATTCGGCCGGTTCGCTGAATTTTTCGAAAAGATTTGCTTTTATCCGAATTTATTAGTGGCAAATTACATTAAAAAACAGCTATTTCCGGGCTGCAGAGAGCCTTTGTAGGGGTGTAGAACACTGCCTGGCAGTAACACGCATAGGGAGTCTGCTGTGGTAGTGAAATAATACTGTCAGTCCGTATGACATGCAGATGACAGGCGTCACTCTTACAATCACTGCACACTTCACTTATTTGGGCAGTCATGGGGCCAAAACTGAGCAAATAACTCAAGTATGAACTCAGCCTTACAGGTTGATGTTAGCGTCAAGAAGAAGTGCAGTCCTTTTACACCCACGTCAGCTGATTCCACATAGGTGTCTACAGAACCTGTTCTATTAAACGCTTATACAAGTTGACCCCCCCTGACAGAGTGGAGAGGGTGTCAGCAGTAAGTTTGTGTTGACGTCACTGATTATTTTGCCCTTCCTCTGATCCGTCAGAACAATAACCCACAAAAAACGGATCCTGTCTGTGGCGCATCTGCCTTCACTCAGTCAGCATTTGCTCAATAATCCATCAGTATTGCTAATGCCAAAAAAAAACAGGAGTGGATCTAAAACAGAGCTGAAACGTGAATGGAATATTTGCATGTCTTCTGTGTTTTGTACCCACTCCTGCTTTTGTCTACCAAATCATAAGCCAGTTCTGATGGGACCATAGAGGCCTTACAGCTGCTACACAGACAGGATCCGTTGTGCGTCTCATTTGTCCTTCCTTCTGATCAGAAGAAAGGTCAAATAAATGATGATGTCAGCCAGGCCAAAAGCCAAAATAGTGGACCAGTCATGAAGTGGGGAGGGTGGGAACAGCATGAGAAGTCCACAGAGTAAACCTATGACATAGTGGTGAGGTGGAAGCAGCATGAGGAGACCACAGAGTGGCCCAATGAAAGGTTCTGGAGGTGGAAGCAGTATAAGGCACAATGACAGAGTCTGGAGTTGGCAGCATCAGGAGAAGGCCACCGAGTGGCACAATGACAGAGTCTGGAGTTGGCAGCAGTATGAGGAGGCCACCGAGTGGCACAATGACAGAGTCTGGAGGTGGCGGCAGCAGCAGCATCAGGAGAAGGCCACCGAGTGACACAATTACAGAGTCTGGAGTTGGCAGCATCAGGAGAAGGCCACCGAGTGGCACAATGACAGAGTCTGTAGGTGGCAGCAGCAGCAGCATCAGGAGAAGAACACCGAGTGGCACAATGACAGAGTCTAGAGTTGGCAGCAGTATGAGGAGGACACCGAGTGGCACAATGACAGAGTCTGGAGGTGGCGGCAGCAGCAGCATCAGGAGAAGAACACCGAGTGGCACAATGACAGAGTCTAGCGTTGGCAGCATCAAGAGAAGGCCACCGAGTGCCACAATGACAGAGTCTGGAGGTGGTGGCAGCAGCATTAGCAGCATCAGCAGAAGGCCACCGCATGGCACAATGACAGAGTCTTGAGTTGACAGCAGTATGAGGAGGCCACAGAGTGTCACGAAGACAAGAGATTGCAGAGGTGGCAGCAACATGAGGAGGCCACAGAGTGGCACGATGATGAAAGATTGCAGAAGTGGCAGCAGCATGAGGAGGCCACAGAGTAGAACGACGACGAGAGATTGTGGAGGTGGCAGCAGCATGAGAAGGCCACAGAGTGGTACGATGACAAGAGATTGCGGAGGTGGCAGCCGCATGAGAAGGCCACAAAGTGGCATGGCGATGAAAGATTGTGGAGGTGGCAGCAGCATGACAAGGCCACAGAGTGGTACGACAACAAGAGATTGCGGAGGTGGCAGCAGCATGAGGAGGCCACAGAGTGGCACGATGACAAAAGATTGGCAGCGGCATTTCATTTATAGGGAATATGGGACAGAACAGAAGGTTAAAATTTAAGTGTTGCTTAAAACACGATTTAATAATACACGTTCTCCAGCACAAAAGGCTTGGCAAATTGATTATCCGGGAATTTCCCTCAAAGTTTGGGATAATAGATTGGCGAATTTAAGTTTACTTTCTTATAATTTCAATCAAGTTTTGGTTCGATTTAATATTAAATCTTTAATAAATTTAATAAAAAAAAATAAGGATTGCCTAAAACAGAGAATAGGCCAGTCTTCTGTTTATTCGACAACGTGGTTGAGATGGAAAAAGCATTCCAAAAAACAATTTCTCTCCACCTGGAGACGAATCCTGTCAAGATTGATGCAAGTGCGATATCGGCTGCTTATCGAGCCAGATACTTCTGGGGGAACCTGCCTGGCATGAACAGGCCTCTAGTAGCTACAGACAATGAGAAGACAAACCTTCAAGATTGCATGGAACCCAGAAGAGTCATGAGGGTCATCAAGATTTAAACCCTACCAGCCCATGGTCTCTTAGTCAAGGAAAACCTCATGAGTTCCTAGTCATCATGGAAAAAGCTTAGAATTAACGTTGAAAAATATATGGCATCAGAGGTGTATGAGGGCACCATCATGATAGGTCGGATACACCATCCAGGGGAGATTGTATACGTTTATTCGACTACGTGGTTGCTATGAAAAAAGCATTCCAAAAAACAATTTTTCTCCACCTGGTGACGAATCCTGTCAAGATTGATGCAAGTGCGGTATCGGCTGCTCATCGAGCCAGATACTTCTGTGGGAACCTGCCTGGCATGAACAGGCCTCTAGTAGTTACAGACAATGAGAAGACAAAGCTTCAAGATTGCTTGGAGCCCAGAAGAGTTACGAAGTTCATCAAGTCTGTGTCACCACTAAGTAATTTGGTCTATACCGCAAAAGGAGGTGTACAATCACCCATAAATGTGACGAAAAAAAGCCTGTTTCATATAACAAATTTCAGCGCTATGTAATTCAGGCCATACCGCAAAAGGTAGTGTACAATCACCCACAAATTTGACAAAAAAAAAACATTTCACATAACAAATTTCACCACTATGTAATTCAGCCCATACCGCAAAAGGGGATGTACAATCACCCATACATTATTCGGAAAAAAAAAAAGTGTCACATTAAGAATTTCACCACTAAGTAATTTGGTCTATACTGCAAAAGGAGGTGTACAATCACCCATAAATGTGCCGAAAAAAAGCCAGTTTCAGTTAAAAAATTTCACCACTATGTAATTCGGTCCATATAGCAAAAGGAGGTGTACAGGAACCCATGAAATTTATCAAAAAAAGCCCACTTCACAGAAAGAATTTCACCGCAAAAAGGCATAAACTGCACCGCTGAACGCCAAACAGGCCTAAATTTTTGCAACTTTTACACTACACAAGGCTTATCAACAGTTAATTGCAACATTGACCATCGAATATAAATGTTTCTCTTCCACTAATACACGGCAAACTGGGCTTTCGAAAATATCACTGCACCGCTGAGCGGCAATTAGGCCCTAATTTTTTCCCACCTTTACACAAAAGGCTTTTCAACAGATATATGCAATGTTGGACAGCGAATATATTTATTTTGCCAGTAATACACTAAAAACAGGGCTTCACAATATATCGCAGCACCGCAGAACGTCAATTAGGCCCAAGTTTTGTTCTACTTTTACACAACAGGCTTTTCAACAGAAAAGTACAATGCTGGACGGCGAATATATTTTTATTTCGCAGTAATACAGTGAAAACAGGGCTTCAGAATATATCACTGCACTGCAGAACGGCAATTAGGCCCATATTTTGTTCTACTTTTACACAAGAGGCTTTTCAACAAAATAGGCCACTAAACGCTTTCACCACAAATAACTGCAACAGTGAAGTATGTATATATATATTTTTTTGTGCGGAAGTAGGCCACTAAACGTTTTCACCACAAATAACTGCAACAGTGAAGTGCGTATATATTTTTCTTTTTGTACTGAAATATGCCACTAAACGCTTTCACCGCATATAACTGCAGAAGTGAACTGCGTATATATTTTTCTTTTTCCACAGATATAAGCCACTAAAGGCTTTTCAACATAGCACTTGCACCCAAAGAACAAATTGCTGGAATGACAGAGCTGTATAATGGCTATTTGGATCCCCAAATAATCTTTCCCTGCACTTGTAAATCGCTTTTCTAACACTGTCCCTAGCGCCTTCTGATGTCTCTCCCTGCACTAAGATGCTGTGAAATTATTCCTCCATATCCTTTCCCTGCACTTATAAATCGTTTTTTCATTTTTTTTTTTTCACAATGAGGTTTTTCCAATTGCTGTCCCTTGCGCCTTCTGACGTCTGTCCCTGCACTCAGAACGCTGGAAAATGTCTTACTCTAAGATGACTGCCGTATTTATAGGGCTGTGACATCACAGGGCTGGCTGCTGATTGGCTGCATGGATGTCAGTATAGGTGATCCGCCTTCCCAGAGATTCTTGCCCCATGTCCTCACACATGTAGCAGCCATTTTAGGAAAAAATGTGATTCGCTACCATGAAGCGCAAGGAAATTCGCATTCGGTGCGGATCGAATTCCACTTTGTCAGCTTCGATTCGTTCATCTCTACCTGTTACCTTTATTCTCTGGGTCAGTATGATTACAGCTAGGGATAAGCGAATCGACTTCGGATGAAACATCCGAAATCAATTCGCATAATACTTTGTTTCAATACTGTACAGAGCGAGCGCTCTGTAAAGTATTAGAATGTATTGGCTCCGATGAGCCAAAATTATTACTTCACGAAGTCTCGTGGGACTTCAGATAATAACTTCAGAAATTAATTTATACTGTAAAAAAAAATTCCTGAACTCGGGTTCAGTTCCAAGGTACCACTTGGAACCAAACGCGAGTTCTGGAAATATTTTTTTACAATAGAAATTAATTTATGAAGGTATTATGTGAAGTCTCACGAGACTTCGTGAAGTAATAACTTCGGCTCATCTGAGGCAATACATTATAATACTGTAAGGAGTGCTCGCTCCGTACAGTATTGAAACAAAGTATTATGCGAATTGACTTCGGATGTTTCATCCAAAGTCGATTCGCTCATCCCTAATTACAGCAATTACATAGTTTTTCTTGTGTGTTAATACTTAGAAAAAATAAAACCGTTAAATAAATTTTTTCTTAGCATTCTACATATTCTAACCCTTATAGCAGTTTTTTTTTTCTATTAAGGTCTACGGAGCTGTGTCAGGGCTCTTTTTTGTAGTGTGATCTGTTGTTTTTATTAATACCATTCTGGGTTGTGTATGGCTTTTTGATCACGTTTTATTCAATTTTTTGGGGAGGTGAAGCTTAAAAAAAAAGTTATGACCTTTACCATACAGGATAACTATTTTTATATTTTAATAGCACAGGATGCAGTGATACCTATGATGTTTTTTTATTTATTTATTCTCAAGCTTGAGAAAGGCTCTATTGTTGAACCGAAATGTTGCTGCACCACATGGGTGAATAAAGCAAGCAATCCGGGTGCCAGCATTCAACCCTTGATCCTGGGTGGATGAATAAGCAAGAAATCCACGGCACTCCTCTGTAGACGGTAAAAAAAAAGGTGTATTTATTCACGCATATTACAGCGACGTTTCAGTCCCCTCACAGTGCCAGTACATATATTTATATATCCCATAATGAATTAATTGGAGTCTAATATAAACAATCACATACAGTGTCACCATGATTCTATTATAATATACTGCATATCTGGATGGGATGCAGACGTCATCAGAAGGATCCAGAGGAAGCCGTTGACGAAACACACATTGGGTGTGGTGGGTGAGCCTTGCTGTAGTACTGGTGATGTAGGAGATTTTAATTTTTGTACTGTTTGAGATACCTGGTCACTTGCCTGTAGTATATTGCTGACTGGCCATTTTCGCTATATGCTTGTATCCTGCATGCAAGCTTACCCTCTTTGTCTTTTATCTGTCTTTAATGTGGCCTTATTATCTTTTAACATGAAATTCCAACAAACATGGCTGTGGTATTTTGGTTCTAGTACCTTTTTCTTTTTGGTGACATAATCTTTTTAAGCCACTCCATGTATTTTACTTCCTGTGATGGTTCTTAAATTTCTCCATTCACTGCAGGTAGAGAGGGAAGGGGATAAGTGACTCAATGAAAGAATCATAGATTACACTGATAAGTACAATGCTCTTCTGTGGTCATCTTTATCTAGGCCTATCAAGAGAACAATATAGCTGTCATACTGTTATCTTAATTCTACATTCTATTATTTTACTAACAGAGCAATACAGCCAGTTAACCCCTAAGTAAGCTCCCATGGTCCCCGCCACCCGAGAGGCTGAAGCTTTTGCCTATAGTCTGTAAGCACAACCACCACTAGGAACAACCACCAGTAGGAACAATCCCAGTTCAGGCAATGCGATCCCACAGTAACATCACAAGAAACAGCATAATTCAACAGACATAGGGTATGGAGCAGTGGCGTACCTACCATATAGGCAGACCATGCAACTGCTGTGGGGCCCGTGAGGAAGAGGGGCCCGCAGTGGAGGAGAGTCCCAGCCCCCTAATTGCTCCTATCTATCTTTCTAAAGCTAAAGGACCTTTGATGACATCATCACAGGTCCTGTAGGGAAACTGCACAGTGTAAAGTGTAGTTCCCAGGGAAAAACAGTGCATCTGCCAAGACCTGTGGTGACATCATCTTCAACATCACAGGTCCTGCAGAATCGAGCAAAGGAACCGCACCAAAAATGGTGTAGTTCCTAGGTTTGAAAGGTACAACTGCCAGGACCTGTGATGACATCATCACAGGTCCTTCCACTCCTAACAGCAAGTATTAGAAGTGCACAATCAGCTCTGTATTGATCCATACAGACTGGAATGGAGTGGTAAGAGGAGGCCCTCCACTTCTCGTCATTTACCACCCCCCACCCCATCCCCTGTTTTTACTCATTACTCACCCATGTATAATACTTCAGACAGTTACAGTGAACACTACCTCATGTACTTCACACACAGTGACCATAATGTATAACTGACCGCATATGTCTGTACACACTGCATCTACAGTATTATACCTTGTATGTCTCACAACAATACACTGCTCTGTATATATATATATATATATATATATACACACATACACACACACTGCATATATTGCACAGTATTGTAAATGCAATATGTACATATATAGTATATACAGCAGTGTACTGATATGTGAGGTACGAGGTATAATATATGCAGTGTGTATAGATATATAGTATATACAGCTGTGTACCGATATGTTAGGTACGAGGTATAATAGATGAAGTATACAGATATATTGTATATACAGCAGTGGACTGATATGTGAGGTACAAGCTGTAATACCTCATACCTTACATCAATACACTGCTGTATTTACTATATACCTGTACACACTGCATCTATTATACCTCGTACCTCATAGGTCAGTACCTGCTGTATATACCATATATCTGTACACACTGCATCTATTATACCTCATACCTCACATATTACACTACTGTATATACTAGATACCTGTACACACTGCATATATTATACCCCGTACCTCACATATCAGTACACTGCTGTACATACTATATACCTGTACACACTGCATATATTATACCCTGTAACTCACATATCAGTACACTACGGTATATACTATATACCTGTACACATTGCATCTATTATACCTCTTTTGTGTGCCAGCGCTTTGTAATCCAAATCCAGCCCTGATGGCGTAAATTATAAAACGCAGCAGCAAGCATAGTTCATGGAACAAAGGGAAAGGCCTGGTATGGGTAGAGGGAGGGGCTATAAAAGGGGAATGGGGGCACGATTTAGATTTTTGCTATGGGGCCCAGTGATTTCTATGTACGCCCCTGGTATGGAAGCAGTATTAATTATTAAAGCTCTTACTAACCCTGCATCAGGTTATCTGGATGGGATGCAGACGTCATCAGAAGGATCCAGAGGAAGATGTTGCCGAAACGCACGTTGGGTGTGGTGGGTGAGCCTTGCTGTAGTATTGGTGATGTAGGAAATTAGCATTTTTGTACAGTTTGAGATACCTGGTCACTTGCCTGTAGTATATTGCTGACTCACATGTAATATGAACATGAACATATGAGGTACATCCGAATTGTCTAGAAACTCTGTGTGAGTCAGATGGCACGGTTGAGCATGTAGTCCGACAACTCTAAAAGAGGTGTGAGACAAATCTGTATCACCGGTGGTATGGGTCTCCTATCATCCTAGTTCTCATAACCTCTGTAGGCTACCCACTTGGACCACAGTTTCCGAAATTTACCTATGGACCTTTGTTCCCAAGCCGAGAGTTCTCCCATACGGTATATCTGGTCTATCCTCAAGAGCCATTGTTCAGTGGAGGGTAGGGATGTAGATAACCAGTGAGACGGAATAAGAAGTCTAGCAGCCGCGATCAAGTATTTAAACAGTGTCACCACTGCTGAATGTCTAAGATTTGGGAAGAGACCTAAAAAGGCCACTTCAGGCAAGACAGAGAAAAATGTGGAGCAGATGGCATTGCTAACTTTAAAAATGTTCTCCCACCATGGCTTAATATCTGGGCATGTCCACCAGATGTGGAAGTAGGAGCCTTTATCTGACAGACACCGCTAGCATGTGTCCGAGGCCGATGCAGAATACAGACATGTTTTATCTGGCGTTTTGTACCATCTAGAAAAAAGTTTACATCCGTTTTCCCGGATCCTCACACAACGTGATATTGAATGAGGGGCTAAGAAAACAGCATTTACCTCTCTATCGTTGAGGGATCGTCCTAAGTCTCTCTCCCACAGACCAATTAGCGCGGGGGTGGTTGAGAAAAAGGGGGGTTCTCAACCTATCATATAGCTGGGAGATGATCCTTTTTGGTTGCTGCGGGGATGAGGCCAGACTTTCCATCCAAGAAATAGGCCTATATAAATGGTCCAGGTGGCCATGCATCAGCATAAAAGAGCGAATGAAGTGAGGAGCACCCAGGAAAGAGTGGGGGCAAGAGAGGCCCAGGAGGTCTCGCATCTCCCCAACAGTCATAATTCTATCAGATACATAAAGAGAAGAAAAGGGTAGCTCTGAGGTAACCACGAATTGCGGAGAGCTATCCCTCAGATCCTTGGGGGCTAGGCGGGCTATGTCCCCTAGGGTTAGGATAGGGGAGGGGCAAGGGAACCCACAAGTAGAAGTTTGGAGTTTAACCCAGGCATGAATGGTGGCCTTCAAAGTAGGAGAAGTATTTACAGTGGGGAGAATGGGGAGTTGAGCAGTGAGCAGGGAGGCCCTGAGTGGGAGGCCCAGAATTGCCTGCTCCATCGGGACCCATGACTTATGGGGAGGTGATCTCAGCCAGTCTAAAGCCCTGGATAACAGAACGGCTAGACCATAAGTCTCTGGGTCAGGCAATGCTATGCCTCCCTTGTGTTTAGGGTAGGACAGAACCTTATAGGCGATCCTAGCCTTCTTTCCATTCCAAACAAACGTTCTAAACAGGGAGCGTAATTTGGAGTAGTACGAGGCAGGGACCGGGATCAGGAGGGCTTGTTGTAAGTAGGTCAATTTCGGGAGAACCATAGATAAGAGGATATTCTTCCTCCCGAACCAAGACAAGGTGGGAACATCTAGGTGTTTGAGGTCGGACTCCAGCTTCTTCTGTAGGGGGAGATAATTGAGACCGAAAAGGTGGTCTGGGTTATCATCAAATTTAACCCCCAAAAATGTAATATAGGGGGATGACCAGTTGAATGGGGACTCTTTTTCTAGTCTAGATTTGTGACCCTGTGGGACATCCACCGTTAGAACTAATGATTTAGTGTGGTTGATTTTAAGATTAGATAGAGCCCCATAAATATGTAAATGTCTGTAAATTTTGGGTAGGGCCAAGTCCGGATTAGTCACTATTAGTAACATATCATCCGCAAAGGCGGCTATTTTGTGTTCCTGGTCACCCAGGACCAATCCCTTTATGTCAGAGTCTTCCCTAATGGCATGGAGTAGGGGTTCCAGGGATAATACAAAGAGTAGGGGAGATAGGGGACACCCCTGTCGGGTGCCATTGCTGATTTTCAGTGGGGATGATAAAGTGCCGTTGACGGTTATGGAAGCTGAAGCATTGACATACATGGCTTTTACTGCTAAGATGAAGGGTTCAGGTATGTCCCCGGATCTGAGAGCCGCAAACATGAAGGGCCAGGCCACTCTGTCAAACGCCTTCTCAGCGTCAGTGCTGAGAAGGACCAGCGGGATAGACTTCTGTTTGGCAACATGAATAATATTTATCAATCTAGCAGTGTTATCTTTGCCCTCCCTTTTCTGCACAAACCCGACCTGGTCCCTATGAATCAGGTTGGGCAGTAGCGAAGCAAGCCTATTAGCCAATAATTTGGCAAGAAGCTTTAGGTCAATGTTTAAGAGGGAGATAGGGACGAAAGTTAGCACAGACAGAGTGGTCCTTGCCTTCCTTAGGGATCAAGGTTATGTGTGCAGCCGTCATATCCCGGGAAAGCGGGCTGCCTAGAAGGGTAGCATTAAACAGAGGGAGTAGGTGTGGGATCAGGATGTCATGGAAATGGTTGTAGTACAGGATAGGGAGACCATCGGGCCCTGGGCTTTTCCCTTTGGGGGAGTTCTTGATAGCCCCTAACAGCTCTTCAGGGGTAAAAGGGGAGATTTATCAGAAGAGGATATACCCAGAAGGGGTAGTTTATTTAGGAAGTCTTGGCACAGGGATTCCCGTTGAGAAGGCGACAAGGATGAGTGGGGGGTTTCAAGGTTATATAAGTTGTCATAAAAGTCCCGACGTGGCCTTATTATCTTTTAACATGAAATTCCAACCAACATGGGTGTTTTATTATGGTATTTTGGTTCTAGTACCTTTTTCTTTTTGGTGACATAATTTATTTAAGCCACTCAATGTATTTTACTTCCTGTTGTGGTTCTTAAATTTCTCCCTTGTTTTCGACTTTTAGCACTGCAACAGCCTCCCTAGACTTTTCCATTCAGACCATTCACTGCAGCCAGAGAGGGAAGGGGATGAGTGACTCAATGAAAGAATCATAGATTACACTGATAAGTACAATGCTCTTCTGTGGTCATCTTTATCTAGGCCTATCAAGAGAACAATATAGCTGTCATACTGTTATCTAAATTCTACATTCTATTATTTTACTAACAGAGCAGTACAGCCAGTTAACCGCTACGTGAGCTCCCATGGTCCCCGCTTTTTCCTATAGTCTGTAAGCACAACCACCACTGATGGATTGCAGGGTGGTCTGTAACCATGGAAACCAGCAATGTATAATGTGATGGAAAAATGAATCCAGCCAGCAAAGGAAGCAATATGGATAATAACAGTACATTAGTAAGTGCCTTGTATTAACTTTCTCTACATGATAAATGCCACTTACTGAAGTGAGACAACCCCTTTAACCACCTGCCGACCGCCTAACGCAGGGATGCGTCCAGGCGGCAGGTCTGTTCCACTTTGAGGCGGCGGCGCGTCATCTCGTGAGAGACGAGATCTGCTGTGATCACAGAAGATCGCGTCTCAGGAGTTGTACTACAGCCTGCCAGCGATGATCAATCGCTGGCAGGCTGTAGATGCGAAATAAATCGCATCAAACAAGTATATCAGACGCTGTTTTTATATATACCCATACTTTGTGTGAAAAATATCTCTGTAAACGACAACTTTTAAAAATTTTTATACAAAGTTGACAATTTACAGAGATATTTCTCTCACCCAACATGGGTATATGTAAAAATACACCCCAAAACACATTGCCCTACTTCTCCTGAGTACGGCGATACCACATGAGTGACACTTTTTTGCAGCCTGGGTGCACAAAGGGGCCCAAATTCCAACGAGTACCTTTAGGTTTTACATGGCGGCTCACAATTTAGCCCCGCCCAAAATGCCAGAACAGTACAAACATCCCACAAATGACCCCATTTTGGAAAGAAGACACCCCAAGGTATTCGCTGAGGGGCATAGTGAGTCCATGAAAAATTTAACTTTTTGTCACAAGTTAGCGGAAAGGGAGACTTTGTGAGAAAAACAATAAAAATCAATTTCCGCTAACTTGTGCCAAAAAAAAAATCTTCTATGAACTCGCCATGCCCCTCACGGAATACCTTGGGGTGTCTTCTTTCTAAAATGGGGTCACATGTGGGGTATTTATACTGCCCTGGCATTTTAGGGGCCCTAAAGCGTGAGAAGAAAAATGCATAAAAATGCCCTCCTAAAAGGTACTCATTGGAATTTGAGTATCACCGTACTCAGGAGAAGTAGGGCAATGTGTTTTGGGGTGTATTTTTACATATACCCATGCTGGGTAAGAAAAATATCTCTGTAAATTGACAACTTTGTATAAATTGTTTTAAAAAGTTGTCATTTACAGAGATATTTCTCACACACAGTATGGGTATATGTAAAAATACACCCCAAAACACATTGCCCTACTTCTCCTGAGTACGGCGATACCACATGAGTGACACTTTTTTGCAGCCAAGATGCGCAAAGGGGCCCTAATTCCAATGAGTACCTATAGGATTTCACAGGACAAAAAAATTTAGTAAACACACCCCACAAATGACCCCATTTCGGAAAGTAAACACCCCAAGGTATTCACTTCACTAAGGGGCATAGTGA
This sequence comes from Bufotes viridis, assembly GCA_033119425.1. Taxonomy (NCBI): domain Eukaryota; kingdom Metazoa; phylum Chordata; class Amphibia; order Anura; family Bufonidae; genus Bufotes; species Bufotes viridis. Next base: position 355,374,698 of record CM065589.1, read on the forward strand.
GTCCGTGGGAGATTTTTTTTTTTTTTTGCCAGAAGTTAGCAGAAATGGAAACTTTATTATTATTTTTTTCCTCAGAAAGTGTCATTTTCCGCTAACTTGTGAAAAAAAATGAAATGATACATGAACTCATCATGCCCCTCCGAGAATACTTTGGGGTGTCTTCTTTCTAAAATGGTGTCATTTGGGGGGTATTTATACTATCCTGGCATTCTAGCACCTGAAGAAACATGATAGGTGCTCAGAAAGTCAGAGCTGCTTCAAAATGCCGAAATTCACTTTTTTGCACCATAGTTTGTAAACGCTATAACTTTTGCCCAAACCAATAAATATACACGTATTGGATTTTTTTTTATCAAACACATGTAGAACAATAAATTTAGAGAAAAATTTATATAGAAATGATGTTTTAAAAAAAAAATTTACAACAGAAAGTGAAAAATGTCATTTTTTTGCAAAAATTTCGGTCATTTTTGATTAATAGCAAAAAAAGTAAAAATTTCAGCAGCAATGAAATACCACCAAATGAAAGCTCTATTAGTGAGAAGAAAAGGAGGTAAAATTCATTTGGGTGGTAAGTTGTATGACGGAGCAATAAACGGTGAAAGTAGCGTAGTGCAGAATTGTAAAAAGTGGCCTGGTCATTAAGGGTGTTTAAGCTAGGGGGGCTGAAGTGGTTAATGATTGTCCCCTTCATCTATGAGATTTTGAACAGTAGTTGCGCACGGCACTGCTCTCATGTTCGTCCTCTGTCACCAAGATCGATCTAACAGGTGCATGGGCTCTGTTTCTCACTGCACACTGAATCGCTGTGACCAGTGCCTCCTCAATCCACGTGTGTTCAGAGCTGGATGTGATGACCAGAGTAAGGCTACTTTCACACTAGCGTTTCCAATTCCGCTATTGAGATCCATCATAGGATTTCAATAACGGATGAAAACGCTTCAAATTATTCCCTATTCATTGTCAATGGGGACAAACCTGAACTAAACTAAACGGAATGCACCAGAATGCATTCCGTTCCATTTGGTTGCGCTCCCATCACGGACAGAATAACGCTGCAAGCAGCATTTTTCTGCCCGCGTTGTGGTGCTAAGTCAATGAGGATCCGTTTTCTCTGACATGATAGAAAATGGATCAGTCCCCCATTGACTTTCAATGGTGGTCATAAAGGATCCGTCATGGCTATAGAAGACATAATACAACCGCATCCGTTCATGACAGATGCATGCGGTTGTATTATTGTAACAGAAGTGTTTTTGTAGATCCATGACGGATCCACAAGAAATGCTAGTGTGAAAGTAGCCTTAGCAGTTTAAGCGCTCCTGGTAGATGCAATCTCCGTTGTTTGGTGACATTTTCTCATATAATGTCACTAATACGATTTAGATACAATGTTTACATATAAAGCAGTTAGACTGTTTCCAAACGAGTTTCGGAAATTGTGTGTTCCTTCTTCAGTGGCTGAAAAGATAACATTTGTCACTTCTATGGAAGCTGGAACCTGGATGCATAGATTTGCTGCCCCCAATTAATTTGAATAAAGCTATCGCAGTCATACAGTTACCATGTAATACCACTACACATTATTAATATTACCATTACATAGTGTCTGTTATGGAATAAAAATACAATACAAAAAACAACGTATTCAGTATACAGTGATCTTATGATGTAAATACCTGTTCTGCAGGCAGTCTGCACTCACTATACACTATAAGGGCTTATGCGCACAAACGTACTTTTTGTCCACATCCAATATGCATTTTTTGAGGTTCGGATGCGGATCTATTCACTTCAATAGTGACGCAAAAGACTCAGACAGCCCACCGTGTGCTGTCTACATCCGTTTGTTCGTTACGTGGCAATCGCAAAAAAACAAACAAAAAAACCCTGTTCTATTCTTTCTCCGCATTATGGGCAAGGATAGGGCTGTTCTATTATGGCCCAGACATTTGGTTTCCATGGCCGGTATCTGTGTTTTGAGAATCTGCAATTATAACAAGCAACAGTTGTGTGCATGAGCCTTAAGTGAATACAGTACATTTAACTCAAGTGATGTCTTCTCTAATTGCAGTTGTTTACTTTTCCTTTTCTTCACCAACTGACCCAGACTGCTATGACTCTCTGTACAGTGTGGTGCCCAAACATCTTTAATGACAAAACATCTCAAATAAGTCTCCAGATTCTGGTTAGTGCTTTCAGTCTGTCTGTTTGACTGAGGATGAAAAGCTGAAGAGAAGGACAATTGGACCCCCAGGCGAGTACAGAACGCTTCCAGAATCTGGAAATGAACTGAGTCCCCTTATCAGACACCACATCAGAGGGGATACCGTGTAGTTTCACAATGTTATCAAAAAACACTTGTGCGAGAGTTTTAGCATTAGGTAGACCTGATAATGCTATAAAGTGCGACATTTTGCTGAAGTGATCAACAACCACCAGAATCACAGTTTTCCCTGAGAAATTAGGCAAACCTGTGATAAAGTCCATGGACAAATGAGTCCATGGTCGGGACAGGACAGAAAAGGGAAGTAGAGATCCTGAAGGCCGAGTATGTGTCATCTTAGCACGCGCACAAGTCTCACAAGCTTACACATAGCCCTCAATACACTTACGCAACCCTGGCCACCAGAATCTCCGGGAAATGAGATCAACCGTGGATCTGCTACCAGGGTGTCCCATAAGAACAGTAATGTGATGTTCTTCAAACACCTTGTGCCGTAGTTCCGAAGGAACAAACAACTTCACTGGAGGACAAGAATCAGGTGCACCTCCCTGGGCCTCCAACACCTCTGCCTCTATCAGCTAATATCGGGCCATATCCGAATCATCATTCCCCCCCCCCTTGCACTTCCGGAACCGCAAATACACATTTCTCCATTTTAGCATACAATATATTCTCCCTTAGGATCTGTAAGATCTGTCTCACGTGATCCTGATGCGTCTCCATGTCAGAGTAATACATTATAATATAAACCAGATACTCCACCACAAACCTACCCACCAGATGATGAAAAATGTAATTGATGAAATGTTGAAAAACAGCAGGAGCATTGGTCAACCCAAAAGGCAAATTCTCAAAATGACCTTCAGGGGTATTAAAAGCTGTCTTTTATTCGTTCCCCTCCTTGATCCTTACCAGATTATATGCCCCCTCAAATCCAACTTAGAGAACACCTTGGCACCGACAATCTGATTGAACAAATCTGGAATAAAAGGAAGGGGATAGGGATCACGGACAGTAATGCGATTAAGCTCACAGAAGTCCAAACATGGCCTAAGAGTTCCGTCCTTTCTTTTAACAAAGAAGAAAACCCTGCAGCCACTTGTGATTTTGTATGGTCTAATATGACCTTTAGCCAAACTCTCGGTGATATATTCTTGCATGGCTACTCTTTCGTGTTCGGGAAGATTATACAACCGAGACTTGGGCAACCTAGCTCTGGGAATATGGTTGACAGGGCAATCATACTCCCGATGTGGAGGTAACTCCTGGTCTCCACTTTCAGAGAATACATCAGAAAAATAAATAAAAGAAGGTACTATTTTAGTGGTTACAACAGAAAGCGATGTGCTAAGACAGACGTCTATGCAAAAAACACTCCAATCAAGAATCTGTCTCGCTTGTCAATCAATGGTAGGGTTATGTTTGGTTAACCATGGTAAACCTAGCACCAGAGGAGCAGGCAGATCCTCCAGGACAAAACACGAAATGGATTCTTGATGAGAATCTCCCACCTTTAGGCGAATGTCCTGCACTATTTTTGACAAACACTTTTGTGAGAGTGGGGCGGAATCAATTGCAAACACCAAAATAATTTTGTCTAATGTGCTTGTTGTAAAACCATGCATATGGACGAACTGGCCATCCACTAGGTTAACCCCTGCCCCACTGTCAATAAATACTTCAATTCCCACAGTTTTGGAGTTTAGCGCCACCCTGGCTGTTAGAAAAAATCAGGTATTATCGGTAAATGACAAAAGTACATTCTCAGATTCCCCACCCACACTACCAAGAGTGAGAAGAGGACTAAACACATTAGTTTTCTTTCTTTTTTTTTCACCTTAACGTTTAACATAAGGACATACGTTAACAAAATGTCACCATTTACCACAGAAAAAGCAGTCTTTTCTTAACCCTAACGTTTTTATTACCAGGTCCAGGAGTGACTTCCCCCAACTGCATTAGCTCATCAGACATAAGCATAAGTGCCTCCTTACCCAAAGTGTCGGAAGAGGCCGCTTCCCCATATGATAGTGCGTCCGAGCGAGAGGAACCTTAGATCTCTCCCTCAGGCGTCTATCAATACGTACAGCCAGAGACATGGCTGCCTCCAATGACTCTGGATGTTCGTAAAATGCCAAGGCGTCCTTCAGGTTCTCGGATAACCCTTGACAGAATTGACTACGGATTGCTGGGTCATTCCACTCAGTATCAGTGGCCCATCTTCTAAATTCAGAGCAATAGAACTCCGTAGAACGCTCTCCCTGTCATAAGCCACGCAACTTAGTCTCGGCCAGGGAGACCCGATCTGGGTCATTATAGATAAGCCCCAGAGCTCTGAAAAATTCATTTACCGACCAGAGGGATTGTGAACCGGGTGGCAAAGAAAAATCCCAAAACTGAGCGTCACCGTTCAGTAATGAAATAATAATCCCCACTCTTTGACTCTCGTCCCCAGAAGAGTTAGGACGTAGTCTAAAATATAGTTTGCATGACTCCCTGAACTGAATAAAGTGGTCACTTCCCTCGGAAAACCAATCCAGGAGAGCGACCTTAGGTTCAGGGCAGGCCTGGTTCCCGCTGCTGGAAGCCGCCGCCGCCGGTGGTCTCTGAAGCTGCGAGACAGCCGTGCGGAGGTCAGCCACCTCCAAAGACAGTCCCTGCATACGATCAACCAGTGCAGAAACAGTATCCATCGCTGCACTGACACAAACAAAATACCTTTTTTTTTATGTCACGGGTAATAGGGAGGGGATAACACCAGATAACACACAGAAGGAATAGACCAGAGTCTAGGCCTCAAAGCTAAGGGCGACGGATGGTGACCACCTATTAATCCCTAGACCTCTCTCTGACTCCTGCCAGTATGAGTGGAAATACTTTATCATTCACAGCTTTCTGCTGGTACAGACGCTCTAGTATGTTCAATGTTGATTAAACGTTGTATTGGCATTCTGTTGTTGCAAGTCTAGGACAGCCAAGTAAGAATTGCAAAAATATGAGGACAGTCTCCTGGACATCACATGCACCTTGAGCAAGCCAGTGTACTTTTTAAAAAGTATTGCATGGCTAGGTTAATTACATGCACCAAGCATGGATTATGTGTTATTTCCCCCAGGTTCAGGGCAGCCACGATGTTGTGGCCATTGTGGCCCAGTTGGAATTGGTGGGGTGACAATCAGCGGAATGTTTGCTGCTTGATGTACTTTAGCAACTGCTCGCTAGTGTGGCTACTCTCGCCCAGGCCGATCAGCTGTAACAACGTAAGCCCACGATTGACTTGACACGTGTCATAGAAGGGAGGGGGAGTGGGAGCAATACTGTGTCCTGCTGCTGTTGGGGATGGGAATGTGTCCATAGAGGAGGAGGTGTAGAAGACAGCTAAGTGCCTAGTGTGGAAGCCAGGCCGACACAATCGTGGGAAGGGGGTCAAAAGTCCATTTTGCTGGGGTGCTGCCTCGTCGCTGCCGTGAAAAACATTGACCCAGTGGGCCTTGAAAGACATGTATTGTCCATACCTGTAAAAGCTGCTCCAGGTGTCCACCTAAGCATGCACCGTACCACACAACGAGAATCGCAAGGAGCAGCCCACATTAGAGTACAAGGCATGGCTGGTCAGGATGGCTTTTTGGGAGAAATAATTCCGGCTAATTATCTCCCAGTGAGGCTGAGTGCACGCCATTCGCTCTCTGAGGCTGCACTGCCAGCAACTTGGCAAGGTGGCAATTAGGTTTGCGCACCAACAATTTGCTGGGCGTGTAGACTTGTTTCCTGGAGTCTCAGCGGGAAGAGAAGAAAGTGATGATGACGATGTGAAAGACACAGGAAACTCTTCTTGCAGTAGCTAGTGGCCGCCTTTGTTTGCCCACAGGATGGGGTGATGCCGCTTCATGTGGTTCAACAGAGCTGTGGTGCCTATGTTTGTGTTTGCCTGCCCATGGCTTATTTTACTCTTGCAGAGCTTGCACAGGGCAATGCTTATGTCTTCTGGCAGTATGGAGAAAAACTACCAGACGGGAGATATTCGCGCAGAGCTGGATTAAACATATGATGACTGAGCCTTTTTTAACAGGAGTTAAGGCTCATTCAGACAACCATGTGAGTTCTGCATTTTGTGCAATGGGACAGCCAGCCCTATAATAGAAATGCCTATTCTTATCTGCAATTGTGGACAAGAATAGACATCTTTTTTGTGGGGCAGCAGAAGGGAAGTGCAGACTTCACACAGTGTGCTGTCCGTATCTTTTGGGGCCCCATTGAAATGAATGGGTCTGCATCCGTTACGCAAAATTGCGGAACGTATGCAGACACAAACATGCATTCGTCTGAATGAGCCCTTTAAAGTGGTGATGACCTGTCGAGAAATTTTAGTCGGATAGGGTTTATATTGTAACTAAAGTGATAGGAAATTTGTTAATCATAGAGGTAAGAAAAACGACCGTCCTCGTTATCATATACAGAGAGAAATTGGAATGAGATTACCAGTGGCTAATGAGTCTCCTGAACACACAGGATGTCTTGTTTAAGGGTTTTCTCCATAAAGAAGATTGCTTAAAAGGACCCTTTGACATTCAGGGTGGAGATCTTGATCGCCATTTACATAACATTAATAAAATGCTTAGTGTAGCTTTTAAAATTACAACAGCTATAAATACATTGTGGGTTAATATTATATAATTCACTGTAACAAAGTTAGTAGTCTAATGGTTATAGACTTATAATCAGAAACAGAGGAAAATCCAGCACCATAAGAATCCTGAGTGTAAATTCTTTATTTCTAGATACTTGACATACAGTGTTGCTTCATAAAAAATCCTCAAAAATCCATCAAGTCAACGTGTTTCGAACTCTTGTAGTCCTTACTCATGACTGCAGTGACTGGCAGTCATGAGTAAGGACTACAATAGTTCGAAATGCGTTGACTGATGGATTTGTGAGGATTTTTTATGAAGCAACCCTGTATGTCAAGTATCTGGAAATAAAGAATTTACACTCAGGATTCTTATGGTGCTGGATTTTCCTCTGTTTCTGCATCCAAGCAAGGTCTAACCTTACATCCAGTGTACCTTGGGATAAAGCAAAACGGATTTTATGGGACAGGTGAGCTGGATTCCTGCAATCTATTATAGACTTATAAGTCTTAATTATAAGGATGAAGTAAAAACAGTAGAATAAAAATATTAAATCAAAACATATAATTTTCAAATCTTGGTTCTATATGAACCTGTCCAATCACTTAACAGTGATCCTAGGTGTAAGGCTTGTAGATAGGGACAGACACGAACAGTGAGCCCTGACCTGGAACACAGCCCACTTTCTCTACCTACCTGCAGTTCAAGCCCTGGGTAGCAAGACCGCAACTAGTTAACGGTCCCTACGCTACTAAGGCTGAGTTCACACTTCAATTATTTGGTCAGTTATTTCCATCAGTTATTGAGAGCCAAAAACTGGTGCGGATGAAAAACACAAAACAGGTGAAAATCTTTCCATTATACCTCTCTGAGTAGGATTCACAACTGGTTTTGGCTCACAATAACTGATGGAAATAACTGACCAAATAACTGAAGTGTCAAGCCACCCTAAGGTGCAGTGACAGACAAGCTGTGACAGACAAGCGTGTTACCAGGGAGTGTGGCTTAGCAGGGCATGCTTTTGGTATCCGGTATGACTTAAGGTTCACTTTACTCTTAGGCCTTATTCAAATGTCCATGTGCATGATGAAATGCATGATAAGACAGTCAGTGATTCATCCGTGAAGATTTCTGTGAATAATCTGTGTTTGCTCCATATGTTTTTGACACTAGGACTATTTCAAGGTGCAGTAATACTATTAGTGATAACTGAACTTGTGAAAGAAGATTCTTACCAGTCCACAACGGCTAATTAAAGTAATAAATTCATGGAAAACTGCAAAGTAAATGTAGAATTTGGTAGGGGGTTGACATGACATCCAATAGTGTGAGTTCAACCCTTCAATAATGAAATATCTTTATCATCCGTGAAGAGGTAGTAGGTATTGTAAAGTCACAGGAATCTAAGGCCTCATGCACTCAACCGTTGTTTGATTCCGTGTCCGTTGAGCCGTTTTTCGTGCTTTTCTGCGGACCCATTGGTTTTCAATGGGTCTGTGGAAAACTCGTCAAATGCACCAATTGTCCTCCGCGTCCATGATTACTGTCCGTCAAAAATATAACCTGTCCTATTCTTGTCCGTGAAAAACCATTTGCGGACCCATTCAAGTCAATGGGACAGTGAAAAAATGCGGAGGCACATCCGACTGTCACCCGCATCCGTGACCTGCATATATATTCCATTATCCTGGGGAAAATTACACTTTTTTTTTTCCTTCCTTTTTTTCTGGCAGACCACAGAAACACAACGGAACCAAAAAGGACACGGATCACAGAACAACGGAACCCCTTTTGGGGACCGCTAAAAATAACTGTCGTGTGCATAAGGCCTTAAAGTAGTCAGTCCGTTTTATATAGTGAATCAGGTAACAGGTTTAGGTAAGGCTTTAGGACAGCGCACTGTGGTCCATTCCTGGGTGAGAGATGGCGATTTCTTCTTTAGAGGTGAAGTGGCTCCATCTAGTGGCAGAACCAGAGACCATTTGGCAAACAAGGTAGAGGCTTCTTTGGGAGATAAGTTTGATAGGAGAGCACCATCTATACGGAATGTGCTTGTTCCTGAGAACTTGGGTGAACTTAGCAAATTCACGTCTGCGCATCAGGGTAGTTGGTGATAAATTAGCGAAAAATAATATTTGCTTAAAATAGTCAAGATGCATTTTATTTAATTATTTATTTATTTAACGCACTTATATAGCGCTACTATATTCTGCAGGGAGAACAAACTCCGGGGAGAACATACAAACTCCATGCAGATGTGGTCCTTGGTCGGATTCAAACCTAGGACCCCAGCCCTAACCACTGAGCCACAGTGCTGTCCATTCTCCTATAGCAGATATATTTACATAGAGTGAGGCCATAGCATTATGGATCTCTTTATGTATCGAGCCCTTTAACCCCTTAGTGACCACCCATACGTATTTTTATGGTGGTCACTAACGGGCCTTAGGCTGGGCTGCACGGGTCCCCCCTCTCACATGAGAGCCGCGGGCCTGCTCTAACAGCCTGGACCGGCAGGAGTAATGCATGTAAAGGGCTGACAGAGGAAGCTGACTCCCTTGGTCTCCCATCGGCACCCCGCAAGTGTGAAGGCTGCCTGGGGTCTGATGTATGCTCCAGACCATCCTTCAGTAATTTTCAGCAGGCTGTGCCTCTCTACCGCAGCCTGCTGTTCAATGTTAGAATAGCATTGTCATTAAAATGCAATGCACTATAGGGCTAATGCATTGCATTTTAAAAGCAATTAAAAAAAAGTAAAAAAAAAATCACATAAAAAAAATCACATAAAAAAATGAAGCTTTTTTTCCATTGAAAATGCGCTTTTCAATGAAAAAAAATAAATCTTCCCCATATGTTAGTATCGCCGCGTCCGTAACGACCCGACTACATAAATATCATGTAAATTATCCCCTATGGTAAAGAATCTCAAACTTTAATATGGTGATTTATTAGGTATATACGGCCTGAAAGATTTGAAAATGTACCTCTATTCCATTGAAGAAACTCCTTTACCTCCTGCTGCTAGTGAAGCCACCAAGGATTCACTTTCTTTCCAGGGCTTGATCAGATAAAAAAAACATATGAATCAGCTTTCTTCTAACAAATCAGGTTTTCCTAAAATGGCGACTACACATTACAAAGTGAAAGTATGAAGCCCAGGAAAGCGAAATCAACCATAATGCCAGCCAATCTGCAGGTAGCCATCCTCTTAGATGTCACAGCCCTATAAAACCTCATCCCAAACAGTCTCTACCATTGTCCTGTGAGCTGAGCATAGGGAGAGACGTGACAAGCGCGCATGCGCTAGGGCAGTGTTCCTGAAAACAGTTTGAAAAAACAATATTGGAGAAGAAAAGTGCAGGGAAACTACAGGGAGAGTGTATCGCCGTGTGCATCACGTTGTAGTTCACCAACATTCAGAGTTAATTCGTTATTTTAGTCATACAGTTAGTGTATGCTTCATCCGAAGTCGCTTTGTTCAAAACTTCGGAATAATTCTGTACGGAGATTCGTCTCTGTATAGTATTATAATGTATGGGCTCCGATGAGCCAAGGTTAGTTATTAATGAAGTTGCGCGTGACCTTGTTGAATAACTTTGGTAGTTGATTTTTAAAGTGGAAATGGAATTTAGCTTCAGTTCCAACTAGTACCTTTTCATCTATGCGACCTTGCAAAAGTTCTGTGAGATGGGCTGTCTTGCATGCACTGCTTTTTGGACCCTTGCAGACGAGCGTGAGTGGATTAAGTCCGGATGCGATCAGTGAAAACTGCGCGATTTTGCAAGGAAGTACATTCAGTTTTGTTTGTGATCGCATTCAGTTGTTCAGTTTTTATCACGCGGGTGCAATGCGATTTATAGCGTTTTGCACGCGCGTGATTTAATAAAAAAATTGCAAAAAAAAAATATTCCCCATATGTTTCGTATTGCCACGTCCGTAACGACCCAGACTAATCATGTAAATTATCCCCTACTGTGAACGCCGTAAAAAAAATATTTAAAAAAAAGACAGAATTAATAATTTATTTATATTTGCCACCGAAAAAATTTAATAACAAGTGATCAAAAAGCGCCATTTATTCCAAAATGATACCAATTAAAAATACAAGTCGTCCCGCAAAATAAAAAAGTTATTCCAGGTAAGTAATTTCCTTCAGTGTAAGGCCATAGCCATGTTAGCTGTAAGCCTTACACTGATTGGCTGGCCGGAACACGTGATACCAGTTCATATAGGAGCTGAGGTCCGGCGCTCGGATCATTCAGCGTCAGGGAGAGCAGACAGTAGGCAAGGACAGATAACGTTTTGCTCTAAACTTACTGATTTTACTCCAAAAACTTTATTGAAAGACCAAACAGCCCTTTTAAGGACTACAGTGTGTGTTTGACAGCAGTGTAGCGCCTTTTTTTTATTTTTTATAAGGGGTTTGATTCAGCACTATCAGGGACAGGCATTATCAGGAAGGGACAGATAGTGCAGGGCCTGAAAACTGCTTTTTTAACTGCCCAAACTTCTAAAAGACAGAAAGATTTCAGAATAGTGACATCTACAATACGCCATCATAAAGCAGTGTGTTGGGCAGACATTATAAAAAGGGGCTTATTGGCTACAGTGTGCCTCCTATTGAGATATACACTGCACCAACATAAAGCAGTGTGTTGGACAGACATTATAAAAATGGGCTTATTCACTACAGTGTGCTTGCTACTGAGATATACAATGCACCATCATAAAGCAGTGTGTTGGGCCGACATTATGAAAAGGGGCTTATTCACTACAGTGTGCCTTCTAGTGAGATATACACAGCACCAGAGAAATACTTTTTCTGGGGAAATAAACCTAACTTGTGCCACATTTGTGTGCGTTCAATCCGTAACCATTATATTAATTACTCCAGCAGAGAGTGATTTATATTTTGGCCATAACTAGTTTTGGGCACATCTGTGTGTGCGTTTAGGCCGCAACCGTATATACAGTATTCCAGCAGAGAATACATTTTATTTGAGACAAATTTGTATCCAATATAGAACTACATCTGAATACAGTGTGTATATTAAAAATTACATTCTCTTGGGCCAAGTATAGTGGCCAAAATCTTTTTTTTTTGTATCCAGTACCGAACTGCATCTCAATACAGTGTGTATATTAAAAATTACATTCTCTTGGGCCTAGTGTAGTGGCCAAAATCAGTATTTTTTTCTATCCAGTACTGAACTGCATCTCAATACAGTGTGTAAATTAAAAATTGCATTCTCTTGGGCCTAGTGTAGTGGCCAAAATCTGTATTTTTTTGCATCCATTACCGAAGTGCATCTCAATACAGTGTGTATATTAAAAATAACATTCTCTTGGGCCTAGTGTAGTGGCCAAAATCAGTATTTTTTTCTATCCAGTACTGAACTGCATCTCAATACAGTGTGTAAATTAAAAATTGCATTCTCTTGGGCCTAGTGTAGTGGTCAAAATCTGTATTTTATGTATCCAATACCGAACTGAATCTCAATACAGTGTGTATATTAAATATTACATTCTCTTGGGCCTAGTGTAGTACCCAAAATCTGTATTTTTTTGTATCCAATACCGAACTGCATCTCAATACAGTGTGTATCTTAAAAATTACATTCTCCTGGGCCTAGTGTAGTGGCTAAAATCTGTTGGTGTTTCTATCCAATACTAAACTGTATCTGAATACAGTGTGTATATTACAAATTACATTCTCCTGCGCCTAATTTAGTGTCAGAAATTTTTGTATTTTGCCTCCAATACTGAACTGTATCTGAATACAGTGTGTATATTACAAATTCCTTAATCTTGGGCCTAGTATAGTGTCCCAAATCTTTTTTTTTTTTTTTTTTGCATCCATTACTGAAGTGCATCTCAATGCAGTGTGTATCTTAAAAATGACATTCTCTTGGGCCTAGTGTAGTGGCCAAAATCTGTTGCTTTTTCTATCCAATATTGAACTGTATCTGAATACAGTGTGTATATTGCAAATTACATTATCCTGCGCCTAATTTACTGTCAGAAATTTGTTGTATTTTGCTTCCAATACTGAACTGTATCTGAATACAGTGTGTATATTACAAATTCCATAATTTTGGGCCTAGTGTAGTGGCCAAAATTTTTTTTGTATCCAGTACCGAACTGCAACTGAATACAGTGTGTATATTAAAAATTACATTCTCTTGGGCCTAGTGTAGTGGCCAAAATCAGTTGTTTTTTCTATCCAATACTTAACTGTATCTCATACAGTGTGTATATTAAACATTACATTCTCTTGGGCCTAGTTTACTGTCAGAAATATGTTGTATTTTGCTTCCAATACTGAAGTATGTCTAAATACAGTAAGTATATTACAAATTCCATTCATCTGGGCCTTGTAAAGTGTCCACAACCTGTGGGTTTTTGTATCCAATACTGTCCTACATTAGAAAACGGTATCTTTAGCGGACAGAAAAACAATCTGCGCCACATCTACAGACAAAACCATGAATATGATGATGCTGATGGTTCACGCAGAGGCTTTGGCCCTGGGATCAATGTAACAGAGTTAAAATAATGTAGCAGAGGACCTCCAGGTGCGCTAACCCTCTAAAACAGTGAAGGTGATGGCGATCCTTTTAGAGACTGATTGCCCAAACTGCAACCACAAACACACTTATTTATCGCAAAGTGCCCACACAATCATTTACACTGAATACTACTGTCCAATATAGTATATCTTCCTTATTATTTAGCTATAGTAGCCAGCCTACAGTCAATTGGCTGCCTGAGCAATTCATGGCGTACATAATGCTGATGATTGGCAGAAAAAGTGTAAGGCATATTGGTGCACCACAGACTTTTTCAAGGGTAAGGGCTCTGAGTGTCACCTCTGGCACCTGTGCACGAGTTTCGCTGACCCTATAAAACATTATTTTACCAGGGCAGCCTAAAAAGCATGTTGATATGATGGAGGAGAAAAAGAAGATTAAACCATATAACCTTTTTAGTGGTGGCAGAGGTGCATGTGAATACAGTGTATTCATGTACATTACAAACACCACATTTAAAACGCCTTTATGTTCAGCCGCTTTAATCTGGTGTAGTAGAGAAGTCAGGTGCAATCCAGGCCCGGTTCATTTTTATAATAGTCAACCTGTCAGCATTTTCAGTTGACAGGCGCATGCGCCTATCTGTTATTATGGCCTCAGCAGCACTAAATACCCGCTGTGCCAAAACACTGGCAGCAGGGCAGGCCAGCACCTCTGAAGCATAAAGAATGCAAACTGAGGGTGGTTTGGCTATCACCCTGTGTACTGTGTTTGACTTTTTGTTGGTTATGGTTTGAGATACATTTTATGACTAGTCTGTAAGATATGTTATTATTGTTATGTATTTTGTTATTTAGGAGTTATTCAACAGGCCATGCCATTGTTTTACTACCACTTGGTTATGTTATGTTTGTGTTTTATAGTAATGTGTAAGTTTTGGATGAGGTTTTAGTCCAGCCCCTCCAAGGCATAGAGTGCAAGTTTGTGCCACGTGTCCAGCTTGGACACCCAATAGTTGTAAGACACAGAGGGCGCTGAGGACGCTGACACGGTCTGCTATGTACTCCTTCACCATCTTCCAAAATGTTTCAATCCTTCTGACACTAGGCCACGCAACAGGGTGAGGGTGCTGGCGGGGTGTCATAAAACTGTCCCACGTCTTGTGCCTCTGTTGAAACTGCGGTGTGTCCCCCTCATCTTCCCTCCTGGGTTGCCCAAGAAACTACGTACTCTGCCTCCAGTGTTGTCATATGGAAATTTTATAAGCAATTTTTAACCTCTTTAGGATGCAGGGTGTACATGTACGCACTTGTGTCCTGGTACTTAGGGACGCAGGGCAGACATGTACACCTTGCGAATATCCGATCACCGCTGCGCACGTGGCGGTGATCGGAACACGGTGCCTGCTAAAATCATTTAGCAGGCACCTTGGCACAATGCCCAGGGGGGTCCTGTGACCCCCCCATGTCGGCAATCGCAGCAAACCGCAGGTAAATTCAGACCTGCGGTTTGCTGTGCTTTCTGTAGTCTCTGATCCCCGCGGCCTGTAACTGCGGAGATCAGAGACTAAAAAATGCCCCAAACTTATAAATTTTAACCCCCCCCCTGCACCCCGCCATATTAATGTCCCCCCGGGGGGTGCAAGGGGGGGGGACTGCAGGCAGTGCTGCGGGCCTCCTTTCAAATGATTTCCCTGGTGTCTAGTGGGTATAGCAGGGGGTCAGCATATTGCTGACCCCCTGCTATAAACTGCTGACATCTGTGCTGCAGATGTCAACAGTTTAACCCCTTCCATACCGCGATCCGTACGGACCGCGGTATAGAAGTGGTTAACAGGGAGGAAGCTTCCTCCCTCTCCCATCTGGGGCTGCTGTGCCTTTGCAGCCCCCCCGATAGGATGGGATAGCAGAGGGAGGGAGATCCCCTCCCTTCCCATCACCCGCTGCTCTGTTCTGGCAGCTGGTGATGGTTGCCATGGGAGCAAGACGCTTTCAGAAGCGTCTTGCTCTGTCCATGGCACTGAAACTCTGAATAGGCTTTTGCTAAAGGCAAAAGCCTATTCAGACTTTGCAAAGTAAACAAATACAGTAAGTACACTATATAGTGTACTTACTGTATGATATAGACACCAGATCCACTGGATCTACAAGAACCAAATAAAAAAAATACATATCACTGAATAAAACTTAAAAAAATAAAATACACTACACATTTTAGGTATCGCCGCATCTGGAAAACTCTGCTTTATAAAAATATCAAATGACCTAACCCCTCACGCAAATACCGTAAAAAAACAAAACAAAATAAATGGTGTAAAATAGCCATTTTTTTGTCACCTTGCATCACAAAAAGTGTAATGCCAAGTGATCAAAAAGGCGTATGCCTCCCAAAATAGTACTAATCAAACGGTCATCTCATCCCGCAAAAAATGATACCCCACATGGGACAATCGCCCACAAAGAATAAAAAAAATATGGCTCTCAGACTATGGAGACACTAAAACATGATTTTTTTTGTTTTAAAAAATGATAATATTGTGTAAAACTTAAATAAATAAATAAAAAGTATACATATTAAGTATCGCCGCGTCCATCACAACCTGCTCTATAAAAATAACACATGACCAAACCCCTCAGGTGAACACAACAAAAAATAAAAATAAAATACGGTGTCAAAAGCCATTTTTGTCACCTTACATCACAAAAAGTGTAATAGCAATCGACCAAAGTGTCATATGCACCCCAAGATAGTGCCAATCAAACCGACATCTCATCCCGCAAAAAACTGAGCCCCTACATAAGACAGTCGCCAAAAAAATAAAAATAAAATATGGCTTTCAGAATGTAGAGACACTAAACAATTATTTTTTTTAAAAATGCTTTATTATGTAAAACTTAAACAAACCCCCCCAAAAAGTAGCCATATTTGGTATTGTCACGTCCATAGCAACCTGCTCTATAGAAATAGAACACAATCTAACCTGTCAGTTCAACGATGTAAATAACAAAAATAAAAAGGTCTGAAAACAGCTATTTCTTTGCAAATTTTCCATTTTTATCCATTTTTCCAGTAACAAAGCAAAGGTTAACAGCCAAACAAAACTCAATATTTATTGCCCTGATTCTCTAGTTTGCAGAAACACCCTATATGTGGTCGTAAACTGCTGTATGGCCAAATGGCAGGGAGTAGAAGGAAGGGAACGCCATATGGTTTTTGGAAGGAAGATTTTGCTGGACTGGTTTTTTGACTCCATGTCCCATTTGAAGCCCCCCTGACATGGGCGTAGCTATAGGGGGTGCAGAGGTAGCAGTCGCTACCGGGCCCAGGAGCCTGAGGGGGCCCAAAGACCCTTGTGCTGCATAAGAAGACACACAAAGCACTGAGGGAAGGGGGGCCCAAGCTGAACTCTTGCACCAGGGCCCTTAAGCCGTTAGCTACGCCCCTGGCCCCTGATGCACCCCTACAGTAGAAACTCCAAAAAAGTGACCCTATTTTGGAAACTACGGGATAAGATGGCAGTTTTGTTTGTATTATTTTAGGGTAAATATGATTCTTGGTTGCTCTATATTACACTTTTTTTGAGGCAAGGTAACAAAAAATATAAATTCTGAAATTTCATCTCCATTTGCCAATAACTCTTGTGGAACACCTAAAGGGTTAACAAAGTTTGTAAAATCGGTTTTGAATACCTTGAGGGGTGTAGTTTCCTAGATGGAGTCACTTTTCTGGAGTTTCTACTCTAGGGGTGCATCGGGGGGCCTTCAAATGGGACATGGTGTCAAAAATCCAGTCCAGCAAAATCTGCCTTCCAAAAACCATATGGCGTTCCTTTCCTTCTACGCCCTGCCGTTTGGCCATACAGCAGTTTACGACCACATATGGGGTGTTTCTGCAAACTACAGAATCGTTTGGCTGTTAACCCTTGCTTTGTTACTGGAAAAAATGGATTCTAATGGAAAATTTTCAAAAAAATCGAAATTCTGAAATTTTATCTCCATTTGCCATTAACTCTTGTGGAAAACCTAAAGGGTTAATGACGTTTGTAAAATCAGTTTTGAATACCTTGAGGGGTGTAGTTTCTAGAATGGGGTCATTTTTGGGTGGTTTCTATTATGTAAGCCTCACAAAGTAACTTTAGACCTGAACTGGTCCCTAAAAAGTGGGTTTTTGAAAAATTCTGAAAAATTTCAAGATTTGCTTCTAAACTTCTAAGCCTTGTAACGTCCCTAAAAAAAACTTAGAATGGCCTGGATAAGAAAAAGTGTTTTAAAGTTATCACCACATAAAGTGACACTGGTCAGATTTGCAAAAAATGGCCAGTTCCTTAAGGTGAAATAGGGACGAGTCCTTAAGGGGTTAAACAAGGAAATTCTGTTATTGCATTGTTTTGCTCGTCCTCTCCACCACAGGAATGAGAGATGACAAGTTCTTTTTGTAGGGGAGGGGGGGGGGGGGGGGTTTGATAAGGGTGAAGAACCAGTAATCCGTGTTGTCTAACATGCGTGTGGGGTCGTGGGAAAGGCAGCCTAACATGAAGTAAGCCAAGTGTGCCAGATTCCCAACAGGCAAGACTTTATTATCGTCATCAGGAGGATGACTATCATTCACCTTATCCTCTTCCTCCTCTCCTGCCCATCTATGCAGAACAGATGGAATAAACCTGCTATTGTTACTACCCTCTGTAGCGTAGGCAACTGTCCCTTGCTCCTCATCCTCATCCAATTCACACTAAGGAGACGAACTGATGGTGTTCTGGCTGTCACCCTGTGTAATGTCCTACCTCTAGTTCCACCTCTTCCACATGTGAAGTGTCCGCCTTCATCGTTAGCAGCCAGCGTTTCACTAGACACAGAAGTGTTATGGTTAGGCTGATAACAGCGGCATCTCCACTCACCATCTGTGTTTATCCCTCAAAGTTGCGTAAAACCTTACAGAGGTGAGACATACAAGATCATGTTGCAGCTGGTATTCCACTACTGCCCACTGCTGCTCACAAAGCCTGGACCACATGTAGAACATAGAGTTCCAGCGTGTGCTCACATCGCACAATAGTCTGTTAGCTGGCAAATGCAAACACCGCACCAGCCTTTCAAAACCGACGGCAGCTGTAGATGACTTTCGGAAATGGGCACACACACGGTGCACCTTCACCAGTAGCTCAGGCAAAATGGGGTAGGTTGGGAGAAAATTGAGAACATGTGGCCTAGGCATGGTATGGCCGGATCCTGGACATTAAGGGAATCCACATGGTAATATAAGAATTTGTACCAAGTAAGGTTTTCCCTTCACTGGGCAGAGATTGTTTTCTACCTCTGTGATGGCCCTGATTCGCTGAGGGCTGGACCTGTTATGTTCCAGGGTTTGATTTTTTTATTGTTATGGTTTGTGTTTCTGACTAGGCTGTAAAATAAAATATGTTATGGTTATTTATGAATTCTTAAGAAGTTCATGCCATTAGTTTAACTCCACTCTTGTGTTTTTAGTTATATTAATGTATAAGTTTGGGATGTTTGTTATGCGTGGTACATATATGCTGTATGATTGCCATGTGTGTGAGCTTGCCGAGCTACAAGGCTGCCAACAAGTTATGGCCATTATCAGACACAGCCAACCTGGTCCCTTATACCCTGCCACAGCTCTGCGGCGGTGTGCTTTTTGTCATCCAAGCAAATGAATTTCAGCAAGGCCTGTTGCCGCTTCCCCATGAGAATGTAGGTGGTGGCAGAAATCCTCATAGAAGTAGTGCCTGCAATCCTTGACGTCGGTGGCACCTGTGCCATCCCAGGGTCCAACTCGCTAACGGCCTACACAAGGCTCACCCAGTGTGCCGTCACGGAAATGTAGCGTCCCTGGCCAAAAGCACTTATCTGTGTGTCCGTCGTTAAGTGGACCTTCCCAATAACTGCGGTGATCAGGGCACGGGTGATGTTACGAGACACACACAATTGCTGGGGTAATGCAGGGACGGGACACCGTGAACAATAGTGGCGGATGGGGACTGAATAAAGAAGGACAGCCGCCGCCATGAGGCTGAGGAAAGCCTCAGTCTCCACAGGCCATTTCCATGGCCATAAATTTTGAAAGGGGCGCATTTAGTGCTATAGCCTGTGGGTGGGTGGCAGAGCATTGGCGCTTACGTTCAAAGGCCTGGGGACATCTGTACTTGGACACAGAAGTGGGTGTGCTAGCAGATGGTCAAAACAAATAGAATCCGGAAAACCGCGCTGGACATAAAGTATCCATCCACAAGGTGGCCGATTAGTGTGAAGATCCTGTTCAGTTGTTGCGGCAAGGTGGACGTAGCATTCCAGGAATACATATATACTACAACATCGAATGAGTAATACCGTTGCCTCGGGATACTGCATGAGTGATTGCAAATAACTGCGGTACCTCTGACAGCCGAGGGGAAAACTTTGTTTAAGATTTTTTTCTGAAGTTAACACCAGCGCGGTTTTCCGGATTCTATTTGTTTTGTCTGTTTTGTTGGGAGTGTGGACCTACTCTCTTGAAGGAAACTGCAGCTTGATCCTAAAAGGTGTGTCACATTCACAACATTTGACTTTGGTGCTAGCAGATGGTGCTTGCGAAGGTCATCGAGGCCTGTGTCTAGGACAGAGGATTGGCCAGCACATAGCACAGGGGAGAAAGAGGAGGCAGTGGTGTGAACCACAGCCACTGATTGTGGACCTAGGGGTTTTGGGCCACCTATTAGAGTGCTGTGATGCCATGTGGCAGATCATGCTGTTGGGGTTGAGGTTGCTAGTGTTCCCAACCCTACTTATTTAGCCTCCAGTGTACAGTCTTCCCCCATTAAGTTCCCGTGTTTAAGTGTTTGTTTTTATTGTTTGAGTTAGTTTATTAACACCTTCAGGACCCTGGACGAGAATACTCGTCCTAACTAGGCGGTACTTAGCGCATTAGGGCGAGCATTTTCGTCCTGCAGTTAAACTGTCACCATGAGCGCTGAGACCACGGCTGTTACACACAGCCAGGGGTCTCAGCTAACCGGCCGGGGACCAATCAGAGCGGTCCCCGGCCAGCGATCGCTCTGATTGGCTAGTCTGTAGAGACTACCCAATCAGAAGCTTCTGTTGCCTGGTCAAAGGTTCTGATCCCCGCAGTACGTGACTGCAGGGATTAGAACCTTATAAAGTGTATAAATAGTATCCCCAAACCCCCTCCGAGACCTGAATGTCCCCCTGATGTGCCCCCTATGTGGCGGTGCGGCGTGCGGGCGGTGCAGGAGAAGGGCGCTATCGCTATCCCCCGCCCGCCTCCTCTCTAAAATCCATGGTAGTTCAGCGGTGTTAGCAGAGTGTCAGCACATTGCTGACACTCTGCTAAAAATGGCTGGCATCTGTGCTTGTACAGATGCCAGCCGTTTAACCCCTTCCATGCCACGGTCCATACGGACCGCTGTATGGAAGGGGTTAACAGGGAGGAAGCTCCCTCCCTCTCGCATCGGGGGGCTGCTGTGCCCCTGCAGCCCCCCGACAGGATGGGATCACAGAGGGAGGGGGCCACCCTCCCTCCCCATCACCCGCTGCTTTGTTCTGGCAGCGGGTGATGGTCACCATGGCAACAGGTCGCCTTCAGAGGCGTCCTGCTTGCCATGGTAATGGCAAGTCTGATCTGACTTCTGCTAAAGGCAGAAGTCTGATCAGACAGTGTAAAGTACAAAATACAGTACAGTGCACTATAGAGTGTACTGTATTGTATTAAACTGACATCACACCCACTGGATCTTCAAGAACCAAGTGGGTCTGGGTTAAAAAAAATGTAAAAAAAAGTGAAATAAAGTAAAAAAAAAAATATCACTGAATAAAAATTAAAAAAATAAAATACACTACACATATTAGGTATTGCCACGTCCGTAAAAGCCTGCTCTATAAAAATATCAAACATGACCTAACCCCTCAAGTAAATACCGTAAAAAAAAGTGTATAAAAAGCAATTTTTTGTCACTTTACATCACAAAAAGTGTAATATCAAGCGATCAAAAAGGCGTATGCCTCCCAAAATAGTACCAATCAAACCGCAATCTCATCCCGCAAAAAAATGAGCCCCTACATAGGACAATCGTTCAAAAAAAAAGATGTGGCTCTAAAACATTATTTTTTTTTCTAAAATGCTGTTATTGTGTTAGAGTAAAATAACTAAAAAAACAGTATACATATTAGATATCGCCGCGTCCGTAAAAACCTGCTCTATAAAAAAAATCACATGATCTAACCCCTCAGGTAAATACCGTAAAAAAATTAAATAAAAACTATATTACAAATTTTTTTTGTCACCTCACATTACAAAAACTGTAATAGCAAGTGATCAAAAAGTTATATGTATTTAAAAAAGGGGCCAATCAAACCGTCATCTCATCGCGCAAAAAATGATACCCTACATATCGCTCTCAGACTATGGAAACATTAAAGCATGATTTTTTTTTGTTTCAAAAATGATATTATTGTGTAAAACTTAAATAAATAAATAAAAAGTATACATATTATGTATCGCCGCATCCGTAACAACCTGCTCTATAAAAATAACACATGACCTAACCCCGCAGGTGAACACAGCAAAAAAAATATTAATACGGTGTTAAAAGCCATTTTTGTCACATTACATCAATAGCAAGCAACCAAAATGTCATATGCACTCCAAGATAGTGCCAATCAAACCGACATCTCATCCTGCAAAAAATTAGCTCCTACATAACAGTTTCCCCAACAAAAAAAAATAATATGGCTTTCAGAATGTGGGGACATTAAAAAACCCTTTTTTTCAAAAATGCTTTATTATGTAAAACTGAAACAAAACCCCCCAAAAAGTAGTCATATTTGGTATTGTCGCGTCCATAACAACCTGCTCTATAGAAATAGCACACGATCTAACCTGTCAGATCAACGATGTAAATAACAAAAAATAAAAACGGTTCCAAAACAGCTATTCTTTTGAAAATTTTATTTTAATCAATTTTTCCAGTAACAAAGCAAGGGTTAACAGCCAAACAAAATTGAATATTTATTACTCGACTCTGTAGTTCGCAGAAACACCCCAAGGTCGTAAACTGCTGTATTCCTCACTCTGAGGAAGGGGAAAGTGATCCCCGGAATGCGTTTGGCGTTTGAATGTGCTTACACCCCACTGAATTCCATTTCTATAACAGTGCGCTGTTCTATTAAAGAAAAATACAATAAGACCTATTTGGATTGATTGATCCCATCAGCCTCTTTTTGCCAGTTGAACTCTGAACTCGGAGCGGTACGGTCATGAGATTAACCAGACACAGAGATCAGGAAGAATGCTAAGACTGCTACAGCCAGGACGCCGGCTTGAAATCGGCAGCGCAGCACATTTTATTAATCTGCCCATAGCAGAGAGGCACAGAGGTAAGCCCACAGTGGTGGGTTATAAGTCCTTACGATACATACTAGAAAGACTGTTATCGCGGAGTGAAGTGGAACTTGACCGGGGATCTGTAACAGATATAGAGGAGAATTGGAATACAGGAATCCACTGAGTGAGAAACCGCATCATTTCCAATATTAGTGACTTTGGCTAACATAGTAACTTAGCACTACATTGGAAACTATATAGATCGCAATACTATTAACATTGCAAAATTCAAACAAGAGATTTAGGATAAGTGTATCCAAGAGAAATATTCTCTATATGCGGGTATTCTAATTATTGACTACTGTTACAGTTTTGCCACACATATATACTGATCTTCCTGGCAATCAGTCTCAATACAAGCGATTAACACTGCTAATTCAATATTGATGATGTTGTATGCAGCTTCTCCAGACTGCTATTTTGGATAAGACTTTGTACGAATGGTTATATTTTTTATATTGTGTTATTTGATGGACCTATGAATACGTTTCTCAGGGAGTAATATCATTGTTTGTTTACTTACATTCTGATTGATTTTTGTGTAAGTACTGTACCTAATATTGTGTTGGAAACAACGAATATTCATTATCATACACCCTGGGATACATATATACATAGTTTCTTAAGGGGATCGATACACCTAGCATCTATTGCCTTATATTGATTTTAGTAGTTGCTGTTTTTGATCTTATGGTTCTGGACACATGACCATCAAGGTTGTCCTTTTAATAAAAGTTTTCCGTGTTTATACCCATATATGAGTGCCAGTCTTACTGAATAATAATTCTAAGATAGTCAGATAGCAGCTTGTAATTGTGGTATAGTTCCGGTAATGAGTTTCCATAGTCTAAAGAGGCAACAAATGCTGACTGCCATACCCTGCGCTAACTCTGCTATGTGACGTTATCTGGAACCCAAATGAAAATTCAGATTAGAAATTGGTCATTCTTTCTTGGTAGCCTGTGCTGACCAGGTCAATTAACTTCTTAGGTGGTCAGATCAGCTCAGATCTTGCTCCAAATGTCACCACTGCCACCAATGAGGGGGGAGGGGACTCTGCTCTGTAGCCACTGCCACCAATGAGGGGGGAGGGGACTCTGCTCTGTGGCCACTGCCACCAACGATTTTAATACTGGGGGGTTGCCTTTAATACAGGCAACAGGCAGCAGATCAGCGGCAGTTAACCCCTCAGGTGCGGCACCTGAGGGGTTAACTGCCGCTGATCGCAGCTCCCTGCCTCCTGTATTAAAGATTACAAAGGACCTTTCATGGTCCGGCCTTACTAACTAGCAGCTACAAGGAGCGGCGCCCAGGATGTCCCCGCACTTAGTTATCCCTGGGCGCGGCTCGGTTCCCCCCACTGTGGGCCAGTTACAGTCTCCTGCTCCATATGCTAATTACTAATATCGGAGCAATAGGGAGGAGACATCAGCTCTGTGGGCGTTCCTTCTCCCTGCACTGTGACGTTCTCTGCTGCGATTGGACAGCGCAGGGAGAAGAAACGCCCACAGAGAAGGTGATGTCTCCTCCCCATTGGTCCGATATTAGTAATTGGCACATGGAGCACGAAACTGTAACTGACCCACCGTGGGGAGAATGGAGCGGCGCCCGGGGATAATTGTAAGTGCGGGGACATCCCGGGCGCCGCTAGCTGCTAGTTAGTAAGGCCAGACCATGTAAGGCCCTGTCATTGGTGGCGCAGTGCGCCCGCCCCTCCTTCGCCCCCCCCCGGTCTCTCCTCACTGGCAGCACAGCACAGCGGGAGGGAGAGAGCGACTCCTTCTCCCCCTGTGTGCCCCGCCTCCTCTGCTGCCAGCCGCTCTGCATTGTCGGGTCATAGGGCGCGCTTACGTGCACTATGACCTGACAGGTGACCACGGAGCGGGGAGTAATAGCAAGTGCTGCCCTCCCGCTCCGTGGTCACATGACACAAACGAATCCTCGATGCAAAAAAATTGCATCGAGGATTTTTTTGTGTCGAATTACTCGATTAAACCAAGTAATCGTTTCAGCCCTACTCCTAATCCCTATCCTATCCCCAAACCGAAACCTTATACCCACCAACCACTCCTGCCCCCGAGCAACTATCAGAACTATCAGTCTTCTTCCCTCCACAACCCGCCTGTAGCCTTTCCCAGACACCGTCGATCATTTCTGACCACACTGGCAGATCCAAAAAAAGGACAGAGGGGTCAATATTGCCGGTCTTTAACTCCCCACCCGTTGACCCCACCAACCCCAGTATCAGGAATTTTCAATATCTTTTTAAGTTCAAAACTGATATAAAAAAAAAATATACATATAACTTTTTTATTCTTCCATTCACAAAGCCGTATGAGGGCTTTTTTTTGCGGGATAAGTTGTATTTTCCAACACCACCATTTAATATTGCAAATGATGTAGTGGGAAGCAGGAAAAAAAATTGAAAATAGGGTGGAATTGGAAAAAAAAGCAATTTCGACAGATGTTCGATACAGGTCAGTAAGAATCTGACACTACATTGTTTCTATAGTTTTTCTTGGATTTTGATACTGATAAAATAGTAACTTAATTGATACCATTCTAGGGTGTGTACGGCTTTTTGATCACTTTATTAAAACGGTGAATCGGCCATTTGGATGTTTTTTCCGTTTTGCTGTTTAGGGAGAATATTATTATGTTTTTATAGTATAGGCGTTTTTGCACATGGCGATACCCATGATGTGTATTATTTTAGTTTTTTTATTTTGGGGAAAAGGGTGATTTGAATTTTTAAAACCTTTTTTTTTATAGTTCCCATAGGGAACTATAAAAAACAATCATTAAATTGCTATTGCTACTCATTAGCATTGGAGTCTATGAGAAAGGTACTAGCTTCCTACGGAGCCCTGCTACTGACGAGGGCTCAAAAGGAAACACTATGCAGCAGCCTCATGTCATTCTGTGACACGGGCTGCTGCACACAAGCTCCAGATCCTCCGATCACGTGGGTTTGTACGTTTACATCTGAAGTGTTAAATGTCCGCAACTGGCATTATCGCTGGTTGCTGACATGAGCCGTGGGCATCTGCTGTATGAAACAGCAGGCACCCTGAGGCCATGGCGCCCACTCCGCTTAGGGCTCCTGCAGACGAGCGGATCTCCTGCGTGTTACCTGCGGCGAGAATGAGAGCCAAGCTACGCGGTGGACATCAGAGGCACGAAGCAGTAACATGATAGATACTGCTCCGTGCCTCCATGTGACCTATTTACTACAAAATCACAGAGAGATAAAGTGGTCACCGTGATTTTGTAGTAAACAGGTCACAGGGAGGCACGGAGCAGTATCTATCATGTTACTGCTTCGTGCCTCTGATGTCCACCGCGCAGCTTGGCTCTCATTCTCGCTGCGATAACATGGAGTGCATCCGCTCGTCTGCAGGAGCCCTTAGGAGTGGACGCTATCTTTAAAGACCTGGTAGGTCTTTAACGATAGTGCGGTGCTGGTCAGGAATATATTATTTATAAAAGATGTTTGAAATAAACATAAATTGTGTATGTTCATTCGTCAAATGTTGAGTCCAAAATTGGGAAACTGGATTTCATCTTTTTCTTCTGGATTCCTCAATGGTCGTAGGGGTTGACAGCTGGTAGATGGGATCAAGTTGGGGAATTACTGGGCCCGGGAAGTACTTTGAAGTCTTGGTCTGTTAACCAAGTCAATACATTTGAGCTGTGTGATAGGTCAGTTTGGAACCCAACCCGAGTTCGGGAAATATTTTTTGACTGTATAAATCAATTTCTGAAGTTATAATGCAAAGTCTCACGAGACTTCGTAAAGTAATAACTTTGGCTCATCGGAGCCAATACATTCTAATACCATACGGAGTGCTCACTCTGTACAGTACTGATACAAAGTTTTATGTAAATCGACTTAGGATGTTACATCCGAAGTCGATTCGCTCATCCCTACTTACAACAATTGGAATATCCCTTTAAGATGTTAATTTCCCACTAGTGCTGGGGTCCTGGCAGGGAATAGCCTGCCGGATCTCTCTACAGTCCATTCATTTCTATGGGAATTTCAGAGATAGCCAGGCGCTGTATCTACTGCAGTGCCCCATGCCCATTCCTCCTAAACAGTCCAAACCATTGTCAAGGAACACGTCCAGACACGCCCCCTTTTTCCCCGCTTAAACTACAGCAGTTCTTGTGTGGGGCAACCTGGGGTAGAGAACACACAGTTACTACGCTGGTGTTACAGGACCCCACAGAACAGAGTGCATGCAGACAGACACAAGGGGATGCTAATGCCTCGCCTTCACACAAGTCACTGCAGGCGCCATTCTCCTGCGCACCCTCACAAGCTCTTTCCTATTTAGCCAGCCGGAAGTGTATGAGGAGAGCGGCAGGTGACGAGCAGGGCGAGCAGCCATACCTCAGCCAGCGCTTCTCCGCTCAGCCAATCAACTGCGTCGGCGGCGGGGCTTAGTCTGCCCACCGCGCATGCGCAGCCGCCGTCCGCCATGTTGCTTTCCTCTCGTTTTCCTTTTTTTTTCACTCTGTGACGCTAGAAGCTGCTGCTTTTTCCGCGCTGGGAAGGTGCAGGACAAGAGAAGGATCGCGCCGCTCATTCGTCTGCCTGGGGCGGAACGCTTAAAAGGGTAAAACTGCATGTGTTGTGGGAAAGATGTGTAGTGGATGGCGGCTCTGGAAAGCGTTGGCGCGGAGGCTTCAGGGGCGGCCCCTCAGCATAGGCCGCGGTGCGGGCCGCTCCTGTCCTGCACCTGGTGCATTGTGGCGGCGCCCCCGGCCCTCACACTCGCGGTGCTGCCGGCCTCCCTGCGTGGCTGCCGTTTGGCGGGACCGTGTTTGTGGAAGGCTGCAGAGAATGGGCGGGAGGAGCTGTGCGCCTCATGGATCCCATAAAGCGTCCACTCAGCAGTTCACACATGTATGGAAGTCAGTGGTCCGTTACTGCAGACCCACAGTGATTGATGCATCCTCTGCATGGCCCGCTGTGCTGTTAGAGGAAATGTCGGTGGCTTTTAGTTTTCCATGTCACTAGCTATATAACAAGGCACTGGCCTCTAAGCCTAATAATGAGCAGGCAGTCTAGGTCAGATCACTTTACTGCAGTTATCTGCTTATTACATGCAGCTCTATATGGATAACATTGGATCCACTTCTCCCAGTAGGTGATATCACAGCTTATCAGCTTCCTCCTGACCTCTGCACAGAGCACGCCTAGAAGAAAGAGGTCAGAAAAGAAAAAAGAATGTTTTATGTGGTAGAAAAAAAAGTTCTGGTGACACTATTTTTATTTTTTTTGCGGATCCATTGTAATAATGCCCATCCTTGTCCACAACCTAGAAAAAAATTAGGACATGCTCTATTTTTTGCGGGGCTACGGAACGGACATACGGATGCGGATAGCACACGATGTACTGTCCGCATTTTTTGCGGACCCATTGAAATGAATGGGTCTGCATCCTATCCGCAAAAAATCAGGAATTGTGACGGAAACGAAATACTTAAATGTGCATGAGCCCTTATTGTGAGCCAAAACCAGGTTCGGGTCAAAAACACAGAACAGGTGCAGGTATCTTCTATCTTAGTAGCCTCCACTCATGGAAATAACTGACCAAATAGCTGATGTGTGAACTGTACAGACCAAGATATGGCGCCAATTGTTGGCCAGTGCAAAAACTGCAGGATATTTTGTTTTAGTTCAAATTTAAAAAGTGAAGGGATGCAAATGAGCTCTTAACAAGCTCTGCCTCTAATGCCACTAGATAATCTCCCCAAAACAGCTTTCTGCAGATGAGGTGCTGGCTTATTTAATATCCGAGTAATGTCCCAAGTCCTATTTAAAGAGCTGAACATTGACTTGTGGGATAGTTGCCTTACGTCTGGTGGCATTCCCGAGGATAGGTCATCAATTGTAAAAGCCCGGACAACCCCTTTAAGGGTACTTTCAAACTTGCGGCAGGACGGATCCTGCAGGCTATTCAGCCTGCCGCAAGTTGCCGTGCACTGCCGCTCCGTCCCTATTGACTATAATGGGGCGGGGGCGGAGCTACAGCACAGCAGTGCACGGCTGGAGATCGCCGGACTAAAACGTCCTGCATGTCCGACTTATCAGTCCGGCAATCTCCGTCCGTGCGCTGCCGTAGCTCCGCCCCCCCGCCACATTATAGTCAATGGGGACGGAGCGGCAGCATGGAGGTGCACGGCCACTTGCGGCAGGACGGATCCGGTAGGCTGAATAGCCTGCAGGATCCGTCCTGCCGCAAGTGTGAAAGTACCCTAAACCCTTTTACTACCGGAGGTTTTTGCGTTTTCATTTTTCTTCCCTATCTTCCTTGAGCCATAACTTTGTTATAATTCCGTTCACATAGCCATATGAAGGCTTATTTTTTACGGGACATGTTGTACTTTCTAATGTCACCGTTAATTATGGCATACAATGTATAGTGGGAAGCGGTAAAAAAGATTCCAAATGGGGTGGGATTGGAAAAAATTCAATTTCTTCACTGTTTTATGGGTTTTGTTCCCACAGCGTATTGTTTGCGGCAAAACTGACCCGTGCCCTTCATTCTCTGGGTCAGTACGCTTACAATGATAGCCAATATGTATAGGTTCTTTTATGTCTAAATAGTGTAAAAACTGCAAAAAAAAAAGGGGGCTCAGTCAGCACATCCCAATGTGCAGGTGCACGCTGCCATGGCTAAGAACACAGAAAAAAGACAATGCATCAGCACTGCAGACAAAGTACAATAATGCCATAATCATAGAAGACATTCTGGTGCTTATGCTACGCTTATAAACTAGAGATACTTGGCAAGTACATTTTGTACAATAATTTTTGGGCCCGTTAGCCAAACGTCAAGGCGATCTCTAACCATCGGGAACCTAACACTAAATACTACCGGTAGTGTGCCATAATGGCCACCATAAAATTCAGGGAGTGCGGGTTCCACATGCATGCTGGGTCCACTCTGCTTTTTACCATGTTTGGTGCCATAACGACCTCCTTTAAATCCAGGCATGCAGGTACCAACTTGCATGCTGAGGCCACTCTATACTTCTGGTGCCAAATGGCTCCAATGAATACAGTGAGATTGGAAGCCATCTGGCACCAGGAGAAGTATAGAGTGGCCTCAGCATGCATGTTGGTACCTGCATCCCTGGATTTAATGGAAGCCGTTATGGCACCAAAAATGGTAAAAAGCCGAGTGGACCCAGCATGCATGTGGAACCCGCACTTCCTGAATTCTATGGTGGCCATTATGGCGCACTACAGGTAGTATTTAGTGTTGGGTTCCCTTTTGATAGAGATCGCCTTGACGTGAGGCAGACGGGCCCAAATAATGTTGTACAAAATGTACTTGCCAAGAATCTCTAATTGGCAAAATAAGCACCAAAATGTCTGTGATTATGACATTATTGTACTTTATTTATGTCTGCAGAGTGCTGTTGCATTGTCCTTTTTTTTTTCTTTGTGTAAATGGTGTAAAAATACACACCATTTTCGGACCCCGGTAACTTGTCTCTTTTTGATCACACTTTATTAAATTTTCTGCGGGTAAGAGAAGCAATGAAAAAATGGCAAATTGGCCATTTTGACCCATTTTTCAGTTACGCTACTTACCGTATTGGAAAAATATTTTTATATTTGAATAGTACGGGCGTTTTCGGCTGCGGTGATAGCCATGATATTTTTTCTTATTTAGGTATTTTTTAATTATATGGAAAGGGGGTGATTTAAACTTGTTTTTTTATATTTTTACATTTTTTCATTTCTTGTAATGATTTTAACCACCTCAGCCCCCCTAGCTTAAACCCCCTTAATGACCAGGCCACTTTTTACAATTCCGCACTACACTACTTTCACCGTTTATTGCTCCGTCATACAACTTACCACCCAAATGAATTTTACCTCCTTTTCTTCTCACTAATAGAGCTTTCATTTGGTGGTTTTTCATTGCTGCTGACATTTTTACTTTTTTTGCCTTTAATACAAATTTAATGACATTTTTGCAAAAAAATGACATTTTTTACTTTCTGTTGTAAATTTTTTTTTAAAAACTACATTTCTATATAAAATTTTCTCTAAATTTATTGTTCTACATGTCTTTGATAAAAAAAAAGTCAAATAAGTGTATATTTATTAGTTTGGGTAAAAGTTATAGCGTTTACAAACTATGGTGCAAAAAAGTAAATTTCGGCATTTTGAAGCAGCTCTGACTTTCTGAGCGCCTGTCATGTTTCTTCAGGTGCTAGAATGTCAGGAAAGTATAAATACCCCCCAAATCACACCATTTTAGAAAGAAGACACCCCAAAGTATTCGGAGGGGCATGGTGAGTTCATGTATCATTTCATTTTTTTTCACAAGTTAGCGGAAAATGACACTTTCTGAGAAAAAAAAAGTTTCAATTTCTGATAACTTCTGGCAAAAAAAAAAAATCTCAGACGGACTCACTATGCCCTCAGTGAATACCTTGGGGTGTCTACTTTCGAAATGGGGTCATTTGTGGGGTGTGTTTACTGTTCTGGCATTTTGGGCGGGGCTAAATTGTCAGCCGCCATGTAAAACCTAAAGGTACTCGTTGGAATTTGGGCCCCTTTGCACTCAGGCTGCAAAAGCGGCACTATGTGGTATCGCCGTACTCAGGAGAAGTAGGGCAATGTGTTTTGGGGTGTATTTTTACATATACCCATGTTGGGTGAGAGAAATATCTCTGTAAATTGACAACTTTGAAAAAAATTTAAAAAGTTGTCGTTTACAGCGATATTTCTCACACACAGTATGGGTATATGTAAAATACACCCCAAACACATTGCCCTACTTCTCCTGAGTACGGCGATACCACATGAGTGACACTTTTGCAGCCAAGATGCGCAAAGGGCCCTAAAACCAATGAGTACCTTTAGGATTTCACAGGGCATTTTTACGCATTTGGATTCTCACGCTTTAGGACCCTAAAATGCCAGGACAGCATAAATACCCCACAAGTGACCCCATTGTGGAAAGAAGACACCCCAAGGTATTCTGTGAGGGGTATGGCGAGTTCACAGGAAAAAAAAAATTTGGCACAAGTTAACGGAAATTGATTTTTTTTTTTTTTTACAGTCTCATATTCCACTAACTTGTGACAAAAAATAAAATTTTGCATGAACTCACCATACCCCTCAGCGGAATACCTTGGGGTGTCTTCTTTCTAAAATGGGGTCACATGTGAGGTATTTATGCTGTCCTGGCATTTGAGGGTCTCCGCAATCATTACACGTATGGCCAGCATGAGGAGTTTCTGCGATTCTCCTTATATTGAGCATACGGGTAATGAGCCTCTGCGCTGAAAAAAAATATGAACAGCACAGATTTTTTCATTCGCATCGGTCAATGTGGATGAAAAAATCTCTGCCAAAATCAGTGACTGCGGTGCCGTGGGCGCTAACTACCTAACAAGTAGCTAACTAACTGACGGTGTTAAGGGACCCTTATGCCCCATTCACACGTCCAAAATTCTGTTTGCGGAACGGAATTGTGGACCCATTCATTTCTATGGGGACAGACTTTGTCCCGCTCGGATCCGGAATTACGGATCCGCGCTATCGGGTCTGCACTTCCGTTCCGCAAAAATATAGAACATGTCCTATTCTGGTCCGCAATTGCGGACAAGAAAAAGCATTTTCTATATAGTTCTGGCAATGTGCAGATCTGCAAAATGCGGAAAGCACATTGACGGTGTACATGTTTTGAGGATCCGCGGATCCGATCTGCGGATCCGTGAATCCACGGATCCGCAAAACACATATGGACGTCTGAATGGAGCCTTACAAGGGGTGTGATCAATGACAGGGGGGTGATCAAGGGGTTAATAGGTGTGTGTGGGGGGGTTAGTGTAGTGTTTGGTGCAACTTTACAGTGTTACCTGGTCCTCTGGTGGTCGATCCCAGCAAATGGGACCACCAGAGGACCAGGTAGCAGCTATATCAGACGCTGTTCATAAAACAGCGGCTGATATAGCTGTTTGATGCGATTTATATCGCATCTACAGCCTGCCAGCGATTGATCATCGCTGGCAGGCTGTAGCTCAACTGCCGAGACGCGCTTCACTGTGAACGCGCGCGTTCACAGGAAGTCTCGGCTCTCACGAGATGACGCGTCATCTCAGAGCTACAGGACCGCCCGCAGGACGCATCCCTGCGTTAGGCGGTCCTGTAGCGGTTAAAGCTCATGTCTGAGCCTATAAAATCTGTTTAATTTTGAACCATCATGTATTTTTAAAATGAGTATTACTGTCAATTGCTCATTTATGTTGGCCATCTGGTGGCCAAAATAAGAATTGCAGCACAAATGCTGTGTGAGACTCAAAGCATTGAAAGTAACTACTGACATCCCCTGTCATCTGTGCACCAGTGGATGGCGCACTGTTATGGGGGCACCAGTGGATGGCGCACTGTTATGGGGGCACCAGTGGATGGCGCACTTACAGCATTTTATGCTATATATGTGTCATCCACAGAATTCCCTTCTGAGTTGGGAGCTCCATTTGAGCGATGTACAGTCACGTCACTGATCTAGGAAGAGGCTGTGGTGCTTATGGAGCTCCCAACCTCTTCTAACAGCTGATAGGCGGGGGTCCTGGGTGTCAGGTCCCTGCACATCTGATACTGATGACCTATCCTGAGGATAGGTCAGTAATATATTTTCCCAAGTAACCCCTTTAATCATTATTTACTGGGGAAGGATAGCATTGACTTGCATGCTGTCAACCTCCATCTGTCTGAGAGCATACTTGCTTTCTGATTTTTCTTTTTTTCATCCAAAAAAAGAATTCAGAAGATGAGCTCTTGCTCATATAATTGCCCCTCTGTGCTGTCTACTGATGCCATGACCCGATATTGCACCAGGGATCGGATCATGGTGACAAATAAGTTGCACCAACCTAAACACAAAAGCCAGTAAAGCTTACATTTTACACTGCCCCTATCCTGTCCATGCCTGTCTAACAATGACCGTATTCAGCCATTCTTCAGACGGGTCTAATACAGCAGCTTTTTTCTGCCCATATTATGTTCATCAGAATGGTGGAATGTTGTCTGCCTCCCATTGTTTTCAGTGGGGGCGGCACTGCCGTTCCCAGTCCGGCGGTTTAAAGCCGTGACCGGACATAGAAGGATCATGTGCCTTTTTGGCTCGGTGTGCGGACAGCCACTTTTGGAGCCCGCTGCTGGGGCCCTATCAAGGTTTAGCTCTGTTCAATGGAGCTAAGCTGTGAGTGGTCCCCGGCATCCAAACTGAACTGCTGGTTTGTGCCACAGCATACACAGTGGATTTTGAAAGCGTGTAAATGAACCCTACTGGATTTTCTAATGAACTATAGGGGATTCAGGTGTTTGGTCCATAGCACAGGAGTAATAAAGACCCCATATTATACATGTCCAAAAGCGGCCTAACTTAACGTGTTATATGAGGTTTAGACTTTGACTTTTTTTATACCCATGACCTATCCATGAAAAGTGGGGGTCTGATACAAGGGACCCCCGCCAATCAGCTGTTTGAGAAGACACATGCACTCCTCTGAGCGCCGCTGCCTTCTTGCAGCTCACCAAGCACAGCGCTGTACATAGTATAGAGGTCCTGCTTGGTATCGCCCTTCAGGTGAATGGGGCTGAGCTGCCCCTAGGCCACGTGGCTCATGAACGTGTCATCACTCATCCTAGGAAAAGCAGAGAGAAGGTCATGGCGCTCACAGGAGAGCTGCTGCCATCTTGAACAGCTGATCGGCAGATACTGATCACCTATCTGATCACTTATCTCAGAAAACCCCTTAAAGGGGTATTCCCATCACATACAATGGGGGTCGTTAGGATATTCCCCCATTGTCTGATAGGTGAAAGGAGCGGGGTGAGTGGTGGCTCTAGGACCCCGGTTCGTCCACCACCAAGCGCTGCTCCCATACAAAGGAATGGGAGTGCACGTGCAGCCCCTGCTCCCGTTCATTTTTATGGGGCAGAAGGAAATAGCCAAACCAGCTCTCGGCTATTTCTTTCGGCGGCCCCATTGAAATGAATGGAGGACGCATGCGCAGTGTGCCCTCCATTCATTTCCCTGCTCCATTCTCGTTGTATATGCGGGTCCTAGAGGTGGGACCTGCTTCTATCAGACAATGGGGGCACATCCTAGCGATATGCCCCCACTTAGTTTAAATGGGTTTTCCCATCACACAATCATTAGTTTAAATATGGGGATAGAAAATTATATACTACATAATTCCCAGTACTTGCATGGAAAAGTTCAGGTATAAGACATACAGCATTGAATGTACGCATGCTATGTGTGTACTGCTCATAACCTACAGTTTTTTGCATAAGGTCTCTGCGAGAGTATGCTTAAGGCCTTGTTCACACGTCAGTTTTTTGATCAGTTATTTCCATCAGTTGGGCCCCATTCACACGTCCTCAAATGGGTCTGCATCCGTTCCGCAATTCTGAGGAACGGGTCCGGCCCCATTCATTCTCTATGGGGCCGAACGTGTAGCGGAGAGAACACTATGTGCTCTCTGCTTCTGCATTTGCGGAGTGCGGCCCCGAACTTCCGGGCTTCGGCCCCGAGCTTCCGGTCTGCGGCTCCGCAAAAGATAGAATAGGCATTTCTATGTGGGGTGCCGACCAGGTGGGTTGCGGATCCCCAACCCACCACGGACGTGTGAATGGACACTTATTGTGAGCCAAAACCAGGTGTGATTCAAAAACACAGAACAGGTGCCGATCTTTTCATTATGCCTCATCTGAGTAGCCTCCACTCCTGGTTTTGGCTCACAAAAACTGATGGGAAATAACTGACGTGTGAACAAGGCCTTAGTTGCAGATTAGAATTTTTGTCTATTGTTGCGAATCATGGTTTGCTGCTAAGTTGCCTGGAGGTGGTTGTGTGTATTAATAGCTTATATCTTTATACACAATTTCTTTTTAGCTTTCAGAAAATATAGGTTTTGGTAACCTAGAAGATGTTTGCGTGTACATTATACCTGACCACATAATACATGGCCTCTGTTTCAGTGTTTAAGAGCACAAGCTGTTGATGTATTGTGGGATATATTACATTTATGTGGTTGTGTGTAAACCACTGCTTGGATGGGAGTTTTAGGTCAGGTTATCTCCTTTCAGGAAATATATAGCTCTTAGGGGTTACACTTTTCAAGGTACTTTAAAGTGTACTTCTTAAAAAACTTCTAGCTGAAAGGGGTTACCTTGTGATTAGTGTAAAAATTGAAAGTATCCCCAATGGTACAGTCCTATGCTTGTCTGTAAAGTGGGCAATAATAGGATATCTTCTATCCTTACGGACACACTGTACACGGAGTCCTCTCGCTAGTGGAGGAGACCGCTGCTATTACATGCACAGATTATCGCGAACGAGCGTTCATAGTAGGGGTGGGCGATATGGCCCAAAATCTATATTGAGATATCATTTTAAGCATGTGCGATATATATCGCGATATATTGTTTTCTATATTTGGGGATGGGGGGGGTGTTAAAACTTTTTTTTTTTTTATTTAATAACTATTAGCCTCCTTAAGGGCTAGAACCCTTGTCATATTCACCCTAATAGACATCTTTTAGGGTGAATAGGACATTACTCTCCCTGCTGCCCTGTATATAGTACACACAGCAGCAGGGAGCTGACCATGGCAGCCAGCCTCTTGTGTGCCCCCCCCCATCCTCTCGTGTGCCCCCCCATCCTCTCGTGTGCCCCCCCCATCCTCTCGTGTGCCCCCCCCCAGCCTCTCGTGTGCCCCCCCCCAGCCTCTCGTGTGCCCCCCCCCAGCCTCTCGTGTGCCCCCCCCAGCCTCTCGTGTGCCCCCCCCAGCCTCTCGTGTGCCCCCCCCCCAGCCTCTCGTGTGCCCCCCCAGCCTCTCGTGTGCCCCCCAGCCTCTCGTGTGCCCCCAGCCTCTCGTGTGCCCCCCCAGCCTCTCGTGTGCCCCCCAGCCTCTCGTGTGCCCCTCAGCCTCTCGTGTGCCCCCCCAGCCTCTCGTGTGCCCCCCAGCCTCTCGTGTGCCCCCCAGCCTCTCGTGTGCCCCCCAGCCTCTCGTGTGCCCCCCCAGCCTCTCGTGTGCCCCCCAGCCTCTCGTGTGCCCCCCAGCCTCTCGTGTGCCCCCCAGCCTCTCGTGTGCCCCCCAGCCTCTCGTGTGCCCCCCAGCCTCTCGTGTGCCCCCCAGCCTCTCGTGTGCCCCCCCAGCCTCTCGTGTGCCCCCCAGCCTCTCGTGTGCCCCCCAGCCTCTCGTGTGCCCCCCAGCCTCTCGTGTGCTGCCCCCAGCCTCCTCGTGTGCCCCCTAGCCTCTCGTGCTGCCCCCCCAGCCTCTCGTGTGCCCCCTAGCCCTCCTCGTGTGCCCCCTAGCCTCTCGTGTGCCCCCTAGCCTCTCGTGTGCCCCCTAGCCTCTCGTGTGCCCCCTAGCCTCTCGTGTGCCCCCTAGCCTCTCGTGTGCCCCCCTAGCCTCTCGTGTGCCCCCAGCCTCTCGTGTGCCCCCCAGCCTCTCGTGTGCCCCCCAGCCTCTCGTGTGCCCCCCAGCCTCTCGTGTGCCCCCCAGCCTCTCGTGTGCCCCCCAGCCTCCTCGTGTGCCCCCCCAGCCTCTCGTGTGCCCCCAGCCTCTCGTGTGCCCCCAGCCTCTCGTGTGCCCCCCCAGCCTCTCGTGTGCCCCCCAGCCTCTCGTGTGCCCCCCCAGCCTCTCGTGTGCCCCCCAGCCTCTCGTGTGCCCCCCAGCCTCTCGTGTGCCCCCCAGCCTCTCGTGTGCCCCCCAGCCTCTCGTGTGCCCCCCAGCCTCTCGTGTGCCCCCCCAGCCTCTCGTGTGCCCCCCCAGCCTCGTGTGCCCCCCAGCCTCTCGTGTGCCCCCCAGCCTCTCGTGTGCCCCCCAGCCTCTCGTGTGCCCCCCAGCCTCTCGTGTGCCCCCCAGCCTCTCGTGTGCCCCCCCAGCCTCTCGTGTGCCCCCCAGCCTCTCGTGTGCCCCCAGCCTCTCGTGTGCCCCCAGCCTCTCGTGTGCCCCCCCAGCCTCTCGTGTGCCCCCCAGCCTCTCGTGTGCCCCCCAGCCTCTCGTGTGCCCCCCAGCCTCTCGTGTGCCCCCCAGCCTCTCGTGTGCCCCCAGCCTCTCGTGTGCGCCCCCAGCCTCTCGTGTGCCCCCCCAGCCTCTCGTGTGCGCCCCCAGCCTCTCGTGTGCGCCCCCAGCCTCTCGTGTGCGCCCCCAGCCTCTCGTGTGCCCCCCAGCCTCGTGTCGCCCCCAGCCTCTCGTGTGCCCCCAGCCTCTCGTGTGCCCCCAGCCTCTCGTGTGCGGAAATGGAAAAAATATATATGGGAAAAAATATACTTTGACGCAAAGTTGCTTTGCAGATTCTGTCAAAAATGAGAGGACATAATAGCGCGGCATGCTGCGCTCCTTTGGCGCTTCGATTATTTTCTTTGTTCTGCTCCTATAGTGCAGTAATCATATGCTGGCAGCCTGCTATGCTATTCCATAGTGTAAAGAAATAGATTGGTGTAACCTTATTTTACAATTAACAGGTAATTTAAGATGTCTAACGGTTATGAAGATCACATGGATGATGTCTGCAGGGACGACATGGGCAGAACTAACTTAATTGTCAACTACTTGCCTCAAAATATGACGCAGGATGAGCTGCGCAGCCTTTTCAGCAGCATTGGAGAGGTGGAATCTGCCAAGCTAATACGTGACAAGGTTGCAGGTAAGTTCTACATTTATTGAACACACAGTATTTTTTTCAGAACACAAGTCACCTTTCCTTTTCACCTTTGCTGCAAAGGTGTAACTTGATTTATAGTGCAACCGATATAAAAATGTGGCAGCCATCGGGGCCTGAGAGATGTTCATAAATAATCCGCCAAAACTATAATCTCATTGATCTCTGCTTGGCGGCTGACTTCAAGTTAATAAAAATCATTTTTCTTTCTGTCGCCACAATTGTCCCTATTAAACAGGCTGACATTATACATGTGCAAATGTCGACTGAATCTAGCCGCAGTACTAATAATTAGTGATCAAATTAATTTGGCCACCAGATGATATATATTTATTTAATTATTAGTTCTGCTTTTTTATATAAAATATTGTTTCATTTAATGCCCCCTTTGATCATTGGTGGTTTCAGTGGGAATAAAGCTCTGGCCAATTAGGAAAATACCAACCACATAGGAAGATCCAGCGACGTCACAGCGCTCTCCTCCTTCTCTGCGGTGGCGGCTGTCTTCTCTTCCGGGAGCGCTGTGAGGTATTCGGCACAGGCGCAGTGAGGAAGCTGGCCAGCATCCTTCCCTCATTGCGCCTGTGCCGAATACTGGACGGGACAGCGCAGACGCGAGATTTCCCCTGCACACATTGCCAGCAGGAGGAGCCGAACGCTGGCCGGGGCCCCCTCAGTCAACAGAAGGACGTGGAATGAGGTGGGAGAACATAGCCTCTAGGAGCAACATCACCAACTGCCCACCCCCCCACCCCCCGCCCCGCCCCCGCTCCTAGAGGCTAATTTGCATATATTAAAACTTATAATTGTGCACAAATGGGGGCATATGTAAAAAAAAATGGCACAATTAGATTGAGCTGACATTTGCACATGCATAATGTCAGTCTGGTTAATAGGGATAATTGTGGTGACAGAAGCCCTTTAATAATTGGCCCATATAAAAAGTAGTTACCCAAAAACAGCGTAATGCTCTAACATGCAGATATTTTCTTGCAGTC
The DNA here is from genome assembly GCA_033119425.1 of Bufotes viridis. Taxonomy (NCBI): domain Eukaryota; kingdom Metazoa; phylum Chordata; class Amphibia; order Anura; family Bufonidae; genus Bufotes; species Bufotes viridis. The sequence goes on from CM065589.1 coordinate 355,414,198, forward strand.
ACACCAGTGTGTGAGTTTTAATACTGTAATGACCAGCTTAGGCTAGTTTTACACTAGCAGCACGGACCTCCGGCAGGCTGTTCCGTCGGGTGAACAGCCTGTCGGATCCTTCCTGCTGCTAGTAAACGTGTGCCTCCGGACTACTGCTTCGGCCCCATTGACTATGATGGGGGCAGGGCGGCGGCACGGCAGTGCACGCCGAGAGAAGGCCGGAGTCAGACTACGACATATCCTCTATCACTGCCCCTAACAACCAGCTAGTTTATAGCTTCTCCCACCAAGCTAGTTACATCCACGCCCCTAACAACCAGCTAGTTTATAGCTCCACCCACCCAGCTAGTTACATCCACGCCCCTAACAACCAGCTAGTTTATAGCTCCACCCACCCAGCTAGTTACATCCACGCCCCTAACAACCAGCTAGTTTATAGCTCCACCCACCCAGCTAGTTATATCCACACCCCTAACCAGCTAGTTTATAGCTCCACCCACCCAGCTAGTTACATCTACACCCCTAACAACCAGCTAGTTTATAGCTCCACCCAACCAGCTAGTTTATAGCTTCTCCCACCAAGCTAGTTACATCCACACCCCTAACAACCAGCTAGTTTATAGCTCCACCCACCCAGCTAGTTACATACACACCTAACAACCAGCTAGTTTATAGCTTCTCCCACCCAGCTAGTTACATCCACACCCCTAACAACCAGCTAGTTTATAGCTCCACCCACCCAGCTAGTTACATCCACACCCCTAACAACCAGCTAGTTTATAGCTCCACCCACCCAGCTAGTTACATCCACACCCCTAACAACCAGCTAGTTTATAGCTTCTCCCACCCAGCTAGTTACATCCACACCCCTAACAACCAGCTAGTTTATAGCTCCACCCACCCAGCTAGTTACATACACACCTAACAACTAGCTAGTTTATAGCTTCTCCCACCAAGCTAGTTACATCCACACCCCTAACAACCAGCTAGTTTATAACTCCACCCACCCAGCTAGTTACATACACACCTAACAACCAGCTAGTTTATAGCTTCTCCCACCCAGCTAGTTACATCCACACCCCTAACAACCAGCTAGTTTATAGCTCCACCCACCCAGCTAGTTACATCCACGCCCCTAACAACCAGCTAGTTTATAGCTCCACCCACCTAGTTACATCCACACCCCTAACAACCAGCTAGTTTATAGCTCCACCCACCCAGCTAGTTACATCCACACCCCTAACAACCAGCTAGTTTATAGCTTCTCCCACCCAGCTAGTTACATCCACACCCCTAACAACCAGCTAGTTTATAGCTCCACCCACCCAGCTAGTTACATACACACCTAACAACCAGCTAGTTTATAGCTCCACCCACCCAGCTAGTTACATCCACACACCTAACAACCAGCTAGTTTATAACTTCTCCCACCCAGCTAGTTACATACACACCTAACAACCAGCTAGTTTATAGCTTCTCCCACCCAGCTAGTTACATCCACGCCCCTAACAACCAGCTAGTTTATAGCTTCTCCCACCCAGCTAGTTACATACACACCTAACAACCAGCTAGTTTATAGCTCCACCCACCCAGCTAGTTACATACACACCTAACAACCAGCTAGTTTATAGCTCTACCGACCCAGCTAGTTACATACACCCCTAACAACCAGCTAGTTTATAGCTTCTCCCACCCAGCTAGTTACATCCACACCCCTAACAACCAGCTAGTTTATAGCTCCACCCACCCAGCTAGTTACATCCACGCCCCTAACAACCAGCTAGTTTATAGCTCTACCCACCCAGCTAGTTACATCCACACCCTAACAACCAGCTAGTTTATAGCTCCACCCACCCAGCTAGTTACATCCACACCCCTAACAACCAGCTAGTTTATAGCTCCACCCACCCAGCTAGTTACATACACACCTAACAACCAGCTAGTTTATAGCTTCTCCCACCCAGCTAGTTACATCCACACCCCTAACAACCAGCTAGTTTATAGCTCCACCCACCCAGCTAGTTACATCCACACCTAACAACCAGCTAGTTTATAGCTCCACCCACCCAGCTAGTTACATCCACACCCTAACAACCAGCTAGTTTATAGCTCCACCCACCCAGCTAGTTATATACACACCTAACAACCAGCTAGTTTATAGCTCTACCGACCCAGCTAGTTACATCCACACCTAACAACCAGCTAGTTTATAGCTCCACCCACCCAGCTAGTTACATCCACACCTAACAACCAGCTAGTTTATAGCTCCACCCACCCAGCTAGTTACATCCACACCCCTAACAACCAGCTAGTTTATAGCTCCACCCACCCAGCTAGTTAGACACACCACTGTTATTGTTTTAAAACATCCATGAACATTACAGGAAATAAGAGCTTCTTCATGAGTATGGTCTTTTGACTGCTGAGGATAGTTTCACACTAGCAGCAGGACGGATCCGGCATTTAGTCTGGCGGCCTCTCGCCCCCATTATAGTCAATGGGGATGGAGCGGCAGTCCGGCGACACGCTTGAACTAGCGGCAGGACGGATCCAACAGGCTGAACAGCCTGTCGGATTCGTCCTGCCGCTAGTGTGAAACTAGCCTAACCCAGAGCAGAAGTGGGGGGGGGGGGTTGGGAAAGGTTAAAAAAATAACTAAAAAGGATGTTGATGAAAAGCAGAAAAGTCTTTTAAAGGGAATATATCACACTTTGTTTTTACTACTGCTTATTACCAGGTACTGAGCCATTGTATTTCTCCAACATGTCTCTGATTTTCTTCTGTCCATGCTTATGGGTGCATCAGTCTTGGTCCAGCTGTTGGGAAGATGCATTAGGCTATGTTCACACACACAATCTGCTGAGAAGATCTGGAATCAAGACGCCACAGACGGCTTCCCCTTGACATAACTGGTTTGAAGCACATAGTGGATTCTGTGGAGTAGGTTTGTCTGTGAGCATACCCTTACAGCAGCCGCATGGACAGTAAAAACATCTTAACTTCTAGAAGAGACATTGCTGGAGTATATCATCACCCATTTTATATGGTGTGACTGTTATCTTTATATAGGTGTTGTCTGTTATTGTAAGCCTGTGGTGCACTGTCCCATTCATACACAACATTCATCTCGTTGCATTTTTTTTTTTTGTTTGTTTTTTTAAGCCCTTAAATCCGAATGCCGTTTATTTATGCATAACACCTGTTTCAAAAAAGGGCTTGAGTCTTACGTTTCATTATTCCAGTAGACTGACTTAAACACGTGGAGCTGGAGTTTTTTTTTTTTTTATTAAGCTAAAAGCATGTGCTTAGCATGTTTTTAGAAACAAAATTGGACAAAAGATCACAAAAAAGTGTGAACACAGCTTTAAGCATGTATGTCTGAATTTGGGTGCTTTAGCAATGTCGTATGGGAGGAGATAAAAGAAAACTGGCTTAGTTGCCCATAGCAACCGATCAGATTCTACCTATCATTTTCCACAGCTCCTTTGGAAAATGAAAGTGATGTACAGAGTCAAGCTAGTGTTGCAGGTGAGATATGCTAATTCTCTGTGATGCATAGATACTGTATATACGGGGCGGGGTGGATTGGCCTGGTCCTGAAGAGGTTAAACCAAAAATTGCTATATGTCTCCATATTCTGAATTCATAGCGTTTTTTATTTTTCTGTTGAAGCTGTTTTTATTTTTTTTTTTTTTTGAGGTGAGGTAAATGCTAATTCTGATATTGTTTTGTTTTCTAACCGCCTTGTCCGTGCGGGATAAATAAAACATTTATTTACTACAGGACAGGTTGCTACAGTGGTGGTGATATCTGTATTTTTTGTAAATTTATGGTGATGGTTAGGGATGAGTGAATCGACTTCGGATGTTTCATCTAGTCGATTTGCTCATCTCTAGTCATAGTATTGTAGTAGTCTTTTACATTTTTTATTTTTTTTATTTTTTTATACACAAGCATGACTGTTGTGCCAATAAATTTCCCTCTAAGTGGTTATTCATGCAACCGTTTTTTTTTTTTTTATATATATTTTTTTTCCATGTTCTTTCCACTCATGTGAATAACCAGTTACTGATTAAGGGTCCATTCACACGTCCGTAGGTGTTTTGTGGTCTGCAAAACACGGACACCGGCAAAGTGTGTTCCGCATTTTGCGGACTGCACATTGCCGGCACTATAATAGAAAGTGCCTTTTCTTGTCCGCAGTTGCGGACAAAATAGGACACATTCTAGTTTTTTCAGGAACGGAAATGCGGATGCAAACTGCACATAGTGTGCTGTCCGCATCCGTTCCGGCCCAATTGCAGAACGGATCTGGACTATTCATACGGAAGTGTGAATAGACCCTAAATGACATGGTCACTGTTGACTGTGGCATCCAAGGAGCTGAAGAGTCCTGAATCGGTGCTAGCTCCAATCCCAACTGTGACATTGAGGTGTCGGATAGCACCCACTGCTAATGGTGCACACTCGGCGCCTTTGCCTTCACCCAACACTTCGCATGTTCCCAGGGCGTGCATATGACGCGCGCTTCTGCCGCGAAGTGGCTGTTTTATGGAAGCGCGCTCCCATAATAGAATATGGGTTGGATCGCGCGTGCTGCCGCGCGATAGTCACGGCAGCCGACACGATCGCGTAGGGCGTTTTACAGCGCGGTTGTCCGCGCTGTAAAACGCCGACATGTGAACCATGCACATAGGGATGTATGGCTTTTCACATGTTGAGCATTTTTCAGCGCGTATGAACACGCTGAAAAATGCTCAGGTGTGTTCCCAGGGTTAGAGTTTTTTAAAGGACCGGACACCAGCACTGTTAATGTGTGGCGGTAGTGGTCACTTTTTTTTTTTGTCATGTGATAGGTGCAGAGTAGTTTCAGAATGTGTACTAGGGCCCCTTCACACAGTACTGTCAGCTTCAGGTTTTTAGTTTTTTTTGCCACAATTCTGTGGTTACTGCAGAAGAATCTCGCTTGGACCTCTTCTAAAAGGCCAAGCATCTGTGTACTTTATGCACTGGGTGGTAAACGATCGAATAACAGCAAGCCTAGACCTTAAACCACAAGGACTCCTATACTGGCTGACTGTGTAACTTCATTATACAATAATGTCTAATTGCCAAAAGTGGAATCCCACTTTAAGTGTTCCTGCCTCTAACCTGCGTTCCATAAAGGAAGGTGTCCAGCAGTATCCAGCTATGAGGTGTACGCTGTCAGGTCAGTATGACACTTTTTTGTGTTGCTTTTCTCTTAAAACAAAAAAAGTGTTCTGTTTTATTATGTGCAGCTTTTCTGATACCAGTCTAAATTTATGTGGGTATCCTGTAGATGTCATTTTGCATATCTAAACCTGTCAGTGTGTGCACTGCTATGTAGTTTTGTTGCAAAACTGATCATGTCTACTGGGTGAAAACTATCCTATCAACAGTACTGTAACTGAGAAAAATAACTTAGCTTTTTTTTTACCAAATTCACCCTGCTACTCTACTGATAAGTCCCAGCTTGCTGGAGAAACATTACATGAATGTGTGAGAACCACTTGGATCATCTTGGCAACCAGTTCTTATGTTGGCTAGAAAGGGTGGTGACTGGATTCACCTTTCCAGATTTTTCTGCTAGGGCTATTTTTTTTTTTTTTCTTAATTGTGTTTTTTATTTTGTTTTTGTTTTATTTTTTTTCCCTTTTGCAGGGCACAGCTTAGGATATGGCTTTGTGAATTACTTAAATGCTAAAGATGCTGAAAGAGCAATAAACACACTTAATGGATTGAGACTGCAATCAAAAACTATAAAGGTGAATATATATATCTTATAAAACTTCAGCAAAGAGCAGAGCCATCTGATGGGATATTTTTGGCTTTGACACTCGGCGCCTCCCATGGTTTTAGGGCTCTGCTTCTGTTCTCCCTTCTTGATCGACCCAGGTATACTACCTTCTCCTGAACTATGCTGTTAACACCCTAAAACAAGATATTACACCCTATTTAATTTACAACCGTGAGATTGGTCTAAGGCTCAATTTGGCAATTTTTTTCTTAGTAATTCTTTTATGCTCATTTTGCTAAAAACACTGCTTTCGGATCGTGGTCTTCAAAACCAGATTGAATGAAAAAGCATTGGGGCAGATTTACTATTGAAAATGTGGCAGTTTTTTTGGCACAGTTTGCACCAAAAACCTGGGATACATTCTTTGCACCACATTTGTAAAGTGTTTTAGATGCTTTTCTAACCTTTTTATGCCTTGCCCTTCAGGGGGGCATGGCCTACCAGAAATTGGATGTGGCCTTATGTAAAAAAAATCCAACTTATAGCTGGGTGTAAACGTAGTGTTTCTTTACATAGGACAACAGAGCAGCAGATTGTCTTCCTTCCAGACAATCGTCTGCTTACTGGTGGAGGGCACAGCTGCGTTTACATGCACTGATCTCCTCCAGAGTGTGGGGAGGAAAAATCACTAATGGCATCGCTTTTCCCCATACTGACTCGTTATTTGCCGGCAGCAGATCGTTTTCATTCACACGTCCATCCGCAACGTTGCAAAACAGATCCGGACCCATTCATTCTCTATGGGGCAGGAATCGATGTGTGCCGTCCGCATCTGCATTCGCTCCAGAAATAAATAGAACATGTCCTATTCTTGTCCGCAATTGCGGACAAGAATAGGCAGTTCTATGGGGGTGCGGGCCGGGTGTATTGCGGATCCGCAATTCACTATGGATGTGTGAATGGACCCTTACACTGCACAATCTGCTGCCTGTAAACGATAATTTTTGTGTGCCCACAAATGATGCAATTACCCAATGAACAAGTGTTTTGCTTGTTTATCTGGTAATCGGCGGTACATTACACCGTCCTGTCCTGTGAACGCTCATTAGTGAGTATTTTTGGGATTCTCGGCCCATGTAAAGGGCCCTTTACACTGGGTTCAGACCTGAGCGTTTCTAAGACGCGCGTTTTACGCGCGTTTTAGTCGCGCGTTTTTGGCAATAGTAAACGCGCGTTTTACGCGCGTTCGTGACTCTGGAGACTTTTTTTAATTGGTCTGGAGACCAATTAAAAAAGGGCATCTCTACACTTAACGCGCGTTAAACGCGCGTTCCCATTGAAGTCTATGGGAGGAAAAGCGCGAAAAACGCTCCTGAACGAGCTTATGCATCGGGCGTTTTACAGCGCGTTTTTACGCGCTGTAAAACGCGCAAGTGTGAACCACTCCCATAGGGATGCATTGGTTTTCATGTCTTGAGCGTTTTACAGCGCGTTTGAACGCGCTGTAAAACGCTCAGGTGTGAACCCAGGGTTAGACTAAACATCCTAAGGCCTCTTTCACACGGGCGTTATGTTTGACGCCCGGATAAGAGGCAGGTGCATTGCGGGAATATGCGCGATTTTTCTGCGCGGGTGCAAACGTTTGTAATGCGTTTTGCACGCGCGTGTGAAAAATCGCCATGTTTGGTACCCAGACCCAAGCCGAACTTCATCACTGAAGTCCGGTTTCGGGTTGAGTATTCTGTAGAATTTATTATTTTCCCTTATAACATGGTTATAAGGGGAAATAATAGCATTCTCAATAAAGAATGCATTGTAAAATGAAGAGGAAGGGGTTAAAAATAAACTTAACTTACCTTAGCCACTTGATCGCGTAGTTGCGATCTGTCCTCTCTTTCCCAGCATCAGCTAACAACTAAAGGACCTGTGATGACGTCACATCACATGGTCCATCACCATGGTAAGATGGACCATGTGATTGGACCATGTGATGTGATGTCATCACAGGTCCTTTAGTTGGTAGCTGAAGCTTGAAGAGAGAAGACAGATCGCAACTACGCGATCAAGTGGCTAAGGTAAGTTAAGTTTATTTTTAACCCCTTCATCTTCATTTTACTAAGCATTCTTTATTGAGAATGCTATTATATTCCCTTATAACCATGTTATAAGGGAAAATAATAAAGATCTGGTCCCGTGTCTTAGCAACCATGCGGGAAAATCGCACTGCATCCGCACTTGCTTGCAATTTTCCCGCAGCCCCATTCACTTCTATGGGGCCTGCGTTGCGTGAAAAACGCACAATATAGAGCATGCTGGGATTTTCACGCAACGCAGAAGTGATGCGGGAAAATCACCGCTCATGTGCACAGCCCCATAGAAATGAATGGGTCCGTATTCAGTGCGGGTGCAATGCGTCCTCCTCACGCATTGCACCCGTGCGGAAAACTCGCCCGTGTGAAAGGGGCCTAAAGATGCGACAGATTTATCACCCTGCATCGAAGACTGAGAAGTCTGAAGCAGTTTGCACTACACTTAAGTTTACACTGTTACTTTTAGACAGTACTAGTAATGGCTGTGCTGACATCTTCACTGCCTCTTCAGTTAGTGGCAACAATACCAGTTGTGAAACCTGGAAAAAAGTATTCGCACACTGACAAATTTTTGTTGCAATTCTGGTGTAAATTTAGCGTGGGATCTATGATATACCAAATTTATTTTGTGTGCCTGAATCATAAATTTGTCTAATATTAAGCCTGGGATTCGTGTTCTTACACAAAGTTCGACCGTATTAATAAATCTGCCCCATTGTTTGTGTATGATACATTTTAATGCCTCTTGGCACAGCTCTGTCCACTCTACCATATACTTTATTTTAAAAGAATTCAGAAATTCAGATCCACGTGTGGATTTAGCAGCAAATTTGTCATTGTTTTTACCCTTTGCATTGTTATTGTGTATATAATTGTGTTGATTTTTGATGCTAATGCTGTGAAAAGTTTTTGCTCTAAATTACTGAAATATCCTCATAGTATAGTTCCGTAAAGTCTATGTAAACCTTTTGGGGGCAATTTTTTTATAACTGCATTTGATTTATTTTGGGATAATCTTTTTTTCAGTTTGTCTTTATTATTATTGAGCTGTTCAGTCACAAAGGTTTAACTGGTTTTCTAGCTGTGTTAATGGTACTTTCAGTTTAATTTTGTGCAGGTCATCTAATAAACCTCATCTCTAAACTACTAACAGGTCATAAGCACTTATTTAAAGGGAACCTGTCACCAGGATTTAGTGTATAGAGCTGGGGACATGGGCTGCTAGATGGTCGCTAGCACATCCGCAGTACCCAGTCCCCTTAGCTCTATGTGCCTTCATTGCATCAAAAAAAGGATTTTTGTGATATGTAAATTAGCCTGATATGAGTCCTGTGTCCGGAGATGAGTCAAACTTCCTGAGTGCAGCACCGCCCGCGTCCTCGGAATCTCCTCCTTACTGGCCGACGTCACATAGCTGGAGCGCCGAAATCTCGCGATGCGCGAGCTAGCGCATGCGCAGTGTCGGCATCATGTTCCTATCCTGTGCTGGCATCAGCACAGGGAACAAACTACGCATGCGCTAGCTCGCGCATCGCGAGATTTCGGCGCTCCAGCTATGTGACGTCGGCCAGTAAGGAGGAGATTCCGAGGACGCGGGGCGGTGCTGCACTCAGGAAGTTTGACTCATCTCCGGACACAGGACTCATATCAGGCTAATTTACATATCACAAAAATCCTTTTTTTGACGCAATGAAGGCACATAGAGCTAAGGGGACTGGGTACTGTGGATGTGCTAGCGACCATCTAGCAGCCCATGTCCCCAGCTCTGTACACTAAATCCTGGTGACAGGTTCCCTTTAAGCCACATTCTTATCAGTAAGATAAGAATTGAGCTATAACCGGGGTTCAGAGATAAGGAGCTCAATATTTTTAATAAAGGCCAATTGAAAAAATGATGTTTAGCTCAAAATATGTTCACTGCAATAATAAATAAACTGCCACCAAAGGCGTACATAGCCTTTAAAGTGGTTGTTTCTTCATAGCAACTTATTGATGATTACAATAAGGTCCTTAAGTCAATTTGCGATCAACAATGCGATCTACTGTTACTTTCAACGTTATGGGACTGCTGAAGAGAACAGTTGTTTGTTCGGTGGTGGTGGTTCCGAAGCTTGGAACCGCACTAATCAGATATGCTTATCACCTATCCTGTAGAGATGACAAGTTTTTAAAGGGGTTGTCTAACTCTTGGTAACTAACCTTATCCTCTGGATAAGTTAACATTTGATCAGTGGAGGTCTGACACCCAGGACCCCTGCCAATCAGTTGTTTGGGAAAGCCATGGCAATTCTGATGCCTCCCTTCCCCCACCAATCAGATGCTGATGACCTATCCATCAGTTACAAAGAGTCGGATAAGACTTTTAAGGTGGAACATCCTCTTTGACTGAATCTCCACCTTTTACTAAACTTGTAGTTTTTGTCTAGAATTCTGTTCAGATTTCATTTCGGAATATATTTTTAGGTTTCATTTTCAAGGGATGCTTTCATCAGCAGGGGGTATTTTCATTACTCAGTATTCATACAAAACAATTTCTTAGATTTTTATTTGATTTTTTCTCATTTTGGAAGTACTCATGCCATTGAAAATGAAATGTAAAGTATGGTCATTCTGTAGCAGTCAACACAGATAAGACATCCACATACATTACTAAAAACAAACTGCAGCACCAACAAGGACAAGCGTAAGATTATGCAAATCACGGAAGTAGCAGGTGTTTCTAGATCTGGAGATCACATTTTCAAGCACCTAGTTCTAAACTGTGGCCTGTGGGAGGGGATAAAAGCCAGATTGAAAGCCAAGCCGTGTTGTATGTTCGTCGACGTGCAGTTGTCTCCACTTGATGCAACCTGAGACCCCAGATTGGTTCATTCTGTGCTGCAAGTGAAATTGGACATCGGCAAACGGTGTTTAAACAAACCATCAGAAGGCACTTTGCATGATGTTGGGCTGCAAGCCTGATGTCCAGCAACATTGACCTCATGCCACTGTTCTCAAAGGCCATCACTGTGATCAGCAAGACTGGAATGGAGGTCTATCCTTTTCAGCGTTGAGTCACACTTTTGTATTGGAGGAAATATATCCATCAACAGATCTGGAGACCACATGGGCAGTGCTGTGGAGAGGCCTTCACACCGGTCCTACTCCTGGATTATGGTTTGGGCTAATGTGCAGTAGCCAGACACCTTCATTTCAGGTACACTAGAAGCTCTGCAGTACATTGATTTGGTTGTGGAACCAGTGGTACTGCCCTTTCACAATAGTGTCCAAGGAGCCGGTTTTCCACAGGACGACAGGCGGCATGGTTCTTGTGCTACAGTGGCTTAGATGTGCTACCATGGTCTGCAGTGTCTCAGTTCTCTTGAGCACATCTGGAATGTCATTGGTTGGCAATTACAAAGGGAGCTTCCAGCAGTGGATCTTGATGATTTTTATGCCCAAGTGCATTCAGTTTTGCAGAACATTGCCATACAACTAATAAGAACCTCACTTAGGTTATGTAAGTGTGTTTGTCGGCTAGTGGCATTCATACTCCATACTAAATAGATCAATATGTTTTAAGTATTCTTTTCCCTTATTTGTTTTAATTTTATTTGCATATCTTTAACATGCATCAGTACATAATTCTGCAACGTTTACTTCTTGATGATGCAATTTCAGAGTTGAGGAGTGTAGATGGGGAACCCCACTGTCAGTGTACTTCTGAAGTGTGAAAAAAATTGAATATTTACATTGGTTGACAATACAGTGCCTTGAAAAAGTATTCATAGCCCTGCAACTTTTCCATTTTTTTTTTTTTTTTCAAGATACACCCTCTAACTTAAATGTATTTTATTGGGATTTTATGTGACAGACCCACACAGAATAGCAAGTATGTGTGAAGTGAAAAGAAAATGATACATGATTTTCAAGTTTCTGTAAAGTGTGACATGCATCCCCCGAGTCAATAGTAGGACCAACTTTCACTGCAAATTTCAGTTGCAAGTCACCAGCGTTGCACATCTAGAGGCTGAAATTTTTGCCCATTCTTCTTTGTAAAATAGCTCAACCTCAGTCAGATTGGATGGAGAGCGTCTGTGAACAGCAATTGTCAAGTCTTGCCACAAATTCTTTATGGGATTAAGGTCTGGACTTTGACTGGGTCATTGTAACACATGAATGTGCATTGATCTAAACCATTCCATTGTAACTCCGGCTGTATGTTTAGAGTCGTTGTCCTGCTGGAAGGTGAACCTCTGCCCCAGGCTCAAGTCTTTTGTAGCCTCTACCAGGTTTTCCTCCAGGATTTAGCTCCATCTATCTTCCAATCAACTCTAACCAAGTTCCCTGTCCTTGCTGAAGAAAAGCATCCCCACAGCATGATGCTACCACCATGTTTTACAGTGGGGATGGTGTGTTCAGGCGGTGTGAAGTGTTACGTTTTCCACCACAGATAACAAAAAGTGTGGAAAAGTTCTAGTGGTATGAATACTTTCTCAAGGCACTATATGTAACAAAATCCCCTGTGGTAAAGGCATGCGTTTTAAAAATGAACATACAGTGGGGAAATCAAGTATTTGATACCTACAAAGAATGGAGAGGTCTGTAACTTTTATCGTAGGTACACTTCAACTGTGAGACAGAATCTAAAAAAAATCCAGAAAAATTACATTGTATTTTTTAATAGCATTTTATTGCATGAAATAAGTATTTGATAACCTACCAACCAGCAAGAATTCTGGCTCACAGACCTGTTAGTTTATTCATTAAGACGCCCTCCTACTCTGCACTCATTACCTGAATTAAAGGTATCCAATATCATAACCCACCCCCCCCCCCCCAACCATGTGACAGGCCCCTCAGAGTGAATATACTTACCTGAGTCTCTGCGCCGCTCCTGGTCCGCGCACCGCTGCTGCTCCCTGTACACGGATGAAAACATCCGGTGTACAGGGAGTAGCGGCAGTGCGCGGACCGGGAGCGGGGTAAGTATATTCCTTCTGAGGGGCCCAGCACATAGGCTCATAATATTAACCCCTTTAATTGCACCTGTTTAAACTGGTTACCTGTATAAAAAACCTGTGCCCACACATTCAGTCATACTCCAACCTCTCCACCATGGCCAAGACCAAAGAGCTGTCTAAGGACACCAGGGATAAAATTGTAGTCCTGCAGAAGGCTGGGATGGGCTACAGAACAATAGGCAAGTAGCTTGGTGGGAAGGCGAATTTATTAGAAAATGGTAGAAAAACAAGATGACTGTCAACCTTCCTCTGTGCTTCATGCATGATCTTGCCTCATGGGGTAAGGATGATTCTGAGAAAGGTCAGGAATCAGCCCACAACTACACAGGAGACCATGGTCAATTACCTGAAGAGAGCTGGGACCACAGTCTCAAAGATTACTGTTAGTAACGCACTACGCCATCATGGATTAAATTCCTGCAGTGCATGCAAGGTTGCCCTGCTCACACCAGCACATGTCCAGGCCGTTTGACGTTTGCAAGGGACCATCTGGATGATCCAGAGGAGGCATGGGAGAAGGTCATGTGTTTAGATGAGACAAAAAATAGAACTTTTTGGTATTGACTCCACTCGCTGTGTTTGGAGGAAGAAGGATGAGTATAGCATCAAGTACACTGTCCTAATCGTGAAGCATGGGTGTGGAAAGATCATACTTTGGGGTACTTTTCTGCAAAGTGGACATGACGACTGCACCGTGAAGGGGGAAAATGGATGGGGCCACATATGGCGAGATTTTGGCCAACAACCTCCTTCCCTTAGTAAGAGCATTGACGATGGGTCGTGGCTAGGGCTTCCAGCTTGACAATGACCCGAAACACACAGCCAGGGCAACTAAGGAGTGGCTCCGTAAGAAGCATTTCAAGGTCCTGGAGTGGACTAGCCGGTCTCCAGATCTGAACCTAATCGAAAATCTTTGGAGGGAGCTGAAACTCAATGTAGCACAGCGACGGCCTTGAAACCTGAAAGATCTGTATGGAGGAGTGGGCCAAAATTCCTGCTGCAGTGTGTGCAAACTTGGTCAAGAACTACAGGAAATGTCTGACCTCTGTAACTGCAAACCAAGTTTTCTGTACCAAATATTAAAGGTGTTGTCTCACTTCAGCAAGGGTCATTTATCATGTAGAGAATGTTAATACAAGCCACTTACTAATGTATCGTTATTATCCATATTGCTTCCTTTGCTGAATGGATTTATTTTTCCATCACATTATACTCTGCTCTTTTCCATGGTTACAGACCACCCTGCAATCCAGCAGTAGTGGTAGTGCTTGCACACTATAGGAAAAAGCATCAATCTCTCTAGTGACCGGGACTGTGGGAGCTCACATAGGCTAGTGCTTTTTCCTATAGTGTGCAAGCACCAACACCGCTGATAGATTGCAGGGTTGTCTGTAACCATGGACATTAGTAAGTGCCTTGTATTAACATTCTCTACAGGATAAATGCTGCTTGCTGAAGTGAGACAACACCTTTAAGTTCTGTTTTTCTATTGTATCAAATACGGTGATTTTCTGGATTTTTTTATTTTATTTTTTTTACATTCTGTCTCAGTTGAAGTGTACCTACGATAAAAAGTTAGACCTCTCCATTCTTTGTAGGTGGTAAAACTTTTAAAATCGCTAGTGTATCAAATACTTCTTTTCCCCACTGTATACTGGATTCCTGCAGTTGCCATTAAAAGAAGTCAGTCTTTCTGCTTGCTTTCTGTGACAAGAGATACTAAACTATACCAGTAACTATCAGAAACTGAGCTTTAACAAATGTGTCAAAAAGTTAGGGCCTTTCAAACATGCTGAGGATCAGGCCAATTATTAAGAAGGATACCTAGTCGTTCTTGATTGACCCATGTAAATGAGCTGCCGATCATCCAACAAACTGGCCGATGCATGTTTGTAGGGTTATCACTTTGTTAATGCAGTACCAAAGTTTGAAGTTTCAGTAGCACGTTGCCCTTTGTAAAAATAAATAAATAAATGCTGACAAACAACAAAATTATATGGGCAATGAATGATCATAGTAATGGCTGTTCATCCTCATGCCATGCCCAATTTCTAAGTTTAGACACTGAAGTGTCTAGTGTGCCACACACTTTCTTTTGGCAAAAAATAAGGGGCAGGCAACCAGATTGTGGTGATATGGCTCATCACACGCAAAAAATCAGACACTGACCATCTTTCCTGCTGTTACTGAATTCAGTGTAGAAATCGCTTAAGTGCCCTCTCGTGGTGGTTGTCAGCCAGCATGTATTATTTAAATGTAATCTGTCACCAACGACCTCCTTATCAAACTGTTTCATAGACTTGTAGTTGTGGTTCACATGATTAACCCCTTCACTACTGAGCCACTTTTCACCTTAAATCTGACCAGAGTCACTTTATGTGGTAATAAATGTTAAAACACTTTTACTTATCCAGGCCATTCTGAGATTTTCTGGTCACATATTGTAATTCATGACAGTGGTTAAAAGGGAGTAAAAAAAATTTCATTTGAATTTCGCAGCTTTCCAAATTTCAACTTCTCTGCTTTTAAAACAGATAGTGATACCTCATAATAGTTATTACTTTACATTCCCCACATATCTACTTTGTTTGGATCATTTTGTGAATAGCATTTAATTTTTTGGGGAGAAGGCTTAGTTTAGAAGCAAATTTTGAAATTTTTCATAACATTTCCGGACCCCACTTTTTAAGGACCAGTTCAGGTTTGAAGTCACTTTGTGAGGCTTACATAGTGGAAACCACCCAAAATTGACCCCATTCTAGAAACTACACCCCTCAAGGTATTCAAAACTGATTTTACAAACTTTGTTAACCCTTTAGGTGTTACACAAGAATTAATGGAAAACGGAGATTACATTTCACTTTTTTGGCAGATTTTCCATTTTAATCAATTTTGTTTCTACTAACATAGCAAGGGTTAATAGCCAAACAAAACTCAATATTTATTGCCCTGATTCTGTAGTTTCCAGAAACACCCCACATGTGGTCGTAAACTGCTCTATAGGCACACGGCAAGGCGCAGAAGGAAAGGAACGCCATATGGTTTTTGAAAGGCAGATTTTACTGGGATAATTTTAAGCTGCCATGTCACATTTGAAGACCCCCCCAATGCATCCCTAGAGAAGATGAAACTCTACAGTAGAAACTCCCCAAAAAAAAGACCCCATTTTGAAAACTACGGGATAAGGTGGCAGTTTTGTTGGTACTATCTTAGGGTAGATATGATTTTTGGTCGCTCTTTATTACACTTTTTGTGAGGCAAAGTAATAAAAAATAGCTGTTTTTGGCACGTTTTAGTGTCTGCATATTCTGAGAGCCATAGTTTTGGGCGATTTTGTCTTAGGTAGTCTTTTTTTTTTTTTTTTTTTTTGCCAGATGAGACGACTGGTACAATTTGGGGTGCGTATCACTTGGTATTACACTTTGTGATGTTGTGATGTAAGATGCCATTTTTGACACATTTTTTTTTTTTCCTTAAAGGGTGTGTACCCGAGGGATTAGATCATGTGATATTTTTATATAGCAGGCTATCATAGCTAAATGGTAAAGTACATGGAGGAGATATAGATAGATAGATATATAGATAGATATATAGATAGATATATAGATAGATATATAGATAGATATATAGATAGATATATAGATAGATATATAGATAGATATATAGATAGATAGATATATAGATAGATATATAGATAGATATATAGATAGATATATAGATAGATATATAGATAGATATATATATATATATATATATATATATATATATATATATATATATATATATATAGATATATATATATATATAGATATATATATATATATATATAGATATATATATATATATAGATAGATATATATATATATATAGATAGATATATATATATATATATATATATATATATATATATATATAGATAGATAGATATATATACATACACATATACACACACATATACACACACATATACACACACATATACACACACATATACACACACATATACATACACATATACATACACATATACACACACATATACATACACATATACACACATACACACACATACACACACTGGACTGTAGTATTCAGGGTAAATTGCAGTGTTGTAACTTTGCAATAAATAAATGGGTTTTAGGTTGCAGTTGGGCACTTGGTCTGTAAAAGGTTCGCCATCACTGGTATTAGGATAATGGAGAAAATTCCATTGCCCTATACAAATTGCGTTCTGATCATTGTAGTCCACTTGGGGACCTAAAAAAGTTTTTTAAAAAAATATATAAAAATTCAAGTTGCCCACTTTACCCAAAATAAATTTTGGGAATCGGGAATGTGTAAAAACGCCCATACTTAAGATATACCGTATTTTTCGCTTTATAAGATGCACCTAGGTTTTTGAGGAGGAAAATAAGGAAAAAATATTGAACTAAAAGGTATGCTTTTGGTGGGTTTTGAACAATTGGGGGCTCTGTGGATGACGCACTGTTATGGGGGGGCTCTGTGGATGACGCACTGTTATGGGGGATCCGTGGATGACTCACTGTTGGGGGGGGGGGGGCGCGATCTGTGAAGGACACATTGTTATAGGGGATCTGTGGATGTTATGTCATTATAACCCCCATCATCCTAAATAATACACCAATGTACTGCAGGTACTGTACATTAGTGTAAGGGTGAGGGGATTCATAGTCATATTTAAAACAAAAACACTGTCCAAGGACTGTTTTTTAATTGCCATGTGTCTATATTAAATATGACTAACCCCTCTCATCCATAGGAATCCACACATACACTGCAGTACATGGATGCATTTCTATGGATGAGGGGGGTTACAGTCCTATTTAATATAGACAAATGCCAATTAGAGAACATTGTTTATTTTAAATATGACTATACCCCCCCC
The DNA here is from genome assembly GCA_033119425.1 of Bufotes viridis. Taxonomy (NCBI): domain Eukaryota; kingdom Metazoa; phylum Chordata; class Amphibia; order Anura; family Bufonidae; genus Bufotes; species Bufotes viridis. The sequence goes on from CM065589.1 coordinate 355,431,946, forward strand.
CCCCCCCCACATCCATAGGAATCTACCTACTCCAGTACATGTGTGGATTCCTATGGATTAGGGGGAAGCTCATTGGTCGAGGTGGAGTTGGGGGTGGGGGAGCAGGACGCGCTGGATGCTGGCAGAGAGAGAGAAGGGGATCCTCCTGCTGTGGTGAGTGAAGGACATGCGGGCTGGCGGCATTACAGAGCATACAAAGAAGCCGCCAGCCCGCCCAACGATAGTGCACATGGCAGTGCGGGCTGCCGGCATCATTCAGCATTTAGTGAAGCCGCCAGCCGCCTATCAGTGCCGCGATGTATGCGCCCGGCCACACTAACTTTCAACTGACCGCCCACCCTCCTGCATTGAGTCCCATACGCCCGCCCGCATGAGTGCGACAAGGCCGTCCGTCCAGTGTCAAGGCAGCTCAGGGGCTCAGCCTGCACATTTTGGGTCACCTTGCATTTATAAGACGCACTGACTTTTCCCCTCCACTTTGGAGGGAAAAAAGTGCATCTTATAAAGCGAAAAATACGGTAACTAAACTTATCTTCAGTGAATGGCGTAATGGGGGAAAAAAATGGGCTATTCACTGATTTAGTCATGGCTCCAGGAAGGCAGGGAGTGAGAAACGAAATGTGCAAACACAGAAAATTAATGTTATATAACTATTCATATTTAGAATCTTGGGAAATAAAAATGACATGGCAGTTTCTGTCAGTTGCTTTAGAACAAGTATGACTGTTCAAATAAGTGTAGGGTTCATATTAGGTCAGTTGTCCACTTGGGCATGTTCGCCTTCCTAAAGTTTTACATTCTAAACCTAGAAAATAGATTACTTAGGGGTCCTGCAAGATAATCCTTGCTGTAGAGCAGTATGTAAAAAGTAACAGCCCTTTAATCGGGAACCATATTACTCTATTAGGAAAATATTTAATTTGTAGTTCCATTCTGACAGTCATTGTTCACCTTCCTGACAGCCTATTCTTCCAACTCCGACACTTTGTGGTAATAACTTTGTTAATGCTTTTCCTTATCCGAACGATTGGGGAACGAGTTTTTTCGTGACGCATTCTACTTCATGTTGGGCTACTTTCACACTAGCGTTTTTGCCGGTTGGACCACCAAAGACTCTTCTGTTACTGATAATACAACCGCCTGCATCCGTTATGAACGGATCTGGTTGTCTAATCTTTAACATACCCAAGACGGATCCATCATGAACTCCATTGAAAGTCAATAGGGGATGGATCCGTTTTCTATTGTGTCAGTGTTTAACCGAATCCGTCCCCATTGACTTGCATTGTGGGTCATGCTGGATCCATTTGGCTCCGCATACCATAACGGAAAAAAAAACGCAGCATGCTACGGTTTTCTCTCCGTTATGAGAACGGAATGCTTTTTGGAGTTTTCTGTTCAGTTGCGATTTGTCCCCATTGATGATGAAAGGGGACAAAACAAAAGCGTTTTTTTCTGGTATTGAGACCCTATGGTGGATCTCTATACCGCAAAATAGAAACTCTAGTGTGAAAGTACCCTTAGTAGTAAATTTGGGTCTATGGTTTCCCTTATTAAAGTTATTTTTTTTTTAAATGCCCAAATTTACTGAAAATTTTGAAAAATTCGTAGTTTAAATTTGTATTTTTCTGTTATTATAAGACTGAAAAGTGATAAAGCATAAAATGGTTTTACTAATAGTGTCTACTATGTTGGCATCATTTTGCAAATGTCATTTTATTTAGGACATTACTTAGAATTTTGGAAGCAATTTTTCAAACTTAAGAATTATCAAAGCCGACTTTAAGAACCAATTCAGTTCTGAAGTCACTTAGTTTGAATGTCTTGCGTAATAGAAACCATCCATAAATGACCCAATTTTTAGAAACGACACTCCTCAAATTATTTAAAACTGACTTTACAAACTTTACCTTTTTATGTGCCCCACAAAGAATTAAGCGAAAATGGTAGTGAAATTTAAAAATTTCACTTTTTCAGATTCACTTTTTCCATTTTAATGAGTTGTTTCCTGTAACACAAGTAATAACAGCAATTAAACCTCAATATTTATTACTCCCAAAAAGTGACGCCCATTTTGGAAACTGCACCCCACAAGGAATTTGAGGGATGTAGTGAGTACTTTCACCCAACAAGTGTTCTGAAAAATGAATTTTTTTACAATAAAATGTTGCCTTAACCCCAGATACTTAATTCTCACAGGAGGTAATAGCAGAAAAAGCACCTCAGCATGGTTCTCCTGTAGGCTTCAGAAGGGAAGAAGCACCATATGGCTTTTGGAGGGCAGAATTTGCTGGAATGTCTTTCCCACACAGTATCACATTTGAAGAGATACCCCCTGCAGTGGAAACCCCCCGAAAGTAACCCCAATTTTGGAAACTACATCCCCAAGGAATTTTTCAAAGGGTGTAGTAAGTGCTTTGACCCCACAGAATTTAGAAATGCACAGCAGATGTGACATTTTGGTGCCATCTGAGACTCGCACCACACTACTTTAATAAGTGGGTACGGAAAAGCCATAAATGTGGATGTAAACTGCTGTATGTACACATGGCAGGCCTCAGAATGATAGGGGTTTTGGAGCACAGGTTTTGTTGGAATGATTTTCATGTGCTATATCACACTTGCCGAGCACCTGAGGTTCTTGTACAGTTAAAACCCCCTAGAAATGACCCCATTTTGGAAATTACACCCCTCAAGTTGTTTATTAAAAGGTGGATTGAGCATTTTTATGCCATATATATTCACAAATTAATGAGCGCAGGGGACCGTGTGAAATGAACATTGCAAGTTTCCACAAATGCCATTTCAGTGTTCACTATGCTGTGCCCAGCTGGAGACATCTAAGACACACTGAACTTTACTGGGTGCTGAAATGCCATAAATGTTGTCTGGGTACGCTGCAGGGTTCAGACAGGAAAGGCCACCTTTTGGCTTTTGCAGTGTCTATTTGGATGGTCTGGTTTACGAGCACAATGTTTCTATTAAACAACCTCCTGGGGTAGTTGTAGTACAGCCACTTTTTGAGAACCATGGGGTAGATTCATCAAACTGGTGTAAAGTAGAACTGCCTTAGTTACCCATAACAACCAATCAGATTCCACCTTTCATTTTCCAAAGGAGCTGTGAGAAATAAAATCTACTTTACACCAGTTTGATAAATCTCCCCCCGTGTGTTTTATTTTTGTCGCTGGAGCTGTGTGAAGGCTCATTTGTCACTACAGTAGCTTTTGGTTCTATTTTGCAGCGGCTGCTCCTCCTCGCTCTCATTATGAAGTCTCTGCCCACCAATGTCTGAATCAGATAACGGGTGAGGCCGCCGATCAGCACAGGGAGTCTCTAGTTACTCCGACCCCTGCAGAGTTTGCCTTCGAGTGACTGTATCCCTGTACAATGAGGAGGAAGAGGTACAACCGGGCAGCCCGAGTGGATAAAGGTGTTATGTCTGTCTATGATGACGGGGTGACCATGTTTGTCTTCTACAAGTTACTGTGGCCCTTTGTGACTCTGGCCTACTCCTTCCAGCCTGCCTGCTGCACCACACTACTGCACATTGAAATAGCAGGCTTAAGGGAATGCGTCATCATGAGTCCCTCCCGAATCCCCCATACATGACCAACAAGGAGACGTTGCTGCATTGTGGCCACAAGGCATTGTTATATTGGGCAGAGGGTTCAAAAATTGTTGTCCAAATGTCAGTATGTCTCCTTGTAGCTGCCCCCATACAGTATAATCTTTCCTTGTGGCCCATAGTCCGTACAGTGTAATGTCTCCTTGTGGCCGCCCCATACAGTATGTCACCATGTAGCTTCCCCAGCCCATAGTTCATAAAGTATATTATAAGGTCTCCTTGTGGCTGCCCCCCTTTACAGTATAATGGCTCCTTGTGGCCCTAAGTGTGTTTTTTTTTTTTCTTCTTTCTTGAATGGGTATTTATCGCAATATATTTCTTAGGCTACATGCACACGACCGTTGTTTGTTTCCGCGTCCGTTCCGTTTTTTTTCACTGATAGGATGCTTCCCCATTCATTTCAATGGGTCCGTCAAAAAACGCGGATGGTCAACCGTTTTTGTTCCGCATCCGTGATCCGTGTTTTCATTCCGTCAAAAAAATAGTGCATGTCCTATTTTTTTCACGTTTGCGGACAAGGATAGGCATTTTTACATTGGATCTGCCATAAACATCGGATCCGTCAAAAAAAACGGTCCGTCATCCGTTTTTTTTGACGGACGCAAAATTTCAAGGAGGAGCGGACGCGGAGGCAGGCAACGGTCGTGTGCATGTAGCCTTATCGTGGGAATATTTCTGATATTGCCCAACCCTAGGCAGGATAAAGAAATGCAGCAATTCCACCATTTGCCTCTTTAGATTTGTTATTGCAGCGTACACGTGCAGGAGATATGATTATCTATTTTTTTTTTTTTTTAAATCTGTTTTGCCACTTTTACAGAGCTTTTTTTTTTTCATGTTTTTGTGTTGCCATTTTTTTATAGCTGTATTTTTATTTTTTGGGATGGTCTTGCATGAGGGCTCTTTTTTTTTTTTTTTGATTAGTGGACATTTTTTTGTGAATCAATGTAACAAAAAATGGTGGCTCTGGTAGTTTTTTTTATGGTTATTTTTTGTGAGCTATTTTTTTTTTTTTCTGGTGATTGCGATGTGTGTGATGGCTTTTTTTTTTTTTTTTTTTTTCTTCCAGAATAAGGTGACTTTCATTGATCCCCATTTATTCATATGGGGTCATTTATCAAACTGGTGTGAAGTACAGCTGGTTTCTTTACACCTTCCACGTTTCATTTTTCACTGCTCCTTTGGAAAATGAAAGGAGGAATCTGGTTGCTATGGGCAACTAAGCCAGTTCTACTTTACACCAGTTTGATAAATGATTGCTTTTAAGCCTTTTGTGAGGCAAGGTGACCACAAAGTGGCTTTTCTGCCACAGTTTATTTTTGACATTCACCTGACTGGGTACATAGTTTTTTAGAGCCTTGTATTAAAGAATGCGAACCACAGACCTATTGAAGTCAGTGGGTCCGCAAAAAGAACAGATGCAGCATAGATGTCACTGACATAATCTGTATTTTGCGGATCAAAATTTTCTGGACAACAAAATACATACGGGCGTGTGCACGAGGCTTAAATCAGATGCTGGAAAATAAGCTGCTCAGGATGTAAGGAAGTGTCCTGCAATAAATCGTGTAACATTGCTAGATACATGATATTGTATCAGATTGCTGACTTAGTGCTGTGGATTTTACCAATGAAATATTTACCATCTTCCCTGTACAGCTGTAGGATAGCACACGAGTTCTGTAGCAATAATGATTGGTGAAATTCTGCTTTTACAATATGGATTTAGAAGCTGTCTATTGATTTTGTTTTTCAATGCTAAAATAACTCACTCTTTAACTCTCCCTTTTAATTTTGAGGTATCATTTGCCCGTCCAAGTTCAGAAAATATCAAGGATGCAAACTTGTACATCAGTGGACTACCAAGGACAATGACACAGAAAGACGTTGAAGATATGTTTTCAGGTTTTGGCCGCATCATCAATTCTCGAGTTCTTGTTGATCAGGCTACTGGTAAGTACTCTGTAATCTTTGTTCAATATCATATGGTTTTCACAGCGTTAAGGGGGTTGCTTCTTTACATTCTTTTTCAAAATAGGTTTGAAAGACCAGTTTGAAAAAAAAAAAATATATATATATATATATATATATATATATATATATATATATATATATATATATATATACGCACACATATAGATACACATACACAGCAGTACTCCAATGAGCAGTTTCAGGAGAAATCAATAGGTAAAAAAATTGATTGTATAAAATAAAAAAAGTGCCTGTTCTGGATAAAAAAAGTTTTACATGTTAAAAAAAAAGCATAGTTTTATGCTTGGTAATTAAAAAATTGTTAAAAATAGAAAAAATTAACTGGACATATTTGGTATCGCCGCATCTGTAACGACTGTTCTATAAAAATAAACCTGATCTAACCCATCAGGTGAACGATGTAAAAAAAAAAAAAAATGCTACCAATAAAAAAAGTCCTCTCATCCTGCAAAAAACAAGCCCTCCCACAAAACCAGAAAAAAATATGGCTGTAAGAAAGTGGCAACACATTTCTTTCTAAAAATGCTTATTGTGAAACTTAAGAAAATATTAGACATATTTGGTATTGCCACGTCCATCAATGTAAACTAAAATGGTGCCAACAAAAACTACAGCCTGTCCCGCAAAAAATAATCCCTCATACAGCAAAGTCAATAAAAAATAGTTTATGGCACTTAACCCGTTCAAGGACCCTGAGATTTTTCATTTTTGTTTTTTGATTTTTTTTTCACTTCCCGCCTTCCCATAGTTCTAACTTTTTTATTTTTCCATTCACATAGCCTTAGGGTACTTTCACTCTAGCGTTTTGGATTCCGTGTGTGAGATCCGTTTCAGGGCTCTCACAAACGGTCCAAAACGGATCAGTTAAGCATCAATGCATTCTGAATGGATAAGGATCCGTTCAGAATGCATCAGTTCGGCTCCGTTCCGCTTATATTCTGTTTTGGAGGCGGACACCAAAACGCAGCATGCAGCATTTTAGTGTCAGTCTGAAGAGGCGGAGCCTAACAGATCCGTTTTTAATTACAATGTAAGTCAATGGGGACGGATCCGTTTTCAATGACACAATATGGTTAATTTGAAAACTGATCTGTTCCCCATTGACTTTCCATGTAATTCAAAACGGATCCGTTTTGGACTTTGTCATTTTTCTTTTAACTAATGCAAATGGATCCGTTCTGAACGGATACAAATGTTTGTGTTATAGGTGCGGATCCGTCTTTGCAAATAAACAGACGGATCCGCACCAACGCAAGTGTGAAGGTACCCTTATGAGGGCTTATTTTTTGCAGGACAAGTTATATTTTCTAGTGGCACCATTTACAGTTGCATACCATGTAGTAAGAAGCAGCAAAAAAATTCTAAATGGGGTAGAATTGGCAAAAACGCAATTCTGGAAAAGGGTGTGTTTGTGTGTGTGTGTGTGTGTGTATATATATATATATATATATATATATATATATATATATATATATATATATATTTTCCATGAAAAATCAACGCAGCACTCTTCTTGTGAAAAAAACCGCAGTGTCTTTATTCACACATGTGACACAAAATAAGCAACATTTCAATCCCCTTCCAGGATCCTTCTCAAGCCAAGTGCACAGACCAAAATCATTCTGGTGTCTATATACACATCCAGCTTTTCATTACATGTGTACATAATTATTTAATCAAGTGATTACAAAGAATAACAGGTGATTCAAAGTGCACTTGGCTTAAGAAGGATCCTGGAAGGGGATTGAAATGTTGCTTATTTTGTGTCACATGTGTGAATAAAGACACTGCATGATATGGGAATTTTGTGCGATGCGATATTTTAAGGGAGGGAATGGTGCTAGAGGTCTATCTGCTTGGATTTTTAAGGTAAAAGCACACACAAACTACTGATGTGAAATGTAGTTATGCTGAACTCAAGAACTGAAATGCGCAGTGTTTTCAAAATAAAATACATATTTGCATTACTGCAAAAGTACAAAATACAAACTTGCCATTTTCCTAATAGCGCTGCACAGAACAGATAAATAGAATAGATATAAGAACATGTGTTCATTAAAATAGCGAATTTCCTCCAGCCCCCCTCCCCGCACTGTAACTGAGGTACCGCTGGCCGCGCTGTGCAGCATAGCGGCCGGAGATACAGTGTCACGTAGAAAGTCAACCATCGCTTTATAAGCCGCACTGCCACCCCCCACTCCAACACACACACTCTTTTGGGGGAAAGTGTGTCTTATAAAGCAAAAAATACGGTACTATAATTGAAGCATTTTTGGGTCAGCAAATTGCGATTGCTTTTGCGAAAAATTGTGCGGGCCTAATAACTTTTTTTGTAGTTGTGTACGGGCCTGTGTGAGGGCTCATTTTTTGCAGGACAATCTGTTCTTTTCAGTGATGCCAATTTGAAGTGTGCGACTTTTTGATCACTTTATTTAAAAAAATTATGGCTGTTTTTATTTATTTTTTCCTATTAAGCCATTTGCTGTATGCCATTAATATTGTTATATTTTAATTGTATGGGCATTTTCGCACATGGCGATGCCCATGATGTTTAAATTTTTTTATTGGTTAAGTATTTTTATTTCAAGGAAAGGTGGGTGATTTGAACTTTTATTTTTTTATTTGTAAAAACTTTTTAAACTTTTTTTAAGTCACTTGGGTGACAATAACTGGCAATCATTAGATTGCGCATTGTTCATTGATGGCTATATAACACTTCATTTGCAATATAGCAATACAATGCTGCCACCTAGTGGCATGTATTGCTATATTCCTGAAATAGACACCGAAATCTGCTTGAGGCTTCGGTCTATTTCAGCGATGTAACAGGTTCCCCGATCTCAGCCAGGGAACGCTGTTAACGGAGCGGAAGCGCACATTTGAAAACGGCATCTGAAGGGTAAAATGTATGCGATCAGCTTTGTCTGATCGCATAGATGTGCCGCCGGTCTCTGTTATTTAAAGTAGCAGAAACCCGGAGGCTATTGCGCCCACTGCACGCGCGGGCGGGTGCGCCATGTTTAGGGACCTGACTTCTGGCGTACATATACGTCAGAGGACCTTAAGGGGTTAAAATCCATTTCAGCTATCACAATACATTGGTACGTGCCTTGAAGTAACTTTCTCTACATGATAAAGGGGCTGTGTCACCAGCAAGTGGCATTTAAGTCAGGAGAGTTCTCGTAAACTAACAGCCTCTCCCCAGCTGAACATAGAGGGGGGTGGGAGCAATGAGGTTTTCTCTTACAAATGTCTTAAAACTGCTTTTAGCAACTTGAAGATGTCCTAGCAGAAAGCGGTAAAAATTAACTTTCCTTTGCAGGGTTAAGGAATAAACTTCATATACTGGAGAGTGAATCTGGATCGCACATCCTCAACACTATGCTTTTGATGTAATGACTGTCTCAGCATAATTACTTGGCATATCCGCCCAATATGTAATACATTGTATGCTGTGCATAAGAGGCATTAGTATACAGTTTGATCAGAGCATAGGCCCACTAACCGCGACAACTTGAAGATGTCCTAGCAGAAAGCCGTGAACATTAACTTTCCTTTGCAGGGTTAAGGAATAGACTTCTTTCAGTTCTTTTAAAATGAACAGATGAAATGTTTCAATGTAAATGTCTGAGCTGTTACTTCATACTTGTTGCTGTTATTTTTATTAATATTTGTTTTTTGTTTTTTTTAGGATTATCCCGTGGAGTTGCTTTTATACGGTTCGACAAGCGATCAGAAGCGGAGGAGGCAATTGCCAGCTTCAATGGCCATAAACCGCCAGGCTCATCTGAACCTATAACAGTAAAGTTTGCTGCTAATCCAAACCAGAATAAAAACATGGCCCTTCTCTCTCAGCTGTGCCATTCTCCAGCGCGGCGGTTTGGAGGCCCTGTTCACCATCAGGCTCAAAGATTCAGGTAATGTAGAAATTAATTTTGTCTGTCTGTTTTCAGTAGGCTGATTTGCAGGGCAGTGGTTAAAAATGTAAATTTTTCATCTCCTAGTAAAGCCCTTATTGGATCACACATTATTTTTATGATTAATATTTGCTGTTTAGGAATTTTTGATGAATGTACAGTTGTATGTTAATTTAAATATGTAAAAAAAAAAAAACTGCCATTAATAACCGACACCATTTAAAGGCCATTTAAAAGGATGAATTTAATAGGATTTAAGAAAAAGCCAATCACTCAGTGGGGACAACCCCCCGTGTAGCTTAAGGTTTTATTTATGTAAAACTAGCCATTGATGTAACAAGTCAAAATATTTGACATTGGCAAGCAGAGTATTTAATTTTCCATTTAACTATATTTTTAAAAAAAAACTAAGTGGCCATGCACATTAGTGAATGATTTCAATCAAACCGATCATCATCATCAATCATTTGTCCGGTGAAATTAACAACGAACAATCATTTTACCTGACCATTATCGTCTGAAAAGGAGTCAACCATGTTTAAAATTTTTGGTCTGATGGGAACATGGATCCTTTGTCGGCTGTCTGGTTTCATCGAGCATGTATAACCAGCTTTAATAACTACCGGCCACTCTGGACTAAAATGTGTCTGTGAAACGCACGTTCACTAGACAATTGTTTATTCCACTGGTGTTCAACCATCAACTAACTTCTTTCTAATGTGTTTGGCCACCTTAGGAGTAGCTCGTGATCTCCTGTTCTGTACAGATAATTTCTCAGTAGCCATTATCACCACAGGCAGAACTATAATAAGTAAAACCTCTGCATAGATAACACAGGATCCACCTTTCACAGCTAGGGGTGAGTGAATTTCATATTTTGAAATTGGTTTTCGCTTCGAGTTGTGGTATTTACTGAATTGCGTTGTGGATTCCGTTACCAGACATTCCGTTATTGATTCCGTCATAATAGGCGTTCATGGGCTGCATACCGGATCCGTCCCTTTTCCGTTATGCTGGAGAGGATTCCTCTGGATAACGGAAACAGGACTGATCCTTTATGCACCCCATAGACTTCTATTATGACGGAATAAATAACAGAATGCCTTTAAAGGCATCGCGTTATGGTCCGTGGTAACGGAATCCATAATGCAATTCAGTAAATACCACAACACGAAGCGAAAGCAAATTTCAAAATATGAAATTCGCTGACCCCTAATCTATCGGTTCCCTCCTTACATCTGCACAGGTCACAGAGCATGCCTAGGAAACTCCCATTTGTCACTAGGGTCCCCTCCTGTCCATTTTCTCTATGGCGCATGGAGCTGCTCTAAGGCAGGAAGTCTTAACATATTTTCGGTCTGATGGCCAGTGTAAAAATTGCAGGTTTATTGTTTTAAATTACAGATAATGATGTAAACAAAAAAAAAAAAAAGTTTAACATATCTCTGGAGTTGTCAGGGGCAGGGCTTAACACAATTCACTTTAACAGGTTTCAGACTGTGTGCTTTATAGCGGCTGCAAACACCTCCCAACCTTTTCATCTTGGTCACTCCACTCCAGCCACCATCACTGCACCCCTGTTACGTATTGAGACAGAGAAGCGGTGATATCTCCATTGACCACTAATGCCCTATAACAACAGTTTGGACTTGTAGTTGTAGTTCTCCTTTCTTACTCCCCTCTCCATATAATGTTGAACAGTTTGAACATGCTGGAAGTTATACTCCCCTCCATGTATTGTCCACTGTTGCCCCATTTACACGGTTCGATTTTCTAGAACGAGTGTTCCTACTAAGGCTCTTTCCTGATAATCGGCTCATTGACAGTTGCAGCATATCATCGGACATCGTGATGTCCTAACAGCACTCTGCTGCCCAGGAGCAGTGGCCATGGCTAGTCCTCATACTGTGGAGGTGATCGCTCCTCCACGTAACGAGCGGTTGACTTTTGGGAAGGAACATCTTCCTTCTCAACAATTGGCTGCTCCTTGCAGCATCTTAACGCAGCTTTACACGACTCACTAGAGAGGATAATCTGATAAATTTGATGGGGAAGGTTTCTGTCAGAACAAGTATTTCCTCTCACTGCCGGTCACTAACAAACTATATTTTTATATTGGAGTAAGGATGGGGATTTATTGTGGTAGTTTGTGTTCTGCAGTCTATTACAGTTCCACATGGTGGCAACCAAATCAGTTGTGTGCTTTTACTATTTTAACTCCTGAAGGACCCTAGCAGCCATTTTTAACAGCCTTTAGACAGGTGCCCTCCTGTGAATAGCACTGTAGACTTTAATTGGGTCTGAAAACACCTGAGTGACTGTAAGCTAACCCAGTTGGTTGCGCAGTGCCATCCGAGTACGTGTAAAAAGGTCTACCGGTAATATGTTAGTTTTGAATTATTTTGATGGTGTTAAGATAGCGATATAGTGTACTAGAAGTGAGGGAAAACTGAAATGTTTGATGAATGTGAATTGCAAAAATGTATATGCTGGGTAGAGCTTGCATATGTATATATAATATTAGCAACAGAATGCTCCTTTAACCAAATTCCACAATTTGCAATGGTTGCCCTTACATAGAGTAGGTTCTAACAGTGATACCATCTGATGGAGCAGCTCTGTTATAATTTTGTCTTCCTCTTCTCTTTTAAATAGGTTTTCACCTATGGGGGTAGATCACATGAGTAGTATATCTGGTGTGAATGTTGCCAGCAGTGCTTCGTCTGGATGGTGCATCTTCATCTACAATCTTGGCCAAGACGCAGATGAAGGAATACTTTGGCAGATGTTTGGTCCATTTGGCGCTGTCACTAATGTGAAGGTTATCCGTGATTTCAACACCAACAAGTGCAAAGGGTTTGGCTTTGTGACCATGACAAACTATGAAGAAGCAGCCATGGCCATTGCAAGTTTGAATGGCTACCGTTTAGGGGACAAGACATTACAAGTTTCGTTCAAAACCAGCAAGTCCCACAAATAACTTGCTCTTGTCTTTTGTATGGAATAGAGGAAATAAGATTGACAAAGTTGGGGGGGGGGAAGACTTTTTTCTTTTCTTTGTTAGTGTAAAACTCATTTGCGCCAATTTTCACAAGTGTGTTTTTGTCTTAGTCTAAGTGAAATGTGGATAAAAGATTTTTTATACTCTAGGGATGCAACTTACATGTTCAAATGTTTGAGAGATCCCAACATGTTAGGCCAATTTTAAGTTCCTTAAGTTATTTACTTTAAATATACAAATAAAATATGACTAAATAACATTAAGTATACCCTATGGATGAAGATACCGTTAAGCATGCACTAACCTTAAAGACTTTAAGAAGGTTTGCTCTGTGGGTTTCTATTTTCCAGACTCTGGAAATTACGTTTTTTTAAATCAAGCTGTCAGGATGCCAGCTTAAGTACTTGTGTGTGTATATATATACATATTTTGTTTTCGGTTTTTCACCATCCCTCTTACTGATTTATACAGCCTGATCCTTTGTTTTATAAAAGCTATAACTTCAGTTTACTCAAAAAGGAGATGCATTAACAACAGTTCTACTGTGTGTAGCTGCCTATGTAAAAGGGGGTTCTTCGGGAATGATTTAAAATGGCTGCCAGCAACCTGTATTAGAATGTGAGGAGGACTGATTGCCTCCACCTGTAGAGCCGCCATGGGGGTGAGGGGTCAAGGCCTCTGGCACTGCTCAGCCATGATTGCATACTGTAGGTAGAATCACATTGTTACCATCTGTTGTAGAGCAGGGTAGTGAGGCCTGCACCCTTAACCCCTAGGCATGTCTACAAATGGTGGAAACCAATTCTTCAGATATTCTAGGACTCATTGCTGTCAGCCATTTTAAATCATTCCTGGAGAATCCCTTTAGTGTTCAACTCATGCCCATATTTGCACCATATTTCCAGGGGCTACAGTATTCTGTGCCCTTTTTATCATATGTTATTGTCATCTTTGAAAGTAAAGTATGCCCTTGAGTTCCTTCCAAAGTCAAATGAGTTATGCTTGTGCTTTAGAGCCATTGAAAAAGGTAACATCTGTCACTTACTCAGGCTTTACATTTATTTACTCAGCTTGGTTTAAAGAGGACCCGTCACCACCAATTGCAGTGCAGTCTGCAGGCAGCGTGTTATAGAACGTAATAAGCGGAGCTGATTGATACATCATTTTGTGGGAAAGATTCAGCAAAATGTGTCATCTGTCCTGTTAAGGGTCTGCTTTTTGTGCTCAGTTGCCCAAGTAGGCTATCTTATCAGTGATTGACTTCCTTCCCTGTGAGTGTAAGTAGATAGCTGTCGATCACTGGTAAGACGGCTCTCATCTGAGCTCTGACAGGACAGATTTAGCAGACTTGTAATTTTGCTAGGTCTTTTCCCATAAAACTATATATCTGCACCCCTTCTGCTCTATAGAATGCTGTCTGCACATTGCACTTAATTTGTCGTGACCGGTTCCCTTTAAACAATGGTTGTAAACAGTTAAGGCCTCAACTAGAAATATATTTTTTTCTAATACCCAAGCTCTCCCACACTCCCTTTCTTTTTTCTCATTAGTCCATATGAGAGGCAGGGAAGGACCAAAGAGTTCAATAACTGAACTCTGTGAAACATGTTTTTGTTCATATAAAGATTTTTCTTTGCTTTTACTATTTTTCGTTGCGTCACATATTGTGCGTATTGCAATTTGTATTGGTACAGTATAGTTCAGTTAATGTGTATACTGTTCAAGTAGAAGTAAAGTATGACTTTGAAATAAGATTACTGTTTTAATAATACTTAAAAACATTTGAGCATTGTGCTTTTTCGCATCCCTATTTCTTTTGTAGTAGTATGTAAAAGTTTCATTTCGTAAAAATATTAAGAGTATTCGATTCTTAGTTAAAGTAAAATGAATCCCGTTCCTAAGTTTTCTACAGACTGCCTTGAATTTTCAATTTTGTTTCTCTTGATTTTCTTTTGCTTTTTTGGTGTTTTTGTTTGTTTTACTTTTGAATTTACGACCATTAAATTTGATTTTGTTTTGCTCAAATTTTGTTTTGTTTATTTTTTTTCTTTTTCTTTTCTTTCTATAAGTGTTTGTAGGCTTTTACATGTAAAAATTTACTGGCAACTAGTTAAGGTGAGGTTTCTATTAACAAAATCGATGATGTAGCCTTTGCTGGTAAATTCAAGACAAATGTCACATTTCAAGCTATTTTACCTTGGCTATGTCTCTTTTCACTTTTGCCATATTGGGAGTTTATTGGCATAGAAAATTGTGAGTTTACATTATATGCAGGGGGTTCGCTGTGCCTTCTCCATATTCTTGAAATACATATTTGCCTGCAGCAAATATATTGTACATAGTCACCAAATTTGGTTTATGCTGTGTCTTTAGACTACCTTTTGCAATGTTGCTTCATTTTAATTTATTTTAGATATACCGGGGCAATGAAAAATTTAATTTAGGACTAAGCAGTTTATCAAAATGGTATACACAGAATATGGCACATTAGCCTTTTGTTTTACTTGGGTTCGGCGCTTGCAAGAACACCATGCCTACGTTTCTAGCAATGCTTTTTGTGCAATAGCTCTTCTGGGACTTCTGCGCATAGCACAATAGTACAACATCTAACAAGAAAATATCTGAGTAGTTGTTTTGGTCTTAGTCTCGTATCTTATTTTAGAAACATAGGTTTAGTCTTACTACTAAACTATGTTATTTGGGCCTCGACACCATCCTTGAAAAGTCAGAAGGCCTTAAGGTTTCTCTAGCTCACAGTTTAGCTAAACAATTGTCACTTTTGTGCCAAATATAACCTGCGTAGTTAAGCATATTTTCTTCACTCTGGTATGACAGTATTCAATACTCTATTGCTGGGGCTTTTTGGAACTTAAGATTTTGGTTTGTGTGTTCCAAGTTAAAATATTTACCACATAATTTCAGAAAATTCCCAGTTATCTCCACCTCCCCATTCAAACATTTGCTATCTATATGCAAGTCAATGAGTAATAGAAGTTATCATACATTTTGATTAATACGTTCCAATCTAAATCGGACCAGGAAGAACATTGTTCGTGTCGTATGGGTTACTTCTTCCTAGATTGAACAGTTACCTGGTTGAACTTAATAAGACATGTCTTTTTTTATGTAAAATCTGTTTGTGCTTCGTTCATCCAGCTGAGGGCACAAAGAAAACCCCTGTGTGGTAGATCCTGAGGGGGACATAAGTCATTTCTGACTACAATAATGAAAATCAGATTTAATTTAAATTAAGGAAGATTTCCGCCCGAAAGTAAAACAATTAGTGTAAAATGGCTAGTTTGATAAATGTTTGATTTAATTAAAGATAGTGCCTTTATTTTCTTAAATTTTAAATTGGAAAACTTGCAAACACATAGTGATAAAATGATGCATTTTCCTATTTGAGAACTATCTATAACCTTTTAGAGACCAAGTGCCCAAACTGCAACCCAAAACCCACTTATTTATCGCATAGTCCCAACACTGCAAGTTACCCTGAATACTACAGTCCAGTGTGTGTATGTGTATATATATATATATCTCCTCCATGTACTTCATCATTTCGCTAGAATAGCCTGCCTACATTTACTGCGCTGCCTGTGCCACTCATAGTGCGCCCTGCACTGATGAATGGCAGGAAAAGTCTAAGGCATACTGGTACACCATAGACTTTTTCCAGGGTGCGGGTGCCCAGAGAGAGGGGTTTGAGTGCCATATCTGGCACCCGTGCCATAGGTTTGCCATCACTGATCTATAACATTAATTTAGTTGCCATCTTTTTCTTAATCGCTGTGTAATATTTCTCATTTATATTATTTGTTCTATGTTTTTTTTTATTTTAGTAATTTATTTAGAGCTGCCTCTATAAGCCTCTTGGTGCTTCTTATAACCCCATTTACATTAGCAGCAGATTAGCTGAGCTCTGAGATATTCAAAACATTATGGGGGGAAATTTATGAGGCAAATATTTGAGTGTATTGCAATTATTTGCACCAAATTTATCAATTGTCACAAGTTGTTTAAGTTTGGTGCATCTTTTAAGTGGACTATACTATGCTGCCCTCAACTGATCTGTTGATTTCAGTGGTCTGTACTTTTAGAGTACTAACCTGTTGAACCTGACAGTGCGCACCAGCTCAGCGAGGGAGACTAGTCTGAGACTCGCGGCACCTCATGACCATGTTGGGTTTCTTTCATGTTAAGCCTAGGAAGGAAACCTGCCAGTCATGATCAGGAGGAGGGCTCGTCCAACTTTTCTCCTCGTACTCGTCTCCCTCTCATCACTGACATGCGCTGCAAGGTTCGGTATGACGCTACTATAAAAGTACTGACTGTCAACTCAAAAGGGGTCAATGAAGGCAGCACAGTAGAGGTTGTATAGACAGGTTCTCTTTAAATGTCGTCTAGAGATGGTACTCTGGTTTTGCGACATTAACATAGCTACCCATAATCACTCTTTAACCCCTTAGTGTCCACACTTTTAAAAAAAAAAAATCGCATTCCAAGAGCTATAACTTTTGTTTTTTCATCAATGTACTTGTATGTCTTATTTTTTACAGCACAAGTTAGTTTTTAATGTACCATTTTGGGTACATGTAATGATTGATTAAAGCTAGTTGTTTAGCTAAAACCCACTTTGTTTACGTCAGTAAAAAGGGGTATTAGTGGTCACTAAGGGGTTAAAACTGAAGAAGTGGGGTAAAATCGCAAAGTCACACATTGTTGTGCAACTAAGCCCAAAAAAGTCGCAAAAGCATCCTTTTTGAAGCCAGACTTCTGGTGTTCAGGTCTTGATAAATCCTTCCCTGTGTACATTGCTCACAAACATTGTGATATCCTTTTAGTAAAAGACTAAAGAATAGGTGCCTTCACTCCTTCTTGGACCAAAGGTTAATCCAAACGAAATGTGAAAATGACTTATAACCCTTTCTGGACCTCCACCATTCATGTATGCCAGATGTCTAGCCTTATGGCACCTGCTGCGAGTGCAGCAGGCGCCATAACTACAGTGTTTCTGCGGTTTTAAACTGCAGGCCCCTGGGGCTAATATCTAATATCAATTGCAGGTAGGCCCTTGAGCAGTTTTTATAATGCAACTTGCCCCCAATGTCCCCAGAATAAAAAAAAAACCATCATGGGCATCTCCGTATCCCAAAATGCAACCCACTGATAAAATATTTAAATATTTCTCATACGGTGTATTCTCAACCTCCCAAAAAATGTAATAAGTGTTCTGCCAAAAAATTAGCCCCCACACAGCTCTAGAAAAGATATGGAGATGAAAAGAAAAAAAAAATTCCCCAAAGTATCGTTTTAATCATACTGACTCAGAAAATGAAGGGCAGTTCTACCGCATGAACACCGTAAAAGCTAAACCTATAAAACTATGGTGGAATTGTAGTTTCCCCGCCTCTGCTTATGCTTGCCCTCCTATTCCCTTGCGTCATCCTTCGGTCCGGCCTAGATCCTGCGCATTGCCTCGTCGGGCCGGGGTATGCGCACTGCGATGCCCATTGTGGGCACTGCATTGCTTGAACTACTGCACACGTTTCGTGTATGCGCAGTAGGTAAAGTGATGCCGTGCCCACAATGGGCATCACAGTGCACATGCCCTGGCGAGGCAGGCGTGGGATCTTGGCCGGACCGAAGGATAACGCAAGGGAATAGGAGGGCGGGCAGAGACTGGGGCAGGGAAACAATGAAAAAAGGCAGAGCAGCCTGGGCTTCAACAGTGAACGCCGCCCCTGGGCACTTGCATGGCTCATTTGCATATGAATTCAACTTTTTCCAGCAAGTGTAAAGAAAAAGACAAATACTATTATATTCATGTATAGGTGTGCTATAGGACAATGTAAGCACTGTATATGGCCGTATGGAGGTGACACACTCCCTTTAAAAAGTACATCTTGTCACACACAAAAACAAACCCTCATACAGCTATGTGAACGGCAAAATAAAGTTATGGCTTCAGGAAGGCAGAGAGTAAAAGCTAAAATACTAAAAACGGAAAATATGAAGGTCCAAGTTAAAGGATTGTGCGGTGCTATAATAGCCTCACTTGATTGGGATGAGCAGTTGTAATTGCACTGCCACTACTAGAGAGGCAGAATGCAGGTAAATATTTTAATAGGATGTTCACACAAGCGAAGCGACCCCCTTTAATTAGCCAATTGGTGGGGGTGCCAGGAGTATGATCCCTGCTGAGCTGATATTTTTAATTTGTACTGAGGATAGGTCATCAATATTGTACCAATGCATACCCCTTTAAAAACATGAACTTTACATTGTTATATCATTAATCGAGTTACTCTTCCAAAAGGCAACCCCCTTTATCCATTTTCTTTCGGTTTCATATACTGTGCATACTGACAATTATCTAGAGGGAGCACCCTTGTAGAAGACTGCACCCACAATAGCACCAGAGGGGATCCGCCCCCAGGGACAGGAAACCAGAATTAAAAGGGAGCAGACTATCCGTCTGCCTCTGGTATCCTGTCCCTGGAGTAGGAAGCCTACAGTGTCTGCGCTGTCAGGATGAATATTGCTGGTTGTGTGTGGTTCGGGCGGTGAGATTTCACGGTTTTTCTTCACGTTGCATGAGCAATGTCAGTCGTTTGGATAACATTTGAAGGAAACCTGTGATGTTGACTATGCTATCCTATCTACAAGCAGCATGTAATACAGCAAGAGGATCTGAGCTGATAGTTTTGTGCAAGAATTTTAAATCCCTGGTTATTACGGGTTGAAGAGTTCACTAGGCAGTCTCGGCCATTAGTTGACAGCCTTGTATCAGCCATTGAATAGCATTGTCCACTGGACTCTTCAGGGTACCTTCACACACGGCAGGATTTGTTGCAGAAGATTTTGCTGATTCTTGGTTGCAGAAAATTTTCTATATCATAATCTGCCATGTGTTAAGCCACCCTACATAACCAGGAGTTTAAATGATCTCCGCACAGTTGAATGTAATAAACTTAACACCTTTACTCTCCCCCTCATTCCTCCTAAACTAGAAAAGAGCCTAAACCTTACAGGTTACCCTGTATATCAATCTTCTAGGGTCCTCCTACTGTGTAACATACCCACACCTGAGACTGCATGTGTGATGTGACGGGTTCCCTTTTATAGAGGATAAGAAAACGGGTCTTGTGCTTTTATATTGGATGTTCATATTTCACCCAATATGCCAAATGTGACAAACACTACTGGTCCATGGTAATTGCATTTGCCCCAAGCGGGTTAGTAAGCAGAGTGGCATTTTGTCCTCAATGCTTATTGATGACGCTGGGTGTGTATATATTTAAAATATCGTGTGTGTTGAAAACTGCTAGCATCTGTTGTGTGATGGTGTCTGCCTTAAGCCTCTCTCAAACTAAGTGACTGCCCGCCATCACCATTACCTTGCATGTTTTACATCTCATTTCCATCCATCAGCGAAGAGAAGATTTGCCAGGCTCTCAAATAGTTTTGCATTCTAAAATCAAGTTTTGCAAGCACAAAGTATGAATTGAAATAATCGGGATTTCATGTTTTATAGCGTTCTGCCCTTAACGTTCAAGATTTTTCTCTGTGCCATGGCACCAATTGTTTTGATTAAAACCTGTAATGTGAAGTTTGTGTATGTGTACTCTTGCCATCAATCCTCTGAATAGGGAGCACACACTGTACTTTAAAAGCACATATGCTTATAATAGCGGTGTTAGACTGTAGAAACATATTTCTTAAAGACTTCAAGTATCTTGAACATGTGTGCTCTTAAACACCTTCATCTATAGAAGGTTCTGTTGCATGTATGTCTGGCTTCTGTGTAGTGCAGAATGACATTTCTGCAAGTCATAATTTTGGCATTATGTATATATTGGAAGCAATCTAGGTTAAACTAAGTTTTGTGTGTATGTATACTTATGTACACACTTATACATATTTAGTTGCATTTTTGATATATGAAGTGTAATATACTTGTGTAATGTTTCATTTTAGTTTAGTTAATGGCTGTACAAAGTTTTAGTTTATGAACTAGTGTTTGTGGTCTTGTAGCTTTTAAAAAAAAAAATCTTTTAATGTTTGAGTGCTCTTACATGGAACCTGTCTTGCCAATCCATCTGTTACAACCCATGACTAGACTTAAAAAAGAAAAAAAAAAACACGTTAAAGAGGTTTTTCAGGACCAAACCTCAAGATAGGTCACCAGTATCTGATCGGTGGGGTTTCAGACACCCAGCATTGCTACTAATCAGCTGTTTGATTTTCAGACAGCATGCCAAGCACAGTGCTGTTCCTTGTATAGGAGTTGTTTGGTATTGCAGCCCAGGCCCACTTGAATGAGACTGAATTGTGCTTAAGGCCATGGTCATAACTACGCTGTGAACTCCGGCAGTTTGTTCTGGCAGAGGAACAGACTGCTGGATTTCACCATATCTGCCATAGCCGGGTCCCACCGCGCACACCAAATCCCCATCCAGCCACTTTCGGATATTCATACCGGCTTTCGGGTGAACAAAAAATGTTGCCACATAAATTGACTGGTACAAAGTAGATGTGAACCCAGCACAAGCCGTAGGACTGATGAACACATCCCCAGCCTAAAAAAGTGAGCACTGCAGCCTCTTCACACAGTTGATAGGTGAGGTGTTGGCAGTCGCCCCCCCCCCCCCCCCCAAAAAAAAAAAATCAGCTAGTGATGACGTATCCTGTCCTAAGGACAGGACATCCAAATTGTATACCCAGAAAAACTTTTTAATAGCACCATCATTTTTTTTTTTTTTTTTCCTGCAACCATTCTGCTCTATAATAAGCACTGGGAAGTGTGGAGATCAACTATCAACCCCTGGCAGCTACCTGAAAAAGAAGACTCCCCGAAAATGAAAATTGGTTTACAACAGATTAGAGAAAGATGCATTGCTTAATTTTTAAGGAATTAGCAAATTTATTTTGTAATTTGTACTTATTTAACATATGTCCAGCAAAACGCAAATTCTGCATGCAAACGTTTCCATTCCTTTCTATTTATGGAATTTATTGCTGCTGCATCATTTCACTTATTTGATGTAATGCACACAGTACATGAATGTTTGTTAGCATGCGAGTATTTAACAATAAAACTTTTGACATGAAGAACTCTACAATGAGATTCCTCTTTTCATATACTACATACAGCCTTTGGTAAAGCAATTTTTTTTTCCACAAACAATCTGCAATCGTTCTTTTAAAATCTGTCTATATAAATTCTACATTCTTTGCCGTTTGGGCTTTATCCCATAATGTCTTGAATCATATATTATTTTTTTATTTATTTTTTTAAGTAAATTTTAAAGTCCCCCTGCAGGCCTATACATTAAATCCTTCAATGCACTAGCTAAAGGCTGATCTTTTTGATCTTGAATATTAAGTTCCTGATTGTCATTAATTTACAAGACAGTTACTGAGACTTTGCAGTTTTAACAAAGATGTGCATATTCATCATTTAAAGTATAATGCTTATGAACTGTATAGCCTATGGAGGTGCTCCTCCAGGTTTCCAAAAATAAGCTATATACATTATGTTAGTGTTTCCCATGTACCAGCTGGTTCAAGCAAAATGCTTTCACATTGTTTTATTTTTATGTTCACTGTATAAGCTCCGGTCTACGGCTGTGGTTATATTTTGACTACATAACTTATTTTAAAGAAATTCAAAAACTCTTGAAATGATTGGCTCAAATCGTATTTGCCAGCTAGACTGCAGGTAATATAGGTAAACACTTTTTAAATGTTTTTGAACAGAATGTGTTTTGAATGCCATGTATTGGTAAACTAACTTGGGTCCATTTTATTCTAGGTCTACTTTTCGAGTTGTGATTTTGTTGTTACTGGTGGTGACAGAATTATGGTGACCAATACAGAAGGCATTGTGGCAGGTGTTGTTTCACCACTAACCAGTTACTAAATCTTTAAAGTTCTACCTTGTGCATTTCATGTCTAGTATTACAGAAATAATACTTGTGTTCCTGTGAAGATTCATTTACATATATATATTTTATTCAACTTGTATTTAACACCATCAAAACCTTAAGATCAGAAATCTTTTCGTTTGACAGACATCTCACCTTGTTGACTTAAATCATATCTTGATTGTTTGTATCTGATGTGCACTGTTGGAGTCTGTTGGACAGAAGGCTTTGTTTCCCATATTGTATATGTTTAAATATTTTGTATATTCAGTGTTTAAGTTATTATGTTTTATATGAAATTATTTTTCAGGCATCATTTTTTTCTTTCAAACATTGTTTTTACATGGTTTTATTTAAAATAAAGTATAACACTGCTTTCCAAATGGATCAGACATCATTTTGAACTTGGTTGCATAACCATAATCTTATGTTCTGTTTTTGTAATGCAAGCACCCCGTGCCATTTTTTTCCCCCCTCCATTCTGAAGTATTATAACGCATTCTTAACAGATCTCGGAGCTTACTTCATAAGAAGCCAATAAGTCTACAAATGTATTTTTTGGTTAAATCTGATGACTGAAATATTTCAAATGATATTAGAGGTAAGGATCTGTGCTGCTCATCAATCACTAGAAAAAAAAAATAGCTGTGGCCTTTTTAAAGGTATGTTTTGGGACATTTATACTTATGATCTATGATGAAGACCCCCAATGATCAGCTGTTACAAAAGGCCCCAGCTCTCGCAGTAGCGTTGTGGGTTTCTCACAGCTTCTCCTAGTGAATGGACCTGGGCTGCGATGCAGTGCACATCCGCTGTACAATGTACACCACTGCGCTTGGTGAACAGAGACTGAGCCTCATTGCTACTGCATGCTGATCAGTGGGCTCACAGGTGTCGGACCCTCACCAATCAGATCCAGAGGATGGGTCATAAGTAGAGATGAGCGAACATTAAAAAAAAGTCCGTTGTTCGGTTGATGGTAAGTCACGCATCCCGTTATGGATTCCACTATAGCGGCATATGGAATCCATAAGGGGCGGCTGCCACCAACCCGAACTGTTGCACAGCCGAAGGACCTGGGGTGACGTCACGGTCATGTGATCAGTGCAGGGGGCGTGGCTCAGCACGGGATCAAATCCAGTACTGAGCCACGCCCCCTGCACTGATCACATGACGGTGACGTCACCCCAGGTCCTTCGGCTGTGCAACAGTTCGGGTTGGTGGCAGCCGCCCCTTATGGATTCCATATGCCGCTATAGTGGAATCCATAACGGGATGCGCGACTTACCACCACCCGAACAACGGACTTTTTTTTAATGTTCGCTCATCTCTAGTCAGAAGTATAAAATTTGTGGAAAACCTCTAAGCCTCTTTCTGTGTGTCACATCTTATTTGCTTTAGCTATTGGGCAGGTGCCACAACCTCTACATGATTAGAGGAAGTGAACCCTCCCTTTAATTTTGATTTCAAGGGAATCTGTGCATTTTACTATTTTGCGGAAGCACCTCGTTGGAATGCTAGTGAGTAAGAAGATAAAAATCGGACTGCATCAGTTACACTATACACCACTTGCTCTAGTTTGGGGATGTTTTGGAGTTGACATTTGACTTATTAGTAGGTCTAGTAAAATGGAATTTTTACCAGATTGTAGTATAAGAGTAATCTAAATTGCTGCATTTTTAAAGTTGCCTAGAAGGGTTTAAACCAGATGGGGCACCAATGACCACTTGATTTGGTAGGCAGCATGTGTTAGAGCAGGTTGAAATACAGGTGCTTTTTTTTTTTTTTTTCTCGCTCTCTCCTTTTCTTCCGGCCCTGCCCTCTACTAGACTCCCCTTTTAGCAGGAAAATAAATCTTGCTTAAAAGTACCAGCATCTTATAGTCTACAATTGGTGCGCTCCAGCAGTGCAAGACTCACCTGACTTCTTCCTTAAAGGAGTTTCCAGAGGATAGATCATTAGTGTTAGATTGGCAGAGATCTGACTCGGGGCACCCTCGCCAATCAGCTGTTTGAAGAGATCACAATGCTCGTATGAGCGATGCATTCTCTTCACTGTTTACAATAAAAAGAATGCAGCACGCTTGCAGGAGCGGTACGTTCTCATTAAACAGCTGATTGGCAGAGGTCCAACTCCTGGCACCTCTACCAATCTGATATTGACCTATCCTGAGGAGATGTAACACGTTTTACTGATTTTCCCCACACACACAAAATTATATAACAAAGCTGCTCAGCTTCTTCTCTATTATGTGCTGCCGGAAGGTTGCACTGCATTTTGTGGTGACGAATTCTTCTTAAGCAGTTCTCATGCACTGGAACCAGAATGAAAGTTACCACTTCTAAAGCAGTAGGCAAAAAACACAATCATTATATAGATGAAAGCTACTGAGGACAGTTCCCTGCACAGCCATTAATGTAAATGACAGATGGGACTGCTCTTTCCCGTTGCAGTAAATTTTTTTTTTTTTTATATGACCAGGTCCCTGCTGTAAAGCAATCTGCTGCTGCTACTGTTGAAGGAAGTTGGGCAAGAAGGCTGTCTGCAAAAAATTAAAATGATATATATATATATATATAATATATTAAATGTGTTTTCTGTTTAGTACTTATTCCTTTTAAAAACTATTCCTTGATGGATCCAGACAAGATGGATCCATGATAATTTAGGTACAAGCAGTCATTTCTGTGCAGATGGTTGGTGTGGTTTTTAAATTGAACAAAAAAATAAAACATTTATGACCTACCAGACTGTGTGAGATTGTGAACCATGTTTTATGTCTTCCCTGGAATAGGAGAAGCTGCTAGTAGCTAATATAATAAAATCACTCCAGAGTGCGAAGCTGTTTTGGAAAGAAGTCCATTCTTGATGCATTGAGAGGAAAAAAAAAAAAAAACGTTAGAGGTTGTCTGGTCCCAAAATCAAAATTCTTTTTATGTGCTCCTAACACCCCTCACCATGCCTACATATGCCCCCAATACCTGTTTTTCAAGTCTGGGCTTACCCTTCTCTCTGGAAGACATCAGATTGTCCTGGCAGATCTGTTTACTTTCTCCCCTTCTTGTTTTGTTGAATACATAACTTTATTGATACACAAGCCTGGCTGCGCTGCACAGTGATGAGTCACAGTAGGGATGAGTGAATGGACTTCGGATGAAATATCCGAAGTCGATTTGCATAAAACCTCGTTTCAATACTGTATGGAGCAGGAGCTCCATACAGTTTAGAATGTAATGGCTCCAATGAGCCAAAGTTATTGCTTCAGTCTTGCAAGACTTTGGGTCATAACTTCATAAATTAATTTGTACTGTAAAAAAATATTTCCAGAACTCTGGTTCGGTTCCAAGGTACAGTATTGGAACAAAGTTTTATGCGAATTGACTTCTGATCTTTCATCCGAGGTCGACTCGCTCATCCCTAGTTGCATGGTTGGAAAGAGGTCTGTCAAGTCCAATTTAAAATCCTACTGTGTTAATCCAGAGGATGGGGAGAACTCTCTGAGGCAGATACCCATATGACAACCTGTTTTGGGCTGATGTAACCAAGATTTTTTTTTTTTCTTTCAGATTCATTCCAAGAGCTGTAGCTGTATAAGGGCTTGTTTTTATTTTACAGGACCTGTTGTAGTATTTAATGGTACCGTTTTGGGTTACACATAACTTGCTAAACTTTGAGGGCAATGGGAAAAATAAGGCCCCTTTCACACGGGCGAGTTTTCCGCGTGGGTGCAATGCGTGAGGTGGACGCTTTGCACCCGCACTGAATCCGGACCCATTTATTTCTATGGGGCTGTGCACATGAGCAGTGATTTTCACGCATCACTTTTGCTTTGCGTGAAAATCGCAGCATGCTCTATATTCTGCGTTTTTCACACAACGCAGGCCCCATAGAAGTGAATGGGGCTGTGGGAAAATTCCAAGCAAGTGCGGATGCGGTGCGATTTTCTCACATGGTTGCTAGGAGACAATCGGGATGCGTACCCGATCTTTATTATTTTTCCTTATAACATGGTTATAAAGGAAAATAATAGCATTATCAATAGAGAATGCAAAGTAAAAAGGGCACTAGAGGGTTAAAAATAATAAAAACATAAACTTACCCCCTCCATTTGATCGCGTAGCAGCCGGTTACCGGTCTCCTGCTCTGTATTCAGTCGGGAAGGGGGTGAAGGACCTTCCGTGACATCACTGGGTCACATGGTCCAATCACCTGCTTCCTGGACCATGTGACCCAGTGACGTCACGGAAGGTCCTTCACCCCCTTCCCGGCTGAATACAGAGCAGGAAACCATGTTATAAGGGAAAATAATAAAATCTACAGCATACTCCACCCGAAACCGGACTTCAGTGATGAAGTTCGGGTATGGGTACCAAACATGGCGATTTTTCACACGCGCGTGCAAAACGCATTAGAAACGTTTGCACGAGCGCGGAAAAATCATGCATATTCCTGCAACGCACCCGCATCCTATCCGGGCGTCAAACGTGACTCCCGTGTGAAAGAGGCCTAAAGCTTTACATGTATTGCCATGGTTGTTTATGTAGCTAGCTCACAAGCTGAGCTCATCCAATACATTATCAGCATATCACATTACATGAGATATGTAAACATAGAATTAGTGGAAAAGGTTCCAAACGGAATCCCGGTGAATGGATCCTAGCAGTGGGGTTAGAACCAAAAAATGTCTGACTACATTCGTTGTGTTTAAAGCCATTGCCACTTTATGTTGTCGAACACCTTTTCAGCATCTAGAGATACCAAAACTAGCATCTTTTTTGACTTGTGGGTAATTTAAAAAAAAAATAAAGAATCCACTTACTCGTTCATCTGGTCATACTATCGCTTGAGGTGGGCTACTTTTTTGTGGGCCAACCTGTATAAAGCACAAGCCATCTATCAAAACTTGGAGCATAACAGATGATTAAACTTTCTACAGCAGAATTACACTAGATACCCCAAAGTATGTTAGATTTTGCTGCAAAAATGAGACAGAGCTCCTGGGATAGGGAAGAAAATAGTGTTATGCTTCTCTAAAGGCACATGACTTATTCAAGTGCAGTGGGTTGCCTCTCACAGTCAATTCAGTGATCTGGATCTCCTATCACATGTGGTTGGAGGTAGGTTCCGAGGATCTTCTCCTTGGGGAGTACTAGATCCCAGATCGTGTGACCTTCGGTTGCTGCAGAGATTGACTATCCTTTCTGTTGTTACCGCCTATTCTCGAGAAGCTCTTCCCTCACTTCTCAGTCATCAGTTATCTGCTGATTTGTAAGATCAGACTGTGCGATCTTCATGAAATATCCTCAAAGTGGTAGGATACTTTCTTGCCACTTCTTCAGAAAAACCCTTAAATCCTGCGATAAGCTTTCAAGATAGATGTTTTTTCATTAAATTTAAAAAACTTCATGATGACTTGTCTGGGATGTTGTTGGTTACCCTGGTCCGAGCATGTCCCTTAAATACGAGGGTCTATGCCAATTTATGATCCCTTCTTATGCGGCAAGGTTGGTTAATACCCAGGGCAGCATGAAGGTCTCGTTCACAGAGAGTATGTAGGTCCTTTTAAGATAATGGATTCTGACAAACCTACAATATATAGGTTGTTTCTACGTGTATGGTTTTTGATATCTACTTAGCTTAGCGCTGTCACTGATCACTATGCGCACGTGGTTACGTAAGGCATTGTAGTCATCTTACTTAAAATACAATCTCTGATCGAGGTTTTCAATCCTCTCAGCAGTATAGTAACATAGTACATAAGGCTGAAAAAAGCCATCTGTCCATCCAGTTCGGCCTGTCATCCTGCAAGTTGATCCAGAGGAAGGCAAAAAAAAAAACTGTGAGGTTGAAGCCAATTTTCCCCACTTAAGGGGAATAAAAAATTCCTTCCCGACTCCAATCAGGCAATCAGAATAACTCCCTGGATCAACGACCCCTCTCTAGTAGCTATAGCCTGTAATATTATTACACTCCAGAAATACATCCAGGCCCCTCTTGAATTCCTTTATTGTACTTACCATCACCACCTCCTCAGGCAGAGAGTTCCATAGTCTCACTGCTCTTACCATAAAGAATCCTTTTCTATGTTTGTGTACAAACCTTCTTTCCTCCAGACGCAGAGGATGTCCCCTCGTCACAGTCCTGGGGATAAATAAATGATGGGACAGATCTCTGTACTGACCCCTGATATATTTATACATAGTTATTAGATCTCCCCTCAGTCGTCTTTTTTCTAAAGTGAATAACCCTAATTTTGATAACCTTTCAGGGTACTGTAGTTGCCCCATTCCAGTTATTACTTTAGTTGCCCTCCTCTGATTTTCTCCACCTCTGCTCTATCTGCCTTGTTCACAGGAGCCCAGAACTGTACACAGCACTCCATGTGTGGTCCATCTCTGCTTGCAGACAAGATAATAAGCCTTGTAGTGTGCTTTCCAGTGTTCTTTGAATGTCAGGGGCAAGGCATCTTGCTACTTCCAGCGGCAGAAGTTTGTAATCTATGGCAATAGAGCACACTTATTTTACTTGCGTTTCTTGGACCCCGGTATCACTTATATTAACCTCTGAGATAATCTCAGAACGGTCAGTTTCTATCAAATCACGGCTATGCTGCCCTTCCTTCATTTTTGGCTTCTGCACAATAGATAGCGGTCCATGATGTATGCCAATGGCAGAACTGTTATGAAGAAAGATGGTACTAATGTACAATCTCACTTCAATAATGTTTCCACACAAACATATATCGTGAAGGTCCTATTCTAGATACTGTGCTGTATATAAATATATATTTTAGCCAATAAGGATACCAATGAGCACTGTGTGTGTTCAAACTAAGTAGAGCAGCTTACCCTCAGGGCCGGCTCTAGCTTTATTTGGGCGATAAATCTCAGTGGGCCCCCTTCAGGCATTGGGGGTTATACTGTATAGAGCAGGCATCCTCAAACTGCGGCCCTCCAGATGTTGTAAAACTACAACTCCCAGAATGCCCTGCTGTAGACTGATACCTGTAGGCTGTTCAGGCATACTGGGAGTCGTAGTTTTGCAACAGCTGGAGGGCCGCAGTTTGAGGATGCCTGGTATAGAGGATGCACTGGGGTCATTATATTGAATGGGGGCTCTGGGGGTCATTATACTGTGTAAGGTAAGGGGCCCTCACAGTATAATGACCCCCAGTGCCCCCCACACAGTATGATGACACCGCCATACTATGACCGGATAAAAGGGCACAGTACAGGGAATGACTAGGGGCACAGTACAGGGTGTGGTAAGAGGGCACAATGCAGGGTTTAAGGGAGCACAATATGGGGTGAGGGGCGCAGTACGGGTGACCCTGTGACGTTAGAAGGTCCTTATGGTGAATGTGGTTTAGACACCACCATAATGAGAGGCAGAGGAGTGACACCGGGGCCATAGATGGACAGGAGGGGTGAACACAGCAAGTAGGTGAAAGGGGCTGAGGGGGATTCATTAAAGAAGTAGTGGCAGGAGGTCTGTGCAGGACAGGAGCTCTGGATACATGAGGGAGGAAAGGAGACAGCAGGATATGGGGGGGGAGGTGTCATGGAGGCAAACTGCTTCATGAAGCTGTAAAACAAATAGCATGAAGCTGCTTGTCTACTACAACATCCAGCAGCACCTGGAAGAGTTCCCTGTCCCAGAGGCAGTCACAGTGCAGACTCACTACTCACAGCCCTGCGATCTTGATCTTCTCTCTTCACTGACCTCAGGCAGCACTGTAGAGGGGGTGTGTCTGAGTCTCTGCAGCAGCTTCATTTGACTATCAGAGGGCCCTCCACAAGGGGTACTGCGTAAGTCAAATGACAGAAGCTCCAGCAATGAGTTTTTCCATCTGTATTGATGAAAGTGCTTATAGCAGCTCAGTGGGCCCCCCCAGAAGCAGTGGGACCCTGCACTTGTTAATGGGTGGCTGTAGTGACAGCAGTCACCCTCCTTGTATGCTGTCTGACTGCAAGAGGTATTGGCCGCAAGTCTATCCCCAGGGTGGAAGGATGGGACTGGTAGTTTACTACACTGTACTTATTCTGTTTCCTCCTACCATGTGGTGTTGCAGGGAAAGATGGCAGCGATTCAATGGCGCCAGCATGTACTACTGAAATTATAGTGGCAGCGGGGAGATTGTGACAAAATAATTTTTCCCATTTTCCAATACAAGCTATGATAACATAAACAGTGGCATTAAAAAATACAATTTGTCCCACAAAAACAAGCCCTTATATGACTGGGTTAACAGAAAATGAAAAACAAATTTGGCTCTTGGCAGAAGGAAATGCAGGGAAGTAAAAATAAAAAAGTAAAATTGCGAAATGTCCCAAAAGGGTTTAGGAGACAGTAAAAAAAATATATATATATATATATATATATATATATATATATATATATTCAAATCGCCCCCTTTCCAAATTTTACAGATACAAATAAACATTTATCATTTATCACATTTTTTTGTGTAATTTTACATCTTTTTTTACTTTTTCTGCCTGCACCAAATTTATGAAATGCCATCCCTTAAAGGGTTTGTCCGGGTTCAGAGCTGAACCCGGACATACCTATAATTTCACAACCAAACTGAATTCCCAAAAGTAACAGATCTACATATCACTAGATATATTGAACCAATAAAGATATGTAGATAGCACAATAGCACAAAATATGTAGATAGCACAATACGTATAGAAAAGCACGGCAGCACTCCAATGTCGATGAAGAACACAGCATTTATTCAGCCCAGTGTCACAGCAACGTTTCAACTGCTTGTTGCAGTCTTTTTCAAGCCCAAGAAACATGTTCAAATGCAGTGATTAGAGATGTCCCAAACTATTCGCCGGCGAACGGTTCCCGTCGAACATGGCGGGCGAACATATGCGATGTTCGCGTTCGCCCCTATACTTTATCATTGAGCAAACTTTGACCCTATACCTCACAGTCAGCAGACACATTCCAGCCAATCAGCATACCCTCCCTCCCAGACCCTCCCACCTCCTATCAAAAAGCAAGGACGGCATCCATCCTAGATTCATTCTGAAGCTGCAGTGTTAGTAGTTGTAATCGCAATGCGATTAATATAACCTGTATTAATCGCATTGGGATTACAACTTAGATCTGAGTTTCTAATGGTTGTATTGCTAGAATATAACGAAGATTGAGAATATAGCGCTCTATTCTCAATCTTCGTTATATTCTAGCAATACAACCATTAGGAACCCAGCTCTAAGTTGAATTCGCAATGCGATTAATGCAGGTTATATTAATCGCATTACGAATTCAACTTACCACATTCTGCGTTAACTACGTAATCTTCCATGGGAGTTTTGACATGGATCCCCCTCCGGCATGCCACAGTCCAGGTGTTAGTCCCCTTAAAACAACTTTTCCATCACTATTGTGGCCAGAAAGAGTCCCTGTGGGTTTTAAAATTCGTCTGTCTATTGAAGTCTATGGCGGTTCGCACGTTTGCGAACATTTGCATAAATTCGCGTTCGCTAACGGAAAATTTTATGTTTGTGACATCTCTAGCAGTGATATATATAGTGGTATCAATACTGATGTGGCCATAATTCAGTTAATTGACAAACTCTCACAAATTCATTATACATAATAAATACAGTGCAGTACAAAAATTTATACATTCAATGTGCTAATGCATACAAAAAAGAATAAAGTGTGCCCTCTTTCTGAATTATACAAAACATACAATTTGTTGATAAAGTTAATGATATCTCCTGTTCCTGGGTACAATGCCCCAAATTGGCCATGGGTCACCATGGGCAACATCAGTGCCGTCACCCCTAACAACCATCTCAGGCCCATTAACTAGAGATTTGGTGCAACTGCTAGGGGTGATCCCAGTTTGTTGCAACCTTTTCCCTTTTAACCTAAATTATACTAGTGGCAAATCGAGGGTCACAGTTAAACTGCTGATTCTAAACATTAATGGAAGTGGGAATCGCAGGTACATTATAGACACTGATATTTAAAAAAAATTACTCTGTGTATATACAAATTACTGCAGTGTGACTTATTGGTACGTCGATGTAATCTCTGGATCCAAAGTCGTCTGGGAGAATGATCCGGTTGATTGTAGCTTGAATTATCTATAAAGAGAAATAAATTTCATCAGAAATGTTTTTAACGGTTCTTGCACATATTTCAGCACCCATATTACAGTAGAAGGCGAGCAGCACACAACCGCACCGCACGGACACCTACTATGTCACCTTAAATTCTATATTTAAACCAATCGGTTTTAATGTCTGCAATGAAAAGATCCAAAACAATTCTCATTTCTTCAAACGTGCCACTCTATCACCACCCCTTTTTCCTATAGTTATTTGTTCAAGACTTCTGAACCTGAGATCTTTCTCAGTATGTTTCGCCTCAGTAAAATGTTTTGAGTCAGTTAAATCCATTTTCCTTTTTCTAATAGAGTACCTGTGCTGATTCAGCCTAGTCTTTACAACTCACGTGGTCTCACCTACATACCACTTGTCACAAGGGCAAGTGAGTAGGTAGACCACGTGGGTGGAGTCACAGGTGAGGAATTGTCTAATTTTAATGGTTTTATTTGTTGTGGGGTTATGAAAAGAATTACCTCTCAGCATGAGAGGACAATTCACTCAATTGAAACATGGATAACACCTGATACGGGTGGAACCAGCGAATGTCCTCATATCTACTTTCTGGGAACCTATATCTGACTTTACTAATCTATCATCCAGATTTTGGTTCCTCTGGTATGACATTAGCGGTGGGGAAGTAAATTCCCTAATTTGTGGGAAATTTTGGGACAAAATTTTCCAATGTTTCCGTAGTATAGTGGCTATTTGGGGGCTTTCTGTACTAAAATTGGACACAAAAGGTATCCTTGGAGAGAGAGGTGTTACTGTAGATTTTATGTCCCTAGTGGTGTTTTGTTGAGTCTTAGATATACTCTCACTGATCAGTTTCTTGGGGTATCCACGGGCTATAAATTTGTCCCCCATTTCCCGAAGGTGCTTGTCCCTAGTCGGTTTATCCCTCACTATTCTATGTACCCATAACATTTGGCTATATGGTAAGGATTTTACCATAGGCCGTGGATGGTAGCTGTCATATCTCAACAGAGTATTTTTATCTGTCTGCTTAATGTAAAAATCAGTGATCAATCTTTGGTCCCTTATATGGATTTCTGTATCCAGAAATTGGAGTTTGTACTGTGAATGGACCAGAGTGAACTTAACGCTTGGGTCCACCTCGTTCAGAAAATTATGGAAGGACACTAGGTCCTCCGCGGCGCCCACCAGCACCAGGAAGACATCGTCTATGTAACGCCACCACTCCAGTACATGTCTGAAGTGGTGGCTCACATAGACAAATGTCTCCTCCAGATGTGACATATAAATATTAGCGTAGGTGGGCGCCACGTTGGACCCCATCGCCGTCCCCGGTAGCTGTACAAAAAAGTCATCCTGAAATAAAAAATAATTCTTGGTTTGGATGAATCTGAGTAATGATAATAAGACCTGCTGACATTGGTCAGTGTAAATAGTCGTTGCAAGACATTGTTGTACGGCCTGTAACCCAAGATTGTGTTCAATTGACGTGTACAAGCTGCACACGTCAAATGAAGCAAGAGTAGATCCCGGTGTTACCACTAAATTTTTGATCTTAGATAAAAAGTCATGTGTATCTCTGACATAGGATTTTAATGATACTGCAAATGGACGGAGAATTCTGTCCAAAAAATAACAACATTGCAAAACAAAGAACCCCTCCCCGATACAATGGGTCTGCCCGGTAGAAATAACAGATTCTTGTGTATCTTGGGGAGGGTATACAAAATAGGTGTAGTGGGTTTGTCGCAGTATAAAAATGTGAATAACTTCTCATCAATAATCCCAGCCTGTAAGGCTTTATTCAAAATCTCTCTCAATTCCCTTAGCAATGTAAATTTGGGTCATGTGACACTTTACAATACACATTCGTGTCCTCCAATTGAGTCAATATTTCCTGGACATAATTCCTGGTGTCCATTACCACAACCCCACCACCCTTGTCAGCTGGTTTGATGGTGAGGTTGTGGTTGGAGGCCAGAGAGTTAAGTGCAGTTATTTCACCAGAAGTGATATTAGCATGCACAGATCATATATTCATAGATTCATCCTTCAGTATGTTGATGTCTCTTTTGACTGCCAAAAAGAAAGTCTCGGCCGCTGGATGGTCAATCACTGGTTTAAACTTACTTTTCAGGAAGAGACCGGTGTTCTCCAAATTTAATTCACTGATATTACTTTGTTGTCCCATATTTTTGTGTAGCAAACCAAACCTTTATCTTAATGGAACGAAAAAATCTGTATAGATCTAGTTCCATGTTAAACCAATTTGTACCTGACACCGGCAAAATGACAGACCTCTATTTAATAATCTTTCCTGTGATGTATCTAGGGTAACAGACGAGATATTTACCACTAAGTTCTTTTCTTGGTTGTGTTTCTCTGCTGTTGTGTTGTCTCTGCACTCTCTCTCTTTCTTGTGGTTGTCTCTGCACCCTCTCTCTTTCTCTTTCCAGTGTCTGTTGATGTTAGTTGATCTTTAGAGATCCGTCCATCCCATTTCTTTCTCTTTTTTTCTTGAATTTCTTGTTTAAATTTATCAAAATGGGGTTCACAAGTAGATTTGTAATGTTCCAATTCCTCAGAAGGTATATTTATTCGAAATCTGGATAAACCTTGTACAGAATTCCGTATTATTCAAGAATAAATCCGGTCTGAGTTGTGATCGCATACCTCGGGGAATCCTATGGAGCTGATGATATTCACTTAACGTGGACATGTGTAATTCAAGATTAATCAAACGTTTGGACTCAATTTCATATTTCTTCTTAATTTCTAATGTAGACGGGGAGACAAAAAAAGACGTGTCACGAACCAGACCCTGCAGTATGCGCTGCTCGTCCTCTCTGGTATAGGTGAAGACATCTGGGTTACAGAGATCACATGTGAAATTCATGGTAAGGTGCTAGGCTCCTCTGGTGCACAATGTATAGATGAAAGGGAGAAAGCAGCACACTATAAAAATGGGTGCAAAATCCGGCAATAAACCAGCGCCAAGGTCCAAGTCCAATACGTATAGAAAAGCACGGCAGCACTCCAATGTCGGTGAAGAACACAGCGTTTATTCAGCCCAGTGTCAAAGCAACATGTACAAATGCAGTGATATATATAGTGGTATCAATACTGATGTGGCCATAATTCAATTAATTGACAAACTCTCACAAATTCATTATACATAATAAATACAGTGCAGTACAAAAATCTATACAATCAATGTGCTAATGCATACAAAAAAGAATAAAGTGTGCCCTCTTTCTGAATTATACAAAACATACAATTTGTTGATAAAGTTAATGAGTGCAAATTAATCCTAGGTGCCTTGTGTATGAAATTATAATTAATCATTACCGGCATTCTTATCCTGATCGAAACTTCAGACCATACAGAGCAAGTCGGCGTACTCCTAAACACACTGCGCACGCGCGTGCTTATATCAAAAGGTCACGATCTCGGGTTATGCATCACAAGAGTGCAAAGGACTTCTCCGCACTCCAGGATGTCTCACCCAAGATGGCTCCCCCAATCTCCAGTGTCCATTGCGCCTGCTCTAACCCACTACATCATGAATTATTCATATTGAAGTATGTGACCCATGTCAATCCACTACCCATTAGTATTATACGTAAAGGACCTCGGTTGTCAGGAACTAAGAAGTAACCACGTTAGCGATATCCTCCTGTTCCTGGGTATATGCCCCAAGTTGGCCACAGGTCACCATGGGCAACATCAGTGCAGTCACCCCTAACAACCATCTGAGGCCCATTAACTAGAGGTTTGGTGTAACGGCTAGGGGTGATCCCAGTTTGTTGCAACCTTTTCCCTTTTAACCTAAATTATACTAGTGGAAAATCGAGCAATGCTGTGACACTGCGCTGAATAAACGCTGTGTTCTTCACCGACACTGGAGTGCTGCCTTGCTTTTCTATACGTATTGGACTTGGACCTTGGCGCTGGTTTATTGCTGGATTTTGCACCCATTTTTATAGTGTGCTGCTTTCTCCCTTTCATTTATATACAGTTGTGTTCAAAATTATTCAACCCCCACTGAAATTGAGTGTTTTGGCCAGTTTGACATTGATTTTGATCATTTCAGTCATCTTGTTTACAATTAAATCAAAGAGGCACTTGTAAGTCAGACAAATATAACATAACATTTATAATGAAATAACCACAAATGTCTTTTCTGTGCTCACATCATTATCAGTTTTATTCAACCCCCAAGTGACATTCAATCTTAGTACTTAGTACAACATCCCTTTCCAGTTATAACAGCTTTTAAACGTGAAGCATAGCTTGACACAAGTGTCTTGCAGCGATCTACGGGTATCTTCGCCCATTCTTCATGGGCAAAAGCCTCCAGTTCAGTCACATTCTTAGGCTTGCGCGCTGCAACTGCTTTCTTTAAGTCCCACCAGAGGTTCTCAATCGGATTTAAGTCTGGTGACTGCGATGGCCACTTCAAAATGTTCCAGCCTTTAATCAGCAACCATGCTCTAGTGGACTTGGAGGTATGCTTGGGATCATTGTCCTGTTGAAAGGTCCAACGTCTCCCAAGCCTCAGGTTTGTGACGGACTGCATCACATTTTCATCCAATATCTCCTGATACTGAAGAGAATTCATGGTACCTTGCACACGCTGAAGCTTCCCTGTACCTGTAGAAGCAAAACAGCCCCAAAGCATGATTGACCCCCCACCATGCTTCACAGTAGGCAAGGTGTTCTTTTCTTCATAGGCCTTGTTCTTCCTCCTCCAAACATAGCATTGATCCATGGGCCCAAACAGTTCTAATTTTGTTTCATCAGTCCACAGAACACTATCCCAAAACGTTTGTGGTTTGTCCACATGACTTTTGGCATACTGCAGTCGACTCTTCTTATTCTTTGGAGACAGCAAGGGGGTGCGCCTGGGAGTTCTGGCATGGAGGCCTTCATTACGCAGTGTGCGCCCTATTGTCTGAGCTGAAACTTCAGTACCCGCATCTGACAAATCCTTTTTTAAGTTCCTCAGCAGTCACACGGGGACTTTTCTCCACTTTGCGCTTCAGGTAGCGCACAGCAGTCAAAGTCAGCATCTTCTTTCTGCCACGACCAGGTAGCGTTTCAACAGTGCCCTTTGCCTTGAATTTGCGAATGATGCTTCCTATGGTGTCTCTAGGTATGTTTAACATCTTTGCTATCTTCTTATAGCCATTGCCCTTCCTGTGAAGAGAAATCACCTCTTCTCTTGTCTTCCTGGGCCATTCTCTTGACTTTACCATGTTTGTAAACACACCAGTAAATGTCTAGAAGGAGCTGAGTATCACAGTCATTTTAAATCTGCCTAATTGGGGCTTATTCTGCTTGATTGCTGCTCCTTGACATCCACAGGTGTTTTCAATACCTGATCAAAAACACTTGAATGAACCTCTGTTCTTAAGAGTGGTAGTCTTTAAGGGGTTGAATAATTGTGTCAATGAAGAAATCACAAAAAAAACATTTAATACTGTATTACAAAAACAATTGATGTCATTTTAGTTGCATTTGGTTCTTTAACCCCTTAAGGACGAAGGGCGTACATGTACGCCCTTGCGTCCTGGTACTTAAGGACCAAGGGCGTACATGTACGCCCTGTGAATATCCGATCACCGCTGCGCACGTGGCGGTGATCGGAACAAGATGCCTGCTGAAATCAATCAGCAGGCATCTTGGCACAATGCCCAGGGGGGTCCTGTGACCCCCCCATGTCAGCGATCGCAGCAAACCGCAGGTCAATTCAGACCTGCGGTTTGCTGCGCTATCTGTAGTCTCTGATCCCCGTGGTCTGTGACCGCGGGGATCAGAGACTAAAATATGCCCCAAAGTGTAAATTTTAAACCCCCTGCACCCCGCCATCTTAGTGTCCCCCGGGCGGTGCAGGGGGATTGCGGCGGTGCTGCGGGTGGGAGGCAATTGCGATCCCCGCCCACCTCCTTTCAATCGATTTCCTGGTGTCTAGTGGGTATAGCAGGGGGTCAGCACATTGCTGACCCCCTGCTATAAACTGCTGACATCTGTGCTGCAGATGTCAGCAGTTTAACCCCTTCTATACCGCGGTCCGTACGGACCGCGGTATAGAAGGTGTTAACATGGAGGGAGCTCCCTCCCTCTCCCATCGGGGGGCTGCCGTACCTTTGCAGCCCCCCCGACGTGATAGGATAGTATAGGGAGGGAGCTCACCTCTCTTCCCATCACCAGCTGCTCTGTAATGGCAGCGGGTGATGGTTACCATGGCAGCAGGACGCTTTCAGAAGCGTCCTGCTTGCCATGGTATAGTAACTCTGGTCAGACTTCTGCTAAAGGCAGAAGTCTGACCAGACTGTGAAAAGTAAAAAATACAGTGCAGTACACTATATAGTGTACTGTTCTGTATTATATAGACACCAGATCCACTGGATCTACAAGAACCAAGTGGGTCTGGGTCAAAAAATGTCAAAAAGTGAAAAAAAGTAAAAATAAGAAAAATACATATCACTGAATAAAAATTAAAAAAAACAAATAAACTACACATATTAGATATCGCCGCGTCCGTAAAAATCTCCTCTATAAAAATATCACATGACCTAACCCCTCACGCAAATACCGTAAACAAAAACACAAAAAAAATGGTGTAAAAAAGCCATTTTTTGTCACCTTGCACCACAAAAAGTGTAATACCAAGTGATCAAAAAGGCGTATGCCTCCCAAAATAGTACCAATAAAACCGCCATCTCATCCCGCAAAAAATGAGTCCTTATATAGGACAATCGCCCAAAAAAATAAAAAAATATGGCTCTCAGACTATGGAGACACTAAAACATAATTTTTTTTTTCTAAAATGCTATTATTGTGTTAAAGTAAAATAAATAAATAAAAAGTATACATATTATATATCGCCGCATCCGTAAAAACCTGCTCTATAAAAATATCACATTATCTAACCCCTCAGGTAAATACTGTTAAAAAAATAAAATAAAAACAATGTAAAAAAAAAAACATTTTTGTCACCTCACATCTCAAACTGTAATAGCAAGCGATCAAAAAGTTATATGCACCCAAAAATAGTGCCAATCAAACAATCATCTCATCCCGCAAAAAATGATACCCCACATAGGACAATCATCCCCAAAAAAAAAAAAAATAGGGCTCTCAGACTATGGAGACACTAAAACATGATTTGTTAAAAAATTAAAAAAATGATAATATTGTGTAAAACTTAAATAAATAAATAAAAAGTATACATATTTGGTATCGGCGCGTCCGTCGCAACCTGCTCTATAAAAATAACACATGACCAAAACCCTCAGGTGAACACAACAAAAAAATAAAAATACGGTGTCAAGAGCCATTTTTGTCACCTTACACCACAAAAAGTGTAATAGCAAGTGATCAAAATGGCATATGCCTCCCAAGATAATACCAATCAAACTGCCATCTCATCCCGCAAAAATGAGTCCTTATATAAGACAATCGCCCAAAAAATAAAAAATATATGGCTTTCAGACTATGGAGACACTAAAACATAATTTTTTTCTAAAATGCTATTATTGTGTTAAAGTAAAATAAATAAACCTAAAAAGTATACATATTATGTATTGCCGCATCCGTAGAAACCTGCTCTATAAAAATATCACATTATCTAACCCTCAGGTAAATACTGTTAAAAAAATAAAATAAAAACAATGTAAAAAAAAAAACATTTTTGTCACCTCACATCTCAAACTGTAATAGCAAGCGATCAAAAAGTTATATGCACCCAAAAATAGTGCCAATCAAACAATCATCTCATCCCGCAAAAAATGATACCCCACATAGGACAATCATCCCCAAAAAAAAAAAAAAATAGGGCTCTCAGACTATGGAGACACTAAAACATGATTTGTTAAAAAATTAAAAAAATGATAATATTGTGTAAAACTTAAATAAATAAATAAAAAGTATACATATTTGGTATCGGCGCGTCCGTCGCAACCTGCTCTATAAAAATAACACATGACCAAAACCCTCAGGTGAACACAACAAAAAAAATAAAAAATACGGTGTCAAGAGCCATTTTTGTCACCTTACATCACAAAAAGTGTAATAGCAGGCGACCAAAATGTCATATGCACCCCAAGATAATTCCAATCAAACTGCCATCTCATCCCGCAAAAAATGAGCCCCTACATAAGACAGTCGCCCAAAAAATAAAAAAATATATGGCTTTCAGAATGTGAAGACACTAAAAATAATTTTTTCAAAATGCTGTATTATGTAAAACTGAAACAAAACCCCCAAAAAGTAGCCATATTTGGTATTGCCGCGTCCGTAGCAACCTGCTCTATAGAAATAGCACACAATCTAACCTGTCAGTTCAACGATATAAATAACAAAAATAAAACGGTCCGAAAATAGCTATTTTTTGCAAATTTTCCATTTTAATCAATTTTTCCAGTAACAAAGCAAGGGTTAACAGCCAAACAAAACTCAATATTTATTGCCCCGATTCTCTAGTTTGCAGAAACACCCCATATGTGGTCGTAAACTGCTGTATGGCCAAACGGCAGGGCATAGAAGGAAGGGAACGCCATATGGTTTTTGGAAGGCAGATTTTGCTGGACTGGTTATTTGACACCATGTCCCATTTGAAGCCCCCCTGATGCACCCCTACAGTAGAAACTCCAAAAAAGTGACCCCATTTTGGAAAGTACGGGATAAGGTGGCAGTTTTGTTTGTATTATTTTAGGGTAAATATGATTTTTGGTTGCTCTATATTGCACTTTTTTTGAGGCAAGGTAACAAAAAATAGAAATTCTGAAATTTCATCTCCATTTACCAATAACTCTTGCGGAACACCTAAAGGGTTAACAAAGTTTGTAAAATCAGTTTTGAATACCTTGAGGGATGTAGTTTCTTAGATGGAGTCACTTTTTTGGAGATTCTACTCTAGGGGTGCATCTGGGGGCTTCAAATGGGACATGGTGTCAAAAATCCAGTCCAGCAAAATCCGCCTTCCAAAAACCATATGGCATTCCCTTCCTTCTGCGCCCTGCCGTTTGGCCATACAGCAGTTTACGCCCACATATGGGGTGTTTCTGAAAACTACAGAGTCGGGGCAATAAAAATTGAGTTTTGTTTGGCTGTTAACCCTTGCTTTGTTACTGGAAAAAATGGATTCAAACGGAAACTTTCAAAAAACTTCCAAAAAATCGAAATTCTGAAATTTTATCTCCATTTGCCATTAACTCTTGTGGGAAACCTAAAGGGTTAAAAACGTTTGTAAAATCAGTTTTGAATACCTTGAGGGGTGTACTTTCTAGAATGGGGTCATTTTTGGGTGGTTTCTATTATATAAGCCTCACAAAGTGACTTCAAACCTGAACTGGTCCCTAAAAAGTGGGTTTTTGAAAGTTTCTGAAAAATTTTAAGATTTGCTTCAAAAACTTCTAAGCCTTGTAACGTCCCCAAAAAATAAAATGGCATTCCCAAAATGATCCATACATGAAGTAGACATATGGGGAATGTAAATTAATAACTTTTTTGGGCGGTATTACTATGTATTATAGAAGTAGAGAAATTGAAACTTGAAAAATTGCTAATTATTTAATTTTTTTTGTAA
Source organism: Bufotes viridis (assembly GCA_033119425.1). Lineage (NCBI taxonomy): Eukaryota > Metazoa > Chordata > Amphibia > Anura > Bufonidae > Bufotes > Bufotes viridis. Next base: position 355,474,117 of record CM065589.1, read on the forward strand.
ACTTGGTATTTTTTTATAAATAAAAATGTATTTTTTTGACTCCATTTTACCAGTGTCATGAAGTACAATATGTGACGAAAAATCAGAATGGCCTGGATAAGTAAAAGCGTTTTAAAGTTATTCACACATAAAGTTTTTTTAGATTTTATTTTGAGTGTCAGTGGTGAATAAGTTATTACACATAATTTTCGGAAAGAAACTGCAGGCAATAGCATTTTATTTGCATCTTCATGCCATCTGGAACATGTTGTGTGAAATATCCCAAGTGGCGAATTTACTCGCCTTAGAAGAAATTGTTCTGACGATGCGGCTTTTAAGAAGGAGGTTGATTCATGTTTTCAACGGCTTTCCACACGTGGTCATAATTGCCATGTTTTGAATAAGGTGAAAACCACGTGTGGAATTAGTCTTTCCCAAAAAGTTATCTCAGAATGCCGTTTTAGGCTGATGTGACAGAAATCGAAGTTCATTACCTTTTGTTGCTACTGGATTTAGCACTGAATACTCTGAAGTATGCCGTATCGTCAGAACACATCTTTTAGTCCTTCGTTCGGACGATCTATGGCAGGACACAGTTAAATCTGGCATCAGATGTGTAGCCTGGCGTGCACCTACTCTGGCGAATAAAATTAGCCCTAGTATGTTCTCGGATAGTCTGGTGAGTAAGCAAACTTGGTTAAATTTTGGAGGGATTCAAATGTGGGCACAGAGTTTGCACTTGCAAATATATTAACATTGGCTCATTGATTGTATCTACAGCCAACCAACAGGAATTTAAAACTAAACAGTACATTAACTGCAATACTCATTTTGTTGTATATTGCATCACATGCACAATTTGTAGCCTACAATATATTGGATGCACCACCAATAGCCTTAAAACCCGCATCCGCAGACACATTTCCGACATTCCACATGCTCGTGTTAGAAGTGTGTCTGCGGTCAGTGCACATTATGCGGCTTGCCATTCAGGAGATACTAGAGGCATGGTGGTTCAAGGAGTGAAAAGGGTTAATTTACCCAAACGAGGTGGTGATCACAGACAACTTCTTTTAAACAGAGAGTCTTTTTGGATTTTTAAAATAGATACACGTATTCCCAAGGGCTTGAACAAGAAACATGATCTCATGATCATGATCCTACATTATTGATCATTATTTACTGTTTATTTGCTCTATTTCAGTTTTTTAATGTGTGTTCTGTCTTACCACCCCCCGTTTCCCCTCATATTGACGTAGGGGTAGGGGTGGATCGTATTTTTATTGGTTTCACCTGACATGTTGATTGGGACGACTATAAATGTTCACTCTTTTGTATACACTAATGTCATGAGTAAGGATCCATATTGTTTTTGAGATCCGAAACGCGTTGACGTGGGCTATATCGGATTTTATGGATTAAGAAAATAAAGTTTATGTGCTGATGAAAGCTGGAAGTCTTCTTTTGTTATAAGGGGTTAAGGGGTTGAAGACTTTTACTACTTTTGCAAAGAAAGTAAATGTTCTTGGCTCATCGTATGCCAAGACTTGTAGCGTTTTTATGTTTCACTGCATCTCAAAACCAGTAACGTTTTCCTTTTTTCTTTTATTTTTTATATTAAACACAGTTATGTGATAACTTGATATTTGTGACTACCCCAAAAAATTAGAATTCTGTCATTTTTTTTGTTTTTGTTTTCTTACTGCTACTAAACTGAGGGTATTAGTTATGAAGAAAGATTCAAATAATTACAGTACATTTATTTAGTCTTGAAAAGAGACGTCTAAGGGGGGACATGATTAACCTATACAAATATATTAATGGGCCATACAAAAAATACGGTGAAAAACTGTTCCAAGTAAAATGCCCTCAAAGGATAAGGGGGCACTGCCTCCGATTGGAGAGGAAAAAGTTCAGTCTCCAAAAGCGTCAAAGCTTCTTTACTGTAAGAACTGTAAATCTGTGGAATAGAGTTCCTCAGAATGTGGTCACAGCAGGAACAGTGGACAGTTTTAAAAAGGGTTTAGATTTATGTCATGTACTTTCAAGAATTCATGCTTATGAAAACTAGAGAAATAGAAATCTGAGTTACTTCCTTCTGAAATTCGCATCTCCACCTATCCCTTGTTTGAACTTGATGGACTTATGTCTTTTTTCAACCGTATTAACTGTGTAACGGTGTTCAATCTGTCGTTACTAATGCAGTGGTACCAAGTATGTGGAGAGGTTTTTACTTTTTTCAGTGCTTTTAAAAAAAACATTTTTTCATGAAAAAATTTGATTTTTTTTTTAATAAAGTTTTTTATTTACAGGGGTCATGTGACCAGGCAAATCACTTAGCCTCCTTGGTTCTAATACACTGCGTCTGCCATCTGCACTTGCACTGTTGGGAGTTTAGTGCTGCTGCAGGTTTTAAGTGGAGTAGGCTGAGTTGAATGTCTGTTCAGTTGGCCATCCTATTTAAAGGACCTCTATACAAAGAGCACAAAAGATTTGCCCTACAAGGGGATATGGCTTATGAAATATATCAAACGGTACATAATATCAACATTTGTCAACAGTAGCCAGAAATTGAACCAAACGTAGAACAAGAAAAACGGTGGCACTACTTATCAGTCCCCTCGCCACAAAAACCGGCTATGACACAAGAGAAAAACACCAACGATAGGGGACACCAACCTACAAGCAAGTAGTATACATCATCCAAACACATGCGGTGGTGCTCAGCAAAAAAGGGGAGTCCAATAATGCAAGTCCAAGAGAGAGAAGTGCGGCACTCACCAAATGCTGGGTATAAGACTTTATTGTAATCCAATGCGACTTACATCAAGCGGCAGTAGATGCGGGTGCGGGGCGAACACCTCCAGTGTGCGATGCCGGCGACAGCCATTTCGCGCGTCAACAACGTGCTTCCTCTGGCCGGAAAAGACCAGAGGAAGTTTCCGGCCAGAGGAAGCGCGTTGTAGACGCGCGAAACGGCTGTCGCCGGCATCGCACACTGGAGGTGTCCGCCCCGCACCCGCATCTACTGCCGCTTGATGTAAGTCGCATTGGATTACAATGAAGTCTTATACCCAGCATTTGGTGAGTGCCGCACTTCTCTCTCTTGGACTTGCATTAGTAGCCAGAAATTGGCCTACTCCCTTAACCCCTTAAGAACCTTGCCATTTTTCGCCTTAAGGACCAGGCCATTTTTTTCAAATCTGACGTGTCACTTTATGTGGTGATAACTTTAAAACGCTTTTACTTATCCAAGCCATTCTGAAATTGTTTTCTCATCACATATTGTACTTCATGACAGTGGTAAATTTGAGTCAAAATATTTCATTTTTATTTATAAAAAACACCAAAGTTATAAAAAATTGGGAAAAATTCACAATTTTCAAAATTTTAATTTCTCTGCTTTTAAAACAGATAGTGATACCTCCTAAAATAGTTATTACTTTACATTTCCCATATGTTTACTACATTTTCTTTTTTTGAGGGGGCCGTTAGAAGGCTTAGAAGTTTAGAAGCAAATCTTTAAATCTTTCAGAAAATTTCCAAAACCCACTTTTTAAGGACCAGTTCAGGTCTGAAGTCACTATGTGAGGCTTACATAATAGAAACCACCCATAAATGGCCCCATTTTAAAAACGACACCCTTCAAGGTAATTAAAAACTGATTTTACTAACTTTCTTAACCCTTTCGGTGTTCCACAAGAGTTAAAGAAAAATGTAGATGAAGTTTCAGAATTTCACTTTTTTTGGCAGCTTTTCCATCTTAATTTGTTTCCAGTAACAAAGCAAGGGTTAACAGCCAAACAAAACTCAATATGTATTGCCCTGATTCTGTAGTTTACAGAAACACCCCATATGTGGTACGGGTACACGGCAGGGCGCAGAAGGAAAGAAACACTGTATGGTTTTTGAAAGGCAGATTTCACTGGGATAATTTTAAGTTGCCATGACACATTTGAAGAACCCTTGATGCACCCCTAGAGTAGAAACTTCAAAAAAAAGTCCCCATTTTGGAAACTATGGGATAAGGCGGCGGTTTTGTATTATTTTAGGGTATATATGATTTTTGGTTACCCTATATTTAAGGCAAGGTAACAAAAAATAGCAGTTTTGGCAGCGTTTTTATTTTTTTTATTTACATTGTTCATCTGACAGGTTAGATCATGTGGTATTTTTATAGAGCAGGTTGTTTTGGACGCGACAATACCAAATATGACTACTTTTTTTGTTGTTTGTTTCAGTTTTACATAATAAAGCATTTTTGAAAAAAAAAATTTTTTTGTGTCTCCATATTCTGAAAGCCATAGTTTTTTTAGTTTTTGGGCGACTGTCTTATGTAGGGGCTAATTTTTTTTGGTATGAGATGATGGTTTGATTTGTACTATTTTAGGGTGCATATGACTTTTTGATCGCTTGGTATTACACTTTTTGTGATGTAAGGTGACAAAAAATGGCTTTTTTGACACACTTTTATTTTATTTTTTCAGGTATTTTACCTGAGCTGTTAGGTCATGTGATATTTTTATACAGCATGTTCTTATGGATGTGTCGATACCTAATATGTATACTTTTTTTTATTTATTTAAGTTTTACACAACAATAACATTTTTGAAACAAAAAAAAATCATGTTTTAGTGTCTCCATAGTCTGAGAGACATCGTTTTTTAATTTTTTGGGCGATTGTCTCAGGTACGGTAATATTTTTGGGGGATGAGATGACGATTTGATTGGCACTATTTTGGGGTGCATATGACTTTTTTATCGCTTGCTATTTCACTTTTTGTGATAAAGATGACAAAAAAGGGCTTTTTTGACACTGTTTCTTTTTTTTTTTCTTTACGGTGTTCATCTGAGGGCCGGGGTTAGGTCATGGGACATTTTTATAGAGTAGGTCCTTACGGACGTGGCATTACATAATATGCCTCCTTTTTTTTAGTTTTTTTTACATTTAACACAATAAAAGTATTTTTGAAGCAAAAAAAATATCATGTTTTTGTGTGCTCAGAGTTTGAGAGACATAGTTTTTTTATTTTTTGAGCGATTTTCTTAGTTAGGGGCTCATCTTTTGCAGGATGAGGTGACGGTTAGATTGGTACTATTTTGGGGGGCATACGTCTTTTTGATCGCCGGTAGATACTTTTCTTCTTTTCACAATTTTTTTATAATTTTTTTTTACATATTTTGGGAGGACGCTTTTTTGTCTTTTACTTGAAACTTTTAATTTCTTTTTGTAAACTTTTTTTTTTCACTTTATTTTTTGTCCCACTTCTGTATTGAAATGCATTAGCTGTAAGTGTATTACACCTCGTAATACACTAACAGCTTCCTGCCTGTGAGATCCAGGGGGCTGGATCTCACAGGCTGTTATGGAAGGCAGCCATGATGCCTAAGGAAGGCATTGGGCTGCCTTCCCTGCCATCGGGTCCCTGTCACAGGAGTGCGGGGACCCGATGGCCACCCTGGACACGGCAGTGCGAGAGTTAATGCGCCGGCATCAGTGTTTTCACCGATGCCGGCACATACAGCAGGGGTCCAGGTATCAGTGACTGCCGGACCCCTGCTATTGATCAGGTGGGCGGGCGCAGCTCTGCACCCGCCCGATCACAGTGCCGTACATGTACGGCACGGGTCCTTCAGGGTTTAATTATAACTCTGGATTAATAGGCAGACCTGGGGCCGTCCATTAGAATCCTGGCTGCCATGTTAAGACATTGGCACCCCACATCTGGATTAGCTAATGGGTGACAGAGGAAGCCCCCTCCCTCTGAAACCACTTAGATACCAAGGTCAATAGCGGCTGCAGCATCTAAGTTTTATCAGCTCTGATCTGTGGTTCCGGAAATCCAGGCTTTTAGAGCATAATACAAAAGAAGGATGAACAGGCCCCGGTATTTCCCGGTTCCTTGTCCGAAAAAAACACACTGATGGAGGCGCCAATCCCAGAAGGAAATAATTATGGTAAGGTTAGTGAAGGGTGTGATCACTTTAGCTGGAAAGTAGTGACAACTGAGGAGATATTACAGTATTCCCTGCAGCTGGAAAGTGATAATGACCCTGACTGAGGAATCTCCACAAGGTGTACTAAGTAGATGATTTAGGTTGTCTCTGTAATCGATTTACAGTATCTGTACTCACTTCACAGGGGGGTGGACACAGGATAAAGCTCAAGACACCTGATGGTGTCAGATGGTGAAGATTCACGGCAGCCAAAAACGGAAGGCTTCTGGTCAACAAGGTTTATTTAGGTATAAAGCTGGCCCTTAGATTGTGCTCATCGTCACATGGAATGTGAAGGGATTAAGATCGCCTCGTAAAAGACTAATAGTGCTCAGACACCTAAAAAGGCTTAAAGTGGACATAGCTCCACTACAAGAGACTCATCTAGAGGAAAGTAACTTTTGGAGGATGAAAAGGTTATGGATAGGTGAGGCGTTAGGATCCCTGTCGGTGGGGCGACAGGCAGGGGTGCTACTTCTATTGCATTCTAATTCTATTGCATTCTAACTACAGTATAAACTTATCTCAGCAAAAAATGATGGGGTGGGACGAATTGTTAGGACCACCATGGAAACCCCAGTAGGTATATATTGTAATATATAACATATATGCACTAAATGCGCATGCTAATACTTTTTGTTAATACATTGGAGGGGTGTATAATGCAGGAGACACAAGGACTTGGTTTGGTGGGAGGAGATCTAAACACAGTAAACAAGGTGTCGGAGGACAGGAAGAGAACCAGAACTGACCTAAAGCTAGGAGATAAGGCAATTCCACTTCTTTGCACACTCCTGGAAGCCACTGGGCTTATTGACATTTGGTGATATTTCAACCCTACGTAGAGGGAATTTATACACTTCTCTTACTCAAATCAATGTTTCTAGATGCTACAACTAATCTCTGTCTTTACAATGTCTTTTTGCAAAATCCCAAAGAACAAAACAAAATTTTGTTCTTTGACCATTATGCTGAGAAATTAGAAAGGGTATATGCTGATCACACCTCAACAGCCTTTTTTTTTAGGTATGGCAATAAATCAGGAAAACTTTTGGCAAGGCTAGCTAAAGGCAGGAGACCGCAACAACTAGTACCTAGACTCAGATCAATCACCGGAGGGATAACAGAAGATCCTAGAGACACCTTACAAATATTTAGGCACTATATGCACAGGATCCATATGACATGCAGCTAGGGAAAGCCTTTTTAGATGCTATAGATATAGGTCGCAGAGGAAGATCTTGTCATCCTGAATGTCCAAATAACTGAACAGGAAATACTCGCAGTATTTAAGTCTTTGCATAATGGGAAGACTCCGGATGGATTCCCAGTTGAGTTCTACAAGGGACTTAATAAGGAAATAACTTTCACCCTAATGTCACTATTCAATTCGATTCTACAGGGTCAAAATATTATGCCATAAGGTAGAGTGGCTCACAATAAATTACTGCCTAAACTGGATCTAAAGATCTAACTCACCCTGGCTCCTATAGGCCGATCTCCCTGATCAACCAAAATTTGAAGATCTTATCCAAAAAATGGGCAATAGATTGGCTGACATTCTTCCTAAAATAATAGGACACCATCGCAACATACAGTTGTGTTCAAAATTATTCAACCCCCAATGCTGTAAAAGGTTTTAGGGAATTTAGTGTACATTTGTAATTGTGTTCAGAATGAAATCTTACAAGGACTTTTTAAAGAACCAAATGCAACTAAAATGACATCAATTGTTTTTGCAATACAGTATTAAATGTTTTTTTGTGATTTCTTCATTGACACAATTATTCAACCCCTTAAAGACTACCACTCTTAAGAACAGAGGTTCATTCAAGTGTTTTCGATCAGGTATTGAAAACACCTGTGGATGTCAAAGAGCAGCAATCAAGCATAATAAGCACTAATTCGGCAGATTTAAAATGACTATGATACTCAGCTCCTTCTAGACATTTACTGGTGTGTTTACAAACATGGTGAAGTCAGGAGAATGGTCCAGGAAGACAAGAGGAGAGGTGATTTCTCTTCACAGGAAGGGCAATGGCTACTAGAAGATTGCAAAGATGTTAAACATACCAAGATACACCATAGGAAGCATCATTCGCAAAATCAAGGCAAAGGGCACTGTTGAAACGCTACCTGGTCGTGGCAGAAAGAAGATGCTGACCTTGACTGCTGTGCGCTACCTGAAGAGCAAACTGTTGAAAAGTCCCCGTGTGACTGCTGAGGAACTGAAAAAAGATTTATCAGATGCGGGTACTGAAGTTTCAGCTCAGACAAGGCGCACACTGCGTAATGAAGGCCTCCATGCCAGAACTCCCAGGCGCACCCCCTTGCTGTCTCCAAAGAATAAGAAGAGTCGACTGCAGTATGCCAAAAGTCATGTGGACAAACCACAAAAGTTTTGGGATAGTGTTCTGTGGACTGATGAAACAAAATTAGAACTGTTTGGGCCCATGGATCAACGCTATGTTTGGAGGAGGAAAAACAAGGCCTATGAAGAAAAGAACACCTTGCCTACTGTGAAGCATGGCGGGGGATCAATCATGCTTTGGGGCTGTTTTGCTTCTACAGGTACAGGGAAGCTTCAGCGTGTGCAAGGTACCATGAATTCTCTTCAGTACCAGGAGATATTGGATGAAAATGTGATGCAGTCCGTCACAAACCTGAGGCTTGGGAGACGTTGGACCTTTCAACAGGACAATGATCCCAAGCATACCTCCAAGTCTACTAGAGCATGGTTGCAGATTAAAGGCTGGAACATTTTGAAGTGGCCATCGCAGTCACCAGACTTAAATCCGATTGAGAACCTCTGGTGGGACTTAAAGAAAGCAGTTGCAGCGCGCAAGCCTAAGAATGTGACTGAATTGGAGGCTTTTGCCCATGAAGAATGGGCGAAGATACCCGTAGATCGCTGCAAGACACTTGTGTCAAGCTATGCTTCACGTTTAAAAGCTGTTATAACTGGAAAAGGATGTTGTACTAAGTACTAAGATTGAATGTCACTTGAGGGTTGAATAAAACTGATAATGATGTGAGCACAGAAAAGACATTTGTGGTTATTTCATTATAAATGTTATGTTATATTTGTCTGACTTACAAGTGCCTCTTTGATTTAATTGTAAACAAGATGACTGAAATGATCAAAATCAATGTCAAACTGGCCAAAACACTCAATTTCAGTGGGGGTTGAATAATTTTGAACACAACTGTACGTACTGTATTGGCAGTGCAAGATTGGGTAACAAGAAAAGGAAGTGAGAGGTGAGGTGGCTCAGCACTCAGCGATTGACGCAGAAAAAGCCTTTGATAATGTAAATTAGGAGTGGCTGGTTCTGGACTGAATGGTGATTGGGGGAGGCTTTCAGGCCTTTATTCAAGCAATATATACCTCTCCGCAGGCGAGAATTTGCCTCCCCAGATTCCTGCCTGCTCCGATCCAGTTCCAGAAAGGGACGAGACGGGGGTGCCCACTTTTATTTGACATAGCATTGGAACCATTGGCTCTGCATTTATTTAGATCAGAGGTATATTAGGAGATAAAGATAGGAAGACAAGAAATAAAAATAACCTGCTTCGCTGATGACATGCTCCTATTTCTGAATGACCTGGCCACATGCCTAGACAGGGTGTTAGATACTCTCAATAAGGTAGGTTCTTTAATGGGGTATAAAATAAATGTGGCCAAATGCCAGTTACTACAGTTAGAAGGTGGAAAATCACCAATGAGCAGGCAAGTTTAGTAACAGTGGCGAGGGACTTGATTATGTATTTAGGGATTAAAATTAGCATCATCATAAATTCATCATCGGTTTATAAACTAAACTACACCCCATTGATAAATGGGATTGTCCAGAAATTGCACAGATGGAAAGACTTGCTATTTTCTCTTCTGGGAAGGGCACATCTCAACTACCCCTCTTTTGCTGAAGCACACTGATGTAAGTAGGTTGCAGGCAGCCTTTGTGGAATTTATGTGGCAGAAAAAGCGGCCACAAATTGCCTACAAGAAGCTGTGCTTACTAAAATGGGAGGGAGGGCTACAAGCTACAAATATAAGAGGGTACAATTTAGCATCCTTATTTCGGCATATTAGAGACTGGACCTGGGGTACATCCAATTATTCGAACAGAGACTTGAAACAGGAGCTGGTTGGGCCGAATGATTTAAGGGCCCTGCTACACACCAAGAGACCCATTATCCCAGACTTAGCAAAAAATATTACATTAATTAGAGACACACTAGCGACCTGGAGACACATTCGTAAAATAGTCAAACTCCCTATGTATGTCTCGGCATACATGCCCTTATGGTCGCTCCCATACTTTCAGCAAGGCTCCACGAATAAATTACTTTGAGAGTGGAGACAGAAAGGAATTATGACCCTTAGGGCTCATGCACACGAACGTATTTTCTTTCCGTGTCCGTTCCATTTTTTTTGCTGACCGTATACGGAACCAATAATTTCAATCGTCTGCAAAATAAACGGAAGGTACTCTGTGGGCATTCCGTTTCCGTATGTCTGTATGTCCGTATTTCCGTTCCGCAAAAAAATAGAACATGTCCTAATATTGTCCGCATTACAGACAAGGATAGGACTGTTCTATTAGGGGACAGCTGTTCCGTTCCGCAAAATACGGAATGCACACGGATGTCATCCGTCTTTTTTGCGGATCGCAAAATACATATGCTTGTGTGCATGAGATATTCTGGTAACCTCAGGGGGAAAAATACTTTCTTGGGGGGAGGTGCAGGATAAATTCCAGCTCTCATTAAAACACTGTTTGCAGTATCTACAGGTTCTCATTTTGCACATCCCAGGCACATCCCATTTTGCACATTGATGGTGGGAAACAACATTGTGGGATAACACTCTGACCTTCAAAATCAGAGAAGGAATGGATAAAATCAGATCTGCTATTAGTAGAGAACAATGAAGGGAAACCCAGTTTCAAATCATCCACAAGGCAACTTATGCCTTTGATTTATCCTATAGAAAAGCCCCAGCCCATTACCTGAGAAGTTGTCCCAAGTGTGGACAATCGAAGGCGGATTTACTTCATGGTACATGGGGCTGCCGAAATTTGAGGACATTTTGGGGACAAGTTTGTTAATATATTGCAAAAATATGGGATATTGAGGTTCAGGATACCCCTTAACAATGTATTTTTCAGTACATATCCAGGGACCAAGAAGCTGACTCAACGAATAGAGTGGCAGCTAAGGGTCCACATTTACTGTCTGAAGACACAGTTAACTTAGATTTAAAACGCTACCCTCTGGATTGTAAAATTGCAACACACACATTGCACACTTATATTGCAATAGTTCACAAAAAAAAAAAATTTGAACTGTCTGGAGATGCCCTGATACACATTTCAGACTAGTATGTCATGTGTTTTCATTCAAAGATTTAAACTCCTACCCTCTGGATTGTAAAAATTGTAAAACCCATGTTGCACTGATAATGATTTAAAACTAGTATTTTGCGTGTTTTCACTCAGATTTAAAATGCTCATAATAAAATGAGTGGCAGGCAGGCACTATATAACCTGTGGTTGTATGGACAAATCAATCAAGTGGATGTGTATATAACATGATTTATTATAAAGTATAATTAATAATATAATAATAGTCACCAAAATCCAGTATCTAAAACATAACTTTTAATAATATGCTATAAAATATTGCCCACATATAATCCAAAACATATAAAAAAAGAAAATAATAAATCAAATGAAAATAACTATTCCGTATTGGACGGATCAGCATAGGGTGGGTCAGGTAGACCAATGATAGTTATGAAAAGGGCGATAGTCCCTAATACTCACCCTATACTATAGGCCCTACCTTTAAACGGAATAGCCGCCCTGATAGAAGCGATCCCGTGTCTCGTGCCTCCTGTAAACCCTAGGAGACCCTGACAATGGAATGTATACCGCCACTCATGTCAGCGGCATGGAGACTATTCCTAGACTAATTGAACATACAAAAAACAAGGTACAAATATTCCTCCATGCAATGGAAATGTGACAAAACATGCAACACAAAAAAATCTCTGAAGACAGTTCCAACGCGTTTCGTCTGGTTGGTAATAGGCTCATCAGGGGACAAACCAAATATATTCGTCATAAACAGATACCCACACCATCAAATAATTAGTATAACTACACTGATAGAATCTTGTCTAGGACAAAGAAACAACGTCAAGATAAGACATATAAATAAGTAGATCCCATCAAAGTGATAATCATTGTCTGTGGTTCAAACAAGAGATATCAGACAAATTGATTTACCTCAAGATACTGAGGTGTTATTGGATTCAACCTCACTGTTAGAGATAATTGAGGCCCCAAAAGATTACTACCACCGGGTTAATGCTGCTGAAATTAGGGTGACAGCATTTAACTCCATATCATAGGAGTAGCTGTCTGAGGCGGTTTTTCCAGGTGCTTGTGGATACTTGGATCCCACATCTTGCAATATTTTCAATATTCTGGGCTCAGGTTTGGAGATGGTACTCCGTAGTGACCTGGTGTGAGTACCAACAAACCTGACACAATTGATCTCTCATGGGATGACGTCCCTGCCCTTTTAACTGTGGTATTCACCTGTCTTATGTACCGGGCAACCCACGGGCATACAGACATCACGTCTTACTGTAGGGCGGCCTGCTCCGGGGGTCTGTAATGAACTGTGTTTGTTGCGTTTCTTTTCAGCTGTCCTGGGCAAAAATGTATAACTCAGTATCCGCCACATATTTGAATTAAGCTATAATTTTGCACCTTTGCATCGTTCAACAGGATCAATGCCTAATTGACATTTATACTCAGCAACATTAACCCGTTGGTAGTAATCTTTTGGGGCCTCATCTATCTCTAACAGTGAGGGGGAATCCACTAACACCTCACTATCTTAAGGTAGATCAATTGATTTTTTTGTCTTGAAATCTCTTGTTTAAACCACAGACAATGATTATTACTTTGATGGGATCTACTTATTTATACGTCTTATCTTAACATTGTTTCTTTGTCCCAGACAAGATTCTATCAGTGTAGTTATACTAATTATTTGATGGTATCTGTTTATGACAAATTTACTTGGTTTGTCCCCTGATGAGCCTATTACCAACCAGGTGTTGGGACTGTCTTCAGAGATTTTATGTGTTGCATGTTTTGTCACATTTCCATTGTGCACACCACTGGGGGCATATTTGTACCTTGTTTTTTTTTTTTTGGATGTTTAATCAGTCTAGGAATAGTCTCCATGCCACTGACATGAGTGGCGGTATACATCTTATTGTCAGGGTCTCCTAGGGTTTACAGGAGGGACGAGACATGGGATCGCCCCTATCGGGGCGGCTATTCCATTTATAGGTAGGGCCTATAGTATAGGGTGAGTATTAAGGACTATCGCCCTTTTCATTACTATCATTGGTCTACCTGACCCACCCTATGCTGATCTCCCCAATATGGAATAGTTATTTTCATTTGATTTATTATTTTCTTTTATATATTTTGGATTATATGTGGGGCCTATTTCATAGCATATTAATAAAAGTTATGTTTTAGATAGTGGATTTCGGTGGCTATTGGATTTGTTTGCCACTATCAATATCTTACTTGAGACGGGTGTATGTTTGTACTGTGAAGTAATATAATAGGTATTATGAAACATGATTAATAATAGGGGACAAAAATGGATGGTTGAAAACAGTAAATATACAATTAATAAATATACATCCCCGTAACTGATACTCTCTAGATGTGCACATAGGCCCTAGGTAATCTAAATATGCGCTAAAAATAGAATCTATTATATATGCAGACCTTAATAAAAATATAATAAAAAATAAAAATAATTCTAATGCTATAATAAAAAGCAAAAGCTACTTGGTGACAAAATCATGAATTGATAACTATTATTGATAGCTGCAATATAAATAGGCAGGTGTCTTCTAGAGTTGTATAAATAGACCGGCGTCCCCCTGATACAATGTGTCAGTATCATTTTGCCAGGATACTTGGATAGCAGGGGAAGCAATAGTTCATTCAGCAGTCAGGCATAATGTTAGCGAATGTTCGATCGAATTAAATAGCAGAAAAAGCAATCATTCATTCAACAGTCTGGCATATTGTTGCCTATTGTAACACGCTAATGTGTATAGTTACATTACCATCCGCTCCGTAATTCAAATATGTGGATCTCCTTCTCGTAATGTGCAAGATGTGTGCTGCGGCCGCTTGCCGTACTAAATTGATTAAGTTGCATTCCCCCGGCGTCACATGCGGCATACCACGTGATCGGATTCAGGGATTTTCTTTAGATGAAGTGTGTAATCAGCGGGATCTTTACTGCAGGATAGATATACGGAGTCTTTATATCCGGATGGGTATGCGTCGATAGTAAAGATGATGGTCACCTTATAATCTTATCCAAATTGCGCCATGTAGTCAAATTATCCAACCAAACGTGTTTCGGAGCTACGTCTGCTCCTTCTTCAGTGGTAGTGGAATATATAATTAAAAATTAAATAAAACAAAAGTAAAAGCTAAATAAAATGAACAAAAATCATGTAACCAAGGGAAATGTAAATATTTAGCAAAAAACGCATATAATCATTCATTTTGCGTTTTCCATGCGTCATTTTCATAAAAAATGCAAGTGCATTTTCCATTTGTTTTTTTTCAATAATTATTATTTGAATGTTCCCATAATGTTTACTTTGTATTCTCAAAGGAACTGAGTATGTTATTTTGTTTTGACTCTATATTCCTTGGGTATTTTTATAATATGTTCTTCTTATTTCAGTATTCTTCTAAATCACTACTAATTGAAGTAAGGACCTCAGTATGGATGAATCTGAATGAAAAAAAAGTTGGTTGCGGGGGGGCGTGGTCTGCTCGTCGATGGCGCCGGACACTTAGAGCTTCAGCTCCGACCCTAGCGCCCTTATAACGGCTACCACCGCAGCTCATAGGACAGCAAACCCGGTTCGGGGGTCCGCCACATTGCACCCGACATAGGCAAGTTAAAGAAACAGCAGGCGCCGAAGAAACTCACCGAATTCTTTGTTCTTTGCCCAGTTGGCTCCACGCAGCCCGACACATGTTAGTGCGCTATCCCCGTCTCCTCCTGCAGCTCCCTCTCAGGCCTCCTCCTCGGGACCCTCCCTGGACCCAGCAGATTTCCCTCAGGCTGCATCTCCCTCCCTGCTACTGACTGAAAGCTCTATGCAGGCCATGCTAAAGTCGCTCCGCTCCTCCATTAAGGAAGACATCTCCAGTGCACTGAAGGAGTTAAGGTGCGAACTACATAGTCTGGGAGACCATACTGCGCACGTGGAGGGTAAAATGGCCGAGTTTGCCGCCTCTCATAACACGCTAATAGATGCCCATGAGGCAATTGAGGAGGATGTGGCAGAGCTGAAGGCCAAGCTACTGTATTTAAAGGACCGCCATAGGCGGAATAATGTGAGCATCCGGGTGGTGCCGGAGACGACTGGCTCTGAAGGCTTAGACTCCCTTCTTAGAGGATTGATTAAAGAAGCACTTCCTGCAGTATCTGAAACAGATCTTATTGTGGACCGTATCCATCATGTTCCCAAGCCTAAAGGCCTGGACCCGTCATTGCCGCATGACATAATAGCATGTATCTACTTTTATTATATTAAGGATCAGTTCCTAAGGGCCTTCCGGCAGAATCCTACTCCCTCTCCGGTCTTCAAAGGAATTTCAATCATTCCTAATTTGTCAGCAGCCACGATGGCTAAACGGAGGGAGTACTCCCAAATAACAAGAATTCTTCGTGAGCAGCAAATTCGGTATCGCTGGGGATTCCCCGTTAAGCTGCTGGTCGCACACAAAGGCGCACAACATATCTGGAGCTCTCCTCAAGAAGCAGCAATCTATACCAATCAAGAAGCAGCAATCTATACCAATGGGGGCTACTCCCGGTTTTCCACAGGAGGGGAATAGAGACCCGAACAAGCCGGATAAGATTTCTGAGTGGGAGACTGTGTGAACTTCCACATGCAATGTCCCTACTGAATCATTAGGGTACTGGGAAGTCGGTACATGTGAGTGACTGTCATTCAGGTTTATTCTTTTCCCCCCTCCCAGTCTGCTTTGTAACCTCAGCAGACATCCTTTCAACTTGCAGTGTACACTGTGGTTTTGGGCAGATTTCACTCGCTCCTGTTCCTACAAGTTTAATTTGTTTTACCTTTCTGTTCAATCTCTTGTCTTTCTTTGGCGTACTGTTTCATGGGTACCTATAGTCACTGTGCCTTTGTATTATGAACTTGTATTGTAAAGGTCTCTCTGCATTATGCACCGCATCTCTCAGTATGGTATCACGGGGCTGAAGATCTTCTCTAATAATGTGAGAGGCCTGAACTCTCCATTCCGGCGCTATCAGCTTTGGTCTGACCTTGTAAAATCTCGCTGTGATGTGGCCCCAATACAGGAATCCCATTTATTAGAGAAAGATCAACATAGATGTGTACACCGTCCTTTCCCTCATATGTTCCTCTCCCCCTCTGTTAAAAGGTGGAAGGCAGGCACATTTATTGGGGTCAAAGCTTCAGTAGCATTCACTCTCCACCACTGTGTTACAGATATTTCTGGACGGTATGTTATTTTAGTCTGTTCTATAGAGGGAGCCTGTATACTATAGCATCTGTGTACGCACCCAATGTCCGGCAGAAGTTCTTTCTTAACAAGTTTTTAAAGAAAATTTGGTGATTTTAATATTTCGATTAATGCGAATATTGACTAATGTGCAGCCCGTGGGGGTTAGGCAGAAAGATTTGAGATCTCTCCTTAGCACCAAGCTGTTTCATAATATCTGGAGATATCATCATGGCGAGGAGCAAGACTACACTTACCTGTCGCAGTCTCAAATTGACAATTTTTTTATATTTAGAGACATTCTACGTAAGGCATACCGGTTGGATATTGGTTGCGCCACCTGGTCTGACCATGCTCCCATCACCCTTGTACTGGACACGGGTCTGCCCAACTGCTCTCCCCCTCAGTGGAGCCTTAACCCCTACTTATTTAAAAGTGAGCAGAGGGTTGAGGAATTCCGCTCTAAGATGCAAGATTTCTTCTACCTCAATGTAAGTACGGAAATCTCTCCCTCAACATTATGGCTCTCCCACAAGGGGAGAGAGGGATTTTGTTGCAATCGGCTGCTCGCCTTAAGAAAAATAAGGACCAGCAACTGACAGTAGCGTTATCCGCTTTAGATGCAGCAGACAAGCTTTTTAAGCAGGCCCCAATCCCTACTAATTTACGAGACCTCCAGGACGCCCGGTCGCATGTAAAATCTCTCCTCCTTTATAAGCATGAAAGGATCGTACGTAGACTCCGAAACTCTTTTTATCATATGGGTGATTGAGCAGGTGTGCTTCTCGCTAACAGGCTTCATTGCAGAGCTGCTGAGTCTAAAATAGGCACGTTGCAGTATGATGGTTCTACATATATGCACCCTCAGGAGATAACTAATGCGTTTGCCTCATACTATGGGCGCTTGTATAACCTCAGTGAGGATGTCTCTGTCTCACAGCCGACCACTGACAGCATAAAGTCCTTTTTGGACTCAGTGATCCTCCCTTCCCTGACTAGTGAGCAGCTGCTTGCTCTAAACACACCCATAATTGACGAAGAGGTTCTTCTTGCCATTAGAAGCACCCCATTAGTTAAAGCTCCAGGTCCGGATGGATTTATTTCTAATTACTATAAGACTTTCCAGCAACAGCCGACCCCCTCATCTGACTACCTTATTTAACAGCTTTCTTACTCCACAAGCTATACCCCATGATATGTTGACAGCCACGGTGGTTACCATCCCAAAACCGGACAAGACCCCTGATGAGCAGTCTAATTTTCGGCCTATATCTTTATTAAATGTAGATTTAAAACTCGGCTAAAATTTTGGCATCTCGCATTAATACTTATCTCCCGTTCTTGGTTGACCCAGACCAGGTAGGTTTCGTACCTGTGAAGCAGTGTCTAGATGGAACCAGACGGATGCTTAATTTGATCCAAATAGCGGAGGAATCTGGGGACCCCACAATGTTTCTCTCCCTTAATGCTGAAAAAGTGTTTGATAGAGTGCATTGGGGGTTCCTAGAACAGGTTTTAGTTAAATTTGGGTTTGCAGGCCCCATATGTACGGCCATATTGGGTTTATATACTCACCCCTCAGCTAGAGTATTGGCCTCTGGTTTAGTCTGTGACCTGTTTCCGATTACGAATGACACTCGTCAGTGGTGCCCACTGTCACCGCTTATTTTTGCTTTGGTTATAAAGCCCCTAGCAGCTTATATTCGCACCTGTCCCCGGATTCGGAGGATCTCAGATGGTAATTCCACACACGTAATTGGTCTCTATGCAGACGATGTAATACTGGCAGTAACAGACCCTGAACGATCTCTAGCTGCAGTAGCGGAAATTCTTTGTTTGTACTTTCAATGTTCTTACTATAAACTAAATGAAAAGAAGACCATAGTACTGGATTTCCATGTATCAGATACGCCCAAAACTGGTCTCCAAGCGAAATACCCTTTTTAATGGGTTGCCAGCTCCATCACCTACTTAGGAATGGAACTTGCTCGCTCTGTTCTGGAGACCCTCTCTATTAATTTGAGCAATTTAAGGGTTAATCTTATGAGGGATTATACTAGAATGTCTCAGATCCATTTATCATGGATCGCTCGCATTAACGCTGTTAAGATGTTGTCTCTTCCTAAAATACTGTATTTTTTCAGGTGTTTGCCATTACTATTGCCTAGAAGGCAGATTGCACAGCTCCAGCGTGACTTTATGAATTTCATCTGGGACAATAAGCATCCTAGGATATCTAAAGGCGCACTTCATCCCCCTATCAGATGTGGAGGCCTAGGAGTCCCTGACCTATACAAGTATTATCTGGCAAATCTAGCAGAGCAAGCATTTTAATGGTGGTCTCCATCCTCTCCTCAAAAATGGCTTTGTATAGAAGAATCCTATGTAAGAGGCCAGTCCCTGACAGCTTTGCTTGAAGCTTGTAGTCTGAAGACCTTTCATTATTTTCCCCCACTTTATACCATGCGGGCTACAATGTTTATTTGGGTACATCTCTTAGATTCGTTTAAGTTGTTCCATGTGCCTCCTCATAACGTTCCTATATCTGCATGGGAATATCACATTCCCGACCTGTCCCTAGAGCTCTGGCAGTCTAAAGGTATTCAACATCTCGATTGTCTATATGATAATTTTTCTCTAGTTGACTTTGCCACTCTACCTGACAAATACTCTCTTCCAAACAATCGCTTTGATCAATTCCTTCAAATACGGCATTTTTTTAAACTCTATGTCTCTGCGAAGTAGTCCCACCACTAACTCCTTTCAACTCTTTCTTCGTGGCTGCTGCCTCCTTAGGCCTAAGCTGTTCACTTTTTATGTTGCCATCCTCCCCTCGGATTTGAAGGATAAGCAACCTTTTATGCTCTGCTGGGAACAGGAATTGGGGAAAACGTTTTCTGTGCGGCAATGGAACATGGCGTTGTACTGGTCCTTTAAATGTTCCAAATGCATTAATCACGTTAAACAGGCTAGGCGGATCCAGCTGCGCTAGTACTTAACACCCAATAGACTGGCCCATTAAGTCCCTGGACTCACTTTGGTGGAGAGGATGTGGTGCAGTAGCAACCCCCCTGCATATGTGGTGGGCTTGCCCTTCAGTTACTTCCTTTTGGTCTGGCATTAAGGACCTTCTTAGAGAAGTCACATCAGATGACATAAACCTCTCCCCCGAACTGACAATTCTGGGGATTGGTCTAGTGGATATTCCTTTCGCATTAAGAGGGAATACTGCACATGTTATTAGTGCTGCACGTAACATCATAGCTCTCCAATGGAAATTGGCGCAGTCCCTGTCAATAGCTGCAGTTGTGCAATCTGTCAATGAACATATGCATTATGAAATGACTTTTGCAGTTACATCGCGCTCTAAGATACGAATACATAATCAGTGGGTCTCTTGGCTGTCTAGTCGTTACGCGTCTCCTTTGCCCACTTCCCTACTCTAAAGTTCTGCTACTCCAATACTATTTTGCTTTTGGATCTTGCCTCCCCATGTACTTATGTGCTAAGCCAGTGATGATTGATGTCTATTTTGCTCACCTCTGTATTTCAATGTTATTACTGTTGTTTTCACCTTGACGTTACTACTGTATTTCCACTAGTACACATGTTCGTTTTCATGCTGAAACTTCAATAAAAATTTATTGAACATTAAAAAAAGTTGGTTGCGGCCCATCAAAGAGAAGACACCGAGGTGCTGGTAGTACAGCATGACCTCAACGTCCTGTCTCCAAAAAGCAGCCACCCCATCTCTACAGGAAACCGAACAGTTCCATATCAGCATTGAGGCGGCCAGGTAGCATGGTGTCAAATTCAAATTTCTTTCTAGATTCGATTCTTGACATACATGCCACATGGTTGCCACCTCTCCACGGTCTGTTGACTTTTTTAAAAGCGACTAAGGTAAATAACATTGGATCGCTGTTATGCTGCTCTTTAAAATGTTTGGATACTGAGTGTTGTTCAAATTTGTTTTTGATATTAGTAATGTGTTCGGCTATTCTATTTTTCGGACATTCTGACATTCTAACATACAGATGACATCCGACGTATTACATGTCAGACATTTTTTAATCTGCTGAAATGTTGAATTCTGTGTTGAACGAACTGTTGTAATTTTACTTGAAAAATTGGTAATCTTACAACCTTTGCAGCTTCCACATCTGAAGAACCCTCTTAGAGAGAGCCAACTTGATTTTACGCGCATTGTCGTTTTTTTATTCATATGTTTTATAGACTGTGCCCCTTTTAGACCCAAGTTTGGGGCTTTGGTGTATTATTCGCAGTTGTGTTTTTAACAATGGTCCTATAATTCTGTCTCTCAATAAATAAGTTTCTTGACTATTCTTTCTATTGTTTTGTATTGTGAATTAAATGGGAGTATAATGCGTATAAAGTCATCTCGTTCCCCTTTTCTTTGGATAGGTGTAAAAAAAATATTAATGTCCATGGTTCTAACTTTAAAAAAAAAAAATCTGGATTTTTATATTTAAATCCAAAAATTCTACTTGTATATTACTAATGTTAGATGTGAAGCTTAG
The DNA here is from genome assembly GCA_033119425.1 of Bufotes viridis. Lineage (NCBI taxonomy): Eukaryota > Metazoa > Chordata > Amphibia > Anura > Bufonidae > Bufotes > Bufotes viridis. The sequence continues at coordinate 355,495,262 of CM065589.1, forward strand.
ATTAAACTCTTTGTCTTGTGGCATCATATCTATTATTTCCCTAAGGTGACTAATTTGTATTATAATTTCTTCTAAAATCTGTGTATGTCTTTTAATTACCATTTGAACTAGTGTACATGAATGTGTCTTCATCAATGAATCCCACTCCCTACGGAAGTCCTCATTGTATAGATCCTGTGCCCGGTCTTTAATAAGTGCTAAGCCTTTTGGTGTCAAGCCACTTTCCAAATATTGATTTAGCGATTTTATCTCCCATTTTAATTGTCTATGGAGTAGTTTCTCTAAATCTCTAAAGATATCCGTGTTGGACCTAGTTGACACACCTGGATCGATATTGTCCAGTTGTTGATCAAACATGTATGTCTCAACCTTTTTGCATTTATTGTCTATACAGCTCCAGATATCCATAATAACTGAGACGGGAGCTCAACTGCAGGGTGAGAAAAAGTTATACCGATAGTAAAATAAAGCGTTGTTACATTGATGACATTATTTTATATGGCAAAAAACTGAAGATGATTTAAGGGACTTCTTGAGGGATATCTATATTAATGAAAGAAATCTAAGCTTCACATCTAACATTAGTAATATACAAGTAGAATTTTTGGATTTAAATATAAAAATCCTGAATCACAAACTGGTCTGTAGTGCTTATCATAAACCAGTAATGAGAAACAGTTACTGTATTTTTTGCTCTATAAGATGCACTCCCCCCCCCCGAAAAGTGGGTGAAATGCTGAAATTTACAATGATACACGGCCGCCGCGATGCTGCCCAGTGCGGTCGGTGGGTGTATCCTCTGAGAAGGAGGAGGGGCTGGGGGCCGGCATCTGGATTAGGAATGACAGCGGGGACTAGTGCAGCCCCTGTATTCTATTGCATCGGCCCCGCTCACTGTTGTACAATCTTATCTAACCTGTAGGCATTGTTAAGATATAATAATCATGTGTAATCCTTCCTTATTACTTACAACTAAGTTTTGTAGCAGAGAGGAGGGAGGAGGCAGGCCGGGAGTGTGGACGGGCAGCGCGTCACTCACTATGTCATGCGCCTGTGCTGCCCACTTTATGAATAAAGCAGGTGTTGCAGGAGCGGTACGTAGTGAGTGACGCGTCGCCCGCCCGCCCTCCTGGCCTGCCTCCTGCCTGCCTCCTCCCTCCTCTGCTACGGAACTTAGTTGTAAGTAATACAGCTGGATTAAACATGATTATTATATTTTAACAATGCCTACATTTTAGATAAGATTATACAACAGTGAGCGAGGCCGGTTCATTAGAATACAGGGACCGCACCGATCCCTGCTGTCATTCCTAATCCAGATGCCGGCCCCCACCCCCTGTATTGGGGGCCATTCATACTGCAGGGACACTGTTATGGGGGGGGATTTGTGGATGGCACATAGCATAAGATGCTATATATGTGTCATCCACAGATCCCCCCCCCATAGAAGTGTCTCCACGCCACAGCTAACTGCACCACCACCTGATACGGAACGTGTTAGCAGGAGGCAGCATTTCACTAACATGGTTGAACAGTACGTCTGCACACCCCTCCATGTACTGACTAATGGTTCGGCCCCATTCAACTTCTGGGTCTCCAAATTGTCCACGTGGCCAAATTTAGCATTTTATGCCCTGGAGGTGCTGGCCTGCCCGGCGGCCAGCGTTTTGTCTGAACGTGTATTCAGCACGGCAGGGGGCGTCATTACTGACAAACGCAGCCGCCTGTCCACAGCCAACGTGGACAAGCTGACGTTCATAAAAATGAACCAGGCATGGATCCCACAGGACCTGTGCCTCCCTTGTGCAGAATAGACATTTATAACTGCCTCCCCCTCAACCATGTATTCTTGCACTTCTTTATTGAATCCTCATTTTTTTTAACTTTACCATGATCTTGCGGTGCAACCCAAAGTTGAATGAACCTCTCCTCTGTCTGGGTGCTGGGGCCAAAATAACTGAAAGTGGCCTTCTCCAGTGGTGGGTGATATGACGCATGATTCCTTGCTGTGGGACCTCTCTCCTCTGTCTGGGTGCTGGGCCGAAATAACTGAAAGTGGCCTTCTCCAGTGGTGGGTGATATGACGCATGATTCCTTGCTGTGGGACCTCTCTCCTCTGTCTGGGTGCTGGGGCTGAAATAACTGAAAGTGGCCTTCTCCAGTGGTGGGTGATATGACGCATGATTCCTTGCTGTGGGACCTCTCTCCTCTGTCTGGGTGATGGACCTAAATAACTGAAAGTGGCCTTCTCCAGTGGTGGGTGATATGACGCATGATTCCTTGCTGTGTGACCTCTCTCCTCTGTCTGGGTGCTGGGGCCGAAATAACTGAGAGTGGCCTTCTCCGGTGGTGGGTGATATGACGCATGATTCCTTGCTGTGGGACCTCTCACCTCTGTCTGGGTGCTGGGCCGAAATAACTGAAAGTGGCCTTCTCCAGTGGTGGGTGATATGACGCATGATTCTCTGCTATGGGACCTCTCTCCAATTGATATTGGTTAATTTTTATTTATTTTATTTTATTTTATTTTAATTCATTTCCCTGTCCACATTTGTTTGCAGGGCATTTACCTACATTTTGCTGCCTTTTGCAGCCCTCTAGCCCTTTCCTGGACTATTTTACAGCCTTTTTAGTGCCCAAAAGTTCGGGTCCCCATTGACTTCAATGGGGTTCGGTAAAAAGTTCGGGTCGAGTTCGGATCCCGAACCCGAACATTTTCGGGAAGTTCGGCCGAACTTCCCGACCTGAACTTCCAGGTGTTCATTCATCTCTATTCATAATACCTATTATTATATTATTAATTATACTTTATAATAAATGCTTATTTTTATAGCAGCTATCAATAATAGCTATCAATTCATGATTTTGTTACCAAGTCGCTTTTGCTTTTTACTATAGCATTAGCAGAAGGACCCAGCTTCGCACTGGTATATTTCATCTATTTCATTTAATGTTTGTGTGTGTTCTTAAAAGATATCGACAGTGTGTCCCATCAAGAAGCTATTTATAAGACATGTTTACGGTGGTATTACACACCGGCTAGACTCCATTTAATGTTTCCCTCTGCTAGCCCTGCTTGCTGGAGAAGATGTGGTGGCCGAGGATCTATATTGCATGTCCTTTGGGCCTGCCCCAAGCTCACTGGCCTCTGGAATGAGGTGCAAAGCCTTTTGTCTACGCTCTTACCTGTCCCTGTTATACTCACCCCGGATACAGCCCTTCTCTTTATTTTCCCAGATACCTTACCTCAGAGATACCGTCCGCTTACTGCCCACATATTGATGGCCACTAAACTAGCCATCACTAGACACTGGAAAACTCAGGTGATTCCTTCCCTTTGTGAGATCGTGGCGATAGTGAATACCACTTGTATGTATGAGAGAATGTGGCATGGGAGACTGCCCTCCATGTCAAAATTTTTTGTTTTGTGGTCGGACTGGATATCCAGTTCTTGGTATTCATCTTGACTGTCTTGCATGCATTGCCTTTATATAGATGCATAGAATATATTGTCATGTGCTCGCTGGCCTCTATAGAGCTGATAACGTCTCGACTGATACAGTTACCCCGAACCCTGGTGCTGCTTTTCCGTTGTTTGGTGCTTATTGTTCCGTTCCACTTTTATGTTACCTCTTTCTTATCATCTCTGCTTAGTGGAGTCAATGGTAGTGGCTCTGCAAGCTCCACATGAGTGTGGATATATTAATGGCATGCACTGTGTATGTCCCTGCTTTACCATCTTTTTATGCTAATGTACTGCTGCAAGGGGACTGTATTACTCTTCGCGCCTCTATTATCACACTGTGTGGTTACCATATGTCCTTATATTGATGCTGGTTTATAACTGTGTATTTACACTGTACTGATTTTGCATCTTTAAACTTTAATACAAAATACTGTGAACGGAAAGATATTGACAGTATCCCCCATAACAGTGACCTCTACAGCACCCCGCACCTTTAACAGTGAACTCCACAGTCCCCCACCTTTTAACACTAAACCCCCACAGTGCCCGGCCACTTTAAAATGGGACCTCCACAGCAGCTCATCCCCTTAACTTTGACCTTCACAGCAGCCCACGCCTTTAACAGTGAGTTTCACAGCACCCCATTTCCTTGACAGTGACCTCCTCAAGGGCCTGCCCCCTAACAGTGACCTTACATTACCCTGCTGCCTTAACAGTGACCTCTACAGCAGTTGCCTCTTTAATAGTGGCCCCTGCCCCCTTAACAGTGACCTCCACAGTGTCCGCCCCTTTAACAGTGACCTCCACAGCAGCCTGCCCCCTTAACATTAACATTCACAGTGAACGCCTCTTTAACAGTGACCTCCATAGTGCCCGCCCCTTTAACAGTGACTTCCACAGCGCCCTGCCCCTTTAACCCTAGGGCTACACGATGACATGTGTCGTGTGACATTTTGTCTCAACAATTTTTATAATGATAGGCTATGGCAGGGACGTAGCTAAAGGTTCATGGGCCCTGGTGCTAGGGTGCAAGAGCTCAGCTTGGACCCCCCCTTACCTTAGTGCTTTGTGGCCAGGGAAGCACATAGTCTTTGTGCTGCCAGAGGCAAAAATTTAAACAGCAACCCATAACCCTCCGACTCCCGCCCCGACCCAAGCCAAATTCTTGACCTAAACCCTTCTGTTAAGCCAGAACTGTAACTTGACCAGCATGCACTTTCTATAATACTGGTGGTCAGATTCATCACTGGTTATAACAACAGATGGAGAGAGGTAAGAGGGGCTCTGGGGAAATATTGGGATGTGTTGAGAGCTGATCCCCAATTACAAATGGTACTCACCTCCCAACCATCAATTATTGGAGAGCCAGGAATCTCCAGGACCATTTTATTCAGAGCTTCTATAATCGCAGAGAAGTGGGCCTGTTTGGTGACAAAGGGACCCCATGGGGTAACAGAGCTTGTGGGAAGTGTGTGGCCTGCCCTAATATAGATAGGGCCACCCACTTCCACAATTCTGCTAATGATAAGGAGTACAAAATCACCCATACCATCAATTGTGCGACGATTGGAGTGATCTATTGGGAAATTTGCCCTTGTAACCTGATTTACGTGGGAATGACCTCTCGCCAACTGAGAAGGGGGGTGAGGGAGCATGTTCTCTCCATCATTGCAGCTAGGGATGTGGAGGACGATGCTACCCTGAAACCCCTGGCCAAACACTTTAAGGAACATCACGATTGCGATTAGACACGATTGAGGGTGAGGGGGATTGATAAAGTCATCATTTCACCACGTGGAGGCAACTGGCAAAAAATACTCTCCCAAAAGGAGACTAAATGGATTTTTCTTCTCCAGACGATTGCACCCATGGGTTTGAATGATGGCAATAGCTTTGCCCCTTTTCTATAATCATGCGTCTATCGATTAGGGAATCTGCCTCACTGATGTGACTTCTCTACTCCAGACTGACTTTTGTATTGTTTTTAACTGTTTTTTATTGTTTCTTTCTTATTGTTTTTAACAGTGCAATACTTTCGTTTAGACCATCAACTAGTGATATGCTTCCTAGATATGGCATACCCATTGGGAAAGCACACTATACGATAAATATCGGATTCATGATAACTTGGCTGGACTTGATCCTATATATTTGATTATGAAAAAACTTTTTACACTTGCACTGCATGTTCACTTTATACAAGCACTGGCACTAGCACTGTATTTTTTTATTTTTTTGTTTGTTGCACTGTCACTTTTATGGAGTAACGTATATGAATTGATATTATTTATAGTATATTATAATATTATGTATTCTTATTTTATTTAATTTTTTCATTGAATACATTAGGTGGCACTGCTTGGTTATTCAAACTTTGTGTCTATTTGCAATGGTACACTAAGCAGGGATTATGAGGGTTATACTATATAAGTTGGTGTAATATTTACATAATTGTGTGCACATTATGGTTCATGTCCTGTCCATTAGCCTAAAAACGTATTAAGTTCGTTTATATCAAATATAGGTGTCATCCCTTTAAGAGTTTGCATTAATATAGTCAGCAATGGGTTATAATGTCATATGCGATCATGTGATCGCTCACTTGGTTTGTCTTGGTAAGAGGCGTGGTCTCGCGAGATTGAATGAGACTCCTTTGTTATACTGACGGGATGATACTTATAATTATCGCGCGTTTTAGTATGCGTTTTTTCGCGATGTACGTGATTTTGTTTACTGACGCGATTTTTTCTGTCCGATATTATCACGAAACACGGGGTTCTCGGATTCTCTCGCGATAACACTCCCCACACCGCTACGGACCAGCTATAGGTGTTTTCGTTCAGGTGGGCGTTCTGTGACACCTGAAATTAATCTAATGTTACTAGGGGGCTATATAAACTAGTTGAGATATTGGTCCATTATGCCCCTTGAAAAACCGGTAGCGAAACGCGCGTCGGGGTGGACGCATTCCCTGGTTTGAATTTTCATCTAGCTCCTTCCATGTAGGTATATCTTGGTGCCTTGTTATAATACTGTGGCTTATTCTGCCGTATGCATACTGGTTTGTATGGGTGCTTGTTACCTTGGGATGGTATGGGCTTGTGCAATACATGATTGGACTCTGTGTAAATCTATTGTGTGAGTCATTTTGTCATGTTTTATACGATCTTGTAAATTTTAATACTTGGGGGATGTGACAAACTGTGGTTACTCCTGCATTGCTGCTTCTCTTTTATTATGTAATTGGTTATGCTATTGTATGCTATTTATTGCTATATTAAATAAACATTGATTATTTGTATATGATTCCTTTGGTCGGATTTTGTTATAAGTTTGGAGTCACTGTTTTACCCGATTCATTTTGGGTTTATTGTAGGTGATACTAATGGATTAGGATATATGAGCAGTCAGCGGGGACTCAAATATCTGGTAGCTGGATGGAATTGCAAAAATACATTTATTAATCAAACCATAAAACATACACCTTACAGTTGCTCATATAATTATCTTAAAAAATCCCCCCCAGAAAAAGATGATCAACCTAAAAAATAAAATAAAAAATAGAATAGGAATGGGTACCAGTCGCTTAGTCCAATATTCTGTATACTGTAGATAGTTGATATCTAACATGCACAAATTGTTAATGAAATGGATATAGTATAATATCAGAGTAATCTGTCTTATCTTTTCGGCATCTTTATTTTAGATATAATGTAATCAATTGTGATAAATGATCGTGATATAGATTATTAGAGTTCTCCAATTGGCTATAATTGTTCTGACGGCAGATAGATGCAGTGCTAATTTGGAGTTCCACGTAAATAATTAGCTGATGTCCTCTTATCAATAGAAAATTATTGCAACACAAAGTACTACGTTACCAGTCCTGAAGGTGATGGTATTGTGCTGAGTTGTTTGTATGACGAACTCGCTAGGTTGCAGGTAAGTATATGTGCTTATATTGCTGCTTGTATCCTCAGATGTACCTCAATGTTCTTGTCAAAGGTAACATCACAGGGCTGGAATCACTTGCTGGTTACTTTTGTATCCATGTATGCACCGTCCCTGTATGTGGCGTCCTACGTGGTCAGGGCGTGCTGCGCTCAGTACCACAAAGTAATGTACGGACTGGTAGTGGGGTATCTCACGAACTGCGAGTTGTAACTGCAGGTATAATGTCCCTTAAGGGTTAGCTTGATATCTGTTCCCTGCAGGTGACTTTTACCAGTGATCAGAACGTGCTGCATTCAATACTGCAGATTGAAGTGTAAGTTGGTAGTGAGATATATCGTAGTCTGCAAGCCACCGCTATAGATGTAATGTCCCTTGAGGGTAGATGTCTGTTCACTGCAAGTAACTTTTACCAAATGCATTTCGGAACAGCATGTTCCTTCCTCAGTGGCCTGCAGTGAATGGATCGATGCCTCCATTTAAACGGAATTTCATTTGGCAGGAAAGGATGTTCAGCTGGACTTCCATACAAAACCTGGATTGGATGCTTTTTTAGATATCTGTATGTGTGTGGACCGCAATTGGTTTTATATATGCAAAAAGTATCAAACAGAATACACTGAGAAACAAAGCATATATAAAATATAAATTAGATCAAATTAAATTATTATTCCAAATTCACACATATAACAATTCTAAAAATATGTTAAAAATATGTCCATTATTCCAAATGGCATCAAAATGCTGGATAGGGCTCTAGAGTCGATATTCTATTTATCTAATATTTAACAATTATATAACATTTATGATGATTTTTCTTTTTTCTTCTGGGTTTCGTTTTCACATACAGGTGACATCATTCATCAGAAGTTCATCAGAGATTAAATGAAGGACGAAAGACGGGTAATAGGGCTGGAGGGCTACCCAGGAAGGGAGATCGAGGTGCTGGTAAACAGCCAGACCTCGATGTCTAGTGCCAGATTGGCGCCCCGCCCCCTATCTACAGAAACCCAAATATTTAAATTTCTGCATTGAGGCCTGCCGGAATAAGTGTTTTAAATTAGAAGATCCTTGATCTATTTTATATTTTATATATGCTTTGTTTCTCAGTGTATTCTGTTTGATACTTTTTGTATATATAAAATCAATTGCGGTCCACACACATACAGATATCTAAAAAAGCATCCAGTCCAGGTTTTGTATGGAAGTCCAGCTGAAAGTGCTTTCCAGCCAATTGACGAAATTCCGTTTAAATGGAGGCATCAATTCATTCACTGCAGGTCACTGAGGAAGGAACATGCTGTTCCGAAACACGTTTGGTAAAAGTTACTTGCAGTGAACAGACATCTAGCTGACCCTCAAGGGACATTACATTCATAGCGGTGGTTCGCAGACTGCGATATATCTCGCTACCAACTTATACTTCAACCTGCAGTATTGAATGCAGCACGTTCTGATCATTGGTAAAGGTCACCTGCAGGGAACAGATATCATGCTAACCCTTAAGGGACATTATACCTGCAGTTACAGCTCACAGTTCATGAGATACCCCGCTTCCAGTCCATACATTACTTTGTGGGACTGAGCGCAGCACGCCCTGACCATGTGGGACGCCACATACAGGGACGGTGCGTACATGAATACAAAAGTAACCAGCAAGTGATTCCAGCCCTGCGATGTTACCTTTGACAAGAACATAGAGTAACATCTGAGGATACAAGCAGCAATATAAGCACATATACTGAATGCAACCTAGCGAGTTCGTCATACAAACAACTCAGCACAATACCATCACCTTCAGGACTGGTAACGTAGTACTTTGTGTTGCAATTATTTGCTATTGATAAGAGGGCATCAGCTAATTATTTACGTGGAACTCCAAATTAGCACTGCATCTATCTGCCGTCAGAACAATTATAATTAATAGTAGAACGCTAATATTCTATATTACGATCATTTATCACAATCGATTACATTATATCTAAAATAAAGATGCCATAAAAATAAGACAGATTACTCTGACATTATACTATATCCATTTCATTAACAATTTGTGCATGTTAGATATCAACTATCTACAGTATACAGAATATTGGACTAAGCGACTGGTACCCATTCCTATTCTCTTTTTTATTTTATTTTTTAGGTTGATCATCTTTTTCTGCGGGGGATTTTTTAAGATAATTATATGAGCAACTGTAAGGTGTATGTTTTATGGTTTGATTAATAAATGTATTTTTGCAATTCCATCCAGCTACCAGATATTTGAGTCCCAGCTGACTAATTATATATTCTAATCCTGTATTGGCTAATGCAGGTCATTTTTTGGAAATATCTCAGGAACGGTACATCCTAGAGAGCTGTGCCCCCCACAACATTTCTTTCCAGGTAAAAAGGGTCGTGTATACCAAGTTTCATTGAAATCGAGGGTTGGGTTTTTGAGTGATCGCGGAACATACCGTATTTTTCGCTTTATAAGACGCACTTTTCCCCCAAAAAAGTGGGGGGGAAATGGCCATTCATCTTATAAAGCGAATACTAATGATCGCTTTCATTATGCAAGCACTCACTAGTATGCATCGGGTGCCGGGAGCGGGGAAGAAGCACTGCAAGCGCTTTCAGTACTCACCCTCCCTGGTCTTTAACGGGGCTGGCGCTGCACAGTCCTGACCGTGTAGAGCGTCAGGGTGTGGTGCTCCGCACTATGACCTGACGCTGCACGCTGTCAGGTGACAGTGCAGCGCCAGCTGGAGAACACAGGGGAGCAAGACGCCGGACACGGAGATGAAGAGGAGCCCGGCGCAGGAGAGGTGAGGCGGTTTTTATTTTATTCTTATTCATCTGAGGTCTGATAAGGGTTAATAAAGGTCTCTTCTGAGGTCTGATAGGGGTTAATAAATGGCTGATCTGAGGTCTGATAGGGGTTAATAAAGGGCTGATCTGAGGTCTGATAGGGGTTAATAAAGGGCTGATCTGAGGTCTAATAGGGATTTATAAAGGGCTGATCTGAGGTCTGATAGAGGTTAATAATAAAGGGCTAATCTGAGGTCTGAAAGGGGTTAATAATAAAGGGCTGATCTAAGGTCTGATAGGGGTGAATAATAAAGGGCTGATCTGCGGTCTGATGGGGGTCTGATGTGGTGTCCTGATATTTATGGGGGTCTGATCTGATATAAAATATTTTTTTCTTATCCCTCTAAAAATGGGGTGCATCTTATCATCGGGTGCATCTTATAAAGCGAAAAATATGGTACATACATACGTCCTTCTTACAATCTTACAAGATTACAATTATTATTTTTTTTATTTTTATTACGGTTTGCATATATAATAACTTCTATTTTTAGTTCATAATTAGATTAGAGAGTATCAGTTAGGGGGCGGGGGTATATTTATTAATTGTATATTTACTGTTTTTAACCATCCATTATTGTCCCCTATTATTAATTATGTTTTATATTATTAATTATAATATATACTAGAGAGTGAATCTGGATCGCACATCCTCAACACTATGCTTTTGATGTAATGACTGTCTCAGCATAATTACGTGGCATATCCGCCCAATATGTAATACATTGTATGCTGTGCATAAGAGGCATTAGTATACAGTTTGATCAAAGAGCATAGGCCCACTTACTGTGACAAGGAAGCCTCTACAAGTGGGAAACTACTCTAACCTATAAATGGCGCAGCCGTGCGCGGCGACCACCGGCACCGCACCAGCAGCAGACAGCGGGACCCAGGAGTCACACAGCAACCCCCACTGTGCAGAAAAGCCTCCTTGGCTCTGGGACCCACCGCCCCGCCAGCACAGCACTGAGGCAGCAATGGCAGACACGCAGTACTGCACCATGTGAACGAGTGCAAAGAGCTCATCCAGTCACGACCCTCAGGAAATGCATCTGAGAGATAGGAGTTTATAAACCCCTTGCAGCTAAGGCTAATTAAAAGCACCTAGTCCAAATGGGGAGGAGTGCTGATACCAGAGAAAGAAAGTTGCTGTGTGGCTCCTGGGTCCCGCTGTCTGCTGCTGGTGCGGTGCTGGGGCGCCGGTGGTCGCCGCGCACGGCTGCGCCATTTATAGGTTAGAGTAGTTTCCCACTTGCAGAGGCTTCCTTGTCGTGGAAAGTGGGCCTATAACCTTGTTGCGGTTAGTGGGCCTATGCTCTTTGATCAAACTGTATACTAATGCCTCTTATGCACAGCATACAATGTATTACATATTGGGCGGATATTCCACGTAATTATGCTGAGACAGTCATTACATCAAAAGCATAGTGTTGAGGATGTGCGATCCAGATTCACTCTCTAGTATATATTGTAATTACTTATTTGCTTTTTCTTCCTCTGGTATCAGCACTCCTCCCCATTTGGACTAGGTGTTTTTAATTAGCCTTAGCTGCAAGGGGTTTATAAACTCCTACTATCTCTCAGATGCATTTCCTGAGGGTCGTGACTGGGTGAGCTTTTTGCACTCGTTCACATGGTGCAGTACTGCGTGCCTGCCATTGCTGCCTCAGTGCTGTGCTGGCGGGGCGGTGGGTCCCAGAGCCCAAGGAGGCTTTGCTGCACAGTGGGGTTGCTGTGTGGCTCCTGGGTCCCGCTGTCTGCTGCTGGTGCGGTGCCGGTGGTCGCCGCACACGGCTGCGCCATTTATAGGTTAGAGTAGTTTCCCACTTGCAGAGGCTTCCTTGTCTTGGAAAGTGGGCCTATGCTCTTTGATCAAACTGTGTACTAATGCCTCTTATGCACAGCATACAATGTATTACAAATTGGGCGGATATTCCACGTAATTATGCTGAGACAGTCATTACATCAAAAGCATACTGTTGAGGATGTGCGATCCAGATTCACTCTCTAGTATATATTGTTATTATTAATTATACTTTATAATAAATCATGTTATATACACATCCACTGGATTGATTTGTCCATAGAGCCTGCCACTCATTTTATTATCATCTTTGTTATCACTTATACCGCAACGGGTGTGCCGTATGCAGTGCACCCATATATACATACCTAAGAGGGTGAGGCCCTGCTTTATTTTACTATTGGTATAGATTTAAAATACTACCTTCTGGATTGTAAAACGTGTTGCTATATTTTGCACAAAAAAAAATTTGAACTGTCTGGAGATGCACACTATATTCTAGGAAACAAAAACAAACTGTCTGGAGATGCCCTGTTATGGATTTTAGACTAGTATTTCACATGTTTTTCAGATTTAAAACGCTACCCTTTGTATTGTAACCCCCCCCCCCTCAAAAAAAAATAAAAAAAATTGAACTGTCTGGATGCTCTGTCCAAGATTTTGAACTATTCTTTCAGGTGTTTTCCCTGATATTTAAAATGCGGGATGATAACCACCCCCCACACACACACACACTCACACATACACACACAAACACTCGAGGAAAAAAAGAGCTGTGTTATAAGGCATTAACTGCAGGTAGAAAGTACTGCCTAGCACACCCAGCCTCACCTCCTCAATTCTCACTTCCTGGCAGAAAGCTTTCCCTGAGTTTCCCTATTCTACACAATTATTCTTCATTCTAGTCTCAACCTTCACTGTCCCAACAGTAGAATAGAAGCTTTATTGTGACGGTACACTGTACCTAAGATCATTTTCTGTAAGACACTGCATAGACCCATCAACTCTCATTCACAGCTCAAAATAGAATGACGTTCTAGTCATTCTACAATGGCACTTTCCTTCCTGCTGCAGCACTGATTGGCTCATCCAGGCGTTTGCGGCTCATTTTATGGGATTCATCCAAAGCGAAGCTGAAAAGCTTCGGATTCATCTGGTGGAGGAAATTTGGGGAAGTTCGTAACGAACCTGGTTCCTTATGAAACTGATTTGCTCATCTGTACATTAAACACAGAGCTAGATAGGGCCTCACAAAATGACTTTTCATGTGCCTATTCCTGAGATTTTGTGCCCTTCTCAGAGTGATTAAGGATCTGGGAGGTGCAACGGATGAGATTAGTGAGTCTGTTAGCAAAATACACCAAATAGTAACAAACCTCAATTTCTCATTAGCCTCATTCTGGTGGGGCTGTAACAACATATGACGGGAGTTGTTTACCAGCCATCTGATGTGGGGCAACATACAGCACAGGCATCCCCGATTCTTAAAACGTTGTTTGGGTGCCTTAGCATGGGTCTGAAAATCTTGCAACTCTGAATAATTTCTCCTGACCCTAAGTAATTTTTCTCTGGATCTAGCTTTCTTCAAGTGTTCTGGATGAACGCTTGTGTAATGAAGTAAACTATTGGTTGCCCTTTTCTTAAGATGAAGCTCCGTCAAGAAGCGGTTCCTATGGGGAGTCAAATTCAAATACAAAAAGTCAGCTGTAAATGAAAAGATATGGTAGGAAAAATGTGCAAAGAATTCTGGTTAAGGGAAGATATAAACTCAATACATTCTTCTGCAGTCCCAAACCAGAAGAAAGAATCAGCTATAAATCTTATCTATTTGACCACATTATTCTGGAATCTGACCGATGGGTACACGCATGTTGACTCCTAGCAACCTAAAAAAAGATTGGTGTAAGTAGGAGCACAGCACATGCTCATCTTGGTACCAGACACCTACTGAAAAAACTGTCAGCCAAACACAAAATAATTATAAATATAACACAAAAGACTTCAAATCAATCAAAAAAGAGTCATACCGTCTGTCTGTGTGGGAGATTTTATCCAAAAAATACATAGTCGCTTCAAGTATATGTTCATTACACACATGATGCCCATGTTGGTTGTAAATTTCAGTTTTATTAAAATATTTGCAAAATCTTTTATTTAACAGAACAAATCAAAGTAACTAGAAATAAGGGTAAATTAATAGAATCAATGGCAAAATTACAGATCATTGGCATTTATACAGATTAGGTGCATCTGAATATAATGGTAGCAGATATACAATAAGATTCTTGTATTTAATGGTGAGTCTCTGAGAAAGGTGCGTTCTGATTGCACGCGGTCACATACCGGAGGAGGGTCTGGTATGGCTTTAAATACAGGAAGCTTATGGCGCGCAACACGCTAGTAACCCCGACTCCCCTGACGAAGCCGTGTGTAACGGCGAAACACTTTGGGAGAGGTGGCAGTGTGCATGTTTTAACCAGGGCATTGTTCAGGGCGATCCAACATCACATAGTCTTTTGAGGGCCAGTGGTAGAAATTGAATGAATGTTAATGTGGATGATGGAATGGCACCAAGTGTATTACTGCAGTAGCCCTGAAATACTTTCTAAAATTGAGGTGTGCCGTGGGCGCCCCTGACAGGGAAATCAGGGCAAATCCTGAGTGACATCTATAAAACAGGAATCGGGCTACAGCGATAAAAAGAGATATTGATAGTGTATACTAATAATACACACTGCTATCAACATTTGTTAGAAATAGGGGATTGCAACAGATGTTGCCAAAAATACATTGAGAGAGATCTCCCGGACACGAAGCAATTAAAGGGCATCATAGAACTGCATATAGCTACATGAAGTGAAAAGTGAAATTGTTGCAATTATAAAATCTTAGTGTACAACTAAGTATATAACAACAAAGTATTTAATAAAAGAGCTGAGTAGCTATGTGACGGTGTCCAAACCGATCCCCTGTTTACAATAAACAGCATGTCTAATACTACCTGGTGCAATACAAATAATCACCGTTAGATTTGTAAAATAATAAAAATAAAAATAAATATTTTTTTTTTACCATCACTGGCCCTAGATACAGTGAGCTGGAAACAGAAAAAATCCCTGACCCTTGCCCTGATAATTTTAATAGAAAATTGCAAGTTTGTTTTCTGTAATTTAAAGACAGATGCTCAATTAAATTTATTTCCTTTCTACAAACACACTGCACACTGCTATTGATAATTTACTTTGGGAAAATTGCATTGTTGGTGAAATTTCTTTGAACTATGTGCATGCGTTTGCTCGTTCATTGGGCATAATTAGACTGCCAGATGATCGCTAATGAGCGTTCATAGTAACGCTTGTTAGAGATCATCTACCAGAAAATCTGTCAGTCTAATACACCCTTAAGACAGGTATATTGAACTTCTTAATCAGTATTTTGTCAAAGCAGATATATCGCAGCCCTCAATAAGTATTTTGTGGAAGCAGGTATATCAATCCCCTTAATCAGTATTTTGGGGAAGCTGGTATATCGCAGGTGTCAATCAATATTTGGTGGAAGCAGGTATACCAATCACCTTAATCAGTATTTTCTGGAAGCTGGTATATCACAGGTGTCAATCAGTATTTGGTGGAAGCAGGTCTATCAAACCCCTTAATCAGTATTTTGTGGAAGCATGTGTATCGCAGGCCTCAATCAATATTTGGTGGAAGCAGGTATATCAATCCCCTTAATCAGTATTTTGTGGAAGCTGGTATATCGCAGGCATCAATTAGTATTTGGTGGAAGCAGGTATATCAATCTCCTTAATCAGTATTTTGTGGAAGCAGGTATATCGCAGCCCTCAATAAGTATTTTGTGGAAGCAGGTATATCAATCTCCTTAATCAGTATTTTGTGGAAGCTGGTATATCGCAGGTGTCAATCAATATTTGGTGGAAGCAGGTATATCAATCACCTTAATCAGTATTTTCTGGAAGCTGGTATATCACAGGCGTCAATCAGTATTTGGTGGAAGCAGGTCTATCAAACCCCTTAATCAGTATTTTGTGGAAGCAGGTGTATCGCAGGCCT
Source organism: Bufotes viridis (assembly GCA_033119425.1). NCBI lineage: Eukaryota > Metazoa > Chordata > Amphibia > Anura > Bufonidae > Bufotes > Bufotes viridis. The sequence continues at coordinate 355,511,406 of CM065589.1, forward strand.
CAATCAATATTTGGTGGAAGCAGGTATATCAATCCCCTTAATCAGTATTTTGCGGAAGCTGGTATATCGCAGGCATCAATTAGTATTTGGTAGAAGCAGGTATATCAATCTCCTTAATCAGTATTTTGTGGAAGCAGGTATATCGCAGGACCCAATCAGTATTTGGTGGAAGCAGGTCTATCAAACCTCTTAATCAGTAATTTGGGGAAGCAGGTGTATCACAGGCCTCAATCAATATTTGGTGGAAGCAGGTCTATCAAACCCCTTAATCAGTATTTTGTGGAAGCAGGTGTATCGCAGGCCCCAATCAATATTTGGTAGAAGAAGGTATATCAATCCCCTTAATCAGTATTTTGTGGAAGCAGGTATATTGCAGGACTCAATCAGTATTTGGTGGAAGCAGGTATATCAAACACCTTAATCAGTATTTTGTGAAAGCAGGTATCTTGCAGGCCTCGATCAATATTTGGTGGAAACAGGTATATCAATCCCCTTAATTAGTATTTTGTGGAAGCTGGTATATCGCAGGTGTCAATCAGTATTTGGTGGAAGCAGATCTATCAAACCCCTTAATCAGTATTTTGTGGAAGCAGGTGTATGGCAGGCCTCAATCAATATTTAGTGAAAGCAGGTTTATCAATCCCCTTAATCAGTATTTTGTGGAAGCTGGTATATCGCAGGCGTCAATCAGTATTTGGTGTAAGCAGGTCTGTCAAACCCGTTAATTTGTATTTTGTGGAAGCAGGTGTATCGCAGGCCTCAATCAATATTTGGTGAAAGCAGGTATATCAATCTCCTAATCAGTATTTTGTGAAAGCAGGTGTATCGCAGGCCTCAATCATGGTAGCAGGTATATCAATTCCCTTAATCAGTATTTTTATGGAAGCAGGTGTATGGCAGGCCTCAATCAATATTTGGTGAAAGCAGGTATATCAATCCCCTGATCAGTATTTTGTGGAAGCGGGTATATCGCAGGCCTCAATCAGTATTTGGTGTAAGCAGGTATATGAAACCCCTTAATCAGTATTTTGTGGAAGCAGGTGTATCGCAGGCCTCAATCAATATTTGGTGGAAGCAGGTATTTCAATCCCCTTAATCAGTATTTTGTGGAAGCAGGTATCTTGCAGGCCTCAATCAATATTTGGTGGAAGCAGGTATATCAATCACCTTAATCAAAGACAAGGAATAATAAAAGACAAGTCAAAAAAGCTGGGTCTCACCTTTATCATTTAAACCCCAGAGACGACGCTTACCTAACAACAAAAAACTTGTCTACAGCCAATTAATCTCCATCAAACAGAAACTTCAGAGGATACCAGAGATTAAAAAACATTTCCTAACCTTCATGGAAAGAATATTCCAGAACAACCATGCAGAAATGGCACCCGCACTACAAGACGCCGAGAAATGTTGATACTGACCCATATTCGGTGTGTATCATTCTAAAAAACCAGGGCAGATAAGAGTGGTATTAGACTAGAGTGCCAGGTGCGAAGGTGTCTCGCTAAACTATGTCTTACTGTCTGGTCCAGTCCTCAACAACAGACTGCTAGAGGTACTTCTCCGCTTCCGCAGAGATTCCGTAGTATTTATGGCCGACATACAACAGATGTTCCACTGCTTCCTTGTCAAGGAAGAACACAGAAACTACTTGAGGTTCCACTGGTACTGCAACAATGAACCCAATGAAGACATTGTTGAGTACCGTATGAGAGTGCACATCTTCGGAAACAGTCGTTCCCCTGCAGTCGCTATCTATGGTCTCAGACATTCAGCCCGAGAGGGTGAAGGAAAGTATGGGTCGGATGTCAGGTACTTTGTGGAAAAAGATTTTTTTGTGGATGTCTGCTTGAATTCCAAGCCTACAAATGAGACCGCAATCAGTCTTCTAAAAAGAGCTCAAGAAATGGTCGTTCTATTTAATTTGAGGTTGCACAAAATCGCCTCCAACAGCCGTGAGTTAATGGAGGCCTTCTCACCCAAGACCATTTAAATGATCTAAAAGACTTGGATCTTAGCACCGACTCCCTTACCATTCAGCGGAGCCTCGGTTTGCTCTGGGATTTTTAAAGGCAGACAGATTCACCTTCCAAATCAGCAAGAAAAAAAAGCCCTTCACACAGAAAGGAGTCCTGTCTACTATAAATAGCTTATATGATCCTCTGGGATTTGTAGCACCTGTTACGATTCAAGGTAAAATGATTTTAGGAGACTTCCCCACAGAGATGTCTGATTGGAATTATTCGCTTCCCATGGAGAAAAAAGATCTGTGGACAGGTTGGAGGAAGTCTCTCAAAGCCTTGTCCAGCCTTCATGTGGCACAACCGTATGCTTCTGTGCCATCAACTGAAGTCAAGATGCAAAGACTATATCTTCTGTGATGCTTCAGTCAAGGCGATTGCTGCCGTAGCATACCTAACGACCATAGATGTAAAAAAAAGATTCTATATGGGGTTTGTTATGAGCCAGACCAAACAAGCGCCACTCGGCGAACACATGATACCCAGACTGGAACTCTGTGCTTTTGTGCTTGCGGTGGAGTTGGCTGAACTTATAACAACAGGAATGAACCTAGAATTTAAAGAAGTCGAGTTTCACAAAGACAGCAAGGTAGTCCTAGAATATATTTGCAGTGAAACCAGACGCTTTTATGTCTATGTCAGCAATCCGGTGCTAAGGATCAGGAGATCCACTTGTCCTAAACAGTGTCACTATGTTCACCACACACCATAATCCTGCAGACCATGCTACTAGATCCGTTGCACCGAGCCACCTTAAAGACACAACATGGTTTACGGGTCCTGCATTCCTGTACCGTATTGGTAGACCCAGATGCCGATGAAGAAATCCGACCTGAAGTATCTGTTCTACATGCGGTGACTTCGGACCACCAACTCAAATCCCATTGTTTCAACAGGTTCTCCACCTAGATGTCGCTCGTTTGTGCTATAGCCTGTCTAGTTCATATAGCTCAGTCTTATACGTTGACATTACCTGTGAACTAGAATCCCTGCAAAGGTTGGCATCACTGCGAACACGCCTCTACCGCTGCTAATCTGGAAAAGTCCAAGAACATAATAATTCGCACTATACAACGTGAATGTTATGCTAAGGAAATAGACTACCTCAGCAAATGGCCAAACAGCTTCCAAAGATAGCGCTTTGAAAAAAATAGATCCCATCATTGACCAAAATGGGTTGTTAAGAATAGGAGGCCGTCTTCAAGAAGCCAAAGTGGGATTTATGAAGAAACACCCCGTAATAATTCCCATCATGTCGCGGCTCTGCTTATGCTACGCCACGATGTTCAAGTGAGAACTTGTTTTGTTATTTTCACCTAAGGATCTAGTAGTGGCGTCTATTGACGCCAGACGGGGATTGTTCTGCCCAGCATGATTAGAGAATGATTATAGATCAATTCTTGCCAGAGTCAGGGTATTTCAGAGTGTTTAGTGTGGTTATATATAAATATATAATTTGTATTACACTTTGTTTTCTTGTTACAAGACTACTGCATTGTGGGTAGTGCATTGCTTTGTGGGTTATTGCAAAAGCATCCTAGGAAAGAGAAGCCTCCAGGACACAGTACAGAGCTGCCATATGCATGTCTCCTTTTTAAACTCCACTATCTTTGCAAAAGCATATCTGTTTTACCAATCAATTGTATACAAGCACATATACACAACCTGTTGACCAATAAACAAGTTAGACTAAAAAGAACAGTCCTCTTATTTGGAAGACAGGAATGGTTTATGCTGAATGTCAGACTGCACACTGTGTGAACGTGTAAGAAGACAGAACACCCTGAGATACGCCCACAGGGAAAAACCCCAAAAAGTGATCACATTTTGTAAACTATACCATCCAAGGAATTTTTAAAGGGTTTAGTGAGCACTTTGAGCCAACAGGCCTTTCAAAGAATTTATAACCCTTGGCTGTGAAAATGAAAAATTATATTTATTTTTTACAAGGAAATGGTGCTTTAGGCCCAAATTTTTTTTTCCACAAAAGATAACAGGAGAATATCCCCCCAAAATGTGCTAGCCATTTTTTTCTGCATACAGTAATTGTAATTGTGTAATTGTGGTTGTAAACTGTTATTTAGGGATATGCCAGGGCTCTGAAGGGAAGGAGCGGCATCTGGATTCTCTAACATGGAATTTTCTGTCATGGTTTTAAAGAGCGATAACTTTATTATTTTTTTGTTGACTGAGGGCTTATTTTTTGCGGGACAAGCTTTCGATTTTTTTTTTTTAAACAATTGTTTATTGTTGCCATGTCCTAAACAAGAAACATGTATAGACACTGTACAGAAAAACAATGAGTTCACATTTCCATTCTTCCATACAAAAGCTGAAAAGCAGATAACATGGCAACCTTAAATTTTCAATTTTTCCCAACCCCCCCCCCCATCCCTCCTGCCCCCTTTCCCCCCTGCCCCCTTTCCCCCCCCTCCCCTCTGGATGTCCAGGCTACTTCTGTGAGAATATCAAACCTTTACATTTCCTAACCGGCCACTTAAGTCTTCTAGCAGATACCACTCAGTGTACTTAAAGGGTCCCATTACTGAGGAGTAATCAGTACTAGGAATGTAATGCAAGATAAACCTTTTCCAAGTTTTGTATAGCTTTTTTCCTAGGGTTTCTTTTTTGGTCATAGCATTTTGCCATTCCATCCGAAAGATGTGTCTGACTTGAGTTATCAGCATTTCTAAGCTAGGAACGTCAGCAGACAACCATTTTGTCAGCAAACATCTTTTGGCTTCTAGCACTATTTTATGAGCTAACATCGTCATTTTTTTGTCTCCCCTGCTCCCATTACCTTCAGAAGACTTCGTAACATCCGCCTGGAGCACCGCCAACAATGGTGTTAAGCCTATTGGACGGTATCCCATGCGCTCCAAAAACTGTCCCACTTGAGTCCAGAACACATCTAGTTTGGGGCATTTCCACAGCCCATGAAACAGATCAGATTTCGGGGCTCCACATTTGGGACAGGCCGTGAGTCTGTCAGGTTTGGCTGTCGACCTCGGCAGATCCAAACCATATATGGCATGATGTAAGATTTTAAACTGGGTTTCTCTCATTTTTTCATTGGAGACTGCCCGGTATACAGCTTGAAGCCCCGAGAGAGCCACCTGCCCAATATCTGCTATGTCCAGTTGATTACCCCACTTTTTAAATAAGGACTCATGTATGGACCCCTCCCAAGAATCTCTAAGAGTGCTATAAAGTATGGAGATGGATGTCCTGTTTCTATTATTAATCATGGTGTCAAATCTATTGGTTTGCCATTCCTTAGAAAGGTCTGTTAACAAGCCTTTAACGTAGCTTCTAATTTGCATATAGGGAAATGAGTTCACTCCCCGAAGAGTCCATCTTTCCTCTAATTCCTTTAATGTCGCCCACCTAGTTTCTTTCTCGTGAAAGAGGTCTCCCATCTTAGTCACCCCCTTAGTAGCCCATGTTCGGAAGTATTTGTCTGTGGACCCTGCAACAAACGCCGGATTGCCCCCAATAGGTAAGTGTTTAGAGAACTGGTAGGATAGACCAAACAATTTTCTTATGTTTTTCCATGCAATGATGGTGTCCCTCAGTATCAATGACTTCCTTGCCACCACTGGGAGTCGAGATATCCTAGTATGTACAAGAGCCATTAAATTCCAAGGGGCCGCAAGCTGTCGTTCTACATGTAGATTTGAATAGAATGCTGTGGCATTGGCCCAATATATGATGTGTCTGCCGAGACATGCTAAATTATAACCCCGTAGGTCTGGGAAATTGGGACCCCATGAGATTTTCCTAGTTTAAGTTTTTTCAGAGAGATCCTTGCCCGCCTCCCGCCCCAAATAAAGCTGACAAACCTACTCTCCAATGTTGCTATATCTGCATGACGCAGTAAAACTGGAATATTCTGGAGAGGGTACATCAATTTCGCTGCCCCCATCATTTTGATCAGATGGCTTCTCCCTACTAACGAGAGCCGCAAGTTTTGCCATCTATCCAAGTCTGATTTAATTTTGGAAAACAATGGGGGAAAGTTCATTTGATATATTGAGTGTGGCGACTTCCCGATCTTAATTCCTAGGTACGTAATTTGCTTCGTAGCTTTCAGGATGCCCAGACCTGAAGATCCCAGATAGGCCCCCTCGTCCCCTTGCGCTAAGGGCAGCAGTTCGCACTTAGACATGTTGATCGAGTACCCAGAATATCTACCAAATTTTTTTAGTAGGTCTACAACCTTTCCTAATTGGTTCTCCGGTTTTGCCATAAAAAGGACAACATCGTCTGCGAACAACGCTGTTTTCACCTGAACCTCTCCTACTCTAATTCCGTCAAACACTCTCGAGCTACATATTTCCCTTGCTAGGGGCTCTAACGCCAAATTAAACAGGAGGGGTGATAAGGGGCAACCCTGTCGGGTGCCTTTTTGCAGCATAAAGGGTGCCGACAAGAACCCCTGAGTATAGACCCTGGATCTAGGGTTATGATACATTTGAGAAAGATAGGTCCTAAAAGGTCCAGAGAACCCCATTTTATCAAGTACCGCACCCAGCCATGCCCACCGCACATTATCAAATGCTTTCTCAGCATCCAAGGTGAGCATGGCTGGGCGTTCCCCCTGTACTGGCATATTATGCACCCTATCTAGGACAGTCAAAACCGTCCTTATGTTCTTCACTGCCGATCTACCCTGGACGAAGCCCGCCTGTTCCGGGCCGATCAGACCAGGTAACAGGGTTGCTAAGCGATCTGCTACTATCTTAGCCATTAACTTTGCGTCGACATTGATCAGCGATATCGGTCTGTATGACCCGGGCAATAAGGGATCCTTCCCTGGTTTTGATAATAATTTGATGTAGGACATATTGTCAGTATCTAGTGGCGTACGCCCCTGAAGGACTCCATTAAAGACTTCTAGTAAGACTGGTGATATCTGAGGTATTAGTGCTTTAAAATATTCCCCAGTAAATCCGTCTGGGCCTGGTGCCTTCGAGTTCCCTAATCTTTTGATGGCTCCCTGTATCTCTTGTTCTGTAATGTCTGCATTTAGCATCTGGAGTTGTTCGTCCGTCAGCTTGGGTAAGTCGACCCTGTCCAGAAGAGTGTCACTTAAGTCACATTGTCCCTCATCCCTGTACAGGGCCTCATAATATTTTCCCACTATGTTATTAATTTCCGCAGGGTCGTGCATCACCACATCCTCCGAGTTTTTCAAGCACTTAATATATTGAGGGGGTCGCATTCACATGGCCAAATTCGCCAGGAGTTTCCCTGATTTGTTACCATACCTGAATAACTTGGCCTCTAGTTCGGAATGTCTCAATGACTCCAGGTCACTCACACATTTCTCGAAAGTTTGCCTTTCCGTAACCCACCTCTTTTTATTGTCTTCCGAAGGGGTAGTCGTGAAGGCAAGGTAAGCCTCCCTGACTTTTTGACTTGCTAAATTAAATGCTTGCCAAGCTTTTCTTTTGATCCCATTAACATACCCCATGATTTTCCCCCGCATGACCACCTTTGATGCATTCCAATATAGGCCTGGGTCATTCAAGTGTGTCTCATTGTCAGCTTTATATTCCTCCCACCATATTCCCAACTTCTCCACAAACTCCTCTTTTACACACAAGTTGGAGGGAAAGCGCCAGATGTAATCTGGCCCTCGTGGATATGAATCTAGGAGCGACACTGATACAGTTGCGTGATCGGAGATAACAATGTCCCCAATTTCAGCGCCCTCCACCTTGTGCATCAAAGAATGGGGCAGAAATATATAATCGATACGGGACCAGGATGACTGCGAATGGGAGTAAAAGGTATAACTTCTCTCATCCGGATGAAGTTTGCGCCAAGGGTAATCCAGTCCCACTCCACCCATTAGAGGTTGTAATACACAATCCTGAGGTCCATCTACCCCTGTTCTATCTCCCACCCCCCTCCTATCCTCCTGCCCCTTAACAGCCGAATTGAAATCCCCCCCTACAATTTTGTTCGGGCATGAGTCACTCAGAAAGGTCATAGTAACATAGTATATAAGACCGAAAAAAGACATTTGTCCATCCAGTTCGGCCTGTTTCGTACAAGTTGATCCAGAGGAAGGCAAAAAACCCCTGTGAGGCAGAAGCCAATTTTCCTCACTTAAGGGGAAAAAAATTCCTTCCTGACTCTAATCAGGCAATCAGAATAACTCCCTGGATCAACGACCCCTCTCTAGTAGTTGTAGCCTGTAATATTATTACACTCCAGAAATAAATCCAGTCCCCTCTTGAATTCCTTTATTGTACTTACCATCACCACCTCCTCAGGCAGAGAGTTCCATAGTCTCACTGCTCTTACAGTGAAGAATCCTTTTCTATGTTTGTGTACAAACCTTCTTTCCTCCAGACGCAGAGGATGTCCCCTTGTCACAGTCACAGTCCTGGGGATAAATAGATGATGGGACAGATCTCAGTACTGACCTCTGATATATTTATACATAGTTATTAGATCTCCCCTCAGTCGTCTTTTTTCTAAAGTGAATAACCCTAATTTTGATAACCTTTCAGGGTACAGTAGATCCCTCATTCCAGTTATTACTTTAGTTGCCCTCCTCTGAACCCTCTTCAGCTCTGCTATGTCTGTCTTGTTCACAGAAGCCCAGAACTGTACACTGTACTCCAGGTGTGGTCTGACCAGTGATTTGTAAAGTGGTAGGACTATGTTCTCATCACGGGCATCTATGCCCCTTTTGATGCAACCCATTATCTTATTGGCCTTGGCAGTAGCTGCCTGACACTGGTTTTTGCAGCTTAATTTGCTGTTTATTAAAATTCCTAGATTCTTTTCCATGTCAGTGTCAGTCAGTGTCAGTGTCGTCTCCAACTCCCGAAAAAAGGCTCCATTATTGTAATTTGGGCCATAAACACTATATATACTGTATTGGGAATCTTGAACCTGTAAGAGGACTTGTGCCCACCTTCCCATGGTGTCCGCTGATTGGCTTATAACTGAGTTATTCAAGGACTTACTAATCAAAATTTGCACACCCGCTTTTCTTTCTTGTGACGGAGATCCTATAACTGTCCCGACCCACAATTTCCTCACTCTGTCAAAGTAATCTCCCCTCAGATGAGTCTACTGCAATAAAACAACATCCGGTTTCAGTTTCTTAAGATATCTGAGGACCATCCATCTTTTTTGCGGAGATCTCAGGCCCTTAATATTCCATGAAATGACTTTCATAGTGGTCTGTTGTCAGTATACTATCTGTTATCTACCTCCCCTAACCCCTAGACATCCAGAGAACCAAAATCAAGAATGAAAGTTTTAGTATCCCCAACTATCCCTGTAATCTCCCAACACTTCCCTCCCTCTGGATTACCCCACCAGTAAGCACAGCAACCAACTGAATCAACTTTTGTAACCGAACTTCCTTTTTTCTGGGTTGCGGCCTCAGCCCGCCTCTCTGTTCGCCATTTTTTGTTATCCCTCATACCCCCAGACCCGCCGACCCCTCCTATTTGTAACAGTACATAACATAACAAAATGAAATAGCATCTCCTGGGCAGAAACACGTAACCTGGAACTTCCCCCGAACATGCCTTGGGGATCATTAATTACGACAGTCCCGGTATGATGGAGGTTTAGCCATCACTATCACCAGTAGTATCTCGCCACTCTAAACCAGTAACACGCCCCTGAACACAGAAAAAAAGGATATTAATGTCCTCTTGGAGCCATTCTCGATTAATCTGCATTCAGCGTCCCTGGGTCCCTGAGCCACCTCTACCAGGAGACCTTTTACGGGTCCGACCTTGTCCACGATCTCTGGTTTCTCCCTCTTGGCCGGACTCCTTTCTGCGTCTCTCTCCATCTGACCATCCTCGACGTGGTGAATCACCTCTCTTTCTCTGCTCCACCTCCCTTTCAATTTGACGTTTCTGTAAAGAGTCCATCATCTCCTCCGTAGCCGATGGTTCATTAAAAATGATAGTGGATCCGTCGGCATGTGTGACTCGGAGTTTTGCCGGATACATGAGTTGGAATTTTATTTGTCTTTTGTATAACATAGAGCAGACTTGGCTGTACTCCCTCCTCTTTTTCGCTACAGCCGACGAATAATCTTCAAATGGGAGGACCATGTGGCCCATGATTTTAAGTGGGCTTCTCCTGGCCCTGAATGCTCTCAGAATTGCTTCCTTATCACAATAGTCCAGGTATTTCATGATCACCTGGCAAAGTCTCAGTGACATATTATGTGAGCCAGGAGGTCTGTCTGGGCGTAGCTCTGGTTGGGGCCCTATCCTGTGCGCCCTTTCCACTTTATGGCACCCATCCAGTCCCAGCGGCCTAGGAAGATCAAATTCACAAATGCCCTTTAGGGACTGCGGTTTAATGGTCTCGGGTAGTCCTAGGAGGCGTAAATTGTTCGCCTGGACCGGTTTTCAAGGTCCTCAACTCGGTCCAAAAGCACATTATTCTGTTTGGTTAGGTCATTTATGGCATGCACAAACTTAGCATTGTCAGCCTTTAGGGACATGGTTCTCTGCTCCAACTCCTCTAACTTAGTATCATGCTGCGCAATGGCGTCATGCAGCTGCTGCAGGGACACTGATAGTGTCTTTGTGAGCGTGTCTCTAATATCTGGGGCAGGATGAGTGGCCACCTCTATGGCAAGGGATTTGTAGTCTATAGTTTTATAATCCATGGCAGGGGGAGCCGATGGTTTAGTGGCTGTTTCATATGACTCACCCCCCTTTTGTGTCTCCGGCACCTCCACTGGGGAAGTAGGGCGCGCGTCCGCCATGTTGTGCTGCGCTCCTCCCGTGCTGCCTGCTCTAAGCACTTTCTGCCCGCAGCTTCTCAGGAGGTACCGCTCCATGTACCGGTCTCTACGGTCGGACAGGGGTTCTGGGCGCCGCTATAATGGCCTCCCCCGCCAATGTGGAGGGAAGGAGGCGGTGTATTAGGCGAGCGGTGGCCGGAGCTTCTTCACCCCGCTGCTCGCATCCCAGCGCCGGAACCGGAGGTCCCAAGCTTTCGATTTTATTGGCACCATTTTGGGGTACATTTAGCTTTCTGTTAGCCTTTGATGCTGTTTGGTGTCATTTTTCTTTAATTCGTTTTTCACACAGATCACTTGATAGGGGAGATAATTTTGTAGATCCAGTCGTTACGGACTCAACAATACCAAATATGTCTAGTTTTTCTTTTTTATGTTTTACACAATAAGAACATTTTTAGAGAAAAAAAATCATGTTTTTGTGTTGCCATTTTTTTTCTGGCTATGGTCTTGTGTAAGTGCTTGTTTTTTGTGGGATAAAGGGACTTTTTTATTGCTACATATGACTTTTTGTTTGTTTGATATTCTGTTTTTTGGGAGGTGAGGTAATTAAAAAAAGCTGTTTTGACGTAATTTTATGATTTTTTTTACGCTATTCACTTGATTTTTTTTATGTTTTACACGATAAGAGCATTTTTAGAGAAAAAAAATCATGTTTTTGTGTTGCAATTTTCTCAGAGCCATATTTTTTACATTTTTATGGCTATGGTCTTGTGTAGGGGCTCATTTTTTGTGGCGTGAGGTGACATTTTTATTGCTACCATTTTGGGGTACATACGACTTTTTGATCGATTAACATGTTTTTTGGGAGGTGAGGTAACTAAAAAAGTTGTTTTGGTTAATGTCTATTTTTTTTTATTTGAGGCGTTCACTTAATGGGGTAGATAATGTGATATTTTTATAGAGCCTGCCGTCACGGACACGGCAATAGCAAAAATGTCTACTTTTTTCTTTTTTTTTTTTAAACATTTTTTAAATGTCTTAATTGTTGATTTTTTTTTTTTTTTTTTTAAACACTATTATTTTTATTTTTTTATTTTACACTTTGAGTCCCCCATAAGGTCATACAAAACCTCTGGGGGATATTTAACTTCACAAAATAAACAAACTAATGCCTAAACTAGGCTATACAACCTATCTTGACCCAGGTATGAATTTAAAACTTCACTTTTATTATGACAAACATAAAATGTTTCGTATGTGTTTTGTTTAGAACCAAACATAAAAGGGGGTGATTAAAAATACAGTCACCACTCCGCCAATATTTGCCAATATCTGCAGTGATAGGTGAAGGAGATGTGCACACTCTCCTGCCTATTCACTTTTATCTCAAGGCTCAGTTGTGGTAGCTTTTGTATAAGCCGTGAGGCTAATTTTTGATCTGTAGCCAGCTACAGCATGTGCTATTCCTGAAACTGTAGCCAGGGGGGCGCTATTGTTTGTGCGCTCTCCCAGACTACCACTAGAGTGAGGAGTCGTCCTTTTATTAGTGCTAGAGTGTAGCAGTAACTAGGCACTGCATCCACTTCAGACGCCAGCACCTCTGAGCCCTGAAGATGGTTAGCTTGCTATCTAGCTTGAGCTGCTGTATAAGAAGTTGGCAGAGTGGCGTTCTGAACTAAAATCTAAATCTGCCCCCCAACATGTTTCACCAACATTATGGCTTCTTCAGGGGGATGGGCAGCATTGAGTGTCACCGCTACATTGGAGATTTAAATAGTGGGCCCAGTGTCCTGTCTCCTCCTCGCTACGTATTGAGACAGCCTATCAGATGGATTACTCAAGATACTATGTGCTTCTCTAGTGTCCAATCCTAAGCGCTTTGCAGCGTGTCATCATGACGCTCTGCACAGTGAGAGGATGCGTGTTCTCTTAGGCAAATTCACAGTGAGTTCGTCCGCGCATGCGCTGCGCACTAAGAAGGTGCGCGTGATGTTTGTCATCTAGAGTATATGCGCTGTGAGTACAAAAAGAGGAGAGGGAAAAGGGCTATTCGCAACACATCATCTTGATGCTATACATAATGGATGGATGTACATGCCCTTAGGTATATTATTAGATAAGTATATCAACGTATACATTGCGCACTAAGGGGGGAATACATAGTGTTTGTTATCTAACATATCCGCACTCCCAAGGTGACCGGCCACATCTGGACCATGCACAGAAATTGTGACCTAATATAGAATGCACTCAAAAACTACGCTGAAAACATCACATCAGTGTCTAGTGATCAGTGTGAATAATAAATATACTTCTGTTATAAATTTGAAGGGTGTGCATAGTGGGAGAGAAGGGGAGGGAGGGAAGGGAGGAGAAAGGGTGAGGGGTTGTGTACTGGGAATGTGTGAGGTAGTGTAAATTATTGATTATTACTGTTGAACAGCTACAGAACAAATTATACAGAGTGGATGGGATGGGGGGGGAGGGTTGGGGGGTTTGTGTGCTGATTGTCAATATATAATATTGATTATTAATGTTTGATAAACCATGGAAAATGAGTAACATATGGAGTATGTATCAACAAGCAACTCATTGGAGTGAATACCTAATGGGAAAAGCGCATTAAATGACGGCTCCATAGCGCATTGGGTGACTACTCACTGGACTTTAACATATATATGGGGACACTATAGTGAGGAAAAAGAGAAGGCTTTTTATGGGCAAGCTAATTTCCAAAGGAACTTACAGATACATGATAACTGCATATTAGCAGTGATGTTGCTTACTATACACTGTCTAAACAGTTAGCGGTACAATGCATCATATATAGATGTTCAAATAGATACTAACTGTATACGGTACACTCTACATATTGGTTCTCTAATTTATATAATGTTTAAGGTACTGATTATACACTTGCTTGTGGTCAAATACATTATATTATGTGATAAGTAACGTCAGCTTAGTTTTTCTCCTATTTATTGAAAAGCCGTAAATGCAAAGCCCTCATTTAGGCCTTTTGGGTTCAAACTATTGAGGCGGTAGATCCACCTAGTTTCCTCTCGCAATAGGATGGCATCCAGATCACCCTTTCTAGCTCCTAGGGTCTTTTTGCATTTCCCCAGAAGCTCAGCACTTTGTGATCTCCACTGTGATATGTTCTCACATGTCTGGAGATTGAGGTATCCGCCTTGGTGTTGATATTGCTAATGTGTTGGCAGATCCTTTTCCTAAATTCTTGGGACGTTTTTCCAACATAGACTTTGGGACAAGGGCATTGGATAGCATAGATGATGCCTCTAGTTTTGCAATTGATGAACTGTTTTGTTTCGTTTTGCCTTTCATCCACAGGATTGATAAAGAATTTGCATTTCCTCACCATGGGGCAATAGACACAATTGCCACAGGGGTAGGTACCCACTACTCTCGACCTAAGCCAAGTCACCTTGGTGGCTCTGTCCGATAGAAGCTATGGACCAAAAGATCCTTCAAGTTCCTACCTCGGGGGTAAGTAATACTGGGGTTCTGGGTTATGACTGACCTTAGGTCATTGTCCGCCCATAGGACATGCCAGTGTTTTTTCAAAATCTGAAAAATGTGATTGTTTTGTGCATCAAAGGTACCAATACACCTTACAACCTGTGCCTTTGTATCATCTCGTCTGGTGTTCAGCAACGCAGTACGGTTAGTGTTACATGCCCTCGCATAGGCGTGATGCAATACTTTTTTAGGGTATCCTCTGGCACGGAATCGTTCATATAAGATTTTGCTTTCTTTGGTAAAGCTCTCATTATCTGAACAGTTCCTGCGGGCTCTGATGTATTGTCCAACAGGTATTCCGTTTTTTAATGGTTTCGGATGGTAACTATTCCACTCCAACAAATTATTTGTTGATGTGGGTTTACGGTGGACATCCGTCTGGATGTGGCCATCAGGGTCCAGGACAAGTGTAAGGTCCAAAAATGTGATAGTTTTGTCATGTATTTCAGAGGTAAAGGACATACCTATAGAATTGGTGTTGAGGACACGGACGAACTCTTGAAAGTGATCTGTGGTGCCATCCCAAAGTAAAAGTACATCATCGATGTATCGACCTCAGAAAAGAACGTGTTGGGTAAAATTAGTCAAATCAGGTGTGAAAACTATAGTGTCTTCCCACCACCCTAAAAAAAGATTAGTATAATTCGGTGCACATTTACTACCCATCGCGGTACCAACCAACTGTAAATAAAAATGACCATCAAAAAGAAAATAATTATGAGTAAGTAAAAAATTAAGGAAAATGAGGAGAAATTCATTGTGTGCTCGAAATATGGTGCTTTTTGTGGAAAGATAAGTGGATACTGCTTTAATCCCTAAATCGTGTCTAATATTAGTGTATAGGGCCTCAACATCAAGACTGGCCAGTTTTGTCTGGGCTGTAACCTGTATGTCCTGGAGCCTGGTGACCACATCCTTGGTGTCCCTAATATAGGATGGCAAACAAGAGACAAAAGGTGCCAAAAAATTGTCCACATATTGACTGACATTCTCAGTGAGGCTATTATTCCCCGACACAATCGGTCTGCCTGGTACAGGTCTTCTCTGTTTGTGTATTTTTGGAACAGCATATATGGTAGCAATCGTAGGATGTGGCTTATAGAGGAATTTATATTCATCTATAGATATGAGTCCATCATCTCTCCCCTTTGTTAATATTTTTCTCGATTCCACTAGATATGTTTCAGTCGGATTGTGATGCAATTTTTGATATGTGTCACTTTGTGTGACAAGCTCATCAACCATTTTCTTATAGTAACTCCTATCCATTAGGACAACATTGCCTCCTTTATCGGAGGGTTTGATTACCAACTCCTCATTTTCACTAAGTTCACCTAGTGCTTGTTGTTCCTCAGCTTCCAGGTTCAACTGTATAGCCGGTATTCTAGTATTTAGAGTTTTGAGATCTCTTGTTACTAGTTGAACAAATGTATCAATATTGCCATATTGTGAAAAGGGAGGTGTATATTTAGATTGTGGTCTAAA
Organism: Bufotes viridis; assembly: GCA_033119425.1. NCBI lineage: Eukaryota > Metazoa > Chordata > Amphibia > Anura > Bufonidae > Bufotes > Bufotes viridis. Next base: position 355,527,195 of record CM065589.1, read on the forward strand.
TGTAGATAGGGGTGCTTCAATTTTATCCGGGATGGTTTCATCATTAGTGTCTAATGATTTGAGAATGGCCAGTGCTTGCTTCTCTTTTGCCTGTAAACGTTGTGATTCTTTGGATTGTTGATTAAAGGATTTATGAAGAGCCAATTTGCGTGCAAATAAATTCACATACTTTACTCAACTGAAACAGTCAAAATGGGGAGTAGGTGTAAAAGAAAGGCCTCTACTCAGTAGTCTTATATGTCGTGCCTCAAGTTGAAGACTAGATAGATTTATGATCCTGAGTGGGTCATCTATGTTTTTGGATTTAGCATCCACTTGTCCCTGTCTCTCTGGGGTAGGCCTTGGCCCAAAAAAGACGGTGGAGCTATCATGGTGCCTGTAGGTGCCGTACTGTAGGTGGTGCACAAGAGGAGGTGAAAGGCACAGAGGGCAATAACTGCCCTCCTGTGGCAATTGTGTCTATTGCCCCATGGTGAGGAAATGCAAATTCTTTATCAATCCTGTGGATGAAAGGCAATGCGAAATAAAACAGTTCATCAATTGTAAAACTAGAGGCATCATCTATGCTATCCAATGCCCTTGTTCCAAAGTCTATGTTGGAAAAACGTCCCAAGAATTTAGGAAAAGGATCTGCCAACACATTAGCAATATCAACACCAAGGCGGATACCTCAATCTCCAGACATGTGAGAACATATCACAGTGAAGATCACAGTGCTGAGCTTCTGGGGGATATGCAAAAAGACCCTAGGAGCTAGAAAGGGTGATCTGGATGCCATCCTATTGCGAGAGGAAACTAGGTGGATCTACCGCCTCAATAGTTTGAACCCAAAAGGCCTTAATGAGGGCTTTGCATTTACGGCTTTTCTATAAATAGGAGAAAAACTAAGCTGACGTTACTTATCACATAATATAATGTATTTGACCACAAGCAAGTGTATAATCAGTACCTTAAACATTATATAAATTAGAGAACCAATATGTAGAGTGTACCGTATACAGTTAGTATCTATTTGAACATCTATATATGATGCATTGTACCGCTAACTGTTTAGACAGTGTATAGTAAGCAACATCACTGCTAATATGCAGTTATCATGTATCTGTAAGTTCCTTTGGAAATTAGCTTGCCCATAAAAAGCCTTCTCTTTTTCCTCACTATAGTGTCCCCATATATATGTTGAAGTCCAGTGAGTAGTCACCCAATGCGCTATGGAGCCGTCATTTAATGCGCTTTTCCCATTAGGTATTCACTCCCATGAGTTGCTTGTTGATACATACTCCATATGTTACTCATTTTCCATGGTTTATCTAACATTAATAATCAATATTATATATTGACAATCAGCACACAAACCCCCCCCCCCCATCCCATCCACTCTGTATAATTTGTTCTGTAGCTGTTCAACAGTAATAATCAATAATTTACACCACCTCACACATTCCCAGTACACAACCCCTCACCCTTTCTCCTCCCTTCCCTCCCTCCCCTTCTCTCCCACTATGCACACCCTTCAAATTTATAACAGAAGTATATTTATTATTCACACTGATCACTAGACACTGATGTGATGTTTTCAGCGTAGTTTTTGAGTGCATTCTATATTAGGTCACAATTTCTGTGCATGGTCCAGATGTGGCCGGTCACCTTGGGAGTGCGGATATGTTAGATAACAAACACTATGTATTCCCCCTTAGTGCGCAATGTATACGTTGATATACTTATCTAATAATATACCTAAGGGCATGTACATCCATCCATTATGTATAGCATCAAGATGATGTGTTGCGAATAGCCCTTTTCCCTCTCCTCTTTTTGTACTCACAGCGCATATACTCTAGATGACAAACATCACGCGCACCTTCTTAGTGCGCAGCGCATGCGCGGATGAACTCACTGTGAATTTGCCTAAGAGAACACGCATCCTCTCACTGTGCAGAGCGTCATGATGACGCGCTGCAAAGCGCTTAGGATTGGACACTAGAGAAGCACATAGTATCTTGAGTAATCCATCTGATAGGCTGTCTCAATACGTAGCGAGGAGGAGACAGGACACTGGGCCCACTATTTAAATCTCCAATGTAGCGGTGACACTCAATGCTGCCCATCCCCCTGAAGAAGCCATAATGTTGGTGAAACATGTTGGGGGGCAGATTTAGATTTTAGTTCAGAACGCCACTCTGCCAACTTCTTATACAGCAGCTCAAGCTAGATAGCAAGCTAACCATCTTCAGGGCTCAGAGGTGCTGGCGTCTGAAGTGGATGCAGTACCTAGTTACTGCTACACTCTAGCACTAATAAAAGGACGACTCCTCACTCTAGTGGTAGTCTGGGAGAGCGCACAAACAATAGCGCCCCCCTGGCTACAGTTTCAGGAATAGCACATGCTGTAGCTGGCTACAGATCAAAAATTAGCCTCACGGCTTATACAAAAGCTACCACAACTGAGCCTTGAGATAAAAGTGAATAGGCAGGAGAGTGTGCACATCTCCTTCACCTATCACTGCAGATATTGGCAAATATTGGCGGAGTGGTGACTGTATTTTTAATCACCCCCTTTTTTGTTTGGTTCTAAACAAAACACATACGAAACATTTTATGTTTGTCATAATAAAAGTGAAGTTTTAAATTCATACCTGGGTCAAGATAGGTTGTATAGCCTAGTTTAGGCATTAGTTTGTTTATTAAGTATTCACAACCTTACCCGGGTTAGGTCTTTAGGATATTATATTTAACTTCACAGTTTTTTTTTTTTTTACTATTGATTTCTCCTGTAACTGGGGCTGATATAGTAGCCCTAGTTACAGGGGAAATACACCCCCCTCCCCCAGAAAGACTGTACAGCGCTGTACAGCCTCAGTGCAGGGCTGATCGTAGTCTATGGAAGACCCGGCAGCTCCTGCACTCCCCTGGCCCCGGTGTTCACATGACCACGGACTGGGACAGAAAGAGGCATATCGCTTCCTGATCTGTATACACAGCCCTCATTCAGCACTGTGTATACAGAGATCTAGAAGGCAGGGACACCCAGGAACGGTCCCTGCCTTCTCTCTGGCGTGCAGCTGCAATCTCTGAAAAGACCTTCTAGAACGTCTGATCAGAGATAAACTCGACCGTCCAGGACATTTATAGTCAATGTGCGGTCGGGAAGTGGTTAAATACATGAGTGGGACATGCCAACAAAGTCACAAAAAAAGAAACTGTGAGAAATCCTCCTCCTGGCAAACTTGTCCTGGGCTCTTTCATATGCTACAAACACCTGAAATGGAATAATCAGATTCCCTAAGTGGCAGTATGAGTTTGCTATTATTTTCTGAGCCTGAGCCTGACCCACCCATGAGGCTCCAAGAAGCCATTTTTGAAAGCAAGCCATAAGAAGTCCCATTTGCAGTTTGCCACAAGCCATGTAAGGGACACAGCAAACATGTGGAAGAAGGTGATCTGGTCAGATGAGACCAAATTTAACTTTTTGGCCTAAATGCAATACACTACGTGTAGTGAAAAATGAACACGGCACATCACACTGAGCACACCATCCCCGCCATGAAACATGGTGTTGACAGCATCATGGTGTGGGGATGCTTTATTTCATCAGGGACAGGGAAGTTGGTCAGAGTTGATGAGAAGATGGATGAAAAACCTGGTAGAGGCTGGTAGAGACTGGGGCACAAGTTCACCTTCCAGCAGGACAACGCTCCTAAATATACAGCGAGAGCTACCGATCAATGCATATTCATGTGTCAGAATGGCCCAGTCAAAGTCCAGACCTAAATCCCACTGAGAATCTGTGGCAAGACTTGATAATTGCTGTTCACAGACGCTCTCCATCCAATCTGACTGAGCTTGAGCTATTTTACATGAAGAATGGGCAAAAATTTCAGCCTCTAGATGTGCAAAGGTGGTACAAACATGCCCCAATAGACTTGCAGCTTTAATTCCAGCTGCGGCTGAATACAAATGCTTGCCACACTTTCCAGATTTTTATTTATAATTTTTTTTAAAAACCATGTACTATATTTTTTCACTTCACACTTACTTGCTATTTTGTGTTAGTCTATCACATACAATCCCAATAAAATACATTTAAGTTAGAGGGTGTAATGTGGAAAAGTTCAATCTTTTCAAGTAATAGGCCACAGCACTCTTTTCAACAAAAGGCAAGGATGGGTGCGCGTCCAGGTTATGTTCTATAGCTCCACCTCAAGAACTGTAGGTCTCACACAAATATTAGGACAGCACTTCGGCTGTAAGCACACTGTGGTCCTCAGAGTGCCTGATGAAGGGCGATTGTTAGCCCGAAACGTTGCAACTGATATACCACCTACTCCGGCTGAAATAATATGAAGTGAAATAAAACCATTAATTATCATCACTTAAAGAGTGCTGTCCTAATATTTGTGTGGAAAAGTTCAAGGGGTATGAATACTTTTTCAAGGCACTTTAGAGCTACAGAACCATATGTCCGTATTGACTGATTAATGTCATATTAGGCTTCTTAACAACAAAAAAAATTGTATATTCTATGACTTTTCTATGATATAGGCTTTTTGTGTTGGTGCTCACCCTTGATGAAACCTTATTAATGATAGTTCTGTTGGAAGTGTCTTCCTTTGCTGAAGAAGCGTAGAATGGAGCACTTCATGTGCTTTCTATCCAAGAGAGAACCCTTACTAAGTGACCCCAGGCTAAAAGTGTGGTGTTGTATAAATAGTTTATTTACAATTGGTCTCTGACCATTAATCACCACTTCTTATAATCGATTAGGTATAGATGTCATTACAGCACCAGAATGTCCTCTAACTGACAGACCTTAGCAATAGACCCTATCTTTTGGTAAGTATTAATGTTTTTCATATTTTTATAGCTAAATCATTTATATATATTCTTCCTTGTTATACAATATATATTTGCTGCCACTAGGTGGGACCCTTATCTCACCTCTTACTATAAAATTGTAGTTCCAATTCTGTCATGAATCCATAGCAGTTATATTGACTGTGGTTTCCTCCTATTTATTCTATTTCGCTATGTTATTCTTAATTATAGTGAATTATTTTTTCAACCTGAAAGTATTGGAGCTATCTAGTCTACAACTTTATAGAAAAGATGAAATAGTAAATCCTTCATGCAGTCCCTTAGAATTTCAACTTTTCAGGCAGTAGATCCACCCAGTTTCCTCCTGCTGTAGTCTTTTATCTAACAAAACCTAAAGAGATTGGTGTGCATACCCAACAAATTAGCACATGAGCCCAACAACATAGTAAAATGTAATTTATTAGATATCACTTAAAAAATACATATAGCAAGGGGAGTAAACATGAACCAGTGGGGTAGCAAGAATATGAGGAGAACACATGGGAAGGGGATAATAATAGTCATATACAAGTGCAGAGAGTCATATGTGATAATACTGAATGGAGGCCGGAACGTGCCTGGTCCGCTGCACACCACCAAAATGAGGGAAATGTGCAGGGATCAAGCAAGCACACAGCCTGCAAGCGTAACAGCAGTACTGCACAGGGTTTGCAGAATGTAAATACAATCACTGTCAACAAGTTACAAAGTTAGTCAAACTAGATAGTAATCCCCTTCCCAGTGTCACCTCACCTTTCCAACGTGTTTCACCAAACAGGCTTCGTCAGGGAGTACATGGCAATAGGAGAGTTGCAGTTTAAATAGTGAGCATAATAATACTGAGCACAAACACCGGGGAGCTGGAGGTGTGTCCGATGACGTCACAGATCACATGATTAAATCTAAGATGGAAATGGGGGCGCCGTCACCGGTCACATGGTAAAAACCAAGGAGCGTGATTTGTTTAAATCCGTCATTGTGAAAAGCTAATGGACTCAACATGGAGTCGTGTCCAGTGATATCACCGGTCACATGGTAAAGACCGAGGAGCGTGATTGGTTTAAATCCATCCTTGTAAAAAGCTAATAGACTCAGCATGGAGGCGTGTCCAGTGACATCACTGGTCACATGGTAAAAACCAAGGAGCGTGATTGGTTTAAATCCGTCATTGTAAGAAAACTAATGGACTCAACATGGAGGTGTGCCCAATGACATCACCAGTCACATGGTAAGATCCAAGGAGAGTGATTGGTTTAAATCTGTCATGTGAAAAGCTAATGGACTCAACATGGAGGCGTATCCAGTGACATCGCCGGTCATATGGTAAAAACCAAGAAGCGTGATTTGTTTAAATCCATCATTGTGAAAAGCTAATGGACTCAACATGGAGGCGTGTCCAGTGACATCACCGGTTACATGGTAAAATCCAAGGAGCGTGATTGGTTTAAATCTGTCATTGTAAAAAGCTAATGGACTGAACAATTTCACATATAAAATCCAGAGTCGAATCGCATAATATGCTATCCGTGCGTCTGGCTGTCAGGTGGCTTACAGTTCGCCTTCCCGCTATCGTTCTTACTCATACAAAAGATGCCCTTAATAAAAATGACCGCTACGGAGTGACGCGCATGCGTCAAATCCTCCGGTCACATGATCACACATGTGATCTCTCAGAAGACACCTTGACGATAGATATCAATAACGGAGCAATGCGTATGTATCGAGCCGTCCGATCGCTTGATCAGTCACGTGAGCACTCACGTGATCAATCAGTGTTTGCTTGTGCCATCCCATCATCCATTGTGATAGAAATAATAGGTGACGAAGGAAAAGAAGCGTGAACTAATGAAAACCCAAGTGAGATATTAGTGTACATGCCATGAGAGTGAAAAACCCGCAAAAGTGCATAGTGAAATACTTACCATTAACTGAAAATTAAAACATGTGAGTTAAGCTATAATCAATCTGTGTAATATTAATACAAAAATGTGTAACCATAAAAGCATTTGTATAAAAAAATATGTAAAAAATATATATACATCTGATGAATTTCCATATGCTCATAATAAACCTCCATATTGCAAATGTGTATAATAAATAAATGACGTACAATTATTATATACGTGAATAATACTAAAATAGATGTATAAAAATGGTGATATCATAATCCCTGGAAATTTTAAAAACCTGCATAAAAAATATATATGCACATACACATATATGCATATGTTTCTCTGATAGAATCAGTTCTGTCCATGAAACAGTCCAAAGTCCATCCTCCACAGTCCTTACTTCCCAAATCGAAACGTTTCCCTAACTTATCACAACATTCTGAAATAGATTTGTTTATCAGGCTATGAGAACAATGTAAAATGGGCGAGCACTCCAGTGTGTGATCGCGAGTGAGCCACCGCCATTTGAATTACAATCTATTACCAGATTTGTTTATCAAATTGGTAACGCAGGAGGTGTCTAAGATACCGAAGGGAAGATCCAGTGACAATTCAACCCATGAACAACGTTTGCCACTCCAAGAACTACAAAAAATGAAGGATGTGATATTTAAACCATCAGATAAGGGTGGGAACATGGTGGTTTGGCCCACCAGAATGTATGAGAAAGAGGCTTTCCGTCAACTAAGGGACCCCACTTGCTATAAAAGACTAACATTCAATCCATTGTTTATGTACAAAGTGGAATTAACAAAAATGTTGGAGAATGCCAAGGATGCTGGCATTCTAAGTGAGAATGAACGTGTGGGCCTCACCATTAAGGAACCTATGGTCTCAACACTTTATCTACTTCCCAAGATTCACAAGAGCATGAACAATCCACCAGGTAGGACCATTGTGTCTGGGGTGGGAAATATGTTGGAACCCATATGCAAATTTATTGATTTCCACCTGAAACCCTTTGTAGAGACTGTCCCATCCTATACACGTGACACCTTGGATTTGCTAAAGAAAATTGATGGTATCCATATCCAACCGGACACACTCCTTGTGACATGTGATGTAGAATCACTCTATACATCCATACGACACGATGATGGCATTCTGGCAGTATCTAAGTGTCTTATGATGAGCGACCTGGATGCCGGACTATGTGAGTTTCTAATAAAGATGGTTTGATTTTCTCTCACCCATAACTTCTTTACTTTTAAGGGAATCTTTTACCTTCAATTGCAGGGTACCGCGATGGGGGCAGCCTTTGCGCCGCCCTACGCAAATCTGTTTATGCCAATAGGAAAGGGAAATCTTTATGACAGACCCTGCCAGAGATGTTGACAGGGTCCACTTTTGGACACATTATATTGACGACATCCTTTTCTTCTGGCAGGGTACTGTTCAAGACCTGGAGAACTTCATTATGGAACTCAACGACAATCCGTACAACATCCGGCTGACCCATAAGTGGAGTGAGAGGGAGATGGACTTTTTGGATGTCATGCTAAAAAAGGATGATAATGGGTGTGTTCAGACAGATCTATTTAGGAAGACAACAGCTACTAACAGCTTGCTACATAGTAACATAGTATATAAGACCGAAAAAAGACATTTGTCCATCCAGTTCGGCCTGTTTCCTACAAGTTGATCCAGAGGAAGGCAAAAAAACCCTGTGAGGCAGAAGCCAATTTTCATCACTTAAGGAAGGGGAAAAAAATTCCTTCCCGACTCCAATCAGGCAATCAGAATAACTCCCTGGATCAACGACCCCTCTCTAGTAGCTGTAGCCTGTAATATTATTACACTCCAGAAATAAATCCAGTCCCCTCTTGAATTCCTTTATTGTACTTACCATCACCACCTCCTCAGGCAGAGAGTTCCATAGTCTCACTGCTCTTACAGTGAAGAATCCTTTTCTATGTTTGTGTACAAACCTTCTTTCCTCCAGACGCAGAGGATGTCCCCTTGTCACAGTCACAGTCCTGGGGATAAATAGATGATGGGACAGATCTCTGTACTGACCCATGATATATTTATACATAGTTATTAGATCTCCCCTCAGTCGTCTTTTTTCTAAAGTGAATAACCCTAATTTTGATAACCTTTCAGGGTACAGTAGTTGCCCCATTCCAGTTATTACTTTAGTTGCCCTCCTCTGAACCCTCTCCAGCTCTGCTATGTCTGTCTTGTTCACAGGAGCCCAGAACTGTACACTGTACTCCATGTGTGGTCTGACTAGTGATTTGTAAAGTGGTAGGACTATGTTCTCATCACGGGCATCTATGCCCCTTTTGATGCAACCCATTATCTTATTGGCCTTGGCAGTAGCTGCCTGACACTGGTTTCTGCAGCTTAATTTGCTGTTTATTAAAATTCCTAGATCCTTTTCCATGTCAGTGTTACCGAGTGTTTTACCATTTAATATGTACGGGTGACTTGCATTATTCCTTCCCATGTGCATAACTTTACATTTGTCAGTGTTAAACCTCATCTGCCATTTTTCTGCCCAAGCCTCCAATCTATCCAGATCCCTCTGTAGCAGAAAACTGTCCTCTTCAGTGTTAATTACTTTACACGTCATCCGCGCATCCAAAACACCTTATTTGAAACATCCCAATTGGACAATATCTCCGTACACGTCAATTATGCTCTGAGGATCATATCTTTAGAAAACAAGTAACGGATTTAACCGGACAGTTCCGAGAAAGGGGTTATAGCAATAGGATACTCAAAAAAGCCCAACATTGTGCGATACTTACGAATCGCAACAACCTACTACATGTGAAGAAACCTGCGAAAGACAATGATCTGGTGAGATTTATTACCACTTTCAATTGCAGATCACGGGAGGTACAAACCATTTTACAGAAGTTCTGCCCAATTTTGTTGTCCAATAAAACCCTACGGGAAAATTTATCTCCACGACCCTCCATAACTTACAAGAGATCACAGAATCTATATGTTAGTCAGAAGTCACTATAAAGGTGAGCAACCGGTAGGATATTTGGATCAAAAGGCCCAAAATAGGGTTGCTCCCCGTGTGGGAAATGTGTGGCATGTCCCAATATAATTAAATGTGATTCCTTCCAGGATGGGATTAGACACAACACCTATAAGATTACCCACAAAATGAATTGCATGACCATAGAAGTCATCTATAATGCAACATGCCCCTGTGGAAAAATTGACATAGGTATGACTACCCGGGAATTCTGTCGAAGAGTACAGGAACACGTATTGGGTATTATATCCACTAAGGATGAAGAATTTACTTCCTTTTGAAACCAATACCCCGACACTTTAGGCTACAACATCAGAGTGATCCTACCCTATTACAAGTTAGAGCAATTGATCGCGTGTATTTTACGAATCGTGGAGGAGACTGGAAAAGAAAGTTGGCACAAATGGAATCACAAACTAGGTACATTGTCCCCACACGGACTAAATGAATAGAATAGCTTTGTTCCATTTTTATAAATACAAATATGATTCAGTAGTACAAATCAGGGTTCCCTAGAGTTGTAGGCTTTGGTTGCAGCCAAAAGGTATGCATGCATAATTATGCATACATACACCCTATAACTTTTTTAACAAATATATATATATATATATATATATATATATTCCAATAAGATCAGGCAGCACTCCACTTCAACATATGGTGCACGCGTCCGCTCGTGTCCAAGAGCCGCATATATTCATAGAAAAGAACGCAGCACTCTTCCAAACGTGAAAAAAACGGTGATTTATTCAGCACATGTGTGAGCAACGTTTCAGCTCTCTCACAGAGCCATTATCAAGCCAAGTGCGGCTTGATAATGGCTCTGTGAGAGAGCTGAAACGTTGCTGACACATATGCTGAATAAATCACCGTTTTTTCACGTTTGGAAGAGTGCTGCATTCTTTTCTATTAATATATATATATATATATATATATATATATATATTTTAACTGCTATAATTTCCCCTTTTTTTTTCTTCCCTCTATTTCTTTCTTTCCGCCCCCCTCTTCCTTGCCTATTTCCTCCCACTTTTCTCATCCCCCTCCTGCCTCTTTTTCTTTGCTTTACAGGTATCCTGATAATCAAGGGGTTGGAGGCCAGCCAATGAAATAATTGGATGTTTTTTCTCTAGAGGATTGTACATCCTTTTATTAATTGTACATCATTTATTAATTATACACATCTTTTCATACAAATTCTTTTATGGTTAGACATTTTTGTATTAATATTACACACATTGATTATAGCTTAACTCCCATGTTTTAATTTTCAGTTAATTGTAACTATTTCACTATGCACTTTTGTGGGTTTTTCACTCTCACGGCACATACACTAATATCTTACTTGGGTTTTCATTAGTTCACGCTTCTTTTCCTTCGTCACCTACTATTTCTATCTCAATGGATGATGGGATGGCATGAGCAATCATGATCATGCGATCGGATGGCTCGATACATACGCATTGCTCCGTTATAGATATCTATTGTCAAGGTGTCTTCTGAGAGATCACATGTGTGATCATGTGACCGGAGGATTTGACACATGCGCGTCACTCCGTAGCGGTCATTTTTATTATGGGCATTTTTTGTACTAGTAAGAACGATAGCGGGAGGCGAATTGTAAGCCACCTGACAGCCAGACCCTCGGATAGCATATTATGCGATTCGACTCTGGATTTTATATGTGAAATTGTTCAGTCCATTAGCTTTTTACAATGACAGATTTAAACCAATCACGCTGCTTGGATTTTACCATGTAACCGGTGATGTCACTGGACACGCCTCTATGTTGAGTCCATTAGCTTTTCACAATGATGAATTTAAGCAAATCACGCTCCTTGGTTTTTACCATGTGACCGGTGATGTCACTGGATACGCCTCCATGTTGAGTCCATTCGTTTTTTACAATGACGGATTTAAAGCAATCATGCTCTTTGGTTTTTACCATGTGACCGGTGATGTCACTGGACACGCCTCCATGCTGAGTCTATTAGCTTTTTACAAGGATGGATTTAAACCAATCAGGCTCCTTGGTCTTTACCATGTGACCGGTGATGTCACTGGACACGACTCCATGTTGAGTTCATTAGCTTTTCACAATGACGGATTTAAACCAATCACGCTCCTTGATTTTTACCATGTGATCAGTGACGTCACTGGACACGTCCCCATTTCCATCTTGGATTTCATCATGTGATCTGTGACGTCATCGGACACGCCTTCAGCTCCCCAGTGTTTGTGATCAGTGTTATTATGCTTATTATTTAAACTGCAACTCTCCTATTGCCATGTACTCCCTGACGAAGCCTGTTTGGTGAAACGTGTTGAGCAGGCGAGGTAACACTGGGAAGGGGAGTACTATCTTGTTTGACTAACTTTGTAACTTGTTGACAGCTATTGCATTTACATTCTGTAAACCCTGTGCAGTACTGCTGTTACGCTTGCAGGCTGTGTGTCCTCATTTTGGTGGTGTGCAGTGGACCAGGCACGTTCCGGCCTCCATTCAGTATTATTACATATGACTCTCTGCACTTGTATATGACTATTATTATCCCCTTCCCATGTGTTCTCATCGTATTCTTGCTTCCCCACTGGTTCATGTTTACTCCCCTTGCTATATGTATTTTTTAAGTGATATCTAATATATTACATTTTACTACGTTTTTGGACTCATGTGCTAGTTTGTTGGGTATGCACACCAATGTCTTTAGGTTTTGTTTCATGATGGAGGTGTGATCCCATTAGGTTTCATTGTAGGCTATTAGTCTTTTATCTAAGTTAACTTGCCTGGGGCCCATTTTTGCCCGACTAATGCCCCAGATTTTTGGGATTTTCTTGATGTTCTTGTCCAATGTGTCTGGAAATTGGCGTATCAGCTTTGGTATTAATACTGCTCAGGTGCTTTGAAATGTGTCTACGAAATTCTTATACTGTCTTGCCGACATATATTTTAGGGCAACTACATTTTGCTATATAAACTACTCCTGTGGTCTGGCAATTTATATATTGATAAACAACATATTTCTTCCCATCCACTGGGTTATTAAATTTGTTTGTTAGTACTATATAGTTACAAAAGGTACATGAGCCACATGGGTAAGATCATTTTGTTGCTAGCCATGTAGATCTATATGTTTTTTTTTTTTTCTTGCTATATACCAAATCCTCTAAGTTTTTTCCCCTCCTAAATGTGATTATGGGATCTTTGGTAATTATTTCGCCGAATTATTATGCCGAATGTCAAATGTACCAATACATCTTATTGTTTTGAAGTCTTCACTCTTCTTTTTCCCTTTCAGCAGCTCAATTCTCTCAGTTGCTTTCATTTGGGCATACACTTTATGAAGAACTTGTTTTGGGGTAACCCCTAGCTGTAAATCTCTGAAATAGTAGGGCACACTCTTCTTTAAAAGCTTCCTCACTTGAGCAATTTCCCTTTGCTTTTACATATTGCCCTATTCGAATTCCTTTCTTCAAGGCTGGTGCATGGTAGCTTCCCCAGTGTAGGAAGTTATTTGTTGATGTTGATTTCCTTGCAGTTTGTAGTGTACCATCAGGTGCCAGGACAATCTTTAAGTCCAGAAAAATGTATTATATCTTTGTGTTTTACTGCTTTACATTTTAGACCCAATGTATTGGAGCTGAGTACTGAAACAAAATAATAAAAATGTGTCTGTGCCTTCCCACAAAATCAAAATATTATGTACCTCCCCCAAAACAAAATGATATTTGTGTACTGATTGTGGGTGTCAGTGAAAACTACTCTATCCACCCTAAAAATTAATTTAAAAAGTGCACATACTGTCCCCATCGCAGTACCTGTGATCTGTAAATAAAATTTGCAATTGCATATATAAATATATTGAATATAAATATGTGTCAAAAGGAACTGTAATGGTGTCAAAACTCTACTGCTAAAATCTCCTGCTTTCATATCCAAGTCGTGTTGAATACTGGTATAAAAGGCCTTTGTCTGAAGGTTTAATTATCAGATCATCATTATATGTTCATTCTTGGCCTTCTTTTCATCCTGTGTTAAATTACAGCAAATTTTTGTAGCCCCACTGTGACTAGCCAAAAAATGAGAAAATACTGTGCAAATGGAGGGGTAAATTTAGACTTTGGGGCCAACATAGTGAAGGGGGCTACTAATTCAGGTGGATAACCTTCTCTCTCAATGGCCAGTTCTTCCAGTATCTGTAGGGCCATCTCCTCTTTTTCCCAACTTTCTTTTGTATCCCTTTCTTTCAATTTGAATTCTTTATGTAATGCCAGTTTCTGGGCAAAAAAAATGACATCTTTTACCCATATAAAACAGTTGAAGGAGGGTGCAGGTGTAAAAGAGAGCCCTTTGTGTACAATTGCCACTTGTTTTGATTCCAACTTCACTCCTAACAAATTCATAATTTGAATCTTTCTCCCCGTGAGGACTTAGTTCTACAAAACCATACATTTATACTGTTCAGTGTAGCATCAGGCCTCTTACCTACGAGAATGGTTCCTTATTTGAATTTTCTTATATCGTTGGCTTAATATAGTGGTGCACCTCCCTTATATAGCGTAATGACATGAGATTGTGAGTCTGGTATTTTAGTGTGGGCGTATGGGGTTAACCACAGTTACCTTTGATATGCTACATTTTATATACGTATTTCCTCTATTGTTGACAGTCCCTTTGGAGTTGAAGATATAGCTCCTTTAGGGTTTAGCTTGTCACTTTGTGGACGTACATTGCTGTTGGCTGCGGCAGTCACCCGGATCTCTATTTCATTTTTTCATCCTTTAGTTGTTCTGGACAATCAAGGTGCTACTGCTGCTACTAGTCATCCAAAAAAGGAATGTACCAAAGTGCAGCACACTTGCAAAATAAATTGTTCTTTCAGCTCGATAAAACCCAGTGATACTGTACTGAGAAAATACTTGATAGACCCAGGCAACATTTTATATTGGCTAACAAACTGGATGAAATGCTTGCTGCCAGGTTATGTGCTTGCCAAGGAATTAACACAGTAACACACTTTACTTCAAAAAGTTTAAAGATATTATCCTGCCACACTTAAAAATGCTCTGCAGTTATGTTCTTCAAGGCAGCCCGATACCCACAGACATGCTTACTGCTTTAATTACAGTAATACCTAAACACAATAAAGACCATTCTGATCCCACAAACTATCATCTTTTCCTTAATATTGACCTGGAAATCTTCACCTCCATATTGGCTAACTGCCTAAATTGCTATCTCCCACCTTGGTACATTCTGACCAGGTGGGATTTATCCCTGGCCGGCAAGCACCTAACAACACGTGGAAGGTATGTAGTATTATCCAGTGGGCCAATACAAAGTCTCAGCCTCTCTCCCCACTGACATGGGCTTTTCAGCTGATCCAGCAAAAGCCAAACAAATTTGCAAGGTTGGCAGACGAGGGGGATGTCAGTTCAGGGAGAGCACTGCTGCAGCTGGACACTTCCTCTGTCAGGGGAATGTCAGCTCCAGTAAACAGGGGACCAGGATAGCATCACACCTTGTACCTGTCTTAGGCTCTGCCCTTAAACCCTTTTGGGTTTATCTGGGTGTATAAATGCCCTTGTATATCCCGACCTATTATGCATCTACATAAGAAAGTGAGTGGTCTATCAGTACTAGGAATGAGTGAACCTGTACTGTAATGTTTGGGTTCCTACCGAACATTGCAGTGTCCGGTCACTCGAACACGGACATTGGCGCGAAAGTCTGTGTCCGTTGTTTGGATTTTAAATACAGCTTGTTGAAAGGCTGCAGCACAGCCAATCAACAAGCTTTTAAGCTGTTGGCACTTGGAAGCCATCACAGTCATGCATCAATGCCGGATCACATGAGGCACCACCATTCTGCTCTGACTAGTGTAGGGACTGCTCTTTCTTACTGTAATAGGAGAGTTAATCAGTCTGTTAATTGTGTCGGTAACATAAAGCCATTTTTTAGGGTTCATAACACCACCTTTGCATCCGTCTTACTGTAATAGGAGAGTTAATCAGTCAGTTAATTCTGTCTGTGACATAGGCCCATTTTTTGGGGGGAGATATCGCTCATTGCATCCATGACACAGAAATACAATAGTTAATCTTTTGGTTATTCTGTCGGTGAAATAAACCCATTTTTGTGGAGGAAATACACCTCATTTGCATACATGACATGGAAATACAATGTTTGTCTGTCAGCCAATTTTTTGGTTGAATGTAAAAAGGAGGAGAGCATCAAATAGGGGGAGTAGCTGTGGTTGTGGTGCTGCTTGTGTTGGTGGGGGTGGAGCTCCTGCTGCAGGGAAGGAACATTGTTGATCCGTGCCAGCTATGCGCCAAAATGAAACACCTTCCTCTGGTGCATGCAAGCGATAGGACGTTCTGCATCATTTTGTAGGCCCGAATACTGCTGTATGAATCGTAAGGCCAGAACAAGTAGAGGCGGTAGCAGATTGGATGTCTGACAGTTCCTTCACATTGTCTCCCACCCGGGCCCCTGCTGAAAGTGCAGAGTTCGCACCAGCATCAGTCTTCCACCTCAACCCCTTGCACATCAGCCAAGCAGTCTGAGCCCCAAGCCATGCAGCAGTCAATGCAGAAGTCAATTATGCTTTCTGATAACTCTGCTGGTGGAGGTTCCATGGGCCATCCACCTAGCCCTGTCCCAGAAGTGATAGAGATTGAGTGCACTGATGCCCAACCATTTATGCTTGAGGATGAGGACGTGGGAGGACCGCCGCAGCACGTCTCTGATGATAATGATGAAACACAGGTGTCAACTACTGCAGCTTTCTGCAGTGTGCAGACCAGCAAGGAGGGCAGGGGTGAGCAGTGGGTGGAAGATGATGTGGAGGATGATGAGGTTCTAGACCTAACATGGCATCCAGGTCACCCGAGTGACGTGTGCAATTCGAAGGAAGAGGTGGTGGTCACGCAGTGCCAGCCGCACAGCAAAGAGGGAGCAGGGTGCAAAACCAGAGTGGCCTGCCCCTAGCCAATACACCTGCTAATGCCCAATGCGCCGAAGGACAGAGAACACCAAAGCCAGCTCAATGGAGTTCCCTGGTGTGGCAGTTTTTCAGGCAATATGCTGATGACAAGACATGGTTGGCTTGCACACTGTGCAGTCAGAACCTGAAGCAAGGCATAAATGTTGTAAACCTGAGCACCACCTGCATGACCAGCTGCATCTAACTGCAAAGCATGAGCTGCAGTGGTGTAGACATTTGAAAAACCAGGAAAGATCTGAGACTCCTCCTGCTCCCTCTTCTGCTGCGGTTCTCGGCCTCTTCCTCCTCCTCTGCAGTGACAAGGCCACCTGGCACCCTTCAAAGAGTAGATGTGACAGCAACACCAGCGCCACCACCACCAGTTTCACGAAGCATCTTCACACTGTCCCATGCCAGCTGTCCATCCCCCAAACACTGGAGAGAAAGAGGAAGTACCCACCTACCCAACTGCGAGCCCTCGTCCTGATTTCCAGAATTTCAAAATTACTGGCCTTTGAAATGCTGCCATTTTGTCTGGTGGAAACATACATTTGATAATGGCTGCTGTCCCACAGTATGTGGTTCCCAGCCACCACTACTTTTCCAGACAGGCCAACAATGCCCTGCATGAACAAGTGGCGTAAAAAGTCAGGTGTGCACTGAATGCCATCAAGGTCCACATAAAAACCCATATGTGGAACATTAAGCACAGGCAGGGATGTTATATCTCCATAACTGCCCACTGGGTAAATGTAGAGGCGGCTTGGCCTGAGATGAAAAGCGGTTTGGCGCATGTCCTACCACCACAGATGATTGCTCGATGTTTCTCGGTGCCTCCTGTTGCCTCCTCCTCCTACTCCGCTTCCTCCTCATCTGGTCAGTGTAACACCTGCACAACCAACTTAAACACTACCAGGGAGAAACAACAGTAGACTGTTCTGAAACTCCTTTGTGGAGGGCATCGAAGAACAGACCGATGGGTGGTTAGGGCGCTGAGCCTTAAGCACGGCGGTGTGTGACAATGGGCGAAATCTCGTAGTAGCTCTGGGTCTAGTCTGTTTGACGCACATCCCCTGCCTGGCGCATGTGCTGAATTTGGTGGTGCAGAGATTCCTGAAGAGTTACCCCGAGATGTCACAGCTGCTGCAGAAAGTACTTTTTGCGTTCTCACCTTGCTGCTGCTTGCCTGTCTGCACTGTAGAGTAACTTCTGCCTTCCAGCTCACCGCTTCATTTGCAACATACCCACAAGGTAGAACTCCACTTTGCACGAGTGGGCCTCCATGCGGGACATGTTTGCAGTGCAGCGTTACTATCCCACTTCGATGCCTCCTTGAAAATACGCTTCAGGCGATGATGGATGAGGATGTGGCACAGGAAGAAGAGGAGAAGGATCAGTGATCATCCCTATGGTTGTTAGGCCAGTTATCCACAGGTGGTTCGGGGGTGTGTGTTCCTGCACCAACAGCATCCAGGTAGCCAACTTTCCAGCCAGGGTACAGTTTAGGAGGATGATGATGAGGAGGATCTGCATTCACAGCAGGGTGGCACCCAAATCAGCTCACAGGCATCACTGGAGCATGGTTGAGGGGATACAAAGGACACAGATGATACACCTCCCACCGAGGACAGCTTGTCGTTGCCTCTTGGCAGCCTGGAACACATGAGCAACTACATCCTATAGTACCTGCACAACGACCGTAGAGTTCCCTTCATTGTTACCAGTCTTGATTACTGTTTGGCCACCCTGCTGGATCCCTGCTACAAGGACAACGTGCTGTCCTTACTTCAGTCACTGGATTTGAAGATGTGTGAGTACAAGCGCACACTGGTAGAGGTGCTACTGAAGGTGTTCCCATTTGACAGTGAAGGCTCAGTGGAAGCACGAGGGTAGCATTTTACATATTTGAGTGTAAATGTGAAATACTAAAATCTGTGTCAGGGCATGTGCAGACAGTTCAAAGTTTTTAGTTTTTTTTTGTCTTGCGAAATACAGCAATACAGAATACAAATGTGCAACCTGTGTCTTATAATACAGAGGGTTGCATTTGAAATCTTGGAGTCATAATGTGAAATATTATAAATACCAGAAATTGAGAACGCTAAAACATAGCTTAAAATAAAGATGGGGAGATACACAAAAACTGATCGCTAAAAGAACTGTGGTTGCGGGGGCAATCACAGTTCACGATCAATGTGCTGAGATAGCAGTAGCGCCACTCAGCCTTACTATGCCCAAACATGCAGCTCACAGAACAATTATGTACTAACCGCTATCAGCAACCATTCACACTGGCTGGGTGCATAATGCCAGTATAGTGAAAATGCCGCTGAAAGGGGTTGACAAAAAGTGAGTCACTCCAAACTTGCTCTGGGTATCAATTGTGGCCAGAGTATTACAGGCTATGAAAGTGAACTCACTAGTAACTGGTTAATTGTAACAGGGTTATTGAGGATAAAAGGAGACTACCGCCATCCTGTAATTCCCTCCCGGACTAATCATTGTCCGCACACCCTGTAACCCAATACTGCCGGCTAAATGTCCTCTAAGCTATCCTCCTAGGCTCTACGCGTTTCATCTATATTAGAATCATCAGGAGAACTGAAGAAAAAGAGGAAGATAGGATAGCCTGTCAGACGCTACTACACTAAGTTGCTGTGATGGCGTCTATCGGCGCTATAATGGCCGCATCGTGGCCGCGCAAACTGAGGGTTTAAATAGCGGGGAGCGGACCTCCCCTCAGGTGTGGACCGGAGTGTACGCTGGCAGTGAGTGGGCAGTGAAGACGACGCTCAAGCAATAGGCGCCTGCCCACCCACTGATCACGTGTATTAGCCACGCCCCCACTCCATTCATAATGTTATAATGGGGATATAAATAGGCAGGTAACCGCAGGGAACACTGGTGAACTGAAACAATGGGTGTAATGACAGCAGCAACACCCGGAATAGCAGAATCACCACAAGACTAGTATCCATAAGGTCTTAAATATACTAAAGCATAACACCGCAAGGACATGAATAGCATGAAGAGTTTTTTGAAGAGTAAACGCATATGAAACCCATATGCTGAATGTGAATAGGTGTCTATGACTGAAAGGGATACATCAGAGGGACTTATGAGAATCACAGAAAAAAAATGCACCAAACGGATATGCCACTGACTATACTAGCTAGTCAAACAAGCAGATATTAAAAGCTGAGACTGTTTGCCAATATATTCCTGTCAGGAACACATCGGAGCCCCTCATGCACCACGTCACGGTCACTTAGCATGGCATGTGGTCCTACCACCACCTATGGTGTGAACACTGGCTGTGAGCAGTATTCCATCACCTTCAGACCGTGTTCACACCATAGTTAGCGTAGTGGTAGGACCCCATGCCATGCTGAGTGACCGTGACGTGGTGCATGAGGGGCTCCGATGTGTTCCTGACAGGAATATATTGGCAGACAGTCTCAGCTTTTAATATCTGCTAGTTTGACTAGTTAGTATAGTCAGTGGCATATACGTTTGGTGCATTTTTTTTCTGTGATTTTTATATTTATATATTTCATCCGCACAATGCTCCGTTTTGTGTAGGATGCCTTTGTGGTGCATGTGGTCCGCGTCGACATCCTCCATTGTACGCAAAATTGTCCACATGTGGTGGGACTGCTCCCCCAATGAGAAACACGCTACAGTGTTTGGGGTCTGAGCAGCTCCCCCATATTGGCCACTATGTTTCTGGGACTTATGAGAATGCCTAAGATTATTAAATAGGCAACAAACGATGTAAATCGACCAAAATCTCAAAACTACAATTTTGATCCATATATCTCAATAGACAAAGGATCAGACATCATAATAAGGACCAGCCAGAACTCAAGGGAAAGGATCAGACACCACAGAATATAGAGTGCATTACTCAATGAAACAAGCATATGAAATGTATTCATTGAGCCCTCCCGGATGTAGAGTTCCCAGCCTAAAGGTCCACTGTGTTTCTTTTTGCAAAACCCACTGGTCAAAGTCGCCACCCCTCAGTGACGGTCGTACCAATTCAATTTCAATAATGTGAAATACTAGTCCAGAATTTGTGTCAGGATATCTCCAGACAGTTACATTTTTATTTTTTTTGGAGGTGGTCTGGGAAAATATCAGTGTTTCTTATAATACATTGAGTTGCATTTGAAATCTCTGAATGATAAGGTGAAATACTAGTTTGAAATCTGTGTCCAGGCATCTCCAGACAGATTTTGAACATTACACCTTGTACAGCTGGATATACAGTGAATCCAGAGGAAAATAAGCAGTCTAGTTTGAAGCTGTTTGGGAGTTGCACTTATACATACAGTCAAACAACTCAAGTTTGTGAATGTTCGCGTGTTTGTATTAAGTGTGTGACTTTAAATTACATGACTTGAGATTCAGGTACTTTAGGAGGGGACTACAGTAATTTAGTTTCTTATCACTGCACTGTATTGTATTTTTTTCTGCTTTCTTGCGTAATCCCCTTTCAGTATGTGTTCCATTATTGACAGCGCAGTCCAGTGCACATATTGTCTAATGTATGCAGTCCTGGAACAACTGTTTGAGGATGCATATCTTTGTTCAAAATGTGAGCAAACTGCCTGTTTGGAATGGCACATTATGTATCTAACCGAGTGAGTTTTAACACTGAGAAGCGTTGCCAATTTGCAACAGACTTTGCTGTTCACTAAGCAGGAACTCTATGGGGTAGATGTGGAGGAGGGTGGTAGCATGGAGGCTCAGGAAAGTGAGGTAGATAGCTGGATAACCATTAGAAAGTGGGGCAGAGGGAAGAGTGCCAGGGAGGCTAGGCCTGATCTGACACAACCCAACAAGTTTGCAAGGTTGGCAGATGAGGGGGATGTCAGTTCAGGGAGAACACTGCTGCAGCCAGACACTTCCTCTGCCAGTCAGGGGAATGTCAGCTCCAGTAAGCAGAGGACCAGGAGAGTAGGGTAGGCCAGACAGGTGCTGGTAGTGGGAGATTCAATTATCAGGGGTACAGATAGGGCGATCTGTCACAAAGACTGGGATCGTCGAATGGTGTGTTGTCTTTCTGGCGGTTGACAGATAACTGGGAGGGGCTGGAGAAGATTCAGCAGTCATGGTCCATATCAGAACCAATTACAAAGTTAGAGGTAGGTGGAGCGTCCTTTAAAAATGATTTTAAGGATTTAGGTCACAAGGTTAGGGCAAGGACCTCAAAGGTAGTGTTTTCTGAAATACTACCTGTACCACGAGCCACACAAGAAAGGAAGCGGGAGATTAGGGAGGTTAACAAGTGGCTCAAGAACTGATATAGGAAGGAGGGGTTTGGGTTCCTGGAGAACTGGGCCAACTTCTCTGTCTGCTACAGGCTCTATCGTAGGCATGGGCTGCACCTCAATGGGGAAGGGGCAGTTGTTTTGGGGGAGAAGATGGCTGGATGATAGCTATGACTGGACGGTTAACATTCAAGGTTACAGTCTGTTTAGAAAGGATTGTCAAAACCGGAGAGGGGGAGGGGTTTGCCTTTGGTAAAGTCCTGTCTAAAGCCCACACTCTGGGAAGATATAAATGAGGGACATAAACATGTGAGTGACTGTGGGTAGAAATACATGGAGGCAAAAACAATAATAAAATACTAATAGTAGTTTATTATAAGCCACCTAATATACCAGAGTCCACAGAAGGACCTGGGGTGACATCACCGTCATGTGATCAGTGCAGGGGGCGTGGCTCAGCACTGGATTTGATCCCGTGCTGAGCCACGCCCCCTGCACTGATCACATGACGGTGACGTCACCGCAGGTCCTTCGGCTTTTCAACAGTTCGGGTTCGTGGAAGCCGCCCCTTATGGATTCCATATGCCAGGATAGTCCGCGGTAGTGGAATCCATAACGGGATGCGGCGATTACCACAACCTGAACGCTGAACTATTTTTTAAAGTTCGCTCATCTCTAGTTATAGCTACTAGAGATGGGTTGTTGATCCAGGGAGTTATTCTGATTGCCTGATTGGAGTCGGGAAGGAATTGTTTTCCCCTAAAGTGGGGAAAATTGGCTTCTATCTCACAGTTTTTTTTTGTTTTTTTTGCCTTCCTCTGGATCAACTCGCAGAGTTAACAGGCTGAACTGGATGGACATATGTCTTTTTTCAGCATTATAAACTATGTTACTATGTTACTAATTACTCCTTTGCAATCTATAAAGAAAAACGCTTGTTGTTCTTCTATCTCTGTCTGATCCTTTCAACCCAATATTTTACTGCACCAAACCCCAGGGAGAGACTGTCTGAGGGTGTACACCGTGGTACAACATCTCATCAGGGCCACTACCACTCAGATTGTCTGTACCGGCTCCTCAGGGGAGGCACAGAGGGACCAAACTGCATTGGCTTATATTGGGTAACTGGGAGGACTGCGCACTCCATCACAGGGATTTGAAATAGGGAGAGGAATTTACAAAGAAGTTGTGCCACTGCACATGCTAACAGACTGGATTATACTTGGGGTGGGCAGGGAACGGCTCCCAAAACTATCAGCCCCTGTCTTAAAAGAAAGTTAAATGGTTTCTTACCCTGCCTTGCAGCATATTAAATTGCCGAGGGATAACCACCTTTCACCTCAGCCTCATTGCAGATGGGAATTCTTCTGTCTTCTCACAGTGCTGCTGCCCTTGTGCCAATGGAGCATTATTCTTGGTTGTTTCTGAAATTCCCAAACTCATCTTCAGGTCAGCAAAGTGTTCCACAGGATGCACACTGCCATAACTAAATCCAAAACTTGTTCTCCCTAAGACAGCCTTTTTTTTTTTTTTACCTTTGCCACACCCACACTACCCCTAGCCAAGCAGATGTTTATTACTTCCCCTGACCTAAATTACCTATTGTCCCCAGGACCATTCTCCCTCCCCCAACCTCTCTCTCCATTTTTGTCTTTGCTCCACCCTGCTGCTACCAATCACACAGTTCTCTAATCTCCTACAGCTATCATGGGGAAATTGCGATGACCTCTTTATTGGTTCCCAACAATTGTCACTCTTTTCCTCAACATCCACAATTAAAAGGGAGAACTAAAGTTTCAGGAATTGGGAGTTTGACACAGAATATCAGTATTGTGAGGAGGACATCTTACTTGCTAGCCTCTTTCAGACGGGCGTTGCGGGTGCACTCCGTCAAACAGTGCGGGTGCGTTGCGGGAATTGCCGCGATTTTTCCCTGCGAGTGCAAAGCGCTGTCATGCGTTTTGCACGCGCGGGAGAAAAATCGGCACTTTTGGTACCCAGACCCGAACCTGCACTTCTTCACAGAAGTGCATGTTTGGGTCAGAAATTGTCCCGCTGGTATTATTTCACATTATAACATAGTTATAATGTAAAATAATACCCTTGGCCATCTCCCTAATGTTGAACCCGGTGCAGAATGGGTTAAAAATAATAAACTAATAATTACTTACCTGTCCCATTTGATCGCGAAGCCCGGCCTCCTCTCCGTTAGCTTGAAAGATGTAAAGGACCTGTAATGATGTCACAGCATCACATGGCCCAATCACCTGCTCCATCACTATGGTGATGGAGCATGTGATTGGTCCATGTGACCACGTGACATCATCCAAGGTCCTAAGCACTATCCACAGCCTGAGGATAGTGATTAAGGACCTGGATGATGTCACATGGTCACATGGACCAATCACATGCTCCATCACCATAGTGATGGAGCAGGTGATTGGGCCATGTGATGTGACGTCATCACAGGTCCTTTAGATCATCGATGCTGCAGGGAAAGAGAGGACAGATCGCGACTACGCGATCAAGTGGCTAAGGTAAGTTAACTTTATTATTTTTAACCCCTTCCTCATCATTTAATAATGCATTCTTTATTAAGAATGCTATTATTTCCCTTATAACCATGTTATAAGGGAAATAATAGAGATTGGGTCCTGTTGCTAAGCAACAATGCGGGAAAATCGCAACGCATCCGCACTTGGTTGCGGATGCTTGCGATTTTCCCGCAGCCCCATTCACTTCTATGGGGCCTGCGTTGCGTGGAAAACGCAGAAACTGGAGCATGCTGCGATTTTCACGCAACGCAGAAGTGATGCGTGAAAATCACCGCTCATGTGCACAGCCCCATAGAAATGAATGGGTCCGGATTCAGTGCGGGTGCAATGCGTCCTCCTCACGCGTTGCACCCGCGCGGAAAACTCGCCCGTGTGAAAGGGGCCTAAGGCTTTTAGCTTGAAACCCTATTAATGGGGATGTAGAGACATAGGACATTACCTCTGTCAGGGGGTGGGGGGAATACATGGGAATCCACAACGACCTAGTGCTCTTTCTTCTACAAGGGTGTTCAACAAATTATCTCACTGAATATAAAAACAAAATTTTCTTAGAAAATTGAACTTACTACTTTTCAAAGTAACTTGTACAATTCAATATGGAGTACCATGGGGGACATTTACCATTCTATTTAGTCAACATTTGTGGAGTAATAAAGTCACAGATTTTGTTGCATGCACTACTTGTGTCAAAATCTGCGACTTTTCCCTCTTCACACCATTTTTTAGAATTGGCAAGAGAAGGGTGTGTGGCAAGGGCTGTGAGGGGGCATTATGCAGGTCCATCACATTTATCTTTATCCATGCAAGTTTCCTGGTGTAAATAAAGACAGAAATCTACGGAAGCTAGGAGGCTGCCATAGATTTTATTGTGGTATGGCCAGTGGGCATGCACTTCTACATAAATTTGGCACATTCTCCAGTGGCAGAGAAAAAATCAAGACAAGCAAAGAAAATGCACTTCTTGATAAATGTCCCCCAATATCTTTCTTTACCTTCAATAACAATCTTCTACCAGCTAAGAGGAAAGGGAGGTAGTATTTATTGCGGAAAGGGAAATATTGACATAATCTATTATATTATGGGCCGAATTACAGATATGAATTTTATCTTGTGGAGGGAGGGGGAGTGAAAGATTTCTTGAACTTGTCTCTGTACTGAACCACAATTCCGTGACAGACAGACATTGGTAAAAAAATGTACTTTACTGTTATTTACATCATTTACCTTTCTAATGTCTAGAGAATACAAATTTTTATGGGAGTGCTTCTGTAAAGGGGCTGTCTCACTTCAGTAAATAACATTTATCATGTAGAGAAAGTTAATACAAGCCACTTACTAATTTATTGTGATTCTCCATATTGCTTCCTTCGCTGGCTTGATTCAGTTTTCACATGCACTTCTCATTTAGGGGGGTTAAAGCCACCACTGCAGAACAAATACGCTCCCGGCCACTTTTCCTACAGTCTGAAAGCGCAGCCACTAATGATGTATTTCAGGGT
This sequence comes from Bufotes viridis, assembly GCA_033119425.1. Classification (NCBI taxonomy): domain Eukaryota; kingdom Metazoa; phylum Chordata; class Amphibia; order Anura; family Bufonidae; genus Bufotes; species Bufotes viridis. The sequence goes on from CM065589.1 coordinate 355,553,315, forward strand.
TGTTATAACCTCTGGATACAAACAGTGTATAATGCAATGTAAAAATGAATCAAGCTAGCAAAGGAAGCAATATGGATAATAACAATGCATTAGTAAGTGCCTTGTATTAACTTTCTCAACATTATAAATGTAATTTGCTGAAGTGACACAACCCCTTTAGGAACAGATTTGTACTACGGGCTACCCACAGAGGCTCCTTTTTTTTTTTAGCAGATCACCATTTCCTAAGCTGTAATTCAATATACTATTAAACTAGAAGGATATCGCCGCAGATGATGGTCAAATATGCATCACTGGAAGTTATGATGCCTTCCACAATGTGTTGAGGGATATCATCACCAGGTTTGGGAGTTTCCTTAGAACGGACCCTATGTGAGTCACCTGGTTGGCAAGACGCCAGCAATTATCTATCGCAGGGGCCAAAACATAAGGGACAGATTGTTCCATAGCTTTTTTTTTTTCAAATATTAGTAACTAAAATGTAGGAATACCAAAAACCGCAACCAGTACAGATTTATTACCATCAGAATCTAACTTCCTTCTTGCTGGGCTTATTCAGATCACCGAAAGCAAGGGTATAAAACTTAGTTTTATACCCTTGTTTTCTGTAATCCTAACTAAAATGTAGCTCTTCAATAAAGTTGTGGGAATCTATAGGTGCAGTGGTTGTGTTATCGTGAGATGCGCCTCATAAAATTTTAGGCGCATCTCTCCCCCTCTGTGTGCCAGAAACTTAAGTCTACACCAGCTACAGGTTGGCGTAGACTTCAGCTCTAAGTTCTGCCACTTTCTGCAAAAAGTTATAGTAAATGCAGTGGGAGGTGCGATGCCCCACCCCTTTTTCTAGGCATTTCAGAAAAGTGCCAAGAAGCTTAAAAAGTTTCAAATTATGATGTCGATACGACGTGCACCATAACTTATTTATGCCACAATGGTGGCATACATGCCATGATAAATGCCCCTGAGTGGATCTTTCAATTACACACGCTGAATCCTGAAGGTCTTAAAGAGCAAATATCTTTCACTTGTTTCATTTGAGCGATGTATGTGTTCAATCTTGGGCTCTTCTACATCAATCCTCATTCAGGTCTATTATGTCATGGATCAATACCCTTATTTTCTATTTCAACAGTGGAAGAGGTTATTTGCTATATATATGCTGTTTTTTTAATGAGTGGTGTGTGTGTAGGGGGTGCATCCTTTTATTGTACTGTTCTACATTATATTGACAGATATAGAGGGTTAAAATCCTTGGGGACATTTTTGATTGTGTGACCTGTTCAGTTTATTTACATCATTTATGAACGAATATACTAACTACACTTGTGATGTAATTAATACCTACCTGCAATGTGGTAAATTAGTATTGGCATGTGATACACACACTTAATAAGTATATATATGCAATGCTAGAAACAGCTATACATCTCCTGCTGCCGCCTCATACAGAGACTCTGATACCTAGAATTGCTGTTCTGATATGTTCATTTTCTATAATTGTTAGTATTGGTCATGCCAAATTCTGGTATGTGTTGCTAATGTGGCTGAGTAAGTACATACCTGCCAATAAGGCACACTTGACCTTTATAAATAGGGCTAATACACTTGACCTTTATAAATAGGGCTAATATCCTGTGTCCATTTACAGCCCTCTTGGAGTTGTGGCTTGGTGTTCCATCCTGATGATACACTCACCACTGGGTGTGGAAACGTGTAGGGATCAGCAATAGTAAATGTTAGCGAGACACTTCTGGTTACGGTAGTGTGGATTGACAACAGTAAAGCCTATAAATAAGGAGCATATGGGCTGGTATTAACCCTTAGCCAATTAGGTTGGTTAAAGAGATTGTGTTGCAAAACATATTTTACAATTTTCAAACCAGCACCTGGATCTTAATACTTTTGTAATTGTATTTAGTATAGCCAGTGAGCTAATCAATAAAATGTATTTGTAAAGCGCCACCTGCTGTTTATTCTTGTCCTTATTTTTTGTCGTCTCACTAAGCTGGTTGAACATGCTCAGTTTAAATCTTCAACTGCTACCAGCCATATGTTCTGTTAGAAGCTGTGGCATATCCCCTTTAACTAGTGGTACATGAACCAAGCTACTTGTAACTGCATGTGTGTTCAGTGATTATCATATTTTTCTGACTATAAGACGCACCTAGGATTTGAAGGAGGAAAATAAGAAAAAGAGTATTAAGAAAATAAGAAAAAGAATCCATCAGGCCTCGGAGCAGACCCCCAAATCAGATCCCCATTCTTTATCAGACCTCAGATCAGGCCCTCATAAGACCCCCAATCCTCACCAGACCCCCATTCTTCATCAGATCAGACCTCCCCATCCTCCATCAGCCTCAGCTCAGACCCCCATCAGACAGCCCAGCCTCCATTAGTCTCAGATTAGCCCCCATCACACTCAGATCAGGCACCCAATAAGCCTCAAATTAGAACCAATCAGCCTCAGATTGGACCTCCCAGCCCCAACCAGCCTCAGATCAGACCCCATCAAACTCAGATCAGACCCCGAATAAGAACCTATCAACCTTAGATAGCACCCCCAGCCCCACTCAGCCTCAAATCAGCCCCCCCAGCCACCATCAGACCCCAGATGAGACGTTACAGAAAAATTTATAAACTTACCTTGTTTGCTCCAGACAGCATTGCAGATCCAGGACACACCGATCCATCGCTTCTTCCGGGTCCTTCTGTGTACTGTGTACTATAATACGCACAGCCACTTTCCCCCCATATTTTGGGAAACAAAATACAGTCTTATAGACCAAAAAGTACGGTAAGTCTGTTTGTAAAGCATATTGGTTTACAGTACAGGTTTATTAAAATATATTGCCTCAATTTTAGTGAACCCGCCTAGTAAACGTCTAGCGTTAGTACTGTAGCACAGCTACTGTGTGCTATTAATTACAAATATAGAGATTCACTGCAGTGTTCATAAACTACTTACCAGCTGTACTCGCCGGACTGCATTATTTATGACCTCCTGTGCCTTATGAGACATTATACAGGGTCATCCAGCCCATTTTAATGATTTAATAAAATATTTTTTGTTTTATTTGTGGGTCAGTGTAGGTTTATTTATGGGTCAGTGTTCAGTCCGGATGCTATCTGTTGCAACAACTGACTGTATCCCGACAGAAACATTGTTCATGTGAAATAAACTATCACTAGAAAATATGATACATAAAACTTAAATTTTAATAAACATATAATAAAACCAACATATGGTAACTTTCATGGGGAGAGCATATCACAAAAAGCGAAGTAAAAAGGCAATTGTTCAATGGTGCTAGGTAATAACAAACCCTCCTCGCGGGTGGAAAATGTATAGCAAACCTATGTGGGAAGGGGAGAGGTGAAGGGGATCCCTTGCTCTACATTGTCCACTACTTGCCCTAATAATTTCAAGGCAACCTCCTCGAAGGAGTGACCCTACACAGAAACCTCACCCTAATGCACCTTAATGAATCCCTCCTCTACCCCCATGTGTTTCTCTTCAAGTGCAGGTTCATTAGGGGACTCATGATAGGGAAAGAGATAATTCCATAATTGAGATGCACGGTGGCTAGATGAACGGTGGATCATAGGAACAACAAGGCAGCCATCTTCAGGCCTGCAATGTGGCCACTTACACCACCCACATTACCTAGGAGATGATGGGAGGAATGTTGCTCTCCCCCATGAAGACACAATAAAGAAATGTGCTCCACACTGGAATGCCCCTCACGCCCGAACAATGGAAGTCCACTCTGTTGTGGAAATTTTATTAGGATGTGTTTTTAATATATTGTATATTGTCATCATGTCTCTCAGTGTCGGGTTAAACCATTGGAGTGGATACTTTCCTGTGGATGTGGAGACGCAGATGCCGGCGCAGAGGTCTCCGTTGGCGAACGGTCCATGTGCTATGCGCTGGGCTGTGGGCCGGGGGAGACTGATTTGCGGCGGAGCAGTGTTTACTTGGTGAATGTATGGACACCGGCCAGGGACCCTGCGCAAGGCGCGGATTTATTGGCATAGATGCATTTGATAAGAGAACAATATATGAAAGGAATGTGCGTTTGTTGTCTCTAGTGCGCCTGATTAACCGCTCGAGATAATGACGTGGTCCCTGTAAATAAGCACGCATGAGCATCCTAGTGAACTTTGTTGGGCATTGATCACTGAGCAAATCTGGATAAAGTTCACTCCAGTGGAAATGGGAGATTACTGTATACATGTGTTTTGTTAGCTGGCTAAGTGATGGTGGTTTCCTGTATATCATCACTTCCTGTATGTTTGTTACTGTACATGAAGGAAGTGGTTGGGTGACAGGCCTGCCCCTTTCTATTGTTACCCCTTTTGTGGCTATTTAAAGAGAAGAGACTGGGCAGGTGAGTGCTCAGCAGAAGCTCTACGATGAAACACCTTTGACTCTGGATGAGTGTGGCCTTTCCATACACAAAAAAGCTTGATACACGTGCTTTTAGGCACTGGAGAAATTATTTGTGGTTGGTGTACTTTGGCGCACTTTTAGCGCAACTTGGATATGTGCGTCTGACGCAAGCGAATTTCGACATCTCCAAGAATGTAATGCACCCAGCCCCTGTACTAATGAAACATGACCTGGGTGGTATTTAAATATTCTCAATGTATGCGGCTTTATTATAGCTGCCAAATTTATAATAGCAGTTTTGGTTGCTTTCACTAGGTTCTGCCTTGAAGTCGGTACAATTCATATGTTTAAGGACCATTTCATCTGTGTGAGATAACACCAATGATGTATTATTTAGCCACTAGTATATTGTTTAGCGGAGTAGGTTATTATCTATTATTATTATTATCTATCCATGTGTTTATCTATCATGAAGGAAGTCACACGTAGCGAGCTGGCTTGGTGGGTATATAAGATGTCGGATAGGCTCTCTGCACAGATATCCCCCTCATTGCTGTCATGGGTAAAAGGGGCAATTTATCAGAGTTGCAAAAAGGGATGATTATTGGCTTTCAGGCCAAGGTTGGTAGTATTTCTGAAATGGCACAGTTTGTGAACTGTTCCTATGTTGCTGTGGTGAAAGTATATTGTCAGTGGATCAACAGCACAACTGCGAATAAGCTACATTGAAGCTGCGGTGCACCATGTGCCATTGTTGTAAGGAGTGAACGTTGGCTACACAGGTACAGGTTGGCAAACAACACGCTACAGCGGACCAGGTCACCAGGAAAATAAGCCGGGGGTCTACCAAATGTGTGTCTAAAACAACAGTACAGTGAACCTTACTGTGTGTGTGGCTCCAAAGCAGACGGATGGTCACTACACCATTTTGGTCTAGGGAATGTTTTTGTGGCATTCTCTGGGCTCACTCATCCAAGTAAAAGGTAGTCTCAACCAATGTGGGTATGAATCCATTATTGCAGATCACATACACCCATATATGCTGATTGTCTTCTCTGGAGGGATGGAATTTTCCATCAAGACAATATGAAATGTTACACGGCTAGAATTGTTTGATATTGGTTGGAAGCATGACCAAGACTTCCAAGTACTACCCTGGCCCCCATATTCCTTAGACGTAAACCCAATTGAGGACCATGATTATTGTGTTCACTCTAAGGATCAACCCCCTGACAAGCTATCTATGTTACACACAGCAGTAACTCTGGATATTAGCTGGTGGATATAATAGTGTGTCTCTACTGTGTATATGTCACTTGTTCATGTTATTTATTTTTATTGTTATATTTAAATCACCGACCAGAAGTTCCCCCATACTGTTACTACCACCTAGGTAGAATTATTATAGATTTTGGTAGTGCTCTTGCAGCCTTATACTTGAAAATCCTCAAGAACTGACAAAGGTCATCTGTTTCTTGGGCAGTGTTTTCAGCTATGGCATTGCACCACAGGCATGGGTGTGCTTTATTCTTGGAGTGCACATCCATTGCACAGACAAGAGGTGTGCGTTCTGTTGTGGATAAAATCTTCATTGTTGTGTCTGCGTGGTGAAGTGTATTCTTCTTGCAGTGCCTAAAAGGTTAGATAGGCTCACCAAAGTACCAGAGAATCCTCTGGTGGGTCCAGGCTCTTATACTATAATAGGCCCCAAAGTTCCAAGAGAAAGCAAACATTTACCTGTCTATTTATTTGATTCAAAGCTGTTAAAGGAGTTGAGCCTTAAGAATAAATTCCTCTGGTGGCCCCCAGAAATCCCAGTCCAACACAGATTTTTGATTGTGCACCTTAATTGTACAATTATCTCCTTCCCTATCATGAACTCACACTTGGGAAGGGGAAGGACACCTAAGGATAGTGTAGGGATTTATTAAAGTGCATTAGGGGGAGGGTTCTGTGTGGGGTTTCTCATCTGGGGGAGGCTGTCTTGCATTTTGTAGAGCATCTAGGGTGCAATATAGGAAGAGGGGTCCTCTTCCCTCTCCTTTATAGGCTTATATGCTTATTGAAAGTTAAGTTTTCTATATCATAGCTTCCAGTGATAGGGTGTTGCTTCTGGGTGGTATTTCTATATATGAATATTCAATTGCCTGACCCAATGGAACTGGGATTTTTTTTCTTCTGTGAAATAAACCTTAAAGTAATTACAGCCTAGCTTAATTTGCTCACAGGATCAGTCAAGGGCTAAGAAAGGATATATTCACATGCTGCAGAATTTTCTGAGACTCTGAATCTCATTTATCTGAACAGGGCTTACATATCAAACAGATTTTCAGTCACGAAAATTTCTGCAACAAATCTGACACATTTTAATTCAGTGTATGTATGTATAAGTGTGTGGCAACAGTGCTGTTATTTGTGTACTAGTGAGTAGTGCAAAATTGTCTTTAATTGTATATTACTACCAGGATCATACTGGTTCCACAGAGTACAAGATGATCTTGTAGATGGCCCACAACAGACATTTGTTATTGTGTCAAACATAAAACAGCTGTATTTAGCGCTAGTTTAGGCTTTGTTCACACTTCAGTTATTTGGTCAGTTATTTCCATTAGTTATTGTGAGCCAAAACAAAAGCACAGTTCAAAAACACAGAACTCTGTGTAGGTTTCACTCCTGGTTTTGGCTCACAATAAGGCTCATGCACAAGAGAATATGCACCCCGTGCCCCCGAGTGCACGCCGTTTGTGGTCTGTAATATACTTAGAACATGTTCTATTTTTTCAGTTTGGGGAGGCCCAGACCGAAATTTCACTGAAACGCTTCGCAATGCTTCTATGGGCTTCTGATCAGTGCCTCCAATCCACCCCGTTCCATATCTTGCGGATTGTGGACCCATTCAAGTCAATAGGTCCAATAGGCATAGTCAACAGTCAGTAGGCATTCGTGATATGGAGTGCACACCGCTGGTGCCTGTATATTGCAGACCTGCTGTTTCTGGAGCACGAGCCCTAACTGATGGAAGTAACTGACCGAATAACTGAATTGTGAACTCATCCTATATTTCTCCTTCACTATTTGACCTTATTGATTATATGTCCTGCATGAGCAGATAAGGAATAAACAGAGTAAGTACATGGTTTTTTTTTAGGAGAAAGCCTAGGATGACACTGTTAACGATTAAAGGACGTTTGGAAATTTAAAGGAAAACCTGCACAAACTCTTACTATTTTCTAGATGATAAAAAAGCTGAGAGTCTGAAAATCTGATAAATTGTCAGCCTGTTTCAGATGAGCGAGTGTCACGCTCTGGACTCGCAGTGTGAGTAGCAGCTCCCGTCCTGACCTCCCAGCACTCAAGGGGTCGCATAGCATTATATTGATTTATAATGCTATGTAACCCTTAGAGTTTTGGAATGTATCCAATACATTCCAGAACTGTAAGGCCCATTTTAGACGAGCGAGTTCCATACTCCGGACTCTCAGCGTGAGTATGACAGCTCCCGTCTTGACCTCCCAGCACTGACAGGATCGCACAGCATATTGATTTATAATGCTTTGTAACCCTTACAGTTCTGGAATATATTGTATAACACTGAGAGCATTATGTCAGTGTTATTCAATACATTCCAGACCACTAAAGGTTACATAGCATCATAAACCAATATAATGCGACCCTGTCAGTGCTGGGAGGACAGGACTGGTACTGGTCCCTGACACACACTAAAGTGCCTTTACATGCTGCAGATTTTGTTGCATAATTTTCCACCACTGAAAATCAGTTTTATTCAGCCGAATGGGGCTTGCAGAAATCAATGTGCTTGCTGTCCTTTTCAAATGAATAGAACTGATTTTCAGACACAGAAAATTCAGCAACAAAATCATCAGTGTGTGAAGGCACCTTATAGGTCTGAGCGACTGATAGATTTTAACTATTGAATGACAGTTGCAGTCCTCAAGATTACATTCAATTGAATGCATTAATTCAGACTGCAGATGTGGTTCAACAGTTAAAATCAATTAGTCACGCCACAAAAAGTCGCAGTGTAGGCCTCATTCACACGTCAGTGTTTGGTCAGTGATTTCCATCAGTGATTTTGAACCAAAACTAGGTGCGGCTCTAAACACAGGTGCAGATCTTTCCATTATACCTTATGTCTGTGGAGGCCCAATCCTGGTTTTGGCTCACTGACAAAAACACTGACGTGTGAATGAGGTTTTAGGGTGCTTCTACACACAGCAGATTTTGTTGCAGAAAGGATGAATGAAACTGAATTTCAGCATAAATTTCTGCTACAAAATCTGCCAGGTGTGATGGTGCCCTTACATTCATGGCGGATTATCAAAAGGGCAAATCTTTGATTTTTGTTATTGTAAGTTTTCCTCTAAAATCAATGTATTTCTTTTTATGGCAAAAAATAAATAAACATGAATCACTTTTTGACTGAGACAAAATTTGTGAGACATAAGAAATAAAATTATATTTTTCTTTTCACTACATTAACAGGGACACGACTTTCAGAAAAAAAGCATACATTAGAGATGGGATGATAGTAAGTGCACATCACATAAAATCGCTATATTTTATGCCATTAGTTTTCTTTTCATTTAATTTGTTTGTATAGTTAGTTAATACAGCACATCATAAATATATAAAATTAGCATGTGATTCTAAAATTTATTAATTTTTAGGGTTGAGTTTTTATTGATTTAGGATCTATTTTCTTATTTTCACATAGCAACATTTTGTCACCTGTAACAATAAAAAAATTAATATTTATAGCAAGTCAACACGTTTGCAGCATTCTTTCAATTATGTCTCAGATAATACAAATGGCCATGTTTTAATCTTTTTCATAACTGTGTCATTGCACATGGGAATGGACAATCTGACAACTCAAAGATGGAGATGCATTAATACTGGCCAGTGGTGTACTGGAGGAAAGGGGACAAAGATTAAAAGTTTGATCCCTTTCACTTTAGGCCCCTTTCACATGGGCGTGATTTCCTCGCTGGTGCAATGCGTGATGTGAACACATTGCACCCGCACTGAATCCGGACCCATTCATTTCTATGGGGCTATGAACATGAGCTGTGATTTTCACGCATTACTTCTGCGTTGCATGAAAATCGCAGCATGCTCTATATTGTGCGTTTTTCACGCAACGCAGGCCTCATAGAAGTGAATGGGGGTGCAAGCAAGTGCGGATGCAGTGCGATTTTCCCACAGGTTGCTAAGAGACGGGACCAGATCTTTATTATTTTCTCTTATAACATGGTTATAAGGGAAAATAATAGCATTCTCAATACAGAATGCTTTGTAAAATGTGGATTAAGGGGTTAAAAATAAAAAAAATACACTCACCTTATCCACTTGATCGCGTAGTTGCCGATCTCTTCTCTCTTCTTCAAGCATTAGCTGCCATCTAAAGGACCTGTGGTGACATCACATCACATGGTCCAATCACATGGTCCATCACCATGGTGATGGACCATGTGATTGGACCATGTGATGAGCTCGGTGACGTCATCACAGGTCCTTTAGCCGGCAGCTAATGATTGAAGAAGAGATCGCAACTATGAGATCAAGTGGATAAGGTGAGTAAAAATGTTTTATTTTTAACCCCTCCATCCACATTTTACTAAGCATTCTGTAGTGAGAATGCTATTATTTGCCCTTATAACCATGTTATAGGGGGAAATAAAAAAATCTACAGAACACTCAACCCAAACCCGAACTTCAGTGATGAAGTCCGGGTTCGGGTCTGGGTACCAAACATGACGATTTTTCCCACGCGCATGCAAAACACTTTGCACTCGCACGGAAAAATCAAGCATTTTTCCGCAACGCACCTGCCTCTTATCCGTCAAACATGACGCCCGTGTGAAAGAGGCCTTATTGTTGTATGTTGTTATGTTCCCTGTAGGCTACATGTCCACATGAATGAACTTGATATGGATTTTGCACAGATTTTGATGCATTTCTACAACAAAATCTATTGGTTGACAATTTGCCCCAGCTTTCACTCTAGGCATTCGAAAATCTTTTACACGCAAAAAATGTCTGTAAGGCCCCATTCACACGACAGCACACTTTGAGTTCACAGGCTGAGTTCACAGGTATTTGGTTTTTTCCATCAGTTATTGGGAGCCAAACTAGCAGTGAAGCCTCCACAGAGATCAGGTATATTGATTTGATTTAACCTGTTCTGTATTTTTTGACTTGCACCTGGTTTTGGCTCCAAATCAGTGATGAAAATAACTGACAAAATAACTGAAGTGTGCCGCTCTGGGACATATGGCCTGCTCACGAACCGTATGTCTCGGAGGGCATGCGGTCGTATGCAAGGGGCCTTATATGTATATTTTTATTATGCCATCGACCGGTACTTTAGTATGCTGCTGATTAATCAGATACAAATCTGCACAAAATAAGCGATGTCATATATTGTCAATATATTTCATAGCAACATACTAAGATTGTCATCATTCATCCGTTCCTGTCCCCAGTGGAACTTACAATCTAACTTCCCTGTTTCAGAGACCCTAAGGTCAATTTTATAGGGTGTTATTTGACATCACAGACTTTTTATTCCCCTATAACAGAAGGTCCAGGTCACCCCACTCCATTGTTTAGACTCAAGCACATTCAAAGGGGAACTAAACCCAGAATCCAAACATAAAAAAGAACAACCAACAAAACGTATTATATCTTTATGTGGCTTTGTTATTTTCCCTTGTTTCATTAGACATCACAATTTCATACAACTGCGCTCTCTCCTCTTCCCCCTGTCATGCTAGTGCACATGAGCCAGGAAGTATAGAATGAGGGGGATGTGATGCTAGTGCATGGGAGCCAGAAAGTATAGGGGGAGAGGGGTGGGATTAGTCTAGATAACTTTTGTTTAGACAGCAAGAGTGACCATTTTGTCACATATTCAGACTCAGTTATTCAGTATTTATAGGGCAGTGATGGTTAACCTCGGCACTCCAGCTGTGGTGAAACTACGACTCCCAGCATTCTCCATTTATTTCTATAGAGTTCTGAGAGCAGCCAAGCAAGGGGAGCATCTTGGGAGTTGTAGTTTTACCACAGCTGGAGTGCCAAGGTTAGTCATCACTGTTATAGGGCATCAGTGGACATTACAGGGAGTGGAATATGAGAGGAGAGAACTACAACTTCCAGCATGTTCAGGCAGTTATTATAGGACATCAGTGGGCATAATAGGTAGAAGGGTATAAAAGGAGAGAACTACAACTCCCAGCATGATCAGACTGTTATTAGATGAGATTTGTGGCCAATACATGGAGAGGAATATAAAATGTGAGAACTACTCCCAGTATGTCCAGGCTGTTATTATGGAGCATCACCAGAACTCTGCTCACGTCGTGACTTCACACAGGTACTTATAGGTCCTTCACCACTTCTCTGAACTGCTAAGCTCTGTCTCAATAGGTAAATGTTGTCTAGTGAGACTAGCTGAAGTAGAATGAGAAAGTTAAAAAGGCTGGGAGGCACATAATAGATCTCAGGGCAGTGGGAGAGAAAGTGGCTTTGAGGACCAAAAATGGGGACTCCTATAGAAGTGCGGGCAGATCGGTCTGCCTGCATTTAAATGTGGTTAAGCTCACCCCTCTTCTGAATGTCCTGTTCAGTGTGTGTGTGACATCAGGTGCATTTATTTAGGCCCTATTCACACGTCTGCAATGTTAGTCCGCACCTGTTCTGCAAATCGGTGGAACGGGTGCGGACCCATTCATTTTGAATGGGGACGTCATGGATGCGGAGAGCACACACTGTGCTCTCCGCATCTGTGAAACGTGCCGCCGATCTTCTGGCCGGCGGCTCTGCAATAATATAGAGCATGTCCTATTCTTGCCCGCAATTGCGGACAAGTATAGGCATCTCTATAGGGCTGGTGGCAAGGTGTCCGCAACACACTACGGACGTGTGAATTAGGCCTTAATTATTCTGTAGCCAAATATAGAGAAGAGTAGGGGAATGAAAAAGTTCTTTGTCTGTAAAATTTCTCCTTAACCTGCTTATAACAGCAGTTTGGGGAGCACCTTGGAGATATAGCTGGATTGGTTTAAATGTATTTGTGTTATGTTTTACAGGGTTTAGTTCCCCTTTAACACCACCTTGTTTGCTAATAGTAAAGTAATTGTGGGGACAACATTCATATGTAGATTCTCACCACTCATTAAACTAGGAATAAGAGAAACCTAAAATTGGTCCTCTCTATCAAGGGGTTCCCAGGACTTCCTCTATGGAAGATATGTCTACGACTATTATTTCTTGACTGAGCAGTAAGCATGGCAATGTCAAATTAGATCTAGATTTTCCGGACACTTTTCTAACAAGGAAAGTAGCAGAGAATATTAGTAAATGCAACTCCCGAACCCAACCTACTTGTGTTCCACAGCAGCATGGGGCTTCATAAATAGCATTTTGCCTAAATGCTGCATTTTTGATAGTATTTATGTCATACAGTGATAAACCTGGCCAATATGTTGATTTAAATATACAATGTTATTGTATAACAACTGCAGTAGCAAAGTGCGTAATGAACGTGATAAAACATTTTGAATTATCAAGCCACTACTCAAAATTATCTTGCCGTGTTGTTAAGAAATATTATCCAGTTATTCAGTTACCAACATAATAAATAAAGACTACAAATATTGGCATTCTTATTATTTCTCTTTCATCATTTCTTGAAGAAAGAATTCTTTTTGGAACAGTTAGAAAAAAAACAGAAAACAGAGCATTACATTTGTATCCTGTTCACAGGACTAAAAATGCCATTTTAAAAAATGTCTTACAGCATAAAGATTTAGGAGCACACACAATATTACTTCTTATAGTAAATCATAAAAGAGTTTGTTAACAATACTAATTTCCTCTTTTACATTTTATAGACTTGTGACGAAGTGAGCTGGTTTTTCATCATAAGGTGTTCCATCTTTGCTTGATGGAACTATGAATCCATCACTGCTTCCCCTTCCTAGAGGATAGTATGTGTGAAGTTGATGTATGTTGTTTTGGGTAACCAAGTTTGGCATGCTTTTGTAGTATAATTCTTCTCCATCCCTAGTTTTGATTGGCGAGAAATCCATTTGAGTACTATTTGTAATGTTTCCTGTGACAGCTATGCCTGTTATAATTGGCATGCTGGTGTACAGAAAATCTCTGTTAGGTGATTGCATTGCTTCACTGTGAGCATTGTGCTCCTTTGTTAACAAAGGGAAAACACTTTCACTGTTTTCTGGTGAAATCTTTCTCCTCGTAAAATGAAGAGGCTGAAGACTGTCTGTAGGCAAGGCCCATGAGGGCAGCAATGGAGCATCAGATTCCTCATCTATCAGTTCTAAACCAAGAATTTCATCATTAGTTAAACATGTAGCATCTTTGAGGACTATATCATCTTTCAAATTGTTAATGTTATTGATCAACTTGTTTACTAGATTTCTACTTTGTTCACATGAGCCTTCATGGTTATTCAGATAGGAAGGTATACAGTCAGAAGTGAGCTCCTTCAAAATCTTTTTTTCTAAGGCAGATTCCTTGTGGTTAAAGCCACGGTCAATTATTTTTACACAATCACTAAGATATTCCCGTCTTGCAAGGTTATAGGTGTTCACATGGTTACCATTCAGTGGTAGAGTATCCATGACACTTGTATCTCTGGCATTGTTCAGGATTCCCTCTGAAAAACATTACAATAGAGAAATAAACTTACTGTTAAAACACTGAAAAGATTATATTATTACATTTAATTCTACTGATTCTACAGCGTTCAGCCAAGCCTACTACTCCTCTGTGTTGCCTCTCCCTCCCCCTCCTCCCGCTGTGAGATCCTGCGCGTGCGCACAGGCTCAGCCAGTGTTCAGGTCATCCCAGGGTGGAGCGAAGTGCCGGCACATGCGCATTTCACTAGAAGAAGCCGATCCAAGCAGTCCGCACGCGCGGGATCTCACAGCGGGAGGAGGGGGAGGGAGGGAGAGGGGAAGGCGACACAGAGGAGTAGTAGGCTGGGCTGAACGCTGGGAAGGTGGCACTGGGCATGAATGGCGATGGGTGCGGCCAGGCACCATGCATCCACGGACCTCCCCTTGGGCACCTTAATTCTATGATTGACAGGCTAGTAAAACCTGTTTTTTAGCAAAATTAAGCCACAGATCTCTTTTATAAGGCCACCTTAGAAATCATAATGATACCCTGGACATGAGCATATGTTTAGCTCACAGGGCTTGAAAGTGGTGACAGAATCCCTTTAAAACTTTAATGGAGTGGAGGGGTCAATGCCACTAACTTGATTCACCCTAACCTATCGTTAACCTTAGCATATTGTGTTCTCACCAGTAAAACAAACAGCTATGACACATGTGGTCACCTCACTAAGGTCTCTTTCACACAAGCGATACTGAACTTCGCTGAGTTCTGTCAGTAAAAAGCTGTTAAGTTTTAGCATTTTTTTCACAAGAATGCAATCATTTTTTCATGTTTTTTTTCACACGCATGAAGAAAATCTGATGAATTCCACTCTACATCTCACAACAACCATCAGAGAAAAATAGACAGTCAATTAGGCCTCATGCACAGAACTGTATTTTTTGTCCGCATCTGATCAGCATTGTTTGCGGATCAGATGCATGCCCATTAATTTCTATAGGGCTGCAAAAGATGTGGACAGTACACCAAGTGTTGTCTACATCCGCATGTGCATTCCACACAAAGATACAACAGGGCACACTCATCTGGTATCCTTGTTTTGCAGATATGCATTTTGCGGACCGCAAAACACTTATAGTTGTGTGCATGAGGCCTTAGTGTGGTTTCGTTTTTTTTATTCTAGACCCATTGACTTGAATTGACTAGTCCTGCATAAAAAACACATGAGGAAAGCAAATGTGATTTTTCCTGAATGGACAGATGGTCAGTGAAAAACAATGCTCATGTGCATATATCCATTGAAATGAATGAGTCAGAGTTCAGACAGTAGGATGAAACATGCCTCAATGTTATTATTGCTCCTCTGAAATGTGCCTAAATTTAAGTAAATGTGCTTGCTTTCATGTGCTTATTAAAGTAATTTGTTTTACTCTGTCCATGAAAATGACATTATACACACACACACAGCTCTGCAGCTAGCACATTATATGCACAGAGCTCTGCAACATGCACATTATATACACACTTTTTAACACATATGCACAGGTCTTCAGGACACACAATATATATAAAGTGATGTAGCACGCACACTAAATACACATTTATATAGCTATACTACATACACTATGTATATAGCCAACCCTGCATCACACAGCTCTGCTGCACGCACATATTTTGACTATATTAGACAGCTTATTATGATTACATGGATACCAAATACTGTTTTATGATATTTCATACTAAGTATGTTACAGAAGCTTTAATGGTTTTTACTTCATTATTTTTTCAGTAACAATAACTTTTTGAAATAAATAAAATTGTAACTTTTGCCATAAAAGAAAATGTAATAACTTTTACTATAAAAATAGTTTTACAGATCCCAATGAGATTGAACTCCAGACCGAACAGCTGCTTCACCAGCTCCTGTATAGAAAGGCTGTGCTTTAAAGATAAGATTTTTTATGCCTTATAATATTACAGTTTTTATTTTTTTTATTTTTTTTAGTAAATATCAGTATTTGGTGTCGCTGTAATCATAACAACCTGTACAATATAGTGGACCTATTATTTACAGTGATTTGTAAACAGCATAAATAAAGATTTGTGTGGGGGGAGGGGGACAAATGGCAGCCCTGGATACAAGCCGGCTTGAAGCCTTGTTGGAAAAACCTGACCTAAGGCACAGCATCATTGCTGACATCACATCTACGGGGCAGGGTCCAGAAACAAGGTCACTGATGAAGTTGTATCTACAGGGAAGAGACTTACAAGTAGTGATGAGCGAAACAAGCTTCGGATGCTACATCTGAAGTCACTTCATTCAAAACTTCAGATTAATACTGTACAGAGATCCGTCTCCGTATAGTATTAAAATGTATGGGCTCTGATAAGCCCAAGCTAGTTATCTGCAAATTCACGCGTGACTTCGTTGAATAACTTCAGTAGTTGATTTTTAAAACTTGAAACTCATACTTCGCTCATTACTACTTACAAGCCTTTCCAGATGCAGATGTGATGTCATCGGAATAGAGAACCATCACAATGAAAAATGACCACGATTGAGTTGAAGAAAACAGGGCATCACAGATAAACAATTACTGTTAGTAAGTAATAATGTGTGTTATTTCCTGTTAATTGATGTTCAAAATTGCAAACAACCAAGCACCCCTATACTGCCCACCCATGCCCACAACAGAGGTTAAAGTTACCAGCCTAACATTCGTGGGCTCTCCTCTTCACCCTTTTTTAATATTGATTCCACAATTTTTATGCACCAGTCCTCTGGAACAGACCCTATTATAATAGGGTCTGTTCCAGTCATTTTACACTGTTTACCTATACCCTGTGATCTGCATTGTTTATTGAAAAATTAATACCTGTTCCCTGCTGATCCAGTCCTTCCTGCATACTTCTTCCTCCAATTACTGGCTTCAGCAGAGGTGTGTCCCCACCACGTCTTACCTTCCGAGCCATTCTGTGTGTCTACAGTTTATGACCACATATGGAGTATTGCAATATTCTAGAGAAATTGCTAACAAACATGTAGTAAATTGTCTCCTATTACCCTTTGTGAAAATGAAAAATTTTGGGCTAAAGCAATATTTTATTGAAAAAAATGTTCATTTTCACAGCTGTGTCACAGCTCCAAAATTAAGTCACTTCTTCTCTGTACCTCTGCCTCCAGGAATCCATGACAACAAATATGCGTTCACTATTTTGCAACATTATAGGGATACCAAATACTGTTTTGTGGTATTAATAGTAAGTATGTTGGTTTTTGTTCCTTTATTTTTTATTTTAGTAATATTAGCGTTTTATTTAACTTTTACTTTTCAGCTTTTCTTTCATCATAAAAGAAATGTTTCTCTCATAAGCAAAAGTTGCACTTTTCTGTTGAAACCTTCACAATACACGCGACAAAACGCCCCAAAGAAGCTCAAGACCTTTTTTGAGCGTAGGGCATTTTTCAGCACGTTCAAACGAGCTGTAAAACGCTCAAGTGAGAACCAGGGCCATAGGGAAGCATTGGTTTTCATGTGTTGAGCGTTTTACAGCACGTTTGAACGCGCTGTAAAACGCGCAAGTCTGAACCCAGCCTAAAGAAATTATTGCATTAGTCTCTGCTGGGAATTGAATCCCAGACTATCTGTATAGCAGACTGGAGGTTTACCACTACATTATAGAATTGCACAATTTAAGAGACAGCATTTTCTGTGATCTAGAAATCTCCTAAACAGTAATATTTTTTATACTATTTAATATTATACCTATGAAAAAAACAATAGTACCATTTAGTAAGAAACCTCTATTTTTATTACACAGCAGTTCTATAGTTTAATGTTGCTTACTATACAAAAGGTCACTGGGCTCAGGGCTGGGTACAAATATGTAGCATAGCACCCTCAATAATCACTGTATTTCGATTATTTAACACCACCAAGTTCAACAGATTTCTTCCCTAATTTGTCCCTCACAGCAACAGCAGCATCCTATCCCTACACTGAGAAGAGCAGAGTGATGTGCAGTGCTACATGACTCCAGCTTAAATAGAGGCTGGGTAACATGCTGCACTTAGCCAATCACAGCCATGCCAATAGTAGGCATGGCTGTGATGGCTTCTTAGGGCAAAGTAGTGAAACGCTTCTTGATTGGCTGCCCTGCAGCCTTTCAAAAAGCAGGAAGAATCGCTGAACAACGAACCGAACTTTTATGGAAATGTTCGGGTTTAGGTCCGGGAGCGAAAAATCGTAATGTTCAGTTTGAATCCGAACTTTACAATTCGGGTTCGCTCAACCCTAATCACAACATGTACTTTACAGTACAAAAATGTAATTGTTGAACCAGTCCAGTGATACTAAACACATACATAGTTAAAATAAATTTCACCGCAAACACTGCATTGTCATATTGATGGTAGGAGATGCAATATTGCATTGCACAGTGTGTTTTATAGTACAGAAATGTTATTGTTGAACCAGTCCAGTGATATTCAACAACACATAGGAGGTCATTTATCGTTCTGAAATAAGTGTAAATTAGACGTATTTCAGGAAAGGATTGCGCTGAAGTTATGGTGATGCTTGCGCCTCTTCATAACTTTGGCGGAACCCCTACTGGCTTAGGTCTTTATTAAAACCGTCTAAAACATCGGTCTTAATAAATGTGCCCAATAGTTCAAAGAAATTTCCCTGCCAACTTATATTGGTAGTAGTGGACACATTATTGCATTGTGTGTTTTATAGTACAAAAATGTACTTGCTGAACCAGTAATATTAAACACATACATAGTTTAAAAAAACTTACTGTAAAAAAATGCATTGATATGTTGGTGGTAGCAGAGACATTATTACATTGAACCATGTGTTTTATAGTATAAAAATGTAATTATTGAATCAGTCCAGTGACATTAAATGGATACCATGCACCATGGTTTATATTATAAAATGTAATTTTTGAATCAGACCATTTATATTAAATGGTTACATAGTTCAAAGAAATGTCACCAACACTGCATCATTATATTGGTGGTAGTAGGTGCATTACTGCATCACACTGTGTATTTTATAGTTCACAAATTTCATTGTTGAACCACTCCAGTGATATTAAAACACATGCGTAGTTCAAAGAAATACATAAATAGGCCAAAAACATTTCACCGTCAACATTGCAATATTCCCTAAATAATGCAGTCAATAGCAGTGTGCAGTGTTTGCTCCTCTGTCTTTAAATTTCAGAAAATACACTTGCAATTTTGCTAGTACCGTTAAATAATCTGTGTATATTGTGTGCCAAACCTGTAACTTTCTATTAAGGAAACCCGTGACATTTTATCTAGAGGAAACCTGTGACCGCTCATGTATAGGCCTCATAAAAAAAATGCCTAGAAAACAGAAGAGTGCAAAACGAAAGACCCAGGCCTTGTCCTTCCAGGGTAAGAATGTGGGTAACAGCAGTAGCTGCACCAGCCATCCAACATGTAGTAGTACTAGTAGTACTAGTAGGCCACAGTTTGATGGCTCACTCCTCCTCTTAGTAACAGGAGGATAATTTGGAGGTCATTTCTGAGTCTGAAACCATGCCCTGGAGCCAGGGGTCGGCACATTACTCAACCTTCTTGCAGCCCAAGAGAAGCATTTCGGTTGCATGCTCTCTGCACCTTCCTAGTGGAGCACCTTCTTTTTTTCCTATGAAGAGGCAAGAAAACAATGTGCTTGGAAGATATTCAAGAGAGTCTCCGTGTTGATAAGTTGCGTGGGAACAGTTAGCATTTATACTGCTATTAGAAGAAAGTTCAAGAGGAGGCGGGGGACCCCATGCATAGCTATGTTTGTGGTGGTGATGGTAGTAGTGGCAGTTATACTGATGGTGGAGGCAGTGGGGCCAGTGGTAGATACAGTTGCACTTGGGGTAAATACAGAGCAAGGAATCAGGAGCAGGCCAAAGAAACCATGACATATCACAGTCTGATAAAAGTGCCGAAGAGGGTGAGGACTATGATGATGATTGTGTGTTGGACAGGACCTGGCAGCCAGACTAAGGCGCTGAGTAGGTGTTAAGCACCAGCAGCAATAAAGAGTAGAGACAAAATTTGGCCAGAACCTCTCAAAAAACTGCCAGGGCAAGACCTGCATCTATTATGGTCAGCTTGGGAACTGGTGAAGCCACTGATACTGTGGGCACAGGCTCAAAATATTCCAGACCTAAGCCAAGCTCATCTGCCACTATCTCTGTGCGAAAATCTCTCATCTGTCTTCCTCCATAGTGCCGGAAGACAAATGCAATGCTCTGTGCAAGATCTGCAGGATTAACTGTACATGTCTTTCACGGTCCACTGGATTAATGTGTTTTGGGGCAAGGTAGCACCGCAGCATGAAGGCCAGGTGCTATTGACACCTCCATGTTTCAGTTGGTCTGGTTCCCACACTAGCCACATATCTGCCTCCTGCACCTCCTTCTCTATGGACATCCTCCCATCCCCAATAGTACTCGGAAAGAGTGCGCTCCCACTCCCACTCCCCCTCCCCGTTACCATGTCGTGTTAAAGCTAATCGGCTTGGTGAGAGTAGCTACACATCTGATAAAATGCATCAAGAAGAAAACATCCTGCTGGCTATCTCCCAGCCAGCTCCAATTGGGCTAGGTAGTCAGCGGCAAGGAACATCATGGTGGCACTGCATTTCGGGGAAATAACACACGCTGCCTGCATGGTGCTTGTGATCAGTTTAGTCATGCAATTTAGTCATGCACTGACTTGAAGATTTCCTCACATTTCAGCCATTCAGCTTATGTAGCACAGCTTATGTAGCACAGAATGCCCTACTAGACTTGCAGTGACAGAACACTCTGCTGTTACAGTGCTTAATCCGTGAAGTTACAACTCACTGGCATTCCACCCTGTAGATGTTAGAGTGCCTTAATGAGCACCGTAAGGTGTTGAATCATTTTGTCATGCACCAGACTACGTCAGCAGGGACAATGTGTTGATTCGAGGTCAGGCAGTTGCAGCTCATTAGAGTTAACAAAGCCCTTCAATGAGGCCACAAAATTTGTCAGTAGGGACAACTGCGGCATAAACAAGGTCATCCCCCTGATATTTACCTTAGAGCAGACACTTGCTCTGATGCAAAAAGGGATGGCGGAAGAAGAACAGCTTATGTATTTTGCTGGCCACCCTGTAGCTGTTGGGGGCCCACATAGAGAAAGTCCCATGGACGAGGAGGATGAGGAGCTTCCAATGAAGGAGGAGTCGGAGTCGGTGGTGGAAAAGCAGAAGGATGCTGAAAGAACTGGGTCCTTCGGCATGCTGGCCAGAATGGCAAGCTATATATTTACTTGCTTATGTAATGACAGGCGTAACCTTTTTTTATCAAGCAATCTGATGATTACTGGATAGCTATCCTTTTAGACTATCGTTATCAACGCAAAATAGGGAGCCAAAAGGGAGGCGAAATTACTTTATTACGAGGAACACTGTGTACACAGCTTTCAGTGCAGATGCCTGTCACCCGTGTGTCTGAGGTCCCTCTCCACTCTACTCACAGAGTAATCCACCTCCTATTGTCTCTGTTACCACAAGCAGAAGAAGCCGCAGCAATAGCAACAGCAGCAGCAGCAGCCGCATCCAGTTCAGTAGCATTAACATGATGGAGCAGTTCTTTCATGAGCCAAGCCAGGCTAAGGAAAATCAGCAAACGTAAATGTACCACCTCAAAACCCAGGTTCAGTCCTACTTAGACTCTTGCCTTTCTCTGGTGCATACTGTGTTCCCTGACCCCATGGACTTCTGTGCAGGCAGACTGGAACAGTAGTCTGGACTTACCCAATATGCTCTCTCTGTTCTCTCTTGCCCAGTCCCCAGTGTCATCTAAGAAAGGGACCAGAATCAACAAGGGACCAGAATCAGCAAAAATAAATACGGAAAAATAGCTGTCGTCTGTATAAAATAATATAAAGTAATAGGATCAATAGCTATTATTTATCACGTCACCCAACCAGATTATACCAGTTATGACAAATCTAGTAAGCAGTGGCGTACTGCCAATTTAGGCAGACCACGCCATTGCTATGGGGCATGCGGCACAGGGGGGCCCGGAGAGTATGGAAAGCCCCGACCCCTACATCTACTGTGCACAAGACAGTTTTTATTCATAGTTAATTGAGGCACTCAGGCAGCCGTGGCCCGTCCACTTGTGTTCACAAGCCCGCTCCCTATCTCCCTATCCACTGCCAGGCTCCATCTGCAGACTCCTGGAACTGCATCTGCATGCATTTCACTACAACGATGGGTGCAATCTGTGTGTAATTGTTGAGCCTGCTCCTAATGCGATACACTGGCCAATCAGCAGCAGGATCTTTGAGCTGCTAAATGCTGATTGGCCAGTGTATCGCAGCAGGAGCAGTCTCACGAATCACACACAAAGTGCACCCGGCGTTGTAGTTGTCCCCCGCTCTGCAATTACATGCTGCCCGCCATCCGCCCATCAGCCAGTGAGTGCAGCCTTCCTCCGGGCCCTGGCCCAGATGGAAGGACCACTCCGTAGTGTGCCTGCCACAGTAAGAGGACAGCAGTCATACTTAATGAAAAGTTAAAGTTCATATATGGTTGGAAAAGTATTCTTGATGGGGGGAAGGGCAGCAGCAAGCAGTGTTTTTCTTTTTTTTGATGGGGGGGGGCTGTAGGCTCATAGAGGACTCAAGAGGACAGTGTGGTTTCCTCCTAATCCACCCCCCCCCTGCCATCAAGAATATCAAGAATTTGGAGGGGGGGGGGAGCACACTGTCCTCCTGAGTCCTCTATGAGCCTGCCGGCTTCCCCTCCACAGCACATCAGTCACCTTGCAGGATGGTGTTAGGTGGCTATGTGCACACTGTGCTAGCTAACCCCCATAATACCCACCAAAATGCCCGGGCACCTTACTTACCTCATTCCCTGGCACCCGCATTGCTCCTGATGCACACACAGCCGCCACTGCCTCCCTCCCATCACACAGATGGGAACGAGCCCATCGCGGGTAACGCTAGGGAGGCTTATTTCTGACGTGGCCTGCTATTGGCTGCACCCCCCCATTGCAAGTATTTTTCTGTATGCAATGCCTGGGCATTTTGGGGGGCATAATAGGGGTTAGATAGGCCCTTTAAATCTTAGGATACCAGAGTTTTTTTTTATTTTTGCATTTTCTTCTTTCTTCTTCCCTATCTTCCTTGAGCCATAACTTTTTTATTTTCCGCTCACATAGATGTATGAGAGCTTGATTTTTGTTGGAGAAGTTGTACTTTATTATGGCATACAATGTAGTGGGGAGCGGGCAAAAAAATTCCAAATGGGGTGGAATTTGAAAAAAAAAATGCAATTTCTGCACCTTATGGGTTTTCTTCCTATGGCATTCCCTTTGTATGGGCTCCTGCCCTGCACTTGTTCAGCTGTGCTCACATATATATCATGCCCTGTGTCCACTCTGCTAAAGCCCACATAGCCCATCTATGCCCGGCTTTACCAAAGCAGACATGCAGGAGCAATGATGTGTGCTGTACATCACCCACTGCAGCCCCAGTGAAATCCTTACTCCCATACAGCACTGTCATATCAGTGGTGTATGAGAGTATGAGAGTTAATTAAAAAAAATTCAAAGATTTATCCCTAACGGTTTCAGTAGGTCAAGTATACATTTCTTTATTGCCAAATGGGGGTGTGGCAGGGAAGGAGCCAGGACAGGAGGTGGAATGGGTTAGGGGTGGGTAGTGGGCAGGGTTAGGGGAGCCCAATTCAGATTCTTGCTATGGGGCCCACTGATTTCTATGTACACCCCTGCTGGTGATAGAGATGTGGACATCATTCTTTGGATCAGCTAAGAAAGCTCCCATATACTCCAGCTCTCAGACAACATCGTATCTTCTCCAGAGCACAAAAGTTCCATCCTACCAAAGAGAACACCCCTCCTTGCTACGTCATATATGCTTTTCTGATGTTAGTACAGACTCCATTACAAGATGGCCGCTAAAGCTAGATATTAACATACCAGAGTTAGTAAAACAATGCGCCGATGCCAAGTTTTATCTCCCTTCATATTTTCATATTCTAGCCAATGTAACAATGCCACATGCCTCAGGGGGAATCCCCCTCTGATGTCCTTATAAACTGCTGTGATAAATGAGAATTTGCTTTGACTCCAGTGTGTGTCATTGTTATTTACTTCTGTGAACGTAAAACCCTTGGGTTATTATTAATTTTGAGCAGTAGAGCAAACATGATCAGCCCATGATCAATCATCCACTATAATTGGTGCCCAACATGGAGCCGCAGGAGAAGTCACTAGCCAAAGTTTGGGGGTTCCCAGAGCATGGTGGACAGCGCTTGAGGGCAAGGACTGCAGCCTCATTCAGACCAGGTGAGAAAATTTGTTTATCTCATCTGCCTATAGCTGCGCTCCCCTGTGCTGTGGTAATCTGATGTGCTATTGATGTTCATTGTGGGTAGCAACTTCGGTTGACAATAAATCCTGTGGCCTGAGAACCTTTAGAAGGAAAGTGTTAAATCAATGGGGCAATCGCAGTCACTGCCTGAAGGTGAGTATACAACCCATCAGCTCGTAGCCCGAGAAGAGGGGAGCAAGCATGTGAAACATTACAAAAAGTTGATAAAGATAGCTGGTGGTCATAAAAATGGAGAGTTAAACTCTGCAATGTGGAAGAAGGTTTTGGCACAGTGCCGTGGAAAATTGTGTGACAAAGGCTTGCTGAGTGCTGTGCAGGCTTGGCAGTGAACAGCAGACCGCCTGGCTGCTAACAGGGCCTAGAGAGATAGGATGAAGGTCTGAAAGCATGTGGTGACAGTGAGGGGGCCAGCAGGATGGACATGCCCACATCGTGGGCAGCAGAATCCCATTGCCCGAGATACATGTCTTGCTTGTGGTGCCCCCGGCCCCACCCTCCTAGAAGTGGGAGTGTCTCTGTGACGACCCAGCTCCAGTCTGTAGACAAAATCCTCCCTCCACTCTCCCCAGTTCAGACAGTCATTTGCCCTGTCCAGCCCCCACCACAGGGTTACAGACAGTCCACTCCGAGTTGACAGAGATGTGGAGTGCAGACAGGGAGGGAGATGGAGAGAGAGAGACAGAGACCTTGAGGTAGCCAGATTAAAAGGACAAATAGAGGTCCTGACCAGACAAGCCCAGACCCCTAAACCTCCCCCTGAAATAAACCATCAGGGGAGATATGTGACTTTTAATTAGTGTTGAGCAAATAGTTCGAGAATAGTTTGGGTTCGTACCGAATTTTGGAGTGTTCGGGACACGAACCCGAACATTTTCAAAAAAGTTTGGTTTCGGGTTCGTTGTTCGGCGATTTCTTCCCGCTTTCTGACGGGCTGCACAGCAGCCAATCAGCTAGCGTTTTACTTCTTGCCCTAAGAGCCCATCACAGCCATGCCTACTAATGTCATGGCTGTGATTGGCCAAGTGCAGCATG